>CM077139.1:2602564-5102564 GCA_039645545.1 Dendrolimus houi | reverse complement strand
ACGGACGATACGATGAGAAAACATTCCCACTCCAATTTTGGTCGGGTGCACATGTCTTAGTAGCCCTCTAGAGTGGCTAATTATTGTGTGAGATGTGAGACTTAATTAAATGTGCTATTAAATAAGAAACTCAAAACGACTTTGTTACTCGTAGTTCATTCACAATGCCTATATATGATAGATAGATTCCACACCATTAAAGAAAACTTACAAACTAGTACGCTACTACTATTTTAATTTGTACACCAAAGGGCAGTCTTATCGCTAAAAAGCGATCTCTTCCAGGCAACCCGTGGCAGGAATATTTCTGATTCAGAATTTCAATGGCAGGATGCATAATTATTGTACGATTACTAACATTTTAATAATATATACTGTATATAAATATACACAACTGCTTAAACATAACAAACATAAAATAAAATTAAATTAAAGTGGATCGGCTACATCTGTCACAGGACTAGCATTCGTTGGAGAAAAGACATTTTGAAGTGAAAGAAACAAAAGCAAACAGGTTTGTTTTTAGGACGAACATATACAAGTGAAACAAACCCATTTAAAGTATGTATGTATGTAAAGTATTTATGTATACAAGTCGAGAAAACTTAAGAAAATATTACATTTAAAGTAATAAATAAAGCACAATAAAAAAAGAGAAAACAACCACGAAATATCAGGAAATGATATACGATATGTTGATCTGTTAGACCAACGCTGATCTTCGGCTTGAAGCTACAGTGACGTCACGGCAAACTATACATTATATTATTAATAAACTAGCTGCTGCCCGCGACTTCATCCGCGTGGTGCGGTTTTTTAACTATCCCACGGGAACTTTTTAATTTTTCGGGATCAAAAGTAAAAAGATCAAAAAAAGATCAAAAGTATATGTTGACCAGGGATATAAGCTACCACGATACAAATTTTCATTTAAATCGGTCCAGTCCTTTCGGAGATTAGCCGGTACAAACAGACATACAACCAGATAAACAGAGAAACAAAAAATTTGAAAAAATCTAAATTAGTTCTATTTTACTTCTTACATCCCCCTGACTCGTTTTTTAGCATTCTTTTTCATTGTACATAAATTTGACCTCTACAATTTTATTATATGTATAGATAATTATATTGTTGAGGTAATAGTGACAAATAGTTGAATAAATTTACAAATATCTATAACATAAAATTCATATACAACCAATATTAATCACACATATAATAAAATTAAAGATATATACACAACAAATTATTTGACAAAAAAAGCAAATAAATAACAAAAAAACAGCCTAAAAACCATACCAGAATTATATTATGTTGGTCGTGTCTTTGGCCCGCTTGTGGTTTTTGGTTGTCACTAAGAAACTTCTTGAGTTTGACCCTAAACCCTTGAACTGACTGCAGGTTCCTTATTGGAGGGGGAATGTTGTTCCAACATTTCGAGGCAGCATATTTAAAGCTCTCCGGGCAGGAACGGAAAAGGATACTAATTCCTGCAGCCGGGCGGCCTGTCGTAAGAGGCGACAAAACAACCCACAGCCAGGTGGTAGGATATTTGCCCGACTGGATGGCTACCACTCCTGGTCTAGAGTATGCCACCATAACAACTTTGAGTTGCGTTCCGGCATCAGTAGCCAGGTTCCAGGGTCTCCTTCAAAGCCGGCAGCACATATGTCCATAGGCGACAGTAACCACTTTCCATCACAGTTGGGCCGCAAGCCTGTCTGCTGTGCTTCAGCAATAAAAATAAGCAACCTTTGAAAGAGGCTGAAGAGTGCCTCTGCATCGAGAGCTGTACCGATCGACCTGCGACTTGACATCCAAGTTAATCTGTCGTACAGGTACGAAGGCAATCTATGCTTGATTACTCCAAAAAAGAGGCATGTTAGATGTAACTTGTGGCGATGCGTCCGTGGAGTAGAGACCGCGTGTCGGTAAACGTAGTGTAGGAGTTCCCGTGGGATAGTTAAAAAACCTCACCACGCGGACGAAGTCGCGGGCATCAGCTAGTAACAAATAAAACTTGTCAACCAAATTAGACAAACATTAGATACGTATGTATAGTTGTAGTAAATATTCCATCTCGCCGTCTTCCTTCTATCATCGGACAACCAGACACACCGGCATGCAACACCGCTACATAGTGGACATACCACCTATACTACACGAACAAGGTGCTTTGAGTCCACCTTCATTATGCGCACCGCAAAAGAGTGGAACTCACCACTCGGCACGCCGGAGGGAGTCTGGTTTTCCCGAAAACTATAACCTGGGTGTCTTCAAGACTTCGCTCAAATCAAGCGAGATCTTGGTCAAACGCGAACCTATACAGTAATATAAAAAAAATTGCAATCTTAATCATGAAATGATTTCCAATCCGGATAAACGCGAATCCGTATAACTGAGGTCCGGATAATCGAGTCTCCACTATATATAATAAATTATCGCTGGACATAAAATATCCTTACCATGAATGAAAGGTAATTGTAATGACACATGCCCAATAAAAAAATATATATATATATATATATATATATATATATATATATATATATATATATATATATATATATACATAACTATTTAGAGAACGAGTGATAGACTTACAAGCAAATACACGTACCTACGGCTCGACGATCTTCGCTTATGATAGCAGACAGATGAAAAATATCGTTGAGCCATATGTACGCGTACTTGCTCGCACGTCTATCACCCGCTTTAGAAACATTCAAACAGATTATTCTGACACTTTTCGACATTATAATATTTAAATTTATTAAAAATATATTCTTTATTATTATTTATTTGGTGTCGTATTTCTATCATTTCTTTTCACTGTCTTATCTGCTTTTTAAAGGAAAAAAACCTATTATTTATACATATTTAGTTTATATAGTGGGAAAGTAGAATATAATAACAATTAATAATGTTTATGTTACAGTAAGATATCATATGAAACTTTTTTTTAATTATATTTTAATAACTACTCTACGGACTCGAGTTCTCTACCCTTTTCTACAACTTAATTTCTATGAAAGTTTTTAGGTTTATACACGCTTATTGTTTATTTTGTTTATATTTATAAAAAAATAATATTATATAGTTATAATATTTTTTTTTTTCTATTTTTAATACTGAACTTATACTAATGTATAAGTTCTTATATCTTATATTATCTGTTACATACTGGTGTTGTGAGGAAGTGCATGTGCAGTGTGTGCCTTATGTCTATACCTATATATATATATATCTTAACTTGTGCCATTTGTGTTTCTTTTCCTTTCTGTGCCTAGGTTATTAATTTTTAGGCTCTTTGTATGTCTTGGTTTGTTTGTAAAGTGTGCGTGTAATGCAATGCGGTGGTAGTGCGCGTTGGTATGAGTATGTGTGAGTTTTGTTGTTGGTTGTGTGTTTATGACTTTGTGTGGTGTTATAATTTATTGTTTAATTGTTAACATTTATATGAAACATTTATAAGTTATACCAAAGAGAATCATGCCAGTGACGTGGCAATAGTAGACAACCGCTGTATCCGATCATATTCGATTAGGTGAATCGATACACGTTGTTATGCGCAATATACATACAAGCATGTTACAATATAGAGAAGCATGCGTTATATTTTTTATTTAAATCATAATTAACAAAATATTTATACTGTTTATTCTATATAGGTATATATTATTATTTACAAATTAAATCGTTTTTAAATTAAACTCACAAAATATTCGGGTCGTTATAGTATTACGCCAAAAGGAAGGTTTGCACTAAAAATCAGCGTTGTGTCGGATATTATGTCGGCACAGCAATAAGCTGAGTGCAAACCTTGTTTGCTGAAAATGCGGAGTAGAAATTCTTAAAACATATATTTATTTTAAGATACATGTCAGCAATGTATACGTCGCTATTTCTTCAAATATGGTTTTATTTCTTTCTTTCTATTATGCAAATATTAATAAAATAAAATATTATATTTAATTAAAATCTCAAACAGTTATGTAACAAACTATAAATAATATTATTAAAATGTATAAATTCAGGGCAAAAAGCCTTTGACACGTTGACGCTTGATGTCCGAGTTATTCTGTGAAAAATAAAAGAAAAACATCAAACGAAAAAGGCGTTTTGAAATTTAATACCTATATATAATTACAGTAAAATTGCGAAAACCTATAATTTTACGAATTGTAATAAAGTGTTATGAAACATATTGTAATACTTTGTTCTATAATACTGTAATAATTTCATATAATATTAATAATAAAATATTTTGGGACATTCTGCGGTGTAAGTCACAAACTATACGTGGATATAGATCTTTTTAAACCTTTGAAACGTTAGTTAGGTACACATTATAATTATTTTATTTAGTGAATGGGAGAACGAAAAATGAATGAAAAACTATATATTGAAGAGTGTGTTATAGTTGTAATGTAAGGCTCGTGAACAAATATAACTTCGACCTTAAGCTGACTTTTTATTTGCACTTTAGTAAGTATCATTTTGTCGTACAAAATGGTCTCCTCTTAACTGAATTCAAAACCCGCGTCTTTTTTTTGGTTTTGAATTCCCACCAATGAGAGCGAGTTTTTTACACATCTCTCATTAGTTAGTCGTATCCTTACGTCCTGGCCAACATAGGCATATAGGCATTGATTAACAATAACAAAAGTAGATAATTATATAATTGATAAATTAAATTTAATTAAATAAATAAGAAAATTGAAATAGATAATTATATATAATTTATTTTATGATTAGAAATTATGATTAAACATGAATAGTAAACATAGCGTAGATCAAAAAAATATTGTTGCTATGTTTTTCATAAGGTAGCACTTATCAAACGTCAAAAGCCAAATGCCAAAAGATTGACCTTGAACTTGACCTACTTTTGTTTATGAGAATTAGATTAAAATACAAGTTTTATTTATTGCGAAAGTTTCTAATAGAAATGAAATGAAATCTAAGAAATGTATACGCAAATAATTGAGTTGAAAATCCAAGCGTGTGGTAACCAGGATCGTGGTATATTTTAAGCAAACATTCTATAAAACTATATAGAACTAAATGTGGTAAGTGCATCCACTGCAATATTGTACAGCACAACTTAGGCAATATATTCTTAGACACAGACATCTTTTTATGATTTGATTGTAATTTTTATGCCGCTACACGGTTTTATAGTAAAACTGCAAAAATTAAAGCATCGGTGGGTGGCTGTCATATATGCAAATTAGTATTAAGTCACCTTAGTTAGTCCTTAAGTTTTTTTAAGCTTTCAAATTCGTTAAAATGGCCACAATTTTCTATACGTGCAGGAACGGAGAAACAATAATAATTCCTGCGGCCAGGCGGCCTGTCGTAACAGGTGACAAAACAACCCACAGCCAGGTGGTAGGGTATTTGCCCGTCTAGATGGCTACCACCCCTGGTCTAGAGCATGCCGCTATAACAACCTTGAGTTGTGTTCCAGCATTAGTGACCAGGTTCCAGTCCCATCTATGAGTCCAGCAGCACATTGGTAGCACCTTTAGTGTTGTAAATGTTCATAGGCAACGGTAACCATTTTCCATCACAGTTGGGGGGCCATCAGCCTGTCTGCTGTATTCCATCAACAAAAAGAAAAAATCTCTAACTTTTGAATTGCGAAATTGAATATTTTCGAGTTTTATAGTATTAAAAATATTTTCAACGATATGTTAAATAAAATAAAGTTCTTTGACTACTTTTTGAAGTATACGGTATTTTTAATATCCGTGCAGGAACGGAGAAAGAATACAATTTCCTGCGGCCGGGCGGCCTGTCGTAAGAAGCGATAAAACAACCCACTGCTAGTTGGTAGGGTATTTGTCCGACTGGATAGCTACCACCCCTGGCCTAGAGTATGCCGCCATAACAACCTTGAGTTGTGCTCCAGCATTAGTGACCAGGTTCCAGTCTCCCTCAAGAAAGCAGCAGCGCATTTGTAGCACCTTTGGTGTTGCAAATGTCCATAGGCGATGGTAACTGCTTTCCATCAAGTGGGCCGTCTGCCTGTCTGCTGAACTCAAGCAACAAAGAAATCTTTTTTAAGGTTCAGTAATCAAATAATAGTTTGTCACAAATTAACAAAAACATTTGTAGTTTATCACTTCTACGAAATTCTTTTGGTGCCTAAACTGCGAGATACTTGTCTGATAGTATATTATGATATGTATAAATATTTGTAACAAGATTGAAGTTGTGGCTTAGTGGGCTTAAAAAATATCAACTGATCTCACTGAAGCTCAGACACTCCGAGTTCGATTCCTAGAATGGTAAATTTCTAGGTAATCTAGGTTCGAGCCCAGAGTGGTCCGCTGTAAATCATCCATAACATAAAAGTAAATTACTTAGCTTAGAGATATACAATGCGTGTATTTATTTATCTAGCAATTATTATTATTATTATAAATCGCTGCAAACTTATACTTGAACCATACCCTAAACGTCCTCCTACGACTTTCAAGGTGAACTTACAACGTGATAACTACCCACCACTGGTTACGTTATTGCCCTAACTGTAGATTACGACACAGAGGCTCATATAAAGGATCCTTGGGTGATAGTACTGTTCCCTAAATGCGTGTCTAAGAACAAATTGGGGTTTTATTGTTAATTTTTGTGCTTGTCGTTAGGTTTTCTCTTTTTGAAGTAGGTGCTCAAGTAAAATGTGCGTAGTACGCGGGGAATTGGTTTATCCGCATTATATTAGATTGAGTAAATAAGTAGTGAATAGTAATTGTTACAACACGATTTAAGGAGATCATATTAAGCACCATCTATCCGTGAAGGACGGAGAAAAAATACTTACAATTTCCTGCAGCTGGACAGCCTGTCGTAAGAAGCGACAAAACACCCACAGTGTCCGTCTGGATGGCTACCACCCCTGGTCTAGAGTGGCCAGGTTTCAGTATCGCTTAAGAGAGCAGCAACGCTCTTGTAGCACCTTTGGTGTTGCAAATGTCCATAGGCGATGGTAACTACTTTCCATCAGATGGGCCTTCTCCCTGTATGCTGAACTCCGACAATATTTTTTTGTTTCTTTATATATTGGGATTCAATAGGCATTTAGGCTTAACTCTATCTGTAGTAATTTCTACTTTTCTTTGAAATGTAGCATATTCCAATGAATTTAGCCTTTACATATAAAGTAGCTGTTTAAGAAATAACATTAACCAGTATGTGTTTGAAATTAATGTACACCCAAGTTCAAACAGGCTAGCTTATAATTTGTTATTGATTTTTATAATGTTTCCAACATTATTTATACTTTAGATAAAATGTCCCATAAAGTTTAGTGTAATCGGTGACGTACAATGGATAACTCGGACCGATTCCAGACACTCAGACTAGAGTAAATAAAAGAAAGTTCGTTTACAAAATTTACTTTGTCAGGATTTCAACCAACTTTTACAGGGAATTAGATGTACCAACGCTTAGACCATGAAACTACAGTGGGTTTTTTGCTTCTACAGTAATACCCCGCTTTCCACTGATTCATTATAACGCGATTTTTTTATATTTAGTAACAGCGTTAATCTTCTCTATTTATAGAAGTCCCATTATTATAAATGTTCGGAAAATAAAACAAAACAGGGTTGTTTGTTACGAAAGAACTTTGCAAGACCGTAATCGTAATACTACTATAAAAATATTAGATAACTATGTCTCATGTATCATTTACGTATTAAATAAATAAATAAAAATCTCTAACAATGAATAAATTGTTTGTTTTAATTTTGCAATAAAAGCACTTCAATTATTTATTTGGCTTATTTCATCTTACCCCGCTATACGCAATTGTGTGTTGTGGTATACATTTTTTTCTTCTTTTTTAATATTTCTTTTCACTTTGTATTTTATTTGCTTCCATATCTGTGTATGTCACTTTAATGGCCCTAGCGGAAGATCAGCGCTGGTTAACGTAACCAGCATCATGCTGAACTAGGACCAATTTAGAGCTACACTTGCTTCGTTTTGTTGTTTCTTCTTCTTCAAAATTTTGCTTCACGAGATTTTGTCTGGAACGCATCCGTCACATAAAACGGGGTATTGCTGTACGCTCTTCTTTTAAAATGTAGCTTCAAAGTAGGTTACAACTGTGAATTTAAGCGCACAATTTATTTAAAATTAGTATCAAACTTTCTTAACCCGTCCAACGTTTATTCCCAAACGAGAATTTCTAAAAACAAAATCACATTTAAAAAATAATAATAATATAACTTTCGCTGCATATTACGCTGGCCTTCAGAACGTCGAGAGTGTTAATAATGTAAAATTATGCAAAAAATGTTAAACCAAAAAAATATCTTTAATTATATTCAAAAGTCTTACTCCAGTAAACTTGGACCACTTTTGTGACTGAACACATGTTAGCTTATCACATACCAAATTTATGGCTACACTATTTTTATATATAAGCTGTGTCCGCGACGTTGTTCGCATCGAATTTGATTTCAAAACCCCTCAATTTTGATACATTCTTCATTGGTGCTCCGCTCCTATTGTTCTTAGCGTGATGATATATAGCCTATAGCCTTCCTCGATAAATGGGCTATCTAACACTGAAAGAATTTTTCAAATCAGACCAGTAGTACCTCAGATTAGCGCGTTCAAGGAAACAAACAAACAAACTCTTCAGCATTATTTATTAGTATAAGATTTAGCGTCAGGTTAAATAATTCTGATGGTAAGCTTAAGTAAAATTTCAAGCCCATCAACTTGATTAGTTAATTTAAAAATTAAGTCGAGTCGTGTTAGCGTAAGGGCTAGCGCACGCGTCGCAATCTAAAAAGGGCGCGGTTTTGAATCCTGGCCGGAACGCACTCTTCTGACCCAATGTGATATTATTACAATTACCATGTGCTAACAACGGTTTACGAAAACAACGTGACGAAACCTGCACATCGACATAACCAATGTGTCAAAGCTACCAAATCATAAAAAACCGTTTGGAAATTTGCACGCTGCATTATCAGCAATTCAGGTTTGCATTCGGCTTTTCGCTGAGCCCGGATTTTATTTTGACATGACGCTAATTTTTATTGCCAACCTTCCTACTACAGTAACGCCAAAACGATCTAATGTTGTAATTTTTTAAAAGGAACTTGAAGCATGATAGTTTGCTATTATCAAATAAATCTGACATATGTATGGTAGTCCAGCAGAAGAAAGGTTTCAGTAGAGATGATAAATGTGCACTGTTTGTAACATTCGGATAGGGAACGTTGGAAAATATTTAATCGAAAATACTCCATATCTAAGTGTTATTATAACGTTTATTGTTTTTTCAATTTGCTTTGTGGAGCTAAGCCGTGGCATCACTTAGAGGTACTTGCGGAAGATCAGCGCTGGTTGTGAAACTAGCATTATGCTGAGCAAGAGCCTTTTTAGGACACCACATTTAATTGTTAGATATATTATCATGTAAGACTTTTTTATATTGTCCTAAATAAATATTTTTTCTTCTTCTTTTTCTATATCTCAAAAACTACTCAATGGATCCTTATCGAACTAGTTTTTTTTTAAGTGTCTTTAATCTTTTATCGTCTGGAGATTTTTCAGAGTTGTCCACATTATAATTCAAAATCTAAAGAAGTAAAAACATAACTTTTACTACTTTGGAAGCGAGCATATATTCTCTAACATAAAGATTTACAAAAAAGTTGATTTTGGGAAAAATATTATTTTTAAGATCTATCGAACGATATTAACTGCGTTTATTTGTGTGCGATTCATATTAAATATTTTGAGAATATATTTACTGATGACAATTAATAAAACAGGAATAATAAATTTGTTTAATTTATTCATGAAAAACTAGTAACACCAAGACACAACCTCATTTTCAAAACATAAATAAAGATTAGGCAAATAAGCATATGCTTTCTAGCACTAACCTTCCAGATAACCGGTAGATTTGCATTTGTTTGCGATGGCTTCAGCTTGCATACCCGCATTTTCTTAATGTGATTTAAGTGAGAAGATTTAACATGAAACATCCTAGTGATCAATCAAAACATGGAGGCGGCCCATCTAATGGAAAGTGATCATCATTACCCATGGAGGTTTGCAACACCATGGGCGAACTCAACCTGGTGCCCGCGTTTAGGATGAGATACAATAAAATAATATATATATATATATATATATATATATATATATATATATATATATATATATATATATATAAAATAGATTACAATAAAAGAGGTGGAAGAGGAGGAATGAGATAGATGCATCAGACAGAAAGAATGGGATGGAGAAGATGGAATAGGAGAATACAATAAGGGGAAAGGATAGGGAACGTGAAATAGGGGGAGGAGGAAATGAACCATCAGAACTCTGACTAATGGTATAAAATATTATTAAGGCCCAGTTTCTATATCTTACCGAGCGTACATTTGCCTTACTATCGGTAAAAATTTGACATAAACTCCATACAAGTGATGTCTAAATTCAACTAATGGTAAGGCAACTGAATGAATAGTAAGATAAAGGAATTGGGCATAAGTTAAGACTAACAGTTTGATTGATAATAGTTTTAAGAAGTAAAGTCAGGGTGGAATCATGGAGGCAGATACAAATTCAAATTGGAATTTATTTTTAGTATCCCCGATAAAATGAAAGCAAGAACGGAGAAAGAATACTTTACTATACTAATACTAATTCTTGCGGTCTGTCTTAAGAAATCAAAACAACCAAGTGATAGAGCATTTGTCCCTCTGGATGGTCATCATCCCTAGTTCAGAATGCGCCGCGACAACAACCTTGAGTTGTGTTCCGGCATTAAAATCCCCTTTAATGTGGAAATCGCTCCAGCTTATGTCTTGTACTTGGTAGCAATTGAGCGAAAGTAGCTCCCTACTATTTCGAAAGAGGAAATCCTCTTGTAATTACTACGTCAAGCAACTCCATATGTCGTAACTCATCACTAATGGGATGGTGATCAATATTATATGTAGGTTAATGTTTTGATTTATTTGTTTATCATTGTAAATTGGGTTTCGCTTTTTCCACGTAGTTACGCCCGATTCTTTCTTCGTTTACATATTCCATGGAAATTGTCGCATATTCCGGAATAAAGAGAAAATATATGGATGAAACAAATAACTATTGGACATTGAAATAATCAATACAAGGGGGTACTTGGCGGTCAAGTCCATAGAAATATTCTTTATCATCATACAACACGTCACAGTCGACACACTGTATATACACTGTGCACGTCATCCATGTCTCTGGTGTTTTTTTAAAGGGCCTTACAGGCCTGTCGTCCACCTAGCATTGTCAGTGATCATATATAGCTCTTTTATTATCAGTTGTTATTTTATAACATAAGTTATTACTCGCTCTTTTATCGCGAGTGGTCTTGTTATACGCCTTGACATATCTTTATTTACATCCCTTATACAATTACAATTTTCTTGTTCTTTATGCACATTATATTGTCCTTTTTGTTCATTACTTATATAAATAAATAAGTCGACAGACAAACACACACTGTATATCCCCAAATTAAGCGTTACGCTTGTGTTATGAGTAATATACAACGGACCATTCTGGGGCCGATCCCAGACACCCAGACCATAGTAAATAACGGAGAAAATACGTTTCCGAAATTTACTATACCAGGAATCGAGCCCGGAGCCTCTGCGTTGCAGTGAGATAAGCCGGCAAAGGTTTAGCCCGCTCAACCAAAGAGGCCGTCTATCTATTTATGATTTGCATTTATATTTTACATTTATCTTGTTTTAACATATTTACTCGAGGTGTTTGAGAGAGATCACTACAGTATATTTTCATAATAAGCATTCGTCAGTCGGGTAGTGTCACACCATACGCAAGCTACAGCGTTTTTAACAGAGTAACTTGAATATTCCTGAATATTTGAATTGTCAAGCCAGCCTTGAAGCAAGTGGAATTTCTTGATATACAAATTGTGTAGAATCATACTTTAAAAGACAACGACGACGAAAAGAAATTGATAATGAAAATAGTAATAACTTACCAAATTAGAACAGTAATGTCATTTGAAAATTTCTACACACGCTAGAAAGTTGGTAAATATTGAGTCAATGTTATCTCGACTCAGGCATCCGGTTTGACAAAGCTCTTTTAGGATTCGCTAGATTCGCAACGCATGATCTCGCGCTTTCACTTTTAAGGAAGATGGTTTTTTTTGTCATTTTCACAAAAACTGAACCATTATTTATAAATTCGTCATGTCTAACCATCTCTGTCTATGTCGCAGTCAATTATTTTCTGAAAATGTTTTTGAAACGAAGTTCTATACGATAGTCACAGTAGAGTGAACTGGCAGAAATCTTCACGTTAGGAGAAAGCTTTACGCCTCCTCCAGGCAACCAGGACCTTCGTTCCTGACAGGGGTCCCCGACCGCACAATTTTATTTGCGTTTGTATAGGTACGCGTTTGACCACTGTCTCACTTGATGTTGAGTTTACGCAGTTTGGACGAAGCACGCTTATCAAGAAGATATCTATTCATCCGTGTCTTGAAGACTGCTATATTGTATTTGTCAGAAAAAGCAAACTCCAGCAAAGAAAAGATAGAGCGAAGTGGTTTGGGCTGACTGGTGATATTTACATTATGTAACAGTGCAGCACCGGATCTTGGAAGTTTTTCGAGGGGGGGGGGGGGGGCTAAAACTGAAATATGCCGCCCCCGCTTGCCTATATTTTTACCTTGATCATCATAATTTCAGCCATCAGACGCCCACCGCTGGACACGCATGCGTCTGTGGTTTTTAACCTATGTCTACGCGCCCCGCGGATATTAATTTATGTGCTTAAAGTACTGGACGTCTCAGTGGTCAAAATTGCGTTAGTGATGAGTTGTGTATTTGTCTGCGAAGTTTGAATGTGCCGCCTCTGAATTGAACACCCGGGGCATGGGCCCCGGCTTGCCCTCTCCTTCCCCAGATCCGGTCCTATAACGGTGGCGCAAACTGGAGCGCTTGGTTGACCGATAATAAATTGAAGATGGAGAAACCAGCTCGTGCAGTTCTGAGGAACACTTTCCGAAATGTATCCGATAGAAGATCGACAGTCTAACAACTTATATGTTCAAGATTCTAAATAAGAAATAAACAATATCCATTAAAGAAATTCGGAGATACGGGGTATTTTTTATTGAATCCTTGGTATGGTTCCGTAGCCAAATAACTAAAAAACCTTTATTACTTCTACCATGGAAACCCTATGCAGCTGGCCATCCCTCGAATATTTAGCAATTAGAGGGCGAATTCTTACTTGAATCGTGTGGCCACAAATTACAATGCCTTAGCTGATTTACATATCAAGAACTTTTTAGTGAGACACTGGTTACAAAAATGAGAGAGTTAATCTTTCCCATGTCTGATGTATCTTAAATTGGTTTCTTTCTTTTTTTTCTTCTATCTTGTTCCGTGCAGGAACCGAGAAAGAATACAATATCCTGCGGCCCGACGACCTGTCGTAAGAGGCGACAAAACAATCCACAGCCAGGTGGTAGGGTATCTGCCCGTCTGGATGGCTACCACCCCTGGTCTAGAGTATGCCGCCATAACAACCTTGAATTGTGTTCCGGCATTAGTGGCCAGGTTCCAGACTCCCTCAAGAGAGCAGCAGCCCATTTGTAACGCCTTTGGTGTTGCAAATGTCTATAGGCGATGGTAACCGCTTACCATTAGGTGGGCCGTCTGCCTGTCTGCTGAACACATGCAATATTTTGTTTTTTAACTAATCATTCCTCCCGATGTACCTGCGCAGTAGACTAGTTTTAGTAACACGCGGCAATGAATCGTGTGAACATAACAGAGTTAAGAATAAATAGCAAGCAACACTCTGACATTTCCGCTTGCGAATAAAGTTCAATATAGATCCTTTATATATGGGAAACCGGTCTGCACTTATTTGCGCAAACGAAAACTGCTGATCGGCGTTAAAATTTTTGTAAAACTGTAACCAATTTTTTTAAGATTAATTTAAAACCCGCACTGTAATTATTTCATAAAACCTCCTCAACTTTAAATACGAAAAAATATTATTGGACGTCCTGACTTACTTAATATGGATGTCCTTTGAAAAACAACATCCGCAATGCGCATTAGATGGGAATATTCGACCCTAATAAAAACAAATGTTCAAGCAAAGTCCATAAAGTGAAATGACTACGATTAAACTACTAAAGTCAAACTGGGGTAAACAAAAAGAGAAGTAATGGGATGTCATTCATGTTCAGTGCGATATCAAAGTAAAAGTAGGTCCATGAGGAAATTTACTATTAGCAATCATTTCCAGGAAAAATATAAGTCTGGAAAGCTCCTAAGTAGGTACTTAGGTAAATATAGGTATATTTACCGGTATTTCATAACATACACTTTTAAAATTATTCAGATATAGGAAGTCAGTCAAAATTAGATAGAAATATCACGTTACATTGCCAGATATATATACATATATATAAATTCATGTTTTTGTGCAAGCTAAATGCCACAATGGTAAATGGACCCTGTTGCAAGTTATATATA
Organism: Dendrolimus houi; assembly: GCA_039645545.1. Classification (NCBI taxonomy): domain Eukaryota; kingdom Metazoa; phylum Arthropoda; class Insecta; order Lepidoptera; family Lasiocampidae; genus Dendrolimus; species Dendrolimus houi. The sequence goes on along the minus strand of CM077139.1, from coordinate 5,088,012 downwards.
GCTATATTATATATATTGTAATAGTAAAGAAAGAAAGAAAATATTTATTTCCAATTGCGACACACACAATACAAACAGATTAGAAAATATATATACAAAAAATGATTGCTGCAATTTAAGACATGAGGTTGGCACTCAGTGTTTTGCTGTGCCGAAACATATTCCGACACAGGACTGGTTTTCAGTGCCCACCTCCAAAATCCCATGTGTCATAAAACCCCAAGTATGTGGGTAGCCTAAAACTATTACACGAATAAAAAATAAAATACAAGTATTATACAATAATATACCCTAACAAAACAATGAAATAATAAAAATAAAGAAAAAATACCTATCCTAAAAAAGCACACTTTCTGTTAATATTATCATATTTAAACTATGACTCTGGCGTAAAAACCTAGCTGCCAAGCCATAAACACAAAGAATGAAGAAAATAATATATATTTAAGGTATAAAAAGCCACATACATATATACATTTTATATTTGTATATTTAATATCTAATATATTAATACATCAAGCAAAAACTTTGTATCCCTTTTTACGAAAAATTGCGCGGATGGAGGACAATGAAATTTCGCACACTTTTATTATTAGGTTGGGGAAAAAGTTTCTTCGCATTTTATATAAAAATTCAAAAGGTTTTTTTTATAAAGTTTATTTATATTTGACTAAAGTATGTAGGTGTCATTTTGTTGGATAACTTTTTGCCATCTTGTAGGTAGGGACGTGATCCCATTGCTATAAAAATTTTGGGGCTTCTGATCAAAAATTTGCGACAAGTGGTTTTGGCAGTCCTCTCGTGATGTTAACCTGACACTGCCTAAGGAATTCTGCAGAGACCGAAACAGGTGAAAATCTGAAAGTGCAAGGTCAGGACTATACGGCGGATGCATTAACACCTCCCAGCCAAACTCCCGTAATTTTTGCTGAGTGGCTAAAAATGTGTGAGGTCTAGCGTTATCATGGCGAAAAACCACACCCCTTCTGTTGATTAATTCCGGCCGCTTACACTCAACTTTTTGCTTTAATCTCATCAGTTGTTCGCAGTACAGTTCAGAATCGGTGGTCTTGCCTGGCGGTAACAGCTCATAATGAATAATGCCCTTCCAATCCCACCATACACAGCATCACCTTTTTGCGAGTTAACCCGGGTTTCGCCACAGTCTGTGAAGCCTGACCGGCCGTTGACCACGATCTTTTTCGCACTTTCTTGTCGTACGTGATCCACTTTTCATCACTAGTTATCAGCTTCTTCAAAAATGGTTCGGTTTCATTACGTCATAATAAAGAATCACAAATGAGTACACGGTTCATTAGGTTTCTTTCAGTGAGCCCATGAGGCACCCAAATATCGAGCTTTTTTTGCGTACCCAGCTTTTTTAAAATGCGCTAAAACCGTTTTGTGGTCAATTCCCAGTTCTCCAGCTACATCGTAACTACTAATACGCCGATCTTGCTCCACTTTTTCAAAAATGGCATCAGTTTTGTCCGTAACAAGGCGACCAGAGCAACATGCATCTTTGATATCAAAATTTCCGGATTGAAAACGCTTAAACCAAATTTGTGCTACTCTCACAGATACTGCATTAGGTCCATAAACATCACCAATTTTTTCGCAGCTTGTGTTGCATTTTTACCTTTTTTGTATTAAAATTTTAAAATGTATCGAATTTCTTCATTAGGTTCACTCATTTTAACAATAAGAAAAACAAATGAATATCACACATTTTCCTAATTTGAATTTGGTATTGTCTTCTTTAAAATTAAAACTTTTTAATGATACCAAAACCAGCCAGATACAAATGGTATAGTCAAAGAGATCTTGTTACAAGTTCATACATACTATATGTGAAAAAACTTTTTCCCCAACCTATTATATATAGAGAAGGAGTGCAGAATGCTAATATTTTTTTTTAATTTATGCATAATAAATACATAAAATAAATTAAAAAAACATTGCACACAACATATACTCTTTTGTTTATTGTTAAAGTCAAATTAACAGTGTATACTTGGCGAAATCTGTGATTATAGAAATAGTCTTTGACAACAGAACCTTTATAATGTTTAAAGTTATAATTTAAAATTATTATGGTCGGATTTCGACCACTAGGCGACCACTAGTGTAGATAATTCTATATCGTACACTAAGGCCCCAATTATACTATCATCTATTTATCAAACAAATAATATTTCATATTTATCAAATTCTGTGATCATATTTAAATGATGCTGTTCTGCATTTTTGCATATTACCCTTATGACCAGACTAGGATTAATAGATTTATAATACAGACGATCATACATTTTATAAATAATGATATATATACACTGTATTTATAAGTACAAAATACTATCTATATATGCCAATACAAGTGGACATAAATTATTTATAATATTATAAAATTCTAAACATACCCTGTCTGTACATTGGAGCTATTAAAAAAACAATTGAAGTAGACTATAGTAACTATAGAGAATACGATGCATTTTTTTTATATTTCTTGTCTATTTATCGGTTTGTCTGTTTGTTACGAATTCACGTAGAAACTACTAGGCCGATTTTGTTGCGCTTTTCACTGATTGACAGCAAATTCTTAGACTTAAAATCTGCGCTACTTTTTATCCTAGGAATCTAGCGGGATTTTTTTTGGGATTGATTTGAAATTACTAGTTTAAAAAAATTTGGAACTCCATAGCGATTTTCTCATCGATCAAATTTTATGTAATATGTATAATAAAATGTGTGATACTTTTTATACCGGGATTCCCGCGGGGATTTTCCTGGGAGCAGTTTGAAGTTGTTCGGATGCACAAAAATTTGCTTATTCTGACACAGTTTTCACTAAAACGATAGCTTTGATACTTTGTGTCTCGGGAATCCCGCGGGAATTACAAGGCAAGCATGGATGAAGTCGCGGGCATATTCTAGTATCTAATAAGATTAGAAATCATCATACACATTTTCAACTGTAACACATAATGAATACGCCGCTTATGGAATGGCGAGCAAATTATAAATAGATAAAAAATAAAATAACAAAGCCATTAAGGCTTGTATCAACGCCATCATCCCTGAGGATTTTTTGGTACTGATTTTTGGGGCGATGGCGGAAATTCAATAGACGCGGTCGTTTCTCAGATGCATTATTATTTTATTGTGAATAAAATTAAGTAGTATGAAAAAAAAAACAACTTATTTGTTTCTCTTTTATAAAGAACTAGATATTTTTTTATCCTGTTTTGATAAAAACTGAAGAAGTAAAATATTCTATGTATAACTTGGATGTGATTTTGTGAATTATTCTTAACTTAAAAAAAAACTATAGTAAAATCACGAAAAACCACGTTATGCCTCACATCGCGAAGATTTATGATTTTTTTTGGTAACTTAATGATCAGTAAATACCAACGAAAAGTTGCTTCGTTTACTCGTACATTTCCACCTTATGTGGCAACAGGAGCCTTAACTCAGTTCGGCGCTACAGAATATTATACCGTTCATTTATTCCAGAAAATATATATTAAAATAATTAGCTGAGCTTGAAATCGTCCTTTCCGCTTTCGTCGAACCTCAAATCCTTAAATGAGCTAAAGATTTTAATTCGCTGAAAATGTTACCAAAATACCCCTCTTCGCTAAGGACTTTTGCTTGAAGAACCTAATTGTTCTGATTCCTATTTCATTTGGAACGAATTTGTAACTGACTTAAAAAGTAGAAGGTTCTCAATTCGACTGTATTCTTTGTATGTTTGTGACGTGATTTCTCCGTCAATTGTGGACCTATTTTCAATAAAAAAATCATTCAAAAGAGATATATTCCTGGGCTGGTTCCATTGTCATCAAGTCAGGATATGATGTTATATTGACTGAAAACAAAAAGAATAATTTTGACGATGAAATTAATAATACTATTGACAATGTAATCAACTGGTTTGACATGAATAATTTGCACGTAAATCTGGCTAAAACTAACTATGTACAATTTCAAACTTATGGTTCTAAAGTAGATGAAAGAAATATAATATATAAAGGAACTAAAATTAATGAGACAAATAGTACAAGATTTCTTGGTATAACTATAGATAAGTACTGTAATTGATAAACGCATGTTGACAAAATTAGTAAAAAAGTTAATAGTTTTGTGTATGTCCTAGCAAAGTTAAGAAAAATTTCATCATTAAGTACAGTACTAATGGCATATCATGGATATGTGGCTTCGGTACTACGATATGGGATAATTATTTGGGGTAACTCTACAGGCATAAACAGAGCATTTATAGCTCAAAAAAAATGCATCCGAGCTATTGTAGGTATCCGATTTTATGATACTTGTAAGCCTCATTTTAAAGATCTACAAATTTTACCACTGCCATGTATGTATATTTATGAAATATGCTTATTTGTCAAAAACAATTTTACGATTTTCACGACGGCTAAAGACTTCTATCCAAACAATACTAGAAATAGTCAACGACTAGTATTAAATGTGACTCCAAGAACAACCCTCTTTACCAGAAACTGCTATAACATGTGCATTCAGAGCTATAATAAAATTCCGATCCACATAAAAGAGATTAGGATTAATAAATTTAAAATTCAGTTAAAGGAATGGCTCTTAAATAAAATGTTTTACTCGGTGGACGAATTCCTCAATTGTAAAATGTATTTTTTTTTCCTATTATTTTATCATTATTTAATTTAATAAAATTTATTATAAATATTTGTATGTTCCTATGTGAGCAAAACATGTGTACACTAACATATATTACATCTGCTTAACCATGTTTTGTACAAATAAATTTGATTTGATGATCCCAGCGAAATCGAGAGCAACCTTTGCTGAAAAACGCCTACACTCATAGAGAGGCAAACTTGTATACGCGTGCCAGTAGTACAGTTTGTACAGGCGTTTAATATAATGTTACATCTCGGGCCCCGACAAAAACAAAATCCACCTGCATATCTGACACAAAGCACATTTATTACCCGTCGGCATTTCAACTAATAGCATTTAAATTCTTTTATGGTCGTCTTCTTTTGTTTACTTATTGGCATACGGCCTATTGTTGTATTGTGATCATTAGCCAGGTGTTACGGATTTTAAGTACAAGGTGATTCTAGGAAATTCGGTCCACGCTGCACGGCGGATATGTTGCATTTGTGCAGTATAAAGCAATGGCCCGGTTGAGGAAGAGTTAGTCGAGCAAAAAGCACAAGCGAAGCGAGACGTATGTACTACAATCGGGAATCTAATAAGTGATGGACTTTGCGCGTTTTATGGAATTACGACCTTCTGCATTACATTTGGACTTGTTGTGTTCGGTTATATTTGTACCTGTGTTATACGTGTTTGTATAGTTCTAATAAACTCTATAGTAATTCTAACGGCATTTTAATTCGAGTCTCGCGACTCGTAACAATAATATAGATAATGCAGATATTAAAAGGGAACGAATGGCTTGTCCATAATAGTTAATATGATCGCCCGCAGATTTGCACGGTGCTCACAGAAAGTAAATATAACGCTTTTTAAAGCTTGTTGCACATCTATCTACACGTGCAGTCTGTGGGCTAATTATGAACAGAGAAGCTACACGGCCCTTGTGTCCAACACAATAATGCGTTCAGAGCGGTGTTGGGGCTGCCCCGCTACTGCAGCGCCTCGGGCATGTCTGCCCTGGCGCGCACCGATTGCTTTCAGGCCACCATTAGGAAGCGGTGCGCGTCCTCGATGCGCCTTCGCGTGCGCGTTGCGCGTCCTGGAGATAATTGCTGATAGGGTACATTGTACCTACATTAGGCTCTGTTGCGCTATGCATAATAGTATAATGAGAGTATAACTTGTGCATATATGTAAATAAGTGTGAATGTTAATATGTATGTATGTATAACTTTATATTTGTAATTATTAAAATACTTGTGTATAATGTAATATATATTATGGCTATAGGACATGTTTTCCTGAAATAAAACTATAAATAAAAAATAAAATAAAGTTATTCAAATATTTGCGCAACTAAAAAGCAAATAATAAATATTTAACTAATTTCTTTCTACAACGTCTTGAAGTCGGTGCCAAGTAAAACATAAAAGTTACTATATTTTGTTTTACTTGGCACCAACTTAAGGTGTGGTAGAATATTAATTATTTATTTTTTAGGTTCAAAATGGTTTTGTTTTTGTAAAAAATAAAATTCCACTAAGAAATTGGGAGGCCCAGTAGTGGGGCAATTATGAGCTCTTATTTATTACTCTATTATTATAATCGGTTCATTCCCAGGGTCGTAAAGAAGGAACATATAAACAAACTCACTCACTCACTTTCACACTTATATATTAGTATTGTTACGAGCTACAGGACTTGAATTAAAAATACCGTTGGACTACAGAATTTATTAGAACTGTACAAACACGTATAAAACAAATACAAATAAAACTGGATGCAACCAGTTCACACTGCACGATTCAGTGCATTTCGACACGCACAAAGTCCGTCGTCTATATCGCTAATCGAGAGTACTACAAACGTCTCACTCGTCTCGTAGTCGTCACTTGACTGCCCACCCCTCCATTCGGGCATTGTCTTATACTCACTACACAGTACAAAGAAATTGACCGCGCGCACTGAGTTTCCGGGCTAATATTTGACTATTCGGGCATTGTCTTATACTTATAAAAAATAATATAATAGAAATAGTAATTTGCACACCTGCGAACGGCTAACAAAGTCGAAAACAATAACATTAAAGATTAGTTCGACGCTAATGATGGTCATAAAACAAGTAGAAAAACAATAGCATATTTTTCTTAATTACAATTCAAAACACAAAAGAATTCCTAAATCCGGTAAGACAATAAACTGCGCGTCCGATAGGCAGCTGTGCGTTTATCTTTGATGGCATGTAACAGTATGAATTAAATAAGATAAATTACACCGACCCACAAAACAAGTGGTCTGTACTTTGACCAGACCCTCTATTCATATTTTAAAGATATAGGGTCCAAATTGACCCCAGAATCGGATTCAGCGCATCGAAATACATAAGAATAGATGAGTCTGATAAAAAATACATACCACTTTCTTGTGGGCGAGTATTGTCTTTAAATTACTGTAAGCCCTGTAACCAATTCAACAATGTTTAAAATATTAATTTCCAATTTCTAGCACGCGTGCTTAAGGGAAAGTAAACTATACACTGTGGTATATGTGTACATAGATGTCTAAAGGTCACGTGTAACATACCTGAGTCGAAACACGTTCAGCTGTAAATGAGCATCCATTCAACGCCCTTGGGGCCCCAAAGGGGTTGTTAGTGGGCTTTCAAGGGACTATTGCTTAAAAATCTTGTAGGTATCATCGCTTCTCAGGAGGTCAATTGGATTCTATTGCCGCTGTTACCTTTTATTACGGTTGTAAAAGCTTATTTATTTATTAAAACAGTCTAAAATATTACAGTCAATGTATTTATTACCTTATATGTTGGTACTTCACTTGGGGTAGTGTATTCGCTGTATTTGTGTATGCTGTAGTGTTATGATTAAATATCGTATAAATAGCAATTTTTAGGTATTTTGCAGTGAAATAACACCTTAGTGGGTCGCCATATACCTATACTACACCATCCTGTGTTTCATTCATATAGAGTAACTAGAGTTTAACCCGCAGCGCAGCTGCTGGTCAACCTCTAGTGCCTGCCTCTTGTTTAAAGACCAGGCGTTAATACAGGTTACATTGTACTAAATGTTTATGTGAGTGCTATTTGCACCCGGAAGATTAATTACATTTTATATCGCAAACTATCCCACCTCCCGGCAAGGCCAAAAAGGACAAAACAATAAAAATTGTTGACAAGGTCAAAGAGGACAAAAAGGACAAAAAGGACCAAAAGGTCAAAAAGGACAAAAAGGTCAAAAAGGTCAAAAAGTCCAAAAAGGACCAAAAGGTTAAAACCACCAAAAAGGTCAAAAATGACAAAAGGTACAAAAAGGAAAAAAGGCCAAAAAGTTCAAAAAGGACAAAAAAGCCAGAAAGGTCAAAAAGATCAAAAATGACAAAAAGGTAAAACAGGACAAAAAGTTCGAAAAGTTCAAAAAGGACAAAAAGTACAAAAAGTACAAAAAGGCCAAAAAGGATTAAAAGGACAAAGATGACCCAAATGACGAAAATGGCAAATCACAAAAACCTATCTTACTTTTTGGGATAACCTATACATAAATGTATCCCATCATACGGGATCAAAAGTATCACTTGTCCACTCTCGGTATTAAAATGACATATATACCAATTTTCAGCCAAATCGGTCCAGTACTTTTGCCGTAAAAGCATAACAAACAAACAGACAAATATATTTTTATCCCGAAAACTATCCCATTTTTCGAGATAAAAAGTTAGAGTTACTTTCGCATTTATAATATTAATAGGGATATAGACTCAGTACTTTCTAGGAGAAATTACTATAATCATAACATAAAAAAGATAGATTTACGAACTGACATGCAGAAAACGTAAGGATTCTATTTTTGTCAAAATTTCTACGATACCCAATGTCGATAATCATTACTAAACCAGATAAAACTAAGGAAGAGCACAGATGCACAAATATTCACATGCCTATTGTTAATTAAACAGATATATCTACCTATAAGCACTAGACCATCTAATGTAACTCTATCTATAATATATATATATATATATATTATAGATAGAGTTATATATATAACTCTATCTCTATCTATAATCTAACTTATGTGAATTAATTTTCATTTTATTCCGTTCCATTCCATTCCGTTTCGTTCTAATCCGTTCCGTTCTTTACCGATCTGTTCCGTTCCATTCCGTACCAATCTTTTCCATTCCGCTCCGTTCCAGTCCATTTCATCCCGTTCCATTCCGTTTGTAAACCCGAGCATCATACTGAATATAGTGTAACCGGAACGCATAAACGGTCATCAGAGTGAGATTATAAGAATTCACCTATCCTGGAGACATTATCTTGATCAAAGCTCTTAAGTTCGGCGCGATCAGTGTGGTCGCGATAGACCACGCTCTCACAGAATATAGCCTGAAATGGTTAGCCTAGAGCAGCTAATCGTATTTCGTACGATGAATGAAAGTTCCGATGATTTACTTCCTCCTCCTTCTATCCCGTCTTTTCTATCCCATCCTAAAGGCTAGCAACGCGTTTAATTCGCGCCTGATGTTGCAAAGATCTATATACGGTAATCACTTTCCATCAGGTGAGCTACCTGCCTGTTTCGGGCAATAAAAAACCCTTTAGGTGTACCTATAACATTTTCAACAGCGGGTGACCCTCACCTTGCAAAATTAAACGATACAGAAATAAGATAAGACACTTTGTAAAATGTAAGCTTGGATATACCATAATGAGATTCAATCCACAGTCTTCAAACCTCTGCCACAATTATACTACTGAGAATTGTGAACAAATGTTCCGAAAGAAACTTTATACAAAAGTTACCCCACTTTTTAATTTAACCCTTAAAAGATTAAAAAGTTTTGCAACCGTTCTGTTGAATAGACTGGTTTAAATGAGGGTAAGCTTTGAATTCCATCATTTGTTTGAATGCGGGTTTTACTTATATTTTAATAATGCTAAGTGCATGTCAAACTACTACTTTAAACGGTTTTGTTGAGACGACAATTTAATAATAATTATTTTTGTATCTGATAACACGACGGGCCTCAAAACAAGCTTAGTCTAAAATACCCCAAACTAGTCTCCAAAAACTCTCAATCATCAGTTGATGATCCACGATAAGATCCACTGAGTTCAGTGGATCTTATTCTTATTATAAAGTGTTTATTTTTTTCATTTTACAAACTTCAAACCTTCACCTTTTTTTTATTTTTTTTTATTGCTGGAGTACAGCAGACAGGCTGACGGTCCAACTGTGATGGAAAGTGATTACTGTCGCCTATAGCCTATAGTGTGAAGGTGTTGCAAATGCAATACCTTCACACTTCAAAAGTTAAAGTAGTTCACAATTCTGGTAACTTTGAAAGCGAACATCTGTCCACTTGTATATTTAATGCCTAAAAAAGGCATTGTAAAACATTGTTATGATGAATAATAACAACCTCGTATGTCTATACTCGTATATACTGAAAAAATATTTACAGAATGTATACCTAGTAATAGAAAATGGAATTTAATCGAATAGAATATGAGAGAGAGAGAGATAGATAACACTTTATTGCATACCAAAATATACAATTACAAAAACAGACCAGATAATTACAATATTTTTTAGGCAATTCAATAGGCAGCCTTATCGCTCAAAGGGATCTCTTCCATACAACCTTTTAAAAAAAAGAATCAAACGAGTAGGTGGTGCAGAAAAAAGGCAATAGATACATAAATACTCAAACTAATTTAAGAAATATATATGCAAATACATACATATATACATAGTCATATTATATACACATATACAATAATATATTTAAAAATATATAAGTTACTATAATAAATATATTTAGTATTACACCATTATCAACATAATACTAACGCCACCTATTGGCTCTTCATTTTCTTTCATTATATGTCTACTACATTCGTACAATGCGCTCTTTCAATAAATACGATTATAATATTTAAAACAAGTGTGTTATTGGATTCTGCTCTCAACAATAGTTTATAGACGGGAATGTAACAAAATGGATCAGAATGGAATGGAATAGAATGGAATGAAAGGAACGGAAGGGACACTTGCCTTCCGGTTTTTGGATTCAACCAATATTGATTTTTATTCAAAACAAAACTACAAAGCATCACCGTTCAAGTTTTCGAAAAATAACTTCCAAAACTGCCAATTTTTGCATTAAGATTGTTTCGCTGTCTTCTAAGTGTACCCAGAGCTTTATTAAAATCATAAATTATTTCCAGTGGCAGGTAGGCTTTAATTTAGCTGTATCATTATTCATAACCATTAATCATGAATAGAGCTGCCAGCGTGCTAATTATAATAACATTAAGTTACGTAAAAGTAGGAGCTGCTAAAAGCACAATAAAAGCTACCGGCACACAAAAGAAAACTTGATTACTATTCATAAACTTTCTCTGAAAATTATTTATTTCCCAAATATTGCTTGGTTAAATAAAACATCTTCAAGTCTTGGGCTTGGAAGCCGTGGTAACTTAGTGGTTAACGCATTTGTGCCCTAAACTGAAAAAACACAGTTAGAAATCCTGTTCGGAAAAGCAGCTTCTCTTAGGCAGTTTTATGACCTAATGTGCATAATTGACAAATGCTGACGGTAAAGGAAAACATCATGATGAAACCTGTACATCGAGAGTATTGATACATCAAACCCGCCAAGCGTTGGACAAGTATGATTTATCCGTTCCCCTTGAGAAATTGGAAGGTTCGAGTCCAGCAGTGGGACGTTTATTTGTTATTATTATTATAAGTCTTGATAGCTTAATTTCTAAAGCACCCAAATCTCATTCTAACAACGGGGATTCGTATCCCAGCCGGGAAACGTGGCAATCTTCCCGACTGTTGTAAAGACACCCATTATACACAGCAAGATAACTGATGTGTGGAATCTCATAATTATTCTATACGCGATATGTCACTGAACTCCTCTTAAGCCGCTGGACCGATTTTGATGAATTTTGTGTTTGAGCGGGTTTCTGGATGGTTCGGATTCATAATTGGATCCGGTAGGTGGCGTTGAAATCGGGTATCAGAATTTTGATGAACTTTTTTGTATGTGTTTGAATTTGTCCCTCGATGGTGTGTACTCACCATTGGACCTGGTAAGCGCCGCTGGAATCGGTTTACAGGATTTCGTTGAAATGTTTTATATGTATTTGAGTGTGTCAGGAGATGGCTTAGATTCACAATGGGGTTCGCTAGATGGTGCTGGAATCTGGTTCTAGATTTTCATTTTTTCCGAGTAGGACCACGCCTATCGGGCCCGAGTGCTTTATATATACTCAAATTCAAAAGTTTTTATTCAAAATAAGTATTACTGGAGTACACTTTTTGAAGGTCAAACATATAAGCAAAAACTTAATTTTACTGCCTATTCTATGTACACCGCTTCGCAACTTGTTATTGCTGTTAAGGAGAAGAAGTGGCAAGAAACTTCCCAGCAACACTAGCTAACAATTGTTTTACTTTATATTTCTTATTCTATTTATATCTCGAGTTATTTTTTTTATAAGTTTTATACAGAAGCATGTTACAGAATTACTTTTCGAAGAATTAATGGAGTTGTAGCAAACAGTGCATGCTCAGTAAGACACAGTAAGAGCAAAGAAGAATATTATAATAGTTATAATAATGACGAGACGTACTAAAAGTTTGTATTGCAACATATCTCCATAAATCCCTTACATGTTTGGCAAAATTAAAACGTTATACAGACGATTGTATAAGAGGCTAGAGCGAGCTGCTATGTAAATGGGGTTTTATCATTTAAATATTCTTCAATAGTGTAATATCCCTTTTTAATCAAGATATTTTTTAATTTGTTTTTAAATTTAGTGAAAGGCAGATCTAACATTTCATTCGGAATCTTATTAAAGAAGCGTATACCTGCGTATGCGTAATCAAATCAAATCAAATAATTTATTGCATAAAAACATGGTTATACAATAAGTCTTGTTATTTTATACAGAGCACATGTTTTTTTGCCGGATGGGCGTACAATTTTTTTTTTATTTATAACATAAAGATACATACTTATTTGGTTTTAATTATTATCACTAATATTTTAATCTTATAATTATGTATATCCTTAAATTTAACAAATACTAAATGACACACAATTTAAATTTAGATTTGTTTCTAATGATATTTATATGGTACAAATATTATAAATATATTTAAACACTTAACATTCTAACTTATCACTTACATTTAAAACTTATCATTAAGGAACTCAGTTACACTGTAGTAGATTTTTCTTATTGGTACTTTTTTAAATTGTGATTTAAACAATTTAGTTTTCAGAGCTTTCAGCGCTTTTGGGATTTTATTATATATTTTTGGGGCCATGCATACTAATACTCTTATACAGTAAAGTTGTTTTGCAGGGTGCATACAAAGGTTTTCTTTATTACATATATATTATTTATATTATCTATACTTTGATTTAAAAAAAAAAACTATTATATGTATTTAAAATGTGAATAAGGTAAATAGACACACAGTAACATATAGGAACTGACTATAAGAGATTTAGGCGAGATCCAAATACCTCCATCACAGTGCTATAATTTTCATTAGAAACGTATAGTAACTAAACTAATAACACCAATTAATTGCCACCGGTACATACGACCGATGCAGTCCACGCGGTTCACTGGGCATGACCATAATTGGCTTATTTATGCCCTATTGGGTTCTATGGTGCCACATTAAATATCGAATTGCGTGAATATTCATTCGTTCAATCAATCAATCTATTTACTTCAAAACAAGATATTATACTATTACGAGTTGCGAGACTTGAATTAAAATGCCATTGGAAATATTATATACTTTATTAGAACTATACAAACACGTATAACACAGGTACAAATATAACCGAACACAACAAGTCCAAACGTAATGCAGAAGGCCGTAATTCAATAAAACGCGCAAAGTCCGTCACTATTAGATTCCCGGCTGTAGTACACACGTCTCGCTTGTATCGTGGTTCTCGCTCGACTGAGTTCCTCCCTCCACCAGGCCATCATTTTATCCTGCACAAGTGCAATGTGCCCGCCCGTCCACGTGGACCGAACTTCCTAGAATCAGCTTATACTTTTGAAATCCGTAACACCTGGCTATTGATTACAATACAACAATAGGCTCTAGAAACGAATGCCAATAAATAAGTAAACAAAAGAAGTCGATCATAAAAGAATTACAATAGTTTCAATGTTATTAGTTCAAATCTGTTCGGGGAATTTGTCTTTGTCGGCGCTTAGGTTGTAACAATACGCTCAGATATATTTTTTTATTTTAAAACTGGATAAAAATATTGAATTGAATGAATCTACATTCGGTTCATTATTTTATTCCAGTCATAAGAGCTGAAATCATGGTAATGATTCCAATTGTAAATTCTGAAACAACAAAGTTTATAAATTTTAAACGGAGATGGTCTTAAGATGAGAGGCGCCGGCTTTTAGAAGACCTCGTGAGTGCTCCTGATCTTCAGATGCCTATGCCTACATACCTATACATATATTTTAAAGTAGGATTTCTTTTCTTTCAGTGTATTTAGGTACACTTCGGTGGGTACTTTATTTAAATACGTAAGTGAGAATGTGTAAATATCGTATTAATTAAGTTTAACAAAAATGTAAAAATTAAGCCATTATGATATCAGTGTGTAACATAACATTTATAACCCGGAACAAGAAATACAGTTCTAGACTACTTTTAAAACTAGCTATAAAAATAATAAAGCCTTTTTACTCGAGGAGTATTTTAGAAACTATTACATTATTATTATCACACTTATTAGTATATTATTGTATATACATGTATGTCCTTGCAGACCACGGGCCATAAAATGGCCCGGACTTTTGGAGGGCTTGCGTGGGGCCATGAGAAGGCCAACACGTAAAGGCTCCTCGACAAATTTAATCTAAATGTGACGTGGCCCCAAAAAATGCCATAGAAGACAACATGGGTGTAAGTGGCTAAGGGGTGTCGAGAGGTGGGCTGCAGGTTCACTGAAGCTACTTTGGACGTGAGGCCATTTATCACTTCCACCCCTGGAGCTTGGGTATTAGCTCTAGCGATCTCCACTCCGTGCTGGCTGGCTAAGGCAAGCACGGAGGCGGGGGGCCTTGCCTTGACCCTCGGAGTCAGGTAAGAGGTGTCGCTACTCACCTAAGGCTTCGCCACAAAGCCCTCCTTATTGTATATTATTATTATATTATATATATTATCACTAATCTTAAACTGCACACCAAAAATTATTGCAAATAAGATCCTTGTCCATCCAAAGGTTGCTTGGAAGAGATTGCTTTAAGCAATAAGGTCGCTCGTTGTACTACTTACTACCTTCTATTATAATTTTAAGATATGAAAATGTCAGTAACACATTTTCATATCTTAAAATTTCTATGTTATTGTGCAGTAAAGAGTATTGTTGTTGTAATTATTTACAATGTTTTTTAATCAAAGCGAACGTATTTTGACGAACTACAGCAAAGTTATGAGTTTGAAAGGCACGGGTAGGTAGGGTGGGGGAGGTGATAGTGACACCAGGCCGCGCTGCACACGCTGATGAATTTTATTTTAGTTATTATGTTGGTCATGGGTGCTTGAGCCCCCGAGCACCCACAAAGTCGGCGCCCTTGCTTAAGATTATCAGTAAATTATCATAAGTTCACCTCTGTTCAATATGTCTTGTAAAAAAAAAATATAAATAGATAAACATTCACAGAAACTCGCAATCCTTTTTGTACTATGTTAGGGAGAATAAATATTTATTTCCAATATTTGCTTCTTATCCGTCCAATTTATTCCCGAAAATATAATGTGTTGAATCTAACCGCTCGATATAGATTGTGTTGCCAGCATATCATTTATTTACAGTCATCACTGGACAAACTGAACAGAGTATAAATACAACTAAAACATTATTTAAAACTAGGACTTGCTCGCGACAACGTAAATTACAGTTATTTTGCTAGTATTTAAAATTAAAGGGTATTTTCAGGAGCGCAACGGATTTTTTTGTATGAAAATACATAAATTCCGAAGATTCGCGTAAAAACCCGGGATAAATAATTTTACTAAAGGCATATATATCTACATATTTTCTACTAAAGATGTGTAATAAATATAGAAATTATTATATTAAGCAATTGTATCCGAATCAACAATTTTTTATGTATACTACGCACTTAAACTCTCCCCAGAAATTACTACGGAATTTCCTGAATACAAAGTATTGCGTCGCTTGAAAAAGGACGTAAACTATGCCTGGATAAAAAATATCACACATTTTATTACATAAAATTTGTTATCGATCAATGAAAAAAATCGCATTGGACTTCATTCTTTTTCGAATTGGCCATTTAAACTAATTCCCAGAATCATTACCTGGGTAAAAAGTAACGCAGATCTAAGTCTAAGAATTAGCTGTCGATCAGTGAAAACCGCATCCAAATCGGCCCAGTAGTTTTACGTCAATTCCGAACAAGCACACAAACCGGCTAAAAAACACGAAATCTAAAAACATTCATCGTGTTCTCCATCGTTTATATAGTTTTCTATTCCAGTTTTTATTTAAATAGCTTCAATGCACAGACACGATATGTTTAGAATTTTATAATATTAGTGATAGCCAAACTTAAATAGAAAATATTGCTTATTAATATTTAAAATATTTCACATGTAAAGTAAAATATATAACTGTAGCCAGCCTTCTGCGCACCTTACCAATAGAAGAAGATCACCTAGGCTCAGTATTCTACTAAACTTATGGTCTTAGGGATTATAGGTAGAATACAATATAACTAAGTTAAGTTTTCTTTTTTTGTATTTGTTTATAATAATAAATATTTTGTTGTTAAATATAACTGAAACTAAGAAAGGTACAAGAAATAAATAAAATGAAATCAAAATATTATTAAACCTAGTAGTTGATCAGACAGACAGACAGGCGGATAATATATAAGTGATTAGTTTTTTCCAAAATTGTTATGGGAACATAAAAAAGAGACAGTTGTTTGCGTCATTTTTAACTTTTGCTTTTGGCAATACTGCACAAACGGAATGATGCCGGTACTTACACGATTTATTTTCCAACTATTTCCTCCTTTTTAAGCTTGAACGAGTATCACTTATTCGTTTACCACCAATTTTTTTCTTATCAAAGCAACATGTAACGACTATTGAAACTTTCTATGTATATTTGATACATTATTGCTTGTTATTAAATACCTATATGATGTAGTACTAGCTATCGTTCGCTAGTTCGAACAAACTTCTTACACCGTTTTGACCACCTTAAGGGTTGAATTTTTAAAAACGCCAATACGTGTATATATTTATTTCTAACCGGAAGCAGGTATCTATAATTTCATGGTTCTTACTTTGTAATTGATAGATTTTCATTCAAACTTAGATCCCCTTTTTCACTCACACCTACAAGTCTAAAAAGAAGCCACATTCAAATTTCCACGGTTTCAGCCCCAGTAGTTACAGCTGTGTTTTAATATGTCAGTCGGTGAGGGAGGTCAAGTAATTGTTTCAGTATCGATTTGTCTTAGTAGAAAATATATAAACCATATACCCTACCACCTGGCTGTGGGTTGTTTTGTCGCCTCTTACGACAGGCCGCCCGGCCGGAAGAAATTCAATTCTTTGTCCGTTTCTGCACCGATAATCTGGATGGGAACCACTCCTCGTCTAGACTATATCATATCGACCGTTCATTTGCCTTACTATTTGGTTAAAATTTGACATAAGCTTCTAGCTTCTTTGGCTTACCAGCCATCCTAGAACCAAATGACTTGTTGCGCGACGTTGGCAAGAGGCCGGACGAAGTGTCACTTATTCCTTGGAAGATGGGACGGCCGCTTGTGTGGGATGCAACATGCGTTGACACTCTGGCGGTATCATATCTTTGAATGACTAAGTCAGGGGTTGGCAACGTTGCTTCAACAGCTGAAGATCACAAAACGGCGTAAATATGGTACCCTAGGCAGGAGTTACATATTTGTGCCGCTTGGAGTTGAAACTTTAGGTCCGTGGGATCGGCGAAAGGTCTCTTCAAAGACATTTGTAAGAAACTCTTTGATACCACCCATGATCAGAAGGCTGGTTCGCATTTCGCGCAACGAATCAGCATTGCCATAAAGCGTGGCAGTTCAGCCAGCCTTCTGGGCACGTTTCGCTCTGGCAGCGATTTGTTACATACTTTATATTAATCTATACATATAATAAAATTGTAGAGGTCAAATTTCTGTACAATGAAAAAAAAAAGCTAAAAACTGAGTCAGGAAGATATAAGAAGTGAAATAGAACTCCCGAACGTCTCACGAACTTTTCTAATCCATCCTAAGGTTGTCTGGAAGAAATTGCTTTTAGTGATACGACCACCTATTGTTTTCTGTACTTGTCTCTTGAGCTGTATCTTAATATTATGCAATAAAGTATATTCTATTCTATTCTGTTCTATAAGCTCTATACATCGTATGTGTAAAATACAAGGAGAGATTTGGATAAGAAAGTACCAAATATACCAAATATTAACTATTTGGGCAGGGTTTTCCCTTATTGTTCAGCCTTTGATGTGAATATTCACACAGCACACTAAGCAATGAACAGTTTTTTTTTTTATTGGACTTGACTTTATGTTGTTGGTCTGAAGACCTCACAACTTTACCGGGGTTTTCGGGGCGAGTGCCTTTGCGAAGCGAAGGCGCTCGAGCCTGGGGCAACTTGCTCGAGGGGCTCCTAGGAGTTTCACCTCGGCTGGACTGTTGCCATGAGAGGGGGATGAATCTAATGATGCCCACCATAGGGCGACACAATGCACTAATTGAGAGCGGGCGACGGGTAATATAAAGCCCGAGAGGAAGGATCCCGGCGGACCGGGATCGGCGGTTCGCGTTGGCCTATACTATCTTACTGCCGTTTCGCAAGGTGCTATGGTTGGGAGAGAAGAAACGGCGAAAGAAACTTCCCAGCAACACGCCTAGTCTATCCTATGGGGGGGCAGTGTCTCCTGGCGTCCCTCGCGGGGACGTGGAGAGATCGTGATTGGCGGCGTCGACGCCGCCGTCTGTGTCTGTCTGTCGGTGCCTGCCAGCCTGCCGTCCTAACCGCGGGCGGGCTGATCCGAGCCAGCCGTTTTGTGATATCGTCGACCTTGTCCGTGAGGATGTTACGCGGTCGTCGCACGAGAGCCTTTCGTCGAGGCTTATAATCGGACGCGGACACGACGAGGGGATTTCGATGGTGCGGCGCTAGATTGAAATACTACGCGAGAGCGACGTAATGTAGTTTTTGATGGAGGGAAGCTCCAGATCGCGGTGGATGTCGACGTTACGCATATAGAGGGGAGCACCGACGGCTCTGCGCATGAATTTATTCTGAACAATTTGCAGTTTCTTTAAAAGGGAAGGCTTGGCATGGCCGAATACCACACTCGCGTATGTCATGATCGGGCGGATGCATGTTTTATGAACACAGTCTAAACGCCACTACGCCTTTTATACGAAAAATGCTACCCTACAAAACAATAACATTGCATCATTGCTAAAAATAGCAATTACATCATAGTGTTGCCAGGATCATAAAAACAATTATAATAATTAGTTACTGATACACTAAATTATCTAGATGATAATTTAGTGGGCTTATAAAATTAACTAACCGGTAGAAAACAGTAATTTAATTTTAAATCGAATCATCTGATAAATCGACTAAAAGTATTATCTATGACGATTGTCTATGTCATATTAATATACACTATGGTTCTCATGACTACTGTGATGGACATCTTGTAACATATGTCAAAATTCAACCTACGGTAGGGCAAGTCAATGAATAGTAAGATATAGGAATCGCCATAACTGAGTTGTGTTCCGCTATCAGTGGCCAATTTCCTTCGAAATTGGTACATTGATAGCACCTTGGTTTTGCAAATGTCAATAGCCGACAACAACCATTTTTTTGTAAGTCGTCTCCATCATTTGCTAAGGCAGAGATATTATTTTCTCGTCTTTTAATTCTTTTATTTTCAAAGCAAGGTTTAATCATGGGGGGTAGTCATTTTTATTTTTCTCTTCTTTCTTTTTATTGTCTATTACGACAGTAACCATTTTTCATCAAATAGGTCGCAAACGGCAAATACATCTGAGGTTTTTAAATCCTGGTACGTAACCCTTGTTTATTTAGCAAGTAAGTAGTATTTCACACAGGTTACAATGCATTGAATTTTTATATATTTACTTAAAAACTCAATTAGGTTTTTTATATATATAAACTTACAGTGAATAATTATCTACCTGATGGGGAAAACTGCTTAAAAATTTATCGCCTGGCTTAGGAGGAGTTAGCTGATATAGAGACAGACGCGCAAAGCGACTTCGTTTTATACTAAGTAAAGATACTGAATTAACATTTATGTTAAGATTACATTTAATTAACAAGATGAATATTGTTTATAAATCTGAAAATGAAACTGTAATATAATATGCCAAGATGAATTAATAAAATCTTTTAAAAACGTTATGCTATACATTTGTTACAAAGTTACTTTCTATCGTAACAGCTTTCTTGTGATAAAATTAGATCATTCTTATAGTAAACAATTGTGTGAACGATTCTCTTACAATAGTTTTCTATAAAAAGTTTTTACACATAGATTTGCATTCGACTTTGTTTCGGATTACTGGCCCTGTAGACAATGGGCATTAGCGTTAATCGAACAGAATGAAAATATATGGGAACGACATAGTACTTAGCGTAACGATATGTCTACAGTGGCAAGTCGTATAGAGTTATATACACAGACTATAGTAAATAATAGGTATGTATTATTTACTATAGCTTTTTTATTTATTTTTATTGCATGAGTTCAGCAGACAGGCAAACGACCCACGCGATGGAAAGCGGTTACCATTGCCTATGGACATTTGCAACACCAAAGGTGCTACAAAGGCTCTGCTGCTCTCTTAAGGAAGACTGAAACCTGGCCACTAATACCGAAACACAACTCAAGGTTGTTAGGGCGGCATACCCTAGACCAGGGGTGGTAGCCATCCAGACGGGCAAATGCCCTACCACCTGACACTGTACACACACACACACACACACACACACACATATATATATATATATATATATATATATATATATATATATATATATATATATATATATATTAGGTTAGGGAAAAAGTTTCTTCGCATTTTATATAAAAATTCATAAGGTTTTTTTTTTAAAGTTTATTTACATTTGACTAAAGTATGTAGGTGCCATTTTGTTGGATAACTTTTGCCATCTTGTAGGTAGGGAGGGATGTGATCCCATTGCTATAAAAAATTTGGGGCTTCTGATTAAAAAACTGCGACAAGTGGTTTTGGCAGTCCTCTCGTGATGTTAACCTGACAGTGCCTAAGGAATTCTGCAGAGACCGAAACAGCTGAAAATCTGAAGGTGTAAGGTCAGGACTATACGGCGGATGCTTTAACACCTCCCAGCCAAACTCTCGTAAATTTTGCTGAGTGGCTTTAGATGTGTGAGGTCTAGCGTTATCGTGGTGAAAAACCACACCCCTTCTGTTGATTAATTCCGACCGCTTTCTCTCAACTTTTTGCTTTAATCTCATCGGTTGTTCGCAGTACAGTTGAGAATCGATGGTCCTGCCTGGAGGTAACAGCTCAAAATGAATAATGCCCTTCCAATCCCACCATACACACAGCATCACCTTGTTGCGAGTTAACCCGGGTTTCGCCACAGTCTGTGAAGCCTGACCGGCCTTTGACCACGATCTTTTTCGCACGTTCTTGTCGTACGTGATCCACTTTTCATCACCAGTTATCAGCTTCTTCAAAAATGGTTCGGTTTCATTACGTCGTAATAAAGAATCACAAATGAGTACACGGTTCCTTAGGTTTCTTTCAGTGAGCTCATGAGGCACCCAAATATCGAGCTTTTTTGTGTACCCAGCTTTTTTCAAATGCGCCAAAACCGTTTTGTGGTCAATTTCCAGTTCCCCAGCTACATCGTAACTACTAATATGCCGACCTTGCTCTGCTTTTTCAAAAATGGCATCATATTTGTCCGTAACAGGGCGACCAGAGCGACGTGCTTCTTTGATATCAAAATTTCCGGATTAAAAACGCTTAAACCAAATTTGCGCTACTCTCACAGATACTGCATTAGGTCCATAAATATCACATTTTTTTTCGCGGCTTGTGTTGCATTTTTATCTTTTTTGTAGTAAAATTTTAAAATGTATCGAATTTCTTCATTAGATTCACTCATTTTAACAATAAGAAAAACAAGTGAAAATCACACATTTTCCTAATTTGAATTTGGAATTGTCTTCTTAAAAATTAAAACTTTTTAATGATACCAAAACCAGCCAGATACAAATGGTATAGCCAAAGAGATCTTATTACAAGTTCATACATACCATATGCGAAAAGACTTTTTCCCCAACCTATTATATATATATATATATATATATATATATATATATATATATATATATATATATATATGTGTGTGTGTGTGTCTACACAGAAAGATGGGTTAGAGGGGATGTAATAGAAGGGATGGCATAAACAGGATGGAATAGGGGGAGAGAGGGGTCGACGGAACTCTCCTCATTCATCTTACGAAACACGATTACAATAATTTATATCTATTTCAGATATTACATCCATTTGTTAGTAACAAACATTATATATGTCACACTCCTTGGCCACGCAGACTGCCTTTCTTTGGAACTCTTTGCCTACTGACGTAAGAAATGCTAAATCCTTTGGCATATTTAAAAATTCACTCAGGACACATTATGTTAGTCTTACGCAATGCATGTGCTAGTTTACTATACTTTAG
Organism: Dendrolimus houi; assembly: GCA_039645545.1. NCBI lineage: Eukaryota > Metazoa > Arthropoda > Insecta > Lepidoptera > Lasiocampidae > Dendrolimus > Dendrolimus houi. The sequence continues at coordinate 5,065,447 of CM077139.1, read as the reverse complement.
ACTGTAATCTGCTGTCCATATATGTCACATTTATTTATATATACATACATATTTTTCCTTTTTCTTTGTTTCATAATAATTACAGATAATTTAAGAATTTCCTTTTAGTCAGGTTGTCTGGAAGAGATCGCTTTTAGCGATAAGGCCGCCTTCTATTTTACCAAGTAACTATTGTTTTGTTGTGCATTTTTGTAATTTTTGTTTTGGTGAACAATAAAGTGTTGTCTGTGTCTATTTCTATTATATTTATGTCGGTAGGACGGACACAACAGCAAACAAAAGCAGAAACAATGCCCCCACCCCTCCCTCGACACTAGATAACTAGCCTCATCCAGCATCAAAGGAAAGGGGAGTCCGTTCTCTCTGCGAACATCCTCAGGATACTGCTGGTGCTAGTCCGGACTCTGAACAATAAAGACGCGGCCTTCTTACGCCTGATGGCGTTAAAATCATCAGTACGTGCCTCAGCTAGTTCGCTAGCTATTAGCGCAACGCTAACCGTTTCACGCCGATATTATGTGAGAGCGTGGTATCACATCGATCAATCTAGCCACGGCCTTAAGAGCTGTAATCAATCAGCAAGATTACTGTGAAATGGAACGGGTACGAGATTTCCTCTGTCTTCACAAAAACTCAGGGTTGTACGTAATACACGTAATTAGCTTTACCAGTTTTCATTAAATTATTACCTGAAGAGTATCTCCACTACATTCATAAGATAATTATTCTAGGATAGATATATTAAGATTGTATTTTGTTATTTGATTTCTTGAAATTGACTAGGTAACTAATGTTGGATTTATATAAGTATTTTAATAATGTGATTTTTTTGTATTGTTTTTGTAATAAATAACATATAATAAAACTACGTTTTAACGGTTTTGAGCGCGGTAATTTATTTGATTTTTTCTATTCCGACGTTTCGGCCACTTTCCACTTTTCTATTGTGTATACAAGTTGCGAAAACTTAAGAAAATATTATAAACTAGCTGATGCCCACGACTTCGTCCGTGTGGTACGGTTTATTAACTATCCCACGGGAACTCTTTAATTTTTCGAGGTCAAAAGTATCCTATATGTTGACCAGGGATATAAGCTACCACCATACAAAATTTCATTTAAATCGGTCTTGTCGTTTCGGAGATTAGCCGGTACAAACAGACAGACAAACAGACAAAAAAACATTTGGAGGAAATTTAAATTAGCTCTATTTCACTTCTCACATCCCCCCTGACTCGATTTTTAACATTATTTTTCATTGTACAGAAATTCGACCTCTACAGTTTTATTATATTGTTACTACGACTTTGCCAAAATTGCACAAAGCAAGCCGACAAATGTAAATGCGCACCTGCCGGCCCTAAAGCCCAAGTTTATTACCTACCCGCATCTGCACTTCTTTTGTTTTCTTTGAGTTTAATATTTGTAATTAGAAAAGCCGCCTATTGTGTATTGTAAACCTTTCTGGTAGGTAGTGGCCAGTTGTGGTTCTAAGAATCCATTGTTTACACGGTTGTGACATATTGTAAACCTAGTATAAAGGGATGCCCGAACGGAGAAATCGGCAGTCAAGCGACGATTACGTTCAAAGCAAGACGTGTACATCCGAGAAGCGATATAGTGACGGACTTTGCGCGTGTTATTTAATTGTGCATTACAAAAGGACTTATTGCGTCTGGTTATATTTGTACCTATATTAGTGTTTGTATAGTTCTAATAAATTCTATTGTAATTCCAACAGCATTATAATCTGCCTGTTTTGAACGCTCGAAAGGACAAACTGTCGTTCCCATAGGAATCCAACGTCTTTTCTATCTTTAATTATATGTATGTAACAATTTATGCAATAAATGATATACTATTCTATTCAATAGCTTTACTACATCAAACGTGACTCTCTGGCATGTAATATATTCACAAATAAGTCTTAATTTTAAAGATTTATATTACCTACCTTTGTACGAAAACTATCTTATATCGTTTAAGATTATGGCAAAAGTTCTCAAGATTAACAGACACTAAGCTTCAGAATATAAAGACGTAATAAGGAACGTATATACAAAATTATGTATTTACGGACTACATTTAATAAATGTTATGTAAAACAAGTTAGTCATAGACAGAAAAGATTGCTTCACAAGCCGTTACTTACTGCAAATTATACACCGGCCCACATAAGAGGTTTTTTGCAATTTACTAGGGTTTTCGAGGGCTTATGGGCCAAATAAGCTTGGGATGCGGATTCAGTGCATCGAAATACAGAAAGAATGAAATACTTTAAAAAATACATAAGAATAGATCTGAACAAAAGCACAGACCACTTTTTTTGTGGGCCGGTCGTTATTGAACAAAACGCCATTATTATACCAAGCTCAATAAGTCGTGGTAGCGTAATGGCTAACGCACGCGTCCCATACTCAAAGGGCGCATGTTCGATCCTGGCCGGAACGCAACGCACCACTTAGTCAGTTTTCTGATCTAATGTGCATATTGTTACAATTACCACGTGCTAACAACGGTGAAGGAAAAACATCGTGATGATACGCAGAGCGACTGCGTCTCTCCGTAGGCTAAGCGATTTTAAACCATTAGTTAATATGGAATCATCAATATACGAACAAGGCGATACTTGATGGAGACGAGGGTTCAGTCCGATAAGCAGGTTCTCCAGCCCATAGATATGAACAGTACTTCATGTGCCGCCTGATTTAAGCGCATTCTGGCTTTTAAACGTGTTTATGAATATTTATTTAAATTGTTTTCTTTGCCATAACTGCTAATATATATACATACTAGAGTTTTACCCCGCGGCTGCGCCGCATGTCAAACCCTACGCAATAGCTTTATTTTACTTACACAAAAACTTAATTCTGGTTTTTTTACATATAATAATAACAAAGAAGCTAAGTCCATATAGTCTAGACAACTCCCCAACAAAACATAGAGATGAGTCGAAACCAACCTGATTTAAAGTCATACAACGAATGACATGTTGTTTATGACAACGTAGGTATTTGTTACTAAATTGAAAAAATGCGATTATATTATTTGCTTATTTAGCTAACGTCTATTCTATGCAAACGACATAATCTATCAGGATAAAAATTATCCTAAGTATGGATTCGGGATATAAGCCATCTCTGTGTCGAGTTTCGTTCATATACATTCTGTAGTTTTCCAAAGGGATGCGATTGCAGAGCCATCGTTTTTGATAATTTCGTCTATTCCCCGGAAATAACGTTACCAATCGGGATAACAAGTATTCTAAGTCACACCCCAGGATATGAGACTGCTCTGTGTCGAGTTTCATTTAAGTACGGTCAGTAGTTCTCACGTGATGCTCTAACAGACAGACAAGAATTCTAAAATATGCATTTTCAGAATCTTCTGGTTCGAATTAGCCATCCTGATTTTTTCACATTTTTAAACACATTGTACAAACTCGAACCACTTACAGATTTATTATAGACTAATGTAGACAATCATTTTTGTTTCAGATTCATCAACCATTAAATATATTTTGACAACCAGAAATCATAAATGCGTGCGGTAATGAATTTAGAAAAAACAAAACATGGAATACAGCACTCAAAAAACTCAAAGAAACTTTAGTAGTAGATCACAATGGAGGTTTGGAAATATCACTGTAGTCATTGTGTATATGTTACTATTTATTCAAAGCAACTGTCTAGCAGTCGCAGATAACAATGAAAGCTCAACCAAAAATGATAACTTAGATTTAGAATTAGTTAATAAAGATTGCCATAGCTGTCAAAGTAGTAGTAATAAGACAGAAAATGATAATTTATATCTAGAAGATAAATCCACAAACGTTAAAGAAGACTCAAACGAGAATGGAGAAGAAACAGACTTAATAGAAGATATTCTTGGAAAGCTGAATGATTTTTCTGAAAGATATATGATTGTTAACAGAAGCATGCGATTTTTAGAAAGAAAAGTTGAGAATTTACTGGATAAAGTACTGAGTAAGGATAGTTTTGTTGTAATAGATGGTATTGAAATAAAACCAACAAGTGATAGTAAAAATGAAGAAGATAACAAGCTAGATGTTGTTCAAGGCAGAGCTCTGTTTAGCAAATACACTTATGAATATAGGTTGTATCAGAAAATTAAGAATTTCATCAACACGCATATGGTAACCATTAATTTCCCAAAAGCTGCTCAATTTATAGCCTTCAGATGTAAGTATTGCTATAAATAAACATATTTACTGTTTAATTGTAGTTTTGACTAACGACACCCGAGTTTAGATCTAGCTAGCTAGTATGACACAGTTATTTATTTTCCTAAATCAGTTGATTACAATGTTTATTATCATAAAATCTTTTTAAGATACGAGATGAACTGGAACATATAAGGTAGTTGCAAACAAGTAATCAGAATTTTTAATTAGTCAGAATTTGTAGTTAACCCTTAATTCAGTGAATTTAATAAGCGCGTATGTACTTATAAAGACAATAATGAAAACAGATGAAGCAGAAGGTACCTATGTCAAGATCGTAGCAACTGGGGATCTATCATCTCTGCGTGCTCTTATGAGAAACAGATTTTTCTTTTCTCGAAACCCAAAAAAATGTAGCCTAAGTTATTCCTTATAATATAAACTATCTGCCCGTGAAATTCCCATCAAAATCAGTCCAGACGTTTCAGAGATTAACCGGAAAATCCAGACAGACAATTATAAATTTTTATTTTTGGAATCCCCTTGTTTTTATTATCTCCCCTTGCTTTTTTCACGTTTTTATTTTGACATTACGAACAGATACTTCAATTTTATTTATCTGTATATATAAACCTCTGGTACCCAAAGTAAAATTATCGATGCCAAGGGTTTATATTGAGCTGATATTAGATGATTCAATGAAATTGAATCAATTTATTTCAAGAAGGGACAGAATTGAATGGACACCACTATATTCAATGACATTAAATGTTTCAAGTTATGTTTGTATATTGTTTACACCGATCATTTTGGTTGATTTATCTAAATTGATAGAGAAAAATGAATAGTCTAATATCGGCTTTAATGTCATACTTTCAATCAGTGTATTTCACAATGAAACTTTTATGTTTTCCAGCATTTGGTTTGAATAAATTCTTCGTTCCGCTGCTAATTGGAGGGCAGTTGATATTCAAGAGCATCCTGCTCGCGATGTTCCTGCCGAGTATTTTGGGAAGCTTCGGCAAAATACTAGGGAAAGGTGAGTCTGATGATATTGTTTTGTTAAAGTACTGTTAGACTTATACGCAAGGGTTTTAATAGTGGTAATTATACAAACCGCAGTTTACGCACTAGACGATATTTTTGAGACAATTAATGTTTATGACAATAAATCTATAGACTTATAAATAGAGCAGAGTGCTACGATTTAAAAATGAATTCCAAAATTAAGTGATAACTGGTATTTATACGCTGCAAAAATTAATAAATGCTTGTCTTTAGAGTTCTTGTTTATGTACCAGTGTAAAAGTGTGTTTTGAGGAATCTCCGAAATAGTTTAACGTTTATTTCTATGAAATATTTAAGGATTGAAACAGGAATTTTGTCTAAAATTTTAGATTTAAATAAAGATGAGATGAAATTTATTTTAAATAAGACCTTACAGTATTCAGAAGTACCAAGTAAACCAAATGTATATTCTTTTATAAGTAGAAATACATAGCTTTAGCACATATAAAACATGCGTTTATATAATTAACTCAATTTTACCAAAGTTCTAGGCAACCTCCAATTTGTCAAATATTACGTCACTTACATGGATTAATTACTCCACAAGTGGTGACAAAACAGATACTCCTATCTAAAAAATAATCCACTCAACAAATGAATCCACGTACGTGACGAACAATGTAAGTACGTCCAAATACTGAAAAAGCTATATTACATTAGTGGAGAAATAGGTAGTCGAAATATAAGAAAACTGGGCTTATTTATTAATTATAATAAGGTTTTCCACGTCTTCGCGTAAGTGATCCGCTTTGAATTCATGTCTCACGAAACATATTTTAATTTCACAAATAAAAACATCATTTATTCATCTGTTATTCAAAATAATCGAAAAAATTCAATGTTGTTAATTTACCGATTTTTTGATACATTTTGTAGAGTACATGTTTTTCTTCTAAAATTCTTATAATTTTTATCTATTTGGGTAAAATCTGTAAAAAATCTCTATATTTTATTCGTACAGGAACGGAGAAATAATACAATTTTCTGCGGCCATTCGTAAGAGGCAACAAATAACCCACAGCCAGATGGTAGGGTATTGGCCCGTCTGGGTGGCTAGTACCCCTAAAGTATGCCGCCATAACAATCCTGAGTTGTGTTCCGGCATTAGTGGCCAGGTTCCAGTCTCCCTTAACAGAGCAGCAGCGCATTTGTAGCACCTTTGGTGTCCATAGGCGATGGTAATCGCGTTCCATCAGGTGGGCGGTTTGCCTGTCTGCTGAAATCGTGCAATATTTTTTTTCTTATGATTATGGTAATTTTAACATTATTTATGTATAAAAGAACACTCTTCAAAATAACGTCTAACTTTTAAAATATGATTTTTATTATTGTTTTAAACAATCATTAATGCTCTATTTAACTCGTTTTACTTATAAAAACTTATGACGTCATAAGTTTGTACATAATTTATGAGGCTGTGATGTTTTGAAAAAGAAATAACTACACAGCAAAATATATCACGGTTGTTTGTATATCACCTTTAATAAACAGAATTTAAATTAACAAGTCTACAAGTCCAACTCTGACTGTCGCAGTCTCGTGTTTCATAAATTTCAGTAACTTGAAGAGGGCTCTGCGTGTTTTGAAAACATGCAAAACTCAATGTCAGCCAAATGTTAAATTGTGTCAAAGTGTTATTGTTTTGACAGAGTTAAATTTGTTGGTAAATTTAAATCTTTGTCGAGTCCCTTCGTAACTTTTAAAGTCATCTTATTTAGTACTTATACAAGACTAGCTGTGCCCGCGATGTCGTCCGCGTAGATTTTGTTTTCAAAACCCCCCGATTTTGAAATAATCTTCATTGGTGCTCCGCTCTTATTGGTCTTAGCGTGATGATATATAGTCCATAGCCTTCCTCGATAAATGGGCTATCTAACACTGAAATAATTTTTTAAATCAGACCAGTAAGTAGTTCCTGAGATATTAGCGCGTTCAATCAATCAAACAAAGAAACTCTTCAGCTTTATATATTAGTAAAGATGATAAACAGCTTAAATGATACTTTATGTGAGTAGAATAGTCAGTAATTTAAGTATTAAATTGTGGATTTTCTCGAACAAATTAATTCTAAAAACTCTTAAAACTATGACTAAAATACATGATCATTCTTCAGTTATTACTTTTAAAATGTTATTATGTAGTTAACATTTTTTTATAATTAATATAGTTATTTTTTTTTTTAAAGATACGGTATACAGCATTTATTTTATGTTTCACAAAAAAATAGTTTACAACTCGTTTAAATGTATAAAAATAACAAAGTTACATTAATTATATACAATCCGATTTCGCTCACTCTCCTATTTATTATTGTAATATTTAAAACTGAAAGTAAGTTTTTATTAGAACAATATTTAAAATATTTCATATATACAATCAAATACACTAAAAAAACTCTAAGCTTAAAATTGGTCCAGCCCGACCAGATTAAAATTATTATTTTTTACTTTTTTTTCACTAATATAATTTTTGCAAATATATTAACTATCTTAGTCGTATAAGTCCCAATTCCTATAAAGACAGCTGTAGTTCACATAGGCTTCTATTCTTGGATCAAAGACGTAGAGTTTTAGATACGTCGTTGCTTTTTGATACAGTTCACAGCCGTGTTGCCTGTTCTGAGCTCGTCTCCAAATTGGCATATAACGCACCTAGATGCCGTACTCGTCATACATCTTTCCTTGTAATTCTACCAACTACCCTCAAAATTCTTTGTTTTCTCTTATGGCTCGTACTTACTTATAATGCTAAATTATGTTAAATTGTTCTGTTTACGTCCTCCTAATACAAATTTAAAAGAAACATTATTAATGACTTGCTGATCTTTCCATAACACAACCCGACTTTATTTGCTTAATTTCAAATTAACATTTGCTTTGTGAAATTGTTACTCGAGTGGTAGTTTCTATAGGAAAACCTGTTGGTAGTCTTACTTTTTATTGTAAACGATTTTATATTATATTTGTGTATTCGCTGTTGGTTTCTCAATAAATAAATAAAAAAGGTAGGTAAGGTATAAAGTAGTCTTGATAGGATGTCGAAAATGCAAATTCTGTATTAAGATAAATCTATTATTCTGGATACAGGACAAACCTTCATCGTTGGCTTCATTACCGGACTCCTCGTTAGCAGATGCCTCGTCCGAACTGTAGTCGACTGCTAAAACCTCCGCCCTTAAGTCAATTGCTGATTGTAGATACACTTTTATAGGCTGACTTTATTTTTATTATTATTTATATATTATTATATTTTTATTAACTTTATTTTTATTTATTGCATGAGTTCAGCAGACAGGCAGACGGGTCACCTGATGAAAAGCGGTTACCATTACCTAGGAACATGTGTGACAATAAAGATTCTACCAATTGCTGCCGCCCTCTAAAGGGAGACTAGAATCTGGCCACTAATGCCGGAAAGCAACTCAAGGTTGTTATGGCGACATTAGTCTAGACAGAGGTGATAGCCATACCAGCCAGACGGGCTATACCCTATCTCCTGGGTGTGTATAGTAACTAAAACAGGACCGTCTATTCTAACTGTAACTCTCGTGTTTTTCAAAACTTTACCATGATAATATGTTCGAAAAAAACTAAATAATAATAAAATGAATAGAGTAATTTTTAAAATGTTTTCGGGTAATCTTTTGTAGCTCGGTATGATATTTGTTAATTATTAAATAACTTTAGAGAAATCTGTAGTAGTTTATGTACATAGTGGAATAAATTTTAAGCTAGGTAAAAACTTTTACTTGGAGCGTGTAAAAAGGACGCCCACATTATAGCAGTGGTGCTAGCGCCGATGATTTATTTATAACCATCATGATCATTATTTTTAATGGCATAACGTGACTTTCCAACCTTTTCCAGGAATATCCCAACTCTCAGCGGCATCGAGCCAAGCCAGTTATCCTCCAGTGAATGCTGATACTGACCAAACTGGTTATAATAACAATGAAAACAAGGACTACGTCGGGTACGAGACCAATCAAGCCGGGTCTTATGCTTACGCCCAGGATGGCATGTACCAGAGTCTTGACAATAACGACGCTAATGAAGTTGGAAATGTTGACATGTCTAGGTAAGTCTTTATCTTCTTCTTTACATAGTACTAGAGTTTCCCCCGCGGCTACGCCGCGGGCCATACCTTGGGGGTACCTCTATTTTACTTACATTTCAATTAATTTCGCTTTTTATACATAGATAGATAACACTTTAATGTACACCATTACAAAAAACTTACGAACTAGTATTATTCTAATTGTGTACAAAGGGCGGTATTATCGCTAAAAAGATCTCTTCCAGACAACTGGTGACGCCTGATTAGGAGTGGCGATGGTGGTATACATAATTATTGTACGATTACTTACATTTTAATAATAAATATATAACTAGACCATATATACAAATATACACATAAGTTATATACATATACAAGATATAGTGATAAAATGCAACTATTTAAACATAATAAACATATAGCTATATGCAATATAATACTTAATACTTACAATACTTTAAATACATACACAGCCGCGGACCAAGCTAGTATTATATATTCAAACTTCCCTTCAAAAATGTATGTAACTAATGTTGAAAACCGCTTAAAAATCGGTTGTGTGGTTCAGGGCGATTTAGCGGATATACAGACGGGCACAGACGCCGAAAGCGACTTTGTTTTATACTATGTAAAGAAGAGGCAAAGTCGCTTTCCTATCTTTATATCCGCTAACTCCTAAAACACGCAACGGGTGTTTAAGCTATTTTCACCACCAATTATATAATTTCTCACTGATATTATATATATGTATATATATATTGTTACGACCTGAACGCCAACAAAAGACAAATTCACACCTGCATACCTGTAGACATTTTGTTACCTTTTCGGCATATGGACTCCTTTTGTTTACTTTGTGTTTAAAATTTGTGATTAGAAAAACAGCCCATTGTGTATTGTAATATTTTACGGTAGTGATTAGCCAGGTGTGATTCTAAGAAATTCGGTCCACGCGGTCAAGCAGACATATTGCATCTGTGCAGTATAAAGCAATGCCCCAATGGAGAGATCAGCAGTCGAGCGATAACCAGGAGCGAAGCAAGACTTGTGTACATTCGGTAGTCTATTTAATGACGAACTTTGCGCGCGTTATTTGAATTACGGTCTTCTGCATTACGTTTGGACTTATCACGTTCGGTTATATTTCTACCTGTGTTATAACTGTTTGTATAGTTCTAATAAACTCTATAATAATTCCAACGGCATTTTAATTCGAGATCTGCAACTCGTACAGTACATATACATATATATATATATATATATATATATATATATATATATATATATATATATATGTGTATATATATATATATATATATATATATATGTGTATGTGTGTGTGTATATATTATTAGGTTATATATATAACCCATTTAAGTTTTTATGTAAGTAGAAAAAAACAATATTTTACTATAGAAAATTAAGTAATTCTTCCAGGGGCAAATAGTGCATAAATATTTTGAAACCATATCCAAATAGATAAATTAGCTTCGATACGTTTTTGAGTTTGTAGTAGTATTTCTATATTTACAGGAATTCCAAACTTGGAATTTAAATTTCCTTGTGCAATCAGCAAAAAGAGTTTCGTTACAATTTGAAGAACAAAATATACTTACAATCGAAAGTCTTATTATTATAAGTATTATTATTTACATTGCTAATTGTTGTGGGGTCTGACTATTTGGTTTAAGTTTGATAATTAATGACTTAATTTATTTTATTTGTGGTTCCTTCTTGTTATTTATTGTTCGGTGTTATAATTTGTTGCTAATTATTGTTATTTGATATTAAAGTTGGTAAATAAAAATGGTTTCGATGTTGAAACATGGTCGAGATAAATCTTTGGCTTTCCAAATTAAAAAAGGTGTATTGTGTAATTTGTACTAATATTTCGAGAACGAGTGCAATAGCAATCCGAGCAGTATTATGATTCACGAAGAAAAAATAATAGCATAACTAAAGAAGAATAGAAAAATATTTCTCTACATGCTATTGAAGAGGAAAAAAAAATTCAGGGCAGTGATGAGGCTTTAGATATAACATCAGAACGAATTAGAATGAACACAAATGATTCATTGCATGAAAGTGAGGATGAGGATAAGCACGAAATGTCTAGAGTTGAAGAAATGTAGTATTAAAAATTATGTTTAATATTAATATTTATTATTTTACTATCGTTTAATATTATTAGTTTCATATTAAGTACCTGCCTATAAAAATATATAAAAAGTATTAGTTTAATTATTTGTGTGCTAACCGTACACTATTACACTATTACTAACAAAAACAGCCTGAAAAAGTAACTTGTAAAAGAACTAGAGTTTTCCCAGCCTAGAGCTGGGAAAACTCTAGTCTACATGGTCCTTGTTTATTTTACGAGAAAGCATTCATACAGGTTACATATAAATTAGCTTCGAGAAGTTTTTGCGTTTGTAGTAGTGTACGGTCAGCACATAAATGAGAGCTCTCACAAAAGTGAGAGCATGGTATCACACTGAACTCACAGCCAGCCTTAATAACTGCAATGTAAGTTCTACCACATCAGAAAATTTATGTCCTTTTTTTCTTACCAAATAATTGTTTTTCTTTCTTATATGTTGCCAAGAAGGACAAGCCCACCATCGAGCTTCCTCTCTCTTAAAGAATGAGAAATTCGCGTGTTATAAAGTGTATGTTCTTGGAAAAAACCAGATCCGTATTCAGAAAATAAGAATAAAAACGCTTGAAACAAATTTCCTTACCAAATTAATGTATAACAACCTTATTAAATATAACTCGGCTATAAATTGGCCGAATGTGATCCAATAATGGGCCCAATTTGCCTATTTGCGAATAAAGACGGCATCCGCTCGTAAAATCCATTTTATTTATTTCCCATTGAATTTACACATAAAAGAAAAATAAGGTTATTCTTGTTGATTTATTTTTAATGATATTTTAGGGTCTCGTAGTCAAAATGCAAAAACGAAATCTTTAGTTTTTTTTATTGCATGAGTTCAGCAGACAGCTGATGGAAAGCGGTTACCATCGCCTATAGAGATTTACAACACCAAAGGTGCTACAAATACGCTGCTGCTCTCTTAAGGGAGATTGGAACCTGGCCACTAATGCCAGAACATAACTCAAGTTATTATAACAGTATACTCAAAACCAGGCAATCCTACCACCCAGGTAGGTTGTTTTCTCGCCTCTTACGACAGGCCCCCTCGGCAGCAGATGTTGTATTCTTTCTCCGTTCCTGCACGGTTTTTTTTTTTTTTATTATATACCACAGTCCGTCTTTCTTTACATAAGTACGTATGATATTTTTCTCAAAGACCACTGGCTCTATATGGATGAGTTTTGGTAGGCTGGTGTCTATTTTAGACCGCTGTATAGTGACAAAGTATAATAATATAGTAGAATAGTATATAATATACTTAGTCTGGCCATAAATACTGTTACAATTAAAAAGAAACAAAATATTTAAATTTGGAATATGTCATTTTTATATGATTGTTCATTGTGTTTTCTCATTTTGGGGCCAATACATTGTACAACATTTTGTGATATTAAAATTGAGTGGGGCGATAAAGAGAACCGAATCGCTGTGATTGCATTACACAAAGTAGGTATGGAGCCAAATGCAATTTTTAAAACTCTCCATACACTTGGTAATAGTCAAATGTTTGTGTACCGGGCTATTAATAGGTACAATGAAACCTCCTCTGTTTGTGACAGAAAAATACCTGGCCGTCCACGTAGTGTTCGTACGAAAAAGGTGGTCAAAGCAACAAGGGAAAGAATTCGAAGAAATCCTGTCCGAAAGTAAAAGATTTTATCTCGGGAGATGAAGATATCACCTAGAACCATGTCGCATATTTAAAAGATGACTTAGGACTTGCAGCCTATAAGAGACGCACTGGTCATTTCTTAACTCATAATTTAAGAATAGGGTGGTAAAATCGAAACGAAACGAAACAAAACAACTACTGAAGCGGTACCCAAAGGGAAGTCATAGAAAATTTTTGTTTACGGATGAATTTTTTTTTACAATTGAGCAACATTTTAACAAACAACATGACCGTATTTATGCTCAAAGCTCTAAGGAAGCTTCTCAATTAGTCGACAGAGTGCAACGTGGGTATTATCCGTCTTCAGTGATGGTTTGGTGGGGTGTTAGCTATGAAAAAGTGACTGGGCCATATTTTTGTGAAAAAGGTATCAAAATATCAGCACAAGTGTATCAAGATACCATTCTTGAGAAGGTAGTTAAGCCCCTTAACAACAACATTTTCAATAACCAAGAATGGTCCTTCCAGCAAGACTCGGCGCCGAGTCATAAAGCTTGGTCCACGCAGTCTTGGTTGGAAACTAACGTTTCGGACTACATCAGAGCTGAAGGCTGGCCGCCGTCTAGTCCCGATCTTAATCCGCTGAATTATAATTTATGGTCAGTTTTAGAGAGTACGGCTTGCTCTAAACGCCATGATAATTTGGAGTCTCTAAAACAATCCATACGATTGGCAGTGAAGAATTTTCCCATGGAAAAAGTGCGTGCTTCTATTGATAACTGACCTCAATGTTTAAAGGACTGTATGGCAGCCAATGGAGACCACTTCGAATAAGCTTTTTATATTTTAAATTTTTTATATTTATGTATTAAACTAACACACTGTAAAACTTATAAATGTTATTTGCAATAGAAAAAAATATTTATTTGTTATAATATTTATGGCAAGACTATAATAATATATAACTAGATCCCTCAGAAGATTAAGAAACTTTTTGCCCACTGCTACCAAGATTACGTTTGCTGAGTCTCTCTTGCTTCCCATACTTGATTACGCTGACGCCTGCTATCTAGATTTAACCTTAAAACAGCTGAACAAGCTTGAGCGGCTTTAGAATTTGTGTTTCAGGTTCATATTTGGATTTCAAAAATATGACCATGTTTCCGAATATCGTAAAAGACTCAAGTGGCTTCCTATTCATTATCGCCGGAATACGCATATCCTCAGTCTCCTTTATAACATATTATTTACTACTAATAGTCCCCAGTAACTTAAGGAATGTTATAAATTCCTTCGTCTAGCCACTGCCGACAATTTGCGTTGTGATACGTACCGAAAACTTATGATACCTGCACAACATCATCCTATTATGATAATTCTTTTATAGTGCAGGCTGTCAAACTTTGGAATAAGTTGCCTCTTACTGTCAGAGAGGCCAAATCTTTACCAACATTTTGAAATTTGCTTAGAAAACACTATTTGTCCACAAATAGCTATGTCTGATTAACACAATATAATCATGCTAATAATACGAAGTTATTATAATAAATGTATTACATATATAATTAGTTTGAGTATTTATGTATCTATTGCTTTTTTCCTGCACCACCTATATCGCCTATTTCAAATTTCTTTCATTTAGGTTGCCTGGAAGAGATTGCTTTGAGCGATAAGGCCGTCTATTGTATTGCCTAGAAAATATTGTAAATATGGTCTGTTTTTGTAATTGTATATTTTGGTATGCAATAAAGTATTATCTCCCCCTCTCTCTCTCTCTCTATATTATGACATATAAAGATAGACGGCAGTTAGATTGACATACATAAAGATTTCGTAAGAGTGACAATTGGTGCCAAAATGGCTACGGAACACTAATAGAAATCTATTAAGTTTTATTTTTATGTCATTATTATATTAACTTCGTTACATTTTACCTACTTTACTACTACTATAATTGATGAAGTAATGGACCTAATATGAACTTATCTAAAATAAATTATAAATAAAACTATGTATATATAAATAAAAATGAATCGTAGAGATATATGTACGCGCATAACACGAAAACGAACAACTTTACCGATTTTGATGAACCTTTTTGGGTGTATTTGAGTGGGTCCTCGGATTATTTAGATTCACAATTGGAACCGGTAGTTCCCACTGTGATCAGGTCCTGGTTTTTAATTCTTGTAAGGGCAGGAAAACGTCTGTTGAGACCTGTAGTAAAATATAAATTTAAATCGAATATAAACTTAAATTTTAAACGATGAATTGCTTACAATAAAGTTGAAGACATTTCTGAAAGAATTGCTTATTAATGACTACCTAACTAACAAAATTTAATTGTTTCTTTTTATTATGTTTTCCCATTATTATTTTTTAACTGATATTTGAATTAGATTGCCTTTTTTTGCTAATTTGTAAAAAGGACAGTTAATTATTATTATATAATATTATAGTTGCAACATATAGGTCACTTTGTTGCCTCAACATAAGCATTTGTGCGCTTCAAAGAGGGCAAAACATGCTGTAACTAACCATGTGATAGATCAAAATATATGTTACCATCTTTTGTGCAAATAAAGAATTTGAATTTGAAAATAAATGACTAGTATTTAATGTTAATTTATTTATTTTCTAGATACGGTCCTGATGGCCAAAAGGTAACATTCCTGAATTCGAAAAATAGCTACTACAAGAACCAGATGGTAGGAGCAGCTAACAATTATAAGGTAATTAGCTTCAGTCTGATACTCGTACGGGCTCTATGGTTGAATGGGGTAAGCCGATGGAGCTCATTGGAATGCAGAGGGTCTTGGATTCAATTTCTGAATGGTAAACCTCGTAAACAATATTTCCGTTATTTACTATGGTCTGAGTGTCTGGGATCCGCACTAGATTGATCCGTTGTATATTTATTACCCATAACATAAGCGTAACTCGTCTGTGTGGCTACCAACCTTGGTTTAGAGTATGCCGCCATAACAACCTTCAGTTATGTTCCGAGATAGTGGCCAGATTCCAGTCTCCGCTAAGAGAGCAGCAGCGCATTTGTAGCGACTTTCGTGTTGCAAATGTCCATAGGCGATAGTAACCCATCAGATGGGCTGTTAGCCCTGTCTGCTGAGCTTATGCAATAAAAAAAGTTAACTAACTCGTAGGGGGGTTTTGTGGTGAAGCCTTAGGTGAGTAGCGACACCTCGTACCCGACTCTGGGGGCCAAGGCAAGGCCCCCGTCTCCGCGTTTGCCTTAGCCTGCCGACACGGTGTGTGGGTCGCTAGAGCTAACACTCAAGCTCCAGGGGTGGTAGTGATATATAGCCTAATTTCGGAAGTAGCTTCGATGAACCTGCAGCCCACCTCTCGACACCCTTTAGCTACTCGTACCCATGTTGCCCCTCGCCAACTTTGTACGTTGTACGGCATTCTTTGGGGCCCATGCAGGGAGTGGCAAGTAACCGTCTGCCCATTTTTCCATGTTCCTCGAACATTGCGACGGGCAGACGCCATAGTCCCCATAGCCCAGATCCCTAGTTCCACTAGCAGTATATCCCAATAGCCCGGTACCTTTAGTTCTCATTTCCAACAATAGTCTTACACTGACCGACTTGTCCTTGGGGGCATTATTGTAGACAGGGATAATTGCCGGTCAGTGTCACGCCACATTTAGATTAAAGTTGTCTAAGGGGCCTCTACGTGTTGGCCTTCCCATCGCCCCCCACGCAAGCTCTCCAAAAGTCCGGGTCATTTTTATGGACCTGGTCTTCAAGGAGATTCAAATTGTAACTACTTTTCAGACAATAACTAATGCGCTTTTTGGCTCCTTTTAATTGAACCTACTTATGACGTCATTAGGAGGTAAGCTCATACAAAATTTATCAGGCTGTATCGTTCTGTAAGTTTATAGTTCGTATCCCGATTAATTTGATTCTGGGCTCCGCTATTGTTTCATTTCAACAATCAGTTAGGTTGTAATTTATTCGACAGATATATATATATATATATATATATATATATATATATATATATATATATATATATAAAAGGTTGGGGAAAAAGTTTCTTCGCATTTTATATAAAAATTCAAAAGATTTTTTTACAAAATTTATTTACATTTGACTAAAGTATGTAGGTGCCATTTTGTTGGATAACTTTTTGCCATCTTGTAGGTAGGGACGTGATCCCATTGCTATAAAATTTTGGGGCTTGTGATCAAAAAACTACGAGAAGTGGTTTTGGCAGTCCTCTCGCGAGGTTAACCTGACACTGCCTAAGGAATTCTGCAGAGACCGAAACAGGTGAAAATCTGAAGGTGCAAGGTCAGGACTATACAGCGGATGCATTAACACCTTCCAGCCAAACTCTCTTAATTTTTGCTGAGTGGCTAAAGATGTGTTAGGTCTAGCGTTATCATTGTGAAAAACCACACCCCTTCTGTTGATTAATTCCGGCCGCTTTCTCTCAACTTTTTGCTTTAATCTCATCAGTTGTACGCAGTACAGTTCAGAATCGATGGTCCTGCCTGGCGGTAACAGCTCATAATGAATAATGCCCTTCCAATCCCACCATACACACAACATCACCTTGTTGCGAGTCTGTGAAGTGTCTGTTGTCGTACGTGATCCACTTTTCATCACCAGTTATCAGCTTCTTCAAAAATGGTTCGGTTTCATTACGTCATAATAAAGAATCACAAATGAGTACATGGTTCATTAGGTTTATTTTAATGAGCTCATGAGGCACCCAAATATCGAGCTTTTTTGTGTACCCAGCTTTTTTTAAATGTGCCAAAACCGTTTTATGGTCAATTCTCAGTTCTCCAGCTACATCTTAACTACTAATATGCCGATCTTGCTCCACTTTTTCAAAAATGGCATCAATTTTGTCCGTAATAGGGCGACCAGAGCGACGTGCATCTTTGATAATAAAAATTTCCGGATTGAAAACGCTTAAACCAAATTTGCGCTACTCTCACAGATACTGCATTAGGTCCATAAACGTCGCAAATTTTTTTCGCGGCTTGTGTTGCATTTTTACCTTTTTTGTACAAAATTTTTAAAATGTATCGAATTTCTTCATTAGATTCACTCGTTTTAACAATAAGAAAAACAAATGAAAACCACACATATTCCTAATTTGAATTTGGAATTGTGTTCTTTAAAATTAAAACTTTTAATGATACCAAAACCAGCCAGATACAAATGGTATAGCCAAAGAGATCTCATTACAATATATATATATAAAACGAAGTCGTGTTAGTTACACCATTTATAACTGAAGAACTGCTGGACCGATTTTAATGATTTTTGTGTTTTTGGAATTTTCTTCGTACTGAATAGGATAATAATTATTAAAATATGATATTCATCAATAAGAAAAAATATCATTAAAAACATCAGTCTAGCCATTCATTTGTTGTGATCTTTCCCGGCCGATTTCGGCAATGGTGATTGCATTTAAACTCATTTTCATTTGTCTGATTATGGTGAATTATTTTTGTATGTGTTCACGTAGGTCACGGGAAGGTTTAGATTCAAATTTGAATCGGGTAGATGGCGCTGCAATCGGGTTCCAGGATTTAGGTGAAATTATTTTTGTGTGTGTTCATGTGATCCCGGGATGGTTTAGATTCACGACTGGACCCGGTAGGAGGCGCCGTTGAACACCTCTTTAACGGTGGGATCAATTTTGATGAAATTTTTTGTGTTTTTTTCAAGTAGATTCCAAAATGTTTGAGATTAACAATTAGTCCCGGTTGATGGGGCTGCAATCGGTTTCTAGATTTGTATTTTTTAAGGGCAAGACAACGTGTGCCGAGTACAGCTAGTTATATATAAGAGAGGAATGGAATTAATTTTATATGTATAGGTATTCATTTATCAGCAGATTATTGAGATATTTGCTTCAAAAGTCGCGAAAAGTATGTCCACCACACGTATCTGAGGGTTGAAAATTTAATTTGATGTAACATAATCACGTAGTAAATCATGATTAGCTATGTCATCATTACACCATCGTCTGTTTTCCCATAACTTACGATTTAGGTGTCTTGAAGTCTATCATGAACATGTACCGTCTAGGTTAGCATATTCCATCTTAGACTGCATTTCCACCTGACGTCAAGGGCAATGTCGGTCAGACTAAAAGTTATATATTAATAACATGTTTCTTAATGACTCATTTATACAAATCAATATATGACGAGATACTAGTTATAAAAATTTTCTGAAAGGACTCGAATTGTGAAAAGAATAAAATAATAATTCAACGAAAACTTTCATCAAGATCAGTTCAGATGTACAGGTTTCACTCAGATGCTTATGTGGGGTTTCATAACCAAATGATAAAAACAAGCCCCAAACAACAACGAACCATTCACGTAGGTGGACTGTCACGCACTTGACGATTATTAAAAAAACTTAAATTTATGTTTTTACGTTACAGGTGTTCCAGAAAATTCCAGCGTCTTCAATGATCTTAAGCAACTATGATCCGTTTTACTCTCCATTACTGTCGAGACTTGATGGAATCTTTGCAAGGCTTGGTATGATTTACTTGTTTTATTACTAGTGATGAGTAGTACACGTGTGAGCCAGTACTTTGTCTCTTACAAAATTTACTGATTTTTGATTTTTAATTTGATTAAAATTTTTACTGATACGGCTCAAAATTTGAAAGACATTATATTTTTTTCACGCCTCAATCGTAAGAGGAAGGGTGGAACGGGCTTATGCCGTTGCTAGTGCCACAACAGTACAATAACGCCTCTACGCTTATTTACCTGACAGAGAGGGGTTACATGACATCTACGACTGCTAATATAATATGAGGTGACCGAAGCCGATCACATTCGATTCTTAACGAATATTTCCGAACTAGAAGTTTTGAACAGGACAAACGAGGAAATGACGTTCACCGCCTCACCGGCCTCATCGCTTCAAATGTACTGCCACGGTACAAACCATACAAATCTCCTCGCCGCAGTTGAAGTGGTTCATTGTACTTGTGCAATACAAAATGTAATGTTACTCTTACAAACCCATTTATAATCATATCCTACCCAACACTATTTATATTTCTGAATACAAAAGAAAGAGCGCATAAAGGCTACTTTCGCAGATTCGTATTATTAATAAGCCCAATATCAAAATAACTTTATCTTGTATTTTACACGTACGAATACATATGTCTAGACATTTTTTACCTATATTTGTCTATCTCAGCAAAACGATGTCATTGATCGGGATAAAAAGTATGCTATAGTTGAGCCGTTCTAAGCTCCATTCGAAGTTTCATGTAAATACTGACGAATTAATATTGTAACAATATCAAAATAATTTACATCAGTTTATACTGAAAAGTGGCCGAATAAAAATCAAATAAAATACCGCGCTTAAAACCGTTAAAACGTAGTTATATTACTGTACGGTTATAACTGTACAGACCGCACAGTCAGCTCTTTCGCGAGCACACGATTTTGGTAATCATATTGTTACGAGCTACAGGACTCGAATTAAAATAAATGCCGTTGGAATTACTATAGAATTTATTAGAACTGTACAAACACGTATAAAACAAATACAACTAAAACTGGATGCAACCAGTTCACACGGCACGATTCAATACAATTTGACACGCGCAAAGTCCGTCGTCTATATCTCTAATCGAGAGTACTACAAACGTCTTACTCGTATCGTAGTCGTCGCTTGACTGTCCATCTTTCCGTTCGGACACCCCTTTATACTCAGCTTAGGACCGTGGAAACAATGATTTCTAGGAATTACACCTGCGCCACCATCGACGCTATTCCCAGAAAACATAATTCTGCACACTGCAGGATTATGTCTGTGAACGGCCATAAACAAGTACAATAACAATAAGCTATTGTCTAAACAAAAGAACTCCGAATAGAGGAAGGGCAATAAACCAGGTTTTTATGGCAGGCAGATGTGCATCCCTGTTATTTGGTCCAACTTGTAACTCTATAATAATTCAGTTCACGCAACGACACCGCGGCTCGCGTGCGTGTACTCATATCTATCTAGTATTAAGTTAATTAAATATATTATCTATCATTCAATCTATCCCCAGATGTATGAAACGTACTATTACAATTTACATCAAATTAAAACACACCATAATTGTAATATTTTCTTGAGTTTTCGCGACTTTTATACATAAAAAGACTACGTTTTAGCGGTTTTAAGCGCGGTAAATTATTTGATTTTTGTTATTCCGACATTTCGGCTACTTTTCAGTGGCCGTCATTACGGAAGACAAAGAGGTCAAGTGTTAACGAGTATTTTTAAAGTTTTATTTAGCCTACCTCCAACTTGTTCATTTTAATTATTTAGTTTTTGGGAGCCTAATCTAATTTAAATATAAATTACCGCGCTTAAAACTGTTAAAACGTAGTTTTATTCCACCATAATTAGCGTATTTCTTTAGAAACCAAACACATGACAACGTTATGTTTGTCAACACCTTTTTCTTAAGTATTAGTGATGTGACCTTGAGATTGGTGTATAATCGAAAAATATAAACGAAACGTAAAATATATTTTTAAAATTATATATCGTTTTATTTTAATCGATTCGGTAATGTGTGACTTCTTATATCGATCTTAACTTTTATGGGGAGTCGGTAAAAATGAAACCATCATATTTTTATAATGAATTGTCTATACTGAACTATAATAATATAAACGACAATATCGCGCCGTTTTGCTTTACATAAAAGCTTCCCTGGCGCGTGCCGTGGGAGCGAATGCGCGCGGCCTTACGGCTTATCAGTGTAACAAGGACTGTGTGTTCGACTCCTCGAGCTCCTGGACTCGGCTACGGGCGGGATCTTGCTGTGCGTCGGAGTTCGATATTACGAGAACAAAGGAACATTCCCGAGCGCACTTCGGCAGCTAATGTAACTAAGTAAAATCACTTACCCTGTTGCTGGCATTGACACGGTGGAAGCGGTTCGACCGCAGCTGTTGCAATGGCTCTCGCGGAAACGCGGGACTCTGACCTTCAGAATGACGCAGATATTTACCGGGCACGGTTGCTTCGATAAGTATCTGTGTCAGATTGCGGGCTGCTTGCCTTCACCCCAATGCCGCCAGCGTGGCGCGCTGGACACGGCGTTACACACGCTAGTCGAGTGCGCAGCATGGTCACCTTAGAGCTTTGAACTCGAGACACTAGTAGGACCGATCGATTCGCTGGGCGATCTGGTGAAAGCCATGCTGCACTGCGACGATTGGTGGGTGGGTGCGGCCAATTTCTGCGAGACGGTAGTGTCTCAAAAGGAGGCCGCGGAACGAGATAGGGAGAGAGATGGAAGTGCGCATGCGTCTCGCGGGCGCCGACGTCAGTCGGGAGCCCGGAGGCGCAGGTATGCGCATGATCTCCCTCCCTGAAATACCGCTGCAGGGGCCCTCTAGCATCTAGGGAGCAGAGGAGTCTTCACCCCTGTTGACGAAGTGAGTTTGCCTCTCCCGGGGCATTCTCAAGCACTTGTGCGCTAGGATCGGCGTGGGCGTAACTACGTTCTGTATCTCATGCCCTTCCTACCATAAGCGCGGAGCACATGGGAGGAGGGTGGTTTTAGTGGGGTATTGATTAGTCGAGTCTCCACACAAGCCGGTTGATTATTGTTTGGATTGCCTCAGTGGAAAGCCTCCATGATCAACAACGGTCTAATCCCTAGCAAAGGACTCGGTATGTGCGAAATGCATTTCCCCCGCCTGAAAAAAAACTGGTAAAATCACTTTGATAGATGCTAAATGTGGCCTTATAGAACGGCCGAACTATAAAGTGTTGAACCGGAATTAAAATGCTTAAGGTAACTCTGTGTTGAGTTTCATTTAAATCCGTTCAGTGGTTTTCTCGTAATAATCTTACAAAAAGACTGTATTAATTCCTATATTCAGACCTGGGACTAAATCAGAACCATATACTAGAATGGTGATAACTTCACACATTATTATCAAATCAAAAGTAAACTTGAATGATGATAACAATTTCTTGCCTCTGCGCTCCTATTTAACAAAGCTTATAGAAAAAGAATATGAATTATTATTTACAAGTATATCAAAATTATTATTATCTGTCCATTCGTCAAATGTTAAGAAACTAACTTAATATGAATGAATGAATATGCATTATTGTACTTTAAAAGATACAGTTAACAGAAATAAACTTTTACAATACAATAGGCGGTCTTGTCGCTATTAGCGATTTCTTCGAGACAACCTATGGATGAATTGATTGATGATCATTCTTCTCACTATCGAATCAGTATCTTATAAATATATACATAAATGATACAATATACATACATTAATAATAATTATATTAATACGATATATGTAAATAAAATATTGTTCCACGCCGACAAAAGTGGATGCACACCTGCCTACCATAAACACACACACTTTATTATCTGCCAGCGTTTGAGCTAATAACATTGAAATTGTTCTATGACTACCTTCTTTTGTTTACTTATTTATTGGTTGTTGTCGAGAGTAGCCTATCGTACTCATTTATGGCCATTCGCAGTTATAATTACGCAGGTGTGCGTATTACGATTTCTGGGAAATTGTGTCGACGCTTGTCAGGTAGACATATTGCATCGTGCTGGATAAAGCAATGCTCCAACGGAGAGATCGTCAGTCAAGCGATAACCACAAGCGTGGCAAGACATGTGTCCATTCGGTAATCTATATAATGGCGGACTTTGCGCGTGCTATTAAATCGTGCATTACATTTGTACTGGTTGTGTTCAGTTATGTGTACCTGTCTTATAAATGTTTGTATAGATCTAAATAAACTCTATAGTAATTCTAACGGCATTTTAATTCGAGTCCCGCACTCGTAACAATATATTCATTTTCAAACTGTCACTATGTATCACAACTTCATGTAGTTAAAACGACTCTCTGCGGCACGAATAAACTAATAAGGTTTCTATGTCACGTTCGAATATGTTATTTTTATACATATACACATACATACATATATGAATGTAACCATATTGAAAAAAAAATAGACAAAAATTCTAACAGTTCTTTCTGCTGTTAGAATTTTTGTCGTTTTTTATTTGGAATCTGCTCTTTCGAATTATAGCACTGATTATTTTTTCTCTTTTTTAAATTCATTACACAAAGTGGTCCGCTCTATAGATATTTTATATTTTGTTCAATTAAACTTGCTTTCCAATTCATTTCACGGACTTTTGTTATATTAGATTTATAGAGATAATTTTATGTTGTTTATGTTGACGAAGTAACATGTATGATTTATAATAATATTATGTAGTAATGAAATGAGGTTATAATTAATGAAAAGCTTGTGTTAATCGCAAACATAAAAGATTATAGAAAAATTTAGGAACAACCAAATTTATGCACTACCTACGTCGCCAAATCGGCTAAGAGTATCCTATAATTCCGGTTGCCTGGATAAGATCGCTTTAAGCGATAAGGCCGCCTATTGTTTTGACTAAAAATATTGTAACTAATGTATGTCTATGTCTTTTATTTTGATGAGCTTTAGAGTATTATCTATCATAAATATTGTTACAAGTTGGGCCATCTGCATACCTATTGTCACATACCAACAAAGAAATGCTGCGCATCTTGTTTATTACCCCTCCCGCATTCGGAGTTCTTTTTATTACTTCGTATTTAAAATTTGCAATTAGACAATAGCCTATTGTTATTGTTTTCGACTTTGTTGGCCGTTCGCAGGATAGATAACCAGGTGTGCAAATTACTATTTCTCGGAAACTCAGTGCGCGTGGCCGATTTTTTTGTACTGTATAGTTGGTATAAAACAATGCCCGAATGGAGGGGTGGGGAAGTCAAGCGACGACTACGATACGAGTAAGACGTTTGTAGTACTTTCGATTAGCGATATAGACGATGGAAATTGCGCGTGTCGAATTGCATCGAATCGTGCAGTGTGAACTGGTTGCATCCAGTTTTATTTGTATTTGTTTTATACGTGTTTGTACAGTTCTAATAAATTCTATAATAGTTTCAACGGCATTTTTAATTCGAGTCCTGTAGCTCATAACAATATCATAAGATAGTACCTTATTGCTTAGAACAATCTCTTCCAGGCAACGTCTTATTTAAATAGTATCTTTATCTTTATGCGCAGTACACATACCAATAACTATATCAATGTTTAATTTCCAGGGTTAGCGCCCTCGGAAAACTCAATTGACAACGGCATCCGGGTTGGGGGGCAAACTGCTACTGAAGTGAAGCTGGAGGCGTGCAGGGAGCAACTCATCTGCCTGATGTACGCCAGCCCGGCCAAATACGCGCCATACAGCAACCTGGTCTCCGCACAGTTGAGCAGGTGGGTTGTTGATGAAATATAATAATAATAACTCTTTATTGAAGTTTCTGCCTTAACTTTAGAATACATTGGTGGTGGGAATCTTCTTGTAAATATGAAATACCCGTATCAGAAGATTCCACTCTTCACGTTACGACAAACAACTGCTACCAGTAATTTATATATCTATTACAAAGAAATATATATTTGCGCGTTGTGTTGCGTGTTCGATTTTTAAATATGTGCATCGAGTGTTAGAGAGGAATTAATCAACATTTCTATTTCATCATATGTTTTAAATTATAACCATTTTAAAACAGCCACTTTACAATTGTAGTAGTTCATGGGATATATATTTAGTTTGTTGTGCATTCTTTTGTATATATTTCTATATATATACCTCTTAGTTTGATTTTTCTCTTATACACGGAATCAGAAATGAGTAAAACCAGGGAACCGACATAGCTCCTAAAATTAGTAACTTGAAGGGACAGATCTGTAGCAAAACTCACACCCAATTATAAACTGGAGGCCGGATCTCGGTTAGTGTAATTTTGGAAGTCCTCCAACTTGGTGGACCGATGAACCATGTAAGGTCGCTGACGGCTTCAGGGTTGAGGAAAATGGAGAACTGGCATATGTAGAATAAACCTAGAGAATTTGGATCTCATATGTCAACTCCGTTATATAACTCGATGTTTTAAACAAGGAATTCGGCAGTTTCATACTCTCAAAATTAAACTTCGTAATATTCTTGCACCACAACTTGAAGGTTTATTTACTTGACCAAATCATCGCAGTTTATAAATTATAATATTCCTTTCTTGTAGCTAGTGTTGCCACACTAAATAAAGTTTTTTGGCTATTAAAGGCGCCACAAGGATTACATCCAGCGCAATAAGAATTATCAAAATTGGCTCAGAAACAAAACAGTTGTAGCTGAATATACATCAAATATATTTACACGACGAATAGAGAACCTTCTCCTTTTTTGAAGTCGGTTAAGAACAATTCCAAAACGGGTGGACCCTCGAAAGTATCTCTTATTTAGTTATTGTGGGTCATAGTTAGTCAGTTTTTGAAAAATAACCACGATGTTCTGTAGTGATTTGTTTTAGGTGAGGATCGTATTGGCTTCCATAGTAGTGAAAAATGTGAACCTCTCTAACTTTTTATTTATTTTTAGGTAGGTTGGTTCGAGTCTCCACACAAGCCGGTCGATTAGTGTTTGGCAGCCCCCAGGGGATTGCCTCTATAATCGACTATGGTCTAATCCCTAGCAAAGGAACTTAAAAAAAAGCCAGCTCAACCACAGAGGCATTGAGTAGTGCACAGATAGTTTAAATAAAATACGTTGAGATATGGGGTATTTTCGACTAAATACTTATTTTGTAGTTGCGTAACTTAATGATGATAATAGTAGAAGTTTGTTAGCTCTGTTCGTTAACTAACTTGCTATATTTACTCTTTTTAATTCTTGATTGATGCATTAAAACACTATTTGCAGAGAACTCAACGAGCTCCGCCGTCCAGTGTCTGATAATCCGGAGATCCTTAGGTTCTTCCGGTATATGAGGGCTGCAAGACGAGGTCAAGAGGGTGCCGACTGCATCAGATCCTTCCCGGTTTGCTCCGCTAACGCTGTACCAGCTCACACCATGATTGCTGCTTATCATGACATCAATAAACTGGTATCGGCTAGAAAGTTAAAAGTCGATTAAAAACCAGATTGCGTAGAAACTTTATGATTAATGAACATGTTAGGCTTGCTACATACGTGACGATATATCGTAGTGATTTTTTGTTGCGAAGCTTACGAACTGGCAGACGGCTCAGCTCTTAGAAAGTGGTTACCCTCGACTATAAATGTTTGCAAAACGTTGCCAACCTTTGAAGGAGGACATACCAATCCCATTATATGAGATTAGAATAATGACATAGGATAGGAAGAGAAGGAAGTGGGCCATCAAAACTCTTACCTATCGTACGAAACACGATTAGAAATAAAAGAAGGATAGGAAGAAAATATTTATTTCTAAAAATGTGACACTTAACAATGATTTATAATAATAACAATGAAAATGTGTGCCGCAATTTGCGAAATGAGGTTGGTACTCAGTTTTTACAGTGCCGAAACATAGTCCGACACAGCACTGATTTTCAATACGTTAGATTAATTAGCTCAAAGTTAACCGTTTCACGCCGATATTCTATGAGAGCGTGGTATCGACCCGATCGAGCCAGCGCTAAAAGCGGTAATCAAGATAATGATTTCAGCATCAAGCAAGCAGATCAGTTTATCGGTTAGTTTGTCAGATTTTCATATTTGCAAGCTTTATCGCTGTTATAACAATCTTTACAGATAATTCAGAGCGATTTATCTTTACGTATGTGCAGGATTAATTCTGCATCAATACAGTCGAACGGCAGTAATCTGACTCTCGACTTACCTGGCACCAACTATATGATCCGATATACCATTTTTATATAAATTACAGGTAAGTTCTGTCAAAGAACCTGAAAACTGCCACCACACTACTTGAAAGACAGAAAGAAAACTACTTACTGAAACATGGCAAAATTAGGTTAAATACAAGGAATGATTACAATTGCTTATATTATAGGCTCTAAAAATATCCAAGCTATTTATTTATGTTGAATTTAATATTTATTGTCCAACATATTTTTAGAAAACAGGCCTTCTACATAGTGTTTTACGACGCATAGAATCTATTATGCAATAGAAATGTACCTATATACATCGAAAATAAATTCAATTGGACGACCTTAAATATCGTAAAACTGTCATCATGCTTGTTTCATTAGATGATTTTCTTTCTAAAAACTCCAAAAGTCGGTGACAACGTTCTATAGACGGATAAAATCGATAATACACCGCTTTCCAAAACGGTCATCAGATTAACGCAGTTCAACTGTATTTATGGTCTCTCTTATTTAACAATAGACGGCTCTGTAATAAATAGTTTTTCACACAAATTTAGTTATTACGATGCCTTCTGTAAATTATGTGGTGAAGTCATTCAGTTTGTGGAGGACCTTTACCTTCAAGGCTACGTTTGAAATTTTGAAAAGAGTCATGCATATTTAATTATCTGTTGTGTTTACATTTATATCAAAAATATAATTTTCATATTTTAGTCATAATTTTTTTTAAATTATTTATTATTTAATGAAGGAATTCAATCGTTCACATGAATTAGTGTGCCTTGGGGAAAATGGTTGAACATGTATTTTCCTCTCCTAACGATTATTTTATTAAAGAAATATATTTTGAAACATTGTTATTATTAGTTTCGTTAATTATTTATATTATATAAATTAATTGAAATTAGGTATTTAATAAATTATATTTTGTTATTTAAAAATGACTAAAAGTGTGTTTGTAATTTATTATATGACTGTCGACAGAATGATCGTATGTAAAAAGCTTAGTGTAACAGGAGAGCAATTTTTTTTACTATTAGTGCTAGATTTGAATCAAAATCAAGAGACGGGTTTTATTGTTGCGTATGCTTAGCATAAGTTCCATCAAACACTTACAAAACAGACATGTAACAAGTTTCAAATGTTAATAAGATTGAATCGCAATTAAGATACAACTAAACCCTAATCTTCTACTAGACTTCATATACTAACACAATAACCGAAGAGAAAACCAACATTGTAAAGAACAGCAATAAGAATTCTCCAAATGCCACCTACTCGTAGTAACAATAGTGCGAATTAAATTGTTCAAACAGCGTGGCAGCGTTATAAAGAAATTACTTACAATGTATGTAAACAATGATCAATAGCTAGTAACAGACATATTATACCAATACTTGTACGTTATAAGCGTTTATGCTCTCGTGTGACACAACTTTTGCCTTGCTAGCGAGAAAATTCAATATCTAAGAAGAACAGTATGGAATAATTGAACGATAAATAAAATTAATTTCCATGTACAGTGGAACCTAGATAAGTGGGGCCCTTGATATATTAGAAACCTCTGTTATTGATAGTTACAAAATCCCCGACACTTCTGTATTGAAATACCTCTACTACTGATAATTTTCAAACCGTTTTAACTGAGACTTGATTTCTTAGATTTTTACAATATTTACCTCTATACTTTGAAGCTCAATAGCCTGTATAATGCCCGGTTTCTGAGGTACTTTTAACTGTAGTTTATCTGTTCGTCAGCGCTATCGGTTCAATAACTTATAATATTGCCTTTCTGAACACACCATCGTACGATAGTTAAACTAGGTTCAACTTAACTGACCAATATTAAGCGTTTATCTATTCCATATTTTTGTTTGACGCTTTGTTGTTGACGTTTTTGTTCGATGTAAATAAATATTAGATATTCCTTCTTAAATAGATCCATCTAGTGGCGAGTTTTGGTACTAGTTGTAGGTTAACAATTAGCCTAAGTTTATCTGTTACATAACTTTATGGAATCAATTGTTATTGAACTCATAACTTGTAACTTCAGAAACGAGGCATAAGTGAGAAAATTTATCAGCTTTAGGCAAGTTATAACATGTTTGTTTACAAACAGCCTAATCCCTTCCATTATATTAACTTTTCCATATTAACATTTCCACCTCTTTATATGAAAAATGGTACATTTCGACCTCTCGTATTGGGACCGTCTATAAATAAGACAGCTGTCATGTTAACCTGTCTATTTGGGAAACTGGGTAAATGCAAAGCCTCTATAAATTATAAAAAATATACGTCCCTTCAGATCCCAGTTATACAGGTTTCAATGTTTTATTGTTAATCAAAAACACGTTTCGAGCTAGTGAGGTGAAACATATTTTTTAAATTAAACTTAAGAGATGGTTTTTTAATCAGATAAAGGTTACATACATCAATCGAATTGATTTAACTGTCAATAAAAATCAGTTTAACCCTATTTAATACAGAGAAAGAAAGAAAAAATTAAATTTTATTTGTCAACAGCGATATATAAAATGCATTAAGTTAACGAAACACCATAACATTTTTTAGAGTTGCATGCCGCAATTGGACAAATGAGGTTGGCACTCAGTAGAGAAAAATATTAATATTTTATTTTTTAATATTAGGTATATATATATATATATATATATGTGTGTGTGTGTGTGTGTGTGTGTGTGTGTGTGTGTGTGTATTTATAACTAATAATAAAAATATGACTGAAACAACTACACTGTTTAGCCACTCTCTACGTAACGTGCAAGCAAACTACACACACGTGTTAAATGATGATATCGTGCGTATGATGCGGGGCTTACATTGACAATAGACCTTAATTTTGATGACCCTAGCAGAAGATCAGCGCTGGTTAACTTAACCAGCAAAATACTGATCTAGGTCCAATTTAGAGCTATACTTGCTTCATTTCTTTTTTTTTACTGCATGTTACATTATTTATTTATGCTTGTGTGTTGTATTCTCATTTGTATTGTAGTTCTAAATAAATGTATTTTCTTTCTTTCTAAATTTATATTTTGTACTTTTTTGAAGTGTAAACTTCAAAATAGTACAAAATAGAAAATCAAGGCGCGCTGAACACTTTATTTTGAAGGAATTGATTGAAACTGAGCCGTCACGCTCGGCTATATAATGGTCGTTCTAGTACGTTCGAGTAAAGTCTGCTCAAGTCGACTAAGGCCCTCGGCGCACTAAAAAGCCTGGCTGTGGCAGCCATTACAACGCTCCTGATTTCACGGTAACCCATTGCTGCGATTGCGCGCAGTCAGAGCGAGTGTAGTCAGTTTGGCTGTGCAACCAGGCTTTCTAGTGTGGGGAAGCCCTAAGGGAGCGAGAGTGACATAGTCAACTATCACTGCTATCTCTATATACCCACTCGGCGATCGACTAGTCTTGATGAAATTTTCACTTGTGGCGTGTGGTCTTAAGCATACATTTTATTCTTCAAATTACTTTTATCTGTTTATTGAAAAATCAGCCCAAAAATGTATAAAAGACTAAAGTCTTTTATATATTAATCGAAAAGAAAATAATTTAATTATTTTGTAATTTAATATATTAAACTTGTATAATAGACTTTTAATATTGTTATATAGCACTTATTTATGCATGAAAAATGTTTTGTACTTAAGTTATTTATTCTAATAGTCATTTTAAAGTTAAAATTAGTCTGAATAATAAAAATGTAAATGATGCATATTAATGAATTGTTTATTTTTAATGAGTTTGTTCGCAGGTACTTAAAGAGAGCAATAAAAGTCGATAACAATTCATATCACAGAACATTCCTTAATAGTACTTACATAAAAGATTGGCCAAGTGCGTGTCATTCCACATAGATACATTGAACAGAGAGCTTACTCTCAAACGTTTGTCGTCGTTTGTTCTCGTTTTAGAACATTTTCTGCTTGTTTTTTTTAATATTTAGTTACATTTTCCATTGTACGTTCCATTTATTTTATGTTATATAGACCACTAGGATAAGCTCGCGACTTCGTCCACGCTTGAATCAAAATTCCCGCGGGATTTCCGGGGCACAAAGTACCGCAGCATTTAAAAACTAATGTAGGCCATCGTTTTAGTGAAAACTTTGTCGCAATAAGCTAATTTTTATGCACCCGAACAACTTTAAACTGCTCACAGAAATATTTCCAAAAAATTCCGGGGATAAAAAAAATCACTCATTCTATTACATAAAATTTGCTATTAATCATTAAAAAAATCGCATTTGAATTTGATTTTCTTTTTCAATCTGGTCATTTTAAAACATTCCCAGCAAAATTCCCGCGGGATTTCCAGGATAACGACTAGCGTTGATTTTAAGTCTAGAAATTTGCTGTCAACCAGCGAAAACCTCATCGAAATTCGCCTAGTAGTTTTTACGTGAATCCCGAACAAACAGACAAGAAATCTAAAAAAAATTACATCATGTTCTCCATCGTTTATACAGTCTATTCCAGTTGTTTCTTTTTTAATAGTTTAATATATAGACACGGCATGTTTAAAATTTTATAATAATAATAATAACATTTTTTAGAATAACTGCTGGGCCAACAGGAACGCACTTACGATTGGAAGGAAACACCAGTTCTCTTAACTGAACGCTTTTATTAAGTTACACAGCCGTACGTGATTCTTCTTCCAGGGTTGCTCCTACACGCACAACTAACGACGCACTATCCTGACGATAAGATATCTCGATCACAATACCGTCGCCGATATTGCGTAGACCACCTCCTGCTGCTGCGGGGTTACCTCCGAATTTACCGCGCGTAGCTTGCTGCTGGACCTTCTTTTAAACTTTGCTAAACTCCTCCTTCACTGAGCTGCCCATTAAACTCGTCACTGTCTTATATTAAACTTCTCTTCCAACTTTTTCGTATCGCACTTGTCGCTTCTCTGTCTTGAACTAAACTCAACTGCCCGGTAGGCGCGTTTTACGCTGCTTAAATACCCGGAAGAATCTTCTGGAACCCATAATTTCGATCTTCTATTCGTTATTCTTTTATTTACTATTTATCCCTTTCTAAACATCTATCTATCTCTGTCTTTTCCTTCCCGAACCTTCTATTCTAGAACTTTCGTTCATCGTCTATCCCTTTCCAAAATGTATCTGTCGTTGACTTTTCCTTCCAAAATCTTCTACCTTTTTCTAAAAGTCTTGAGACCGGCTTACGCTGCCAGAAAGTTCTACCCTCGGTCGCCACAATAGATTAGTTTCAATATCATCGTAATTATAATTTACTAATCTATACAAATAAATGTTACTAGTGAATGTATAAGGAAACTAATATCATCGTAATTATATTTTACTAATCTATACAGATAAATAAAATTTAAGTGTCTATTTGTACGTCAAAATAAAAATGTGAATAAAATCAGATGAGATCATTTAGAATTTTTGTTAGTGTGAATGTTCCGGCTAATCTCTGAAACGGCTGGACTAATTTTGGACGGGACTTTCACATAGCTGATGTTATAAGGAGTAACTTAGCCTAAGTTACTTTTGGTAAGGTTCCGGAAAAAAATCCACGCGGACGAAGTCGCGGGCACAGCTAGTATAAATATACATACTTTTCGTCGTTGTGGATTATCAAAACCTTTCGAACAATAAATAAATACCCAACTAACCGTGTTGGGTATTTATTTATGTAGATTGTAAAAAAAATCACCTCGGTGACTTCGCGGTTTCACTACACTAGCGTGAATTTGCGTGTCAGATACATCTTCCCAATAAATAATGTTGATCAATTGATTTAAGTCGTTTGTAGTGAAAAGTATGTTAAATATGTATATATATTCTTATATACAAATATACTAGAAAACATAAATCAACTAAAGTACAGCCTAATCCGATAGCTAGCTACTACTCATACAATATTCAGCACATATTTCATACGAGTGAAATTTATTCACGCTATTTATTGATGTTATTACCACCTTGCATCTGTAGATGTAATACGATAAGCGATGCAAAACATTAACTTATTTATGTACTCAGACAAATAAAATTATAGACGGAGCTTACGTGAACGAAAGCGCTAAATGGAGAGAAGTATTTTTTACAAACTTGTGTACACATATGCATAAACTTATGTAGTAAACACGTCCTTTGCATCTGTTTAGGTAATAATAATGTATCCCTGGAAACTATTCCAGCCTTATACTTTCTAATTCGCTTATGTAATACTAAGTTTCGTAATTCTCCGTGCAGGAACGAAGAAAATTACAATTTCCTTCGGCCAGGTGGTCTGTAGTAAGAAGCGACAAATCAACCCACATCCAGGTGGTGGGGTATATGCCCGCCTGGATGGTTACCACCGCTGGTCTAGAGAATGCCGCTATGGTAACCTTGAGTTGTGTTCCGGCGACATTAGTAGCCAGGTACCAATCTCCCTTTAGAGAGCGGCAGAACATTAGTAGCTTTGGTGTTACAAATGTCCATAGGCGATGGTAACCGCTTGCCATCAGATGGGCCGTCTGCCTATAAGCTCCACTCATGCAATAAAAAAGTTCTAGCAACGCACTGTGGCACAATCGGATTCTTTTAGCTGGTTTCACTCAAAGTGCTCGGGATTCGGTCTATCTATTTTGTTCGTGAAGTTTATGTATCACAAATATTGCTACCCTTATAGCCTATGACCTGCGACCAGCGATAAATATAAATGTATTAAGATATACAAAGTATGTCACGAGCCTGGACGCTCGGCACTAACCCCGATTGTGTCTCTCGTCTTATAGCCCGTCCTTAAAGCGAAAGTCGTGGCCGAGCCGTAAAAGTTGAACCTGTTACCTAAAAGGGAAATTGGTGATATAT
The DNA here is from genome assembly GCA_039645545.1 of Dendrolimus houi. Taxonomy (NCBI): domain Eukaryota; kingdom Metazoa; phylum Arthropoda; class Insecta; order Lepidoptera; family Lasiocampidae; genus Dendrolimus; species Dendrolimus houi. Next base: position 5,030,725 of record CM077139.1, on the reverse strand, counting down.
TACAACCACCTAGAGACTTCAAAAACCATATATATATAACCAAAAGAAGTTATTATACTCTTATAGATGATTCTAAATGTTGATCAATAAAAGTGTTTGGATATATTTTTTTTAATTGGTGATGAAACAGGTTACGTACTTTTTTTTTATTAACTACTCTACGCACTCGAGTTCCGTACCCTTTTTTACAACTTAATTACTATTAAAGTTTTTAGGTTTATACACTCTTATTTTACTATTGTGTCTGACATTAATTTAGTTATTTTTGTGTTGTAGTGTATCTTAAGAATAACTTATAATATTATTTTTTTTATTTTTAATATTGAACTTATACTAATGTAGAGTGTATTTGTTACATACTGGTGTTGTGAGGAAGTGCGTTACGTACTTATTACATAATAGAATTGTATAAGCAACATCCTGTAATGAACATAACACATAAATATACTATCTATGTTAAAGAAATCTATTATTTGAACAACATGATAAATATAGACTGCTAGCGTTTCTAAATTTATATTAATACATCGCGCTAGTTGTAGTGGACACATACTTTAAGGCTGGTATAAGCAAATATTAGAAGGTACCCATTTCTATAATTGAATCAATTCACCAAGAAATCACAAAGGACTTGCGTAACATCTTGTAGTGGCTTTATATTTTCTAAATTCCAATTTCGAAATGGTTGAAGGATTGAAATGGTCCTTCGAGCCCGATAAATTATGCTTGTTAAATTGATTGTTTTTGATTAAAATGTACCTTTGGCTTTGTGTATTTAATTATTGTCTATTTTCACTTGAAATTAGTTTTGTTAAATTGAATGATACAATGTGAAGTTAGATGATCCTGCTGATAACTATGTGTTTAACAACTAAAATAATTCTATCAAGGTAGAATAATTTACAGTAGATTTCTGGTATTATAAATTTCGTAAACAAACTTTCCGTTAATTACTATGGTCTGGGTTTCTGGGTTCGCCCACAGAGTTGTATATTTATTACCCGCTATACAACCATATAAGGCTTAGCTGAGGAATACACAATACATGTCAGGCGATTAAATTTACATTTAGAAGCAAAATCAAAAATTTTACATTTAATAAGATTCTTACAAGTTTTTAATTTGTTTTACCAAATTCGTTACACACGGCCATCACTCGACATCGCGTGATGGTCTCCTAATGATGTGTACCTGGAAAATTCATATCTATGGTTTGGTAACGCTGATATTTAGTTATTGCATGAGTTCAGCAGACAGAGACGGCCCACCTAATGGAAAGCGGTTACCATCGCCTATGGACATTTGCAACAGTGCTAACCAAAGGTGCTACCAATGCGCTGCCACTCTCTAAATGGAGACTGGAATCTGGCAACTAATGCCTGAACACAACTCAATGCTGTTATGACGGCGTACTCTAGATTGTATTCTTTCTCCGTTCTTGTACAGATAGACGGATATTAGACGAATCAACCAAATTGAACCAATTCGATTGACGCAGAATTGAAAGTACATTACAACATTGAATCACTCAATAATAAAACAATTGTGGTCACATGGGACACTTTCGTTGCTTCAACCAAATTGAAAGGTAGAAATGAACCGTCTAATAGCGGCCCAACGAACCAGTTAAGATTCAATACAACACTACCATCAAAAGTGCTATTTAAGCGGTCGAATATTTTAAAAATTACAATAAAAATGTCTAGAAAACATAACAAAAAGAAATCTACATATTTAAATACTTAATAATCGTAGATAATCCGTAGAACAATTGCATTATACGACTAATTCGTAACCGTCTTTACAACCTGTGGGAGAGCGGCAAACAAAGGAAGACGGATGCTTACTGTGTCTGGGAGTATTAATGGATAGTACTCGTTTGATACTTCCACTATAAAAATTAAATAGGAAGAAGAAAGAAAGAAAAATATTCTATTCAGGACGAAAACAAAGATAAAATAAATAGTAAAACAATAGAGATAAAGTAAGTTAGTCCTAAATTGGACCTAATCTCAGTATAATGCTAGCCAACGAGGACCAGCGCTATTTTTCTGCTTGGGACCAGAAAGTGAATAATGAAAAAGCATATGAATACACAGTTTATATGAATGTACGTATATAAATATTGTACGTAATGAACTATTTAGAAAAACCCTTAAGGACAACTTTAATGAGCTCCCAGGTGAGGTTTTTCCACAGCGCTACGATGTGGCTTTTTTTTAAATGGTGTCATTCTTCGAGACCGGCAGCTTGTTGGTGACATCTCTGATATTGCAAACGTCCGTAGGTGACAGTAACTGCTTTCCATCAACTAGTCCGTCTGCCTGTCTCTTGTATTTCAGCTATAAAAAACAACTGAAAGAAAAATAAAGAATTATATTTGTTTAGGATAGATACAACATAGTAAGTTGTCCCTAATAGATCCCTGTTAACATAGTTCAATGTAATTAAAAATTGTTTAGCAAAGAAAGTAGCACTCTAGGGAAGCAAAAAATTATATTATTTGCATTTGTTTGTTTTAGTAATGATTAATGCTTATAGTTTTGTTCTCTTGCTATCTTGCAGTAGCACAAATATTTCTTGATATTTATAAACCTGAGAAGATGAACAAATTCATTCTATTTATTAGTACTTTAATTACTGAATCATAAATTGGAGTTGCATCAGCAAAATTAATAGAAATATTAGAAAGGAATCACTATAAACATTAAAAACCCATAAAACTTCAGGGCTTATACAAAAACAAGCGTAATAAAATAATTTAGTAATTATTAAATATAATGAATGAACTGTTTCAAATTGTTTTTAACTATCTACCTATATAATTAAAAATTGGCCAACTTACATTAACAAAATTACACATCACTCAATACGTTATAATATATTTACTGTAACAGTACAAAAACTGTTAGTTCATTGATCTAACGATGACTCAGAGCAATATTTACATAATTAGGTTAATTTCTCAAACATCAAAACCTGTAAGTCAAGGTACAATCAATACAGACAGATCCGGTTCAAAACTATCCCTACTACTTTTTTGGTAGAAAGCTGACTTGGGTACTTGGTAAGTTTGCCAATACAACATAAAAGCGACTTTGTTGCTATAAAAATATAGTTGAAAATTCTTTGATAACTGGATATTTGGTATTATGAATCATCAGATGTAATTAACATTACATAATATGTATGTTTTTCGGTTAGTAGTATTAAGTTTGATAGTTCAACGGCCTAGATTCAAATTTTAATTGACAGACGCTGGTATCACATGACGGGTTGTTACAGGTAAATTGCTGAAGCTAAAATATTGAATGTTGCTCAATAGTATACAAGGTGGAATTTTTGAATGCCACCTGGAGGGAAAGTACTCTAAATAATGGAGATAGCAAATTTTACTCCAAAGAAATATATATTTTTGAAAAGAAATAAAACTACATTTAAAGATTTTCGAATATCTCTTGTTTCATCCGGGAATCGAACCGACTAAAATCTGTCAAATCAAATAGTTCTTGATAAGCCATGTTTTGAGACAAATATGAAATGATTTGTGAAACAATCAAATATGAATGATATTTTCTAATGTAACATTCCCTATTTGAAAAGAACCTCATACACGCAGTTGTGTCGCATCTAAGAAAGGAGTTTGCATTACAAACACGTGCTATTGCAATCGTCTTATCTAAATAGTACTTAATTTGTCATTTTAATTGATAAATAACGTCAATGATAAATTATTAATTACTAACATAAGTAAACAGAAACAGATGGATCTTTGAGTAAAAGTGCTTTAGCTTGACCCATTGAATTTATAGGTACAGATTTCATGGTTTTCCTTTCATTAAATTTACCAAGTATGTTAGAGAGATTTCATCCTTGTGATTGATCCTAACGATAGATGCAATAAAATTACAGTGGTAATTTTTACAGATTTTAGGCGGTTCGATTCCCGGGTGAAGTAAGAGAATTTTCGAAAATCTTTGAATGCAGTTTTATTTATTTTCAAAAATAAAGAAATGTTTCTTTGGAGTAAAATTTGCTATGTGTATTATTTAGAATACTTTCCCTCCAGGTGGCATTAAAAAATTCCACTCTGTATATAGTTTCAACGAATGAATTAATCTTTATTTGGAAAAATGCAGATAGTTGTACATAATATGATAACGAAGTCAAGTGTTCTCGCCGTTATTGACCTACACATGGTCATACAAATATCATTACACGTTGAGCTAAAAAAATGATTAAGGTTCCGTGACCATCTTGGAAGAAATGAAGCCATTATGTTTTCTTCATAATTATATGTCCTTCCATTTGTCGTTCGTTTTAGAAACTACTGGATGATGTTTATCTATACTAATATTATAAAGAGGTAAAGTTTGTGAGTTTGTGACGTTGTAGGAGGTAATCTCCGAAACTACTGAACCGATTTAAAAAATTCTTTCGCTGTTGGCAAGCTACACTATCCTCGGTTGACATATCAGGCTATATTATATTTAAAAAAATTAGGGATCCTTACTAAAACTGCAATAGTGTAACCCAAGGTGTAAAAAATACCTAAAATCGCGTGCGCTGCGAAAACTATTGATGATAGAATAAAATAATGTACCACGACTTTGCAGAACACATAATTATTTACAAAAAGTGTCGCGACAGCATAGGTCTAATTATTATAGTTATGCCACAATAAGTGCTCTTTTATTTTTAAAAAATAATTAAACAGCCGCCGCTCGAAAAGGCTCTTTATTTGTATCTTGGTATTCATCCTTATCAAAATTAATTACTCCATATTCAAGACTGCTTCAATACCTTTATATAACTTTTTGAATTATTCAATTCGGACATTCCATTCGAAAGATATCACGAGTTTAAAAATGTAAGTATTAGAAAAAAGTTGCGTGGTCGCCGCGCACCCTAATCGGCTAAATAGGCTTATGCGATGTAAGCGTTACTGAGGTACGGGCAGTACGGGAGGGGACATATTTTGAATTCGCTGAATAGGTAATTAAACTCAACAAAAAATAAAGAGGTAAAGTTTGTGAGTTAGTGAGCTTATGACGTTCTAGGGGGTAATCTCTGGATCTACTAAGCCGAATTTGAAATTTCTTTCACCAGTGGAAAGCTACATTATTCCTGAGTGACATATTTGATTGTGTTAATAATAAGTATTTTTCTGATGCCCAGCGAAATGGGCACGAGTCAGCTAGTGCATATATAAGGAAAGTGTTTATAAGGAGTGTAAAGAGTACATTCATATTGCGTTAAATGAAAAAGGTATATAAAAAAAGAAAGAAAGAAAAATATTTTATTTAGGACAAAAACTAAGTTAATATAAATGGAAATAGAAAGACAAAATTAATTTTTACTACTTTTATCCGAGCAGGAACGGAGAAAGAATATAATTTCCTGCGGCCGGGCGGCCTGTCGTAAGAGGCGACAAAACAACCCACAGCCAGGTGGTAGGGCATTTGCCTGTCTGGATGGCTACCACCTTTGGTCTAGAGTATGCCGCCATAACAACTTTGAGTACTGTTCCGGCCGGCATCTGTGGCCAGGTTCCAGTTTCTCCTTTAAAGCCGGCAGCACATTAGGAAGACCTCTGGTATTGCTAATGTCCATAGGTGAAGGTAACCACTTTCCATCACAGTTGGGCTGTCAGCCCGACTGCTGTGCTCCAGCAATAAAAAAAAAGAAACAAAATAGGTCCTAAATATAATTTGCAAAGTTACATGGTATAACTTTGCAAAGCTAGCCGCGTCGTATACCCTGGTTTACCAATATTAGCTATGATAGGCAGATTCTATTCCTAGCTCATAGATTGCACTCTGATCACCTTCCACTAAATAAAATTTTCATTTCTCATATTCTGAAACTACGCTTAGAGTTGCCTATTCACAGGGATGAAAACAGCACTTTTCGTCCCTGGGTAATGATTCTCCTCGCTGTCAAAAATTTAGAAAACTATGCGGACCATAGATCATACATGTGACTCATGGGCCAACTTTTTTTACAGCCACTGTTGTTAAATCGCGGCATAAATTGTAATGAAAAAATATCAACAATTTTGTAACATCATTTTATACTTATAAATTACTATTATATTCACTAAATTATTGTTTATTTTCATAATTTTGATCAAAATTTTTACTGTCGTCAGTGACAAAAACATACTGACTGGTAGAATAAATACCACAGAAAAAAAATTACTTGTTGTTTCATATGTGATGAATGTGCTGACGTTTCATCAGATTTAGATATGGATTTAACGTCTGTTATTAGACAAGTAGTTGTTTGTTTAAGTAACAAGTTTTTATTTACATTCTTCATATTCGAAATGAAAAGCAGAGTGTTAACCTCGGGTGAAATGCCTATTTAGGCACTCGAAGCGCCCTCGCTACGCTCATGCGCCAAAATCATCTCGTGTCTAAATAGGTCACTTTCACCTCTCGTGTAACAATCTACTATTATCACCTTGCGGGAGGAAGTGTTTTGTACGTGGTAGAGCCATGTTAGAATCATTACCTAATTACAGCTCTTAGGGCCAGCTCGATCGGCGTGCTGCCACGCTCTCACAGAATATCGGCGTGAAATGGTTACCCTTGAGCTACTCGTGTTTGGTGCGATGAGTGAAAGTTCCGATGACCCAGTTCCTCCTCCCCGTCTTTCCTGTTCCTATCCCCTCTATCCATTTCCTCCTTTCTAATCCCTCTGCCCATCCTCTTCTATTCCATTATTTTTGTCCTATCTCTCCTGTTCCATGCCCTGTATCACATCCTAAAGGTTGGCACCGCGTTATCTTCGCCCCTGGTGTTGCAAACGTCTGTAGGCGACGGTAACCACTTTTCATTAGATGGGCCATCTGCCTGTTTAGAAGCTAATGCTTCGCAATAAAAAATGTTGCAAACATAGAGCATTTTTTGTTGATCATGCCCGGACCTGACCCGCAAGAGAGGGGCCAGATGCTCTAAAACCTAATTTGATAGACGTGGGTAATTTCCATAGCATTTTCTAGCAGCCTCTTTCATGCTGCGGTTTCCGTCAACATACAAAATGGTGAAAGACTTCATTTCAAATTATTTAAAATTGTATGATTTAGGGGAAGAGGGACGTGACGCTGACGTGGTGAAATCATCACTAAAGGCCCTAATTAAAATAGATTTAAAACACATAGCGTTTTAAAACCATGAAACTACTAAAAGTTAGGGATAGCACCCACACATGTGAATGAGGATTGAAAAAATATTTTCAATGCACATAATTATGTAAATTAGATTTATAGAAGAAGAATATTTGAAGGATGATTTTTGTATAATTTCTTATTGAATTCAATAAATAGAAATAACCTCTAAAAATTAAACATTAAAAATTCCTTCTAACTTTAATTAGTAAATTCTGAAAAAACGTACATTGTAGACGAAGTGTGTAATTTTTGAGTAATGAGATATTTGCATTACTTTCATATATACATTCATATTATCACACCTGTATCCCATTGGGGTAAGCAGAAACGATGGATCTTCTGCTACCTGCTACGATCCTGACGAAAACTTTTCCCTTCATCAACTTCATTAATCTTTTCATACATACGCTTGAACTGCTTTTTACCTGCTTTCTTCAAAATATCTTCAATTTGATCATGGTGTATGACGCATCAATAATAATAATTGACGATTGTCATTGTACAAAATCCATTATAGTTGGTGGACAACCACGCACTTGCCTAATTTTTACTATGTATCTATATAGATAAATAAAATTGAAGTGTCTGTTTCTAATGTCAAAATAACAGTTTTTACTATATGCATATGAAAATATATACGGAACATATATCAAAAAATCAATATTCAAAAATTTTGTCTGTCTGTTTAGATGTTCCAGTTAATCTCTGAAACGGCTGGACCGATTTTGAAGGAGTAACTTACCCTCCTTTTTAGGGTGCCGCAAAAAATATCCACGTGGACGAAGCCGCGGACACAGCTAGTTTAAATTAAATTCCAAAAATTGCTATTTTTATTGTCATCGCGTTCAGTCATATAAGCTCCTAGACACAAAAGTCACCAATAAATTGCGAAATTGTTAAGCTGAAATGACAGTCTGATGGATGGTCACTTTTACCACAAGACAATCGATACAGTATAGGATTTCCTAGTAGATTGATGACTTTCAGAACATCGCCAATAGGTATCTACTGGATGAGGAAAGTTTTTTTCCTCCCTCCAGACGAACAGGATTGTCCGGGCTTTTTGCTTCTTTAGGGATTTGTATAATTTTTGATAAAGTTCTTTATTTTTCTCTGTTTTTTTTTATTTCTTTCTTTCTTTTGTGCTTTATTTATTCTTTTCAAAATAATGAACTGATGAGGAAAGTTGGGGACTGATGTGTGTGGCGCAAAATTGGGGAGGCCTATGTCCAGTAGTAAAGTGCGATTGGCTACTAACGATATTACTACTCTTCTATATCTTACTATCCATTCTTCTACTCTACCATTATTACAAAATTTATATTACTTCTATGCAGCGGCGTAGCGTGGGTGACGGCCGCCCGGGGTAAGACAATTTGCCGCCCTTTTATTTAGGTATTTCATTAATGGATAATGTTATAATATTAGTATAGATATAGATCTATACTAATATTATAAAGAGGTAAAGTTTGTGTGTTTGTGACGTTGTAGGGGGTAATCTCTGGATCTACTGAACCGATTTCGATTTTTTTTTTGTGTTTGAAAGCCCGCATATTGAGGAATGTTGTAGGCTATATAATATCACGCTAGGACCAATAGGAGCGGTGTGGTAATGAAAAATCTGCCCGTGTTGAGCCGGGCGGCTAAGTAATGAAAAATTCCATGCTCTTTTCATTCGGTTCGAATTTGTAGTTGCGATAAAAATGTGAAATGTTTCAAATATTTATATTATTTATTGTGAAATTTCGCCGCCCCCTAAAAAGTGCCGCCCCCACTGCTTCTATGGAGTTTATTTCATTTTAACCAGTAGCAAGGCTAGTGAATTTATAGTATTGATACAGGAACCAGCTGTTAAATAATCCAAGGGTCAGTGCACGTAATCCTTGATCTGAATTATGTAATTGACAATAGGATATACAGTCGTCATTGGAAAAAGTTGCTCAATATGGAGACCGCTTAAGTATTGAACGCTAAGCGCTGCTATGCTATGAATACAATTTTATTTATTTCTATTCGGAGCATTATTAAGTTTCATGACCCATATAGAAAGATGCTCAGAAGAAATGTTTCAAAACGGTATCCACTTCGGGCTTGAGCCTCCCAATTACTAGGGAGGAACAGACACTAACTCTCCTCTACTCACCGCGTTTGTCCAAGACGGTTTGCCGGATTTTCCACTTCGCGTAGGTTAACTCCAGGTTTTGTATTAATATTTTTCTTCATAATCATCTCGTAGTTATTGTAAACAACGTGTATAGCACCCAGCTTGTTTGAAAGCGTTTATCAGAGAACTATCACAGCTTACATATATCACCACTAAGCTACAGCGTTACTTATGCTAACCTATAAATAAAGAACTTAACATATAACTAAATACTTAATCATCATGTCTTTATCACTGTAACTATACAGTATTTCAAACCACGCGTTGCTCGTGTCTAAAATTTGTATGTCTATATTTTTTTTATTTATTTCACCATCCTCCTCTATCATATGCTAAAAAAGAAGTCTTTCTTTTCCTCTTATATTCTTTTTTTGTCGTATTTTAGCTTATAATTGGGAATATTTATCTTTATTTAAACCTTAATATTTAGTACGTTTTCCTTATGCTAGTTCTAATTATATCTATTACGTTCTACATATCGGGTCAACAAACCTTTGAGATCTCTTTTCGTAAATTTCCAGTAAAATCATCTAAAGTTTATGTTAGGTTGATTTTAGAATGTGGACATGGCCTTTAGGGGCCTGCCAAGGCAAGAAAAGAACACCGAGGGGTTTACCGAGTATCCCCGACTCGAGTAGAAATAGAACTCCATAGGGATGCTAGTGCCAGTCTAACGTGGGGAATCCTACACGCCTCGTTTCATTGCGGCAATTAGTCCTCGCGACTCGAAGGGATTTCTCCGCGTTAAAAATAGTAATTTTAGGATCAAATCCGCTAATTTCATAATCAAAATTTCCATAGACCTTGAGTATATTAATAAAATTAGGAAATAGTTACAAAAAGCCGTCTCCGTGTGCACTTACTCCAAGAACATTTCTTTGGGATACCCCAGGTTGCGTATTTTATTCAAATCCTTTTCATTGATTTTCAAATAGTACCCTATTTCTTTTACTATAAGTGTTTTTTTAGCTTGTAGTTATTTCCAATGCACTCCTATCCATAAATTTAGCACTTCCAAATCAAAGTCAACTTTAAGTAATTGTATATTAAGATTATTATTCTAATGGCCGTAAGTCTTAAGACAGAAAAGCATCATGAGTAAAGCCTACTTTATGTGTAAAGGAATTTCGACGTAATGTGCAATGACTTTGAGTTGAAAATAGTAAAGATGTTTCCTGCTGGTTCGGTTAATACAATACGGATACAAGAAGGTTTATGCAATTCTTATATTGTTATTATATAAGCTTGTTTTTGGTCTGTCCGTTCATTCTAGTTTGCCACTTTCAGTGCATATCACGTGAACTAAATTTTAGGTTTTGTTTTTTAAGGTAAGTTTTATTTTACAATAAGTTCAAAAATGCTACATCATATAATAAATAAGTTAATAATACATTACATAAAAAGCTTAGAGCATAGTATTACATTGATACATCGACGGATGGTTACATGTTTGTCGGTTTGTTACGGATACAGTTCGAAGAGTGTATGTCAGGAATATGTTAATCAGCAGCGGTACTCAGGTCCGTTACCATAAAAAATCGGCCAAGTACGTGACAAGACACATAATAAACAGTTCCGTAGAAATAACCAAATTCCCAACAATTAATAATATTAAAAAAGTATTTTATCGAAAATGTAGGTAAAATCACAAAAACTACATAACGGATCTTATTCGAAACTTCGTTGAAAGTATTTTTTAATCTATCACTTTGATATTTAGGTTTAATTAGTATTATTATAATCTCGCAGCGTCACATACTTACTAGACTCTTGCAACATTTGTACGCATGAACCAAAAATTACGACCGAAGCCGTGCACCGACTTTATAATAAATATTTATAGCATACCTCCTCGCAAAGTATCTCAGTTCGTTAAAAGTAAAAGCAAAATGTTATTCAAATCCATTGTTAGCCTAATGACACACCTGCGGAACGTTCGTCGGCGGCATGTTCGGCGAAATACGCTCGCAGTGTTTTCTAAATAACCTATAACTCATAAGCGGAATTTCCGCCGCATATAGATTAACACCGATTCTTCCGTCGCCGAGCTTTCCACGCGATCCGTTCCGCAACTGTTTATTACAAAGTCTAACTACACTATACTCTATATAAGTGGTTATAATGTTTTAGTTAATTTTTGACAACATCAGTGGGTAATCACTGTAATAATAATATTACCGTGCTTGCCCTAGCCAGCGGCACGGAGTGGAGATCGCTAGAGCTAAGACTCAAGCTCAGGGGTGAAAGTGATAAATAGCATAACGTCAGAAGTGGCTTCGGTGAACCTGCAGCCCACCTCTCAACACCCCTTAGCCACTCACATCGATGTTGCTCCTGCCTTCTATGGCATTTTTTGAGGCCCACTCAGGGAGTGGCGAGTCACCGTCTGCCCATTTTTTCAATGTTATTTAAACATTGCGACCGGCAGACGCCATAACCAGATTCCTAGTTCCATTAGCAGTTCATCCCAATAGCCCGGTACCTTTTCTTCTCATTCCCTACACTGACCGGGGTTTGTCCTCGGATGCATTTTTATATGGTGTAGACAGGGATAATCGCATGTCAGTGTCACGACACATTTAGATTAAATTTGTCTAAGGGGCCTCTACGTTTTGGCCTTCCCATGGCCTCACGCAACAACAAGCAACAAGTCCGGGCCATTTTTATGACCCGTCGTCTTCAGAGATACTACTAGCTTTTTCCCGCGGATTTGCATGCGTCAATGTAAATTTTGTAGACAGAATGTAGGACTGGCTGTCGGGAGTCCCACACGTCCATAACCTCCTCCCCAGCCGGGAGATAGAACCCAAATGCAATCTTATATATTTCATATATACATATCACTCTATAGAAGTTGTGATTCTCAAATCATGTGCATTAATGCCCCGTTTCTATATCTTACCAATCTTACCGATTGAACGACTTTGCTATCCATGCAGGAATGGAAAAAGAATACAATTTCCTGCGGCCAAGAGGCCTGTCGTAATAGGCGACAACCCAACCCACAGCTAAATGGCAGGGTATTTCTACACGTCTAGATGGCTACACTCCTGGTTTGGACTACGCCACCATAAGATTCCAGTCTCCTTTTAGACAGCAGCGCACACTGTACAGTGTACGCACAGTGCTCCATTCAAGTAATCTCAAAATTCAACCGATGATAAGGCTAGTTAATGAATAGTAAGATATTAAGAACCGGACATTAGGCAAACTAAATAAAACCACGCGAATGAGTGACTCTCCCCCCTTGGTGAATACTACAGTTACTGAACCACTCTGCTTCATTACATCTTTTCGTCCTATTGTCTTCTTTGTGAAACAATACACTGTATGTCACGTCCGTGTCATACATTATGATGCGGAGCGTGTTAGTGAAAGCGGTTCTTATGACGCATTTTGGGGTCAGGGGCATTTATGTGGGGAAATTAAGGCTATGTGACATATATTAAAACTGTTAAAAGCCCATTGCACATACAAACGTGTCGATGCTCAACGATTTAGATTTATAAATCATTTCAAAAATATTTGTTAGTATTTTGCAAGTTTTCGTGACTAGAACACATAACAAAAAGACGTTTTAACATACCTCCTGTCTGATCCCTCTATCTTATCCTCCTATCCCATACTACAAAACCTCTATAGGCAAAGGTAACCACTTTCCATAAGCTGGGTCCTCTGCCCGTTCGCTAGCTTAGCAATAAAAATAAGGAATAACCCATAGTGTTTTATCCGTGCAGAAACGGAGAAAGAATACAATCTCCTGCGGCCGGGGGGCCTGTCGTAAGAGGCGATAAAACAACTCACAGACAGGTGGTAGAGTATTTGCCTGCATGGCTAATTGGTCCACCCCTGGTCAAAAGTATGCCGCCATAACAACCTGGAGTTGTGTCCTGAGATAACTGACCAGATTCCAATCTTCCTTCAGGGAGTGGCAAGACATTGGTAATCTGGTTGGCCGTTTGCCTGTCTGTTGAACTTATGCAATAAAAAAAATTGTATGTGGTATGGGAAAATTTTAGTCGAGCTAATTTTAAATCCCTAAAGTTGTAGCGCAGAAGAAACGTTCTTGAGAACATTTGCGTAAACAACAGTAGATATATTTAACAAATTTTCTTTGAAGTCTCCAGTACACAAAATCTCAGCGGACACTCGACGAATGTCACTTTCATTGAACGCAACACTTTCCCTGAGTGTCCGACACTTATGTTTTGGACAAAGGAGATACGTAGAGCCACTCGAGTCAAGTTGGGGAGAGTAAAGTGCGTTAAGTGACCGATGTGGCCATTTCAGCAATATTTCGATATTGTCCATCCATATATTTATATATAGATAGGCTTCATGATAGCGGCGGGCTATTTTTACAAGCTTTTATTAAACTTGAAATATTTGTTAGTCAAATTATGTAAGTCAAATCTTGCAAGGTGAATTAGAATCAATTTCTTTTTTTTATTGCCTGAGTTCAGTAGACAGGCAGACGGCCAACCTGATTGAAAGCGGTTATCATCGTCTATGGACATTTGTAACACATAAGGTGCTTACCAATGAGCTGCTGCTCTCTAAAGGAAGACTAGAACCTAGGCACTAATGCCTGAACACAGCTGAAGGTTGCTATGGCTGCAAACTCTAGACCAGAGGTGGACTGCTTTCGATTTTGCAATTTTGCATGTTTGTTCAGTCCTGACGATAATACACAAAAATAATTTTTCAAAAATATTTAAAATATTTTTACTATATTGTATGTTGCCGAATTTCATAGATATATATAAATAATTTAATTTATAAAATATAGAAAAAAAGAAATAAAGAAAATAATTTTATTCAGGACAAATTATATTGGATAGTGTAGGTATAATTTTTAACAAATTTAAAACTAACATAACATAATCTTGTCCTGAAAGGGGGGGGCATCAGTCTCAGTATAATGCTGGTGTTTACAACCAGTGCTAATCTTCCGCTGAACCCTTAAGGTATTCGGCAGACATTACATTATTGCAAAGCATGAAGGTACTCTTATAATATATATATATATATATATATATATATATATATATATATATATATATATATATATCAAATCTTAAATAAAAGAATCGACATTACAATTAAATTAAATACTAAATATGTAGTTTCAGTTCTACCTAATAATCTGCATCACCTACATTGCTAGATTAGGTTAAATTATTTCTTAGGTTAGGATGCCTGGAAGAGATTGCTTTAAGCAATAAGGCCGCCTATTGTTTCTACCATGACAATATATCCATTTTTATAATTGTATTATATATTTGGTGAACAATAAAGTGTTTTCTATTCTATTTTATTCTATAATTATAAACCAAGTAGTTTTTGAGCAAAATTATAGGACAGGCGAACAAACGTTGGCTGCCACTACTTACACAAATACAAAATGTACAAAAAAGTAAATGATGATATCGTCGGCGTTAGTGCATAGTTTTCTAACTAAATTTTATAATATATAATTTTTTTCGTCAAATTAGTAACAAATATTACTATATCTAACAATTTTGATGAAAAAAGTATTAAAAAAATGTAATTACAATGTCCTGCACTGACGCGGACGATATAGTACATGATTATTTATTATATGTATGTCTTTGAAGACCACGGGCCATAAAAATGGCCCGGACTTTTGGAGAGCACGTAGAAGCCCCTTAGACAAGTTTAATGTAAATGTGACGTGACACTGACCGGCGATTATCCCTGTCTACACCATACAATAATACACCCAAGGACAAGCCCCGGACAGTGCAGGAGTATTGTGGGAAATGAGAACAAAAAGTACCGGGCTATTGGGGTGAACTGCTAGTGGAATTGGGGATCTGGGAATGTGGGGACAATGGCGTCTGCCCGTCGCAATGTTCGGGGAATCTGGAAAAATGGGCAGACGGTGACTCGCCACTCCCTGCATGGAGTTTTCCCTCCTCCCAAAAAATGCCATATAAGACAGGGGCAACATCGATGTGAGTGGCTATGGGATGTTGAGAGGTGGGCTGCAGGTTCACCGAAGCTACTTCTGACGTTATGCCATTTATCACTTCCACCCCTGGAGCTTGAGTCTTAGCTCTAGCGATCTCCACTCCGTGCCGGCTGACTAAGGTCAGCACGGAGGCGGGGGCCTTGCCTTGGCCCCCGGAGTCAAGTCCGATGTGTCACTACTCACCTAAGGCTTCGCCACAAATCCTCCTATAGATGATTATTTATTATTATTATTATTTACATTTATATTATACTTTTCATACCAAAATATGGGATAGTTTCCTTGAGATATTGAATCAATATTTTATGACATTTATAATAGTTAATATATAACAATAAATAAATTTGGAAACTGTGAAATATTTTTAAGTTCTTATATCGTATAAAATATAAAAAATTGTACATTAAAATAATATTTAGTGTGGAAGTTATTTAATAAAGAATACAAAAGTATTTCAAGTATAAAAAGCAAGTAATTACACTTACTTTTATTTACTTTCTGTCTGTACGTCGTCGTTACATTCTAAATCAACCTAATTTCTTTTGGTGACAGTATCGCCGTATAATGAGGTTTTTTTATCGTTAAGATGATTTCACACTAATGGTATCGAAGAAAAACATTAAGAATCAATTTAAGTGTGTACTTTAAAATGTGGGCCTTGACAATTAGTTCTACATTGTTCGCTATATTAAATCAATTCTAGTGTCATCCACTAGAATTGATTTAACATATTTTTGATTGTATAAGTAAGAACTGTCATATTGATTAATTAATTTATAGTGCTTTCTTTAAATATGAAAATAAAAACAAACATATCAAAACTTTAGATTTTTATTAATTTCATTTGAAACTTTTTTTATATTATATAATTAGGTAAAAACCTTACTTGAATATTTTTTATAATAAAAAGCGAAAGAAAAAGAGCTTGTGACACATTTAGTATAAATGTAAGATATAACTGCTTTTTTAAATTTGTGTATATTTATTACTAGTATTATTCTTCCATTCAAAAATATTTCTCTCTTGTCCTTGATAATTGCAAGACTTTTTATGGTAGTTTTTAAAGACCTTTTATCCTCTGCCTTAGAATAGATAGATAGAAATACTTTATTGTTCACCACATACACATAATTTAAATGATTTACAGTCATTTCCTGTCAAGGCAGAAACAAAGGGCGGCCTTATCGCTTTAGAGCGATCTCTTCCAGACAACCCGGGCTGTGAATTGTGTGAAAGGAATCAAGAGTGTATGACGGTGGTGTGCAAATCAAATACATATAATTAATAAGATACATAGATATTAAACAATACATATAATGAAGAAAATAAAAAGAAAATAGACGAATAACACACATTAATATTATATATATCCAAATATATACATTATTCATATATGTATAGCAACAACAATAGTTATGCAGTATTAATAACAGCAATAACACAATATATCAACATTATATATATTAATATAATATATACAATAAATAATTTTTATTTTTATTATTATTATTTATAATATAATATATACAATATTAATAAATATATGAACAAATTAAAATATATACAATTTGATATTAAATATTAACTAAAGTGGGAGATAATATTCTCTTACCAATTTTTTTGAAAGTGGAAAGTGATTTTGCTTATCGTATATTTTCGGGCAATGAGTTCCACAGTCGAACAGCCTGCACAGCGAAGGAGTTGGTGTAGAATGTAGAAGCGTGTGCAGGTATTTTTAAAGTAAAATTATCAGAGGAGCGCAAATTACGGTTGTGAGAAGTATGGAGGAATTCAATACTTTTCTTAAGATAGGGAGGCGTAGAGGGAATAAATAGTATGCTATACAATAATTGAAGAAGGTGAGCATTCCGGCATTAGAATATGCATATAGCTAGCAGCTATCAATATATAGTAAACACATCCCAATTAAGTCATCTATTTTGCAGATTGTCATGTATCTACAAATAGTTTTGCTATATCGTTTCTCTGGTTTATTACTGTTTTATGATGAATCTCTAAATTTAAATTTAATTTATCCGTTTTGTTTTGTTACAATTATATGATAATAGTAAAGTTTTAACATCGTGATAAAACCTAGATATTAAGATTACCGTTGCGTAAAACCGTCCAATTACATTGATTGGAATTTTATTTATATATTTGGCACACAAAACAAGAAACAGCTAAAAGTTACATATTTCATTATTAAGTATCTATTATTAAGTCTAAGCCGTAACTCTAAACCTGTGAGCACATAATGTACCATATATTGACAAGATATTTAGGGTTTAGTATTATTAGTATAACTTGGTGCTAACTTTTCGGTAGTTAAGTAACAAAATTATTATTTAATTTAAAAAAATGTTACCCTATATTTTAAAAACACTAGTCTACAGTCCTCCTTATCCATCGATCCGCGTCTTTCTCTGCGTATGCACAGTCTAACAGTGCGCGGCGTCTCACTCGCACATAAACAACGGCGTTCCATTTTCGAACTGGGTGCAGCATTTCTTATAACCAAAAATGAGTTTATTTAAGAATATAAGTGTGAGTTCTTAAGTGTTCTATTTTTAAGATGGCGGATTTTAATCTACGTTAATTTTTGAAGGTAAATCATAATAATTTAAACTAATTTAGCGTGGAGTTTAAGGCGGGAACAGAAGGGTAACGTTACACTGTGCAGTTTTATTTTCTAATAAAAATGTGTATAATTATTCTAATATGAATCACAGTTGTAAAATTTTGATAGTTTTAGTAGTAATTAGTAGTAGTTCAACAATATCGAGCAGGCTATTTATTCGACATTCTTTTTGGTGTCCTGGGTTCTGAATTCAAGGTTATCAGCAAAACATCTTCTGTTCAGACCGCTCTCAAAAACACGCTCTTTTAAGTTTCATTACTATCATTCTATTTGATTATTTTTTATATTAAACAGAGAAAGTAATTTATAAGTAAAAGAAGGAAAAGCGCGATACTAAAATGTCATGGTTTCTTGAAGTGGCAAAATACTTCCTTGTTCATGCTGTATATATATATATATATATATATATATATATATATTTTGCCTATATTATATATATATATATATATATATATATATATATATATATATATATATATATATATATATATATATATAATATAGGCCAAAGTAACTTTGTTTGTTTATTGTCTATTGTCACCTAAACCGATCAGAATGAAATTTGAAAGCATATAGTTTCTGAGGAAGGACACAGCCTAACTTTTTTCTCAAAAACTTAATTCCGGGGCTGGGGGATAAAATAGGGGATGTAAGCCTCTGTGTGTATTTATTCAATCCTCAAATTTTACTTTTTTATTTTTTTTAATTTTCAGATCATATCAAAATGTTAAACCAGGCTCGATGGCTGATGCTGCTTATAGCAGCCGCCATGGCGCTGCAGTCGCGTGGAGACGGTGGCCTTAGGTTGCCGGACCAACCTCCAATAGAAAACACTGACGGCAGATCACTTAACTTCGGTGGGCAAGATCATGGACGATCGGTTAGTTGTTGCTTTATTCGCCACAAAGACAAGCAAAGGAAAAGAAAAGGAAAGGGGGCATGGGCCCCCGGGCTTGCCCCCCTTGATTGCCTTGCTTATAGACTTTTCTAATTAATGTCATCCATACAGAGCAGATTAATAAAAGTAATTTTTTTTGCCAAAATAACTACGCAATCCTAAAGATTCCTTTCTTATAAACTCGTTTCTGTATAATTTTCTTGTTGAAGAATCTACCAGACCAAAGAGCAGACTACCAGATTTTGGATCAATCGGTAGCCACTTGCCGCAAATAGCCCAATTACTTCAGAATTATAAATATCTTTTAATATAGGTTGCCTGGAAGAGATCGGCATAAGCGATAATCTGTTCTATTGTGTTGTCTCTTGTAATTGTTTATTTTGGCGTGCAATAAAGTGTTATCTATCTGTTACATCGTGACATTTCTGCTTTTCAGCCTCATGCTGAAGGTCGGGGTCTCCTCGACTGGATAGGTCTCGGCGAAGACCAAGATCCTTACATCCAGCAAGCTACCCAGCAATGTATCAACGGCGATTTAGCTGATTGTTTCAAAGCACAAGCTTTGAGGTCATTTGATGATTTCTTCGATAAGCAAGCATATCAGTAAGTTTCTCATTATGTGCCTATAATAGGACTTTACATTTTTGTGTGTCTGTATGTTTTGGTCACTATAATCTCGGAAATTATTTATCAATCATATATAACCATTTCTTTTTGCATTAGATGTGATACATGTTTTGATGATTGATAAAGTTAATTGACATCATGCTACTTCCGAAAAAGATGGGACGTGGGGGGGGGGTCTCAGCATTTTATTTACTAAGTATTTCATAAACTAATTAAAATTATTCTATTTTCCAGGTTATCAGAAAATGCAGTGCTTGTAAAGGTGGAATCTCAAGCGAGAGCTTTGTCCCGGGAACCTCCGCAGCTAGATTCACAGCCGAGAAGTCAAGACTCTGATTGGGACGCCTTGGTGAAATTCGGCATGCGGAAGATTGAAAGGTAAAAACCAAACATAATGGAAACATCTTTTTATATGTAAAAAGATAAAAACGAAATCATAATTTTACTGTTGAAATATTTATATGTATATGTATAGCTTGTGTTACCTTTACACAAATAAATAGCTGAACTGATATTGAATTAAATTTATCAATGTGTGATAGAGTGTATCCTGAGTAAGGACATAACCTACCTCTTCTCAAAATTAATCTTGAAATGGACGATTGGAATACGAGATAGAAATTTGCATATATAACCAATAATTCCTCGAGTGAGGAATATGAAAATTCTCATTTAGACTATCGTTTAACAATAAAAAGATACAGTCATGTTTTAATGTTATAGTTGTGTTTTTACTTCATTGAATATTTAGAAAAAAGCAAATGAAGCTAGTATCGTTTAATCATGAAAAAATATTTCTTTCTTGGCCTTAAAAATTCTGCTATATTGTCCATTTCACGACAAATATAAATAAGATGGGATAAATGCAAATCATATTATATTAACATTCAAATTATTTGGCATAGAAACTTACTCAGCATGCCAAGTTATTGTAATGGTCCTAACAAATGGGCAATATATATCTTAAGTACAAGTTGTATTCTAGTGCCTTTTATTTCGGTGTAAATTGTCTGCCTCAAGACACATGTAAATATAATAATGATATTACACGTATCAATTAAATTGAAACAATTTATTTGGAAGGCACAAAATTGAAAGATGCCCTTGAATTATTCAAGTTTAGGTATATATGTATCATTGGGTTAATTCATGCAGATTGAAAGACAGAAATTAACCATATAATATCT
Organism: Dendrolimus houi; assembly: GCA_039645545.1. Classification (NCBI taxonomy): domain Eukaryota; kingdom Metazoa; phylum Arthropoda; class Insecta; order Lepidoptera; family Lasiocampidae; genus Dendrolimus; species Dendrolimus houi. Next base: position 5,010,039 of record CM077139.1, on the reverse strand, counting down.
GCTTAGCATCTCAAATCGTATAGGTTTTTATTGCCAAAATTTTCAGCTATTATGTTTATCATCGTCTATTACATTGTTTTCTTTCTTATCCAGATTTCTGAGGTCAACCGCTTTAGAAATGCAGTTGGATAATGAAGTGACATCGAACGGAGTTATTGCTCCAAGGTTTATTGACGAAATTGCCGAAGAAGTTGACATTATTGAAGACAAAAGAGCACCTCCTCTACGTGAGTATTATAAAGATGAAAGAAATCTTTTCAAGTATTATAAGCATATGGAAGACAAACTTCCAAAAATATCGCTCAAAGAAAAACTTTGAAAATTGACAGACCGAAATTAAAGCACTTTATGAGACACTATCTAACATCTAGCCATACAGGGTCCTTTCAAAATTGGATAGATGATATATATTGCTATAAACTCTAATATTACTTTATAAACCAGCAGGTGTTAAAATACTATATTAATTTTAAAATATCATGAAAGTAATTAATTTTGATTACCGTTTAAACAATAATTTATAAGCGCTATTTGGCTGTCATAAAAATGTATTTTCTTGAAACGCTCGTACAAAATCTAAAAGGCTTCAGTATTTTGCAAAATGAAAAAAGTTAGTTGATTTGACTGTCAGTTACCCCTACTATATTTTTTTACATGGCAATTGTCATTATGGCAATTATCATATATCAACGCTATCAAGTCTTATAACTTAATTTAATCACTAGGTCGCCACAAGCTAAAGAAGCTCATCATCCCCATGTTGCTGATCCTCAAGTTGTTCAAACTGAAGTTGCTGCTGTTCCTGCCTCTTATTCTCGGCCTTGCCAGCTTCAAGAAGTTCCTGGGATTCATGGCTCTTATAATTCCAGGTAACAAAAAAACTTAAATTTTCCAGCCCATAATTTATAAACTTTTTACTTGATTTCATAATCTTTATAATAGAGTCATAGGAAAACGTTTTTATTTACTTAATAAATATGAAATATTTTACAATGAATTGTAAAAAAATATATACATATATTTTTGTTTAATTTCTTAAGTAGTTGGTTATATATTTAAAATATTTAGTCTCATCTCCTCTTTTGGATCACCTACATTAGCAGATTAATTAAGAATTTCATTTACGTTAGGTTGTTTAGAAGAGATAGCTTTAAGGGATAAGGCTACCTATTGTTTTGCCTAAATACATAATAACTACTTATATAGTTATATTTGTGACCTTACGATTGTTCATTGTAGGAATCAATAAAATACTATCTACCTTAATAATTTCAGGTGCAATCGGATATTTCAAGTTCTGCAAGCCCAATCTTACTTCGCCTTTCTCCCCAAACCATTATAATGGACCCCAATACAGTCCAGCTGGCATCGGTCTGGGACCTTACAGGGAATCGCCGCCTAATCATTATGGCCAATATGACGGATACTCGGTAAGTAATTTATTTCATTACTACTCCTCTATCTGTCTATTAATAATTATAAATCTTTTGGCTGTGTAAATGTGTAACTACAGGAATATATTATGATAGTCCAGTCACAATTTGAAACATTCAATTGTGAGCTTAACTCATCTAGTTACTCTCGAAGTCTAGAACGCAGGTGGCTCTTAAATTAATATTAGCACTAACATATAATTGTCATGATCCCACTCTGAAAGAGCGACAATGAGCGTAAAAAAATAGGAGAAAGAAAGATTAGGAGAATAATAAATTTCGGGCAATTTCTCTCTTCTTAAATTTTAAACGGTTTGGAGTCTATCCTTTCTTTTCGCTAATGTGTCCTACTCATTTATTCTAGGAATGGTAGGATTCCACAGGCTGAAAGTGAGGAGGAACTTACAGTTAGTTATGTATATATTAAAATTGTTACGGGGTTTGATATCTAATCCCAGCATTTTGAGGAGTATAAACTTCTATATACCTGACAATTATATCAGCGGACTAATATATAGTAGGACTAATGTGCTTCTACAAGCACCTGTAACCAGGGCTCTTCGGATATTGATCCACATTTGTGAAGTGAACACAGATGTAAAATTCTCATGTTTCCCTTAATGAAATTCAAAGAAAATACATTTAAGTAACCAACATAATAATATTTTCTTAAGTTTTCGCACTTAGTATACATAATAAAACTACGTTTTAACGGTTTTAATCGCGGTAATTTATTTGATTTTTATTATTTGACGTTTCGGTCACTTTTCAGTAGCCGTGATCACGGAAGATAAAGATATCAAGTGTCAATGAGTATTGATAAAGTTTTATTTAGCCTACCGCCAACTTGTTCATTTTAATGATTTAGTTTTAATCTTTGTCTTCCGTGATCACAGCTACTGAAAAGTGGCCGAAACTTCGAAATAATAAAAATCAGATAAATCACCGCGCTTAAAACCTTTAAAACATAGTTTTATTAACTAACACAATACGCTAAAGATAAGGTGCTTACATTGTCGCTTTAGGTGTAAGACTTATGACATCGCAATTGAATGAAATAAATATTTTTTTTTAAAAATATTTCATTTCCTGCTGTCGAAGAGTTCGTCGTCGACCTTTCTAGTGTATCTCCCCAAAACAAGCTTTGAGTTGTGTTCTGGGATTAGTAAGATGAGAATAAAGATAGAACAAAAAAACATGGATTTATTGTCTAAAGAATGACATGAAAATTTGTGCTGTGACTGAAAAACTATGCAAAAACGAATTATGATGTATGAATGGATCTCAAATGATTTTAAGAATGTGACGAGAAAACGAAATAGATTACTTCACTTCATTTCTCTCTTTCCAGGGTCATAAATATGGTTCAGGTGGGATCGCATTCCGTGATCATGACTCGAGCCCGCAAGACTTGGCTTACCAAGGCTGGGAATACAGAAATAAGAAGGGCGGCGAAGAAATCAAGGCTGGAGAATTCAAGACTGAATAAAAATATGGAGATATTTGTAGTTTAGATCATTGTAAATATGTTTTAGCTGTTTAAATGTGAAGATAGTATCTATCTCATCTTGTAATGTCATTACTTGACATTTGTTAACTTATTTTTTTATACTATATAGATATTCTGTTAATCGATATACGGTTTTGTAAATAAATATTAATACATACAAAACGTATAGTTTTCTTTGAAATGCAAAGAGAAAAAGTATCCCCAAAAGATCCTCAACCCTAGAGAACTAATGGCCGGTTCCCATATCTTAATATTCATTAAATTGCCTTACTATCGGTAGAAATTTGGCATAACTTGTACGGAGCTTTTGTGATAAATTTTAACCACTCGTAAGGTAAATTAAAGGCTAGTAAGGAACAGTTTTATCCTTGAAGTGCCAACTAAGTCCGGATATCTGGTGTAGTGTGTGTGCAAAACCAGGACTCCGAGATCCTGCATCATTCCTTACACGGTCCCAGTGACAGTAAGCGTTCATTTTGTCTCTACTTGGTTCACTAAGATTTACGAGACGGCATCAGCCTAGGTCACAGTCTTCTATGGGTAAGGTGCCCAGGAGGCTGGTTCCGTTATCTTGCTGAAACGCCATCCTGATCCATTGTCCGAGGTAAGCACCATCTCTCTTATTACCCAAGGAGACGATACGTGTTTTTTTTATTGCACGAGTTCAGCAAACAGGCAGACGGCCTACCTGATGGAAAGCGGTTACCATCACCTATGGACATTTATAGGTCCAAATGCAATCCAAAGGTGCTACAAATGCACTGCGGCTCTTTAAAGGGAGACTGGATTCTGGCTACTAATGCCGGAACAAAATTCAAGGTTGTTATGGCGGCATACTCTAGACGGCCAATACTCAACCACCTGGCAAAGCGTTATGTAGAAGCTCTGCTTAAAAATATGTAATTATTAACAATTTCTATTATTTCAACAAGGTAATGTAATAAAATTAACACACTTTGCAATTCACCCACAAAGCTTTCTAAATTAATATATCAATGTACGAAACACTTCAAACCATTTTTTACTTTATGCCCATTGCATAAGATTTGATTTTAAACGTAAAAACGATATCAAACAAAATAAAGCAAAATTTAATTACAACAAAAGTGTCAAATGAGATTTTTCGTCATTTTTAATTAAACAAAATCATTAAAAGAGTTTCTCAGAATAAAAGATGCCTTTGAGAAAAATTATGAATAGTAGATAGATAGATAGATAACACTTTATTATACACCAATACAAAATGAACTTAAAGACTAAAATTATATCTAGTTGTGTACAAAGGGCGGTCTTATCGCTAAAAAGCGATCTCTTCCAGACAACCCCAGGAATGAATTGAGATGATAATGGCGATGGTGGTATACGTAACATATAGTACGAACTACTTACATTTTAATAATAAATACATAAATGATATATATATATATATATATATAGTATCTATTAGTATCTATTATTAAAAACGTTAATTTGTCGTTTTACCTATACCCAGTAAACGTATATTGTCTAAACCTAGACGCCTTTCCATGTAGTACTCGTAGTGCACTTCAGTTGAAAATGCTTTACTTGGGTTCAACTAGTTGGGTTCAAATAGTTCGAAATATTTAAATAAGAAGAAGTGAATTACCTAAATATAAACAATTCTAAAGTAGATTATATAGGTGATCACTGCCAGCGGAGCTTGCTAAGAAGTGTAATTTAAATTTGTAATATTATTGTTACAACTTGGCTCCGATAAGACAAATTCCACGTACAGATCTGTAACCCCCGGTTTCTATATTTTACCGACGGTTGTCTGTAATAGTAACTGATTGATTTTGAAGCTACCAATAACCGATGATTGAGAGGGCTATACGAGCGTTTCACAACCTCATTGACAGTTAGAAATACAGTCGGTTATCAGTAACTAATTCCCTCCCAAGCGTTTTGATAACACAGCGTAGTTGTGGTCGTAGTACACGCAACGTAATTCATTAAGTTTGAAGTATAACTACAAAATAAATACATTTTCAAAAGAAGAGACCTTTTGTGATATACGATTGTCATTAAAAATCAAGTGTTCAATCAATCTGCTTTAAAAATACTTACAATTACAGAGCCATTTTATATGAATGTTGCATGAACAAAACGCAGTAATCTAAAGAACATATAAACTTTTTAAATAATGATTGTTCCAATGTCATTGAATTTTTTGTAAAAAAAGAGTGTTGTCACAAGAAACGGTGTTGTCACTTCAGAAATTTTTCGCTAGTTATAAGGATTTGTTTTTTCGATCGCAATTTTTTTTAAATAAGTTATGGCTAAAAACAATGATTTTCATGGTACCAGAGTCAAATGACGGGGCTTTAGTGTAGGTTTTTTATTGTTTATATATTTTTAAGCTAGTTTTATTTTTAGCATAATTTAATTTAACTGTCTTATATATTTTTAAAGTTACAATAAATTCCTTATTTACTTATATTTTATTGAATTATAAATCTACCAATATTTCTGTACTTTAGATTTCACAACATCGTAATCCCCATCAGTTTTCAAGAATTCCATCTCATCAAAATCTTTCAAAATATACACATCTTCTCTATTAGCATCTCTCTTCGATCTTCTATAATCTTTTTTCCTTGATACTTGTACGTTGGATATCTGGCGACCTTTAAATTGTATTTCCTCGGCTTCTTTCTTTGATTAGTCTGCCCGGTCGCAGTCTCGTCAGTCCACGCCTGGTCTTCTTGTCCATAGACATCATCAACTTTCATCGGAGGAGCTTTCGAACTCGATGCTTGATGCATACTGTATTTCTTTCTCGACTTATTCTTCTTTATGATCTTCTGGATTGTTCTCTTTGGGCTCTTTTTGTAGTGCTTCCTTTTTGTATGCTCTTCGTTTTGATTGATGGATGGTATTAAGAGGATATTCTCTGGTTTATCTATATATGTCACGTTGTGTCCTGCCTGTAATATAAGAATTGTATCAGATATTAAGCATTAAATAAAATCCTTACTAATATTATAAATATAAATGTGAGTTTGTATCAGTTGCGTGGACTATATACAACTAGATTCCCTATAGCGTAACTTTAAGAAACTAGCGACTAGTGACCAAAAGGTCGAAAAGCAATGAATTTAATGGCGCTTGCGTTTTTTATTCGTGCATATGTTATTACTGTATTTTATCTTTTACGCTCGGCGGCTTTCGGCGGATAGACGAATATAGCCGAAAAGATGGTGCTCCGAACGCGTTTTATTGTCGCCACCGTTGCAATTCGCTAACTAAACATTGTTATGGCAACGACAGTGACAATTCAATTTTAATGTGTTGCTCTCTCTCTCGTGGTTATTTCTACTTTCGCTAGATGGCGTTACGGGTATTTTGAATCAGAAACTAAGTTTGACACAGTAAGCAGATGTCCGTCTAGATAATAGTGTTTATGCGCAAGTGAACTATTTTACTGACGCTAACTTAAATAAGGCCTCAGTGACTTTTTAATTGCTTAATAAGCAGTTAAAGTCATTTATAATGTAAGAAATAAAGCAATTAAGCAAGGCATATATTGTAAGAATTAAGTTCGTTTACTTATTTATTTTACATATAAGTAAATGTCTCATTTTGAAATGGAATTAAAAAAATTAATCCGACTAAATAACTTTAAAAAATTAAATTAAATATCTATAATATAAAAATCAATTGCTGTTCGTTAGTCTCGCTAAAACTCGAGAACGGCTGGACTGATTTGGCTAATTTTGGTTCTGAATTATTTGTGGAAGTCCAGGGAAGGTTTAAAAGGTGAGTAAATATGAAAAAATTGTTTCTGAGGCGGTACGAAGTTTGCCGGGTCAGCTAGTTAAAAATAAAAAAAATATATAAATAAATTAGGCTTTATTAAAAACTAGAACTAAATAAACAATGGTGTACGGTTCAACATGCAGCGTTTTGCTGACGCTACGGCCTACTTTTTGCTACCTTAATATTATTATAAATAATGCTCACAAATACTTTGTGATTAATTCGCTAGTGAGTTGCTATCAAGTAGCTATTACATCGCTACGAGTTACTATCAACTTAGTTGAATCCAGGGATCAGCATCCAAGCCCAACTACTACGAGAACAAATCCCTGTAAGCCACAAGATGTGTTTTCTTCACCCTACTACAAGAAAGCACCAGTACCCCACCAACTACTGCCAGCACTACAAGCAAGAGCAAGTGTACAAACTGTACAAAGGGATAAAATATTGGTCCCAAACCACCACTGTCACTTATCGGGAACGTTTTGTCCCGTTTCTATTAAAATTGAAAAACAGATTTGAACCCGTATAATCGGCTTTAGCTTCATACATATTATTATATAATCATACTTCATACAAATTAATAAATATATATCTTATAAATATGTTTGTATGTATTTACTTTATAAAGTAATTTAAGTGTGTGTATTTAATTTATAAAATATGTAGTTTAAGTATTTTTGTTTATGATATACCTAATAATCTGCACCACCTAGGTCGCCAGATTAGGTTAAACTATTCCTTAAGTTAGGTTGCTTGGAAGAGATTGCTTTAAGCGATAAGGCCGCCTATTGTTTCTATCATGACAATATTTTTTTCATTTATTTTTTAACAACTCTACGGACTCGGGTTCCGTACCCTTTTACAACTTAATTTCTATGAAAGTTTTAAAAGTTCATACACGCTTATTGTTTATTTTTGTTAGTGTATGTGACATTAATTTAGTGATTTTTTAGAGTTGTAGTGTACCTTAAGAATAACTTATACAATTATTTTTTTCTAATTTTAATACTAAACTTATACTAATGTAGAGTCTGTATCTGTTTCATGCTGGTGTTGTGAGGAAGTGCATGTGCAATGTGTGCCTTATGCCTATACCTATATACATCTTAACTACCATGACAATATTGTAATTGTGAATTTCTGAAAATGTTTGGTGAGCATTAAAGTGTCATCTACCTATCTATGTATCATACTTTCCATTAACACCTATTTGTCTTTTTAACTCCAAGTATCGTTCTGAGAATCTAGATATAGCAGCTGTGTATCTAAAGTTTTAATGAAATGAAAATCGCCCACTGACAGGCTTTACGAAATAACCCACCAAGGACCAATTATTAAATAAATAGAGAACTCATCGAAATTTTAATAGATTACATCAAAACTCAAAGTCTCATCAAATATGTGATCTGAAGTTGAAATAAATCTGGAAGTTTTCAAAGACTCTCGAAATACTCGTGAATTGCCTTCACGACTGGCATCTCGTTCTGATTGGCAATTAATTAGAACAATATCTCGGGCACCAAGCTTATAGTAAAATTAAGATTAAAATAAATATGAATATATTTTTAAAATATATACACTTTTTTATTTTACAGTTTTAGGTTACGCATATAGTACGTATATGATTTTAATTAAATACATATTTCTTTTGGAATTGTCATAAACCTAACAATCACTCACTACATATAGAATATTATCTATTTGAATTTGAAGAATTCCCCGCTATATCTTCAGAATCCAAAGTTCAATACCAAATATATACTATAAAGTATACAAAACTACCTTGAATCAATACTGAACCCAATGCAAAAATAATGATTAAAATTAATTCTGAAACAAAACATTACGGCTAAAATAACTCAAACATTACACATTTTCTATTTGATTTTAAGTAATTTTCTGCTATGTCTTCGGAACCCAGGGTCCAATACCAATAAAATTTATATATGGGCTCACTTTGAAGCTATACTGTATTCAGTTGCTTCCGTGCCCCTAAACTGTAACGGTGCTGTAGAGAGCGCCACTTTCTATCGGAGAGACATCCGGCGAATGTGAACAAGGCAGGAAACGGACGTGCTACAATCAAAATGGATTATGTTTATCTCAAGAGAATTAAAAGGTAAGTATAATATGTAAGTATTGTGAATTGTCCAAACTCTCTATTTACAGGACGAATTGAGAACCTCCTCCTTTGTTTGGAGTCGGTTAAAAAGGAACCATTAAAATCAAATTAAAATTCCGCTTAAAACCCTTAATCGTACCGATGACCAAATTAATTAATCATCATTCTACCGTTAAATCCCGGTTGCGGTTCGAGCGTCTATTTCACACGCTTCCACATCGCAATAAATTGGACCCTATTAAGCAGATTAGATACAATCAATTTTTTTTGGAGTTCCCAAGCCATTTTGGAGAAATGAATACCTTATGAAATTGTAAAATTTGTCCGACTGTCTATATTTGTACGTCACAGGTCTTTTCTCATGGAAAAACTTCTATATGGATGAAATTCAGTAGAATTGTGTAATACTGTCTGTGCCCGCGACTTCTTGCCTGCGAAAAATAATTCCGCGTGGAATTATTTTTCGCAGAACTCAAAAAAATGAAGTAACCTAAGTTACTCCTTATAACATAAGCTATCTGCTAGTGAAAGACCCATCAAAATCGGTTTAGCTGTTTTAAAGATTAGCCGTAACATCCAGACAGACAGACAGAAATTCTAAAAATTGCAATTTCGAAATCCGGTCCGAATTATTCCCCTTGATTTTTTTCACATTTTCATTGTGACATTACAAACACATTCACTTCAATCTCATTTATCTATATGTATAGATTGATGTGGCGAGTATACTGTCCACTACTGTAAATGGGGACCCAAGCACACCAGTGGCATGTTTATGGGCTGTTTTTATTATGTAATATCTAAGCCGCTACACAATGCAGTAGTGAAATCGTGCCTTTTTTCGGTGTAAGTCGTGTGAAGTATTGTTAATCAGATGTCAGAAAATCAAAAGATTTTTTATCATACTATAAATTTAATTGGCGAGTCACTACAGACGTGGGTGGCCGGGCATTTTCGCCAAAAATTCCGGGAGCTTTATTGGGAAGCAAGCAATTATAATTTTTTCTTAAATTGCAAAATTTTCTTAGTGACAAGAGATTGACATCAAAAAATTGTGAAAATCGATTACAAGAGTTTACACCAACAGGGACTGAGTCTTCTATAAGAGAGGAATTATGAAGCTACCTTTAAAATGGCAACAAATTATAGAACAAAACGGAACATATTTTACCCATATCGGACAATCCGAAACATATTAAATAAGATCTTGAAGTTCTGAGCGGCGCGGGTGGGTCCCTAGGGAAGGTTTCTCACCCGCTGTTTATGCCGCTGAGATGGGGGCGCGCTCACCTTTCCTCCCGAGGGGCCCGTTACAGACCGGCCTATGCCAAAGACAGATATGAAGTCGTCAGGGGCTTTGCCTCCCCCGGCAGTTGACGGCGCCTTAAGGGCCGCCGCCTTGGCAGGTGGCGGCATTTCGTAGACCCTGGCGGGTCTATGAAATGGCTAGGCCAAATATCGCTGCCCTGGCATAAAGGCGAAGGATGGAATACCGAAGGGTTCAAGTATGTATGTGACCGTGATGTGGCAATAAAACTTCTTGCTTGCGGTGCTAGTGCTACCCCAACGTGGCGAATTCCACACTTCCCACCTTGTTTCCCTCGTGGTGGTCCACAAACGGATTTCCTCTCCTTAAAAAAGTCTTAAATTCCACCTAAAAATAATGGATTTCTTTTTCCCCAACCTATTATTAAATTCAAACAAAAGTGTTCAACATTACATGTTATGTGTATTACGAAACAGAGTCTCATTCTTAATCTCTGTGTCTCGATTCTGATAGATCTCAAGACAAAAGGCTAGACAGACTTATTTCAGTGCTTTGAGAGGTTGATATTTCGGTGAAACCGGATTTCGTAGCCTCAAAGCTTTGAGTCTTGGCTGCAATTATCTGATACCTTTTGAGAATAGTCTATTCTGTTGTATCGATACAAAGAGCCTGTTATAAAAGTAAGGTATAAATAGATTACACCTTATTCTACACTCAAAAGCATAGACAGAAAAGTTTTCATCAATTGGTTAACAAATTCACTGCGTTACTGGAAGTATGTTCCCGTGTTTGACTTTCCGACTGTGCGGCAGTTAATCGTCGTGGTCTTGTTTATGGCTTTGGAGCTAGATATAGATAGATATAACATTTTATTGGTCACCAAAACAGAAATTACAAAAATACACAACAAGAAAATAATTACATACTTGGTAAAACAAAAGGCGGCCTTTTTGCTAAAAGCTATCACTTCCAGGCAACCTGACTCACTCAAAGGAAATTTTTATCTAATTGTTACATATTAATGAAGAAAGAAAAAGATGGAAAAAGAAATATTAAAGACATACATGCAAATTACAATTTAAGATAGAGTAAACTAGCACATACATTGTCGCGTAAGGTTTTTGAAGTGAAAGCTTCTTTAGCCGCGTTGGGCACTTTTGGATAGGAGAAAATCTTACGGGTTCGCGTCACCGACATGCTCATGATTGGCGCAACCGCAACGGCCGTATGCTGTGCTCGTTAGACGCTTTTGGGATGCGTGAAATCTCGTGCGTTCGCGTCACCGACATGCTTATAACAGTATATCTGTAGCTATACGTATTGTACAACATTAGTGCTGTGTATATCTTATAAGTGACATTGAATGGATTTAGTGAAAAGTTCAATGTGTATATACTGTGCATTGTTGAAATAGTGCTTTAATTCAAACATTATGAAATTTCAAATTATAATACTAAAAGTTCTAAGTTTTCGCTTCTATCGGCAGTCTCTATAACTGCCAATTTTTTTCCTTCTCCTCCTCCCCTTTCTTATGTTATGAAAGAGGATATTCTTTGCCTCTATATATTTTAATCTTTTGGGATATAGGGGTACTTTTTTTCTTTTTTCAAAACTCTTACATTAATACTTTTATATATAATCCTATTATTATTATTATTGAGTTTTATACACTTATTATTATATTTATTTCTAACGGCTATTTTATAGACTGTTATACTATTTAATGCAATAACATAAAACGCTCGCGGCTACATATCAACAGATATGTTGGCAGCGTTGTTAGTTGCTCGAGTTTCTTTTGACCACCTTGGATATTATTTTTATTGTGAAGTTAAGAAAGTCTTCCCTAAGCCTCTTTCCGAGAAGATCATGGACGTTTTCGCGTTTAATTTCGGTACGGAGGCCTCTCTCTGTGTTGAGTCAAATATAATATGAAGGGGCGTCTCCTCAACTCCTGACTCACAGGCGCACGAGGGGACCTCCTTTAAACTTGAAGCGACTCAAGTACTGGATGAACCCTGTGACTTGTGAAGATTTGGGTGGTAATGCTGCTCACCTTGGTCTTCCTCACTGTGCTATAAACGCACGCCGCGTCCGGGAAGAACTTATTTACGGACGCAGTGTGCTTGTCCCTAATGTTGCGTAAGATTAGCATAATGTTTTCTGAGTGAATTTTTAGATATGGCAAAGGACGCTCTTCTGACGTCTTTTCTGAAGTTATGACTTGATACGGGAAAATATGACTTGTACTGCGAAATTGGCAAGTTTACAAACGCCGTAGGCTGCGTACGGCGTCTCACTGCACGCAACCAACGAATGCTTATTATGAAAATGCTTTAAAAAATCCGTTCAGTACTTTTCACGTGAGGCTCTAATAAACAAAGGGACAATAAGTCTAATAAAACTTAGATTTTCGAAATGTGATGATTGGAATCAGCCGCTTGGCTTTTTTCTCATTTTTAAATTCATGATACTAACTCGACACTCGACACAAGACGGAGTCTCGGACTGTCAAGGTGACGCCGGCCAAAAGAGTGTTGATCTTAGAAAAGGATTCCGATCGCGCCACAGTGCGTTACGAAAACTCAGGACCTACTTAATCGAATTCAAATAATAATAATTAGTATGGATAAAGAAAGAAAGAAAAAGATTTTATTTGAAGAAATGGTGAAATGGTTTCCAGTGCATACATTACTATTAACTACACAGACGCAAACCACCTGTATTAATACATGCTTCACTTCATTTGACGCTTTTGTTCACGTAGGCTCCGTCTGTCATATGTATCTATCGCCTCAGACAAAATACAAATAATATTTCGTCTGAGGCGATAGATAAATAATTTTCTACAATTATTAGATATAGAAAGTGTCCTACCGGATTATTATTGCTTGGTAAATTTATAATGCCATTTCTGCTCTCCGCTCCTGTTGAAGTTCTCCCGTATATAGTCTGCCCCTGAAAATAATAATCATCTACGGCTTAAACCGATTTCTATGTATTGACAAGGTCTTGTTTAGTAAAGTAATAAGTTGTCAATTAATAAGATGTTAATATTAAAGTAAATAAAGTAATATAATAATAATTAAAGATAATATATATACTTGCATATAATTATGAAAGACGTAGCTATAAACATAACAACATGCGTATAATCATTTAAAATATGACATCTTATATTAATGTACTCTGTGATCTGAGATCTTTTTTATAACCTACTAGCTGTCGCCGCTGCTTCGCTTTCATGGATTAAAAATAGTCATAGTTTATGACTTTATGTAGTCAAAACGGCTAAAAGGTGAAAAGGCCTATGTTAAAATTGTTACACGTTACTGATATTTCTAACCGGAAGCAGGTATATAAAATTTTATGCTTCTTACTTTGAAAATTACAGTTTTTCAACCGACAATCATTCCCTTTTCATCCTCATAGGGGTAGAATTTTCAAAAACCCTTTCTTAGTGCGCACCTACAGTATAGAAAGAACCCGTATGCAATTCGTCACGGTCCTAGCCCTAGGGCTAGTTAGTTAGTTTTAATAATTGTTAATTATGCATATATATTATACTTAGTCTGGGCAAAATACTGTTACAATTAAAAAGAAACAAAATATTACATTTGAATTTGGAATCTGTCATTTTTATATGATTGTTCATTGTGTTTTCTCATTTTGGCGCCAATACATTGTACAACATTTTGCGATATTAAAATGGAGTGGGGCGATAAAGAGAACCGAATCGCTGTGATTGCATTACACAAAGTAGGTATGGAGCTAAATGCAATATCTAAAACTCTCCATACGCTTGTCAAATGTTTGTGTACCGGGCTATTAATAGGTACAATGAGATCTCCTCTGTTTGTGACAGAAAAATATTTGGCCGTCCACGTAGTGTTCGTACGAAAAAGGTGGTCAAAGCAGTAAGGGAAAGAATTCGAAGAAATCCTTTCCGAAAGCAAAAGATTTTATCTCGGGAGATGAAGATATCACCTAGAACCATGTCACGTATTTTAAAAGATGACTTAGGACTTGCAGCCTATGTGAGACGCACTGGTCATTTAACTCATAATTTAAAAAAGAATAGGGTGGTAAAATCGAAACTACTACTGTAGCGGTACGTAAAGGGAGATCACAGAAAAATTTGTGTTTACGGATGAGAATCTTTTTACAATTGAGCAACATTTTAACAAACAAAATGACCGTATTCATGCTCAAAGCTCTAAGGAAGCTTCTCAATTAGTCGACAGAGTGCAACGTGGGCATTATGCGTCTTCAGTGATGGTTTGGTGAGGTGTTAGGTATGAAGGAGTGACCGAGCTATATTTTTGTGAAAAAGGTATCAAAATATCGGCACAAGTGTATCAAGATACCATTCTTGAGAAGGTAGTTAAGCCCTTTAACAACACCATGTTCAATAACCAAGAATGGTCCTTCCAACAAGACTCGGCGCCGGGTCATAAAGCTCGGTCCACGCAGTCTTGGTTGGAAACGAACGTTTCCGACTTCATCAGAGCTGAAGACTGACCGTCGTCTAGTCCCGATCTTAATCTGCTGGATTATAATTTATGGTCAGTTTTAGAGAGTACGGCTTGCTCTAAACGCCATGATAATTTGTAGTCCCTAAAACAATGCATACGATTGGCAGTGAAGAATTTTCCCATGGAAAGAGTGCGTGCTTCTATTGATAACTGGCCTCAACGTTTAAAGGACTGTATTGCAGCCAATGGAGACCACTTCAAATAAGCTTTTTATATTATAAATTGTTTTATATTTATGTATTAAACTAACACACTGTAAAACTTATAAATGTTATTTGAAATATAAAAAAATCTTTGTTACAATATTTATGGCACGACTAGGTATATATTTATATATGCATATATATATATATGCATATATATATATATATATATATATATATATATATATATATATATATATATATATATATATATATATATACGCCAATATAATTATATAGCAATATTAGGAATTACTATACACAATAGAAAAGTAATACACTTACTAATTGCTCGAGCTTTTAATTTATCTACTAACATTTTTCGTTGTAAACAAGGAATACTGAGAATTATTTAGACTGAAAGTAAAACGGTCTAATCTCGGGACATTCTTTTAACGGCCAGCGCTTTGTTTTTTCTCTCGGCACCGTAATGAAGTTTCATCTCGCTATTCTTTCGCTGTTAATTTTTCTTTCCTTTGAAACAGCTACATAATTACTACCATATACAAATAGAAAATATTAACATATACAAATAGGAAGTACAATTCATTTTTAACTTATATGTATGACCTTCAAAAAGTGCTCTCCAGCGGAACTTATGAATAAAATCTTTTGAATTTAAATTTGAAATACACGTTTAAATTTAAATACATGTTACGTTGTATGCATATGCATACAACGTAAATACATGTATGCACGTGTTACGTTTTTAATTAGCTATTTCATGTTATACAAAGTTGTATATATCGTCTCTTTGTTTCAATAATGTGTTATCTTATAAATTTAAATATTAGAACAGAGTTTTTATAACTATTAAAAAATTGATAATTATATCGAAACGGTTAAACGTGTTAGTTTTTTATTTTTTTATGTATTTTCGGCCATAAACCGATTTTGATGATTCTTTTTGATTTCGATTAAGCAAAGCTTCTAAATGGTCTCATATAAATTTTACTGCTAGCAGACTTTGGATTCCGAAGATATATGTAGAATAAAAACCCTTAAAATCAGATTGAAATGTGATATATTTGCATTTTTTCAACCATAACTTTTTTTGTTTCTGAACTGATTGTGGTCATTCTTTTTGCGTTCGATTCGTTATAGTTTCAGAATGATCTCATATACTGAATACATACATAATATATTCAGAATGATTTCATTGATATTATATCTAGAGATTCAAAGATACAGCAGAAAATGACTCAAAATCAAATAGAAAACGTATTGAAAAGTATTGTTAGGTTTATGACAATCCTAAAACGAGTAGGTTCAAGATAAATTACGATAGTAATAATTAATTAAGATAAATTACGTGCTGTACTAGACTCAACTAAGACTAGGAAAGCGTACAATGGAATCTATAACGATAAACAGCACGTCCGCGTAAATTGTGTTATGACATCCGTCGTATTTAGAAAACGTCGACGATCGGAGTTGAGATTCAAACAAAAATGGTGCCTGGTGACACCAGACGATGGGCGTAATTATTTAAGTAATCAATTTTCGGCAGGCATTTACACCAATCGGACTTTTAAAACAACGAAGGAGTATGAGCTGCAAGACGCGGCCGAAGGTCACTTTGAGCAGTAGGTTTTGTAAACCAAAATGCACGAGCCGCGCCGCGGGGGCGGCCGGCGAGTGCCAGAACCAACTGATATATATTTATTAATTGACCAGCATATCCTAGCGACACTTTACTAATTTAAATTTGACAGCACTTATTCGAGGTTCTTAAGTGCATGTACATAATTTACCTTCGAGCTGCGTTCAAAAACGTTTTCTAAATACGCTTCCGTTTCAGCAGCTATCGTTTACGTATTCGCGTAGCCATCTTATTAGGGATACCATATAGATAAATTAAAAGTGTTAAATAAAAATATTCTACCAAAAAAGATACCAATTTCAAGAGGAACCAAAAAGCAAAAACAAAATTTTCTACAACATCTTAAAGTCGGTGCTAAGCAAAACATAAAAATTACAATTTACATTGTTACAACTTATTAATTAAATATATTAATAATTACCACATACACAAATGCAGTAATTTTTTATTTATCTTTTGCTTGGCACCGATTTGCAGATGTTGTAGAATTAAAAATTTTGAGCTTCTCTTGTTTAAAATAATATTGTAAATTCACAGAAAAAGTTACTCGTTTTGATACAATTATTTTTTGAAGGTTAAAAAATAAAATATAATTTCGATTTTCAAGATTATTGAAGCAGAGGCATGTATGTATATGTATGATGTGGTGTGATCCTACTGTCTGTCTCTCTTTGTATTTCACAATTATTTTTCACGATAACCATTATTATATAATAATTATTTAGTGTACATTTTCGCCTCCGATGTCCGCGTGGGGTATCGTTACCCAGGGGGTCTAAAGCGGCAGCTGTCGTACATTTTCGTGTCGTTTCGTGGGTTGGCGTTAATTAATTTCTGTTGTATGTATTAATTTCGAATTAATGATAGAGGGTTGAAACGGCACTGCTTAGTTTTGTGTCACTGGCTGCGCTAATCGAAAATACGAGTTATATCATACCGGGTGTTTCATTCTCTTTACACGATACTACAATTTAACTATGCGATTCTTCTAAAGCGGCCGTTTTAGGCCCTCTGATCTTGTAAAATCATAATTCTTTTTATTATTGAAGTGAAAATTCTTTAGAATCCTTGTGATACACACATAACGTATAAATCTATAGGACTAAGCTTGCGAAAGAATGAGAAAGAATACATTATATTTAAAATTTAAACACTGTTTTCATACAGATAGAGTTGGAAATGTTTTGAAGTTTGTCGTTAATACTTCAAATTTCGTGTTTTAAAGCTTAAATATATTATAACGATATAATATATGAAATGTGACGTCACAAAATTTAGAATCCCTCCACCCATTGTCACATTTTGTTTCACTTCTACTGCGTGTGAACTGCACACACACAATTTTTTTACTTAGTATTTGCTTCAAGTTCATAAAAATATCATTATGCATCTATGAACCTTAAAAACCCAAAGTAGCAAAGATAGATACTTACTTACTTTAGATACTCTCAACGAAAATTTATTCAAACAAGTTCCGTAGAGCAACATTTAGATATATGTACATTATTTTCGCTTAAATGATTTTTAGGATTCCGTAGCGAAATAAAAAATATTATCATCTCCACGGAACCCTTCATTATACGTGGACTGATATTAACCAATTTACTTATGTAATTAATGTAATCAGTATTTATTAACCTTGAGATTTTTTTTATTGCACGAGTTCAACAGACATGCAGACGGTCCACTTGATGGAAAGCGGTTACCATCGCCTATGGACATTTGTAACACCAAAAGTGCTACAAACGCGCTGCTGCTCTCTAAGGGAAGACTGGAAGCTGGCCATTAATACCGGAATACAACTCAAGGTTGTCATGGCGGCAAACTCTAGACCAGGGGTGGTAGCAATGCAGTCGGGCAAATGCCCTACCACCTGGCTGTGGATTGTTTTGTCGCCTTTTACGACAGGCCGCCCCAACGCAGGAAATTGTATTCTTTCTCCGTTCCTGGACGGATAAAAAGATTATAGAAAGAATATAATATCAGTTAGGTTTTATTTATTGTTTTAGTTTGTAATGTCAAGTTTAATGAATTTATAGGCTTACCTGACAATTAATAAAAATTAAATTCACAGTTCCAATAAAAACCAAAAAACTGCACATTATCGTTCACATCAGTTTACGCTGAAATGAAACCGCAAGAAAAGTTTTGGTTACTTTTATAAACTACGGAACTGCTTTATTGATTTTGAAAAACATAACACCATTGTTCCGCGTGTATTTTAGCCCAAGTAAAAAAAATGCAAAAACGTGACGAATGTTAACGTGTCTAATGTTAATTTTCATTTATGAATTTCGAGAAGCGAAATACCATGTATTCTGGTAAATTAGTCGATTTTGAAGATATATTTCGATAAGTCGGTAAGAGTTCAATTTTTATGAAAGACAAGTACTTATTGTCGCAAAATAATACACACATAAAACCAAAACTACACTTGTTTGTTACACATAAATTCTTTGGGAAAAAATACATTACATTTACGACAATGAGGCAGGTAGCCCAGCATTATGCTGTGTCAAGAGCTGACGCAGCGTTGATTTTCAGTTCCAACCTCCATCATGTTGGATTCGATCGAAACAAGTCAATTAATGGATACCATCATCAAACTTTTCTATACTAATATTATAAAGAGGTAAATTGTCAATCAAGTTGGTTTGTGTTCCGGTGAACACAGAAAGAGCTCACAGTATCTTGAGGTCTGGCAGTTGGTTTTTTCTGGGTTTGTGTCTTAATAGTTTTGGTAATCGGATCCCAAATAGGTGATACTTGCCAACCATCTTCTCTATTGAAATTTGGGTGTTTTTTGAATTCAACACGCATCATACTACTATATACATATTTATTCTGTATACTAGTCGCGAAAGCTTAAGAAAGTATAACCCAAGTTAATGTTTAAATAAGAAATAAAATAGAAAATTTGTTAAAAATCCACCCTTTCCTACACCCATAATTTATACTATGGGATGGTGTAATAATATAGTACGTTATGTTTTTAAAGTGATAACTTCTTATGGGAGGGTGAACCGCTTCATTACGTAACGCGTTACGACGCCAATCTGCCTGGCTTCCCTTTCTCTCACGCATACGGCAGCGGTAGGCAAGCTCCTCCTCTTACCTAACCCACGCGCTATGTACATAAGATTTAAGTAATAACCTAAGCTTTTCTCAAGTTTAAATATTAAATAGTTCAACTTAGATTAGTTTAAGTTATCACTGCTGTCGGGCGTCCCGAGACACACACGTTTTTTTTCAATAGCAGCCGATCTGATTCCTGATTAGAGTAATTGATTCTTCAAAAAGCTAACAATGCCCCTTTAGATTTAACAAAATTCGGCCCCAAGACACCTTTGAGTTTATTTTTCGCTTTCTTATAGTTTCGGATTAAGCCATAAAGCTTCACTACTGTACCTTAAAAAATATAAATTTAAACGAGAAGCGTTCTTTTATATAAGTATGGCCAGGCCTCTACATCTGTTTTCTTCTATTTTCACAGAGATGTTGCTACGAAACCAGTTAAAGACAGCAACAAATCAGACGAGACAAGATAATAATTAACGAAATGACCACAAATTGTATAGTAAAAACATGATTTTAGAGGTAACTATTTACACTATTTTTTACTAAACTTATCTTATGGCATTGCTACGCTACGCTTTATACCAACTTTTACTGATGGTAACGAAAACATCGCCTGCTAATTGAGATAGCTGATGTTTGGAACCCGCCTATCCACATTGGTAAGCGTGGCAGGAAACCATCCATTCCTCTAAAACATTTAACCGCTGCCCATACCTAGCAATGGAAGGTATAAGACCTTATTTTATTTTGACTGTAATATCATAGAATTAAAAACATAATTAAAAATTAAACTACAAATACAACTAAATAATAAATAAAACTATACTTACATAATATATAAATTTAAATATTTACAAATAAAAAATTAGGCCCCAAATTACTGAAGGCAGGAAGCGTTCCCAAAATACTGGCAGCGTTAACAACTTGGAAGGTAACGCTGATATATTGCCCCAGGCCTGCTTTTATTTGGCGGTGAGTAACCATCAGAAATTACAAAAACTGTGCCCAACCGGTTAATAGAAGTTCATTAACCAAAAACCAGGTGATAGCTGATTGGCTAATGGGTGAATGACTCGTCAACTGATAGCCGACAGCTGACAGCTAAACCGTAAACTGGGTAGCTGTTGTCAGGTTTTATTCGACAACCAATTAGCCAATTAAGAAAGTAGTTGACAACCTAGCCGTGGCTTTTTGTGAACAACCGCTAATATTATCTGACTACAAGGGCTGGACACCTCTACTTTTATCCACGCTGAGCTGCTGCAAGCTGAGCTGAGAGAATAAGATAAACAATTTAGGTTCAAACAATACTTGTAGTCTGGACTACAAAACTACTAAATCAGACTTTATACTATCAAAACAGTTCTTTAATTGGTAAAGAACAAACATCTCGAACACCCTTTCATGTTAATTAATAACTAAGTTTGATTTACATTTTAATATTGTTCAGATGTTTCGAAAGTGTAGTAATAATTTATAATATAATTTATTGTTTAGTTATTTACAATTAAGTTTAAATCGACTTAAAAAAGAAAGAAAGAAAAATAATTCAGACCACGAAAGACAAAGACGAAATAAATAGTAAGACAATAGAAACAAAAGAAGTCCCAAATTAGTCCCAGTCTCAGCGAAATGCTAGTTATTAAAGAACCAGCGCTGTTCTTCCGCCTGAAAAATAAATAAATCTATAACATTATAAAATTCTAAACATGCCGTGTGTTCGCGATCTTACGCCAAACGTCAAGACAACTGCAAAGAAACATGGAACGCGCGGTTCAAATATTGACAGCGTTAGCCGTTAGGGGATTTCCCTGTCTTAACAAAACTGAGTTGCGAGACAATACACGATATTAACTGATTTTAGTTTGTTCGGGATTCAGATAAAAACTACTAGGCCGATTTCGATGTGGTTTTCGTACAAAACAAAAAGCATTACTTTTTCAGTTGCCTGCAATTATCCTTGTCTTGATAAAAATAATAAAATGCTCACTGGTGGTAGACAGTTCCAGCCAAAATGGTATGTACGTTACAGACTACTGTCCCAAGATGCCGCATTGTGCAGAAGGAGCTCATGTGATGTGTATGTATTATAATCCTGTAAGTATTGTTATAAGCACCTATAATACACGTGTAATATGAAGAAATCAATGAAAGTAGATGAAACAAAATTGTATGTCGAGATCCTAGCAATTGGAAACCAATCGTCTCTGCCTGCTCCAAAAAATAAAAACAGGCCAACAAGTGATGCGTTCGATCCTTGCCTAGAATAATATAGGTAAAAGAGTGCACGAATAGTTTTTATATCTACCTACATTTTTGAGTAACGTGACATCCGGTGCAAAACGAAAGTATCAGTCAATCAGAAGATCAGTCATACGATATCATTCATGTGATCACCCACATCCTTGATGGTTCCATATCTTCTGGTACATTTCCTGATTCCTGGAAGCAAGCCCAAGTAATCCCTTTACCTAAAAACCCAATCTCTCTTCCTTTTCCGAATATCGTCCCATTTCCATTCTACCTTTCCTCTCTAAAGTTCTGGAGCGCCTTGTGCACAAGCAACTCAGCGTCTTCCTTAACACCAATTCCCTTTTCAATCTTTTCCAATCTGGTTTCCGTCCAGGCTATAGTACCACTACTGCGCTAGTTAAAATCACTGAAGATATCCGTCATGATACGGGAAATGGTCTGTTGACTATACTGTCACTGCTTGACTTCAGTAGTGCTTTTAATAATGTTGATTTTGATGTCCTTCTTGGAATCTTCAGTTCTCTTAACATATCTCCAACAGCTAGTAACTGGTTTCGTAGTTACTTGTTTGGAAGCCGGCAACGCATTCGCATTGATGATGTTTATTCCTCATGGTGTGATTTGTCTGCTGGTGTTCCTCAAGGTGGCGTTTTATCACCTCTCTTATTTGCTATCTTCATTAACTCGATTTCCAATAACTTTTCTTCGTCTTACCACCTTTATGCAGATGATTTACAAATCTACACTCAATGTAATTTTAACCGACTTTCAGAAGCAATTCAAACTACAAATAGGGACTTTACAAAAATTGTTAACTAGAGCCAAGCCTATGGTCTGAGCGTGAATCCGAAAAAAAACTAAGGTTATTATTGTCGGCAGTTCTAGGCTTGTTTAAAATTGACTGGTCTTCGCTTCCCCATGTTGTGTTTGATGGTGTGCACATTGAAATCAGTGAAACCGTTAAAAATTCAGGAATTATAATTGACAGAGAACTGTTTTGGCGGCCTCACCTAACTGAAATCAGTCGGAAACTTTTCGCGCCATCTGCTTCACTAAGAAGACTGAAGAATTTCCTACCTACTGCTACTAAGATTATGCTTGCTCAATCCTTGCTTCTCCCCCTACTTGATTATGCTGATGCTTGTTATCTAGACATCACACTAGAACAACTAGATAAGCTTAAACGCCTTCAAAATGTTTGTATCCGGTTCGTATTTGGGTTGCGTAAATATCACCATATCTCCGAATTTCGTAATAAGCTTAAATGGTTGCCAATTCCCCTCGCCGGAATGTTCACTTACTCTCACTTTTACACAATATCCTTTTCAATCCCTATACTCCCCCACATTTAAAAAAACTTTTTAGTTTCCTCTCTCGATCTTATTCCTGTAATTTGCACTCAAATGAAAATATTCTGCTAACGATACCTACCTAAACACACTTCGTCCTTTGTAGGGAACTCTTTTGCCGTACAGGCTGTTCACCTGTGGCAAGCCCTCCCCTTGAAAATCAGACAAGCTACATCCATTTCTACATTCAAACACTTAATCACTGACCATTATTTGTCCATTAAATAAAATTTGTTGCAGCAAATGGAATTGTATTATTGTTCGCATCTACGTATATGTAATTTATATTATTATAATCTATTTAATTATGTATATATATGTTAGTTTATTATTCTTATTAATTTGTTTTTTCTTTAATTACAATTGAATTAGTTTTAATTTAGTTAAACCACCATTTTTTTTTTTTGTAATGTCTCCTTGGACACTGGGTTGCATGGAAGAGATCGCTATAAACAATAAGGCCACCCATTGTTCTAATGGAAATGTATTTATATTAAATGTCTAGGTTTAAGTTATGGTGAACAATAAAGAGTTTTCATTCATCAATCAACGTTTAGCCGCTGCCGTGTAACGACGTGCCCATAGATAATACACTAGACGTGCCTACACTCCTGTCTAAAATCAGCATTTTATCGTAAATACGTCATATTTCAAAAATTACTCAACAGACCTTGTGCAAACTAATTGACCTTGATTTATTGGCCGTGCAATACTGTATTTAATTTTACCTCTTTGGTTTTCAGCACAGTGTCATGGGTCCAAAATGTCATAATGCACAAAACGTTTCCATCACTCCTGATATAGCTACCAAACTACTGGACATAACCAATGCGTAAGTATGACTATGGATTATAATGTATGTAATTTAACTCTTACTGTTCTGATTGATCCCTTTGTGACATATACCTACATCTGGATGTTTTGGTTCAAGACGTGGAAGAAAAGTTTCATTATAAGCGTAAAAAGCCTCTAAATCGTATTTATTGAGATAGCTCAATAGGTAATTCTGCTCACAAAGTCAAGTCTGGATGTTACTGGAATTGGCCCTAAAGTCCATATTTTTATATTCATAACTAGGTGTGCCCGCGACTTCGTTCACGTATCACGTTCAATTTTTTTTCGCGGAACTCAAAAAAGCTGTAGCCTAAGTTACTCCACATCAGCTAGCCAGTGAAAGTCCCGTCAAAATCGGTTCAGCCGTTGCAGAGATTAGCCGGAACATCCAGACAGACAGACAAAGACTCTAAAAATTGCATTTTCAGAAATCTCTTGATCCGAATTATCTCCCTTGATTTTTTTTACATTTTCATTTTGACATTACAAATAGATACTTCATTTTTATGTGTAGTGTAGTAGTATGTGATGTGTAGCTAAACATAGCCCAAAAATCTAAAATGTGTTTTTGTTTACCGATACAAAAAATATAAATCAAATTTTGGTAAGACATGAATATCTTACAATAGACATGATAAGGTATTATTATTTGTTTACCAGGGTCCGGAGTAAAATAGCTTTGGGCAAGGAAAAGGGAAAAGGTGGTGAATATTTACCACGGGGTTATGGAATTTTTCGACTGGTATGTTATTATAGATAAGTATACAGTGTATAACAAAAAACCCGTTGTTAAATGTAGGAAAATATAAATGTATATAGTTATAAAAATGATAACAGTGACTATTAAAATTTTGAAACAACCAGCTACTTACTGCTTGCAGTAAGTTATTTTTTATGACAAACAATAATGAAATGATAAAGAAAAGGATACTTCAGTTTAAATAATCAGCATTCTGTACGTTTTCCAGAATAATACCGTATAATAATCGTCCAATTGTAGAGTTAAAAAATAAGGCAAATCATTTTTGTCTAAAAGTTCTGGGTTTAAGAATATATGTCTCGTGTAACCTACAACTTCGTTTATTACAGTAGACTAGTTGCGTTCGCGACTTCATCCCCGTGGATTTTTTTCGTGAACCCCTTAAAAATGTAAAATAAAAAAGTAACCTAAATTACCCCTTATAACATTAGCTATCTGCTAGTGAAAGTTTCGTCAAAATTGGTCCAGCCTTTTCAGAGATCAGACAGACAGAAAGAGGAAAGGATTAAATATTTTATTTATATAACTACCGTCTATACTTTCACATGAATTTAGTAAAAAAACTGTTATTTTGACATTATAGACACTTCAATTTTATTTATGCGTATAGACGGGTATGTACAACATTTTATTAATTTGTCTCTAACGTTACGAGCCATACAAAGAACAATTTGATATCTAAATAGTTTAAATAATAGAATTAGCTATATAAACAGTATATTATCCATGCAGGAAAGGAGAAAGAATACAATTTCCTGCGGCCGGGCGGCCTGTCCTTAGAAGCGACAAAACAACCCACAACCAAGTAGTAATTATAATTAGGGCATTTGCCTGACTGGATAGCTAAGACCTCTGGTCTAGAGTATGCCGCCATAACAAGCTTGAGTTGTATTCCGGCATTAGTAACCAGGTTCCAGTTCCCTTACAAGAGCAGCACCGCATTTATAGCACCTTTGGTGTTGCAAATGTCTACAGGCGATAGTAACCGCTTTCCATCAAGTGGCCCGTCTGCCTGTCTGCTGAACTCATGCAATAAAAATGAAACTTTTATGAGTGACAAGTTATTTAAAATTATTTTATTTTTCTAAGATATCAAAGACAACGGCGTTTCAGTTACTCACTGTATTTTACCCTCGGGTTGTATAGTATATAGCTTAAACCAATGTTTGCTTTTGATAAATCCTTTGCCAAATATAATACCGTAACAAAAGTAAACAAGCAATGAGAAAACGAAATAGGTATACTATAAAAAAAAACTACTTATTAACACTACCCCCATTTTCACGACAACGAGAATGACAGTGGTCAAGGAATTGAACAGAGCGAGTAAGCTATGTTCTACTTTAACGGGCTGGCCAAATAAATATGAAAAAACAAAACCGAATTTACACTAAAAACTAAAACATCTAGAAGTCGTTGCCAAGTAAAACATAAAAGTACAACAAGAAATTTACAAAATATGGTAATTTTCTGTTTTACTTAACATTGACTTTAAGATGTTGTAGAAAGAAATCGGTTAAATATTATTTATTTTGTTTTTAGTTTGAAGTTGGTTTTGTTTTTGTCAAAAAAAATATTTTTTACTTTTTACTTGCGCAAATACTTCAATAGCTTTAGAAATAATATAATAATAATAATAATTCATTTATTTATTTTAAGCACCTGTAGAAATTGTACAACTGGCACGCGTATACAAATTTGCCATCTCACCCGTCGGTGTATATATATAATATGCTCTTCAACAATGATTGCTTACGATTTCCTTGCGATCCACAAATCAGATCGTTAAGGGTAACTCTCGATTTCTCTGGAATCCACTCATCAGATCCCGATTTGGTTATACATACTTACGAATAAAGAAAAAGAAATCAAAATCGGTCGCGAATTAGCGAAGAAATCGCGTCACATGCATATATAAAAATATTAAGCACCTGTAAAAAATGTAATAGCTACATGAGCATACAAGATTTTTTTAAGAATTTAGGTGCATGACGTACTTTAATAAGAGTTATGCTCGATAGCTCTGGGTCCCGATCCACTCAACAGATCCTGACTTGGTGACCATGGAACTACCTTGGGAGTATACACTTACAAGTAAAGAAAAAAATTTGAAAATCGGTTTACAATTGATGGAGATATCATGTTACGAAGTTGGTTAACAATTTTCGTGATTTTCTCTAATTCCTTAAAATCCACTCATCAGATCCTGACATGGTGACAATGGAACCTATTCGGGAGTATAAACTTTCGATTAAAAGAAAAATTTTGAAAATCGGTCCACCATTGACGAAGAAATCGAGTAACGAACATACAACAAAAATATACAAACGAACTGAGAACCTCCTCCTTTTTTAAAGTGGCTTAAAAAATAGGGGCGCCACTTTCACAAAGCCTCTAGCAACTCCAATATTACGTTAAGATTAATTTTGATACTTACTAGTCATTTTTAGTATTAGATAAAACATCGTGCAAGTATCAGTTGCTTTATTTACGACATACACATTTTGTCAACGATAACACTTACTTTAATAATAATGGCTATAATTTACTAAGCAAGAGCACCTCCTTTAACACCTTGTAATAATTATCCTAAACTTTACATAGCTTGATGGCGCCACAGGTTTTTTTGGCTTTTTGATGTTTTATTGTGTAAAACATATATCTGTCCAACATTCAATTCAAGAATTGAGAAGAAACTTATGCGGATTTTTGTAAATTTTATTTTATTTTATAGTTTAACAGTTTTTAGTCTACCAGTTTTACAATGTTGGGTGATTTGATGTAAGTATTGAAGCTGTGTATATAGCATAGGAATTAGAATTATTTGAATATATAAAGATATTATTATATTGGACTACGAGTATTGTTCTTTCGTTATTTGAATAATTAAATATTTTTGCATAATAATTTCAGATATGGGACAACGAGTTGGCTACATTCGCCCAAGTTTTGGCAAACCAGTGTGTATTGCGACACGACTTATGCAGGGCTTCAAGTAAGTGAAAACGGTAAAAAAAACTACACGACAACCACCATAATTAAATGATTCACGGACAGTAAACCTTTCGCATTGGTGACTATGGAATGAAAATACTAACTTCTTCTATGGTGGTGACGAACAGCATATTACTTCTCAGGAGAACGTACTGCATACCGTATGCTTAGATCGACTAGTTTCACACTTTCATTATGCAAAAATATTTTTAAATCATATAATTCAAAAATGTAGTCCTAATAATTGTTTATTGACTTAGGGCCGAATTTTCGATCGTTAGATAAAAGTTATTCTATACTAAAACTATAAAGAGGAAAGATTTGTATTTTTGTAACGAATAAACTCAAAAAAATTTCAACATTACAATTCTATATTATCCCTGAGTAACATGGGGTATATTTATACGTTTATCCCAAAATGTTTAAAAATAAATGTCCACGGGACGGGCCGCTAACATCGAATAAAATACAACATGAATAAATTAAAAATTACAGTTGCCTGAAGAAATCAGTTGAGCTGTTTCACTTTTACATTCAGTCAGGTTGTGATTTTTAAAGGATTTATGTCGCTATATTGCAATACTATTCCGTTGTCTGGGGTAGGCCCCAGCCTTCTGATTACCCGAAGTGTCGATGAGCAATTTTAATATCTCTTTGTAGAAGCTCATGGCCTAAGAACCCCACAGTCCAAGCGACTCAACAGCAAATAGCACAAATAAATAACTCTCCTTAAGGTTTGCATATTTGCGCTGCTTGAGTGATTACGCTATTTCCGCCGCCGAACCGGCTGAACTAACTAATTTGGTAAAGGGATCCAGCTAACATGTCTACGTATTTCACATCTTATACCAGAATCTAGCCACCACACCTGGAAATTCAAGTCATTCATTAGGACGCCTACCAAATTGGTTTAAATAAAAAACACCAAAAAGCGATCCTGTGGGATTTGTTAGTGTTTATTATTTAATGTTGACAAATGATTTTTAAATCATGGTACCGCCATTTCTTGTTCAAACTTCACAAATTCACACACACATTCTTCACACATACATATTTCCTTCTCTTTTTGTATGCTGGTATGTATATATATCTATCTCTGTCCCCTAATGTCTCTTTGGTTGATGGAAGACGTCGCCATTTTGTGTCATCGGATTCGTTTTTGCGGTGTTAAATAGACAGACATGTAAGAAATAATAAGATTTTTAGCAAATGCAGTGAGTTGTTGAAACATACTAAATGGTGGCCGCCCTGAAAAGTAATTATTATTGTTTCAATGATTGATTGAACTGGTTTCAAGATATGTGCAAGACATATACTTCAGAAGCCAAGGTGGACATTCTTAGTTAACGAGGGTGTGGGTGAGTCTATATAATAACCTGTTGTATTTATTTATTATTCGACAAACACACAACAACTGAAGGCAACAAAATTATAGCAAAAACTTCTGCGGCTACACCTCTACGGAATATCCGGGGTTTTTTTTTAACTTCGGATCCGCACATACAGTTGGTTTTTTAGAATAACATTTTTATCTGTCTTTTTTCATTCTTGGTTTATATGTGGCTATTTTAAAATAAACCCACAAACCTTGAATACAGATGCAAAGTCACTTCTAATCCAACGTGTTTCATCCAATTATAAAGTTGAAATCAATATCATTAGCATCGCAGTCATGTCGACCCTTTATTGACTTGAACCAGTAAATAAATCTGTCAATAAATGGGTAAATATTTGAATCCTCAGTAAAAGGATCAGACTTGCGCGTCAGATATAAAGCAATTTGCTTTAATTTGAGATAGAAAGCAATTTAAATGTGGGTGTGAAGGTTTTAGCTAAGAAGCCGAAATGCCGATGAAGCTAAAAGGACAGGTCTATAAATCTATCACTAGGCCTATTCTTTTGTATGGTAGTGAAGCGTGGCCTGTACTTGAGTGACACAAGCAAGAATTGCGTGTCACGGAGATGAATATGCTGTGGTGGATGTGTAGAGTCATGCAGAAGGACCGCGTTAGGAGCTCTTGCATCCGCGGTAACCTCCATATCCGTGACATAGCTGATAACCTGCAACACTTTCGCCTACGTTGGTACAGCCACGGTACGGAAACCGGCTTGTTACATTGAGAACAAATATCTAGCTATGCCACCTCCGCCAGGTCCCGCTCGAAAGGGGTAGGCCCAAGAAATGCTGGCTTGACGTCGTAACGTATGATAAGCTTAGCAATACTCTTACAATTAGGGATACCGAAGACCGCGCAAAGTGGAAAAGAAAAAGTAAAAAAGAGGACCCCAGGATTTAAGGCAGACGCTCCGAACGCAACCGGGATATAACGCTTGACTAATGATATAAGCTAAGTCTGTAATGATTTTTTTTTTAATCCGTTCAGTTGTTTTCACGTGATGGTCTAACAGATAGACAGACAAAAATTTAAAAATATATTTACTGAGTCTTTTGGTCTGAATTAACCGGATTGATTTGTTTCTCTTTTCTAAGCTCATCGTATAAATTCGATACCTATACAGATTTATTATATTAGAAGTAAAAAATGGATTTCAGATCACTATCATTCCCAAAATTCTGACCGCATTTCCACTATGACAACACTATTAGCGTTGCCTCAAATACTGGCCAGCTTTTTGGTCACGCGAGACTTTTGTCTTTGCTGTTAATAAAATAAACCTATTATTCCAGAAAAGTTCCCAGACCCCGGCCAGACAGCGGGTCTGGTTCGCTTCTCCTATCCAGATTGGTTTCCAGTCTCCAAATCTGGACATTTCACGTCACCAGGGCTGAGTGATCCAAAACTGATCTACGCCGCTACCCAAACATTAAAATCTTGGTACAGCCAAAAGAGCTCTGTCACCCCTGACATGATCGTCAGCTATCCGAATTGGAATTTGTAAGTTATATATTATCATAAGAGATCAGAAGGTTGAGATGGATGTGTGGTGTTACAAGAATGGATAAGGTGAGAAATGGGAACATAAGGGTATCTTTGAAAATTGACGGCCTGTGTGGTTGAGCGGGCAAAGCCTTTGCTGGCCTACCTCACTGCAACGCAGAGGCTCCAGGTTCGATTCCTGGTATGGCAAATTTTGGAAACGTATTTTCTCCGTTATTTACTATGGTCTGGGTAACTGGGATCGGCCCCAGAGTAGTCCGTTGTATATTACCCATAACACAAGCGTTAGTTGCTTAATTTGGTGATATACAATAGTGTGTTTGTCTGCGGATTATTATTTATTATTATTATAAAATCAAACTCGTGACTGAAAAATTAAGACGAAGGGGACTAAGGTGGTATGAGTATGTAACGAGGGGGAATGAAAGTTACGTAACAGAAACAATATTAAACTAGAAGATCGATGGATGAAAGTGTAATAGTAGACCAAAAAAAGATGGATGGGTTGTGTGAAAAATGACGTGAAGATATGAGATGTAACAATCTGTATGGCAGAATAGAAGAATATTGTTACGAGGTGCGAGACTCGAATTAAAATGCCGCTAGAATTACAATAGAGTTTATTAGAACTATACAAACACGTATAACAGGTACAAATATAACCGAACACAACAACCAAACCAAACGTATTGCAGAAGATCTTAACTCAATTAAACGCGCAAAGTCCGTCACTTATTAGATTCCCGATTGTAGTACACACGTCTCGCTTCGCTCGTGGTTCTCGCTTGACTGACTCCCTCTCCATCAGGTCATCATTTTATACTGCACAAATGCAATGTACCCGTATCTTACCGTCATACCTGGCTAATAACTCGGCCGCAAACTGCCATAAAATAGTACAATAACAATGGGCTGTTTTCTAATCACAAATTTTAAACACAAAGTAAACAAAAGAAGACGATAATAAAAGAGTTACAATTAATTTAAATGCCGGCAGGTAATAAAATGTGTTTTGTTTGAGATATGCAGGTGGGTGTTTTGTTTTGTTGGGACCTGAGTTGTAACAATATGTTAGGAAAAGACAATGTAGGCATCAAATAATTGTGTGAAGGTAAAAGAAATGAACTCTAACTGGTGCACAAGTCATTTTTCTCATGCTATTGAATATATATATATATATATATTATATATATATATATATATATATATATATATATATATATATATATATATATATATATTCAATAGCAATCCTTTATTAATTATGTCAACAAGAATTTGTGCGTCCAATAATACGAATGCGACCTATTTAAAACGGAACGTCACATGGATCAAGCGTGGCTACCATTGCTCCTTACTCGACACAATGTGCACAAAAAGTAGCAAAGAATAGGAGATTTTGTCTATAGTAATATTATAAACGTGAAAATAATTCACGGCAAAACCGCGTAAATATCATTTTCTAGAAATCCAAATGACCTAGGAGGACGGCTTTATCTCGAAATGATTCATGGATCAGCCACTCACATGGGATGCGGGATATCCGCTTACACGGAATTCGCATATTATGATAATCACGCTGCGCTTAATTATAACGTGAGTGTAAATTTATTAAGCCTACAAATTTATTATATGAAACATTATAAGCAATTTTAAAAATAAACCACAGAAGAGCCTCGATAATTCGGACCCCGTCGAGGCTGCGGAGCGGAGAAACGGTGAAATATTAACCAATAGGATTGGCTGCCTATCCATTGACGCAATTTTTATGCAATCCTATTGAATAATATTTCACCGTTTCTCCGCTCCGCAGCTTCGCTCCGCTTCAATAGACAGGCAGCCTAATCAGGTGATCAAGGTAATCCAGACGGGCGGCGGCCTTAACACTGCTTTGAAATGGGTGGAAAATAACAAATTTAACAACCACGAAGTTATACAATTAAACTAAATAAATATATGTAAAAAACAAAATTAAACTATAAAATCTAATGCCAGACCGCTGTCAGTTGGAAACATGCCCAAAAGACTTGCCATTACCAGTCTTTTGGTCACGTAAGACGTCAAATCAAATAAAATCAAATAATTTATTGCATAAAAACATGATTATACAAATAGGTCTTGTTATTTTATACTGATCACATGTTTTCTGCCGGTTGGGCGTACAATTTTTTGAAACTTATATATTATATAGGCACATACTTATTTCAATATTTATTTGGTTTTAATTATTTTTACTAATGTTTCAATCCTATAATTATGTATAACTTTAAATTTAACAAAATACCATATGTCGGCGCAAATACAATAATTAACATATAACCTGATCAATAATCATTTATTTAATTCATATGAGTTTATTGTGATGTGAAATTAACGTGAAACAACAAGATTTTATTTTAATTTCAATACTTAACCTAAGCATTTGTGATCACGTGCACTTGCACCGAGCCCTATAAATACGACCGCACTGTCGCCACTCGATCATTCGAGATATCGAACCAACTCACCAGACGTACTGGAAGCTGGCTAGAGCTCTCAAATCAGATACCCTCACTGTCATACCCGCGCTAGAAAGAGCCGACAACACCGAGGCGTTCGATGACGAGGAGAAAGCCGAATGCCTTGCTCAGAGTCTAGAGCTTCAATGCTCCCCCACTACACAAAACGTTGACCAGTCACACCTGACGGAGGTGGACTCCGATGTCGAACGTAGATCCTCCTTACCAGCGGAAACCACACTCGACCCAGTCACGGTCGAAGAAGTGCAAGATCTGATCAAGTCCCTCAAACCGCGAAAGGCCCCAGGGATCGATGGCATTAACAATCGCGTCTTAAAACTCACCCCCGGCCACTTGATTATAATCTTAGTGAGCATCTTCAATGCCGCCATAACAAACTGCTCCTTCCCCGCGATCTGGAAGGAAGCAGATGTCATCGGTATTCACAAGTCTGGAAAACCGGCTAATAAACCGTCCAGCTACCGTCCAATCAGCCTACTGAACACACTCAGCAAGCTTTACGAGAGGGTCATCCTCTCTAGACGTAGAGATTTTGCCATCAGCAAACGTCTACTACCCGATGAGCAGTTTGGATTCCGTGCCAGACACTCATGCGTCCAACAGGTGCACCGCATCACGGAGCACATACTATCCCACTTTGCCCATTGTCCCCGCCCTATAGGAACAGCCGCACTGTTCCTAGACGTAGCTAAGGCCTTCGACAAGGTCTGGCATAACGGTTTGATTTACAAGCTGTACCAGTTCGGTGTGCCAGACAGACTCGTGCTCATCTTGCGAGACTTCCTCCTAGGCCGTAGCTTCCGTTTTCGAGTGGAGGGAACACGCTCGTCCCCTCACCCACTCACAGCCGGTGTACCACAGGGCTCGGCCCTGTCTCCACTACTCTTCACGCTGTACACCAGTGACATCCCAAAAACTCCAGATGTAGAGTTGGCCCTCTTCGCGGATGACACCGTACTCTATACATCAGATCACAACCGACAAAGGCTTGCGTCCGGCTACAAGCAGCTGTAACAGAGCTAGGCGAATGGTTTCGCAAATAGAGGATAGAGGTAAACCCGGAGAAAAGCGCAACAATGTTCTTTTCCCCGGGCACGCTTCGCTCTCCCAAACGCGCTTGTCTTCGCTTAAAAGCCATCTCGCTCTACTACCAAGAGATCCCCTGGGCAAAGTACATCAAATACCTGGGTGTCACCCTAGATCAGAACTTGCGCTTCAACGAGCATATCACTATAGTCCGGAATAGAGCGCGATTTGTGATGGGTCGTCTAGCACCCATGATAGACAAACGAAGCAAAATGTCCCTCAGAAACAAGCTTACTCTATATAAAACATGCATTCGCCCGATCATGACATACGCGAGTGTGGTATTCGGCCATGCCAAGCCTGCCCTTTTAAAGAAACTGCAAATCGT
Source organism: Dendrolimus houi (assembly GCA_039645545.1). Classification (NCBI taxonomy): domain Eukaryota; kingdom Metazoa; phylum Arthropoda; class Insecta; order Lepidoptera; family Lasiocampidae; genus Dendrolimus; species Dendrolimus houi. Next base: position 4,975,482 of record CM077139.1, on the reverse strand, counting down.
TCAGAATAAATTCATGCGCAGAGCCGTCGGTGCTCCGCTCTATATGCGTAACGTCGACATCCACCGCGATCTGGAGCTTCCCTCCATCAAAAACTACATTACGTCGCTCTCGCGTAAGTATTTCGATCTAGCGCCACACCATCGAAATCCCCTAGTCGTGTCCGCGTCGGATTATAAGCTTCGACGAAAGGCTCTCGTGCGATGACCGCGTAACATCCTCACGGACAAGGTCGACGATATCACAAAACGGCTGGCTCGGATCAGCCCGCCCGCGGTTAGGACGGCAGGCTGGTAGGCACCGACAGACAGACACAGACGGCGGCGTCGACGCCGCCAATCACGATCTCTCCACGTCCCCGCGAGGGACGCCAGGAGACACAGCCCCCCCATAGGATAGACTAGGCGTGTTGCTGGGAAGTTTCTTTCGCCGTTTCTTCTCTCCCAACCATAACACGTTGCGAAACGGCAGTAAGATAGTATAGGCCACCGCGAACCGCCGATCCCGGTCCGCCGGGATCCTTCCTCTCTGGCTTTATATTACCCGTCGCCCGCTCTCAATTAGTGCATTGTGTCGCCCTATGGTGGGCATCATTAGATTCATCCCCTCTCATGGCAACAGTCCAGCCGAGGTGAAACTCCCTAGGGAGCCTCGAGCAAGGTGCCCCCCGGGCTCGAGCGCCTTTGCTTCGCAAAGGCACTCGCCCCGAAAACCCCGGTAAAGTTGTGAGGTCTTCGGACCAACAACATAAAGTCAAGTCCAATAAAAAAAAACTCGATCATTCATTATTGCTCGAGCCGCCGAACGGGACGGACCTCTCTGATACGTAGTAACGCTCTTAAAATATACGACACCGAGTAGTCTTGAAATTCTATTTCGAGGACTCAAATATGGGTCGTCACCAAAAAACCAACAATCGTGACGTCGGCATTGCTGGCGTCACACTCTTTAATAACACCACGGAGGTACCTCCCGCGTCATATATGATACACAATTTAAATTTAGATATATTTCTAATGATATTAATATGGTATAAATATTATAAATATATTTAAACACTTAACATTCTATCTTATCACCTAGGTATATCTACCTATACCTACCAGGCGTTTGGCTATGTCTCGATAAAGTTTGTGCACCTCAGGCCCCTATGGTCCCAAGGTCTCGACCCCAAAACCGCAATTTATGTAACCATTTCCGATGGCGGAAGCCATAAAGTTATACTGGAGTCGACTAGAGATCGAGCTTGTGAAATCAAGTGCGGAAACTACAAGCAGAAGATTATGACAGACTTTTTCAAGAAAGATTAAATTTCTGTTTATTTTTTAATTTTATGTCAAGTGTGCAGATTAAATGTTTGTAATTCCCAACATGTACATTTGTATGTACATATTGTTTTCTGTCCTGTTTATCTCACTTGTCTTTACTTACTTTTCGACATTGTTTATGAAAGAAACTTGGTTGAACATAGCATTTTATTATGAGTACGACACAGGGCTTTGTTTTTGCCTACCCGGATTATCGAGGCTCTTCTGTACATATAAATAAAATTAATATTAAAAAAGAAAAATTAGTCCAAGACCGCTGTCAGGGGCGAACGTTCCCAAAAGACTGGCCCCATTGGATGGCATAGCTAATTAAATACCAGCCTTTAGGTAATCAGCAGTACCGTCTACATTCGTGTAGACGGCTGAGTATTTTTCTATTAAACTTACTTGATATAAATTATATTTCTTTGCAGTCAGTGCAAATAATCTGCAATTTCTCTACTAAACCTCACAAGGGAGGTCCAGTTTACAACACCAGCCAACCCACAGCTCCGGGTTACACTGTCCGATGTGGTTGCCCTCCTGGTAGCGATGAAGATGATGATTGCCTCTGCAGAGAAACCCCTAATATTACACGTATGTAATTTTATACTTTAACTTTTTTAAAGCAAACCAATAAATACTTTTACACTTTTTTTGCCTGAAGTAGGCAAACAGGCACACGGCCAACCTGATTGAAAGTGTCACTGTCACCTATGGACGTTTCTAACGGCTATCAAATTCTATAACGCCCTTCATGTCATAGCGCAGAGAGAAAACCGCGGCTGGAAGTTTCCTCCAGATCATTGTTGTACGTGGAATAAATGTTCGACCTAGCCTAAACTGTTAGGTTCACGAAACATTTAACTCAAGTACCGTCTTAATACTGAAGTCAAAAATTTAGTTTTAAGAACTTCAAGTGCTAAATTCTATCCGTAAAGAAACGGAGAAAAGAATACTCATTTTCTGCGGCCAGGTGACTACCACCCCCAGTCTAAACTATGCCGCCGTAATAACCTCGCCTTTTGTTGCGACATCAGTGACTAAGTTCCAGTTGCTTTAGTGGCCATTTATAAATTATGTCACACGTTAAGGGGTAGAGGGGGTCGATGAAGTGTGACAATGTGTGACAAGGGTTGGGAGGGGTCCTAAATTTCACGACGTCACGTTTCAAAATATTTCCAAGTCTATCTGCATGAGCATAGTGTTAAAATTATAAAAAAAATATTTAAATGGAAATAAAACTAATTATGGAACTGCTGTTTTAACTTAATAATTTCTTGATGTAAAATTGCAAAATATGTGATGACCCACTATGGAAAGAGGAGTGTCACGAATGTGACTATGACAAGGACGGAGGAGGGGTCAAAAGTCATGAAATTCGTGTGACGGAGTTTGTGGATGACCCCTTTTTGGCCCGCAACACTTTAATACAGGTTAATAAACAAATCTGCTTGCTAGTCTATGAACACCGCTGGAAATGAGATGATATGAAATTAAATAACATTGTACATAATAATAACGCTTGGCAGCGTGTTATTCAAGACAATTTTTTTTACCAAATCAATCAAACATTGAATAGAAATATATTGATAGTGGAAAATTCAAATATCATAAGTACGTTTTTATACCGTTGACTAAGATTTTTATTCTCTATCCAACTGTATTTTTAAAATTGTGATAGATCTGAAAGTGAAAGAGTTACGATGTGCTATAATTTTGTAAAGTGACAAAGTTAATTGTTTAAATCGATCTATACACAATACAAAGAAGCCTAAATTATTTCCAATACGCTAAGGCTATATGGCACATTTAATAATTTTTTCTGTAAAAGAGATATTTTGTTAACATTTTTCCAAAATTACAGTGCGTTAGGAATATAATACTGTTTCGAGTTACGGGACTCGAATTAAAATGCCATTGGAATTACTATAGAATTTATTAGAACTATACAAACACGTATAACTGGACAGACACAACCAGTACAAACTGCACGATTCCATAACACGCGCAAAGTCCGTGACTATATAGCTTATCGAATGTACACGTCTTACTCGGATCGTAATCGTCGCTCGACTGCCTCAAACACCCCCCCTCCATACTAAACTGTACAATCGACAGCGTGGACTGAAGTTTTCCAAGAACCACGCCTGGCTAACGACCATCGTAAAGGATTACAATACACAATAGGCGACTTTTCTAATTACAAATATTAAACATAAAGTAAACAAAAGAAGTCCAAATGCGGGCAGGTAATAAGCCGTCCTTTATGGCTGGCAGGTGTGCATTCACATTTGTCGGCGCGCTTCATGGAATTTTGGCTAAGTTGTAACAATATTCGAAAATATTGTATCAACGAAATTTAACCAATATTTAATTGAAGATGATCTAATTTGGAACCAGTATGAACTAAAATAATTTTTATATGGTAAAATATGAAAAAATTATGAAAATTTTCATAATTTTTATAACACCTATATTACTTTTTTGGTTCTTCTTAAACATACAACTTGTCCCTTACGCCTTTTGAAATTCCCACCATTGAAAGAAAGAAAACGTATTTATTTAGAACTACATGCAATACAAGAATACTAAATAACAATAATAAAAACCATGAAGATGAAGTTCTAAATTGGCTCTAGCTCAGCAAATTGCTGGTGGTTAAACAGCGCTGACCTTCCACTGGGTGCATTTTAGTGACACATGGAGGCAAAATTGAATACTTAACGACAAAAGTGTACACAAAGAAGAAAAGACATACAGAGGCAAAAATTTAGGAACAAATGAAAAAGCATTGCGACTAATTCTACCACACTAAAAATCAATGATATTGAGGCTTCGTTTTTAAGAATACAGTCGAGACGGTGAAGTCCGTCAATGGGGTGAGTTCATACACCGCTCGTTTATTAACTTTTTTAAACGGAATTTAACGCCAACTACAATTCGAAGACAGAATTGTTTTAGCTTCACTGAATGATTTGTTGTCGTCATAACTATTCAAACACGGAAATAATGAGCGGTTTACGAAGTTCCCCCACTGACGGGCTTCGCCACCTTGACTATATATATATAAAACATGTTAATAACAAAACCTTCAGTCCGTCAATAGTTCAGTAATAGCAAAAACAACCAACATTCAGCAGGCAATACCCCCCAAGCCAATTTGACCTTATTACGAATCAACCCTTTGATCGTGGAAGCCCTTTAATAACGATTGTACCAATTTACATAACGCGTACATATTGAAATTTGAAGATTACTTGGCTTTTACGTTATTCGAAATTGCGACACAATATTTACCTAGCCTTGGTAGCTAAGTGAGTGACGTTCTTGAGTTACAAACTCATGTTTTAAAAGATTTGTGCGTTTGATTCCCGGCCGAATAAGATCGTTCAAATTATTACAATTATCATGTGCTGATGGTGAAAGAAAAAATCGTGATGATAATCGAGATGGCCGTGACGGGTATGTTAGCCGTAACCCAAAATAATATTTAACATCCTATATAAAGTTATTCATAGCATAGGCCATTTACGAACTACCCAAATAATGTTTTGTCTTTATTAACCCAAATCTAAGTTTAACTTCTTTATGTTAAAGTAATTTAATTTACAAGACATTTTTTCACTCAATAAATCTTTTTCCTATTCTTCATGTGGTGCCGTCTAGTAGTATCTAGAGGAAGCAAGGGAATGCCGTTTCACTTAAGAAAAATCTTTTATATTTATTCTTTACTTACTTTACATTTACATTAGCTTTACATTAAAAGTTGGATAAAATAATACAATTGTACGTTTATTCAGTAATCACTACTTTGACATGAATTGAATGAAACTTTCCTCAACAATCAGTAATTAAGCAATAAAAAAACAAAGGCGTTCTTGGGTCCCATTACCCGCGACTATGAGTAACACCGCTCATATAGAAACATATTGAAACCAAAAGCTATGTGTATCATAAAAACGAATGAATGATATACTAATGTACTAATGAATTATTGCTAAATACAACAAACAATTATCTAAATTAAGAATAATTATCTCAATTAAGAAAAATAACAATTTAAAAAAATCAAATACTGAAGTTACAAGTACAAACTTTCAGCCAATAATTGTGCTACCGGAACCAAAAGCAAACCAGATGTACTTCTCTTTCTCTTACTGCTAGCGGATTTTAAAGTAGTTAGTGTATGCTCTCGCATAATATCCCGCCGCATTAACCTATGTTCCGTAATCCAACGCACTAAGTTGACCGAGTTATACTTGAGAGCGCGATTACCCCTGTTTCCCCTATACATACAATTTAGAAGCTTTTCAGAGTTATGTTATTTACTGGACGATTTTAAATCCTGGCATTCTTCTTTCATGATAATTGTAGATGGTTGTATATATCTGTCGAAGTGTCGACCTTTAGCATTTACAGAGAAGACACCTGCAAAGGTTTGCTCCGAAAACGACCTAGACTGCAAAGACCCCACTGTTGTTGTGTTACCAATTTTCACTATGGAAGATGCTCCTCAAAGTAAACTTATCAAACCACCTGAGTAAGTTCAAATACTATAATTATAAAACTATATTTTTACTCCTACATTTGGTTAGAAGGTATGGGATATGGAAGATGGAATAAGGGGAAGGGACGTAGACAGCCCCATCTACTCGTGGACTTGAATGTACCCATTTCCCAGAGACGCGACTATTCTCGTTTACCGTGAGAATGACGAGCGGTGTGAGGACGGCCCTGACTCCCTTCAGGTTGAGCGGCGACGATCCTTCGTCGCTTACCCGGCTGAGAGCGGGGGTATTGAACCATAGTTCCGCCCTCGGGCGCTATGAGCAAAGGCTGCGGTTGAAACCCATGGGAGGAGCCGCCCGCCGCTGGGTGCTTTGCGTCCGGCAGTGACAATGAATGATGCCAAACTTTGGCCAACACCTGCCAGGGCATGCGCGGAGCAGGCGATAGCCACTTCCTGTGTCCCAGACTATAAGCGACTGGAAGGAACACGGGGAGTTTTTGTGGGTATTCCAGCAACAGTCCAGCGAGTCTCCACACGCCGTAAATGGATTTCTTCTCGTCAAACAAAAAGGAGGAGGCAGTGGGCATCTCATCCATCAGACTAAATAAAACTTTAGCTCAATACCAATCGTTTCGCGCCCATGTTCTCTGAGAACGTGGTATCACACCGTTTGAACTGGCCTTAAGAGTTGTAATCAAGGCTCTACCTTGTATTACGGGAGGTACGTCTCAATGGATTATACCAATATAGAATACAATATAATAAATGTTAATAAACTTAAATTAGTTCTACTTAAAGTTAATGTTTCTTTATTGTATTAGTTTATAATATACTATTTTAGTAATAAAAAAATAATAGAGTTGTTAAATGTTATATTTTCAGACACGAAAACACGTCGCTAAAAATGGATGATGATTCAATGGAAATATTCAAACAATTTGAAAACTCTCTTGAAAATCAACATCAGGTAATAAACAGTATTGAATTAATTAATTAAAATGCATATCTAACTATAAAATATACAGAATTCTTAGAGTACAAAAAAATAAATATGCAAAGCTAAAGGGAGTAGGGCATACTTTTTACGAGTTTGAAAGCATACCACTTATCGAATTAATATTCTTTGCTTACCTGTATGGTGCCAGACGCTATTTTATATTTTTTCTGCAATTTTCATCCAACACTTTTTGCAATTACTATGTTATAGCGGCATATAGAATAAATATTTCCAACAAAATTAATTTATACGCACGTAAAAGATTTGATGAAAGGCCTTATTCTAAAAACTACATCCATAATTTCACGAAAAAAGTGTGTGTCCTCAAACCATGGATTGTTTGGTAGCTTATTTTGCAAAGTTTTGAATGATGATTTACTTTTTCGCTTCTGTTCTAGGTTGCTTTCAAACAAACAAAGCAAATTACTAGTTCAATGCCCCGAACGGGAGTGACTTATGTAGAATCAGTAAATAAGAAACTAGCTTTACCAAGGTAAGATAGTAATAGAAAAAGGGAAAAGTGCGCTTCAAAGAAACATAAAATAATAGGGAAATTAGTGAAAATTGATGAATTAAAAGGTGTTTGTCAGAATCATAGGTGGAGATCCCTCATAACTGCCGACTCATTTGAATACTATCTTACATAGTAATAACATAAATTTTTGAGAACAATAAAAACGTAAACTAGTAACAGTTCTATACTATACATCTAGCAGCAGTAAAATAATAGCAAAGCCCTATAAATATTAGAAATGCGAAAGTAACTCCGTCTGTTACGCTTTCACGGAAAAAATACTAGACCGATTTGGCAGAAACTCAGTATATATTTATATTCTATGCCGAGGATGAACATACGATACTTTTTATCCCGAAAAATGGAATAGTTTCCGAGATAAAAGTATATTTTTCTTTTTGTCTGTTATGCTTTCATAGAAAAGCTATTGCACCAATTTGGCTGAAACTCAAAACATTCATCATCGGTAAAAATGCGTTAGTAATTACCGAATTACTAACGCATTTTTACAGATGATGAATGTTTTATATCTGTATATATACAGACAGACCGCTGTCTGTTAAGCTTACACGAAAAACCTACTAAAAGTACTTAATCGGTTTTGCTATAATTTTGTTTAAATGTAGTTTTGATACCGAAAATAGACATATATACTTTGCATCCCAGGAGATGGGATAGCTTGGGACACAAAATGAAGTGAATCTTCCGGGGGCAAATACCACTAACATAAAAATTTAATACAATGTAACCTGTATGACTGCTTGCTCTTTAAACAAGAGGTACGCACTAGAGTTTGACCCGGGGTAAACACTAGTAGTAAACATTTATTAAAATCCTTCTAATAATGAGGATAAAAAATTATACTTTTAAATTTAAGTCAAACATGCCATTTAAATCAACTTTTCACACTAATCATAGCTGAACTATTTTTAGAAAACCAGGAATGTTCCCCGAGAAGAAACCTAGTGCATTAATCCAAAAACGTATCTCCAAGAAAAATATATTATTTCAAAATCATAACTTACATAAGTTAACCGAAGTACCTACTTTGCATAGACATGATAACGTAGTAAGTAAATTATATTATCTTCATGTTGTTATAAAATATCTAAATAACTTTTTTATCCATGTAGGAGAGAAAGAAAGAAAAGAAAAAACAATTTTCTGCGACCGGGCGGCCTGTTGTAAGAGGCGACAAAACAACCCACGGCCAGGTGGTAGGGTATTTGCCCATCTGGATGGCTACCACCCACCCCCCTGGTCTAGAGCATGCCGCCATAACAACGTTGAGTTGTGTTCCGGCATTAGTGACCAGGTTCCAGTCTCTCTTAAGAGAGCAGCGGCGCATTTGCAGCACCTTTGGTTTTGCAAATAGGTGATGGTAACCACTTTCCATCAGGTGGGCCGTCTGCCTATCTGCTGAACTCATGGAATAAAAAAAAATATAAAAATGAAAATATGCAACATTTTTTTTTTAGAAATCAAGTATTTTTACAAAAGCAAAACAGTTCCATTTACCAATGCCAAATAGCAAGCTACATTCAGTTGTAAGTAGCATAGAACATTTAAGCAAAGAGAATGATCTACTGACTGTTCATGAATCACTAACAAAAGGGATATACCCCAAGAGTGATAATCATAACATGGTCTCTGGTTTACATGATATCAAGAGAACCGATACGTTATCCACTGTGAGTGAAAGCACTTTAAATATAGCGGAAGAGAAGATAATGACTGATGGACATTATTGGAATACAAATCCTATTAAAGGCGATGCGAAATCTGCAAATGTTGATGGAATAGATAAAAAACCAAATAACTTATTACACCTTCTTGATAAATTAGAGAAAGAAATCAAAAATATAGACTTGAAAGACAATGAAAAAGTATTGATTGACGCTAAGATAAGGAAAATTTATGGTAGTGTCATTGGACATGAAAAGTTGCTATCAAATCTTGTTCCAACAATAAATCACCTGTCCAAAGCTGAACCGCAATCTGATATAAAACATAACAACATAGATGATGAACGCCACATAGATTTTGATACTGATTATAATTTAGATGACGATTATAAGCGTGAACCTAACTATAATACGAATTTCAAACATTTGGACAGACCTCCTAGGCACTATGTAGACGATATGAATGAAAAAGATGATTTCGAAAATTGTGTTAAAAGAAACCACCGTCTGAACTGTAAAACAGACTACTATAAAGAGTCGAAAAATAACTTATTACAAAATAATATCGATTTTAATAAGTACAATACAAGAAATAACCGATATAAAGACAGAATTTATGACAATAATTTTGATATGAATCATAACAAATTCAGGGATGGTTTTGAAGGATTTGCTATAGATAATGATAGAAGACTTAACAGAGATCACTATTATGAAGACAGACCACGTAACCATATAAAAACAAACGGATTGAATAAAAACCACTATCGTGATGAAAATATACAATACAACTATAGAGTATCTGATGAAGAAACTGATATGAAAAGATTTAGACAACTTCATAATGTCGAGAATGATGTAAAACCAAGGAGCATATACAAACCTGCAAATTTAAAAAGCAGTTCCAGAAATGACGAACGCAAAAAACATATGAGACGTGATAGATATAGAAATACTTATTTAGCTGATGATGATCCGTTGGGTCCAGAACGAAGGAAATATTATCAAGATAAACTCGATAGATTGCAGAAGCGGATTCAAGAGCGACAGAATTACGCGCATAGTAAAAAGGTATCTTAATATGTTTTTTCATTTCTCATACTCCGAAAGTAGGTACGCTTGGAGCTGCTTGATCACAGGGATGAAAACAGTACTTTTCGTCCCTCGGAAACGATTTTCCTTGCTGTTAAAAAATTTAAAAACTATGCGGACCATAGATAATACATGCGACTCACATCACAACATTTTTTACAGCCACTATTAAATTGCAGCATAAATTATAATAAAAAAACAACAATTTTGGAAAATCATTTAATACTTATAAATTATTTTTCACTAAATTGTTATTTAGTTTACATAAATTTGAGCTAAATATTTACTATCATCAGTGACAAAAAAAATACTGGCTGGTAGAATACCACAGAAAAAGAAATGTACTTGACGGCTCATATGTGACGTATTAAAGGAGTCCATCACACACAGAGTACATTAGTATAATATACATATGGATTTACCGCCCGTTTTCATTAGAGAAGTAGATGTTTGTTTAACTAATCAGTTTTTATAATAAACAATAAAACTACGTTTTAACGGTTTTAAGCGCGGTAATTTATTTGATTGACGTAGTTTTATTATGTATACAAGTCGCGAAAACTTAAGAAAATATTATAATCAGTTTTTATTTATATTCCTCACATTCGAAGTGAAAAGCAGAGTGTTAACCTCGGGTGAAAGGCTTCTTTAGGTATGAGATGGTTAATAGTTCCAAAGTTTGAGTTGTGTAACAATCTACTATTCCGTAATGATTGTCTTCGCATGCGTATCTTGCAAAAACTGTCCCATTTCCTAAGACCAATGTTTCTGCCCTTTATTGGATATAAATATACTATTTACCAAGTTTTATGATAACCGAATCCTTTAGATTCTTATGTCACGTATACTTCTGACTTGTATCCTGTGAAAACTACATCGCACAGAGACATTTTTTTTAAACAAAATTTCATACCTCTCCCTTTCTTTAGTTTTATCTTATCCCATTCAGTTATGGTCATCACAGTACGATTTTTTCTTTCATACCCTTCTATTCTCTGGATGGCTACCACCCCTGGTCTAAATAAGCCACCATAACAACCTTGAGTTGTGTTCCGGAATTAGTGGCCAGGTTCCAGTCTCCCTTTAGAGAGCAGTAGCGCATTTATAACGCCTTTAGGTGCTGCAAATGTTCATAGGCGATGCTAACCGCTTTCCATCAGGTGGGCCGTCTATCTGTCTGCTGAACTCATGCATTTAAAAATTATGTATTTTCCATTAATATTGGTGCTAACATTGTTTTCGTGACATGATTTTTATACCTCCTCCTTTCATACCCATACAGCCTTAATCATCTTTCTCTCAAGTTTGAATCTCCTAATAATCAAATTTTATACATCACAGTAACATCACTACATACAGACGGGTGTCTGGATAGTAAGCACCCCTGGTCTTGCTACTATAACAAACTCGAGTTGTATTCAGAGTCCCAATTCTGCTATTACTATCTCGTCAAAATCGCCGGACACTATCGTTTCAATCGTAGGTTTGCCTGATTTCGGTATTCTGTAAATTCCAATGGTATGTCTATGGCACGCCGCTCTATCCTTATAAATATTTATAGGAGAAGACTTGAGAAATAAACACTCATAAATTTTGGTAGCTTAGCAATATTAATTTTAGTTAATGCCATTTCTGCTAATAGTAATACTTGCCAAAAAAAAAAAAATTATTCTGTCGCGAAATCGAGAAGATATTGTGGATTTAGTAGAATACGAATTGAGACTCTTTCGCAATAGAATTCTATTTTAAATATCTTCGCAACGCCATGCTATTTATTGAATGGCTAGATTCCAGTCTCCCCTTCGAGACCGACAGCACATTGGTAGCTCCTCTGGTGTTCCAAATGTTCATAACCACCTGTAACTACTTTCCACTAGATTAGCCCTCAGCGTGTGTGGTGTACCGCGGTAATAAAAATATATCCCTTTCGGAAAACCTTAGAAAAACCACTACAAGTTTGTCTATAAAAATGTATGTTAATTATATTTTCCAGCGTGGCGGAAGGCCAATGAGACCCATGCGCCCAACGGATACCTTCAACTCAAGATCAAAAAATCTAGATGCACCATACATGCCAGAAAGAGCGAGATTCTTGCATGGCTTTTAATCGACATTATTCCTTAGAAATCGTTTCTAAAAGTACCAATTTTTAGGTTTACAGTCTAACATAAAAGTAGTAAGTATAATATCGATCAGATTAAAACACTGGCTGTCGTATAGTAATCGTGCATTTATTCGGAAATAAGGAGTTAGGTAATACTATGTTCGAACCTTCATAGGAGTGATGACTCCAAAGATGACCGACTGCAATAATTAATTACGAAATATATTATACCTGCTAGTTTTAAGAGTTAACAATATATGTGATATTAATGATGTTTCATTATTTAAATTTTCAAACATGTGTAATTGAATATTAAATTGTTTAAGTTCTTAAATATAAATAAAATATTTCTATTACTTATCAGTCTATTTTTAAAGTCTTTAACCTTTTGCGTTGATTTCCAAAACAAGTTATTTTATTCAAATTAATTTAATCGTTTTACAATGAAAGAAAATAAAACTAAATTATAAATTAAACTAAATGCTTGAAAATGAACTAGATTATGAATAAATTAATAAAAAGTAGGTAACAAATCGCTGCCAGAGGGAAATGTGCCCAGAAGGCTGGCTGCATTGCCATGATGTATGGCAATGCGATTCGTTGCGCGAAATACGAACCAGCCTTCTGATCACGGGTGATATCAAAGAGTTTTGTATAAACTTCTTTAAAGAAACCCTTTACCGATGAACCCCGTGCATTCTTTTATCCGTGAAGAAACGGAGAAAGAATATAATTTCCTGCGGCCGGGCGGCCTGTCGTAAGAGGCGACAAAACAACCCACAACCAGGTGGTAGGGCATTTGCCCGACTGGATGGCTACCACCCCTGGTCTAAAGTATGTCGCCATAACAACCTTGAGTTGTGTTGCGGCATTAGTGAGCAGGTTCCAGTCTCCCCTAAGAGAGCAGCAGCGCATTTGTAGCACCTTTGGTGTTGCAAATGTCCATAGGCGATGGTAACCGCTTTCCAGCAGGTGGGCCGTCTACCTGTCTGCAGAACTCCTGCAATAAAATTTAAAAAAAAAAACGCCATTTGCATTGCTAGAAATTGAACTAAGGACCTTTTCCTTCTGAGCCGGCCAACACAACAATTATTACAACAACATTCACCCACCCTCACACTCCGCCCTACAAACATGGAAACCGTATTTTTTGTGCTTTATAACCAAATTCATCATTTATATAAAAAAATAGCCCAAGCCTTTTGTACAATGAATAAAAACCCTGACATTTTAAAGCTGACGCGTAAAAGGGTTCATTTTGTTTTCGTTATAAAAAATTTGCATAAAATATGAAATGTTTTTACTTGACTACCACGACGGTGGGCTGTTACAAACACCGTAGGCTGCGTACAGTGTGACGTACTGCGAACGAAAAATGCTTATTATAAAAGTGCACTATTATGGTCTCACTAGACGCCTGACGCAGCACACACGCTGTGCGCGGCCTAAACGCGTCGTACGCGGCGTTCGCTTTTGTTCTTGAGCATTCCAGCGTAAAGATGCAGCGTTTTGACGTTAGGACGATTTTTAAGTTATAGAAAGACTTAACGAATCAAATTAAAATAAATTGAGAATTTTAAAAGTAATTAAAATGTAAATAAAACAATATTGTGCGTTATACACGCAAACAGCAATCAACCCGACTCATGCTGCATCCGAAAGTATACATATACATATATATATATCGAGGGCTTTAACAAATGGGAGGATACGCAAAAATGCCATTTTTTTGTTGTTCAGTAAAATCTATGCATGTTATAATTTAGAAAGTCTTACCAGTATGCAAGTTTACCTAAATAGAAGGGTAATCCAAATTTCAGCCTTATACAACAAACTAGTTTTGTTTTATTCACAATTTTGTCCCTTGTGTAAACTGCACTTTTGTCTGTACGCCCATTTGCTATGAAGGCCTCGATATACATATATATATATATATATATATACTTGGGTATGTGCGTGTGTGTGTGTGTAAAGATTAAAATTCTTATTCATATAGAGTTGGAGTAAAGTGGGCGTCTTTAATCTTCTTAAATAACCCTATAAACTTACTGCAACTGAATAAGACCGTTAAGACACAAAAGAGCGGAGTAGTAATTAATATATTGCAAAGAACACTTACTTTTCGAATAAAAGTCTTTGATAAAATAAATCAAATACTTTTATCAATATTTGTCGAGTCGAAAATGTATGCGCCGAGATGCAATAAGTGACTGCAGACGTCTGGAGGAGCTTTATTTATTGCGTGAAACGGGATGGAAAGATATTTCAAATGGAATTCAACTGAAGTGGAAATATCAGAAGGTGTATTTTAAATATCTATTTTGAATTGTGAAATCAGTAATTGTACAGTAGTGGTATTAAAATTTTCGTCATTTTTCAAATTTATTCATTTAACGTTCCGCGAGCACTTGTTGTATTTTCAAACTAAGTCACAGAACATAGAACTGTTCCACAGAAAATTATGTTTAACTATTTGACAATAAAGTTTAAAATTATTTAGATCAAAGTTGTTTGATTTTCTGTCTTGTCTAAGAAAATTGTTTAGAGATGTAAAACCTTTTTATTGTTTTTAATATGTATGTTAAGCGTACTGATTGTATCCTCTTTGTTTCTTAATGTTAATCTCAGAATCTGTCATTGTCAACATTGCAATTTTATTTTCACATTTACAAACGTTTTCTATATTTTACAAACATCAAATTTCTTGTATTCGTGCAAGCAAAAATCGATTTTAAGGTAACGAACATTTTCGTGCCGTGACTGTACATTTATCACCTATTGTCCGCGGGTTCACTACCGTTAATAACTTTTTTTAACAAAAATAAACCCGACTTCAACCTAAGAAGCAAAAAATAAATACTTTCTACAACATCTTGAAGTCGGTGCATTTTGCAATTTTGTTGTTGTTTTATATGTTTCACTTGGCACCGACTTCAAGTTGTAGAAAATATTTATTTTTTGCTTTTTACTTTAAAGTTGGTTTTGGTTTTATTAAATAAAACCTACTTTTTAATTGCTTGAAAGCTTTAAAAATAATATTTTAAGCGCCTGTAGAAATTTTACTACTGGTACACGCGTACAGGTGTTGCCTGTCGTAGAGTAAGAGTTCGTTGTTCTTCAACAAGGGTTGCTCTCGATTTCCCTAAAATCCACTCATCAGATCCTGACTTCTTGACAATGGGGCTGACCTCAGGAGTATACTCTTACGAATAAAGAAAAAAAAAATGAAAATCCACAATTGACAGAGAAATCGCGTAACAGACATACAGTCTAATTGAGAACCTGCTCCTTTTGGAAGTCAGTTAAAAAGCGTTACATCTAGCGCCGAAAGCGTTCTGTGTTAAGTTACCAACAATGGCTAGATCGAGCTCATAAACTAGACTCAACATAAACAACCTTTCAAATAACAGCTTGTTATTACGAAAACACGCAACAATAGCTCTTGTTGAAATAACAAAAGTACACGAAGCCTTATAACCCGCCATTTTGAAAGCCATTATTGGAAAAATCGATGCCAAAATGAATAATTAAAGTTTGAATTATGAATTTAATTACGAGGAGTGTTAGTTTGTTTATTGGATTTTATGTTATTAATGGCTTGTTTGCCAAAGATTTACACATAAAACAGGTATTAGATTTATTATTTTAATTAGGTTTTATGTGATATTAAAGATTTTTTTGACAGCGGTTACTAATTATGGCCTGGGGATGTTTAACACAAAGGGGTAATTAACATTTTTATTTTAATATAAAACGCTCTTATAGCTATTGTATGACTTTTTTATTAAAAACTATCTGACCCGGCAAATTTCGTACCGCCTCAGAATCATTTTTTTTTCATATTTACTCACCTTTTAAATCTTCCCTAGACTTCCACAAATAATTTAAAACCTAAATAAGCCAAATCATTCCCGCCGTCAGGAAAAATATCTTCCAAGAATACATGGAAATACATACAATATAAATCAAAATGATGTAATAACTAAAAATTATAAGTATCATGTCTAAGCAATATTTACATACTTCGCCTGATTATTCTTTAGTTGATTGGAAAAGATTAAGGCTGCCTATTGTTTTACCAAAAAAAACAATTATTGAGTATTTTGAAATTCTTCATTTCGGTAAACAATAAAATGTTATACGTCTATCTAATATTATCATAAATAAATTAAAATACTTAACAAAACAAAAAAGTTGTATCGAAAAAAAATCTGGTATCCGATTCAAGCGCCACCTATCAGGTCTAATTTTGAATCTAAATCATTCTAGTAAGCCACTAATTTGCAGTGGACATCAATTATTACTATTACAAATAAGCGTGCATGACGTGAGCTGTCAATTGCGGAAAAAGGCAAAGTTCCAAACCTAATTTATTTAAAACTATTGTTTTTTTATAAAAAAAACTTAGATTTTTTCTATATATTATTATATCACAGTTATTCTGATATTTGGGATGGAGTAAAATCCAACAAATCAAAGATTATAAAAATCAGTCCAGCCGTTCAGGAGTTATGAATGGTGTAACTAACCCGACTTCGTTTTGTATATATTTATACATTTGACATAACAGAGTAAACTATTTTTATATTTAATGAAACTACGTTTTAACGGTTTTAAGCGCGGTAATTTATTTGATTTTTGTTATTCTGACGTTTCGGCCGCTTTTCAATGGCCGTGATCACGGAAGACAAACATGTTAAGGTTGATTATGTATACAAGTCGTGAAAACTTAAGAAAATATTATATTTTTATATTGGTACTGGCTTTAGCATCACAGCCTAAGTGCTTTCATGCTTCGGAGGAAACGTAAAGCTGTTAGTGCCTTCATGAAGAAAATCTTTCCTTGAACATGCCAAGGAAAATATAAAATATTTTCTCTTTCAACTTACAGGCTGTTACAAATAGAAATGAGGATGGTTTCTTCGAGATATTCCAAGATGAACATTACATGAAAAATAAAAGAGTGAGTTACTGTTTATTTACAACAGCTAGTAGGCCCAGTGGCCAAATTCTGCTTATGCTATCTCGTCAATCTCGCCTCAATTATAGTGTTGACGCAGGTGGTAGCGGGGATAAAAGAGAAGGAAAGGACTTACAGGATAGGTCGGCGCACTAGACACGCTACGAACGATGCGGGCTTCGCAATGGGCATTTCTTCTTCGTGATCCTTTCTTCAAGTCCTACGGTTCCTTCGACAAGTTCCAGCACGCGGGTTAATATGAGTGGATGTAGAATGCGGCACAACACACAAAAAGCGGGAAGATTTTCACGCAAGCAGTGACGCGTTCAGCGGTTGGACGTAGACTATATCACATTACATAGTGACAAATGCGGCGAAAGAAAAAAAGGAAAAAAAGAGGCGGTGACCAAATAGGTCGGCGGTAACACATAAGTTTGCTTGTTTTCGATATTCTGTTAATTCCAATAGCGTGCCCGTGGCACGCCACTCTGTCTTTATAAATATTTATAACCGAGAACTCTCGTTACGAATATTTGAAATTTTTAGCAGCATTTTAATATTCATTTCGTGTTACGCCATTTCTAGAAATGGTAACACCATTTTTTTCTACTATTAATCTGTCGCAATGATATCAAGAAGTGAATTTAGTTGAACATAAATTTTTGACACCGCATTGGAATACTTTGAATATATTCGCAACGCCAAGATATTACAATATAAGAATTGGGCCCCTGGATTATTTTGAGAGCAAATATTCACAAAGGTCACATTGCAAAAAAATTATCTAGGCGCTATTCTTCACTGGAAAAGTTCTCTATGTCTACAAAAAGTTCCATACAAGACTGTAAAACAGTAGTGATGTTCAAAGGCGAGCTTAGCGCTAAAAGTATTTTCTTTCAGCAAACCTATAGGTCTAGTGAGAGGGGAAAACAAATGGCAAGGCTGTGTAAACTAAAACTACTTAATGAACAATAAATACACCACACATACATCTATTTATAATATTATATAATTCTAAACATGCCGTATACATTAAAGCTATAAAAAAAACCAACTGAAATAGAGTATATAAACAATGGAGAACACGGTGCAATTTTTTTTTAGATTTCTCGTCTGTTTGGTCGGGATTCACATAAAAACTACTGGGCCGATTTCACTTTAATTTTTATCCTGGGAATCCTGCGAAAATTTGTCTAGGAATGATTTAAAATGGCCATATGATTTTTTTACTGATCGATAGGAAATGTAATGTGATAAAATGTGTGAATAAAAAATTCTGGGAATCCCGCGCTAATTTTCCCGAGAGCGGTTTCAAGGTGTTCGGGTGCATAAAAATTAGCTTACTCCGACATAGTTTTCACTAAAACCATAGCTTGCATTCTTTTTTAAATGCTGCAGTACTTTGTGTCCCGGGAATCTCGCGGGGATTTAGAATCAAGCGTGGACGAAGTCACGGGCATATCCTAGTATGCAATAAACTTATTTAGTTTTATCTCAGAAACTATCCAATTGTCTGGGATATAAAGTATCTTATTCTATCCTCTGTG
This sequence comes from Dendrolimus houi, assembly GCA_039645545.1. Classification (NCBI taxonomy): domain Eukaryota; kingdom Metazoa; phylum Arthropoda; class Insecta; order Lepidoptera; family Lasiocampidae; genus Dendrolimus; species Dendrolimus houi. The sequence continues at coordinate 4,956,765 of CM077139.1, read as the reverse complement.
CTATAATAAATTTAAGTAATACCTAAGACATCGTCTGTCTGTAATTAGGTCAATTTTGAAGTACGGCTGTGAGGCCTGGAAACTGACACTTAAGGAGGACAACCAATTGTTGGTCACAGAGCGGAAGGTTCTCAGAAAAATCTTGGGCCCAACAACAAAAGGAGATGGCAGATGGAGGGTCCGAACCAACTCTGAAATAGAAGACCTGATGATGGAGGAGGATCAGGGAGTGAAGAAAGCATACTTGGGGCGACCAGTTGGTCGTCCCAAGTATCGCTGGAGGGATAGAGTGGAAGCTGACCTGATCGCGCTACAAGCCCACAACTGGCAAGACACTGCGCAATACAGAGGAAAGTGGCGTGCTTTCGTTTCGGAGGCCAAGACTCACTTCGGGTCGCTGAGCCAACGGAGTTAGTTAGTTAAGACATGCTGAATGTCTTAGGTATCGCTTAGAAGGACATTTCACTAAAAAATTAACATTATAAAATAAACAAGAAATCCGAGATCCACTTTCTAACTTTACATCTCCACTTCACACGATCTTCGGCATGCTTTGTTTTAGAACATTGGCATGTCATCATAAAAGACTTCAAGCCATTCCTTCCGGAAATCCCTTCTACCAGGATTTGGCGGAAGCGATATGGCTAGACATTTTGTTCCTCCATAATTAGCTATGAAACAAGCTTAACTTACTTATTATTTACAGTCAGCTCGACACGTGAAAACGGTAACAGAAAGTATTTTAGACCACATCCTAAAAGAATTCAAGAGAACACTTCATTACTCACCACAGCGGCGAAACAGAACTAAATTATTGCTGAAATTCAAGGAAAAACTAAAGAAACATGCGAAGAAGAGGAAAATTCTGAAAATTAAAATTAAAAATGCTACTATAAATGAACGATTGTAGAAAATTAGTACTACTTTTTAATTGTAGTGAAACTAAAAGTAAAGTATTTTAATACCCGGTTCCAATATCTTTCTATTCATTCACTTTCTTATATAATAGGTTGGGGAAAAAGTCTTCGCATATAGTATGTATGAACTTGTAATAAGATCTCTTTGGCTATTATACCATTTGTATCTGGCTGGTTTTGGTATCATTAAAAAGTTAATTTGAAAGAAGACAAATTCAAATTAGGAATATGTGTGAATTTCATTTGTTTTTCTTATTGTTAAAATGACTGAATCTAATGAAGAAATTAGATACATTTTAAAATTTTACTACAAAAAGGGTAAAAATGCAACACAAGCCGCGAAAAAAATTTGTGATGTTTATGGACCTAATGCAGTATCTGTGAGAGTAGCGCAAATTTGGTTTAAGCGTTTTCAATCCGGAAATTTTGATATCAAAGATGCGCGTCGCTCTGGTCGCCCTGTTACGGACAAAATTGATGCCATTTTTGAAAAAGTGGAGCAAGATCGGCATATTAGTAGTTACGATGTAGCTGGAGAACTGGGAATTGACCACAAAATGGTTTTGGCGCATTTGAAAAAAGCTGGGTACACAAAAAAGCTCGATATTTAGGTGCCTCATGAGCTCACTGAAAGAAACCTAATGAACCGTGTACTCATTTGTGATTCTTTATTACTACGTAATGAAACTGAACCATTTTTGAAGAAGCTGATAACTGGTGATGAAAAGTGGATCACGTATGACAAGAACGTGCGAAAAAAGTCGTGGTCAAAGGCCGGTCAGGCTTCACAGACTGCGGCGAAACCCGGATTAACTTGCAACAAGGTGATGCTGTGTGTATGGTGGGATTGGAAGGGCATTATTCATTATGAGCTGTTACCGCCATGCAGGACCATCGATTCTGAACTGTACTGCAAACAGTTGATGAGATAAAAGAAAAAAGTTGAGAGAAAGCGGCCGGAATTAATCAAGAGAAGGGGTGTGGTTTTTCACCATGATAACGCTAGACCTCACACATATTTAGCCACTCAGCAAAAATTACGAGAGTTTGGCTGGGAGGCAGATGCATCCGCCGTATAGTCCTGACCTTGCTTGCACCTTCAGATTTTCACCTGTTTCGGTCTCTGCAGAATCCTTTAGGCAGTGTCAGGTTAACATCACGAGAGGACTGCCAAAACCACTTGTCGCAGTTTTTTTATCAGAAGCCCCAAAATTTTTATAACAATGGGATCACGTCCCTACCTACAAGATGGCAAAAAGTTATCCAACAAAATGGCACCTACATGCTTTAGTCAAATTTAAATTAACTTCATAAAAAAACCTTTTGAATTTTTATATAAAATGCGAAGAAACTTTTTCCCCAACCAACCAACCAATATTATGATTTTATCTTCTAACTCTACAACACTATTCTGTTTCTAAATATGTATTATGCATCCCCACAATATTTTTTCTAATTCGCTCAGTACTATTTATTATTATGTTTCTAGAAATTATATGTATATTTATAAATATGTGTGTAATTTATTATTATTCACACTATATACATATGTAAACGCGTTAACGATTTTTTTTTTGTTTATTTTAATACATCCTTAGAGCTTATATTATTTATTTGTGAAATGTTTTTAAACTTAGATACATTCAGTTGCTAAGTTGCAAGCTGTAATCAATCAATGAGAAAATAATCTCTAATAAAGTGTATTTCGCAATGACATTTTTTTTCTTGTATACCTACTTTTAGAACTGTAGTCCGCTGAGTCTGTTTCTACCTGTCAGACGATACCCCACGCGTCCATTATACTCCTTATTTACATTATGTCCATTAAGCATAATAGTGACACGGGAAATTAACGTTTTATAATCAAGCTACCCACTTACCTCGCCACTTTCTAGCTTGTTGATATGGAATCAGGCATAATATTTAAAAAATATTCATATATCATGCATGCATGTGTTGCACCAAACACACCTTACTAAATTTGGACCATATAGACCCAGTAGTTTCAGATGTCCCTGCTCAATCTAGTATAATGTGAGTATTATCGACTGTGGCCAAATGCGTCTTGTTTATAGCATTAAAAATAACGCCGGTAATTATTAGAAACATAGTGTCTACGTACATCAGTGGCGCGGGGTAATGTAGGTGATGAATGCGCCCACTAATCATAGATTTAAACTGTACAAAAAAATAAAACATAATTTTGTAATAAAAATTATATTGACACGGTAAGGAAAAAATGTGAATATTTTTTTTAACACAAACAAAACCGACTTCACTCTAAAAACCAAAAAATAAATATTTAACCGACTTCTTTCTACATCTTGAAGTCGGTGCCAAGTAAAACATAAAAATTATTATATTCTGTAAACTATAATAATTTTTATGTTTTTACTTTTAGTTACTGTTTTTTTACTTTTAGTTGCGTAAATACTAATATTTCTCTAATTCCTTGGAGTCCATTCTTCAGACCCTGACATGGTGACAATGGAAGTATAACCTTTCGATTTAAAGAAAAAAATTGAAAATCGGTCCAAAATTGACGGAAAATTCGAGTAACGAACATATAAAATAAAAACTTATATACATAAGAATTGAGAACCTCCTCCTTTTTTGAAGTCGATGAAAAAAAAGAAAATTAAAAAAATGGAAATGTCAGTATAGCAAAGACTAAAAACTGGTGATTATCAAAAAGTACGTCTAGGTAGCATCCTCTAACAACATTCGGCTAGGGTAAGTGGATTCAACAAACACACAGTATGATGCAGCCGCCCATTACACCGCTGTTGAAAAAACATCTAACTTGCGATGTATTCTCTTGTTACAATTTGTATTTTTAATTATGCAATCATGACGCTTTCGACCTTTTGGTCGCTAGTTAACTCAAAAGACTAGTAATAATATTTAGTTTGAAAAGAACGCGTAAACGCCAATGAATGCATGGCGCGACCTTTTGGTCACCAGTCGCTAGTTTCTTAAAGGTGGGTTACAGGGAATCGAGTTGTATGAAGTTCACGCCACTGGTATCCACATACTTTATCTGTCAATGCTTAACGTCAATAAAAATTAATAAGAAACAGGGGCATGAGAAGAATTACTGTGAGATACCAAGACAGATAAATGAGTATAACGAATATGGTGGTGCACGAGGCATTCACCATTGAATCAATTTAATCATGATCATATCAAATCATTCCCCATAGCAACAAACCGAAGGCAGCCCTACTACGAGTACGATGTGATGCGAGGACTCAGCTGCACGGGACACCTGCATCGTCAACAACAAGCGACGCAATACATAAGGGTGCCCTCGGCATGCAGGAGGACACAGCAAGATCACCATCGAGACCACATGCTACTTAGTATTCGCGAAATCTAACGGCGGCACTCTGCCCGTTGAGGTTCTTTAAAATCAAAGCCATTCTCTATTTAACTGTATCCCTTGGGTAACATTAAAATCAATCAATATCAAACATTGTAATTATTAATAATAAATACTGCATGTATTCAATTAATCTACGTATCCGATGGAACCCGTTACTGATGTATAAGAAGACACTTGTTACAACCACTATACAGTAAGTACATCATCACGCTGTCAGACATACGTGTGGGTGTGATCAGAGGGGCCATACTTACATGATAACTCTGGTCACCCCTACACGAAACCATAAGGGTTCTGAAACCTTTAAATCACACGATCCTGTGTAGCTCCGTACATTCGCAAGTACTTTTTCATTTAGATGTATTATCGTTACAAGAGTGGAATGTGTCAGAACGACAGCCGGCAGTGAGGAGGGAGGATACTCAGGAAATTAATCAATCAAGCCTCTTTCTGTTACAGCTGTTTTATTATAGTGACTAAACAATTGTTTATTATTAAGTAGAACATTTTTGTTGTTGTAATATTGTAATTAGGCTCTACACTCTAAACAGTAAATTAAGTTTTTATATAAGTAACAAACAGCCACTAGGTTTTTCACACTGGAAAAACGCTAGTAAAAGTTATAAAGATGTTGGATTTAGGAGCTTGTCAGAATTACATTAGTACTCTACTACAGTCATCTCCGGTACAATACGTATGCTTCTTTCATTACATTAAGAACGATAATAGAAGATTAAATATCATAGGCGCTTAAAAACTACTCATTAACTTTAATGTGAACAATTATATCAACTGGTTTTCTTCCTTTTTTCGACGGAGTTTTGACATTTATATCTTTAGTCCAAAAGCTTCTAGCGTGTTTCTTCGACTTTCTTTTCTTCTTACCTACTCTTACTCTCTTATTTTCTTCTTTATTCTTTTTCAATCTTCTCATCTTATAGGCCTTACTTTTTTTCGCAGAATTGGGGAGAGCAATTTCTTCTTTAGAATCAGAACTGGTTGCTGCTGACAAAGCTGGGCGACTTATCTGAAAAAAAATTCTTGTTACCATGACATAACATTGTTCAACATTCATACTTAATAAAAACTTTTACTAGTATAACGTTCAATTTAGGCAATAAAAGTTTAAAATATATCAAGAGTTTTGAGCCTCTACAAAGAGCTATCAAAATGCATAATCGACTCATCATGTGATCAGGGATCAATATGACAATCCAGCGAGGGGCTATAGCCAGCTTTCTGGGCACCTTACAATAATACACCTGACAATGAACTAGGCTATATAATATTCTACTTATAGTCACAAGATATAATAACTCGTATACAATTTAACTAATACATACTTTTTATGTAGGTTTTGTTTTCCCTATCGTTTTAGTTTATAATCTTAATCTTTATATACTACTAGAGGTCTCGACGGACGTTGTCTTGCCCTGAAAAGATAAAAATCTAAGACCCGAACCCAGCCCTACCTACCGGTTCTAATTGTGAATCTAAACCATCCAGGGACCCACTCAAACACTCAAGAAACATCAAAATAGGTTCAGGAGATTAGGAGGATCCTAGAACCCGATCCCAGTGCCACCTACCGGTTCCAATTGTGAATCTAAACCGTCCAGGCACCAACTCAAATACACAAAAAATTTCATCAAAATAGGTCCAGGAGATTAGGAGGATCCTAGAACCCGATCCCAGCGCCACCTACCGGTTCCAATTGTGAATCTAAACCGTCCAGGCATCAACTCAAATACACAAAAAAAATCATCAAAATAGGTTCAGGAGATTAGGAAGATCCTAGAACCCGATTCCAGCGCCACCTACCGGTTCCAATTGTGAATCTAAACCGTCCAGGCATCAACTCAAACACACAAAAAATTTCATCAAAATCGATAGTCATTCTCAAGTTATGGCGCGTACATACATTTCTACGATTCAAATTGATTTATTTATATATATAATTGTTCTGTGGGTTTGCATGTCAGAAAACTCCTTAGGAGATTGATGATATTTTTTGTGTGTATTTTAGTGAGTAATAGAATGGTTTAAATTCACAATTAGACTTGATTAGTAACGACTGACGCTGCAGTCGAGTTCTAGCTATATATTTTTTTTAGTACAGGACAGCCTACCGAGCCGGCTAGTAAATTATATATCCTGTCACGAAATCTATTTTCATCAAGAAACTCACCTTTTCTATATCACCAATACCAAAAAATCCCCCTAAAGGCATCATGTGTCTGGGCCTGGCTTTAACCTATAAAAAACAAAGTTCATTAAACAAGGTGTAGCTGTATTTTGGTCTTAAAAGGGTTAAGGTCCATAAGAGAAAGTAGATATGATTTACGCGAGAAAATTTCATAGTAAAATATTAATGGAACCACTTTTAAGATGAGTTTTAAAATGTACTGGTTGCCTTGATAGGTATTTCTTATTTTAATCGTGTATTATAATAAATAATAATAATAATAATATCAGCGCATAAATGTCCCAGTGCTGGGCTCGGGTCTAGCACGTAGTAATTGTAACAATATGCACATTATATAAGAAAACTGACGAAGTGGTGCAGGCGGTCCGGCCAGGATCGAATCGGCGCGCTTTGTGTCTGGGACGCGTGCGCTAACCGTTGAGCTACCACGACTTATCTACTAACCGTGTATTGCTGAAGTATAATTCATTAAGTGCTGCACAGGACATAGATTTATTCTACAAACGTTAGTGCACGCGTCCCACACTCAAAGGGCGCGGTTTCGAACCCTGGCTGAAAAGCAATGCACGACTTGGCAGTATTCTGACCTAATGTGCATGTATATACACAATTGCCACGTGCTAACGGTGAGGGAAAACATCGTGATGAAAATCCGCCAATCCGCTTTGGACAAGCGTAACGAGTATACTGTCCGTTCTCCTATAAAATCGGAAAGTCCGAACCCAACAGTGGGACGTTTGTGAGCGATTATTATTTATTACTAGGATATACTCGCGACTTCGTTCGTAAAAAATATAAAATTCACCTGATTTCCAATAATACACTGTTCAAATAAAATAACCAGTAAACATTTCAATAGAATTACACTAAAACAGTCATATACTCGTAAGTGCATATTTTATCAACACTTCTCGACGTAAGTTTACATCTCTCTGCTCCGAATATTACGAAAGTAACTGCTTCGTATTTTCTAAACTTTATTATTGTTTATGCTGCAACTTCCTGTGTTATGTTCGATTATAATTTCGTGTAGACATTTTAGAAAGAACATGAAGTGTGACTTTGTGTGATATTTTATTGGAATGAAATTCCTTTACGCGGCTTACAGTAGAGTGAACTGGCAACAATGGTCACGTAAGGAAAGCACGTTATGAGGGGGCATTTATGCGACTTTTTTACACAATTTTTAACTTTAATGCAAACAGATAAGATCCGAAATAATATTATTAAGTGTAATATGCAATGTTTTGAAATTAGAAGACCTTGTAACCGCCCTTATTCGGATGCTTTTCGCGCACACGTGCACATGCTGATATTTGTGTACCATTAGATTCTAGAGTTGTCAGTACAATTAAATTAATAAATTTAATTCTCACAATATAAGTGGCTAGCACACTCGCATCCCAGGATCAAAGTTCGAGTGTTCGAACCTTGGCAGGAAAGTCCACCTTAGACAGTTATCAGACCGAATGTGCGTATTGTTACATTTACCACGTGCTAACGCTGAAGGAATGCATCGTGATGAAACCGACACATACAGATAACCGATGTGTTGCTGTTGATGCTGACAATCCTCCTTGGGGCCGGTTTCTACATCTTACTATTCATTCACTTGCCTTATCATCGGTTGAATTTTAACATTACTTGTATGGAGCTGATGTCGAATTTTAAACGGTAAATGATGGGTTGGTACAATATAGAAACGGGCCATTAGACAAGCGTGGATATACTGTCCGTTCCTCTATAAATGGGAACCGAAGCCCAACATTATGACGTTTGTATATTATAATGTAAAGATCTGGTAGTGGTTAAGAATGAACCATTTTTTGATTACTAGTTTTTAAAAAACCCTATGTATTACAGCTTTATATCACGCACATAAAAATTTAATTAGGTGTTTTATACCTACATATATAAACCTTCAATACTTTAGTTTATTGTTTAATTCGATACAATTATAAAAAAACTTAGTCAATATAGTGTAGACAACTGCACAACATAACATAAAGAAAAGTCGCACCTGATTTAAAGTACCTAATACGTAATGTTGTTGTTTTTCAAATTTGCCACAAAGGCAGGCAAAGGACGTAGTCCATACAGCCTAACCTAATACGTAATGAATGACATGTGATAATGACAACACACAACTTTTTTTATGTTTATGGCTTGGCAACTAGCCCTTTAAGCCAGGCTCAGTTGTATTGTAGGCTACAATCGACGCCATTCAGCGGAGTTCTTGTGAAAACTCGAAAGGCCACATTTGGCTATAAAGTTCATATTTCTCACAAAAACACATAATTACTATTATTATTAAGCGCCCATAGAGTAAATAAAACCATAAACAAAATGAAAACTAAATAATTAAATTGAACAAGTTGGAGGTAGATAAATACAACTTTAACAATACTCGTTGACACTTGACATCTTTGTCTTCCGCGATCACGGCCACTGAAAAGTGGCCGAAACGTCGGAATAACAAAAATCAAATAAATTACCGCGCTTAAAACCGTTAAAACGTAGTTTTTTTATGTATACAAGTCCCGAAAACTTAGGAAAATATTACATAATTACTACTCAAAAACTATCAATATCCTACAACTATTGTTCATTTTAGAGTTATTTTACACATTTTTAGAAAATAAAATTGCACAGCACAACATCCCCTTTCAGTTCCCGCCAAAAACTCCCACAACATACAACCTGACAACGTATTTGTTATTGAATTACAGCGATGGTTGTCTACATCGCAATTGCAGCGCCATCTGTTTTACTAATCCGTATATTTTGAAGAAATGACGTCCTTTATCGGGATAAAATGTATCCTAAATGTTAACTCTGGTTATAAGTATCTCTATATCGAGTTTCATTCGTATACGTTCATTAGTTTCCAAAAAAGATGCGATTGAAGCGCCATCTTTTTCGTTATTTTCGTCTATCCCACGAAAACGACATCATTTATCTTGATAAAAAGTATCTTAAGTTAAGCCCCGTGATATAAGTTAGCTCCGTTTCGAATTTCATTTAAATCCGTTCAGTAGTGCTCATGATGATGATGACATGATGCTCTAATAGACAGACAGACAAAAATTCTAAAAATTACATTTTCGGAATCTCCTGGTCAGTAATCTTATCTTATAATTAATTTTACTTTAGATCGGCATCCTTCGTTCGGAAGTCAAATTAAACAGTTTTCTATACTTGTGTTTTGCTCTATAAATCCTCAACTAGATATTTAAATAGAGTATTAGAAGTAAATCTATAAGTTTCCACAGGTTGCTTCAAATAAAGACATCTAGTGCAAGAAGTAAAACTAACCATCAAGGCATCACATGATAGTACTGCTATTGTCATTCCAAATGTTCTTTTTTCCATTGCAATAGTTGAGGCGAAACCGGTGTACTACATAGGTTTGACAGTAGAATGTCAAGCCTAAACGATAGGTCACGCCACGTCGCAATAGATCTCGAGGTATGAAGCAAATTTTGGATATGTCCAATTATATTTCTATGCAATATGTTTTCTTTTATGACAGTGACATTTTTTATTGCATGAGTTCAGCAGTCAGCAGACGGCCCATCTAATGGAAAGTGTTTACCAGGGATGTCGCCAACGCGTTGTCGACTTCTAAATTTTTTTTTATAACGCCCTTCTTAAAGAACCCCATGTCATAGCGCAAAGGGAAAACCGCTGCGGGAAGTTCCCTCCAGATCATTGTTGTACACGGAATAAATGTTCTAGAGAACCGGTGCGTAGTTGAGCGTGGGAGCTCAATGAAATGGGGTAACATACCGTCGCTGGTGAGCGGTGCGATTGTAAAAATTAGGCGTTGGCACCAGATCAAACAATTCCTCGGAACACTCCACATTGTACAGGCGCTAAAATACGCAAAGGGACGCAAAGTCTCTTCGAAGGCTAAGCGATTCTAAGCCGCCGGTTAGTATGGTATCGTCGACATTATAAACGGCGCAACGCTGGGTGGAGTCGACGGGGTCAGTCTGGCAAGCGGATGTTCCGGCCCATAGAGGTGAGCAGCACTCCATATACGGTCTGATTTGCACTTTGTACAGCGCAAGTCGTTGGGTGAAGTACTGCTTGCACCGGTTTAGCTCACCAAGCTTTTTAGAGTCAAGTTTAGTCTTGCCTTCCAGATGACCCCGAAATTGTACGTCGGTCGTTGTATCGACCCCAAAGATCCCAATACTATTGGCGATGGTGAGGATTGTTCCTTGGAATTGTGGCGCATTGTCGAATGGGAATTTTTGGCTGAGAATGCGCAGACTTGTATCCTCGTGGGGTTAAATAGACAAAATTTTGCCGTCCCCATTCAGACACCCGTTCCAGGGAGTTCTCTACTTCTGACACAAGTCTGACCCTATGCTTTTCTATTAGCGACTGAGGGACATTAGCGCGAATGGTGTATCTGGTGTCACCGGTACTGTCATCCGCATAGCAATAAAGGTTCTCTATATACAACAAGTCATTGATATATAGGCGAACAATGTCGGCGACAACACGCAGCCTTGTGGCACACCATCATTGATAGGCATGATGGATGAGCAGCAACCGTCGACAACGACTTTAATGCTACGTCCACCAAGAAAGCTGGTTATTGTCGTCTATGGACATTAGTAACACCAGAGGTGCTACCAGTGTGCTGCCGTTCTCTAAAGCATATAAAATGGACAAAAGAACATAACGATTGTATAAGGGTTCCGTTTTTATTTTTTTGTTTTGTTACCTTATCAATTCTTGTGTATCGTAATGTACTTGTTACAAAGCTAATCATAATTACAGGCATGGAAGAAAGCATTCTTTTCTATATTACAGGTCGCTTATGAATTAAATTATAAATATACTGTACTAATTTAAATGAAGGCTAATTAAGTCTTGTATTCAAAAATATCCCTAGTTTTGCTAGGTAACTAATTTCGGCAGTTATTACAGGCGGCTGTCTGCTTTTTTAAGCAGTCTATTCTATTTTGTAAGGGGCTAAGAACTTAATTGTTCTTTAACCTTAACCACTTTGAGTGCGGCAATTAATGTTTTGGAAAATAAGGCCAAAGGACGCAATAACAGGATAACAGTACGTGTAACAGTTTTAACTCATTCGCATCCTACGGGGTCATTGACAGCCTTTTCACGTATAACCAATAATCACAACCCTCTCTTTTTAACCTAAGACATTTCGATATAGAAGAAACGAGACAAAAATTGAACGGTACATTCTACGCGAGAGTTCAGAGTCAAGGACGAATGCACTCAGATTTCCAGTCATTAGAGTACGACAACACTATACGAGAATAAGAGATAAATATATTTGTGTAGTTCGAAAAAAGATTACTTTGACTATGGCTGTGCGCAAGCCGGCATAGCATTATTCGATTTAAAAATTACAATCGAAACGTTCCATTTCTAAAATTATTTCAACTTTATTACTATTTTTGTAATAAAATTGTAGTATCTAAACAATAAAATATTGCTTATATTTTCTTATATTGCAACACTGTTATACCTTAAATATTTTTCATATATGGAATGATTACGTGTTCATTCGTGTTTGCCGGTGAATACATTTAAGTTCACATTTAAGTCACTAATATATATACCTTAGACCGAAAAACACGATTGAAAAGTTAATTAAAAATAATTCCGTGTAATTTATCTGTGCGTCGTGTCGGTTAAAGTCACTGGATTTTTAAAATAAAAAACGGGTAAGTGTTTCTCATATTTTCCTGAGTTATAACTTTATATTTAAGAAAGTTTAGTTAGGTAAGTATTAATGATATTTAATTTATTTAACATAATAAAATATTCCTAAAGATTTTTGAAATACAATTTTATGAATTTAGGTCACTTTTTATATGATGTTTTTCTAGTTCAACGTTGAAAAAATAAAAATATTGCCCCTGTTATATTGCTCTCATTATATTGTTATAATTATTTTTATATTTAAATATATATATTAATTATAAAGCATTTAATCAATAGCCAATCAAATAGTTTGGTAATGGAATTTTGTACCTATGTGTCATAAATTTCTAACGGATATAAAACACCGCTTTCGTTTTTAAAGTTAACGAAATTTTTTTAAGGCGTTTTGTTGTTCTTTTGGAGGGAAGTTTTATTTCTGTCATATTTTTAATCATAGAACAATTTTGATATATTGTATTCGGTTCGGTATTAACCAGCATCTAGTTCCCTAACTGTTTTTATATATATTTTTGCGCTGTTACAGGAATTTCTATTTATTACAGCTGTCGTTCATAAAAAAATATGAGTCAGTAAAAACAATAAGAGTCTCAACGCTTTTTAGGGCCAGTTCCTATATCTTACCGACAGTTCTTTTGCCTTACTATCGGTTAAAATTTGATATAGGTATCATACAAGTAATGTCAAGATTCAACCGATGGTAGGGCAAGTGACTGAATAGTAAGATATAGCAAGCGGCCCTTTTTTTTACAAGGGGAACTGTATTGCTCCACCATCAGCCGCGCGGGGAATTACTTTGCGGCCGGTGTGAGGGGCTCCCCCGTCACCGACGTGCGTTGGCATGAACGGCGCGGGTATACCCACTAAAACCCCTTGGGTGCCTTCTCCTCGCCCATGTGCCGGGGTCACGGTATGTAGCGCGAGCCTTTATCCGCAACTCCGGCAGGCGATAGGCTGCCCGTACTACAGGGGCGGCCTCTCCGGTGTGAGCCGAGGAGGTGAAACTTCCCCGGCTCTGAGAGGGTCGCGCGGCGACCACTCACGTCCTCTTGCGGTTCTGGCACGGCCTGTCAAGTCCCCGAGGCCTCGACGCCCGTTGCCGCATTACTACTTGCCGCTGGGAGGACGGCCGCAGCCCTGTCCGACACCATAAGGCTGGCTGGCATCCTTCTCCTGGTGGGCTTGGCGCTACAGGGCCTCGGGCCCAACTGGTGACCGGCCGGCCTGCCCGCGGCTTAGAACACAGAGCAGTGCGACTTTGTGGTGCAGGGGCCGGTCACCAGATGACCGGTTTATCCGCAGCGGTAGCAATGACCGCTGCGGTCCATCTCGAAGGTGCACGTCGCCGCCACGTGGCTAGCTTCGTGGCAACGGTAACACCTATGGGGCAGGGCCCTCACGCTAGCGGAGGCCCAGCCTACCAGGAGCTTCTGCTTTTCTCCGAGCATCTTGGCGGGCGCCACCGGGCAGGCCACCACCGTCTGGCCCATTCCGTCTGGGCCGGGAGGGACCTTTGACGTTTTGATGCTTCCGAGGGAGCATCCGGTGGTCCGCGCTTTGGCAGCAGCCACATCCTCTTCATGCATATGGTCATCCAGGCCCAAAAAACGAAGACACAGTCTTCTCGGGCCTGTAGACACGCACATCCTCGGAATAGAGGACGGTCCTCAGCTTAGGAAGCGGCCCTTAGAAATTCACGCTAACCCACAACATTAAATTTTCCATCTTATTACTAATTTTACATTTTATTTTTATTTCCTTACTACTAATTTTACATTCAACATTTTACATCTTACTAATCGGTTGAATTTTGGCATTACTTGTATGGTGCTTATTTCAATTTTTAACCGGTGGTAATATAATAAGGCAAATGAACGGATGGTAAAATATAAAAACGGGCCAGGATTCAATTTGATTGAAAAGCACAGATCCGAAAGAGACGACAATATTCAATGTCATTGAATAATTCAAGTTTATCTGTATATGGATCACTTTGGTTGATTCATCTAAATTCAAGAACAGAAATGAACCTTCTAATATTGGCTTCATCTCGAATTTGTATTCTGTTATTAATTAAAATATTAATAAACGCGTAGGAGTTTACGAACTATAAAGGGTTCCGTGTAGGTGTTAAGCGTCTACTGTTTTCTTGATTTGGCTACTGAACCATAAAAAGGCATTCAAACTTCTGATAATCTGATCTTACTCAAATCAATTTTATTTGAAAGTATTTTTGAAGCTCTTCAACCGTAATTTTCTCAGAATATTCCATTTTATAGTACAAACTTAAAATAGGGATACAATTTTTACGAGTTTGGAAGTATATATATCTCGCCATGTATTTTTTGACTTGAGGAAAATTGTTACGATTTTCTAAGATCTGATTCAGGACACGACTATGTACTGTGGAAAAATGTTTCAACCCTCACTTCCATGTATATCGGTGATAACCTTAATATTTGCTTTTTTGCGATTTCACTACAGTATTGTATAGCGGCATATGTAGTAAAATACGTCTTCCTACTAAATTTTAATAAGACCTAATAGTTCCTAATTTAAAAAAAATATTGCATAAGTTCAGCAAACAGGCAGACGGCCCACCTGATGGAAAGCGGTTAACATCGCCTATGGACAGTTGTAACATCAAAGGTGCTACCAATGTGCCCCCGTTCTCTAATGCCAGAATACAACTCAATGTTGTTATGGCGTCATCCTCTAGACCAGGAGTGGTAGCTATCCAGACGGGCAAATATCCTACCACCTGGCTGTGAGTTGTTTTGTCGCCTCTTACGACAGGCCGCCCGGTCGCAGGAAATTGTATTATTTTTCCGTTCCTACTCCGATCATATGATATAATTATGATAATATGACATAGAGAGACTAACGCTCTTATATGACAAAGACGAATGCTTGGACGCGAAAGTCTTCGAGCAGTGCGTCCTACCCATTATGATATATAGTGGCGAGACGTGGACACTGACTGGATTGGTCCACAAATTCAAAGTCGCTCAGAAGGCTATGGAACGAGCTATGTTAGGTATTTCTCTTATGGATAGAATCAGAAATGAGGATATCCGTAATGAGATATAATGGGGTTTTTTCGTAATTTTTCTATAGTAATTTTAAGTCAAGAAAATAGTTCACCAAATTACCTCCAAATTATTGACAAGAAAGCATTTTACTCCTACGATTTATATCATAACAGGATAAATAAATTTATGTATCTTTATAAAAAATATATAATTTGGTTTTTTTTTTATTAATCCTACTATATTTCATTGACAATAAAATAATAATGCATCTGAAAAACGACCGCGTCTATGGAAACTCTGCTATCGCCCAAAAAATCCTCAAGGACGTTGGCGTTACTTCAAGCCTTAAAAAAAGATAAGAATTTTATACATTGTTTCCCAAACCACACAATTTTTTTAATTAAAAAACTTAAATTCGGCGTCGTCAGCCATTCACAGTCCACTGCTGGACGTAGGCCTCCCCTAGTTGGTGCCACTCATCCCTGTCCTCCGACTTCCTCATCCTGCGCCTGCCGACGACCTTGCACAGGTCGTCGGTCCATCGGGCTCGAGGGCGTCCGACACTAGGTTTAACTAGACGCGGTCTCCACTCCAGAACTCGTTTGCTCCATCAGCCATCGGTCCTGCGTCAGACGTGACCGGCCCACTGCCACTTCAACTTGCTAATTTTGCGAGCTATGTCGATTACCTTGGTTCTCTTACGAATATCCTCATTTCTAATTTTATCCATAAGAAAAACACCCAACATAACTCGCTTCATAGCTCGTTGAGCGACTTGAAACTTGTGGACCAATCCTGCCATCAGTGTCCAAAAAACTTAAATTACACAATAATATTTTGTTGTCCCAAAGTATTCAAAAGATATCAGAGATTAATCCTAAGGTGATCAATCCATCGTTCAAATCAATTCCCAAATTAATCAATGTAAAATATTAATAAATCAATAAAGTTTTATGCTCCGTCATCAGATATTATAGGTGTACAGTATTTTGAGAATTAATTGCGTCAGTCAATAAGAAAAAATATTATATGCGCAATTTTACATATCTACGTACAAAGACCTACAAAACATACGTAAATTGAAAATTACGGACAAAGCAAAAATTCTAAAGAAGCCAAATGTGAAACAAGGTCATAATTCATTTAATTCATCATTGATATTTGCTATTAATCTGTTTCATGATATGATAAAAAATATTTATAAGATATACGTCTACCTAACAGTAGTATTGCTATTGTTATCAGAATATTATCTATTATTGTTGTTTTTGATTTAATTAATTTGTTTATATATATTTTCTAATATCAATATTTATGCCAGGTGGTTTGGACGATCACAATATATGTACTAATAACGACAACAATATCTTTTTAAAGTCATAAATATATATTTATTACCTAGTACCATGAAGAAATGTATAAATATTCTAATATAATAAGAGAAAACTTAACTTATTTGTATTGTATTCTACCCATAGTCCCTCAAGACCATAAGTAGAATACTCAGCCTAGATCATCGTCTTTTATGTGTGAGGTGCCCAGAAGGATGGCTATGTTGCCTCGCTGGATCGCCATACTGATCCGTTGCCCGAGGTAAGCACCAGCGTTCTGATCACCTAAAGAGTCAATGAGTCGTTTTTTTAATATATATAAATCAGCCGAGTGCGTATCTAACCATACACATTCAGGGGTATTTTAAAGACGACAAAAGGCCTTGGTATTCGTCATATGGCTCCGAAACTAAAAAATCTCATCAAAAAACTCATATCTAAAACACCGTCGACAGTCCTTGACTCAATCAATTTTCGTTGAAAGAAAGTTTGTCGATAATTATTTACATGTAATATAGTCAATATGTAGATGGTTTGAGTTTGTACAATAAATTTCAAAAAGATAAATATTCAAGCTCATTTGGAGCAGCATACTCTAAAACTATAATTTTCGTATGTCTGTCAGAGCGTTATGTAAAAATAACTGAATGGATTTGAATCAAATTCAACACAGAGCTAGCTTATATCCCGAATCTACACTTAGGATTTTATTCAGACAAATGAAATTATTTCGGAAGGATAGACGAGTCTCTCAAAAAAGGTGGAGCGGCGGTCGCATTTTTTGGCTATCATTGATAAATGTGTCGTCGTAATGGAAACACGAATGAAGTTTCACTAGCAAATATTAGTTTTATATATAATTAATACTTGTATGTTTACTTGACATCTCTTGGTATGAACCAATTTTGATCATTTAATTGGGTCCCCGAGACGATCAAGTCGACTTGACAAGTCTACGTGATTGAAGCGAATATTGATCGTTTAATCGCGTTGACTTGACGCTACTGTCAAGCGATCTACGACTTTATCGCAATTGACAGAAATTTTGATTGACGGCACTTGATGCGCTTGCGCTTAACGCGACTTGACAGGACTTGACAAGCCTTTTTCATATGCGGCCGCAACCTCTAAGATGGCGAACGACGAACATAACCTAGACGTGGTCTTGGGGAGAAGCGCCGACGTAATTACTGAGCATGATTGTGTCCTATTGCTAATTCCTTCTACAAGGATTTTCCTGTACCTGGGAAAGTTTGAAGTAAGAAGTATGCTGACAAGAATAAAAGGTCGAATTGCTTTAACAAGTATAGTGAAGTCAGTTCTTGCAAGAGTATGAGTTATGTATGTGCATGAGTTATGGCAAGGAATGCCATATCTGCGTTGGAATTCATTTTTATTTTTGCGACGACTTTCTTGACCTGGACTAGACGCCACCTTCAATGGACGTCAAGTCCGCCATCAAGTGAAACTGTCAACACGTGAGACTTGTCAAGTGCACTTGATTGTCTCGGGGACCTATAAGGCTGTAACTGGTTATCGAAAAAAGTTTGCTCGCGTATTTTTGGCTAACAGACTAGTATCACATTCAAAAAAGTCACTTTCACATTTTTATATTAATATAAATATTCATTTTGATACAAAAACCGTATCTAGGCTAGTCAAAAACCGTGTCTTGAAAACCAGCCTAGCTAATAAAAATAACAAACAACAACACACTCGTAATAATTGCGTAGCGGTAAAAGATTCGTGACGTTCACGACTGTAGGTCGTCAACCCAAGCACCTGCGGCTTTTGGACATGATTTTTTTATATATATCTAATCTCTCTCTCTCTCTCTCTCTCTCTCTCTCTCTCTCTCTCTCTCTCTCTCTCTTTCTATAACTTTTTAAGTAACTTCCAAAAGGAGGAGGTCCTCAATTCGACTATATTTTTTTTAAATGTTTCTTACGCGATTTCTCCGTCATTTGTGAACCGATTTTCAATTATTTTCTTTATTCGAAAGAATATAGTCTTGAGGTGGTCCCATTGTCAACAAACCAGGATCTGATGAGTGGATCCTAGGGAAATCAAGAGCAATCCTCGTTGAAGAGCACCAACAGCCTACACTCTTCGAATGGCAAACTGTACCATATACGTGTGCAAGTAGTACAATTTCTACAGGCGTTTAAAATATTATTTCTAAAGTTATTCCAGCTACTAAAAGTAGAAAATGAAATGTATTTAACAAAAACAAATCCGAATTCAAATTAAAAAGCAAAAAATCAATATTTTCTACAATATCTAGAAATCGGTGAAAAATCAACAATAAAATTGCAAAATGCACCGACTTCAAGATATAGTATAAAATTTTTTTGTGTAGTTAGATTTTGTTATTGTTAAAAAAAATCCAAGCATTTATACCGTTTCTATTTACAATTTAGTCCTGTGCTTGTTCGGTCATCCAAAAAAGCGCCCCTTTCTTCTGGATTTTTTTAAAATAATCGGCAGAAACAACAACAAACACAAATATAGTAATATATCCCCAAATTAAGCAAGTTACGCTTGTGTTATACAATGGACTTCTCTGGGGCCGATCCCAGACACCCAGACCCATAGTACAATAAATAACAGAGAAAATTCGTTTCCGGAATTTACCATGCCAGGAATAGAACCCGGATTAGCTATTCAATCATGATTAAAAATCCAAGAGGCCCAAGCTTACTAATCTTACTAATCCTGACTCACTCCTGAGTAGCTATAATAAGTGTAATACTTGCAACAACTCAGAAGGGTTTATGGTAATAAAAGAACAGCAACTGGTCACATATTTATAATCAGAAAACCTTACGGTTTTAAGATATTACATACACTGACTTTTTATACTCGACAAGCATTTTTAGAACACCTCGCCATCCCTCCAACAATTTTACAGTTTTAAATTTAGCAAATTGGCACAACCGATAGCGGATTGAAGTCATTGATAAACTATTTTAATTAAAGGGTTATAAATGAAAAGAATTGAATATATTATTGTTTGGAAAATTTAGATAATATCTTATATACGATATTGTTACAACCTGAACGCCGACAAGACAAATTCACACCTGCATACCTGTAGACATTGTATTACCTTTTCGGCATTTGGACTTCTTTTGTTTACTTTCTGTTTAAAATTTGTGATTAGAAAAACAGCCCTTTGTGTATTGTAATCTTTTATGGTAGTCATGTGTGATTCTAGGAAATTCAGTCCACGCGGCTGAGCAGACATATTGTATTTGTACAGTATAAAGTAATGCCCCAATTGAGAGATGGAGCAGTCGAGCGATAACCACAAGCGAAGCAAGACTTGTGTACGTTCGGTAATCTATTTAGTGACGGACTTTGCGCGTGTTATTGAATCGTGAATTACGTTTGGACGGGTTGTATTCAGTTATATTTGTACCTGTATTACACGTGTTTGTATAGTTCTAATAAATTCTATAATAATTCCAACGGCATTTTAATTCGAGTCCTACAATTCGTAACAATATTACAAAATACTAATTAAATAATTAATTAATAAAACTTAAAGTTTTACATATAATAAAATAAACCGAACACAGTATAAATCTATCGCGACTGCCAACATGAAAATAAAATGTAATGAATACCGTCTATACACAATTGAGAGATTTTAAATTGTAATCTACATAATTAACACATTTGTTACAAGATGTCCATCACAGTAGTCATGAGAACTATAGTGTATATTAATATGATATAGACAATCGTCATAGATAATACTTTTAGTCGGGTTATCAGATGATTCGATTTACAATTAAATTACTATTTCCTACCGGTTAGTTAATTTTATAAGCCAACTAAATTATCATCTAGATAATTTAGTACATCACTAGCTAATTATTATAATTGTTTTTGTGATCCTGGCAACACTATGATGTAATTGCTATTTTTAGCAATGATGCAATGTTATTGTTTTGTAGGGTAGCATTTTTCGTATAAAAGGCGTAGTGGCGTTTAGACTGTGTTCATTCAGAGTCTGATCAACCCTCCCTCTGGGATCAACTCGTGATCGAAATGGATCACGCGTACCTCCTCCAGGTACTTAGGTCGTTATAACTAAACAACCTAGTTAAATTATTGTTACCGGTATCAAATCGCGCATGTAGGTAGAAATAAACCACGCTCATTGATTCTGGCGACTTATAACGCCAACGGCCTTCGAAATCAGCGCGACTTGGTCCATGACTTCCTGGTTACCAATCAAGTAGATATACTACTAGTGCAGGAGACCTTCCTGAAACCGAGTGAAAGAGATCCAAAGATCTCTAACTATCGGGTCACTAGACATGACAGGATAGGCCGTGGTGGCGGCACCCTGATCTATTTCAGAAGATCTCTACACTGCATGCCTCTAGTCACCCCACCACTAGTAGGTATGGAGGTATCCGCCTGCAGACTAGCAATGACTGGCCACCAACCTCTAGTCATAGTCTCAGCATACCTCGCGTGCCAGAAAACCCTTATTAAGAAAGACCTAGAAGCCCTATTCAACTTAGGCCCAGCTGTTATAATAGCCGGAGATCTGAATTGTAAACACGAACAGTGGAATTGCAATACCACTAACCCCAATGGCAGAACCCTAATAAATATATCAGACAATCTTTTGTTTGATATAATAACTCCCATGACCCCCACACGATACCCCCCCAACCGCGACTGGGGGACCCCAAACACTCTCGACCTAGCATTACTGAGGGGCGTAACTCTTCAGTTCCATTCGATCGAAACGATGGACGATATAGACTCGGTCCATCGCCCGGTTATCCTCAAATTAGGACCACAGACGGACCAGACATCTGAAACTAGGACTTCTGTGGACTGGTTGAGACTTGGGGACCTCCTCAAGGCAACCGAATCACAAGACCTGGACCGCATCCCGGACCACATCGAATCCCGCCAAGACACGGAGACGGCGATCGAGGCCCTCACCAGCTACCTTCAATCCGCAGTGCGGAACTCGTCCAGACAGGTGCCAGTGGAGGATGACCGCTACTTATGCCTGCCGGACGAAGTGAGGGTGCTGCTGAGGGAAAAGAGAGCCGCCTCCAGAGCTCACTACAAATATCCCACCGAAGACAACAGAGTCCGACTCCGCCAACTAGAGCGCGAGGTCAAACTACGTATCCGGGAAGTCAGGGAACAATGTTGGGACAGAACGTTGAGAGATATCGAACCAACTCACCAGGCGTACTGGAAGCTGGCTAGAGCTCTCAAATCAGATACCCTCACTGTCATACCCGCGCTAAAAAAAGCCGACAACACCGAGGCGTTCGATGATGAGGAAAAAGCCGAATGCCTTGCTCAGAGTCTAGAGCTTCAATGCTCCCCCACTACACAAAACGTCGACCAGTCACACCTGACGGAGGTGGACTCCGAGGTCGAACGTAGATCCTCCTTACCACCGGAAACCACACTCGACCCAGTAACGGTTGAAGAAGTGCAAGATCTGATCAAGTCCCTCAAACCGCGAAAGGCCCCAGGGATCGATGGCATTAATAATCGCGTCTTAAAACTCCTCCCCGGCCACTTGATTATAATCTTAGTGAGCATCTTCAATGCCGCCATAACAAACTGCTCTTTCCCCGCGATCTGGAAGGAAGCAGATGTCATCGGTATTCACAAGCCTGGAAAACCGGCTAATAAACCGTCCAGCTACCGCCCAATCAGCCTACTGAGCACACTCAGCAAGCTTTACGAGAAGGTCATCCTCTCTAGACTTAGAGATTTTGCCATCAGCAAACATCTACTACCCGATGAGCAGTTTGGATTCCGTGCCAGACACTCATGCATCCAACAGGTGCACCGCATCACGGAGCACATACTATCCCACTTTGCCCATCGCCCTCGCCCTATAGGAACAGCCGCACTGTTCCTTGACGTAGCTAAGACCTTCGACAAGGTCAAGGCGTAACGGTTTGATTTACAAGCTGTACCAGTTCGGTGTGCCAGACAGACTCGTGCTCATCTTGCGAGACTTCCTCCTAGGCCGTAGCTTCCGTTTTCGAGTGGAGGGAACACGCTCGTCCCCTCACCCACTCACAGCCGGTGTACCACAGGGCTCGGCGCTGTCTCCACTACTCTTCACGCTGTACACCAGCGACATCCCAAAAACTCCAGATGTAGAGTTGGTCCTCTTCGCGGATGACACCGCACTCTATACATCAGATCACAACCGACAAATGGCTTGCGTCCGGCTACAGGCAGCTGTAACAGAGCTAGGCGAATGGTTTCGCAAATGGAGGATAGAGGTAAACCCGGAGAAAAGCGCAGCAATGTTCTTTTCCCCGGGCACGCTTCGCTCTCCCAAACGCGCTTGCCTTCGCTTAAAAGCCATCTCGCTCTACGAACAAGAGATCCCCTGGGCAAAGTACACCAAATACCTGGGTGTCACCCTAGATCAGAACTTGAGCTTCAACGAGCATATCACTATAGTCCGGAATAGAGCGCGATTTGTGATGGGTCGTCTAGCACCCATGATAGATAAACGAAGCAGAATGTCCCTCAGACACAAGCTTACTCTATATAAAACATGCATCCGCCCGATCATGACATACGCGAGTGTGGTATTCGGCCATGCCGAGCCTTCCCTTTTAAAGAAACTGCAAATCGTTCAGAATAAATTCATGCGCAGAGCCGTCGGTGCTCCTCTATATGCATAACGTCGACATCCACCGCGATCTGGAGCTTCCTCCATCAAAACTACATTACGTCGCTCTCGCGTAAGTATTTCGATCTAGCGCCGCACCATCGAAATCCCCTCGTCGTGTCCGCGTCCGATTATAAGCCTCGACGAAAGGCTCTCGTGCGACGACCGCGTAACATCCTCACGGACAAGGTCGACCCTATCACAAAACGGCTGGTTCGGATCAGCCCGCCCGCGGTTAGGACGGCAGGCTGGCAGGCACCGACAAACAGACACAGACGGCGGCGTCGACGCCGCCAATCACGATCTCTCCACGTCCCCACGAGGGACGCCAGGAGACACAGCCCCCCCATAGGATAGACTAGGCGTGTTGCTGGGAAGTTTCTTTCGCCGTTTCTTCTCTCCCAACCATAACACGTTGTGAAACGGTAGTAAGATAGTATAGGCCACCGCGAACCGCCGATCCCGGTCCGCCGGGATCCTTCCTCTCGGGCTTTATATTACCCGTCGCCCGCTCTCAATTAGTGCATTGTGTTGCCCTATGGTGGGCATCATTAGATTCATCCCCCTCTCATGGCAACAGTCCAGCCGAGGTGAAACTCCCTAGGAGCCCCTCGAGCAAGTGGCCCCAGGCTCGAGCGCCTTCGCTTCGCAAAGGCACTCGCCCTGAAAACCCCGGTAAAGTTGTGAAGGTCTTCGGACCAACAACATAAAGTCAAGTCCAATAAAAAAAAAACTGTGTTCATTGCGTACTGTGCTGTGTGAATATTCACATCAAAGGCTGAACAATAAGGGGAAACCCTGCCCAAATAGTTAATATTTGGTATATTTGGTACTTTCTTACCCAAATCTCTCCTTGCATTTTACACATTATATAAAGGATAAATATTGTTGCATAAAATTATGGTAAATTATAAACAACTGCTCTGTACAAAACAGGCACTAATCACAGAATAAATAGAAATATAACATTAATACATATTCAATTAAGGAAATGGCCGATCGTATCGCTTAGAAATAAGAGGGTACATAACAAAATTAATGATTAACTTTAAAAAGAAACACGACAAGAACAACTATGCTACTAAATAACTGTAATATAAGGTTTTGTTACATAACCATTGTAGACCAATATAGCTACAGAATATTCTAATAGTGTGCAGGTGAATCCCATTGCTGCGAATTTTATCATCAGTAGAAAAAAATGATGTTTATTACCTAGAGTCGGGTAGGATATAAAGATGTTTAGAGTAAATGTTTATTACGCGATTTTGATTCCTAATTTGTTGCTATAATATTAGGTAATTTAAGCATATATTCTTAGCTGAACGTTGTTCTAGGACATCCTTTTCCAAAGTGGGCGATAACGCCCCCTTGTGGGCGCTGCAGGCCTAAAGGGGTAAGAGACTTGAGACCTCGTCGCCGTTGTGTACTACCTACTGCGCTTAGGTCTCAAGTTAACTCTTGCGGGCTATATTAAAAGTCTTGTTTGGAATAAATGTTTAATCTCCGCTAATAAACTCACAATAATCAATTAATTTAATTTGACGTTATAGTGGATTTTAAGTAGATGAAAAAATGGGGGCGCTAAAAAATAATTTATTCTCAAAGTGAGCAGTATATAAAAAATAAGTTTGGGAACCACTGTTCTAGGACGTGATTCCCATCCTTGGGGAATAGGGGTTCTTACTCACCTGCATATGTCGTCGAAATGGGGGCGCGGCGTGTTCCGCGCGTGCCCACCTCTCCTCCCATGGGGCGAGTTACATACCGCCCCACGCACAGAGATCTTGATGAGGCCGGGAAAATCCCCGGCAGTGAAGTGGCCTAGGCCTACGCCTGCCAGGGCTGCGGAGAGTTAGTTATGGGCTAGTTCATATACCCGTAGCCCTGACATAAGACGAAGGACGGAACACCCAGGGGTTTTAGTAGGTATCCCTAACTGGGGCGTGGCATGGCACCAGTTCTGACTAGGCATGCTAGTGCCACCCCGATCTGGTGAATCTCGCACAAGGGTCGCGAACTATCCCCCCAAGGTTCTGCCCATGTCGCGGCTTATGGTCCACAATCGGATTTCACCTGGTCAAAAAAAAAGGGCATGCTTCCCATCTATAATAAAAGCATTTCGCCTCTTTGCTTTAATAATATTTTATACTGAAAGTTGAAATATTAGAAGTTGTTTTAACTTCCTAAAAGTAATTGTATCGAAATGTATAACTTTATTTCTGTCAATCTACAATGATTTTAAAAGATATAAGCATTTTAGAAAATAAAAAATCGGAAAGGGATACTTTAATTATAAAATTGTGAAAGTTATTTGACGAACTTATCACGTTATTGAAGCGAAGGGGCAATATGTTAAAATATTTACAAGATAATAAAGTAAAGCTACTTTTGTGACAAATAAGGTTGACTTTTGTCTACCTTAATTGATATTCCGTAGAGACGGTAGAATACCATAACGATGACTAATGGTCACACTGGCTCACTTTGGTAGACTTATGAAGACACGTCATATTCTACTGTTATGGAGTGATTTTTTATGTATTGAGATAGTTAAATATTTTGACGATGATTCTATAGCACAACTTCATTGAAATTCAGAGCTCCTAAGTTCGATTCCTGGAAAAAGAATTCAGAGGAGATAAATGATAAATAAGATAACGTATGGAAGGATATACCTATAGATATTAAGCTTTTGACTCAAATAACAATTGTCAGCTCTTTTCTAGTTTTATATTTATTTATGTAAGTGTATTGTATAATATTTTATTTACATATATCTTATTAGTATAATTTTTATATTTTATTAATGTATGTATGTTATATCATGTATATATTTATAAGATACTGATTCGGCAGTGAGAATAACGCAAGTCAGGAATACGACAATTCATATTTGGGATATTATTAATAAAGAAGAAAGTGATTCAGAGTTACAGTTGCATTTTTATTTCATTCAGAAAGTAAAAAACAACGGACCAATTAGCAACTAATGACAAATAAAAGTTTTTCCAGTACCTTTTGTTTGTTATTTTTAAGTGCATGATAAAATAAATAAATAGAACACTTTATTGTTCACTAAAACTAACAATTGCAAAACTGCATAATTACACTACTTTCTTAACAAAAACAATTATTAGGACCTATCGCTAAAAGGAATCTCTTCCAGACACCCTAAAATGAAATAAAATCTCTAATCGCGATAACGATACAAATAAACGATTTAACA
Source organism: Dendrolimus houi (assembly GCA_039645545.1). Classification (NCBI taxonomy): domain Eukaryota; kingdom Metazoa; phylum Arthropoda; class Insecta; order Lepidoptera; family Lasiocampidae; genus Dendrolimus; species Dendrolimus houi. The sequence goes on along the minus strand of CM077139.1, from coordinate 4,930,268 downwards.
CAGTTAGAGCAGAAAATGAGATGGGACTTATTTAATAGTGTGTGATCAATTTGCATCATAGTCCACTTTCTTCACCGTTAAGAGCAGAATCAGAATGTTGTTAATTGCGTTTAAATAAAACATTCCATAGTAAGCATTATTCGTTGAAATTTCACTACTTTATTCACTGAATGAGACGAGAATCAACGTATTTAAGTTTATTTGCTTCGTAAATAATAGGTTGTGGAAAAAGTCTTTTCGCATATAGTATGTATGAACTTGTAATAAGATCTCTTTGGCTATCCATTTGTATCTGGCTGGTTTTGGTATCATTAAAAAGTCTTAATTTTAAAGAAGACAATTCCAAATTCAAATTAGGAAAATGTGTGATTCTCATTTGTTTTTCTTATTGTTAAAATGAGTGAATCTAATGAAGAAATTCGATACATTTTAAAATTTTACTACAAAAAAGGTAAAATGCAACACAAGCCGCGAAAAAAATTATGATGTTTATGGACCTAATGCAGTATCTGATGAGTAGCGCAAATTTGGTTTAAGCGTTTTCAATCCGGAAATTTAGATATCAAAGATGCACGTCGCTCTGGTCGCCCTGTTACGGACAAAATTGATGCAATTTTTGAAAAAGTGGAGCAAGATCGGCATATTAATTGTTACGATGTAGCTGGAGAACTGGGAATTGACCACAAAACGGTTTTGGCGCATTTGAAAAAAGCTGGGTACACAAAAAAGATCGATATTTGGGTGCCTCGTGAGCTCACTGAAAGAAACCTAATGAACCGTGTACTCATTTGTGATTCTTTATTACGACGTAATGAAACCATTTTTGAAGAAGGTGATAACTGGTGATGAAAAGTGGATCACGTACGACAAGAACGTGCGAAAAAGATCGTGGTCAAAGGCCGGTCCGGCTTCACAGACTATGGCGAGACCCGGGTTAACTCGCAACAAGGTGATGCTGTGTGTATGGTGGGATTGAAAGGGCATTATGTCATTATGAGCTGTTAACGCCAGGCAGGACCATCGATTCTGAGCTGTACTGCGAACAACTGATGAGATTAAAGCAAAAAGTTGAGAGAAAGCGGCCGGAATTAATCAACAGAAGGGGTGTGGTTTTTCACCATGATAACGCTAGACCTCACACATCTTTAGCCACTCAGCAAAAATTACGAGAGTTTGTCTGGGAGATGTTAATGCATCCGCCGTATAGTCCTGACCTTGCACCTTCAAATTTTCACCTGTTTCGGTCTCTCCAGAATTCCTTAGGCAGTGTCAGGTTAACATCACGAGAGTACTGCCAAAACCACTTGTCGCAGTTTTTTGATCAGAAGCCCCAAAATTTTTATAGCAATGGGATCACGTCCCTACCTACAAGATGGCAAAAAGTTATCCAACAAAATGGCACCTACATACTTTAGTCAAATGTAAATAAACTTTATAAAAAAACCTTTCGAATTTTTATATAAAATGCGAAGAAACTTTTTCCCCAACCTAATATTATATCTATATATATAGGCTACTTTGACTGCCGATAGAGACATTTTGAGAACTTTTAAGGAGCCAACTAGCAAAGGTGAATATTATTCTTCACTGTGAACTATTTATTCACTATGCGTCCGACTCGTGCCTGGCCGTTTTTATTTTATTTGGTGATTACTTTTTATTCTTGTAAGAATGAAATATGAGTTATTTAATATTTTTATCACCTATAAAAATACACTATAAATTTTTAACAATCTAAAATTCTTACCTATATATTGTTACGTGCAAGCGGGGGGGTATGCACTTGGGATTGGAAAGAAACACCAAATTTTTAACTAACTTTTATTAATGTTACGAGTTCCAGGACTCGAATTAAAATGCCGTTGGAATTATTATAGAATTTATTAGAACTATACAAACGCGTATAACACAGGTACAAATATAACTGAACACAACCAGTCTAAACGTAATGCACGACTCAAAAACACGCGCAAAGTCCGTCACTAACGTCTTTGCTTCGCTTGTGGCTATCGCTAGACTGACGATCTCTCCATTGGGGCATTGCTTTATGCGGCACAAATGCAATATGTCTACCTAGACCGCGCGGACCAAATTCTTAGAATCACACCTGGCTAATGAAAACAAAAGTAATCCAAATACCGAAAAGTAATAAACTTTGCAAAACAGGTATGCAGGTGTGAATTTGTCTTTGTCGGTCGTAATATTAACTTACACAGCAGTACGTCATTCTTCTCCGTAGGGTTGCCCCTACACGCACAACTAGCGACGCACTGTCCCGACGATAAGTTGTCTCACTCACGCACAATTCCGTCGCCGATATGGCGTAGACCACCTCCTGCTGCTGCAGTGGTCACCTCTGAATCTACCGCGCGTAGCTCGCTTCTGGATCTCCTCTTAAATTATGCTAAACTCCTCCTTCACTGGACTACCCACTAAACTTTTCACTAAACTCACCACTAAACTCGTCACTCTCCTCTAGTAAACTCTTCTTCCAACTTTCTAAACTCGTCACTATCTTCTATTTAACTTCTCTTCCAACTCTCTCGTATCGCACTTGTCGCTTTGCTGTCTTCAACTGAACTACCCCGTAGGCGCGCCTTACGCTGCTTATATACACGGAAGAATCTTCTGGAACCCATAATTTCGATCTTCATTTCGTTATTATTTTGTTCATCATCGATCCCTTTCTAAAATGTATCTGTCCTTGTCTTTTTCTTCTGAAATCTTCTACATTTTTCTGAAACTCGTTAAACCAACTAGATCGTTCTACCATCGCTCGCCACAATATTATGTACATTTTTATCTACACTGTAACAAGTTTCAAAAACAAAATATTATTAATACAAGTGGTATCTTTTACATTCATACAACTAAATTACCTACTTGTTATTCATGAACAAATGTAAAATAAAATATCAAGTAATATTCAAGGCCAAAAAGGTAAAATCTAACAGCCTTGCCTCTGAAATCTATGCCGGTTCCATATCCCGGGCGTGGACCAGGGATATAAGTGTCCTAAATGTTGACGTGGGATACTTTTTATCCCGATAAATACGTACGTTCCGTGGGATAGACGAATATTTATAGCGAAAAAGGTGTCGCTGGGTTATGTTATGTTATGTTTCAGCACGTGTCGTTGCCAAGGCCAAGCGGACTTGGCTGGCACATACTATAATATTGTAAAATTCTAAACATGCCGTGTAAATTAAAGTTATTAAAAAAAACTAATAGAATAGGCTATAAAACGATGGAGAACACGTTGTAATTTTTTTTTAGATTTCCTATCTGTTTTTTCGGGATTCACGTAAAAACTACGGGGCCGATTTCGATACGATTTACGCCGATTGACAGCTAATTTTTAGACTTAAACTCTGAGCTACTTTTTATCCTAAGAATCCTGCGGGAAATTTTCTGGGAACGGTTTGTAGTACTGGTGCATAAAAATTATCTTATTCCGGCACACTTTTCACTAAAACGACAGCTTACATTCTTTTTTAACTGCCGGGGTACTTTGTGTCCCGGAATCCTGCGCGAATTTAAAGTCAAGCATGGACGAAGTCGCGGGCATATCCTAGTTTAAAAATAATAATTTAACCTTTTTCTTTGTAGATATACAATGGCGAAACTTAGTTTGCTGATCGTACTTCTATGTCAGATTATAACCCTACCAATATTGGGAGGTCGCAGCGACGATGAAAACCCTTTCATGGACATGGCATCCGCGTTGCTACAGAATATGGGAGGTGTTGGAAATAATAACATGGATGGCTTAGCAGCTATCGGAAATATTGTAGGAAGCCTAATGCAGGGGGACAACGCTAAGAATCTCGGTTCTATGTTGGGGCAAAATGGGGATTCTAATGCTGGCGATATTTTGTCAGGTAAGAGAAAATATCATTTCTTTTCCTTTCTAAACTATTTTATCACTTTATAAATAATATCAATTTTTGGGAGTCAGTAACCTTGTAGCGGCGAGAGGTGGAGGTTAAATGATACTTCAGATGGCAGAGAGTAGTATTCATTGTCGAGTCCTGATGTGAACTGAAATGAACTAATTTGTTTTGGAAAGGGTAACAAAATATTAACAAGTCGTACAGCTAGTACAATACACACAATGTGTGAGCAGGACGAATGATGTGCGAGCGAGATAGAGCAACTATTAATATGTGCGCTCCCGCGTTGCGCTAGCCGGAGGCACAGATGGCATTAACAATCGCGTCTTAATAATAATAATCCTGGTGAGCATCTTCAATCAATACCGCCATAACAAACTGCTCCTTCCCCGCGATCTGGGGGGAGATAGATGTCATCGGTATTTATAAACCTGGATAACCGGCTTATAAATCGTGCAGATATCGCCCAATCAGCCTACTGAGCGCACTCAGCAAGCTTTATGAGAGGGTTATCCTCTCTAGACTTAGAGATTTTGCCATCAGCAAAAATCTACTACCCGATGAGCAGTTTGGCTTCCGTGCCAGACAGACACTCGTACGTCCAACAAGTGCACCGCATCACGGAGCACATACTATCTCACTTTGTCCATCGCCCCCACCCTATAGGAACAGCCGCACTGTTTCTAGACGTAACTAAGGCCTTCGACAAGGTCTGGTACAACGGCTTGATTTACAAGCTGTACCAGTTCAGTGTGCCAGACAGACTCGTGCTCATCTTGCGAGACTTCCTCCTAAGCCGTAGCTTCCGTTTTCAAGTTGAGGGAACGCGCTCGTCTTCTCACCCACATACAGCCGGTGTACCACAGGGTTCGGCCCTGTCTCCACTACTCTTCACGCTGTACACCAGCGACATTCCAAAAACTCCAGATGTGGATTTGGCGCTTTTCGCGGATGACACCGCACTCTATACATCAGATCACAACCGACAAATGGCTTGCGTTCGGCATCAGGCAACTGTCACAGAGTTAGGGGAATGGTTTCGCAAATAGAGCCTAGAGGTGAACCCGGATAAAAACGCAGCAATGTTCTTTTCTCGGGCACGCTTCGCTCCTCCAAATGCGCTTGCCTTCGCCGAAAAGCCATCTCGCTCTACGACCAACAAATCCCCTGGGCAAAGTACACCAAATACCGGTGTCATCCTAAATCAGAGCTTGCGCTTCGACAAGCATATTACTATAGTCGGAAATATTTGTGCTGGATCGTGTTGCACCCATGATAGATACATGAAGCAAAATGTCCCTCAGACACAAACTTACCCTATATAAAACATGCATCCGCCTGATCATGATATACGCAAGTGAGGTATTTGGCCATGCCAAGCCTGTCTTTTTAGATAAACTGCAAATCGTACAGAATAAATTCATGCGCAGAGCCCTCGGTGCTCCCCTCTAAATGCGTAACGTCGACCTCCACCGCGATCTGGAGCTTCCCTCCAGCAAAAACTACATTACGTCGCTCTCGCGTAAGTATTTCGATCTCGCGCCGCACCATCGAAATCCGCTCCTCGTGTTCACGTCCGATTATAAGCCTCGACGACCGTGTAACGTTTTCACGGACAGGCGAAGTTATTACAAAATGGCTGGCCCGGCTCAGCCCGCCCGCGGCTAGGACGTGAGGCTGGCAGGTACCGTCAGACAGACACAGACGGCGGCGTCCCAGACGCCGCCAATCACGGACTCTCGACGTCCCCCCGAGGGACGCCAGGAGACATAGCAATAGGATAGACTAGGTGTGTTGCTGGGAAATTTCTTTCGTCGTTTCTTCTCTCCCTAACTCCTCTCTAACACGTTGCGAAACGGCAGTAAGATAGTGTAGGCCGCCTCGAACCGCCGATCCCGGTCCACCGGGATCCTTCCCCTCGGCCTTTATATTACCCGTCGCTCGTTCTCAATTACTCAATTACATCGTTGTGTCGCCCTCTAGTCGGAATAGTTACATTCATCCCCCTCTCATGGCAACAGTCTAGCCGAGGTAAAGCCCCCTAGGGAGCTTGACGACGCCCGATTCCGAATCGAAACCATCGACTACGAATGAAAATCATCGAGATATTTTAACAATCGAAACAATCGAGTTGAACATCTCACCATCTCTCATCTCTATCTTTAATGGCCTTGTAATCATTATCTTGCAAACAAACGACAAACACGTGGAATGTATTCAAAGAAAAATACCTAATTATGAACTATACATTTATTTCCTCGTCTTTTATTTATTCAGATGTTATATACTGATGTCTTTTCTGTATATACATACATATTATAGAATATTAATGCACAAATTTGAATAATTTGGCAAACAATATTTGACAATAAATATAATATTTAATTTTCATTGAAGTACATTTTTTTTGTTTTATGTCTTCAACGAATACGGCATTGATTTTGCCAACGTCACAGTTCAAACAATAAAAGTTTTAATTATTTATTTATTATCATAAAAAGTCTTTGAATCAAAGTCAAAATAAAATTGAAGTATCTGTAATGTTAAAATAACAGCTTTTTACTAAATGCATTTAAAAGTATATACGGTACTTATAGCAAAAAAATAATTTTTTGTCTGTTTGTCTAATTGTTCCGGCTAATCTCTGAAACGGCTGGACCGATTATGACAAGACTTTCACTGGCTGATAGCTGATATTATAAGGAGTAACATAGGCTACTTTCTTTTTTTAGGGTACCGCAAAAAAATCCACGCGGACGAAGTCGCGGGACAGATAGTTTGAAATAAAAATGAGCTAGTCGTATAAGTATAATTATATCTAGCCATGGCATAGGTTCGAGTCCTGCCCGGAAAGCAGACAATTTTCTGATCTAATCTGCATGCATATTATATACAATTACCACTTGCTGACGGTGAAGGAAAGCATCAAAATAACAGATGTGTGAACCTTTCTTTACTTTAGATCATATCTAGTGTGTATTGTGAATTTTGTAATGGACAAAAAAACATTGAGAGTTTATCTTAAATTTTGCATCGCCAATGGAATTTCGTATTCGGAGACACGGAAAACAGACAGAGTAGTATAGTCAAAAGATGATCGACATCCTCATAGTAGGTATATGTTACAACGGGTAATTAAAATAGAAATATAACTGATGATAATAACATATTTATGAGATGATACGTCCCACTGCTGGGCTGGGGTCTCCCATTTATACGGGAATAGACAATATACCCACCGCGCTTACCAACGCTTTTGGCGGGTTTGACACATCAGTTACTTCGATGTGCAAGTTTCATCACGTAGTTTCTTCCATCGTTAACACATGATAATTATAACGACATGCATTACTACCCAAACCCAGTAAAAACCAACAGCCAGACCTCAAGACACTGTGAGCTCTTTTGGCGTACACTAGTACACAAACCAACTTGATTGACAATTTATTTTTTTATTTGACCTCCCATCCATTTTAATATTACCTATATACTGTTACAACTTAGGCAAATACCACGTACATATCTGTAAAAGCACATTGTATTACCTGTCGGCATTTGAACTAATTGTAATCCTTTTATGATAGTCTTCTTTTGTTCACTCATTTATTGGCATACGTTTCTAGTTATTGTAGAGAACAGCCTATTGTCTTATTGTACTCGTTTACGGCCGATCAGGAGCATCATTAGCCACGTGTTGCGTATTATAAGTGTGTACATTAGGGAATCTAATGTTGACGGACTTTGCGCGTTTTATTGAATTACGACACGATTCTGCATTACGTTTGGATTTGTTGCGTTCGGTTATATTTGTACTTGTGTTATACGTGTTTGTATAATTCTAATAAACTCTATTATAATTCTAACGGCATTTTAATTCGAGTCCCGCAAATACAATTATTAGAACTAAGCATGTTGCTGAAGAGTTTCTCGCGCCGTTTCTTTTCTTCAATCCACAACATGTTGCAAAGCGGTGGTAAATCAGATTAGGCTCCCATAGAGTAAATAATAGCCATAAACATAAATCAAAATGAAAAAGTTGGCAGTAGGCTAAATAAAACTGTAACAATACTCATTGACACTTGACATTTTAACTTCCGTGATCACGGCTACTGAAAAGTGACCGAAACGTCGGAATAATAAAAATCAAATAAAACCCGCGCTTAAAACCGTTGAAACGTACTTTTATTGTGTGTACTAGTCGCGAAAACTTAAGAAAATACAATGAATTGATGTTCTTTATTGCATATACAGATTGAAATAAAGTCAAATCAAATGATATATATACAATAGGAGGTCTTGTCGCCGCCAGCGATATCTTCCAGACCACCTTGAAATATGCATTGGTTTGAAAACTGACTAAGTAGTGTATATTTTCCGGTCAAGATTCGAACCCGCTCTTAAGCCCTAAGCTACTACAGTTTAGAAATTATAAATATCGGCTTCAATATGAATCTCTTTATAAAAATAGAAATGAAACACTAAAATAGATTATTAAATATATCAAATCTCGAACAAAAGGTACGATTTTGCTTAATACATCTTTTAACAATAGACGACGTTAATAAAATCAATACAATAAATAAACGATCTATTTTATAGCCATATTAGTACAAGTGTTTATTAGAAAGTCTACATGTATACTACTGAAATAAATTAAGTGATAACAATGCAAAGGTGTTAATTACAGAAATTACAGTAGTTTAATAATTTACACGTCGTTGTATAAGCAGAACTGAATTAAAGGGTTACATATATCTTTGTCGAAACTTGAATAAAGAAATTTTAACGAGTAGTTTCTAAAATTTTTGCGACATGTATACATATTTAAACCACGTTGTAACGGTTTTAAGCAGCAGCTATTGAAAAGTGGCCGAAACGTCGAAATAAAAATCAAACAATATGCCACGTTTAAAATCGTTAAAACAAGTTAGTAATTAAAAACGTATTATAAGCATTTCACTTTTAGATTAATTCAATATTTCATTAGTACCTGGTACCACTACCAATACTACAGTATCTAATTTTAGCCAGCCTTCTGGGCACCTTACTCATAGAAGACGGTGATCGAGGCTCAGTATTCTACTTATAGTCTTGAGGGACTATGGGTAGAATACAATATTGTGGCGACCGAGGATAGAACTTTCTGGCAGCGTAAACCGGTCTCAAGATTTTTAGAAAGAGGTAGAAGATTCTAAGGAAAAGACACGGACAGATACATTTTAGAAAGGGATAGATGATTCTAAAATAGAAGGTTCAGGAAGGAAAAGACAGAGATAGATAGACGTTTAGAAAGGAATAGAATGTAAATAAAAGAATAACGAAAAGAAGATCGAAATTATGGATTCCAGAAGATTCTCCCCGGTATATAAGCTGCGTAAGGCGCACCTACCGGGGAGTTCAGTTAAAGATAGCAAAGCGTCAAATGCGATACGACAGAATTGAAAGAAGAATTAAGTAGAAGACAGTGACGAGTTTAGCGGGCAGTTCAGTGAAGGAGGAGTGTAGTATAGATTAAGAGGAGATCCAGAAGCGAGCTACTCGCGGTAAATTCGGAGGTGAGCACTCCAGAAGTAGGAGGTGGTCTACGCAATATCGGCGACGGTATTCTCAGTGATATATCGTCGAGACAGTGCGTCGTTAGTTTAATAAAAGCGTTTAGCTAATAATAACTGGTATTTCCTTCTAATTCCAAGTGCGCTCGCACATAACAATATAAATGAGTTAAGTTTTCTTTTATTGCATTAGATTATCTATGGTATTGTTAACATTCATTAATATATAATGTAATGTAAATTAAACAAAATATATACAGGAAAAAAAAATATGTAATTAAATATATAATATTCTATTTTCCTTACATTGTTGTTTGTTATTCATACATAATATTTTTATTAATTTTTTGTTATTTAATATTATTCACATAATAACTAAGAATATCCTTGAAAATAGATTACCTAGAAGAGATCTCATTAAACGATAAGACCACCGATTGTTTTCCTAATTAAATATCGTAGGTAACTATAGTTCGTTCGCGTTAAGAATGCAGTGAGTCATCAGTGCAACTGCAGGGTAAATGTGTATTCACAACGGTGTTAAAATTCAAAAAATATATTTTTGAAGATTAAGTTTAACAAATTTAAAAAATACACTTAAAAGTTAAAAATCAAAATTAAGTTAATATTTTAATCACTATCACTAGTATCCTCGTTAGTATTTATAATAAAAGAATTTTCAGCAGCGAGTTCCATGACGTCATCTAAATCTCACATGGTATTTTCTTCTTGTAAGACGTGGTCGCAGCATTTCTTCCATCGATCAGCGTCTACTAAACGAATTGGGTCTTAAAATATTTTTTTCACGTCAGTCATCTTAAAAGTTTTATTGTTGGCAGTAATATAATTTTTTAATTGGGCCCACACCAACCCAATGGGGTTCAGTTTGCAGTCGTACGGAGGTAAACAGAGAATTTCAATTCCGATTAAATATTTATCATATTGTGGGGCGATTTCGCCGGCTTTCTTTAACAATTTTTTTTTTAAATAACTCATTTCCATGAATGTCCTTTTGCTTTTGCTTTAGCCAGTCCATTATTTGCTGTTCGTTCCAAGCGGACGTCGGTATTTTCTCGAGTTTGACAGAATGATAGGGAGTTGTCCATGACAACAATGCTCCCTGGTTCTAACTTAGGCATTATGTTTTTGAACCACTCAAGGAACCTGTCACCGTCCATCTCCTCATGATAACCTTTGGTTGATTTTGACTCGAAAACTTATAGACCTCCTTCCACAAATCCTTTGTCGCTACCAATGTGTAAAACAATTATCCTTTTTCCCTTTCCAGTAGGAACTCTTGGACCGGTAGATGAGCCGTCTTGAAAAACATGTCTCTTATTTTTTATAGTTGTATCCGACCACGCCTTTGATTTAACATGTCCTGCTTTTACCCACGTTTCGTCAAGAAAGTATTTGGTTTTATTTGCTTTTCTGTGTTCTTTTATTTGCCTGAGATATTTACGCCGCCACAAAACAATGTCTTCTCTTTCCATTAATAATGTTCTATTATCCTGTTTATTAAAGTCAAATTCCAGCTCATGCATTATTTTGTGAAGTGTGGTACGTTTAAACGTTAGAATATCTTGATCAGCTTCACAAATTGTCATAATTTTATTTAATGTCGGGTAGTCATTATTTAAATATATTCTGTGTACTTTTCTCCTTATAGCACATTTGTCTAATTCATCGAATTTATCAATCACAGGCTTCCTGGCCCTATTTTTCACTGGCGATTTCAATGTATTATTTTCCTTTTTTTTCACTAAGAATACTATAAACTGTTCTCTCGGACACACCGCATGCATTTGCCGTTTTTTGTACTATGCTGTCCACAGTCACATTTAAATCAGAATGTTTAAAATACTTAAAAACATTGTAACTTACTTTTCTCTCTCCACTGTGAATTACCGAACGACTTTTATTTTTACAAATTGGTGAGGTATTCATTTTTAAAATATAAATCATTTAACTCAATTACAGGACACAACCGTCGCGTTCGAAGCTATGCCTTCAACTAGTCACTGTGAACTTGACCTTGTAATTTGAAAAGATTTGATTGGTTAGGTGGCGGGGCTAGGTCGGCGAACAATGATGACTCACTGAATTCTTAACGCGAACAAACTACATGCATTTTGATAAATGTTGAACTTGGTTAGCAATAAATGTGATCATACTATTCAACTAATTTTTCTCAACACTACGTTTCACGTGTACACAAACACACGTTTACATAGCATTTATGCACACACACGCAATCTGCGGCCCAATCCTGCTACTTCTATATCTTGGCGTTACGAAGATATTCAAAGTACAATTCTATGGCGATAGTGTTGAAAATTCGTATTCTAAATCTATAATATGTTCTCGATATCGTTGCCGCGGAATAATAGTAAAAAAAATTGTATTACCATTAGCAGATCTGGAGGTTAGCCGAAATTAATATTGAAAAGCTACCAACATTTTTAAACATTATTTCGTGTGTTTTGCTTATAAAAATAGGATAGCGTTCCCGTGCGTGGTCCGCCATTGGAATTAACAGAATACCGAAATCAGGCAAACCTACGATTGAGACGATAGTATTTGACGATTTTGACGAGTTAGTAATAGCAGAATCGGTCCCCTGAACAAACATTGAGTCTCTGCATTTTGTACGACTAAGTACTTTATACATCTACATTAGTATATTTATTAATTTTATTCATCTAAACCTTATATTACTACAGTAATCTAGTATATTGTTCAGAATTTCAATATTTCGATTTTGAAGTGAAACTTCTATATAGACGGGGGTTTTTTTCTGTCACGAAAAAGCGTTACGGCCGCGGCGAAAGTCGGCGCATAAGCCTAGAGTAGACGTGGTGAGAGGTGGCATAATTTTAGAGTAGATTGGTTTCGCATTGAATTTAGTTTTTTGTTTGATAAAATCAAATATTTTTAAATAAAAAATGCATTCATTAAAATGTACCTAACCTAACCAAATCATAATTTGCAGTAAACCTGCGAAAAATCGAAATTTAGGCTAGGACACATAGTAGAAGTGAAACTTCAACGGACAAGTGGCAAAAAGAATCGCAATAAAATTTTAACTTGAAGTTTTACGGGCAGGTTTTCAAATTGGACAAGTACATTAACAATCTGCCCGTAAAACTTCAAGTTAAAATTTTGTTGCGATTAGTTTTGCCACTTGTCCGTTGAAGTTTTTTTTTAATTAGTCTTTGTTGTATTTTGTTGTTGCACACACTTCATCCTTTTATGTTAACTCTCTTACAGTACAGGCTGTCAAACTCTGGAATGCGTTCCCTCTTACTGTCTGAGAGACCAAAACATTACCTACATTTCAGAATTCACTTAGAAAGTACTATCTGTATTTAAATAAATATGTCTAATATATTAAACATTTACTTATTTAACTATTGTTAATATAAAATGCTTGTCATATATAGTGTTAATAAATATATTTATTTAGATTATTTTGTATATACGTATATATTGGTATTCTATAAATGTGTCTCGATCTATGTATGTATTAAATTTATAAATTAGTGTTAATATTGTTACGAGTTACGGGACTCGAATTAAAATGCCGTTTGTAATTACTATAGAATTTATTAGAACTATACAAACACGTATAACATAGGTACAAATATAACCGGATGCAATAAGTCCAAATGTAATGTACAATTAAATAACACGCGCAAAGTCCGCCACTATATCGCTTATAGAATGTACACGTCTTGCTTTGGCCGTGGTTCTCGCTAGGCTGCCTCCTCACCCCTCCATTTAGGCATTGTTTTATACTAATTATACGATACAATAATCGACCGCGTGGACTGGATCTTCCGAGAACTACACATGGCTAACGACCATCATAAAGGATTACAATACACAATAGGCGGCTTTTCTAATAACAAATTTTAAACACAAATTAAACAAAAGAAGTTCAAATGCGGGCAAGTAATAAACCGTGCTTTATGGCCTGCAGGTGTACATTCACATGTACGTGCTTCGTGGAATTTTGGCTAAGTTGTAACAATATGTATATTTAAATTGTACAGTCTTATCTTTTTCTGGTCCACCTACATCGCCAGATTAGTTAAGAATTTCTTTTAAGCTAGTTTGCCTGGAAGATATCGCTTTTAGCGATAAGGCTGCTGATGTTGTTGTTTTGCCAAGAAGTATTGTAATTATGCATTTGGTCTTTGTATTTGTTTATTTTGGTGAGCAATAAAGTGTTATCTATTTATCTATTTTGTATTTTGCTACAGCAGAAAGAAAGATATTTGGTTTAATCCTAGTTTCGGGACTTTGGTATGTGACGAAATGCACAAAGTTATTGTTTTTCTCCATTCTTATGGACTAAGAGCCCGTGAACGGCTACCTGTATGTATTTGACCAGACCTGAGTTTTTGTACATTGAGGCCCCTATACCCATCATGCATGAGGTGGGGGGGACTCACTAAGCTCAAAGTGGTGGACGCGACGAGCGCTCAGGTAAGACAGGTATCGATTTTTGACGAATTTTAAATCCATTTGACCACGTCTGCCGTTTTAAAATTTGAAAACATGTGATTAATATTATCGGAAATTAAAAATGGCAGACCATTATCGCGCATTTTACTTTGTGGCAGACAATTTTGAAATGCATAAAATTTTTTTGAAAGTAATTGACTAGATCTGCCATTTATATATTTTATTTATTATAGTCTTAAAAACTTATATGTGAGCTAACCTTATGCAAGTATAGGGGCCTCAATGTACAAAAACTCAGGGCTGGTCAAATACATACAGGTAGCCGTTCGCTGGCTCTTAGACCGTTATATATTGTGGCTATAAAAATTTATCTCATATTTATTTTTCGTAAAATTTACAGGTTTGGGAAGCTTATTAGGCGGGCAAGATGGCAAAATGAACCCAGCGTTAATCGGAACTATGGTATCACTTTTCGCTCAACAAATGGGCTCATCAAACACGCAAAAACGTCAAAAACGACAATCACAGGAGGAGCCTGGACTGAATCTAGACAGCATTATGGGCTTAGCTTCAGGATTACTGGGCAATCAGAACTCTGGTGGAAACGTCGGCAACTACTTACCTCTAATAATGGATGCTATAAGTTCCCTATCAAATAACGAAGCAGAGAAGAAAGCTGACGAACACAAAGATCATGCTTCGTTCCTACCCCCCTTTTTGGAAAAAGCACATTTATATTGGGACCTATTCATTAACTCAGAATTAGGAAAGATTGTATGGGAGAAATCTGGTATGAAGCAGACTTTGAAAGCTTTTACCGGGCCCGATGGGAAAATTAGTTTTGATATGATGTTCAAGAATCTTGAGAACCATTCCTTCAGACGACACTGGATAAAGGCAGCAGCGAAATATTTGACTGACTTCGTTGTGAAGTTTTCGAAGCCTGAGGTTTATCAGAGGTGAGTGTATTTTTGCTTTAGTTTTAGGGTCTTGTAGCTATTTTATCAGAAATAGAATCATCCTAATGTAGTCACTGTTCTGTACATAATATTAATAAATAAATTTTCCTGCCTTTTTTTTAATCAACTCAAAAAGGAGGAGGTTCTCAATTCGTCTGAATGTTTTTTTTTGTGTGTTCGTTACTCGAGTTATCAAATTTGTATACGCCAGTTGTACAATATCTACAAATGCTTAATATAATATTTCTAAAGCTATTGAAGTATTTGCGCAACTAAAAAGTAATAAAAAAAAATCAAAACTAAACCGACTTCACATTATAAAAGTAAAACATAAATCAGCAAACAACAACAAATTTACAAAATATAGTACTTTTTATATTTTACCTAACACCGACTTCAATGTTATATAGAAAGAAGTCAGTTAATATTTATTTTTTGATTTTTAGTGTGAAGCCGGTTAGGTTTTCGTTAAAAAAAAATATTGCATGAGTTCATCTGACAGGCAGACGGCCCACCTGCTGTAAAGTGGTTACCATCGCTTATGCGCAATTGTAACACCAAAGCTGCTAACAATGTGCTGGCGCTCTCTAAAGGCAGACTATGCTAGAATACAACTCAAGGTTGTTATGGCATACGCTAGATACTACTGGATCTATATAGATGTATTATAGGAATGTGTAATCTGTTGCCACTATACAATACTGCAATGAAATCCTAACACAAATAAATATTAGGGGTGGCCAGTGTAAATAGTTTCTCGTCGTCGTCCCCTACTCCCCAGGGTCAAAAGCTGGCTACGCCCATGCATAGGGGAAGTGGGAAGTAGGCCACCAGAACTCTCACTCATCGCATGAAAAACGATTAGCTGAAGGCTAACCGTTTCACGCCGATATTCAGCGAGAGCGTGGTATTACATCGAGCGAGCTGCAATCAAGATAGTCATTCCATCATGTGCGTCTGTGAATATAATATTAATGAAATAGATGAATCAAAAGGAGTGTGTCTAGATTGTAGTAAGTGGAGATTCATCGTCTCTGCCTATCCCCATGCGAACCAGGCTAGAATGAATGAATGTATGAACCAATGAAAACTCTTCATTGTTCGCCATAAACTTAAACCAAGACAATAATGTAGATAAGTACATTTACATCAGAATAATGGGTTGCCTAATCATCATTAGCGATCTCTTTCAAGAAATCCGGAGTCCAAGAAGACTTTAAAAGGACTGTTAAGAAAATATTTGTTAGGTTACTTAACTAAAACAAATACAATATACAATGAGTTTCAAATCACAACGATTCTAAAGAAGTTTCACTTAAAAAACAAATGCATAATATAAATGAAGGCTGGCGTCTCTTTTTCTCAAAGATTAAGCGTTGCTATACAACGTGGCAACGCCGCCAGCCTTTTGGAAACGTTCCCGGTGTGTGACAGTGGTTTGGGACCTTATCTTATGGTATTTTATCTTAACAATTTTTCCCTTTTTTTGTTTAGTTCATAATTGTAATGTGTGTTTTCATGAAGAGTTGAAGTAGATAGGTAAGAAAAGTTGCTTAGAAACTAATAAAGTATAATTCAAATATAAAGATGTAATATACTTTTTAATATGAGATCTTATTGATCTATCCATATTCCAGCTATATAACGACAAGCCAGTACGTAGTGAACGGTTTCATAGACACTCAAGGATTCCCCAAGAGCACACATTTCAACGTGAACAAACCAGAGAAGTCCATTACAGCACTATTAAATTACGTGTTGAAGAAATACCTGGATATAGACACAGATGTATATGAATATGTTAAACCAGCTACTGAATATATCAAGGTAAGGTTTTGTAAGGTTGAGATACTTAAAGATGAAAAAGAAACATGATTGATGGTTAAAATTTCAAAATTCGTAAAGCGATTTTAGTTCAATACTAGAGGTCCCGGCAGACGTTGTCCTGCCCTAAAAAAATGAAAAATCTCGTAATCGATCCCAGCACCACCTACCGGTTCCAATTGTGTATCTAAACCACTCTAACACACACAAAAAAACATCAAAATCATTCCAGGAGATTAAGAAGATCCTAGAACCAGACCCCGGCACCACCTACCAGTTCCAATTGTGAATTGGAACACAAAAAATTTCATTAAAATTGATAAAGTCGTTCTCAAGTTATGTGCGTACATACATTTCTATGATTCAATTTTTATACCTTTTAAAGTTAAACTTTCCTTAGACTTCTACAAATATTGCAAAATCAAAATTAGGCAAATCGCTTCAGCCATTCTCGAGTTTTTGTACGACTAACAAACGTCAATTTATTTTCATATATAAATATAGTGTTACGAGTTAGCGGGACTCGAACTAAAATTATTATAGAGTTTATTAGAACTATACAAACACGTATAACACAGGTACAAATATAACCGAACACAACAAATCCAAACGTAATGCAGAAGGTTGTAATTCAATAAAACGCGCAAAGTCCGTCACTATTAGATTCCCGAATGTACACACATCACGCCCGTATCATAGTTGTAGCTCAACTGACTCCACTCTCAATCAGGCAGTCGTTTTATACTTCACAAATACAAATGTGCCCGCCCGGCAACATCGACACAATTTCCTAGAATTAGCTTGTAATTCTAATCTGCAACACCTGGCTAATGATGCAGCCTACAAGCGGCCGTAAACAAGTACAATAGAACAATAGGCTGTTCTCCACAATAACTTAAAAACGTATGCCAATAAATAAGTGAACAAAAGAAGACGATCATAAAAGGATTACAATTAGTTCAAATGCCGACAGGTAATAAAATGTGCTTTTACAAATCTGTACGTGGAATTTGTCTTTGTCGGGGTCTAAGTTGTAATAATAGATATAATAATAACATGTTCAGGGTACTGCTGGGGCTGCCTCGATTCTGCAGTACATCCATTATGTTCGCTGAGGCACTGATGAATTAACGCCATCAGGCGTAAGAAAGCCTCGTCTTTACTATTCAGAGTCCGGGCTAGCACCAGCAGTATCCTGAGGGTGTTCGCAGAGAGAATGGACTCCCCTTTCCTTCGATGCTGGGTAAGGCCACATATCTAGTGTCGAAGGAGGGGGTGGGGCCATTCTTTCTGCTTTTGTGTTCTGTTGTGTCCGACCTACTAACATAGATATAATGTTTTTCACTAACAAATGGATATGATATCTGAAATGGAAATAAATAATTATACTATTATTATTAAACGACTCAACCAAATCTAAGCACTCTGGCTGAAAGGCACAAAATTGAAAAGACAGGACGGCATTCAATAATATGGAATAATTCAAGTTTATGTTTATCACTTAAGGAGACTCGTCCAACTTGAAAGACTGAAATGAACCGTCTAAATCTGATATTAGATGGATCAACCAAATTATATTGTATGTAACGAATGTAAGTAAGCTCGTAACGAAGTCGAGGGCTTACTATAGTCACAAGTTTGTAAAACCCATCAACCGCACGTGTGTCGTACAACCTTTTTTCAAAACATTTGCTTGAAAACAGCACAATAGGTAATGAATCAAACATAAATATCAGTCGGAAAGTCGCAACAATCTTTGACGTTTCTAATATGAAAATGGCGTCATGTACGCCTGCTGAAAATTAGAACTAGGTACATTTTTCATCTCATTTTCTCTTTCATATTAAAGTGAGACAAATGTATTGATCAAAAGCGCTTCCAAGGAGGTTCGGCTATTCAGCTTATTTCTTCTCGTAATGTGAAGCTCCTTGGTAGAATTCTTATATATTCTTCTTCACCTAAGTACCTATTTTACTACAAGTTCCGTTGTATGGTGTGTAATTTTTAACTTTCGAACTATGCACACAGGCTTTGTAAACGCATTTTGTTTTAGCAAAAATGTTGAAAATATTTTTATACCAAAGTTATTTTACGAAAAGAATATTGCTTTCCAAAATTCTGTTTGACTAAATTGGATTAATAACATTTGTTCAAGATGGATTGCCGAAGTTTGGAAAGTCTTAAATTTCTTGATAGAAAAAGAACTAAAAAAGTTAGGACTGTTTATTGGATAAATTTTATTTGGTCGGCCTGATAATTCTAGATTTATTCCTTACACTAATTGAAATTTCCATTTTTAATATTATATCATGTCGGTAGTTTTTAACATCCATTGATTGATGGATACACAATAAAGATAGACCAACAAAAGAAATGGATGGATTGTGTAAAGGATCACATAATAATGTGTGATGTGACAAAGGATATATGCCAGAATACTCCTTACTCCACAGAAAGAAATAGACATATTGTGTCTACCCCAATTGTTTGGGAGGTGGACGTAAAGTAAAAGAAGCTTTTTACCTCCCAGTGGCGGATTTAAGCGCACATTTGCCGCCCGGCCGCCAGCAGGCTAATACAATTTTGTCCCTATCAATCTTTACAATTTGAACCGTATTTATTACAATTCTTTGTTAATGAAATTTAAATGTAATAAATAAATCGGCAGAGAAACACACATATTGCATATCCCCAAAAAGCAAGATACACTTGTGTTATAGGTAATATATAACGGACTGCTCTGGGGCTGATCCCAGACACCCAGACCATAGTAAATAACAGAGAAAAATCGTTTCCGAAATTTACTTTACCAGGAATCGAACCCGGAGCCTTTGCGTTGCAGGGAGGTAGGCCGGCAAACGCTTAGCCCGCTCAACTACAGAAGTCGTAAATCTAACTTTATTGCTTGTCTACTATTTATTAATATTCTCTTTACTGCCCGTGCATCATAATTACACTACACTTTGAAAAAATATGGAACTTGTGAAGCATATTACATGTTAAATTCTTTATGTGGAATTTATAAGATTTAGGTATATATAGAAACTTTAAATTTTGTAATATATTTAAAAAAATCGGCTCTAAATTTGAAGCCTAGGGCTTCAAATATAGAGCCGACTCCAACCTAATCAGCCTGCTGGTAAATACACCACTATTTGCCATTTTATACGTCATGGCTTAAATTTTTAAATTCATTTACAGGACACCCTGAAAATGGCTCAGAAAACCACCAAATCTTTATCAAGCCGCAGTGACTACAACGCTTTGGCAGATCGTCTTACTGATACCCTTAATTTGGAGGTGATCGAGCCAGTTCTGCGCGTGTACAGAGCATACAAGCACTCGTTAGCTGCTCCTCATTGCCAGGAACACCTCATGTGCTTAGTTAACCAGCATCCTGATCAGGGAAAACCTGGTAAGTTCACGTCATAGAAGAATGAAACATTACTTGTAGAAATGCAGGTGACATTTGTACAGTCGCGGTATGAAAAGGTTCGTCACCTTGAAGTCGACTTTTGCTTGCACGAGTACAAGAAACAGTATTGCCAACATTTTAAAGTGTGAAATCGTGGCGTCTCGGGTCGCATCGGTTGCTTACTCTGTTTTTCTAGTCATAAAAAATAGTACATTTTGATTTGAATTCACACGCATCTCATGATATCGTATCATCGCATCGCGTGTTAATAATATATGTCCGGTTTTAAAACCGTATTTCATCTACCTGATAACAGCAACAACAGCACAATATCTAGATCGCGCGTATATTGTACTTTGTAAGCAAATGCTAATAATTGGCACACAACAAAGAAATACATAATTACATAGATTTTTGTTGTGTCACAATTGTTTGTCAATTTTATCAAGATTTTAGAGACACGCAAACGCATAGCATCCTCGATGCATATACCCTTCATTCCCTCTAAGTAAGAATGGCGGGCGTTGAACACCTGCTTACTTACTGCCTTGATGCGTATGATAGCTAAAATTAGTAGTAGACACATATTATAAAATTATAATCTTAAGCTTGATTGCAGCACCACCTACCATGTCCAATTGTGGATCTAAACCTAGCAGAGGCTCACTCAAAAATTTTATCAAAATCGATCCAGCAGTTTAGGAGTTCAGTTACATACCCTGAAATCTGACAACTTAACCAATGGTTGTCAATTTTGCCATTATACGTTTTTGTTTGCAATATTACTATTACCTCTCACAAAATGTCTTTTTGAGGGACATTATATACTCAAAAAAGTAATTTTCTTAGAAGTAATTGTAATTTTGTTAAAGGTAATTGTAATCTCGTAAACGAAAGTCGAAGACCTGTAATGGCAAAATTGTCAACCGTTGGTTAAGTTGCCATATTTCACGGTATACATATAGGTACAGAAACATATAGCAAGATAAAAGAGCGGGCGTTTAACCACACACTGGCAAATAAGCAAATGGCCTACCTGATGGAAAGTGGCTACTACAACTTATGGACGTTTACAACACCAGGAACCTTTCTAACACGCCTTTTCATTTTATAACGCCTTTCAAATGACCCCATGTCCTAGGGCAGAGGAAAAATCTCGGCAGAAAGTTCCCTACAAGTCGCTATAGTTTGCGAATTAAACGATCTATTATTTATCTATCTACATTTATCACCATTATATTATATTAATTATTTCTACTTATAGAGGGTAGAACATTTACATTAATTAAGTTGAGGATGGTAGTAATAACGAAAAGAAAAGCAGGTGAATGGATAATAAGATATATAAACCCGGCATTGATCGTTATTTTAACTTTTACGAGACCTTACTCTTTCCTTTTACTGTCCTCTTTCTCTTTTAGTGTCCTCTTTCTGATTTATTGTCCTCTTTCTTTTTTTACTGTCCACTTTATATTCTGTAGGCCCCAATTTATGACTTTCTTAATCCATTTTTTGTTCCTTTTGTCTCTTTACCTTTACCTTTACCTCAGTCCATTTTCATTTTATATATTAAAAGATTATGTTTACCAAAGTCTTTCGCTTTGATTTTATTTCTAAATAGAGTTTGCTACGCCGCGTGTCAAACTCTAGGCAGTAGCTTTATTTTCGCTTACACAAAAACTTAGTTCGTTTTTTTTTTTATTTATGACAATAACAAAGAAACTATATCCATATATTACAGTCTACACAACTGCCCAGCAAAACATAGAGGTGAGTCGAAGCAAGCCTGATTTGAAGTAATACTTACAATGAATGACATGTTGCTTATCACTACGTAAGTTTGTTAGCGAATTGAAAAAACGCGATTGTAACGCCAACTATTTTCCTAATCCATCTTTTCTAAGGAAATGATTCCATTTGTCAGGATAAAATGTACCCTAAGTGTTAACTCGGGTTATAAGCCAGCACTATGTCGAGTTTCATTTGAATCCATTCAGTAGTTTTCACGTGATGCTCTAACAGACAGACAAACAAAAATTCAAAAAAATGCATTTTCGAAATCTCCTGGTCCAATTTTTTAAACGCTTTGTACAAACTCGAACCATTTACGGATTTATTTTGATATAGATTGTGGTATTTCTATAATACTTAATTTGAAATATTTCAGGACTGTCAGGTTTTAAGACAGGCTTAACAAAACTAAGCAGTATAGCAGCTTCGGCCGCGCTTAGCTTCCAAAATGGCAAAGGATTCTGGGATCTGTACAACGCTATACAGAGCGATGTCAACTGTGAGGTAAATATTATTTTTTTACGAATACAGCTTTGGAATATTTATTTTCAACGTAAGGCTAACCAAACTGATTAAAAAACAACATAACATAAAAACCGCACCTCTGTTATAATAATAATAATAATTTTTTTATTGAAGTTTCTGCCTTAACTTTAGAATAAATTGGTGGTGGGAATCTTCTTGTAAATATGAAATACCTGTATCAGAAGACAAACAACAGCTTCCGGTAATATATATATATATATATATATATATATATATATATATATATATATATATATATATATATATATATATATATATATATATATATATATATATATATATATATATCTATTATAAGGAAAGAATATTTGCGTGTTGTGTATTTGTGTGTGTGTGTGTGTGTGTGTGTGTGTGTGT
Organism: Dendrolimus houi; assembly: GCA_039645545.1. Taxonomy (NCBI): domain Eukaryota; kingdom Metazoa; phylum Arthropoda; class Insecta; order Lepidoptera; family Lasiocampidae; genus Dendrolimus; species Dendrolimus houi. The sequence goes on along the minus strand of CM077139.1, from coordinate 4,907,461 downwards.
ATCTATGATTTTTAAATATGTGCATCGAGCATTAGGGAGGAATTAATCAACATCTCTATTTCATTATATGTTTTAAATTTTAACTATTTTAAAACAGCTACTTTATAATTGTAGTAGTTCATGGGATATTTATTTAGTCTGTTGTGTATTCTTTTATATATAAGTTTAGATTGTCATTCGCACTGACGACAAGCAAATGTAGTTTTGGTAATATAAGTTAGCATTCTTTTTCTTCTACCTATACTGAGATATTCTTCATAATCGCTCTTTGTATGTTCTTTGAAAGTAATACATAACACTAAGAACGTCAGAAATGGAATATAACATTTCAGCAGAAAATCTTTATTGTTTAAAGAACATTACTTTAAATAATCCGTCTGTCTGTTGTTTAAATCTATGCAAAATTAAACATTGATTAATTGTTTAAAAACCATTGACTGATTTAAATTTGGAATACTGCAATTTGACATTTCTAATTGAACTGAGTTTTCTAAATACTTTTGCTTGTAACTGACATCATAAACAATATTATTTTATATCCTTGTATTAGAATTTTTAAATATAACCCCTCGTTTTCATCTAACCCATTTCCGTGACAGCGAGCAGGAATGCAGCGACGGAAATGGGCAGGGCGAGTTGCTTAAAAATTTTGGTATCTTATCAATATTCGTTTCGCTTAATGTCATTTCTGCTATTAGTATTACCAATTTTTTTTCTACTAATTATCCACCGCTACGATATCGAGAACATATTGTGGATTTGGTAGAATACGAATTTTTGGCAGTATCGCAATGGAATATCCTGGTAATACTAAGACATTGAAATAGCAGACAGAGTTTTTGGCGGAAACTGAAAGGAGATGTTGTGCTGTGCAGTTTTATTTTCTAAAAATGTGTAAAATTACTCTAAAACGAACAATAGTTGTAGGATATTGATAGTTTTTCAGTAGTAATTATGTGTTTTGTGAGAAATGTGAACTGTATAATCAAATGTGGCCTTTTGAGTTGTCACAAGAACTCCGTTGAATGGCACCAGCTGATAACCTACAGTTCAGCTGTGCTACACGTAGTATAAGTTTATTTTAAACATGTTTCCGACTGAAAGACATAGATTCTATGGTCATGAATAAATTAATAATAATAATAAGAAGAAATAGCAGAATTGAGCCACATGTAATTAAAAATCAGAATATACTTTCTTCAGCCAAACTCTAATTGTTATGAGGCACCAAACAGTCTTATCATAATATAATTATATTACAATAGACAATTAATAATCTTAATTAACCCTTTCCAGGCGGCATACCCGGCTGACTGCTCCGCATTCCACGAACACGAACAGAAAGTCACCACAGAGGTGTACCATAACGAATTATAAACTAGTAGCCAACTTAATTATCGTAATTATAATTGAGGAGAACCTTGTTTGTTGCTATAAATACTTTAAAATACACCACAAGCACACATAAATACAAAAATTAAATACAAAAAAATATTGAAATATTAATTGTTTTCAAGCAACATGCTTTGCTAAAACTTTCATTAGTGAAGTATGTATTCTTGACCTGCGACAAGAACTATCTCGTTAATACTAGATCTTCATTTGCATTAGGGTCAAATATTTAGGTTGTGGCCTGTGTTGTTATTTGACAATATTTTAACGTCATTAAGAATGTCGCATCTCAAGTAACGCATTAAGCCCATCACCATGTCTGCGTAAAACGGCATAAATCTTTAACGCTGACGCAGATGAAACCCCGCCGTTGATTCAGGCGAGGCCTACAATTCGGCTGAGACTTTTCTGTAAAGATTTATACTAAAATTTGAATATCTAGCCTTTTCTGCCTTTTAATCGTAATCGACATTTGGACTTAGTATATTTTTTGTTGCAAAAGGTTTTAATTGTTTTGTTTTAAGAATTTTAGTTTTAGTTACATTAGACCTTGCAGAATCAAAAACCGAAAGCCTTCCAATAAAATAATAGTTTAAAATACCTTTTGCAACAAAAAATATACTTGGTCCAAATGTCGCTTACGATGTAATGGCGATAAGAGCTCGATATGCGTGAATACTTAACACTGGCTAGATACACACGTCGTGCAGAGTTATAAAAAAAGAAAGAAACAGTTGTATTCAGTAAAAATTGTGTTACGATTATTATTCGACTGTTAACTTGACTAATGTCGCATGAAAAGTGTGTCAAAGTATTATGGCAACTTAGATTTAAGGTAGCATTTGATCTTCGTAATTAGCAATCTGTTCGCACTTATGAGCGGTTTCTATATCCTACTCAATAGTTAAATAAATAGTTAATTTGCCTTACTACTGGTTAAAATTTCACATAAGCTCTAAACAAGTAATGTCGAATTTGTACCAATGGTAAATTGTAAAACTATACTATAGATATTAGTCCAATCATAAATAATGGGCCTACTTTCAAACCCTTTTCGTGGTTAGTTCTCGTCGTTATCGAAATCATTCGAAGAAAACGAACAACGAAAGGCTTTCAAGAGTAAGCCTCTATACTTTTGTAATAAATTATACTGCAAATTCAATTAAATAAATTATAATTGTCGTAAAATGTATAAAATGTCACATAAGGTTCTATATAATTTTATAGTAAGTAACTTGATTTTTTTATTGTATAAATATCATACATGATTTGTGTTAAATAAACATATTTCAAGAATGTGATACAAGTACTATAACTATTAACTATTGTAATTTTATAGTTATTTATTTCTTAAATTTTTTGTTTTGATATTTGTGTGATTATTTTCTTCCACATAATAAGTAATATACTTAAAGAATTATTCATAATCAAATTTATACAAAAATCCATAAAGTATTTAAATATAAGATAAGTACGTGGTCAAACAAATAATTATATAACGTTGAAAACATTACTATATCCTGTTCATGATAACTTGACGCGCAGGGTTACCAACAATCAAAAATATTAACACCTAAAGCAAGAATCAAAAATACCTAAATCGCGATTACTAGAAAATTCCAACAAACATTATGAATAATTTTCATTTTATAAGAATCGCTATTTATAATCTATTTTCTATATTTTTATATTATATATTTAAGTGATATTAATTTTTAGAATTTGGTAACCCTGCGCGCCAATTTGCAATGAATGGGGAATATAACATCAAAGGTTTTGAAGAGTTTTTGGCTGTCGCTTAAAGAGTATTCTTATTGTGTTATGGCTTGGCAGCTAGGCCTTTAAACCAACTTGAAGTTTAACCAAGTTGATGTTTGTTTATTTTATAAAATATTTGAATTGTATTAAAAATTATCAGTAGTTTATTTTTTTATTTGAGTCTGAGACGGAGCTTGTTACAAACAAAATCGTCATAATTCTCCGTTCATAAGTATATATAATAATAATTTATATCAAACTTACGCGCATATATAGGGTGAACTTTACCATTGTTGGCACCCAGTCAGTTTATTCAATATATTAAAAAATCTTAATATTTTTTAGTATTTAGCCATAGCCATTAAAATATTCATTTATTTAAAAAAAAACATTTTTAAGAAATATTTAAGATTTTTTTTAAATATAAGGTTGGGGAAAAAGTTTCTTCGCATTTTATAAAATAAAAAGTTTTTTTAAAAGTTTATTTAGATTTGACTAAAGTATGTAGGTGCCATTTTGTTGGATAACTTTTTGCCATCTTGTAGGTAGGGACGTGATCCCATTGTTATAAAAATTTTGGGGCTTCTGACCAAAAAACTGCGACAAGTGGTTTTGGCAGTCCTCTCGTGATGTTAACCTGACACTGCCCAAGGAATTCTGCAGAGACTGAAACAGGTGAAAATCTGAAGGTGCAAGGTCAGGACTGTACGACGGATGCATTAACACCTCCCAGCCAAACTTGCAATTTTTGCTGAGTGGCTAAAGATGTGTGAGGTCTAACGTTATCATGGTGAAAAACCACACCCCTTCTGTTGATTAATTCCGGCCGCTTTCTCTCAACTTTTTGCTTTAATCTCATCAGTTGCTCGCAGTACAGTTCAGAATCGATGGTCCTGCCTGGCGGTAACAGCTCATAATGAATAATGTGATGCGATGAGTTAACCCGGGCTTCGCCACAATCTGTGAAGCCTGACCGGCCTTTGACCACAATCTTTTTCGCACTTTCTTGTCGTACGTGATCCACTTTTCATCACCAGTTATCAGCTTCTTCAAAAATGGTTCTGATTCATTACGTCGTAATAAAGAATCACAAATGAGTACACGGTTCATTAGTTTTATTTTAGTGAGCTCATGAGGCACCCAAATATCGAGTTTTTTGTGTACCCAGCTTTTTTCAAATGCGCCAAAACCGTTTTGTGGTCAATTCCCAGTTCTCCAGCTACATTGTAACTACTAATATGCCGATCTTGCTCCACTTTTTCAAAAATGGCATCAATTTTGTCTGTAACAGGGCGACCAGAGCGACGTGCATCTTTGATATCAAAATTTCCGGATTGAAAACGCTTAAACCAAATTTGCGCTACTCTCACAGATACTGCATTAGGTCCATAAACATCACAATTTTTTTTCGCGGCTTGTGTTGCATTTCACCTTTTTTGCAGTAAAATTTTAAAATGTATCGATTTTCTTCATTAGATTCACTCATTTTAACGATAAGAAAAACAAATGAATATCACACATTTTCCTAATTTTAATTTGGAATTCTCTTCTTTAAAATTAAAACTTTTTAATGATACCAAAACCAGTTAGATACAAATGGTATAGCCAAAGAGATCTTATTACAAGTTCATACATACTATATGCGAAAAGACTTTTTCCCCAACCTATTATATAAAATATTACTTCTTATAAAAATACATCGAAAATAAAATACTATTATTATTCACATTATTCATATTATTCTATGGCTACAATTTAAAAAAAAAAATAAGACAAGGCTTTGAAGTAAATAATAGCGTGCCAATCTCTATACTGGAGTGCCAACAGTGCCAAAACAACAACAAAAAGTTCCCTTATATTCACTTATTTTCTTTTTGTGACTTTAATTTTCAAATTCATGTTAAGCCTGATTTATATTTGCATTATTTGTTAACTAATAAGTTGTCGTTTAAGATGTCTGTCCAGACGATGATAAGTAAGCATATGTAAATCAGGGTTCAAACGTAGTAATAATTTATTAATTAAGTACATTAATTTATAATTATTTTGGCTGGACATTTGGTGCTAGAATTTTTTAAATTAGTAACTTTTTTTACTTTCCTGTTTTTTTTGCTCAAAATAAGGCCGAATATTTTTCACCATTTTTTAAATTTTGCACCTCTTTTATGATACGGTTCTGTTACTTTCAATTCTTTAGAACTGCTTGACTTGAATATTTTAAGTGTAAAGTTTAATTCCTACAGAAAAAACTCATTTCATTTCAAATTTATAAACACTTTAAACGATTTTTCAAAAGATAAATATGTATTTAATCAGTGGCGTAGCTTGCCTTAGACGGGCTCTGTATCAACATGTATTGAGGGGCCCAAAAGGAGGGTAAAGTAAAAAAAAACAAGAAATGCTCTAATTTAATTAAAATAATTATATATTGATTATAAGTCATTCCTTATACTGAATGCTCCTAGAAGCTAAGTTAGACAAACAATTCAAAACAAAAATACACTTGTCTCTCCCCATTTTTCGGCAAACTTATTTATGAAATCTTCCATAGCTGAAGACGATTTCAGTTTTTCTAGATATTCTGCCTCTAGACAATAATAACAAGTTTAATAGCCGTTCTTGTTGGCGCAGCGTTATGCTCAAAAATATTATTAATCTATAAAAGATTTTGGATAACATTTTGCTTACACACTTTACACAACCTGTAGCCTGGGGGCCCCGTATCATTCATACGGTTGATACGGCGGTAGCTACGCCCCTGTATTTAATGACTATTTATACATATCTTTACTCTGACATTTCAACCACTTGCAGTAGCCACGATATTTAAAAAGTAAAAAATTTCTCATCGAACGTACATATTACCATACGTCTTTTTAATATAATTCTTAAATAGTAATTAACGCATCAGTAATGCCCCTATTATACCTGGGATAATATCAGTGTTAGTGACTGTGGCACACTGATGTGGCCTACGGTTTAATGCGTTATTCGAATTGCGACATGACGTTTGACATTGACATATAATTCATACAAGTATATATACACTAATGTAGCTAATCATTAACGGCGTTATTTTTAACGCTATTAGTCGCGCTTGCTCACTGTCGCTAACAATAACGCAAGTGGAAAAGGGGCATAAGACAATCCATCGTTCTAAATCGTGTATTACTAAATCGGAAGTAAATAATGAAAAACATTAACCTAAAAAAACAGTAATTTAAAATCTCTATTTATTCTTATTTTATTTTCGGGTAGAAAAAATATAATATTTTTTACGCACTGTTAAAATTTCTTATATAGGGGCCACGTTCCACTTGTAGCTCACTACGCCCAAAGTGCTCCTTCAGCCGTTCCACATAGCGACCACGGTCGTTATGGTCGTGGCTAACACGTCACTAATGACGTCATAATTTTCGATTATGCAGTGCTAACAACAAAATGTCAAAAGATGGATCGAAGTGGACGTTGTCTCTCTATCAATACGTTGACTAAGGCGCGATTTTCAAATCAACCAATGCCGTTCGTATGTTGTGTGGCTACATTATTGTATGGCTGCAAAATAAAAAAAATATAAAGCTTTCTTCATATCTTGAATAAATTGACTGGGTTCCAACAATTGGGTGGGATGCCAACATTATTATAGTTTACCCTACCTATATAGTACTTTTGATATTTCAAAAAAGTCCATTTTCTATGTGACTTTAGTACACAGAGTATATTGAATATATCTTTAGTAACCTGTCTCTTACGCTTTCTAATTATACTTAGTTGTGAATATTGTACAAGTTTCATAGGTACCTTCGACTTTTAATTTCTTATGAATTGTACATACTTTTAAATCCGTCCTATAGTTTTTAATGCATTGTGAATTGAAATAAAACACTATTGAAAATGTATATATTATTTTATTTTGAATGGATATCTTTACAATCTAAATCCACGCATTGTAGAACAACACTCATACGCAAAATTAATTATAGTATATATTTAGACAAAATATACCTACATACGTTATGCACTGCAAATATTTAGCAAACGACAAAATTGATGTCGAATTTTCTATTAAATTAATGACACAATTATTTTTATCACATTAATTTAGGTCAAATTCAAATTATCTAATAATTTTATTTCTTAGAATAGTGAATATATTGTAATTTTATACGCCCGACAGAAGTGATAACTTAAACTAATCTAAGTTGAACTATTTAATATTGAAATTGTTTACCTTGAGAAAAGCTTAGGTTATTACTTAAATTTTATGTATATAATGCATGGGTTAGTGAGAGAGGAGGAGCCTGCCTACCGCTGCCGTATGCGAGAGAAAGGGAAGCCAGACAGACTGGCCCCGTAACGCGTTGCGTAACGAAGCAGTTTACCCTCTCATAATAAGTTATCACTTCAAAAACATTAATTTAGACTGTCCGAGGGTTTAAGTCCCGCAGATACGACGCTACGGTCGCCCAACGGAGTGTTAGAAAGTTAAAATAATTTTAGGAAGACTACGATTTAATAGTATCCATGGTATTAGTAAATAGAATAATAATATAATGTAACATTTACATTAAAACACTTATTAAAAAAAGCAACATAACAACAACAACGTCGCTGAGCTAATCTGTTTCATATTAGGGAACGTATCCATACTGGCTTGGCATTAAAAATTTGAGATGATAATCCATGCAAATTAAAAATGCATTTCGCAATGGACGAAACATAATAAAGTAATGCGACATTTCACGGATTCATCTCTAGAATCGAATTGCGTATGAGTGTTGTTCAATAATACATGCTAGGCTGACAAGTTCTTACATCACAAACTAACAACAATCAACAATAGAGTATGAGTATTAGAATATTTTACGATTGTTTCAAATCAGCATATACGAACCAACGGCTAGCCGGCGGACCGGACACAATGAACGGCTCCTAGATATAATAGCACCATTATGGTGCCATTGTAATATAATGGCACCCTTATGGTGTCATTTTAGTATAATGGCACCTTTATAGTCCCGTTATAATATAATACCACCATTATAGAGTCGTTATACTGCCAGAAAACAACCATTGCGATACGATTGTAATAGCATACGGAGCCTTAAACATCTAGTCATCTCGCTTTGCTAGTTAGTCACTGCCAAACTTGTCAGACTATAACAACTAATTAAATATTGTGCAAGAAACATGGAAATATTTAATAGTTTCCTTAGCAAAGCATTACTTTAATATATATTATAGTAGGTATATATAATAATAATAATTAATTATTTTTGTGTATAGACATGTATAATAATTTTTTTTGTGAAACATCCACAATTTAATTTTTAAAATTTGTAGAATACAGATTTGTCGTAAGGGAATTCTGTCAATTTATATTATCTACAAAAATGTGGGAATACGCGAGCGAGATACTGAATCTACTTACGTATCTCCTTAAAGACGAACATATAAATTTCTTCTAGATATTAATACTTTCGTACATGTAATACGTCCTGATGATAAAAATATTTTAGCCGCTCCCACTCGTAATGTAGTTGCCGGCACGGATCTTGAGCGGTTGACGGAATAGCAGAGATCATTTTACTTCATTGACCGTAGCAAAAAAGTCGTCTTAGCTTAGTGGTTAGCGCTCGCGCCCCAAACTCAAAGGGCGCAAGGTCGAATTCTGCGCGAAAAGCATGCACTACTTATGCGCGGTTTCTGAGGTTACCAGTTATGAGTTCAATAACAATTGATTCCATTAACTGTTAACCTACAACTAGTACCAATACTCGCCACTAGATGGATCTATTTAAGAAGGAATATCTAATATTAATTTAAAGCGATAAACCACAAACGTCTCCACTCAGCTGCGATAAGAATGTTGAGATGGATGTGTGGTGTCACAAAAATGGATAAGGTGAGAAATGAGTACATAAGGGGATTTTTGAAAGTTGCACCCGTGAATGAAAAATTGAGAGGAAGAAGATTAAGTTGGTATGGGCATATAATGAGGAGGGATGAAAGTCACGTGACAAAAAGAATGTTAAACTTCAAGATAGATGGGTACAAATGTAAAGTTAGACCAAAAAAAGATGGATGGATTGTGTGAAGGAATATAATGATATGTGGTGTGACAGAAGATGTATGTCAGAGTAGAGGAGTGTGGAAGGAAAAGAGATATTGTGCCGACCCCAAATAATTGGGATATGGTGAAAGAAAAAAGAAGATCTGATATTTATTTACATCAAAAAAAAAGGTCAACAACAAAACGTCAAACAAAAGATATGGAATAGATAAACGTCTAATATTGGTCAGTTAAGTTGAACCTAGTTTAACTATCGTACGACGGTGTGTGCAGAAACGCAATTTTATAAGTTATTGAGCCGATAGCGCTAACGAAAAGATAAACTACAGTTAAAAGTACCTCAGAAACCGGGCATAAACAGTATTATGATCTAATATGCATATTACTTTTTGCAATTATCAGGTGATAACGGTGAAGGAAAACATCGTGATGAAACTTGCCCGCCTTCGATAAGCGTTGCGGGTATTCCTCCATAACAATTGGGCAAGTGAGGTAGTCTAGAGGGTTCTAGAGGTAATAATATTTGATAGACAAACACACTGTAAATTCAGAAGCTAAGCAAGTTACACATATGTTATAAGTAATATACAACAAACTGAGCTAACCTCAGACACCCAGACCACAGTAACAGAAAGTTCTTTTACAAAATTTATGTGTGTTTATGTGCGTTCCTCCTATATTACAATGAGAAGCCCGAACCCAACAGTGGGGGCATTTATTGGTTGTTATTATTATTATTGAGTCATATCGATATTATGTTTTTGTGCCTTTACTCGAAAAGGACAATTTTGCGTACTTCATTTGTACGCAGGCCAAGATCGCTCAAGAATCGTGCCGGTGCCGGGGATTATATGAACTCTTAACTAGGTACTTTATTTTTGAAAGTTAGTGTACAACAAGCATAGCTTTCATAGTGATATTATATAAAACCATAGTATTTTCTCAAGTTTTCGTGACTAGTACACATAATTAACTATGTTTTAACGCTGCGCTTAAAACCGTTAAAATGTAGGTCGAAATATATTATAAATATCTACAAACGATAGTATTCACCCATTCTTAATACATATTTTTATAATATCTAATTTTAATGGTCCATTGTGATATATTCGTTGTTTTGCATAAGAAATAACAATAATTATTTATCTAAAACGAAATTTTATAATACTATAAAGAGTAGAAAGTATCTAACAGAGTTAGCGCAATCTTAGATGAACTAAAATGTATTCATAAATAAAGTCAGCCAGTCAAATAAGGGTCCAGGTAATCAAAAATCAGAGTATAGAAAGATGTCTCATTAAAATATTATCATGCTTCCTTTTATTCTTCCATGCCATTGTTCCGATACAAATAATTCATCTAATAACAGACTAGAACAAACAGACTAGCGCAAATAATTATATCTAAAAATAAATTAACAAATATACTTTCGGTTCTTTTTTTAATTGTGTGGGCAGACGGCCCACTTATGGCCAGTTCCTACATTTAACAGGCCAGCTATTGCCTTGCTATCGGTTAAAATTTGACATAAGTTCCATACTACAAGTGATGTCAAAAGTCAACCGATGGTAGTGCAAGTGAATAGTAAGATATAGGAACCGGCCATTAATGGAAAATGGTTACCATCACCTATAGAAGTTTGCAACACCAGAGAAGCCAACGCATTGCCATCCTTTAGGATGGGGTAGGAGGGATGGGATAAGGGGAATAAGGGATGGGTTACGATTCTAATTCGATTCGATTGCTAATTTGAGTTAAAAACTCGGGGCCCAGTTCGTTGTCGGTTGTACGGAAATGCAATCATTATGTTGCTATTATGACGCCAACGATCGACCATTCTGACACTATTGTAATAACAGACTTGGGACTCTGGTGTTGCAAATGATCATAGGAGGATGTGGGCTATCAGCTTGTCTAATGTATTTCACCTATAAAAAACAACTTCAAAGGAACTCTTAGCTGATATTAGACGGATCATTTATGTCTTTCAATTTAGATGAATCAACCAAAGTGTCCATATAAATACAAACTCGAATCATTCAATGTCATTGCACACAGTCCTGTCCTTTCAGTTCTGTGCTTTTCAATTGACTTGATTCAATTTGGTTGATCCCTCTAATATCAGCATTAGAAAACTGAACCTAGTCTTAGAAAATACAGATCTTTAATCAAATGTTGACCGGACGGACACACTCGTTAATATTTAAGCTAACTTTATATAATGCACTTCTTCATACAATTTCCTTTCATATAAACATAGTTGCTAATTAAATAAGCTTATAATAACAAATAATATTTTTGTTTTCTTCACAACGCCTATTTCTTCACAGGTATATTCTTGCATACCCACTCCATGCCTTCCTGGAAGAAAACATAACACGATAATTTTAATAACAGCCCATAAACATCCCACTGCTGGGATCGGACCTTTCATTACGTGAAATGTAATTCATTACTCTTACGTGGCATGTCGTAAGAGGCGACAAAACAACCCACAGCCAGTTGGTAGGGTATTTGCCCGACTGGATAACGACTTTCGAGTTGTGTTCCGGCATCAGTGGCCAGATTCCAGTCTCTCCTTCAAGGTCATCAACGCATTGGCAGCACCACTGGTATTGCTAATGTCCATAGGCGACGGTAACCACTTTCCATCACAGCTGGGCCGTCACCCTCTCCCGTCCGTCCTGAGCTTCAGCAATTTTTTTTTTTAATAAATCCCATTCATAGAGAGACGGAAAATATAGCCGCCACGCTTCTCGAAGGAAGCTTAACGGGTTTGGCACATCGGTTATTTCGATGTGAAGATTTCATCACGATATGATTCCTTCACCGTCAGCATGTGATAACTGTAATAATCATTATGCACATTAGGACAGAAAACTTTCTAAATGGCGTGTACTTCTTACCAGGAATCGGCCATTAGAAAAGCGATACAGGACGCGAGTATGTCAACCACTAATCTATTATGGCGTCCTTAAATGCTGTTAAGGAGCTACTTACACGTTGTTGAATGAATGAATCTTTTATCTTGTTCGCTATCTCGCTCGCGCATTCCCACATTTTTCTCGATATATTATTGACAGAATTTACTTACGACAAATCTTTATTGCACAAATCTCAACAAAATATTACAGAAATCTAAACAATAAGAATGTTCCACAAAAAATAATTTCGATTCAAACAATGTTTTCATATGATAGAAAACTTTTTTCACATTTAATTGATTTTTATACATATAAATATAATAAGAATATGAAATCAAAATCAAATTTATGTGACTTTATTGGTACATTTGTGTAATACGGATTTATCGTGAGTGAATTCTGTAAATTTATATCTTCAAAAATGTGGTCATGTGCGAGCGAGATAGCGAACTCCAATTAGGTAGGTCCTTAACATAGTTTTAGAATAGAATAGAATATGCTTTATTGTAGAATAAAATTAATGAAACAATACATAAAAACAGCTTAGAATTAGGTACAAATGGCGGTCTTATAGCGATCTCTTCCAGGCAACCTTGGGATGGAGAGAGAAATATGGCACAAAAGGTTTTTTAAAATAAAACATTTTTAAAATATTGTGCAGCATATCCCGCCCAGTTTGCTGCACAATATTTTTAAAAATGTTACATATTACATGTGTTATATATATATATATATATATATTGGTACGTGCGAGCGGAAGTACGCACTTAGGATTGGAAGAAAACACGTTTTTAACTAAACGCTTTTATTGACTCACACAGCCGTGCGTGATTCCTCTCCGCAGGGTTACCCCTACACGCACAACTAACGATGCACTGTACCGACTATAAGATGTCTCACTCACAATACCGTCGCCGATATTGCGTAGACACACCTGTTGCTGCAGTGTGCACCTCAGAATTTACCGCGCGTAGCTCGCTTCCAAACCTCCTTTTAAACTACGCGAAACTCCCCCTTCACTAAACTTTTCACTAGATTCACCACTAAACTCGTCACTGTCTTGAACTGAACTCAACCCTAAACTGCCCAGTAGGCGCGCCTTACGCTGCTTATATACCCGGAAGAATCTTCTGGAACCCAAAATTTCGATCTTTTCGTTATTCTTTTATTTGCTATCCACCCCTTTCTATGCATCTATCTATCTCTGTATTTTCCTTCCCGAACCTTCTATCCTAGAACTTTCGTTCATCATCTATCCCTTTCTAACATGTATCTGTCCTTGTCTTTTCTTTCCAGAATCTTATTTTTCTTAAAGTTGTTAAACCAACTAGTTTGTTCCACCATCACTCGCCACAATATATTAAGTCTAGTAAAAGCAATACATATTATATAATAATTAACTAAATAGCATAAAGATACGTACAATAATAGCAATATATTATATTATAATTTGAAGTAGTAATACTTAACAAGTCTATTAAAGGAGGATACTGATTGTTAATAGTTTTAATTCATTAAATACGGATTATATGCGAATTAATGATCTAACCTTAACACCGGTACCGTCTGTGGCAACACACGCCTGTATCTGCCACGTTCTATCTCTGATCAAGTGCAGGCCGAGGTGTTGAGCTACTTCACTGGCTGGCAAAGCTGTAACCAAAGACAATACTTAAGGAACCACCTAAACTGGGTATTTGACACATATCACAATTAATTCTAAAATAGTATTCATATAAAAGAGCAGTCGTCAAAATATCTTGTTATCGTCTTACGTTCATTATAGAAATAGTTATAATTATAGTTTAAGCCGGTGGTCGGCAACCTTTCAGCAGGCAGGGACTACAAGGTCGCAAAATCTAGTACAGGCTTGTGATATTAAAAAGGAAAAAAAAACATTATGTTTTATTTAAAGAAGTGAGCAATAAATAACACAAAAAAATAAACATACAACACAAAGTATATAACTACAAACTTCAGTGTGACAATTGAGGCTGTATTTGAACGGCTATTCGTTGTACATTAGCTTTCATGTTAGTAGTTGCAATTCATAGTGAGACAAGGAGCATATTTATTTTTTCAGTAATTAAGGATTGAAAAAGTTTGTATGCAGAAATAAATACTACCAAAAATTGTAATTAACTGCTGAGCAAACCTTTTCAATTCGCGCATCAGTGCGTTCACTGTAATGCACAATTGCCTTAATTTCCCGCCTACTTAATAAATAATATAACATATAACAGACTGGTTTAAGCAATCATTTATAATTGCTAATTGACTCATAAAAATTGTGATGTCATAGCCAGTATTACTATTTTGATTCTAAAGTTTTATACAAAAAAATCAAAAGAATTAATCTTTATATATAAAATTCTACTGTTTGGTGCGCCGGGATCGATGAAACGCCACGCTAGGTGTCTCCCTTTCACATGATCTGGCATCTCTTTCTTCCATCTCGTGTACGCCGTTAGTAACTCCGCGTTCGCTCCATGGAAATTCCACAGGTACTGTCGGCGCGGTTTTCTTCAACCGACAGACTGTACACTGCCGCAGGATGTTTCGCACAGTAGGCCGCACTCGTAGCACCCAGTACTTTTGCCGGACGTTGTTTACGACGTGTTCTCTTCCTATGTGATGATGCTGTTCATGTTCACCTCTTATCATCAGCCGAGTGAGGTGATGTGACCCGTCTAAGATCGGTGGGTTCCCGGTAAGCTCGCGCAGGGTGGCCGCATTGATCCTACCGTTTAGTCTTATTACCCCGTCCCCCCATATTCGGGGTCGAGCTTATAAAGCCGGCTGTCACGTGACACGCGTTCCCCTTTCTTTAATCGCTCATAATCCTTCGGGAAGCTTTCCTGTTGCGCTTGACGAATGAGTAAACGTTCAGCTTGCTCTATATGTCGCGTTTCCATAGTGCGAGTCCTTTTCTGCACTTGTCCATAAAGGCGAGCGCGTAGGCGGTCGCTCGTAACAATTTTCCGTATGACGAAAATCTTGTGACGTCAACAAGTGGCTTTTCATCGGTCGTGTAATTTACCACGACTTCGTCATCTTCGGTTTCCGTCGGTTCTTCCTTCGGCCATTTCGTCGGGGGTTCACGGAGAAATTCCGGGCCTTTAAACCAGCGGTCGTCCGATTTCATATTCGGGACGTTAATCCTGGTTGCGTCGTCGGCGACGTTGTAACTCGTCGGCACCCATCGCCATTGCTCGGACTCGGTTATTTCGCCGATTTCGCTCAGTCTATGTGCAACGTATGGGGTATATCGTGCCGAGTCGTTTCTTATCCAATGAAGAACAGTCTTCGAGTCGCTCCAGTAGATGACGTCATAAGGCTTGAAACTATGTTCCTTTTTTATTTCCGCCGCTAACCTGGCTCCTATTAGCGCGGCCTGTAGCTCCATTCGTGGGATGCTTTGCGCCTTCATCGGGGCCACTTTCGCTTTTCCTGCGATTAAAATGACGCCGACGTTCCCGTTGCGCCGCTCAAAGCGCCAGTAAGCCGCTGTTGCGTAGGCCTGTTCGCTGGCGTCCGTAAAGACGTGTAATTGTACGTTCACGACGTCTTTATCCCATCCATATAGAACCGTGGTAATCTTAACTCTTTTATAGAGTTTAAGTCACGAATCCATTCTTCGAATTCCCTTGCCTCTTCCGTTGGCAAAGGTTCATCCCAGCCTAGCTTAAGCCTCCAGAGCCTTTGTAGCACGATTTTCGCCCTTATAGTGTACGGGCTGAGCAAGCCTAGTGGGTCGAAAAGTGACATGACCATGCCTAGGGCCTCTCTCTTAGTGGGTGTTTGCGTGCTGCATTTTATGCTATCTGGAACTCTTGGCATGGCGGTGTTAAACGCGAGTTCATCCGTTTCCGGCATCCATAACACACCCAACGTCTTCCGTAGGGATGCGCGCTAGCACCCAGCTTTTAGGCTGTCTGGCTCTCTCTTCATCCGGGATGTTTTCCATAAGGCGCTCGCGATTCGTATCCCATCCCGCGAGCTCAAAGCCGGCCTTCCTGTGCACTTCTCGTACTTCTGCTATCGCGTCGGCTGCTTCCGTTTCCGTTTCGAAGCTTTGAACCCAGTCGTCCATGTAGTGGTTTTGCGTGATTGAGTGATACGCTCGTGGGTGTGTTTCCTTATGATCACTCGCATTCCTGTTTCTCACGCTATGTGCGAGGAATGGCGAGCTTCGTGCTCCGAATATCATAGACGTCATAATGTAGCGCCGAGGTGGGTTATGGCGGTCGTCCCCGCGCCATAAAAAAGTGCTGCGCCGCTCTGTCTTCCTTCCTTATCTTCACTTGAAGGAACATTTCACGTATGTCGGCTGTTACGGCGATCTTCCCTTCCGGAATCTGAACAGGATTCCGTATAAGGCGCATAGTAAGTCTGGCCCATCCAGTAACGCACCGTTCATGCACACCCCGTTCGAACGGGCGGCGGCGTCAAATACCAGTCTCCTAAATATTCTTATGAAATATTTGCCCGCTGTTCTTCAGCTACAGGTTTCACTTTGTTCGATATGCCGAGTGCGTCGATATCGAAATGAGACTTCACTATTTCGAATAATTCGTCCTTTTCCCGCGGCTCTTTGTCTTGCCACGTTCGGACGTGTAATACTGTGTCGTTTCCCGTCTTAACTCTTATCCCGGGTGTGATGCCGTGTACGGCCCACCCCATGAGTGTCAGGGAAGCGGCTGGTTGGCTTTTCTTTCCTGCCAACAGTTTTCTAGTCACGATCAGATGCCAGTTGTCAGCTCCAATCAATACGCGCGGTTTAGCGTTCATAAAACACACATCGTCTGTATGAAGCGTCTTCAAATGACGTAACTGTCGTACGACTTCAGACTTAACGGAGTGAGTTCCCAGTGCGAGTTTCTTCACAGTGCGCGCCTTGATAGGATGGTAGTGCGGTTGCGCTCTTCCGCGCACCGCAACGCTCACAACCCTACTTTCCGCTTCCCGCTGGCTCGACGTGATGCCGTGGATGTTCAATGGCCGTCTCGGGCCATCTGCCCCTAGCATCCCGGCTATCTCCTCGTCGACGAGCGTGATCGTGGACCCTTCATCCAGCAACGCGTACGTACTCACTTCCTCTCCGTTAAGCCCCTTGACGGTAATCGGACACACCTTCAATAACACTCTGCTCCCGGTGTTAGAATTGTGAGCCGATGCCGTCATGACCGACTCCTCTCTGTCGGCCGGTTGATTGACCGACTCCGCTCGGTCGATCGGTCCACTGACGGCTTCAGTTTCCCTCCGCTGGTGTAGAAGTGCGTGATGCGGCTCGCGGCATTCGTTAACACCGCACTTTCTCGCCTTACAACGGAATCGCCTGTGTTTACTTAGTAGGCACAAAAAACATATTCTCGTCTCCTTGGCCCACTCCCATCTGGTTGACAACGACATCGAAGCCAGCTTGCCGCACTGCGTTGTCTGGTGGTCAGCTCCGCAACAGTAGCACACGATCTTGGCTTCCGTTGTAGCGTACACGCGACGACGCTCATTCATCCTCGGCGGCTTCACTTTATTTTCTTTAGTGACGTTTACACTCATCGTAGGTAGTGATGACGTCACGAAGGAATACTTCATTGCTCTGTCTGCTTCGCCCGTTAGAAACTTCGATAGTGTCATAATCTCCGGCTCGTCTCGGCTCGAGAATTCATCTGCAAAGTCGCACCATTTCGTTCGTAGATGCGGGCTGAGCTTCTCGACGACTTGTACCGTCAACATAAGGTTAAGTAGATACCCCTTGTTGTCTACACACGAGATGACCGTCACTATATTCTGTAGTTTGGTGGCTAGGCTGTTGAGTTCGCTGGCAGACGAACCCGATCGTGGCAACTTCTTGATGTCTTCCAATGCGCGACTGATTATTATCTCTGGACGTCCATAGCAGCGCTCCAACGTCTTCATGATGATCGCAGGATCCACGGCGGTATACAGCAGGGCTGTTACGCATTCCCTTGCTTCGCCTTTAAGGCAAGTGCGTAGACGGCCTAAATTCTCCGCAGGTGAAAATCCGTGTAAGCTCGTCGACTCGCGCATTGCAGCTTTAAACGGTAGCCACTCTCCCGGGGCCCCGCTAAAGGTAGGCAGCTCCTGACACTGTCGCGGTGTTGGCCTGTTGCGTGTCATGCGCTCCAACACTTCGGCTAGGCGGTCGATTCCTCGATCCCTGGATCTGGTCGGCGTCGGCGATCTTGCATTGCGAGGCGTTCTGAAATGGGTCCTAGGCAGTCCCCGGGATGGTTTAGATCCACAATTGCAGCCAGTGGTGCTGGTATCAGGTTCCAGGATTTTGATAAACATTTTTGAGTATATTTCAGGGGGCTCTCATTGGTTTAAAACCACAATCGGAATCAGTAAGGTGGCACTGCAATAGGGTTCTAATCTTATATTTTTGGTGAAGAACAACTTACCAGTGGCCAGATCTTGTTTATTAGCATACACTAGCAAAGCGACTCCTCTTAACTTCTCATCTTGAAGTAACTCAGCTAATTCTAAACTGGTTTCTTCCAATCTCTGATGGTCAGAACAATCTACTACATAGATCTGGAATGTGACAAGAATCAAATAACACTAAGATTAAAAATAATCCATGGTTTTCATATATCTATATTACATAAAATCAATCCATATTACATACATAAAACATAAAAAAGAAAGTGAATTAGCTTGGATGTTTATTTCGTTAGACATTAATAAATATTATAGTTATTAAAAAGGCGCTTTATATAGTTGGGTTAAAGGTACATTGTATCCAAAACATTTTTATTTAAGTGTAGAGTGTCAAAACCAAAGATTGAAAATACTATGAGCAACCCCACTTTCTGCGAGTTTGTTAAGATAAAAGCCAATGAAAATAAATGTTCTTTCATATGAATTGATGATTATATTAAAGAAAGTCCAGGTTAGTTAACAATTTGTATTTTTTCCATGAACTTAGGATGACATAATTTCTATTTATTCACTTTTGATAATGGATGAACATACAACACTTTTATTTAAGCAAATTTAATAAGATTTTTTTTTATGATAAATAGGTTTGCGTTTGACTACAATCATATCTTATGTTGGACAATGATGCAGTCAAAGAGGGACCACACATACCTAGATAATACCAATGCACATGACAATTGAAGATACCTAGATTGTACTTTTCAAGTAACATGGACTCTGATAGTGCATTCTACCAGTCTGCCATACACAGAAACATTGTAGACTATCATTGTTTCTGCTATACTCAACCTAAAAAAACTCTACACCAATAAAAATTAAAACAAACTTACTAATATGTCAGTATTTTCAAAATAATTTCTCCAATAAGGCCTGATCTTCCTTTGTCCACCAATATCCCACACGTTCAACTTAAAACCACTGGATAGGACAGACTTAATATTGAATCCTGCAGTCGGAGTCACATGATTCACATCCTCAGATGCTAACTGCTTAAGAAGTGTTGTTTTCCCAGCATTATCCAAACCAAGAAGGAGCAACCTGAGTTCTTTATCAGGATTAGAACGTAATTTCTTCAGTATACTTAGAAGACCCTTAAAATATAACAATGTTATATGAAAACTCTATTTTTCTAGTATGTTGTAAAACGAAGTGGAAAAAATGGAGAGGACAATAATATTTAACACTCTTCATTGCCTGCATCATTAGCTGCAAAAGGCTGTATGATAACTTAGTAATTTTTAATTATTAACCTAATATAAATTAACTTATAAAAAATTAGAATCTGTAATGACCTTTTAAATTGAACCCAAGATTCCTATCACACGTAAAGATGTAAAATTAATAAGACAAAGTTTATGAAAAATTACAGAGCTTACCATGATAGTAGAGGACTTTCTGGAAGTTTGACTAGATCTGAAAATTAGAGTTGATTAAAAGTTAAAAATAATCATTTCAGTCATTTAAATTTTCAAAGAAAAATTGTTGACATACGTAGACAATGTTGACATGTTGTCGTTTCCATAGCAACGCAAATTCAGTGTTGCTAACACTTACCTCTAGAATAAAATTAAATAACATTCGCACACAACAAGCGCCGCGCCGTTCGGTGAGTTCCGTTCGGGAGTAAATTACACTATGTATATGCATATTTTTAAAATTCCATATCTCTGAAACATAAAAGTAATTAATTGACCTGTTGAAATAATTTTTGCAGTGCAGCAAGTTTTTTACATTTTCATTAGAGGATCGAAGAGCTAAAGTTCAAAATCGAGTTAAGTTCCTTCATTCATGCGAAGCAACTTTGGTTTTGAAATAAAGATTTCTAAACTGTGCATCCACTATGAACGTCAGTGTCAGTTGGCGTTGGTGTCATTGTCGATTTCACAAAAGAAAAATTGATTTTTTCAATTCACATCTATCCACGTGTTTATGTGAATTATTTATTAATTTTAATTGTTTTTCAATATGGGTAAAATAAAAACAGAAGTTCAAGAGCAAGATGAACAAGCTGACGTCAGTATTAAAAGTGAACCACAAAGTTACGACGATAAAGTAAGTAATTGCAGTGTTATCGCAAAGCCGATGGCACCGAAGAAGCTTAGCAAAAAGATTTATAAACTCATCAAAAAATGCAGCAGCCACAAGAATTATATTAGAAATGGGTTAAAAATTGTGCAAAAACAGCTTCGCTTAGGAGAGAAGGGGTAAGTTTTTGTTATTATTTCTACTTTGGAGGTTATGTTCATTATTCTTTGCAGTTTTAGGCAAACCAAAAGCGTAGGATTCATAAAGAAAACTAGTGGTTGGTATATACCAACCAATAGAGTGAGATAGAGCAACTGTTAATATGTACACTCCCACATTGCACTAGCCAGTAGTTTGTTGTCCAATGCAATGACTAGACATGCAGCTCCCATATTTTATTATCCCATTAATATTATTATTTTGCTTTTTTTTAATATTATGACTTTTATTTTTAACATGTTTCACAATATTTTTTTATGATATGATAATTATGACTTAAGAATGATATAGATAAATAGACATATTGTAGTTTTTGTTTTGAGTCATATTGTATGATTTAATTCCTTTTTTTATTTTAAATCTATTTTTCCAATATTGTATCATATATATTATAAATTTCTTATAATTGTACGAGCCAAATGCATAACATGAATTATTTTTTAGTGGAAACTTAGTTGATATATGTATTTATTTATGTGTTTTTTTTATATTGTAAGAATTATAATTATTGTATGTTTCCCAAGTAAATGAAATAAATAAATATAGTAAAATTCTAATTATATTTTTTTCTTAAAAAAATTGTAGTACATACAATATTTATTCAACCTTTCCATCATATCTCAGTAAGTTAACCAATTGATTTGTATGTCATTTAACAAATATATTGAAACATTCTTGTCCTTTTAACAGTTTGTTACCTCTAGGACTATCTATATAAGATGATGAACAATCACTGTATTCACCATTTGACTGCATCATTGTTTAGTATCATATAGAATACACTTTTCTGTAAATTTTCTTCCATATAGACTCAGTAAATTCTGAAAAAATCAACCAACAGACAGCCAAACATGTTAAATTCATAAAGATTTTGTTTGTGCCAAAATAACTACAGTACAGGAAGCCATGAAATTCTATCCCATAGAAACAACTACATTTATTGGGATAATAAGTATCCTAAGTTCTGACTGGATATAAGCTAGCTCACTATTAAGTTTCATTTAAATAGTTTTCATGTGATACTTGAACAGACACATTTTAAAAGCTCAACATCTCCATCTGATTTATTATATTCCTAGCTTTGCCTTACTAGTATTGTCTGTGGTTTTTGTTGTTTATGTTATCCCATGGGACCCCTATATTTGTCTAAGATAAAAAAATAGCTTATGTGCTATTCCAGACTGTGATTGACCTCTGTGCCAAATTGCAAACAGATCTGTTCTGCCATCAGATTATTTAGTTGTAGTAGCATAATAGCTAGCATATGCAACTTAACCTCAAAGGGCATGAGTTCAAATCCTCTCTGGAACGCATGCACAACTTAGGCAGTTTTCTGAACTAATGTGCATATTGTTACAATTAGTACTTGCTAACAACCAAGAAGGAATACATCATGATGAAACCTGCCCATCAAGATAACCAATGTGTCAATCCTGCCAAGCCACCTTAAACAAACATAGTGGGTGTACTGTCCATTCCCCAATAGTAGGAGACCCAAGCCCAGCAGTGGGACATTCATGGGTTGTTATTATTATCTGTTCTGACTTGATTGAGCAGTAAACATCCATCCAAACGATTGCATTTACAATCTTAGTATAGATAGATTATTTTGTGCTTTCAGAATTGTAGTCTTTGCTGGAGATATATCACCAATAGAAATAATGTGCCACCTACCAGGTGTTTGTGAGGACAAAGATGTGCCTTATGTATACACACCAAGTCGTAAAGACATTGGAGCCGCTATGGGAAAAACAAGAGGATGTATTATGGTGCTTGTAAGGGAACATGAGGATTATAAGGATTTGTATGATGAAGTTAAAGGTGAAATCAAATTATTGGGACATCCATTGTAATTTATTTTAAGATAAGATAGCTTGTTTTTAGTATCAGCAGTAAAATAATTAGGATAATAAATAAAATGCACCCTTGAATAATAATATACTTGTTTATAAATAATTGCAATCAGTTTAAAATAATTTGGCTAAATTTTATTCTTTATTCTTTATTGTACACAAAAAGTTCATACAAAATGATAGAATAGTGGTGATGTACAAAGGCAAGCTTAACCCTAAAAGAGTTTTCTTCCAGCAAACCTATGAGTCTAACAGAAGGGGAGATGCAAAATGCAGGGTTGTGTACACTAAGATATTTTATGATTTAACTATGTAACTAATAGAAACAGATTAACAAAAATAAATTATATACAAGATACACTTAAGATACCTACATACATACATAATATAATATATAGACATATAAGGATAATTTAAGATAGATAGTGGTCTTAGACTTTTTTTTTGAAACTGCTCTCCAATGAGCTTTCTCGGATCATATGTGGCAGGGCGTTCCATAATCTAACTGCATGGACTGAGAAAGAACCACTATAACATGGCAATGAGTGTGTGGGAGCTTTGAGAAGAAGGGATTTAGAAGTTCTGCAATGTTTGTCAGAAGGAACAAGAAATTCAAAATGTTGACAAAGATAGGAAGGAGAAAGAGGGTTATGTTATACAAAAATGTAACTATGGGAAGGTCGCATCGACAATGGCTTTTTGAGGAATAAATTTTAATTTTATTGTATTTCAATATTTTTTTGTATAATGCTGATATTAGACAGATCAACCGAATTAAATCAATTTGATTGAAAGGCATGAAATTGAAAAAATATATTTTCACTTCTTTCACCTTATCCCAATTTATCAAGTTTGTGGTTATATGAATTACTTTGGTTGATTCATCCAAATTGAAAGAGAAATGAACTGTCTAATATTGGCTTAACTGAACATTTCAGTATAAGTGCATTAAACATTTTATAAAACAGTACATTTATGTTTACTGACAGAACAACCAAATTGACTGCTTTATAGTATTTGATGGTTATACAATCAGTACAGTACATATGTTTCTTGTAAAATGAAATGGCAAAGTCTATAACTCTATATTAGAAAAATAAAATACATTTCAGGGATTGTTTTACCATTTTATTTAATGTTCTGTATATATGTGTAATAGGTGTTTATTCTCTGGTTTACATGATTAGCAAACCTTTAAAATACAATGAGCACACATATCTCGTGTTATCAAGGATCTGTGTTGGTGGTATTGGCATAGCTAGACATACATTCATTCCCCACATTTCCATGTATAGCTGTAAGTTAGTTATAACATATGAATAAGGTTCAGTGTTTTCTAGTGAAATTACTTGAAAATAAATATCTCTAGAAAATTATTAGTTTTCATACAATTTCCTTATCCAGAAAATAATTTGTTTAAAATGTATATCCACCTAGTTGTTGTCCTGTTCAATTTCATGATGAAAGTAATTATTTAGTGCTAAAGTATTATGCCATACAGTTTTGGGTTTATAACTCTAGGCAACCTTTGCATTTGTCCAAGAAAAAGACCATGGTACTTAATCAGAATTATACAAATGGATAAGATCTTAATCTGCTCTAAACTTATGGTCACATTTATTTAACAAATGGTAGTGTAATAAATGCTTTTTTTTATACAAAATCAGGCTTTGCACAGCCTTCAGCACCTAATCTGGAGAAGCCTGATGAAGTGGATTATACTATGTTTAAAGATTTACATAATAAAAAAAACTAGTAAAAATTTAGAATGTAGAAATCTAATAATGTTTATTATATTTCTACATTCTATATTATTCTATCTATTTTATTTCGCATTGCTAGAATTAGTTAATTAAAAAGAGACGTGTGAACGTGCTTTTCACTCATTTTTGTTATACCTCTACTACATGTGTAACAGTGACCGTTTCACGCAGATGTAATCATAGGTTTAACACATTAGTTATGCCACATTGTTATTAACTGTTAATGACATTAATCGTCGAATGATAAGGCATGTTCATACACTAATGTAGTTAAATCATTAAAAGCGTAATTTTTAATGCGGTAAACAAGACACGTTTGGCCAGTGACTAGAACTAACATTTCCCGGGTAGAGCAGGGGAAATTATAAATACACGGCTGTCGAATTCTACAATTTCTTAATGCAATAGACACGTATATTTTGAAAAATCTCCAAACTCGTAGATTTTGACTCACATCTTGTTTCATTAAAAGTATGAAATGAAGGATTATTTAAAAAAAAACTGCATTATATCATTACACATACATTTATTACACTTATTAAAATCTATGGGTACGTAAAAAAATGGCAGATTGTCATTTTATTGACAGTGAAGGTTGGCAAAATACAATTTTACTTTTAAAATTACGAACTAGGACCACTAGAATTTCTAAGCTAGAAGATCTAGGTTCGCTTGGAACGGGATAGATTTCAGAATATTTCATCTCTTTTTCTTTCTTTTGTCATTAGAAAGGTTTTTGCAAATTAATAACTAATCGCCACACTCAGAATGTAATAATCCCCCATTAAGCTTCACCCTAGTAACGATTGCATTTCTTGATTTAATAGTTTTACGGTATTACTTATTAAACTATAAATACAATTCTAAATGTAATTCAGATTGTTTATGTTAACCGTCTAGTAAGCTTTATGAGTGGGTAGAGCAGATAATGCATCTTTGCATTGTCCCACCTGTACTAGCAGTACTATTATAGTTGTGACAAATTCGATAATTTAGGGTTCCTATATTTTACTTACTACAAATTCTTATACCTTACCACTGGTAGAAAATTTATATTGTATCGAGTTCGACAATTTTTAACCGGTAGTAAGACAAATCAATGGATAGAAGATATAGGAACTGGTAGTATGTTGAATCTTTGTCTAGTTACTGGCACTTGTATGAAGGTATCTGACATTCGCGGTTTCCTTGGAGGCCGCCGAGAGAGAGGGAGAAGGTAGTGCAAGAGACGACAAGAGCGCCAGTCCATTGTCCACCGTCAGACGACAGTGGACGATGGACCAGTGCTTGGGGACTTTGCCGTTTAGCATGTTTCCTTGTCCATGATTAAATTGCAGGAGGCCGCTGTATACGGGATTGACAGTGGCCTCACCGCCCCTACCTGATGATCCGGTATACCCTGTTCCCCGGGATGTACCAAGTTAGCAGCACGAGGGCGTCACAGTATAGTAACTATGTTCTAGATCCCGTGACGTTCAGCTAAAATGCATTTATGGTGTGCTGGTTAGGTTTAGTGGGTAGTTCGTCGGATCTCGCTCTTCGGGGAGGGGTACCGGTACCTTACGAGAGTCCCGCACGCACTCGTGCATGCATTTGGCCTCCCCTGTATCCATGGCCCGAGTGTATCACAAGAAAAGACATTCCCGAGCGTTAACAAAAAAAAGGTATCTATTATATTAGGTTGGGGAAAAAGTTTCTTCGCATTTTATATAAAAATTCAAAAGGTTTTTTTATAAAGTTTATTTACATTTAACTAAAGTATGTAGGTGCCATTTTGTTGGATAACTTTTTGCCATCTTGTAGCAGTACCAATATTTTTATAGCATTGGGATCACGTCCGTAGGGAAATAAAAATTTTGGGGCTTCTGATCAAAAAACTGCGACAAGAGGTTTTGGCAGTCCTCTCGTGATGTTAACCTGATACTGCCTAAGAAATTCTGCAGAGACCGAAACAGGTGAAAATCTGAAGGTGCAAAATCAGGACTATACGGCGAAGGCATTAACACCTCCCAGCCAAACTCTCGTAATTTTTGCTGAGTGCCTAAAGATGTGTGAGGTCTAGCGTTATCATGGTGAAAAACCACACCCCTTCTGTTAATTAATTCCGGCCGCTTTCTCTCAACTTTTTCCTTTAATCTCATCAGTTGTTCGCAGTATAGTTCAGAATCGATGGTCCTACCTGGCGGGGTAACAGGTCATAATGAATAATGCCCTTCCAATCCCACCATACACACAGCATCATCTTGTCGCGAGTTAACCCGGGTTTCGCCAAAGTCTGTGAAGCCTGACCGGCCTTTGACCACGATCTTTTTCGCACGTTCTTGTCGTACGTGATCCACTTTTCATCACCAGTTATCAGCTTTTCAAAAATGGATCGTTTTCATTGCGTCGTAATAAAGAATCACAAATGAGTACACGGTTCATTAGGTTTCTTTCAGTGAGCTCATGAGGCACCCAAATATCGAGCTTTTTTGTGTACCCAGCTTTTTTCAAATGCGCCAAAACCATTTTGTGGTCAATTCCCAGTTCTCCAGCTACATCGTAACTACTAACATGCCGATCTTGCTCCACTTTTTCAAAAATGGCATCAATTTTGTCCGTAACAGGGCGACCAGAGCGACGTGCATCTTTGATATCAAAATTTCCTAATTTGAATTTGGAATTTTCTGCTTCAAAATTAAAACTTTTTAATGATACCAAAACCAGCCAGATACAATTGGTATAGCCAAAGAGATCTTATTACAAGTTCATACATACTGTATGCGAAAAGACTTTGTCCCCAACCTATTATACAATACCATTAACGCACAATAGGTGGCGCAAATACAACACGAAATAAGTATGAGAAAAAACTTTATCTCATGCGTCAGGTATTACAAATATCGCACAAAAATTCTTGCATTAAAATACACTGAAATCTATCCCTAATTATTTCCTAATAATTGAAGCAATAACTAATTATGGTAGATTAACCCTGCTTTGAATATGTGCTCGCTCGTGTGATCTTTTGATACATATTTTAATATAGATATATACATTTTCAAATTACTGCATCAATACTACACTAAAAGAAAAATATCAAGCTAAAATACTTTTTATCCTTCAGATTCCTAGGCGTAAGGCAAATGAACGGTTGTTAAAATATAGGAGGCGGCTAAATATTAGATAATATCTAGTCAGTTTATGGCCTATGACATCTGTTCAATTTAATTTTGTACGGAAAACAGTATCACGCAACTATCCGCTGTTAAAACTGACTATAGATTAGGTACACAGACTATAAATAATGAATGTTGAAAACTTTAGGGTCTTTCTTTCATCACTAGAGACACTGCAAAATAACAGTTATTATATTCGCACAGAATCGCGCGCATTTATATTATGCGTCTAGGCCTGAACCAAACTGATTCTTTCTCTTTATTTTTAATTAGGGGCCGATGTTTGAATCAACAGATAAAAATTATCAGTCGAATAAATTATAACCTCACTAAATCCAAAAGTTAAACAATTCAACTGTTTTATTCATGCACATTGTCATTTTTAATTTTACCATGCTGTTTTATTCTATAAGTAATATGAATAACATTTATCTGGTGATTGAAAAATCAGCTCAAATCTACATCTGTTATCTGTTCTACAGGTCTAGGAAATGTAAATTTTAGATTTTAGTTTTATCGCCATCTTCTAGGGTTTTTATACAAATCACTTTAGTTGATCCGTCCAAATTGAAAGACAAATGAACTGTCTAATATCAGCTTAAGATCATTGAATACTACACGACGCGCGCAAGTATTGATGCAGGCTTTTGTAAGTGTATATTAAAAAAATATATTTATTTTGCAAACAGCAATGTCGATCTACGTGTTCAACTAAAAATATATTAATCTCAAAGACTTATTACATAAATATTTTGAATCGAATTCATTAAATCTGTTAGACAAGATAGTGATGATGATATTTGTACTTCAAATTCTTAGAAGAATACGTAACTATTTGGTGTACTGGATTTAACAAAAAAAAAACCACGTCGAAAAATTCGATAATGTTTTATCACTAGCCTCGAGACAGCTATTTTTGCAGGCCGTATTATTAAGTAGTAGTGGCGTAATTCGCCATAATGATAGGCAAAGGAACTCGGTCTATACAGCCTCGTCTGATGTGTTATTTTCGCGACTAGTACTCATAATAAAACTACATTTTAACGGCTTTAAGCGCGTTATTCTATTTGATTTTTACTGATCACGTAATAAAAAGATGTCAATTGTAAAGAAGTGGTGTTATGTTTTATTTAAATACAAAAATTTTAACATTACTCTTTGACACTTAAGATCTTTATAGTTCAAACAGATTTGTACTCTATTCGCTAAGCATTTTACAAATATAACAGCTTTTGTCTGGGATACCCTTAACTGTAGAATCGGAAAAATTATGATAACACGTCATGTGGTAGGCAAAGGATTTAACCAAAAAAAAAAAAACTCAAATATCTGTCTCGTTCTCTTAAAGACGAGTATGGTCTGAAAACCACATCTCCAGTCAGATTAAATAAAAACATAACTTCGATATGAATGAAATGGATTACTACTGGGAAAGGCTTAACAAAAATTCTTGAAATCCAGTACACCCTCTTATATCTATGAAAGAGTACAACTACGAGACATACTTTAAATCGTTCACTCTAAAGCTTGCTAATCGAAGCCGAGATGCAGTCGAATTTTAAACGGATTAACAATTGTGGATGGGCTCTATGAACATCTTTTATAAGTCTAAACCACTGGCCATGTATTATGTATGATCACTGAACTGGCTGCATACAAATGACAAACATATTTTTCTCTCAACTTAAAGCGCCACTTGCGGCAGTCTCTAGGAACTAATATTAGTAAACACAAGTAGCTTTTTAGTTCATTGGAACTGCCGCACGCAGCGTCTGGACTATCAGCGCCAAAATGGCGTCAATCGTACAAGCGTGTGTCAATAGAAGTCAGTGGTTTGAACACAGAACTAAAATAAAATCAACACAACTTATTATTTATGCTGTTCTATTTTCAAAATGAAGGCCCCGAACACTGTATAGCTTAGTTCTAAATTGCTATATTCAGTTGCGAAATTCTTATTAAAGACATGACGAGTGAATCCAGTATAAAACTTTCGATAGACTGCAAAACTAATATAATGCGTTGTTTAAAATGAGATCTAAAGTAAAAATCGTACTATTTATTCAATTGCCTTACCGTTGATAAATTTTGAACATTAATCTTATGTACTCTTATGAGCTTATGTCAAATTTTAGCCGATAGTAAGGCAAATTTAATTTCTCAGCTGTTTAAAAATATGCTCATAAAATATTTTGTCTCCAAAAATCCGTTCTACCAAGTGTATTTAATTATGAAATAGTTATTGCATTAGTAATAAGACACAAACTATAATTACGTACCCACTACATTCTCAACAAACATATTATATTGACTCAAACATTTCAATTTATTATGTATGGTCAGCAAAATAATACACTTGTGTGCTGTAGGGGAACTATACCATTGCTGGCACTAAGTGATTGCCACTGTTACAATTTATTCAAGATATTAAGATATCTTAAAATTTTTTGCTTTGTAACCATATAAAATTATTATTATCATTGTATTGCTACAAAATAAATAATATGAAGATCTCTTAATGTTTTGAATAAACTAATAGAGTGCTAATAATTCAGGGAGAGGTAAAATAACTAATATCTAAAGGACAGGCTTGGCATAGATCGCGTGTTAGTAACAACATAGTCTTAATTTTAAGGCAAACTGATATATGTAATTTTGGAGTCAATAAATCTTTAATTATTTTTATTTTTTTTAAATACCCATCGTGGTAAACATCTTGGTGGAAGCACAAGTTGATAAAAAAGTAATTTAGAAATATAAATCCATAGACATTCATAACTAAATTATAAAGGTTCCATTCACTTAATTAAGGAACTCTAAACATGTGCATTCCAATTTTCTACAAGTACCATATCTGATTAAAAAAATTATAGTGTCAGTTTATTTTGCTGACCATGCGTTCGATATCTTTGGTAACATTACGCTCTTTGACCGTACAGATCACAGCTCTGATTCGTAAACCTATCACAGACTACAATATGTTCGCATAGTGCGAATATGTCAAGCAATACTGATGCACAGGCGAAATAATGTTATAGATAGACGTCAAAATATTGAGATAATTTTCAATATTGTAACCAGTACGAATTATGCTAAGGTGGCAACCCGTAGTGACCTTTTTAGAAAAAACAATATCCTAACTAATATTATAAATGCGAATGAATATGACTTTGTTTGTTACGATTATACGCTTTAATTACTTATCTGTTGTCGTAAAATTTTGCATACACGTTCTCAGGGCTATAGATAAGAAGATAGGGATACCTTTCTGGGTTGTAATAACACTATGGTTTAGAATTTATTTGCTTCGGATGCTCCACACATATATGCTCATCAACAAATTCCTACTGCTAAAATTATAATAACTCTAAGAGGTATTGCAAAACTTAAAAGAATTGACTCGTCACCCTGAACTAGTTTTTAAATAAGTTTTTTTATTAAAATATATTAATTACAATAAAAATTCAAATTATAATATAACAAACCAGTATTTCATGTTCATATTATACGAATTGCAATATCTGACGATTAAATGGAATTTTTGGTGTATTATTTGACGTCTATCTACTTCACAAACTTTTGATATAAAACAACAATAATAATACTTAATTATTAAAATATACCACTATTACAAATACTTTAAATGTGAAACTACTATGAACAGTGTACAAAAATATACGAGATTAAATAATTTGTTTAAAAATAATTTACATTTGCTTATAAATTAAAAATACATACAAACATTAGGTTATACAGTAGTAGATTAAAAAGGTTTGTTATTAATCTATTATTTAAAAAATATAGATACCTACCACTATGGCAAACAAGCGTGTTATTGTGACAGCAAAAAGATATAGGGGAAACTATACTATTATTGGCACCGAAGGATAATGATTTATTTTATTCAAAAGATTAAGAAATCTCAATATTTTTTATTATGTAGACATACAATGATAATATTATTATTATTATATGGCTACGAAATAACAGAATATTAAAATCACATCTTAAATAAATTGTCGGGGTACCAATCACTGAGGGGGTTGCCAACAATTGTACAGTTACCCCTAATCCGAGTCAAATAAAAAATGCCTAATAAAAAATCAGGTACATAATTTATTCAAAAAAGTAAATATACGACCGAGATACAAAATTGGGGACACAAAACTCATCCAAATTAAATGAAGAACTGTCGCCTATGGCGGCAGCTCGTCTCGTACGTAGCTTACTTTAAAATATGTTTCGTCGTCTATATTTATCCTTATATTCCTGAAAAATCTGACAATGGGCGTTTTAGAGTAAACCTTATTCAAAGAAGTAAATATATGCGACCAAGACACAAAATTGGGGGCACAAGACGCATCCGAATTACATGAAGAACTATCGCCTATGGCGGCAGCTCGTCTCGTACGTAGCTTACTTTAAAACATGTTTCGTCGTCTATATTTATCCTTATATTCCTGAAAAATCTGACAATGGGCGTTTTAGAGTAAACCTTATTCAAAGAAGTAAATATATGCGACCGAGACACAAAATTGGGGCACAAGACGCATCCGAATTACATGAAGAACTATCGCCTATGGCGGCAGCTCGTCTCGTACGTAGCTTACTTTAAAACATGTTTCGTCGTCTATATTTATCCTTATATTCCTGAAAAATCTGACAATGGGCGTTTTAGAGTAAACCTTATTCAAAGAAGTAAATATATGCGACCGAGACACAAAATTGGGGGCACAAGACGCATCCGAATTACATGAAGAACTATCGCCTATGGCGGCAGCTCGTCTCGTACGTAGCTTACTTTAAAACATGTTTCGTCGTCTATATTTATCCTTATATTCCTGAAAAATCTGACAAAGGGCGTTTTAGAGTAAACCTTATTCAAAGAAGTAAATATATGCGACCGAGACACAAAATTGGGGGCACAAGACGCATCCGAATTACATGAAGAACTATCGCCTATGGCGGCAGCTCGTCTCGTACGTAGCTTACTTTAAAACATGTTTCGTCGTCTATATATATCCTTATATTCCTGAAAAATTTGAAGAAAGGCGTTTTAGAGTCAGCCTTCGGTCCCGCGTTTTAAATTTTTCAAGTAGTCTAGTATAGTGTATAGTGGAAAAGAAAAAGTTATATTGTGATATTTAATAAAGACTTAATAAACAGTGAGTATAATAATATAATAAAGTTCGCAAGGGACAAATCTTAAATGTAATTTGTCTTTAAAATATTAGGTTACATTTATATTACTAAAGTGTCTTCAAGCTACATTTTAATATTTAGTGTAACTAATCCTTAAAAACTTTTCTTCATACTAATGCCTACAAAGAGGACTTCGGTTCGTGTCTCGGTCGCGTGTGATACCTAAAAGACAGACAACTCACTAGGCAACCTGACTGCGGCAGCTACTCCGATATATGACGACACGCACGGCAAGCACGCACTAGGCGGCTAAAAATTTCTGCGAGCGCATTGTGAATTTGCACGGCCAATACTGCTGGTTTTTTGCCTAGAGTCGAGTCTAGAACATTCTACTAAAAAAACCTGCTATTTTTTATATAATCTGCTAAACCCTAAGAAGATGGATAGAAAATTCTTTATTGTTCACCATATAGACAAATTATTTACAGTCATGTCCTGTAAAGGCAGGAAAATAGGGCGGTCTTATCGTTTTAGAACTTTCTTCCAGACTGGCTGCTAAAATAAAACGCCGCAGCCAGGCTGTCTAGTGCGCGGCAGGGCTTGAAAACGTTATCAATTTACCTTTAAAAATATAGGTAATTACCGGTATTTTCGAAAAAGATACTGCCATACCAGTGTATTTTTTACCGTTACTTGGTAACTTTTATGAATTTTACGTTATAATATAAGATTAAAAATCGTATGTATAACGTTATACGTATCGGTAATTTTTACGTTATTTCAAGCGACGTTGGCACTTCTAAGAATTGGCTTTATTACGACTGCATGTTACCGAAACAATCGACAAACACAACTCTAAATATTACACGCGCTCTTAGCAGTGCTGTTTGGCAATCTTCGCGAGTGAAAGAGAGCGACGATGGAGCAAAACATAGTTATAACGATAAAATTACCGATAAAACTAGTATTAACGTTATATTTTTTTAATGATAAAATGGCTACAAATAACGGTAATTTTTATAACGATATTTATTTTTTACCGTTATCTAAAATTAGCATAAATAACGATAGCACATTTTTACCGGTATTTCAAGCCCTGGTGCGCGGCCTATTATAGTCCATATTTACTTTGGGTCAGAACAATAAATATCAGATCAAACACGTCAAACTATTTTCTAAAGACAAGTACTTATGACGGCATAATCTTTCCTGAAGTAATATAGATCAAATATAGGACGGTATTAATGATATTTGTATGGCAATTTGAACTCGGGATGTAGGTACATATAGAACACCTACGGCAAATATTTTTTGCAGTAGGCAAAATAGAAGCCTAAACAAATGAATAATTTAAGCTATTAATTTTATCATAGATATATTTTAATTAAATTTCATATTCAGAGTATAAACTCTAATTAAACGTGAAAATGAAAACCATCATTTTTTTATTTCTCTATTTTAAAATGCGAGACCTCATTCTTGTGACGCCTTCTGATTAACAGTAGGGCTGTAGTATTTTTGTTATTCCGTTTATTTTTGTTCCATAGCAATATTAGTAACATACAAAAATAGGCAATTCATAATAAATATCAATAACTTATAGTTTGGCTAATGAAAGTAGACACTCGAATTTTTCACAAACATTTTACATGGCAATACTAATACAAGTGTCAATGTCATTTTACTAAAACATTTTCGTTATTTTTGTTACTTTGGTGTTACAGTATTTCAGCATTCACGGGCTTAAAACGGGAATAAAACCATTGAAAGTGCAATCCGAAAGTGATTGTTTTGTTGTATTTCCACATTCGAGAGAATGCAACATAAGAAAGACGCTGAATTCAAAGAAATCAAGACTGTGTACGTGTTGTATAAATACTCAATGGTAATTTGGAATTGCCTTAGCGATATTTTTCAGTCCCTAATTTCAGTAGCCAGAATGTTTAACAAATATTCAAATGTACTAGCACACAGTTTCAAATATAAAAAAGGAAGAAATATTTAAAAGTAGATAAAATATTTTAATACTTATTAATGTGCTGATATCTCTTTATCTAGAATTCAATGCTTCATAGAAAAGCACTACATACTGACACCATAATACTAAGTATTTCATACTAAAACCATCTCGATAAATATTTAACTCTTATTTTAAAACATATTTGTACAGCAAGTAAACGACCAAATAATATTGTCAAATTGGTTGTCAATTTTGTCAGATTCCACTACTGAGTGGATAGAGATAGAATAACTTAAATGTAAAAAAAGTATTTTTGCCTATATTTACACAAATATTCAATTAAAAACTAATTAGCTTTTTAGATTAAGGTCAAAATCACATAAAACGCAAATCTGTGTTTTATTTAATGTTTTAATATCCGTTTACAAATCCACAGAACTTAATAATTAAACAGCGATATTTTTCATTCGCGTACAAATATATCGCTGTCTTCCTCACTCCTTGCTATGCTAATTCGCTATAAGAGTACTATTGTACTCTAGTATTATAATTTTATTATTGAAAAAAATGCAGTTTGGAAAGCAAGTATACAATTACAACCGCTATTTCTAGTTGACCTTAAAAAATTATAATTACAACTATTATAGTATTATACGTAATTATTTAAAATTATTTTTTATACATGAATTTGGGTATACGAATGGACAAACATAGAAAACTGACTGAAATATGAGAAAAAAAATGACAAATTAACAACAAAATTTTCGTGAAACAAGCTACTAATTTGACAATTCAATTTGATCGTTTACGTATGCCCGACTTCCATCCCACCTATACCGTATTGATAAAGGTAATAATAACACTTACGCAAATATTTCTTATGACCGGTTCTTACATCATCACTATACTACAGGGCCCCAATTGGATATTTGACAGTCAAATCAACTGAGACGCTTTTCATCATCGCACAAAATGTCGTAACCTCTTGTGTGTATTTTGTATGACAATACTGACCTATGACGCCACAATATGAACGAGTCAAATAGCGTATTTGTTATTGTTTAAACTATAATTATAATTATTTATGTAATGAACTATTTGAAAGCAATATGATAACAAGATATTTTGACGCCTGCTCTTTTACATGCATACTAGGATATGCCCGTTACTTCGTCCACGCTTGACTAGAAATTCCCACGGGATTCCCGGGATAAAAAATATCACACATTTAATTACATTAAATTTGATATCAATCACTAAAATTCGCTGTATTGTATTGTCTGAAGTTTTTACTTCAGACAATACAAGACAAATAAATGATTCATAGCCGGTTCCTATAACTTACCGACCGTTCATTTGCCTTACTATCTATTAAAATTTGACACAAGCTCCACATAGCTAATGTCAAAATTCAACCTATGGTAGGACAAGTGAATGTATAGTAAGATATAAGAACTGGCCATTAGTAGTAAGATATAGGAGCCGACCATTAGCGTTACCTTAAAAGGTGACTGGCGGGTTTCGGCCTCAATGTCTACAAAGACAATACTTATATTAAAAAGTAGATTTTTACTTATTATCTTTTTAGGTAGTAACATATTTTAAGAACCTCGCTAACCGGAGAAAAGTAATGTTGAACGTTTTAAGAATCGATACTCCCTTACCATATTATTAAATTCCAAATCATTGTCATCCGATTCTTTAAACCATTGCATTAATAAGAATCTAGATATATTACGCGTCAAAATATCTGTATACCTGCGTAATATTGCTACCGTTTAACGCTTTTTTATTCTGTTAGTTGGTTAATCGATTATTTATTCGTTATTTTTATTATTATTATATATTTTCTTAAATGGCAATACAAAACATCTAAGTGTCTACTATGTCACTGTCAAATTTCATACGTCAGACAAAGATTTATGGACTAGTTCCTTTGCCTGACATTGTGACGAATAAAACACAAACGCATAAATTATTATTAAAAACAATTAATATCGTACATATTGTTTACTTATAGGTAGAATTAATCATTTATTGAAAAAAAGTGCACAGTAAAACGTTACGTTTCAAGTTTCCGCCGAAAACTCTAGTATTATATTAATGTCAAAAATTTATGGCCAAATTCTATTGTCAGCCAAGTTTTTGTAGAAAACTACACTCACGCACGGGTTTCTACTGAATAAGCTACATTAACACATGTACGGCCGGCAGTTCCTAAGAAACCCGCCAGTCTCCTTTAATCTACAGAAAATTGCATAGAACATTTTTTATGTTGGACATAACCTAAAATTAGTTCGTTCGAAATATCCAGAAACCAATATTTTTACCTCGAGAAAATGAAACACCTCAACATAATATTCGACCGCAATAAATAAAAATATAACTAATATTTTAACTATCAGCTATGCCTTTCAAAAGTTTAAGGCGTAAAGATTCAAACATGCCTTTCATTGGGACTTATATACCACGAACAAAATTTTAATATATACTGACGCTTTATTTCAAACCTAATAAAATTGTGCCTAAGCGTCATACATATGCATAGAAAGTAATGTCAATTTTAATATGGATAAGCAATTTAAATTCAAGGTTCAACGTCGAGCTAATTTTAATACTAATTTCCGTGGTCAATGGCCGGTTCCTATATCTTACTAATCAATCACTTGCCTTACCATCGGTTGAATTTTGACATTACTTCTGAGGAGTTTATGTCAAACTTTAACCTATAAGAAGGCAAAGGAACGGTAAGTAAGATATAGGAACTCGACTCAGTCCACGTGGATTAAAACTTAAAATATCTCATTAACTCATAAATCAAGAATGTTTTTATAGTAAATCCATAATATTACGTTATATAAAATAGATAGATCATGTATATTATATATGAATCCCAATGTCCACACAAAGATACACCTTACGTCCTAAGAAATTGAGCTCAGCTTGGCTTAAGCCGCAAATGAACACTAGACTCAACACGCATATAGACTTAAGTATTATTACTATAAGATTGAACTTCGCACCGCAATATGATACTTTTGGAGTTGCACTAGCATTTTAAGAAATCCGGCTCGAAGGACCAAAATAATTTCACATACTGTACGGCGTAAATATGCTAAATAACGTAATAAAAATGTATCAAAGCCTACTTTATAAGTAGAGTATTAGGGAAACAACTTATCTCACGTTGTTTCCCAAATAAACTCTAATTACTAAGAATTTGGTTAGCAAACAAAATATTTTAGAATGGTGTAACTCATTTTTAGATGATTTTTTAAACGACTTATAACAAATTTTCCAAGGACAGGAGAGGAAGAATGTTTCCGCATTTACTGCGATGCGTCACCTATCTCTCTAAGATAATATAATCGAAGGCAAGATAGAAGGAGGAGAAGACCCAGGATGGTAATTCTCGGCCAAAGAAAAAAGATAGGTATCTTGTCAGACAAAGAAGAGAAACAGCATGACGAGAATAGAGAGGATTGGAGAAGGCTCCACCGTCAGGAGCTAAGCTCTTAGATATTATGATGATGGTGTTATGGATTAAAGAGACCTTACAAATCTTTTAGACACAATATAAGATATTAATCTAATGTTTGGATAAATATATACATACCAACTTCCTCATTGTTTCTAATAACAATTTTTATATTGTCCATTATAAAATCCATTCATACAATGCTAGTACAACCGCATCCTTAATAATATTAGCAGTCGAGTGTTTAAAAAGGTGCCGTGTCACTAAATAAGTTAACATAATGTGTAATATATCTAAGTGTAGACGTGGAACAATATCAGTATAGTGAGGATTGTGCTCATGAAGCACATCGACACTGGCAGGAGCACCGCGAACCGGAGGGACCTACGGAACGAATAACACATGTTAACATGGAAGAAATATTAAATTACAATCGCCCAGAAAAAATAGATCACTAAAAATCACAGACAGACAAAATTCAAAAAATTATATTTTCGGAATCTACTGGTCCGAATTAGCTCCCCTGATTTTTTTTCACATTTTTAAACACACATTTTATGGTTTACATTTATATGTGTTATATACTATCTTTTTTCTATACCCAGTGCCTGTATGTATAGTATCTGTACATAGTTACAACATACAACTCACCTCCAGTATGGCAGGTGTCAGAGAGGAGGATGGGGCAAAGCGTGTGCCTCCGGTCTGCATAGCGCTGCCTCGACCTCCGCCTCCCCGCTCACGGCACTGGTCACCCCAATTGCACCCGTGGCTTCGCTACCACGACGTACTTTGCCTATAATAACAACACGGAGATTGTCACTTGAACACTTATAATCCCTATTATATATATATATATATATATATATATATATATGTGTGTGTGTATATATATATATATATATATATGTGTGTGTGTATATATATATATATATATATATATAATTGAAACCCACGTATATAGTGACTCATCACGATATCCCAGAAACTATAATACCTATAGACTGGAAATTTGACATGGACCCTCCTATCGCCAAGTAGAAGTCAGCTAAGAACGGATTTTACGAAATTCTCTTATGGCACGCGAAGCGGGCGGGTATCAGCTAATAATGTTATAAATGCGAAAGTAACTCTGTCTGTCTGTCTATCTGTTACGCTTTCACGGAAAAACGACTGAACCGATTTGGCTAAATATAATCAATAAACTCAGTATATAATCAAGTTCAATATGTGGGATGAACATAGGATACTTTTCATCCCGAAAAACGGATCGATTTCGGGGTAGATTTATGTGAAGGTTATCCCAGAAAGCAGGAGAGGTTTTGTTATTTTGTGGTCTCATTTTCGTCATTTTCATAATTTTGTAGTTTACAGATGATAGACGAGACTTGACACAAGTTAATACTTTTTATCGTAAAAATAAAACTAGAACGGCTCGAAATGGGCAATACAAGTTTATATGGGAGACCAATCACTTCTCAAGTTTATAAATATAAAAAATCATGATCTATAAAAAATGCGATACTAGAGAGTACTGGATCGGTTTTGCTGTAATTTTGTACATATGTAGTTTTAATACCGAAAATGGACATAGATACTTTTCATCCAGGGAAATGGGATAGTTTGCGATATAAAATAAAGTGAATCTCCCGAGGGCAAATAGCACTAACATAAAAGTTGAATACAACTTGACCTGTATTAATGCTTCCTCTTTAAACTCTAGTTATCAAATAAAGGTTGGGGCGTTTAAGGGCCTGCGTGGAGTTCACTAATTCACACGTGCATCACCACATCATCGAAGATATGTATACATAATTATATTGACAGAATTTACTTAATACAACAAAATCTGTATAGCATAAATCACAACAATGATATTACTTGTAATATTTAATAATAATAATAGTCGGCAGACAAACACACATATTGTATGTCCGCAAATTAAGCAAGTTACTAGGTGTATGCATAAGTCTTTTCCGTTTTTTATGGTAAAAAAACAACACATAAATTTCAAAAGAAATGCATTTTGAGTTTATTTGAAATATTGGCCTTCGGCTTCTATACACTTAGCCCATCTTTCAGGTAAATTATGAATACCTTGCCAGAAAAATTGTTAGTCTTTTGCGGTAAACCATTCGTCAAGCCACTTTCCAAGTTCCTCGAAATCGCTGAAGTGCTGCTCTGCGAGCGCGTGCCCCATTGATACGAAGAGGTGATAGTCTGATGACGCCAGATCAGGGGAGGACAGCGGATGCGAAAGGATGACCCATCCAAGCGATTTCAAACTGTCTTTCACTAGTTTTGCTGTATGAGACGGCGCATTGTCGTGTAACAAAATCACTTTGCCATGTCTTCTGGCCCATTCCGGTCGTTTTTCGATCAATGCGTGATTTAAATTAATCATTTGTTGGCGACAGCATTGTGCGTTAACGGTTACGATGACTTTCCACTGCCTTTTTCTTTTGATGAAATAGAAAAAGCAAAGCGTGCCGCAAATGTTCTTTTTCAGGCACAAACGTCGACAAGATCACTTAACTACACACCATACAACAGAGATGCTATCAATAGGCAGACTCAACTTGTATGTGTTCTGTAGGTTATTTTCATACAAATAAACTGACGTGGTGTCGAATTTATACGTGGCGTATTGTTCGGTAGTGCCATCTCTTAGTGAAACCGGAAAAGACTTATGCATACACCTGGTATACTTGTGTTATGGTTAATATACGACGGACTTCTCTGGGACCGAAGCCAGACACCCAGACCATAGTAAATAATGGAGAAAATATGTATACCATGAATCAAACCCGGAGCCTCTGCGTTGCAGTAAGCTAAGCCGGCAAACGCTTAGCTCACAACCACAGAGGCCATTATGCGTCATAAAAAATTGATTTTAATTTTTATATTTAATTGTTAGAGAATCGCAAGTTCGCGCGACGTCACCAAAATAATACGACCGCAGCGCCATCCTTTTAGCTATATTCGTATATTCCACGGAAGCGACATTATTTAACAGGATAAAAAGCATCATAAATGTTAACTTGAGATATAAGCTACGTCTATCTAGAGTTTCATTTAAATATATTCAGAAGTTTTCAAGTCATGCTCTAATAACACAAACAAAAAATCTAAAAGTTGTATATTTGGAACCGGCTGGCCCGAATAGGGACCAATATTTCTTTTTATTTTTAAATTCATTAATCTAAATACTTTCAAGACATTTATTATAGATATAGTTTATATATAACAATATAGTATACTAGGATATGCCCCCCTTCCTCCACGCTTCACTTAAAATTCCCGCGGAAAACCCAAGACAAAAAGTACCACAGCATTTAAAAGAGAATGTAAGCTAACGTTTTAGTGAAAACTGTGCCGGAATAGGCTAATTTTTACGCATCCGAACAACTACAACCGCTCCCGGGTAAATGCCCGCGGGATTCCCCGAATAAAAAAAATCATACATTTTACTACATTAAATTTGCTATCGATCGTGAAAAAATTACATTGGAATTCGATTTGTTTTTAGTCGGGTCATTTTAAAACATTTCAAAATCCCAGGATAAAAAGTAGCGCAGAGTTTGTGTAAGAATTAGCTGTCGATCGACGAAAACCGCATCGAAATCGGTCCAGTAGCTTTTTACCTGAATCAAGAACAAACAGACAAGAAATCTAAAAAAAAAATGCATCGTGTTCTCCATTCCTTGCTTTTTTTTAATAGCTTCAATGTACAGACACAGGATATTTAGAATTTTAAAATATTATAGATTTCATTTATAAGCTATTTTATAAACAGCTTATTTTACTTTACACCCGTTGAAATGAACTTTATAAAGTGGTAAACATTAAAACTTACTGGTAAAACATAAACATCCAGTTTGTTGGCTAGCCTGTAGAGACGTGTTGAGTCTTATTTCTTTCAGGTCTTTTGACTGCTCGTTCACACATTTCTGATAGTAATCATATTCTTTTACATACCTGAAATGTTTTGAAAGGTAGTTAAATCACCAATTTAATCCCATATGAATCTGTGATATATTATATTAATCCCATATGAACTTGTGATATATTATATTAATCCTATATAAACTTGTAATATATTATATTAATCCCATATGAACTTGTTACATATTATATTAATCCCATATGAACTTGTAATATATTATATTAATCCCATATGAATTTGTGATATATTATATTAATCCCATATGAACTTGTAATATATTATATTAATCCCATATGAACTTGTTACATATTATATTAATCCCATATGAACTTGTGATATATTATATTAATCCCATATGAATTTGTGATATATTATATTAATCCCATATGAACTTGTAATATATTATATTAATCCCATATGAACTTGTTACATATTATATTAATCCCATATGAACTTGTGATATATTATATTAATCCCATATGAATTTGTGATATATTATATTAATCCCATATGAATTTGTGATATATTATATTAATCCCATATGAACTTGTGATATATTATATTAATCCCATATGAACTTGTGATATATTATATTAATCCCATATGAATTTGTGATATATTATATTAATCCCATATGAATTTGTGATATATTATATTAATCCCATATGAATTTGTGATATATTATATTAATCCCATATGAACTTGTGATATATTATATTAATCCCATATGAACTTGTGATATATTATTTTAATCCCATATGAACTTGTGATATATTATATTAATCCCACATGAACTTGTGATATATTATATTAATCCCATATGAATTTGTGATATATTATATTAATCCCATATGAATTTGTGATATATTATATTAATCCCATATGAACTTGTGATATATTATATTAATCCCATATGAACTTGTGATATATTATATTAATCCCATATGAACTTGTGATATATTATATTAATCCCATATGAATTTGTGATATATTATATTAATCCCATATAAACTTGTAATATATTATATTAATCCCATATGAATTTGTGATATATTATATTAATCCCATATGAACTTGTGATATATTATATTAATCCCATATGAACTTGTGATATACTTTATTAATCCCATATGAACTTGTTATATATTACATTAATCCCATATGAACTTGTGATATATTATACTAATCCCATATGAATTTGTGATTATATATATATATATTAATCTCATATGAATGTGCGATATATTATATTAGAAACTCTTTGATGCCACCCGTGATCAGAAGGCTGGTTCATATTTCGCCCAACAAATAAGTATCGCCATACAGCGCGGCAATGCAAGCAGCCTTCTGGGCACGCTCCCATCTGGCAGCGATTTGATACACAGTCTATAATAGCTTGTACTATTTAAAACTTAATTTATTTTTAGTATTTAATTGTATTTATTATAATAGCTTAGTTTTATTTAGTTTAATTTATATTAACTCCATATGAACTTGTGATATATTATATTAATCCCATATGAATGTATACAAAATCTTAAGTTTATATTAAAAAGAATTTTGTTCTTTACTTTATTAGTCATTGTTTGAATAAAAATCTAAGGTGTTTATGTTATTACCCTTTATTTACCAATTTTGCACCTTAATTTATTTAATAGTTCAGTCTTCGGACTACGCACCTTCCTGAAAATAATTCTGGCTGCGTCCATGTGTAAGTTTGTACATTTATGTAAACATAAGTTTATGTATATACTGAGAAAGCATCTCACCAGACAGGCGGCCATCGGTTGTCGGATAAATAGTCCCTGGTGGAAGGCGAGAGGTGCTTCGCGCGGCAGGCGCGGTCGTACGCGCCGCACACCCGCCACATGCACCAGTCGGACAGGTTGTGCGCGTTGTGCAGCTAACCAACGAGCCAACCATAAATTTATAGAGTGTAGGCGGGTAGTTCACGAAGGTATTATAATTAACCTTTATTATATTACAACATAAAAATGGCGATACGCATGGGAGACGGTGGTCCAACGTCTAATTGAGGGCCAACAATCCCCCTCCTAAACCATCCATCATCACTAACACCAATTGAAAATTTTTTCAATAACTATTCTAGTTCTAGATTTTTATTTTTTAATAAAAATCTATATATATATATATATATATATATATATATTACCATTACACACTAATACAAAACGAAAATACTCTAAATATTAATAACATTTCGAGTTCTGTTCACTATACAGGTGAATTTTTGAAATGAGCTTTCAGGTCCGAATCCTAACCTATACAAAATAGCGGAAAACACTCAAAGGAGTGTTGTTGCCGATTTTAAAAAAAACTAGAGTCTGTAGAGTTAATTTGATTTTTGAAAAAACAATTACCCTACTCAGGAATTGAATCTGGTGATTTTGGAATAAAAAACACATACTGTATTATTACACCATATCTTAATATAGGCGGTGAAGATCAAATTCTGTAAAGGAACGTCAAACAGCAAATTATGCTGTTATACAGGTGATTGCCATCATTTTGGTGGACCAAGAACCTGCATAAGGTTGGGTGAGAATGAATACTATACTCAGATTTTTAATTACCTGGACTAAAATGGCAACTGATTGACCTCTTTTTGATTCATAAGTGAGTTGTGTGAGTGACTCGTTGATTCAATTCACACAATTCACTTATGAATGAGCCATACAACACCACGCTCCACGGTTGCAACATAAGAAATGATCAATCGCAGCTGTCATTTTACTAGGATACGTGACGCAAAGTTGGGGGGGAGCCTACGGCCAGTAGTGGACAACGGTTAACTGAGAACGA
This sequence comes from Dendrolimus houi, assembly GCA_039645545.1. Classification (NCBI taxonomy): domain Eukaryota; kingdom Metazoa; phylum Arthropoda; class Insecta; order Lepidoptera; family Lasiocampidae; genus Dendrolimus; species Dendrolimus houi. The sequence goes on along the minus strand of CM077139.1, from coordinate 4,862,482 downwards.
ACATACACAGTAACGGCCTTTGTGGTTGAGCGGGCTAAGTCTTAGACGGCTGAATTCGCTGGATCGCAGAGGCACCGGGTTCGATTCCTGGCACAGTAAATTTTGGAAACGAACTTTCCGTTATTTACTATGTTCTGGGTGTCTGGGATCGGCCCCAGAGTGGTCCGTTGTATATTACCCATAACACAAGCGTAACTTGCTTAGCTTGGGGATATACAATGTGTGTGATTGTCTGTCGATTTTAATTAATTTTTTTTTTTATTTTTTTTTATTGCATCAGTTCAACTAACAGGCAGACGGCCCACCTGATGGAAAGCGGTTACCATCGCCTATGGACTTTTGCATCACCAAAGGAGTTAAATGCGCTGCTGCTCTCTTAAAGGAGACTGGAACCTGACCACTAATGCCGGAACACAACTCAAGGTCGGGCAAATACCCTACCACCTGGCTACGGGTTGTTTTGTCACCTCTTACGACAAGCCGCTCGGCCGCGGGAAATTGTATTCGTTCTCCGTTCCTGCACGGATATATATTTTTCGTAAAAAGGTGTACAAAGTTTTTGCTTCACGTATAAATATATAGATTATTTATATATATATATATATATATATATATATATATATATATATATATATATATATATATATATATATATACACCTTTTGTACACCTTTTTACGAAAATTGTGCGGACGGAGGAGTATGAAATTTCTCACACTTATATGATGAATGCTATTTTTTTTTAATTATGCATAGCAAATACATTAAATCAATAAAAAAAACATTACAGACACTACCATGTGTTTGACACACACACGCATATAAACTCTTTTGCTTATTGTTCAAGTCAAATTAACAGTGTCGCCTTGGCGAAATCTGTGATTATAGAAGTATAGTCTTTGGACATTAAATATTATGGTCGAATTTCGACCACGGGCGACCACTAGTTAATTTAATTTGATGAACACTACCAGTAGATTGCCTACCTTGACAGGCTCCAATAGTGAGAGAGCGATCTCGACCACGTGGTCTTCGTCCCCGCAGCCCCGGTCCTGCCGTTGCAGCTGGTCGATGACCTTTGCCTCGACTAATGTCACCAATCTATTCATACAAAGCCTGTTCGCCAGCTCGAGGAGTTCCACACATCTTAACGGCTCCACAGTAGGAATTTTGTCGCTGTATATGAAGCATAGGAGAATGTGGAAAGCGTACATTTTCACGCCCGGGAACGATATCTGGAAAGTTGAGATAGAAAGTGTGTGTGCAGTTCACACCCCAGTGGAAGTGATACAAAATGTGACAAGGGGAGGGAGGGATTTGTAATTCCGTGACGTCACGTTTCGTATATTATATAGTTATAATATATTTGAGCTATAGAACACGAAAGTGGAAGTATTAAAGAAAAACTTTAAAACATTTCCAACTCTATCTGTATGAGCAGTGTTTAAATGATTAAATATAATGTATTCTATGTCATTAGTCCTATAGATTTATGTGTTTATCTCGTTTTAGAGTCGCTTTTTCGTTTCATCGAGTTTCAAATCACAACGATTCTAAAGAAGTTTCACTTCATAAAAAGAAGTAATTCTTCAACTTTGTACGTGCAATATTAGTGAAAAAATAAGTAAGGTTAGGTTTATTAAAAAAACTGATAATTTCCGGACCATAGGGGTTATAGTAGGGGTAAGTATGCCTCTCCCCTTCCCCATTCCACCACCCCGCTACTTGAAATTCTTGCACCGGATAGCTATAGATTTACCAAAATTGATTCCGATGTTGAAACGTGGTCGAGGTAAATTTTTGACTTCCCAAACTAGAGAAGTTTTGTACAATTTGTACAAATATTTCGAAAATGAGTGGAATAGCAATCCGAGCAGTATTATAAATAAATAAATCATTGACTGCAGACAAGAAGAAAACTATATTAAATCAACTGAGATACATTTTATAAACTAACAGATCGTCGCAGTCTCATAGATTTTGTTCGAACGGACCCACTTATGACGTCATAAGTCGGTACGAGTAAAAGGAGTCAAACAGCGCATTGTTTGAAAAGTAATTAAAATTATTTCTATCATTACATTTGGAGTCAGAGGAAACAACAGAGCAAAAGCCATAATAAACCTCTACCCTACTAATTGTACTTGCAGTAATCGTCATTTTTGGGTTTTTTACTTTTATGCAGAAATGGTATCCCAAGGCCCTAATCTACACATATAAATAACCTGGCCATAACGTCTAGAACAAGAACGATTTTTTTACCTTGCGGCAAAATTCTATTTTGTCTGTGGTCAATGTCAGTGAATCATGAACAAGAGTTTTTGGCGGGAACTCAAAGGAGATGTTGTGCTGTGCAGTTTTATTTTCTAAAAGTGTGTAAAATTACTCTTAAATGAACAATAGTTGTAGAATATTGATAGTTTCTGAGTAGTAATTATGTGTTTTGTGAGAAATGTAAACTGTATAGTCAAATGTGACCTTTTGAGTTGTCACAAAAACTCCGTTGAATGGCACCAGTTGATAACCTACAGTTCAGCTGTGCTACACATAGGCTAAAGAAAATGAAGAAACTACATTATAATCTAAGATCTGGCTTAAAGCCCTAGCTGCCAAGCCATGTACCTAAATAAAAATCACAAACAAAGCGAATTTATCCATGTTATTTTAATTTTAACGTTCACCGAATCTAAAATCCGCTAAAAATAACTAAATACGCAAGTAACAATACCAAGTTTCACTTGAGCAGTGATTTTCAAAGTTTACAAAGAATGTCTAGTGGAATCTGAAGCAAAAATCTTTTCGTTCTAATTCGACGATATTTACTAAAGAACAGCCGACATAATAGGTTTGTAAAGGTTAGTTTAGCTTATTTTAATCAAATAATTGTTCTGTTAGCTATCACAAGGTGTTAAGGATCTACCTACAGGGAGTCCGCTATCTCGCTCACGCATTACCACATTTCTGAAAATGCAAAAAATTAAAATATTAATTCATAAAATCTATATACGCCAAATCCGTATTACACAAAACTTAATAAAAATATTACGAATATTTCACAATAAAATCATTTTCATTCAGACAAGATTTCATACATAATAAATGTGTTCTTCACAATAATTTTTTTTTATATAGAAATAAAATATGACAATCGTAACGATTTTTTTGTGATACATAATTTTTTTTTTTAATAAGTTTTGTGTAATACGGATTTGTCGTGTGTTAATTCTATGAATTCATATCTTAAAAATTGTGGTAATGCGTGAGCGAGATAGCGAATTCCATTTAGGTAGGCCCTTAAAGCTCTTGCTTACAAAATTATAGTTGGTGACGCCATCTAGCGATGTTGGGTAGATCACAGATAACTTCACTTATACGTCACTGCGGCTGCCCACTGGCCAGTAGGTGGTTCCTGGACTTTTGAATTTTTATTCGTTACATTCGTATACGCGTCGTCGTCGGTCGCTGCTGTACTCGTTGAGCAGACGCACGTCAATAAATAATAATATTAAAAAGAGATCGAATAAATTCCATCTGATGATTAAGAAATCGGCCTTTAATCAAATACACATAGACTAATAAGTTGTATCAAGTGGAAAGACCGGGAATAAGTTATATGCTGGCCGGCTTCCCCTTGTGTCTGGTGAAGGTGTGGTGAACTCATGGTGATCTAACAACGTACTGTGATAAGGTGAGTGGGCGGGCATATTTTCTTAGCCGCTCCAGTGGTTGTCGTATGAGTTTATTTTGATTGCCCGGCATCGCAAAATTTTGAGTTTATATCACCGTAATTAAATTTAGGGCTCGAACGCTGGTTCATCATATAGCCCGTATACTACGTGTTAGGGCTATTTACACGTCTTAATAACAGTCATTATTATTAAAGTAATCATATGTTGACAAAATGATACTTGCACGATGTTGGATGTCGTACTGAAAATCACTAGTAAATATCGAAATTACTCTTGACCTAATATTGGACTTGCTGTATAAACTACATTCTTACAAATAAAGATATTGATTGATTGAAAAGTATAACAATGCACTCACCACCCTCGAAGTGCTCTCTCTGAAGTGACCTTGAAACATGGCCTTCATGGGGTCACATCTCGCCATGAGTATGGCCCTGTGCGCCAGGTGGATGCCGTCGTCCAGGTCGAAGGTCACGTCAGCGAACAGATTACGCTCCACATACATATCCCGTAGTCTTTGGGGTAATGGCTGAAAAGAAACCATCAAATACGTAGAAAATGAATTGAGATTAAAAAATACTTAAATAACACAGTAAAGGGTTCCTTAGGGGCATGGGTGTAATGGGTGTATACACACACAATTTCATATATATATAATACATTATTCACATAGACAATTATATATGTAAGTCCACAAATATTAAATTCTAGCTTCTGTCCGCGACGCCGTCCAAGTGGAACAGTTAAAAAAAAACCCGATTTTGAAATATTCTTCATTGGTGCTCCGGTTCTATTGGTCTTAGCGTGACGATATATAGCCTTCCTCGATAAATGGGCTATCTAACACTGAAAAAAATTTTCATATCAGACCAGCAGTTCCTGAGATTAGCGCGTTGAAGCAAGCAAACAAACAAACAAACTCCTCAGCTTTATATATAGTATATATCGACACGACCCAACCTTACGACCAAAGCTCGTTGGTCGTAAGGCATCATTGGTCGTGCCGTATATAGATTGCAACTATCTCTCTTCGCGCATGCGCAGATCCACTGCGTAGGGGCACCAGCGCCGCGAGTGGATCGCCTGCGAACTAAAATATAGTGTATAAAGGTTGCAGTTTTTTGCGGATTGACAGTTGGAGAAAACTAAACCAACGATCTGATATTACTTTTATAAATTGTTAATTAATTGCAATATAAGGGTGACTACGAACCGTTTGTTTCTTTTGGGTGTGAACCAAATAAGACGGTTCATAAGTAAATGTGAGGTGGGTACTGGGTACCGGCATTCTAACCTACAACCCCCACAGGGCCATCCGTAAATTACATCACACTCTAAGGGGCGGAGAGGGGGTCGACGAAGTGTGACATTGTGTGACAAGGGATGGGAGGGGTCCTAAATTTCATGACGTCACATTTAAAAATCTAGTATATTTAAGCTAATTATGGAACTGCTGTTTTAATTTAATAATTTCTTGTTGTAAAATTACAAAATATGTGATGTCACATTAGGGAAGGGAGGAGTCTCACGAATGTGACCAGCTGTGACAACGACAGGAGAGCGGTTAAAAATATCATGAAATTCGTGTGACGTGATTTGTGGATGGGTCCTTAAAAGTAGTACTAGTAGTACAATTTCGCCACAATGGCAGGCAAAGGAAGGTAGTCCGTAATTACACCCTCTTCTGATGTACTAAATCTTTGTGTAGCTTAGCCAAATTGTAGATCATCAACTGTAACCGATTAACGGAATGGTTGTGACAACTCAAAAGGCCAAGTTTGACAACACAATTACTCACAAAAACACATAATTACTACTCAATAACTATCTATATCATACAACTATAATTGTTCATTTTAGAGTAACTTTACAAAATGTTAAAAAAATTGACTGCGCAGTGCAATTTCCCCTTTCAGTTCCCACTAAAAAACTCAGAGTTTGGTGACGAGCATGCAGTGTTTTCGTTATTTGGCTACCAAACCACAAAAAACTTTTTTGATATAAACTACCCAATATCTTAAAATACTTGTTGAAACCAATTTTCTACCATTTTGATTTTTGGTGGACATGGCAAATTTATAATGATTTGTTTGCCATTTACCCACAAAACCCTAAACACAAAATTACTTTCTAGAACTCACCATATGAAACTGAAGCATACATCCCTTATCGAAGAGCAAATGTTGGTCCAATATGAACTGACTCAATTTTGTGAGTTCATGAAAACCTAGAAGTTCTGCCGCTTGTCTTATTTCCTGTTCAATTGTGGAAGAAAATAAAATTATCAACTTCATACAAGTTTTAACACGCAAATGTTAGAGTTACAACAATTATAATACACAAATCAGTTCAAATTTTTTCATACATACAAAATTAATAATCACTATTGCTAAAGAAATCTTGAAATATTTACAAAAATATAAACAATCGTACAAAAAGTGTTTTAGTTGTTGTAACTTGAAATATATAGATAGTATTAACAAAACTTAAATGCCCGTCTGAAGTTCGTACAGGTCATTGCGCAGAACACGAATATAAGGATTAAGAAGTGGCTCGTAAAGTTCTGAGGGTATAATGTTGCTCTCTCGCTCGCTCATTATACGACTCGCATGCCGTCTCTTTCGCATTGCACACTATCATAATAAACTTTAAGACTTTAGTGGATCTGCACAAACTCACACGGAGCTAGCTTCTCACAAAATGCATTTAAAGTAGTATAGTATGGATACTTTAACGATAAAAATATAATTATCTAATAGTTTCATTGTGTGTAGTAATTACCAACACAATATAAGGCGATACGCTCCAAATAATTAATTTAAAAATCTCTCTTTTTCCTACCTTTTCCTAGCCATTTGTGGTCAGCACATTGTCTTCCTTACATATTCCTCTACCATGGCATACATCTTCTATCACACCACAAATCTCCAAGTCATCCGTCACACAAACAATCCATCTCTTTCTTACCTTTATTCTTATATCCAACAATCTTTCAGTCCCTCCTCATTACATAAACAAATCCAAGTACCATTTTATAAGTAAGTTAGAATATTTTACCAAACTATTATAAGTAAAAAACATAATAAGGGCCTGTTTCACAAAGTCCAAATAAAGTTCCCAATAAGCTACTTGCAACTTATTTATCGAATAACGATAAGGCTTGCGTTTCACAATTGACAAATAGCACTAACTGGCAAATAAAGTACCATATAAAATGTATGTCAGATCAAGTGGCCAATTGCAAGTCTACCTGCCATATAAATTAGTTGGCAGCCATAACATATGGTTGACAGCTGTGATTCAAATATTACTGTTGAAAATTTTGTTTTTTATGAAGGTACATTTGTTAAATAGTATTTGTTACCATTGAAGACAAATTAGATGATTTTATGTATTATTTATTAACTGGACCGCGAAGGAATTCTGTGTTTCGACAACGCATTAATTGTTATTATATGCAAGCCTTGGATGATAAGGCTTTTAGGATAAGATTTTGCCTTACCGAAGATGCTGTAGATTACGTATATTGTTACGAGTTGCGGGACTCGAATTAAAATTCCGTTGGAATTATTATAGAGTTTATTTGAACTATACAAACACGTATAACACAGGTACATATATACCCGAACACAACAAATCCGAACATAATCCAGAAGATCGTAATTCAATAACACGTGCAAAGTCCGTCACTATTAAATTCCCGAATGTACATACGTCACGCCTTGATCGTGGTTTTCGCTCAGCTGACTCCTCTATCCATCAGGCCATCGGTTTATACTGCACAAATGCAAATATGTCCGCCCGGCAAGCGTCGACGTAATTTCCTAGAATCAGCTTGTACTCATAATTCGTAACACCTGGCTAATGACAATAGGCTGTGGTCCACAATAAGTAAACAAAAGAAAACGATCATAAAAGGATTATAATTAGTTCAAATGCCGACAGGTAATAAAATGTGCTTTTACAGACTGTACGTGGAATTTGTCTTTGCCGAAGCCTAAGATGTAACACTATTTATTAATTACAATTGTATATTATGTAACGAAACAAAGTCTAAAATTACACCGACACTGCAAATATTTGTTTATGTTGCAACTTTCACATTTGTTCGTTTGAGATTGACGTTCCGTTCAGTTATATAAAGACTAATGTATATGCTATTTTGATCAATAAAAAATTAAAGGATGACATAGTTTAATGTGTATTTACATAAAATGTATAAAATACATCAAAGTGACTAAAATATATTTTCACAAGGATTTACAACACAGAATACATTTCCTAATACATGTATTACGTAAAACGGAACTATAAAACGCGAGGTTGCCAAACCTACCAACTAGGAAGTGGCAAACAGCTGTGTGTCAGATAAATTTATAGGTAGAATGATCGTGAAACCCAATCAGGATTAGCCAGAACTTTTATGTGTCACGTAATTAATTTGTTAAATAGCTATAGGGTACTTTACATTTGTACATTGTGAAACAGACCCTAATAGCAATAAAAACACGTGATAAAAATAAAAGCGGTGCGGGAAAATACTTATTTTAATAGTAACTAATAATAGATCTCATATAATATAATAAGCTGTAGTATGAGAGAGCATTATTAATAATAATCATGGAAAAAATAATAATGATTTATATGATTATTATTTATTTCAATAAGATTTACCAGCAGTAATCCAATAGCAGCGGACTGCAGAAGACAATATTATAAAATTTTATATTAATTATTATTATCGTTTCATATTTATAATTAAAATATAAAAAGTATAGTTTAATATATTTGAAATAATAATTACATAAAACTATTCTCAATCAGAATATTGGTTAATTGAGTACTATAAAGCTGTTAATTAATATTGTTGAAAATGGACTTGTATATAATATATATGCACAATATAGATATTTATGTGCAAGAAACCAATTACAATACATAATATAATAGTATTTTTTTAAATCTAAAATGATTCTAATAAAAGATATATGTTAAACTTATGTTTTATTCGTTTCTAAAAAAAACTGAAATACCTGTCCTTTGAGACTAACATATTTGCAATCGATGTTTATTATATACCTGCTTACTCAAAATCAATTGCATAAAGCAAAAAATCATTGATTGAATATTTTATAAATACATACAAAATATTCCATGTTCAACAAAACAAAGTGATTATATAGCATTAGAGGAACTTTATATTTCTATAATATATTCTTATAATATAAACAAATAAAGCATAAGCGAGTAGTCTGTAAAAAATAATAATAGTATCATATTATAAAATAATAATAATAATAATAATAATCACCTGTTGTTTGAAGGCGGTGGTGTCTAACGCTCCGGTGTACACGAAATTAATGATTTCCTGCATAACGTTCTGTGATATCAATTTACTCATTGTCACTATAGTTTGTGTTTGAGACGTCGCGTGTTGGATTCTATCGCACTGAAAATGAATTCAAAATAAATCACGATCAACTCTGTCTTAAACTATGTACACTGAATGTTTCCTATAATTACAATTAGTACATACAGTTACAATTTATACATGAGATACTTTTACTTTTTTGTTTTACCAAGTAACTATTGTCTTGTAATTTTTTTGTAATTTTTGATTTGGTGAACAATAAAGTGTTGTCTATGTCTATGTCTATGTCTACTTTTAAAATATGACTCCAAATGAGTCAATTTTTTACTTATATATTTATGTTATTTTGTAAGTATAGTTTTATTTTTAGTTTTTAATTTTTATTCCTATAATTTAAAATATTGTGGCGAATGATGGTGGAACAATCTAGTTGGTTTAAGAAGTTTTAGAAAAAGGTAGAATATTCTGGAAGGTAAAGACAAGGACAGATACATTTTAGAAAGGGTTAGATGATTAACGAAAGTTCTAGTTATAGAAGGTTCGGGAAGAAAAAGTCAGAGATAAATAGATGCTAGAAAGGTATAGATGATGAACGAAAGTTGTAGAATAGAAAGTTCGGGAAGGAAAAGACAGAGATAGATAGATACATGTTTAGAAAGGGACAGATATGAAATAAAAGAATAACGAAAAGGAGATCGAAATTATGGGTCCCAGAAGATTCTTCCGGGTATATAAGCGCGCCTACTGGGCAGTTGAGTTCAGTTCAAGACAGCGAAGCGGCAAGTGCGATACGAAAGAATTGGAAGAGAAGTTTAATAGAAGACAGTGACGAGTTTAGTGGTGGATCTAGTGGAAAGTTTAGTGGACAGTTCAATGAAGAAGGAGTGTAGCGTAGTTTGAGAGAAGATCCAGAAGCGAGCTACACGCGGTAAATTCGGAGGTGAGCTCTGCAGTAATAGGGGGTGGTTATGGTGGTCTTATCGTCGAGACACCGCGTCGTTAGTCGAGAGTGTAGGGGCGACCCTGCGGAGAGGAGTCACGTACGGCTGTGTAATTTAATAAAAGCGTTTAGTTAAAAGAACTGGTGTTTTCTACCAATCCTAAGTGCGTACCTCCGCTCGCACGTAACAGTATAAACTAAAAAAATAGAGGAAAGTTAACCTTAAAAAAACCCAAATTTATTAATATTCAAAAATAACAAAAGATCGTTTTTAATACAGATTTAAATAAAAGAGCACGTAGCTTGTGTACTGTTAATATAAGTTATATTTTACTCTACCTAAAATTCCTTAAAATAATTAAGGTAAAGATGAAATAAAAAATCTTATCTAGACGTGTTACTGGGGAGTTTCTTCTCGCTTCTTCATAAAACAGTAATAACACGACGCCGCGAGGTGGTGTACTTGTAAAGGAAGCATCCTAAACTTTAGTATCAATGTATACCTCTCAAAAAATGTATAAAAACTTTGGAACTTAAATTAATTGGAATAATTTATAATTCTAATTTATTAAAATAAAAAAGTCCAATAGTCAAAAAATCTGGATGTAGAATTTATAGGTTCTTTCAGTCAAGGTTCCGACCAGCCATAAAGAATAGAGTTTTACACAACTGATAACTCTTATCAAACAAAGTACCTGCGCCGTATAACAATTTCAGTAGGGCGTGACAGTGTACGAATCATGTAAGCGGAAGAGCTAATAATGCATAGCAAGCAACACTGCCATTTCCGCTTGCGAATAAAGTTCAATACAGATTATTTACACGTCGGAATCCAGTCTGCACTTTTATGCGCAAATGAAAACTGCTGATCGGAATTATAAGTTGTGCAAAACTACAAACTGACTTCAAACATATGAAGACATAAATGATTTAAAAGTCTTTACCTTAACCACCCTTATAGAGTTAATAGCTGGGTGATTAACTTCTCTATACAAATCCGGTGGCTTCTTACAACTGTCACTTAGCGGCAGGATCTGGCACGAAGAGCGACGTTTTATCTGATCCCATACTCTAAAATACATTCCACATCATATTATCATATATGTTCCGGCATTATGGGCCAGGTTCCAGTCAACCTTTAGAGAGCAGCAGCGCATTTGTAACACTGTTGGTGTTGCGAATGTCTATAGGCGATGGTGAGCGCTTTCCACCAGTGGGCTGTCAGCCTATCTGCAGAACTCGTGCAATAAAAAAAAGATATTACTTAAATCTGGTGAATCATTTATTTGGTCTTTATAACGAAAAAATGATAATAGATACAATGAATATATTACTAATTAATAAAATATATATATATATATATATATATATATATATATATATATATATATATATGTATATATATGTATGTATATATATGACGGAGGAGGGGGTCCCTCTGTGGTGTTATACGATCGTTGGCTTCTTGGTGAGGACCCTTATTTGAGTCCTCGAAATAAAATTTCAAGAGTACTCAGTATCGTTTATTCCAAGAGCGCTACGACTTCCCAGAGAGGTCCGTCCCGTTCGGCGGCTCGATAAATAATGATTGAGTTTTTTTTTATTGGACTTGACTTTATGTTGTTGGTCCGAAGACCTCACAACTTTACCGGGGTTTTCGGGGCGAGTGCCTTTGCGAAGCGAAGGCGCTCGAGCCCGGGGGGGCAACTTGCTCGAGGGGGCTCCCTAGGGAGTTTCACCTCGGCTGGACTGTTGCCATGAGAGGAGGATGAATCTAATGATGCCCACCATAGGGCGACACAATGCACTAATTGAGAGCGGGCGACGGGTAATATAAAGCCCGAGAGGAAGGATCCCGGCGGACCGGGATCGGCGGTTCACGGTGGCCTATACTATCTTACTGCCGTTTCGCAACGTGTTATGGTTGGGAGAGAAGAAACGGCGAAAGAAACTTCCCAGCAACACGCCTAGTCTATCCTATGGAGGGGCTGTGTCTCCTGGCGTCCCTCGCGGGGACGTGGAGAGATCGTGATTAGCGGCGTCGACGCCGCCGTCTGTGTCTGTCTGTCGGTGCCTACCAGCCTGCCGTCCTAACCGCGGGCGGGCTGATCCGAGCCAGCCGTTTTGTGATATCGTCAACCTAGTCCGTGAGGATGTTACGCGGTCGTCGCACGAGAGCCTTTCGTCGAAGCTTATAATCGGACGCGGACACGACGAGGGGATTTCGATGGTGCGGCGCTAGATCGAAATATTTACGCGAGAGCGATGTAATGTAGTTCTTGATGGAGGGAAGCTCCAGATCGCGGTGGATGTCGACGTTACGCATATAGAGGGGAGCACCGACGGCTCTGCGCATGAATTTATTCTGAACGATTTGCAGTTTCTTTAAAAGGGAAGGCTTGGCATGGCCGAATACCACACTCGCGTGTGTCATAATCGGGCGGATGCATGTTTTATATAGAGTAAGCTTGTGTCTGAGGGACATTTTGCTTCATTTATCTATCATGGGTGCTAGACGACCCATCACAAATCGCGCTCTATTCCGGACTATAGTGATATGCTCGTTAAAGCGCAAGTTCTGATCTAGGGTGACACCCAGGTATTTGGTGTACTTTGCCCAGGGGATCTCTTGTTCGTAGAGCGAGATGGCTTTTAAGCGAAGGCAAGCGCGTTTGGGAGAGCGAAGCGTGCCCGGGGAAAAGAACATTGCTGCGCTTTTCTCCGGGTTTACCTCTATCCTCCATTTGCGAAACCATTCCCCTAGCTCTGTGACAGCTGCCTGTAGCCGGACGCAAGCCATTTGTCGGTTGTGATCTGATGTATAGAGTGCGGTGTCATCCGCGAAGAGGGCCAACTCCACATCTGGAGTTTTTGGAATGTCGCTGGTGTACAGCGTGAAGAGTAGTGGAGACAGGGCCGAGCCCTGTGGTACACCGGCTGTATGTGGGTGAGAAGACGAGCGCGTTCCCTCAACTTGAAAACGGAAGCTACGGCCTAGGAGGAAGTCTCGCAAGATGAGCACGAGTCTGTCTGGCACACTGAACTGGTACAGCTTGTAAATCAAGCCGTTGTACCAGACCTTGTCGAAGGCCTTAGCTACGTCTAGAAACAGTGCGGCTGTTCCTATAGGGTGGGGGCGATGGACAAAGTGAGATAGTATGTGCTCCGTGATGCGGTGCACTTGTTGGACGCACGAGTGTCTGTCTGGCACGGAAGCCAAACTGGTAGCTCATCGGGTAGTAGATTTTTGCTGATGACAAAATCTCTAAGTCTAGAGAGGATAACCCCCTCATAAAGCTTGCTGAGTGCGCTCAGTAGGCTGATTGGGCGATATCTGCACGATTTATAAGCCAGTTATCCAGGTTTATAAATACCGATGACATCTATCTCCCCCCAGATCGCGGGGAAGGAGCAGTTTGTTATGGCGGCATTGAAGATGCTCACTAAGATTATAATCAAGTGGCCGGGGAGGAGTTTTAAGACGCGATTGTTAATGCCATCGATCCCTGGGGCCTTTCGCGGTTTGAGGGACTTGATCAGATCTTGCACTTCTTCGACCGTGACTGGGTCGAGTGTGGTTTCCGCTGGTAAGGAGGATCTACGTTCGACCTCGGAGTCCACCTCCGTCAGGTGTGACTGGACGACGTTTTGTGTAGTGGAGGAGCATTGAAGCTCTAGACTCTGAGCAAGGCATTCGGCTTTCTCCTCATCATCGAACGCCTCGGTGTTGTCGGCTCTTTCTAGCGCGGGTATGACAGTGAGGGTATCTGATTTGAGACCTCTAGCCAGCTTCCAGTACGCCTGGTGAGTTGGTTCGATATCTCTCAACGTTCTGTCCCATCGTTGTTCCCTGACTTCCCGGATACGTAGTTTGACCTCACGCTCTAGTTGGCGGAGTCGGACTCTGTTGTCTTCGGTGGGATATCTGTCGTGAGCTCTGGAGGCGGCTCTCTTTTCCCTCAGCAGTACCCTCACTTCGTCCAGCAGGCATAAGTGGCGGTCATCCTCCACTGGCACCTGTCTGGACGAGTTCCGCACTGCGGATTGAGGGTGGCTGGTGAGGGCCTCGATCGCCGTCTCCGTGTCTTGGCGGGATTCGATGTGGTCCGGGATGCGGTCCAGGTCTTGTGATTCGGTTGCCTTGAGGAGGTCCCCAAGTCTCAACCAGTCCACAGAGGTCCTAGTTTCAGATGTCTGGTCTGTCTGTGGTCCTAATTTGAGGATAACCGGGCGATGGTCCAAGTCTATATCGTCCATCGTTTCGATCGAATGGAACTGAAGAGTTACGCCCCTCAGTAATGCTAGGTCGAGAGTGTTTGGAGTCCCCCAGTCGCGGTTGGGGGGGTATCGTGTGGGGATCATGGGAGTTATTATATCAAACAAAAGATTGTCTGATATATTTATTAGGGCTCTGCCATTGGGGTTAGTGGTATTGCAATTCCACTGTTCGTGTTTACAATTCAGGTCTCCGGCTATTATAACAGCTGGGCCTAAGTTGAATAGGGTTTCTAGGTCTTTCTTAATAAGGGTTTTCTGGCACGCGAGGTATGCTGAGACTATGACTAGAGGTTGGTGGCCAGTCATTGCTAGTCTGCATGCGGATACCTCCATACCTACTAGTGGTGGGGTGACTAGAGGCATGCAGTGTAGAGATCTTCTGAAATAGATCAGGGTGCCGCCACCACGGCCTATCCTGTCATGTCTAGTGACCCGATAGTTAGAGATCTTTGGATCTCTTTCACTCGGTTTCAGGAAGGTCTCCTGCACTAGTAGTATATCTACTTGATTGGTAACCAGGAAGTCATGAACCAAGTCGCGCTGATTTCGAAGGCCGTTGGCGTTATAAGTCGCCAGAATCAATGAGCGTGGTTTATTTCTACTTACATGCGCCATTTGTTACCGGTAACAATAATTTAACTAGGTTGTTTAGTTATAACGACCTAAGTACCTGGAGGAGGTACGCGTGATCCATTTCGATCACGAGTTGATCCCGGAGGGAGGGTTGATCAGACTCTGCAACTTGTCTCAGTTTTCGAGCCAAGAGTTGGACCTCTGCTAGGTCGAAAGGCAAGTTCTTGGCAAATTTAGTCGCCAAGGCTAAGTCCTCCGCTAAAGAGTGGTGGGGTGACGGCCCAGAAGGTGCTTTGAAAATGGGGGCGGGGGCAGGGGTTGCTGGGGGTAGGCCGGCCAAAATTGGGGCGCGCGTCCTTAGTGGAGGGAACGCTTCCGTCGTGGGAAGACCCGTCCAGTGATTTACCACTGGAGGGGGGCCGCCACGAATGCGGGTTTGTTCGGCACTTTCCTAGTGCCTTTTTGGGCATTGCCCTTTGCGACCTTACGTTTGGGTCGGGGGGCGGCAGGACAGTCTCTGTAGTTAGCGGGGTGACCCGCTTGGCCGCAGAGAATGCAGCTCGGTGGCTCCGGGGAGTCCTGGGTGCGTGTGCACTCCGAGGTCCCGTGGTCGCCCAGGCACTTGACGCACCTGGGACGGAATTGACAATGTAGGGCAGAGTGCCCATAAAGTTGGCAACGATGACACTGCCGCAGTGTATGTTTTTCGTGTGGGCGTTCCACACGAAGGCCAGAGAGGCCACAGACCTTCTCAAGTTCGAAGATCTTTTTCCCCTCTGGGGAGAGGTCGAGGACAACCAATACTAGGTTTAGAGGAGACTTTGTTGCCTCGCCTCTGTGCATACGGTGCACTTCGTGCACCGGTACATCTTGGGGCTTAAGGTCCTCGAGAATGTAGGAACACTCGATTTCCTGTGGGAGTCCGCGGATTACAGCCCGAAGGCGTTTTTCTTCCGGCAGGGCATAAGTGTAGTAACCGATTTTACGGTCACATAACAAGGATGTTAAGGAGCGGTGGTTACTTGAAGACATGACCATAACTTTGATGCCATGTTGGGTATCACGGGCTTCTTTTATAGAGATTGCCTTACCTGGTAGCACCTTAGCGAGTTGGAGCCAATGGGCTTTCTCGCGGATGATCAGGGGTGGCAGCGGGCGCTGTGAAGGTGGCCCAGGGCGGCTGGAAGGTGCCGCTGTTGGTTTTGTGCCCGCAGTGGGAGCGGGGTTGGGGGGGACCTCCCTCTGGGTCTTCCGTTTTTTGGTACGATCGACGGTTATGAAACCGTCATCGTCCTCGTGGTTTAAGGGGATGTTCGCGGGAGGCGCGACATCCATGGGGGTGATTTCATCGGCCGGTGGAAGAGGGGCATCTTTGAGGTATTGCGGACCGTCAGGAGATATTTCGATTTCTCGACGAGAATCGATTACGCGGTGTATGGGCGATCGCGAACGCGATGTCGTCGAACTCGCAGAGCTCGATCGCGGTTGTCCCGACGCGGAACCGCGAGAAAACGAGGCGCGTGATTTTGGTGCCACACGGTGGGCATCGTTGAGCGGGGGTGCGGGCGGCGGGCGCGCCGGTAACACGGCGGGTACGGATGCGGGGGGCGCGGGCGCTAAGGCAGAGCGCAGGTGGTCAGCGATAAGCGCGGTGGCGGGGGTCGCGAGGGGTGCGGTGGTCGCGGCAGATGCGGGTGCGGGGGCCCCTTGCACGTTTAACTTGCAGGATACGGGTTTCTCGGAATTAATTTCCGAGATAACGGACGCCATTGATTGGGACTCCGGGGTCCTCAAAAATTGGTCGAGCGCTTGAAGGAATTGCTGTCGTAAAAACGACAGCCAAACCCTCCAACAGCAATGGAGAGAGCTCCACGCCGTCCATTGTCCCTGAGGGGGACTAACGATTTGGTGGAAAAACCACCTGATGACGCACTTTTCACTGCACTGTCACAGAAAAAACACAGATCGACCGGGTAAACGAACGAACACGAATAACGCACAGCCGAGGCGGAGCGGGAGACGTGCGCGCGCGACGAACGACAACGGGCGAATGAATGATTGAGTACCTTTTTTTTTTTTTTTGAGCTGGATCCAGCTGAATAGCCGCAGATGGCTGTTTCAGCGATACCGGACTTTGGGGGCTTCCCGACTCCGTGGGAGCGGAGGCGTTCAGCCCGGGGCAGCGCGCTCGAGGAGGCACCTCCTGTGAGGTTCGACCTCGGCTCGACCGCTGCGGGGGATTGACTCTACATAGGAGATAGCCGTGAGAGGCTGAATGAACTAAGCCAATAGGCTGAAATGATTGTTATTGGGGACTCGTTATCGTCTCCGCCGGCGGAGCCGATCCTAGTCTATCGTTACTACCGCTTCGCAACGTGTTATGGCTGGAGGAGAAGAAGCGGCGGAAGAAACTCTCCAGCAACACGCCTAAGCTAATCTTGTATGGCTACATGTGTCTGTAATGAGTGAGGAGTGATTGGTGGGTCTTAACCCTGAGAGAGACGGTTCGAGCCGGGGGCTCTCCGGCGTCTGTTCTGTCTGCGTCTGTTATGCCAGGCTGATGTTCTGAGCCTCGGGGGGTTAATTATGGCGAGAATTCGGGTGATTTCATCCGGCTCGTCAATGAGTACATTGCGAGGGCGTCGTTTACTCGTGGGAGCGTTCGGAGTGGGTTCGTAGTTGACCGTCTCCGTCACCAGAGGGTTCGGGTGTCGGGGGGCAAGGTCAAAGAATCTGCGCGAAAGGGAGATTATGTAGTCTTTGATGGAAGGAAGCTCCAGGTCGCGATGCAGGTCGACGAGCCGCATGTATGGCGGGGCGTCGGCTGCAGCGCGTAAGAAGTGGTTCTGGATCTTTTGCAATTTCCAGATGTTGTAATCGCTGGCGTGGCCGAAGACCACACTCGCATAGGTCATGATGGGGCGGATGCAAGTTTTGTACAGAGTCACCTTATTTCTAAGGCTCATCTTACTTTTCTTGCCTATCAACGGATAGAGTCGGCTTAGGGTCCAGTATGCTCTGTTCCTGACCGCTCTGGTGTGCTTGTGGAAGTACAAGCCTTTGTCGAGGGTTACGCCAAGATATTTGACTTCGTTAACCCATGGGATAACTCGGTCGAATAGCATGATGGGCGTGAGTCGGTTGGTGGGACGAGTATTGAGTGAGCAAGTGCCACGTCTGAACATGATGGCTGCACTCTTCTCGGGATTCAGCTCTATCCGCCATCTTCGGAACCAGTCGCCTAGTTCTTTGACGGCGGCGTTGAGCTGACTGCAGATTCTGTGTCTGCTGGGGTCGCTGGTGAATAGGGCGGTATCATCCGCATAAAAGGCTAGGTGGACTTGGGGGTGCCTTGGCATATCGCTGGTGAACAGCGAGAAGAGTAAAGGGGAGAGCGCGGAGCCCTGAGGGACTCCCGCTGCGATGGAGCGAGCAGAGGATCGAGTGCCCTCCACTCGGAATCTGAAACTACGGTCTTTGAGGAAGTCCCGTAGTATGAGAACGAGTCGGTCTGGTACACCGAGCCGATACAGCTTGTATATCAGCCCGTTGTGCCAGACCTTATCGAAGGCTTTGGCGACGTCGAAGAACACTGCGCCTGTTGGCCAGGATTTATGGCCGCCGCGTTGGAAGGTGGAGAGGACGTGTTCCGTGATGCGGAGCACTTGTTGGGGGCAAGAGTGTCTAGCTCTAAAGCCAAACTGCTCTTGGGGGATGAGATTATTACTGAAGGTAAAATCTCTTAGTCTAGTGAGTAGGACTCGCTCGTACAGTTTACCCAATGAGCTGAGTAGACTGATGGGGCGGTAACTGGAGGGCTTGGAGGCCGATTTGCTTGGTTTGCGGATACCGATGACCTCCGCTTCTTTCCAGGTCTTGGGAAATTGACAGTTGTTTATAGCAGCATTGAAGATGCTTACCATAATTAAGATAAGTTGGGCGGGGAGGATTTTTAGTAATTTGTGGCTGATTCCATCGTTGCCTGGGGCCTTGCGGGGCTTTAGGGCTTTGATGAAATCCTGTACTTCCTCAACCGTGACCGGTTCGAGTGTGGTTTCCGCCGGGAGGAGGACCGATATTCGACCTCGGCGTCTACCTCCGATAGGTGAGACGGGTCGACATTGGCAGTATTGGGGAGCATTGGAGCTCTAGACTTTCGGCGAGGCATTCCGCCTTTTCGTCGTCATCAAACGCTTTGGTGTTATCGGGCCTCTCGAGGGGTGGCATGTTCGAGAGGGTTTCTGCTTTCAGAGATCTCGCCAGCTGCCAGTAAGCCTGGTGTGTTGGGGAGATGTCCTCCAGCAGTCGGTCCCAACGTTGGTTCCTGATCTCCTGGACACGGTATCTGACCTGTCTTTGTAGTGCTCTATAGTGAGCCCTATTTTCGAGAGAGGGGAAACTGCCGCAAGCTCTAAATGCTGCCCTCTTTTCCCTCATCAGCTCTCTGATGTCGTCCGGGAGTGACAGTCGGCGGTCCTCGAGGGGTACCTGCCGAGTGGACTCCCGTACCACGCTCTGGAGGTGGCTGGCGAGGGCTTCGATGGCAACATCGTTGTCCTGGGCTGAGACAATCGGGTCTGGGATTTGGTCCAAGTCCGCGGAGCTTGTCGTTGCGAGCAAGTTCCGGACTTTGGCCCAGTCTATGACGGGTTTCGTCGGTGGCGTCGAGTCAGTCGGGGGGCCTAACTGGAGTACGACCGGCAAGTGGTCGGAATCGATTTCGTCCCGTGTTTCGATTGAGCGAAACTGAAGGGAGACTCCCTTCATTAGCGCTATATCGAGAACGCTCGGTCTTTGTGTGTCCGGTCTGTCGGGGTATCTAGTGGGGGTCAAGGGGGCTAGAATGCCAAAGAGGAGCCTGTCCGAGAGGCGGAGAAGCTCCCTCCCTTTGGCGGTTTCAGTTGCGCAATTCCAACTGGGATGTTTACAGTTTAGGTCCCCGGCTATTATAACCGCGGAACCCAGACTGAATAGGGCGTTGAGGTCGTCTTCTAGTATGGGCTTTTGACAACTTAGGTACGCTGAAACTATGACGATGGGCTGATGGCCCGTCATCGCTAGTTTGCAGGCGGAGACTTCTAGTTTCTCTAGAGGGGGGTATCGATGGGGAGGCAGTGCAAGGACCGCTTGTAGTAGAGATTGAGTACCGATAGTGCGGCCGTATTTATAAGGCTCAGCGCACGTGTCGGTGCACATGATCACAAATTTTTAGGTTAATTATTGAATTAACAATAAAAATTATGTTTTACTTTAACCTCACATTACAATAAACTCATAGTAATTGAATCAATTATTATTATTTTCGTAATACGTTAATTGTTGTATTTGCACCGACATATAATTATACATATATATAATATTCAATTTATTTATATTTAATGTTTATTTGAAAAAAACTAACTAATAACAAAGACATCAAATCTAAAATACACTATGCAGGAGATCACTGCCAACGGGGAGCGTGCCCAGAAGGCTGGCTGCATTGCCGCGTGCTGAAATCCACGTATATAGTGACTCATCACGGTATCTCAGGAACTGTAATACCTATAGACTTGCAATTAGGCATGGACCTTCCTTTCGCCAAGTTGAGGTCAGCTAAGAACGGATTTTACGAAATTCCTTTATGGCACGCGAAGTAGGCGGGTATCAGCTAGTTAATATATAAAATACTAAAAATAAACATAATTGACAAACAATATAAACTTAAAAATAAATTACAAATCAAACTATATTAAGAACTAGAACTAAATAAGAAAAGGGGTGGGTATTAATTATAGAAAAAATTTTGGTTGGTACTTTTGTTTGGGTGTAAACTTTTAATTGCATTATTAAACAATTTTTATAAAGAGTGGTAGGCAAGTAGCTATATATACTGGTAAGGACCGTCGTCCTTTATTTAGTTTCAATTTAACGTGGCATTCAGACCCAAGTTTAAATCGATAACAGTGCATACTTGCTCGATATCTTTTTTTTGTTGCGAATAATTCAATTTGACCTTCTAGCTATTTTAAATATATCACAAAGTCACTTATTCCTATTATTCCTAGTCTTAAGGTTCATATACACTTCTTAATTAAATATAAACACGGTACTCTCCCATTAAATATAAAAATTACACAACCATGTTTTGGGTCTGAATGACTATGAAGAGTTATTCTTTCGAATACTAAAAAACTTTTAGGTCTTAAGAGGATAAATCTACGTACTGTCTTATCTATTATTATAAACATTAAATCCAGTTAATTTTGGTCTGTCCATTTAAAATAAAATTACACGATTTTTTTGCTGTGCAATAACAATAATAACAAGGACGAATATAGATTTTATTATTTCAACATATTTTTTTTAAATGTATATAACAACTTATAACTTTAATTATGTATCTTGCATTCTCCATTCAGCTGCGATGAGAATGTTGAGATGGATGTGTGGTGTTACAAGAATGGACAAGGTGAGAAATGAGTACATAAGGGGATCTTTGAAAGTTACACCCGTGACTGAAAAACTGAGAGGAAGAAGATTAAGTTGGTATGGGCATATAATGAGGAGGGATGAAAGTCACGTGACAAAAGGAATGTTAAACTACAAGATGGATGGGTACAAATGTAAACGTAGACCAAAAAAAGATGGATGGATTGTGTGAAGGGATGATATAATGATTTGTGGTGTGAAAGAAGATGTATGTCAGAATAGAAGAGTGTGGAAGAAAAAGACATATTTTGCCGACACCAATTAATTGGCATATGGTGAAAGAAAAAAGAGAGAGATTTATAGCTTGAATTTTGTAATATGGCGGTAAAATAGAACTTTATTTTATTTTATTACTTACCTCATCTGTTTGGCCTGGTCTTGTCTGATCAAATATTCTGTGTCCTCATTGAATTCACCAGTTGTTGCTTCGCCCATACTGCTAACCTAAGCATGACAGTAATTATAATAATATGTCACAACATCAGCCCCATCTTACCGTAATCATACAATTTTATATAATTTAAATAAAACATTTTCAACATACAAGATGCTCTAGAAAATATCTATGTACATCAAATTAATTCACAGAGCATCCACTAGCCCCTCCCTACCGGCTCTGGTCCGGACACATTTCACTGACAAATGAAACTTGTGTATGTCAACTCCGACGCACGTCTGGACTTTACTCTTACATTATAAAACAAGGGCGCGTGCGCGGCGACAGCGGCCGAATAAGGGCAATTAAAGAAAAAAATATACAGATATAGAAAGGCCGCGTTATAAAGCGACTTTTGGCATCTATCAAACTGATTTTAGTCATTACGTGAACGATAATATATATATATATACACACATATATATAGATATAATATAGGTTGGGGAAAAAGTCTTTTCGCATATAGTATGTATGAACTTGTAATAAGATCTCTTTGGCTATACCATTTGTATGTGGCTGGTTTTGGTATCATTAAAGTTTTAATTTTAAAGAAGACAATTCCAAATTCAAATTAGGAAAATGTGTGATTTTCATTTGTTTTTCTTATTGTTAAAATGAGTGAATCTAATGAAGAAATTCGATAAATTTTAAAATTTTACTACAAAAAAGGTAAAAATACAACACAAGCCGCGAAAAAAAAATTGTGATATTCATGGACCTAATGCAGTATCTGTGAGAGAAGCGCAAATTTGGTGCCAGCGTTTACAATCCGGAAATTTTGATATCAAAGATGCACATCTCTCTGGTCGCCCTGTTACCGACAAAATTGATGCCATTTTTGAAAAAGTGGAGCAAGATCGGCATATTAGTAGTTACGATGTAGCTGGAGAACTGGGAATTGACCACAAAACGGTACTGACGCATTTGAAAAAAGCTGGGTACACAAAAAAGCTCGATATTTAGGTGCCTCATGAAACTCCCTGAAAGAAACCTAATGAACCGTGTACCCATTTGTGATTCTTTATTACGACGTAATGAAACCGAACCATTTTTGAAGAAGCTGATAACTGGTGATGAAAAGAGGATCACGTACGACAAGAACGAGCGAAAAAGATCGTGGTCAAAGGCCGGTCAGGCTTCACAGACTGGTTAACTCGCAACAAGGTGATGCTGTGTGTATGGTGGGATTGGAAGGGCATTATTCATTATGAGTTGTTACCGCCAGGCATGACCATCGATTCTGAACTGTACTGCGAAGAACTGATGAGAATAAAGCAAAAAGTTGAGAGAAAGCGGCCGGAATTAATCAACAGAAGGGGTGTGGTTTTTCACCATGATAACGCTAGACCTCACACATCTTTAGCCACTCAGCAAAAATTACGAGAGTTCGCTGGGAGGTGTTAATGCATCCGCCGTATAGTCCTGACCTTGCACCTTCAGATTTTCAACTGTTTCGGTCTCTGCAGAATTCCTTAGGCAGTGTCAGGTTAACATCGCGTTACAAAGTTAATTAGTCAGTATTTATGTGAAACTTCAAATGTGTCTTTATAACGTAGCCCCGCAATAGAAATAACTATTTAACCAGTACAAAGTACACATATAAACACAAAACTCACTCATAAACATATTAATTAAACATTAAACTCATATAAGTAATAGCAGAGCGCCTGACAGAAATATATTAGTAGTTTTGCTAAAACTCATCTTGGAAAGCAAGCTTAATGTAGAAGAGATAACATTAACATGACATACAAATTAACACTTAAATTACTTAGCTAAAACCGCTACACCTATTTGATTTTTTTTTTGTTCACTCTAATACAGGGGTGATTTAAAAGAAAGAAAAAAAACCATAACGTTATGAGTTACGTCTGAACTATTTCACTCCTCATAAAGTTTCCATACAAGGGACCTTATATGAAAATCAATTTTTAAGGAGTAAACTCAAAATCAAGATAAGCATGGATTAGTAACTTACGAGGATCTTAGTTATGAAGTGGTTAAACATTGCTTAGAGAGATTTTTAATAAGGCCCTTAAATGTTATATTATATATGTACAGTATTACACAACTTATAATTCCGATCAGCAATTTTCGTTTGCGCAGTAAAAGTGCAGACCGGTTTCCGACAAATAAATGATCTATATTGAACTTTATTCACAAGCGCAAATGGCAGAATGTTGATTGTCATACATTCTTAGCTCTTTTCCGCTTACACACACACACACACACGCTTGTCACAGTGAAAGATTCTGGCATGATTAGTACTCTACTTTTACTATTGGCAGATCGAATTTTCCCGCGATACTAAAAATGGTCTACTGCGCAGGTACATCGGGAGGAATTATTGTTTGTTTTTTTTTGAATTACAAGAGTTCAGCAGACAGGCAGACGGCCTGACCTGATGGAAAACGGTTAGCGTCGTCTATGGAGATTTGCAACAACGAAGGTGCTACCAATGTGACCCCGCACTCTAAAGGGAACGCGAACACAACTGAAGGTTGTTATAGCGAAATAGACTGGGATGGTAGCCATCCAGACTGGTAGATACCCTACCACCTAGCAAAACCGTAATAACGTTTACAACTCACCATACTACTTTCACTGGAGCTCCTAGCCAATTCAGCAGACAAACTAACACAGTCTGTCGTGAGGAGACGGTGGAACGCCTCGCAAGCGGCCGCCATCATGAATCTATGTACCGGGAACCCTTTGGCGCCACATATTATCACCATGTCCGAGAAATACTGTCGAGAGACACATCAATGGTTTACTATCAAGACCTCCTAACTCAATTCACCAAAACTTTAGAGTTTACTAGTGCAATTATGGTTCAACAAGAACATTGTTTGTACAAAATACAGATAGGAGAAAAGAAGTCTTTTCTATTATGCGAGGTAGTTTTTATCTGGAGAATCAGTAGGAAAAAAGGAGTTGGTCAAAAAGTGACAGATAGGAAATATTAATAGTGTTACAACGAAATGTTCTGAGAAATTAAAATCGTAGTGTTTTATTACTCTTTTTATTGAAATTATCCGCCATTTATTCTTTTATTTTAGATTAAGCTTATCTGTAATTTTCTAAGTATTGAAATGTAACCATCCCTTTGTGTTTATGGCCGGCCTTCGAGTGAGATATCATACATGGCCGGCCTTTGAGTAAGATATCTTACACTGCTATTACTGTGCATATTCTGCTGCAAGTTCTTAAAAGCCATATTGTTTTGGATTAAGCTTACAAGTTTGAGAATTCCAATAAATGGTATGTGCATATTTATTCAGTATCCCTTTCTATTTTGCGAATTTATCAGGTTGCCCCTTGAGACAGAGTTAGTTGAGTTACAATTGCGATCGAGTCGTCACTAATGGCCTGTTCCAATATCTTATTGTTGATTCACTTGACATTAGTTGTATGGAGCTTATGTCAAATTTTAACCGATAGTAAGGCAAATGAATGTTTGGTTAGAATATAGGAACAGGCTCTTATTAATTTGTCATGAATTTCAATTCTTCGTATTACATATGTAGGCTACACAGTATCATAATGCATAGGTACCTAAAAAGATTAATTAGTTACTTTTATTACCTGTTGGCGTAAAAGTGTGGACATATTTTCAAGGTAGACACTATTGACAACGACAACCTCTGGTTCCATAGGCCTTGGAGGTCTAAATGGAGCCTGAAATAATATTTACAAGTTTTAACGCCTAAACACACTATGTTAACGACTTGGAACGAGCTTCCCGCAGCGGTTTTCCCTTTGCGTTACGACATTGGGTCATTTAAGAAGGGCGTTATACAACTATGAAAATGTTATTGTCATATGGAAAAAACTACTAGATCGTCATTTTTATTTGTTTTTTTGGGTTTTTCTCACTTCAGATTCGTGTTTAGCGGCAACAAATACGCAAGAAAATCATAATCCACCCGTAAAAAACAATTTTTTTTTTTATGGACCTGTGTAATTTTTTTAACGAACCCATAAACCTTGCATAATTATTAGGCATAAAGAGGCGTGGAAGTATATCAAATAAAATGGCTTTTTACATACCTGTAATAATGGTCTTTGCACTCTCTTCAAATTCGTCATCCAGAACCGTTGCTGCCTCCTGGCCATGAGAGCGGCCCTTATGGCGTTCTCGAAGACCTCATTCACACCGTAATACGTGAACACTGAAGTTTCGTAGTAATATATCCCAAACTCATGGGCCAAAGCCCTACCTTGATCTGGCATTACCAGATCACTTTTTCTTGGTGCTCTGTTGAAAAAAATCAATAAATATAATGATTTTACTATCATTTTGTTTCCTACCTGCCTGGGATCCAATCGTGCTATTATCACGTCAAAATTGCCGGACACTATCGTCTCAATCATAAGTTTGACTGATTTCGGTATTCTGTTAACTCCAATGGCGTACGCGTGGCAAGCCACTATAACTTTGTATATATATTTACAAGCGGAAACTCCCAAAATAAATGTTTAAATTTTTGATAGCTTTTCAATATTTATTTCGGCTATCTCCATTTCTGCAAATGGTAATACCAATTTTTTTATACTACTACTATTATTATGCCGCGACGATATCGAGAAGATATTGTAGATTTAGTAGGATACGAATTTTTGACACTATCACAACGGAAGCTTACTTTGAATATCTTAGCAACGTAGACAGGTAGAGATTGCTTTAAGCAATAAGGCCGTCCATTATTATGGATAAAAATATTATATAACTAGATTACTCCTTTGTTTATTTTACTAAGCAATAAAGTTTTACCTATTGTTACATGCCGTCAAGGATAAACGCACAGCTGCCTGTCGTAAGCGCAGTTTACTGTCTTTCCGGATTTAGGAATTCTTTTATGTTTAGAATTTGTAATTAAGAAAAACATGCTATTGTTTTCCTACTTGTTTTACGACCATCATTAGCGTCGAACTAATCCTTATTGTTATTGTTTCCGACTTGTTGACCGTTCACAGGAATAGATAACTAGGTGTGCAAATTACTATTTCTCGGAAACTCAGTGCACGCGGCCAATTTTTTTTGTACTGTGTAGTTAGTATAAGACAATGCCCACGGCGAGTAAGACGTTTGTAGTACTCTCGATAGCGATATAGACGACGGACTTTGCGCGTGTCAAATTGTTTTGAATCGTGCAGTGTGAACTGGTTGCATCCAGTTTTATTTGTATTTGTTTTATACGTGTTTGTACAGTTCTAATAATTTCTATAGTAGTTCCAACGGCATTTTTAATTCGAGTCCTGTAGCTCGTAACACTATGTATTCAGTTTTAACATTGTTCAAATAAGTTTTACCTTATAAACGGGCTGCGATCCTTGCAGTAGTTTAAGTATGTCTCATCTCTGTACATGTAGCGG
This sequence comes from Dendrolimus houi, assembly GCA_039645545.1. Lineage (NCBI taxonomy): Eukaryota > Metazoa > Arthropoda > Insecta > Lepidoptera > Lasiocampidae > Dendrolimus > Dendrolimus houi. Next base: position 4,835,349 of record CM077139.1, on the reverse strand, counting down.
AGATCATTCTTGCATCCAACTAAAAGTATCGGCGTATTTGGACAGAAGCGTCTGTAATACCATTTCATTATTCATTAACTCTATTTTAATTTGGATAAATAGTACTGTACCTCTTTTCTTAATTAACTAATTACAACACTAGCGGTTTCGGCAGACGTTGCTCTGCCCTGAAAAAATAAGAATCTAGAACCCGATTCCAGCGCCACCTACCGGGTCTAATTGTGAATCTAAACCATCTCCAGATCCATTCAAACATTATGTTTTTACAATTTGGCTTACATTATTGAAGTTTTAGTAGGGATACCATTTTTTTTCTAGTAATAAATATAGCCTATATTAATCTGGGATTATGTAGCAATCTAGTGGTGAAAGAATTTTTGAAATCAGTCCAGTAGTCTTTGAGTTTATTCATTACAAACATTTAAAAATACAAATCTTTGCTCTTTATAATATTCATATAGATTTAAAGCTTGATTTAAATGTGCATTAGTTGAGTGTAAATTAACTACTTAACTTACGAATAAGTCCATACGATTACTTGAACAGACATCTACTTATGGCTCATTCCTATATGTATCAATCATTAACTTTTTTACTTTTTTTTATTGCATGAGTTCAGCAGACAGGCAGACGGCCCACTTGATGTTAAGTGGTTACCATCGCCTATGGACACTTGCAACACAAAGACATTACAAATGCGCTGCTGCTCTCTTCAGGGAGACTGGAACCTGGTCACTAATGTCGGAACACAACTCAAAGTTGTTATGGCGATATACTCTAGACCAGGGGTGGTAGCCATCCAGTTGGGTTTGCCCAACAACAACAGCAAATGCCCTACCACCTGGCAAAACTTATCTTAGTATTGGTTAAAATTTGACATAAGCTCCTTCAAGTAATGCCAAAATTCAACCAATGAATTAAGTAAGAAAAGCGAATGAATAGCAAGATGTTGGGAACCAACTCTAGCTCTATTTAGATTTGAATTCATTAATCTATGGGAGAACTGGTACACTTTTTTTTCTAATTATAAACCTGAAATTGACAATTGGAGATGTCAAACATATTTTTTCTTTAATGGCTGCAATGCCAATGTATCATTGATTTTGGTAACATCTCATGTATTGAAAAGTCAGGTAACAAATAATATATGCATTTTGACACATGTTCGACATTAGTCTCTGTGATTACATCAATAGGTTTTCCGGTATAAAGAATGACCTATGCCGGATATACTGGCTACTACAAATTAGAAGTAACTAATTTTATATTAAAATCAATCTATTACACAGCCATCTCTTGCTAACTAAGAGTACTCATAAAATATTAAAAAGTTTAAATTCAAAAGTATCTCTTTATCTAGCATTTTTTAAAATATGAAAATCAGATTGATGGATTATGTCTTCTAGTAATCTATACATTGGCCTGCTAGGAACATAGGAGGTTCCGGGTTTAATTCCCAGCAGAGTAATTGAAAAATTAATAATCTGTTTTTTAATCAAGCTTGGATGTTTGGGTATCCTTTAGCATTATTTTATACAAGATAAATAAATTAATCTATTAGCTTAATATGTAATTCTCTTACCTAATTTCTGGATACCACATTGCCCCACAGTTCCTCAGTGAAATGGGGTTCGTTATTGAAAAACAGAGAAGCACCACATCAGATCTATAAAAAGATAAAAAGTAAGGAAATACAGAATATAATATATAATTATCTATAATGTCAAAAGTAGTCTTTAAGTTTTAGTTTAAGAGGGTTTAATCTAACGCTATTTAAAGAATTAGGAATATTTATTTACCTGCCATAAGCAAACCTTCTATCTTTCTCGTGATCTCCAAAAGTGTCCCAAAGGCGAAGTGACACATTCACACCATCAACCACTTCCCAAGACCTTTCCAACACCTAAGAAAATAAAATAAAAAACATTTGGAGAAATATAATATAGAGTTAACACTTGAAAATAATGTAAATAAGGCCACTTTCTGATTATTCCGCACAGCAGCAGTACAGAATTGGATTGCTAGGTATAATCAGTACCAAAAGCTTACAGTTCTCTATTTTCTATAAGAGTTTCCCGATTGACTCAGTGTATATGACCACCAATAACATAAATAAACCTTACAGTACATTATTTACAGTTCTCAAGATGTCTTTATGTCATTATTTACAGTTTTTTAAATGTCATTATATCATTATTTATACTTCTTTAGATGTCTCTATACCATTATTTACAATACTTTAGAAATCTTTATGTCTTTATTTACACTTCTCTAGATGTCTATATTACATATCTGAGATAGGCCCTAATGTTGTCTGTTATATATTACCTGGAACATGAATAGATTAGCTTGGAGTTATACATTGAGTTCCTCTGCTAATTATTTAAAAAAAATAACAAGTAAACATATTACTAACATCTTTATAGATTCTATACTGGTCTATAGCCCAAACTGTTGGCACATGTGTTGTCATTAACTGTGAAAGAGACACGTGTTTGTTACAAGCACGTGCACATATCAATCGTGTCTTCCCAACAGCCGTATCTCCAACTACCACACATTTCACCAACTCTTGATGAGGTTGTTCATTGTCCATGGCCTGCAAGAAAGATTACATACAGTGGATTTTAGTTATAATAACGACAAAAGAATATATTTTCATAGCTATATACATAGGTAGAAAGTAAGAAAGAAAACAAAATTTAAAATATGGTCAGACGATATAGCTGCATAGTGCACATACTATAACGTAATAGCTACTTAATAGCACTGATTCTCATTCTAAAACTCGTATTAGTACAACTGCTTACCAGCTGTAGAAGTGAAGTGATACTGGTAATGAAGCTTTGTGTGTTTGTACATTGACTGTTTTAAAGGAACTTTTTACAAATGGTTGATTAAAACTGGTCATTATAGTTATAACTGGTGTTACATTCAAAGTTGCTATAACCAAATTAATTTCCTCTAGAAGTATACTTTAAATTCAAGTGACTTAAGTATTACGTCCTATACCCAAAAAGTCATTATAACCAAGATCATTATAAATTAAATTATACTGTTAATTTTGAATAATTTATTTGAAAAAATCAAACATTTGCATGGAAAATAGTGAGAGATAGTTCAGAGCGCCTGTTCTACCCTATCCTACCTCATGTTCGATTCATTTATCCCATTGCTCCTGTCTGATCTATCTACCCTATCTCATTTATCCCATCCCCTTTATCTTAACCCTCCCATCCCATCCTAAAAGAAGGAAACACATTGGCTTCACCTCTGATGTTGCAGGCATCTATAGGCAATGGTAACCACTATCCATAAGTGAGATGTGTTTGCCAACTTCGCATTAACAAAAAGTAGTATTATTTCTTGACTAATGGAATAGAAACATGTTTTTTTATTAATATAGGAGGCACAAGATGATTTTACTTTACTATAAGTAATCAATTGTTTGTGTATTGATTCACATTCATATTGAATGAATGAATGATATGATAATGATGGTAACCACTTTCCATCAACTGGGTCGTCTGCCTGTCTGCTGAAATCCTGCGAAAAAAAAAAAAAAAGTAAAGATAAGGAATAGTGTAGTAGTAAGGGAATGTTCTGGATTGAAAAAAGATGGAATAGCAAGAGTTAAAAAGGAATATTAAAGTGGTTTAGGCATATATAGAGAATGGATGAAAATTGAATCACAAAAGAAGTGTATGACAGCTTGTGATTGGTAGAGTTGGTAGTGGTAGATCGTAACATACACGTCATGATCAAATAGCCAGAAGTGTTAAAAGGAGGTCAGGTAAAAATCATCTCAAATAAATGTACATGTACAAGGAGGTTAATGAAAATAGATGAAACAAAAATTGTTTGTCAGGATTGTCGCAAGTTGAATCTATAGTCTCCACCTTCCCCCCAAGGGAACTAGGTGTGGTAATATGTATGAATGTAATTTGCTTTCAAACATACATCAGAAAACACAAAGTAAGTGTTTTTTAAAGAAACCATTATTTTCATTAAATTATCAAAAATAGATTAACCAATTAAAAATATAAAATCATGAGTCAGGTCGGCAACGGGACCTGGAGTCCAAGCTGCTAGTAGTTAGGGCTACAGAGACATTTAAGTAAGTAGTAATAAACAATTTATTCTTCAAGAAAATTATGTATTTTAGGGTTTATCAACTTACCACTTTATGATGAGGTGAAAATATTAAATGATTTAATAGAGAATTTAAGAATGACACAACAAAACTGAAATGCAAGTAAAATAAAAGCTGTATGAATGTAAACTCTTTAAAAGTTATAGTATATGGTATGTACAGTAAGTATATATTTATTTATTCTACATAAATTTAGACCGCAACTGTTTAAAGTAACACAAGAGTTTTTTCCACAAATTAATTAATATATACTATAAAATTCTAATAAAAACACATCAAGTAAATTAATACAATTAATACATAATTAAAATACGAGGAACTTTTAAAATATTATATAGATAATAAAAATAACTTCACAAATACACGCAAGACATTTTTTAAATATCTTTTTATGGATTGGATTGGACACCAAGTTAAACTTTTACACAGGAAAAGGATGTGTCAAAACTGACAGTCAAACTTAAATTCTACAAAAAAAACGTACATTTTAAATTACTTAAGACCTAGAAGGCTAAAAATCACGAATCAAATTCAATCAAGAAACGACTAGAACTTTTATGATTTCGTGCTAAAATTCATGTCACAAATTGAAATCCACTGTTTCTTTTACGACTATGCAGATTTTGGTTATAGAGCTTTACATTATATCGCGAAATAGTATGTATAAATAGCAAGTGCTAAAAGCTATGCTATTTGCACTAATTCCTTTAACATTAAAAAAATTAAACTTCGACTAGTTTCAAGTTTCACTTTTTTAATTTCGATTGATAATTCAAATCACTTACGACTTCTTCACTGAATATGTAATTGATTCATAGATTTCTTTGTACTTAATACTGTTGTTAAAATATCACGTTACGTATCAATAATTTTATTTCACAATACGCATAAATAAACTCAATCGACAAGCCTGCATTATGCGGTCTTAATACTCAGAAAAATAATTTTCGCGATGTATCATAAGCTACGAAATACAGTTTGTAGTTTGTAGCAATGCAGTGTTGTGCGCATGCTGTCGATCTTGCGCACAACGCCGAATGAAATCAACACTGCTTGCCTCGTTTATTTTTTTTATTGACAAATTTGAGGATGTCAATGAACTTTAAGCCGTCTCGCTCGAATTTCCAGCAGGTGTATGCCTTCAGATCTTTGCTTTCTTGGCCAATAGCCTGTAATTACGGTCAACAAAGGAGTCTCGTAAATAGAGCATTTCCGTTTTGCATTGAGCGTGTTCGTGCTCAATAATCTGGCATAGTGTGCAGTTAAAAATTATGTAATTTCATTTATCAATGAGCTTTGGACTATTATCGTAATGAAAAAATTATAATTTATTCTGCTAGTACAAAATAAGCCTAATAATCGTAATTATACGTTTAATGTCAACCAAATATAGTCATGGTGCCTGATGAATTATTCTAGCAATATTAGAGAAATTCGACAGAAAGTTTTTTGTTGCTTAGTTTTTATTATTAATTCCATGATTACGTGTGTGAAAACTTATGTGATGTATGCATCGTACACGTTTTTTTCATTTTTCAAATGGTTTGATTAAGAGAATAAACGACATTTTCTTAATTTTTCGTTTACTACAATAGCTGATATGTCTTTAACTGTAGATCTCTTAATAATAGTGATGTTACGACTACTTCGGTTGCTTTTCAGGAGTTGTGATACTGGCAGCTAAGAATTAAACATAAATGAAAAGAAAACGATATTAAATAATTTCTCTACTGACAAATATTGTCAAAGCAAAAGTTGGGAAATCTCACAGAGTACATTAATATTATAGGAGAAAAATGTTACTTCCAAATATCAAAATAAATATAATTTGAAATTATTAAATAAATTATTTTATATATTTTCATCATCACAAAGTAATAAAATATGGCGTACTTCGCTTTACTTTGGAAAGCAAGGGCCGTCGAAAAATACAGATTAAAATATGAAAAAGAAAAAATCAATTCTATCGCAATGGCCGAAATTGAGATGCCGAAGAAAACGTTATTCCAAAAATGGCGCCATTACAAATACGATGCTCAGAAACGAATTTCTAGAAGATTTCGAGAATGGTATCCTGAAGATTCTACCGTGTCTAATTTCTTGATACTGTTGAAGACAGATCAGACAGTTCCTAATTTTGTTTTAAAAAGTCTAATTGGATTTTTTGGTGGGATTGTGTTAACGTATATTTGCTTTATATTCTTTGTTTTCCAACTTTCTATATCATTCATGCATGCGATTATCATGAGCTCAATTATTGGAGTCTTACTTACGCTGGGATTAGCTTTTAGCTATAGAATAAGGTTTGTTAACTCACAAAGTATCTATTATTGGTCGGGTCCTATGTTTTACTACGCATTCACTTGCCTTGTCATCGGTTGAATTTTGAGAGTATTTGTATGGATCTTATATCTCTATATACCTTGGCGTATTGCCGTTGCGATTGTTATTCCTATTATAATTTTCGTTTTCCTTCGTAATAAAACCTGGTGCACTCATAACTAAACTTGTTACGAGTGTACGAGGATAGAGATTTGCACTCATCTAAATTTACTCATATCAATTTGTTTATTTTTCTGTAGATTTTCTAAATGAAACAAGCCAGGTGCAATTTTGTTTTTAAAATTATGCTAGTAGACTCATAAAAATGCGCAGTCCGAGTTTACTCGGCTTAGACGTCCTTGTACAAAGGCGCTCGGATTGCCAGTGGCTAATAATCCGAACCTAGATAAGGGTAGATATTTATTCGAGTGCAGTCGGTCCGAGTGTACTCTGACCATGTCAACTTATTTAAATCATACTTCCATCTCTTTTTCTATCAATTATATTCAATGGTAACAAAGTAAGTACTAAAGATAATCTATACATATAATAAAATTGTAGAGATCGAATTTCTGTACAGTGAAAAAAAATGATAAAAACCGAGTCAAGGGGCTTAAGAAGTGAAATAGAACTAATTTAGAGGTTTTTTTTTTTAATTTTATGTTTCTCTGTTTGTCTGTCTGTTTGTACCGGTTAATCTCTGAAACGACTGGACCGATTTAAATGAAATTTTGTATGGTGGTAGCTTATATCCCTGATCAACATATAGGATACTTTTGATCCCGAAAAATTAAAAAGTTCCCGTGGGATAGTTAAGAAAACCGCACCACACGGACGAAGTCACGGGCATCAGATAGTAGTAATAAATGTACCTCTAAAAACTTTCTTAATGGAAAATAACTAATAAGAAAAGGATTGTGACATAGAAACACAAATAGACAGAAGGATATGACGATTTCATAAGGGTCCCGTTATTGCCAAAATAACTACGGAACCCAAAAATAAGAAGTATCAATGCCTCGTATAAATTTCTCACAAAGACTTTGTCAATATGATACGACATTTTTCTTTTGACAAGGAGAAATCCGCTTAAGAACTTTTAACCATATAGAGCATCAAGTTGAGGGCCCGTGGAACTAGCCGGCCTGGTCCTGCCATAGTGGAAGTAGGTTACCATTGATCGGAATATCCACTAATGGCACGTTCCTATATCTTACCAGCCGTTCGTTTGCCATAGTATCAGTTAAAATTTGACATAAGCTCCATACAACTAGGTAATTTCAAAATTCAACCGATGATAAGTCAAGTGAATGAACTACAAGACATAGAAACGGCCCATAAAACTCCTCGTAATCCTTACATTCGCCTATAGTCAGGGCAGCGAGAAATGGCTAAATATGACACGCAGCCCCGGATCTTAAATATTTTCGGGGGCAAAAACTGAAAAATGCCGCCCAAGTTCGCCTATATTTTTACCTTAATCATCGTCATCATTTCAGCCATCAGACGCCCACTGATGGACATGCCGTGCGGCTGTGGTTTTTAATCTATGCCTAAGCGCCCTGCGAAAAGTAATTTATGTGCTTAAAGAACTGGACGTCTCAGTGGTCAAAGTTGCGTTAATGATGAGTTATGTATTTATCTGCGAAGTTTGAATTCCCCTCCTAAATCCGGCCCCGATGACACTACTGTTATAACTTTATAAACCTCTCTGGACCTCTCAATACTACTTTGGTATACGTCTATGAGTACAATGGTTTAGTTGAATCGAGTCTGAATTGTTCATATTAAACTTCTAATCCTCAGATGTCTGGTATTCCTATTGATACCTCAGTTCTTTTCAAGAGTGGGAAGATATACGCTCACGTGCTACGCCCTAGTGCTTATTCTTACTGGTCCAGCAACCAATACATTGAAGAATTCTGAAGTGCTCTCTGAATCTATGGCTTGTACTCAAGTGAGAAATTCTTAAGTAATAGACAACTGTAAATTTAATATTGTATTGTAGCCTCAAAATCTGTCTATCAAGCAAAAATAGTAAAAAGGGGGTATAGGGGTGATTTTGCAGTAATATACAATCATTTGTCGAATGGCATAATTTTTCGGTATTTTTTGGATTTAAATTGTTTTTAAAGCTAAGGTTATGTCGACTATTGTTTAGTGAGTTAAACGGAAAAGGCCTGTTTTTGACTCGGTAAGACTAAAACTGAGAATTATGACGTTTTTTGTCAACACATAGAGACAAAAACTAAATGACTGCCACGGTAAAGGGGAAGTCGATTTGACCCTAGCTTGTGCTGTATTTGTGTATAGAAATAGATGTAATATAAGTACCTTGAATATCGCTAGTTCGAGACCGGATACACTGTATAATATAACTAGCTATGCCCGCGAAGTCGTCCGCGTGGAATTTGTTTCCAAAACCCCCCGATTTTGAAACATTCTTCATTAGTGCTCCGCTCCTTTTAGTCTTAGCGTGATGATATATAGCCTATAGCGTTCCTCGATAAATGAGCTATCTAACACTGAAAGAATTTTTCAAATTAGACCAGTAGTTCCTGAGATTAACACGTTCAATCAAACAAACAAACTCTTCAGCTTTATACGAGTATATTAGTATAAGATAGCAACAGCCCATAAACGTCCCACTGCTTGGCTCGAGCCTCCCATTATAGAGGAATGGACAGTATTCCCGTCACTCCTGATCAAGGCAGCTTGGCAGATTACATACGGAATCCACCGTATTTTTCAAGTGGGCCATCAGGGCCAAATTCTAAACTATACAAAATAGCAAAAGTCAATACGAAACAGTCAAAGGAGTTCCGGGACCAATTTTGACGAAAATTAAAGTGGTAGGTATCATTAGATTTGATTTATATCTTGTCAGGAACTGATTGGGCTGATTTTGTATCGGCTGATTTGAATAGTATACAGGATACTCCCATACCATAGAATTGCTTAAAATAAAATACTTTTTTCTAAACCAATCAAAAATCGAAATGTGTGATTGTTAATGTACTTGTCCAATTTGAAAACCTGCCCGTAAAACTTCAAGTTAAAATTTTATTGCGATTCTTTTTGCCACTTGTCCGTTGAAGTTTCACTTCTACTATGTGTCCCAGCCTACATTTCGATTTTTCGCAGGTTTACTGCAAATTATGATTTGGTTAGGTTAGGTACATTTTAATGAATGCATTTTTTATTTAAAAATATTTGATTTTATCAAACAAAAAACTGAATTCGATGCGAAACCAATCTACTCTAAAATTATGCCGCCTCTCACCACGTCTAATCTGGTCTAAATGGATAATTCTAAATATCTCGTTTTGTATCGAGGGTTAAAAAGGTTTATAAACTCATATTTCACGCTCGCTTCGTCCCCCAGCTATCATATTAAATTGAAAACACCAAGCAAATTGATTTAGCATTGTCTGGGCCACGCATTTTTGTTACTGCACATTTTTGGAATATAAAGTTAGAATTTAGTTTTTGAACTATAATTTTCGGCCAAGTGTGCATCAGTCCATAGCAAATGATTTATTTTTTTAATCGCGAAGCTAGCAAGCAGGTAGACAGCCCATCTGATGGAAAGTAATTAACTTCGTATATAGATGTTGTAAAAAGTTGCGGTAGCGTAATGGCTAGTGCAGGCGTCCCAAACTAAAAAGGGCGCGGGTTCGAATCCTGGCCGGAACGCATGCACCACGTGCCTAGGCAGTTTTCTGACCTAATATGGATACGGCAGATGGGTTTGGTGGAGGGGAAAATGGGCCATCGGAACTCACTTATGACGGCCCACCTGATGGAAAGCGGTTTTCGTTGTCTATGGACACTTCCAACAGCAGAAATGTCACAAATACCTTGCCAACTTAGGAGAAACTTTTTGAAGCACTTTTTGATAAACCATTTATTTTGCTCATTTTGCTCATCAGACAGTCAGACGGCCCACCTGAAGGAAAGCGGTTACCATAGCCTATGGACATTTGTAACACCAAAGGTGCTACCAATGTGCTGCTGCTCTCTAAGGGAAGACTGGCACCTGGCCACTAATGCCAGAACACAACTCAAGGTTGTAATGTAATGGCGGCATACTCTAGACCAGGGGTTATAAGCCATCCAGACGGGAAAAGATCCTTCCACCTGGCTGTGGGTTATTTTGTCGCCTCTTACGACAGGCCGCTTGGCCGCAATATATTGTATTCTTTCTCCGTTCCTGCACGGATAGATAGAACGCTATAATTATCGTAGCAGTCCATCTGTCAGAGCATCACGTGAAAACTAATGACCGGATTTAAATAAAATTCGACACAGAGCCAGCTTACAGATATTATTCAATGACGTCGTTTCCGTGGGATAGACGAATATAGAAAAGTTGGCGTTACTGTCACGTTTTGGGTGCCGCCGCTGGAATTCACTAACAATTACGTCATCGTCGTGGCAACGCAAACAAAGTTTCACTAGGACCGTAAATAAAACTTATATATATATATATAGAAGTTAGGACTACCAGTATTTATAAAGACTACGTTCCACATATGGCTTAAATCGACTACGCTCATGACCGCCATTTTTCCCGCTTTCCCCTTGCTTGCGAGCCTGACAATTATAAACTCAAGTGGAACGACCAAACGGCTTATGGAGCGTTTATGTTATTCACGTCGAAATACACAAATGTCAAGGGTTGATGTATGGTTGATTCAAAAATTGCGCCTTTGTCAACGTATCGTTAGAGAGAATTAAAGCTCTGTGATCAACACCCATTTGAGCTACCTCTTGATATGAATCGTTGTAAGCCCTGCGCGATCGAAAATTATAATGTCATTAGTGACTTTTCGAGGCGACCATAACAACCGTGATCACTATATAGAACGGCTGAAGGAACATTTTGAGTGTTGTGAGCTAGAGATGGAACGCGCCCAAAGAGACCTGAAAGTCAGGTAGTTGACATTCAACAGCTATTCGATGACAAAACTCAAAGTCATCGACATAGAGTTGCCAACTTATCGGTTTTATATCGACTACATTTTGAAGAGTGTGCGTTGAAGCTTTTCAATCTTATCCTGCTGTCTCTCTTCCATTACCGGACAACCAGACGCACTGGCATGCGGCACCAGTATATGATGGATATTCCACCTTTTTTTATTAACTCAAGGGGAATGTCTTTTTTTGTGACACACACACAGGTTTTGGATACAGGGGAAGACCAAAAGCGCCGCCTAGTGCTGTGCGCTTCGTGTGCGTGTGGGAGACTCTTACACCAAATGGCAAACTGGATCTCCTCCATTAAAGGAGGAGACCGACAAACTACTCACAAACCTAGGGTCCCTATGAGAGCATATATCTAGAATGTCAGGGATGTATAACGTAGACAAACTCTTATGATATTCTAGTACGCCGATTTGTTATTAAACCCCGGGAAGCAGAGCCGTACCACTTCGCACAGCAGTGGTGATCCACCGATACCCCCGTAAACAGTGGTCCTCTACCACGAATAATGAGCAACCGGATAAAAAATGTTGTTTTCGAACCCCCTTTCAGTTAAATAGACGACAGTCGAAAACTGCACCCTCCTCTGCTTCGCTCTCTGGCGACCCTCTTCTCCATATCATTAAAATGACTCACGAAAAGGGTTCCCTTGTCAGTGAGTATCGCTGTGAATTGCTCCCCAACGAGTCTACCGGCCCTAACTTTGGAATTTGGAATAGCCTACGCAGCGCCCTCCACGAGCGTATAAAACACAAGTTCAGAGAGCACTGCACTCCAAAACGACACATGAAGGCGACAGAACGCGCTAATGAATATGTGATTCAGACACTCGCCATGGCACGTATGCCCGGCGATTGTCTGCATCACTTAAGTGCCATGAGGCCCCTCTGGAACATTACTGCTCCGTTAAAGTCTCCCCGCCCCTTTTTGTATTCGCCCTCGCGGGGATGAATTTACCCTTAATGATGGAATGGAGGCAAACCCCCGCCAATATTGGGTGCGATGATTCTATCGAGGATGGTGAACCAATGGCACGCGTGTCATTGAGAGCACGCGACACAATATTTTGAACACGCCACCGAACACAAAGTTCACTATGAAATTATTATATTGCGAATGAACGCAAGTGAACCTACGCTACGCAGTGTTCGGATAACCACGTGATAACTTACCTATATTTTTATCTACTTGTACCAGCGACTTATTATTTTCAGTAATGAATAATATCAAAAATTCGCTTAGAAACCGTTTGACACATGAATCCTATTCAACATGCATTCTGCTCAAATTAACATCTTACATCTTCTTATCTATAAGATTATAATAAAAGTTATTTATCATCTAATCAGCAACAACAAAAGTCAAATACTAATGTTACTTTAATTTCAATCACGCGTGTAATTGAAACATTTATTATGATACATAACGTATTTTTTTTTAGTCAATACTTTTGAGTTGATAGTATTTAGTATTACACTTTCCCATTAATCACGAAATCAAAATTATTTGACGGCATGGCCTCCTTAAACATTTCTTTATAAAAAATAGCACGTTGATATACAAAGGTTCGCCACCCCTGACCTATACGAACAAAGCGTTTTGCGTCCACCTTCGTTATGTACACAGCAAAGAAGTGGAACTCGCTGCCGGAATAATATGTGCTAAATTTTATACTAGAAAAAAATTAGGGATCCTACAAAAACTTCAATAATGTAACCCAAGGTGTATGAAAATTGTGTTTGAGTGAGTTCGGGGATGGTTTAGATTCACAATAAAACCCGGTAAGTGGCGCTGGAATCGTGTTCTAGATTTTTATTTTTTCAGGGCAAGGCAACGTCTGCCGAAACCGCTAGTACTGTAATAAAATAAAAGGTGTTACAATTGACCAAAATATCTAACGATAAGTGACAAGCAGAAACGCCATCGCTATGAATGTTGTCGTGATGTTCCACGGCTCGTAGTAAGAGCGGGGCGGACGTCGTTGAGGTTGTCAATATATTGTTACGAGCTACAGGACTCGAATTAATGTCGGTGGAACTACTATAGAATTTATTAGAACTGTACAAACACGTATAAAACAAATACAAATAAAACTGGATGCAACCAGTTCACACTGCACGATTCAATGCATTTCGACAGCCGTAAAGTCCGTCGTCTATATCGCTAATCGAGAGTACTACAAACGTCTTACTCGTCTCGTAGTCGTTGCTTGACTGCCCACCCCTCCCTTCGGGCATTGTCTTATACTCACTACACAGTACAAAGAAATTGGCCGCGCGCACTGAGTTTCCGAGAAATAATAATTTGCACATCTGCGAACGGCTAACAAAGTCGAAAACAATAACAATAAGGATTAGTTCGACGCTAATGATGGTTATAAAACAAGTAGACAAACAATAGCATGTTTTTCTTAATTGCAAATTCAAAACACAAAAGAATTCCTAAATCCGGAATACAATAAACTGCGCATTCGACAGACAGCTGTGCGCTTCTCTTTGACGGCATGTAACAATATATTGCAAATTTTTAAAACAAACGCGAACAGTCACAGGCATTCGCCAGTATTCTTGTAACGCGTAATAATTCATGTCATGATATTATTATGCGACGCCTACTATTGTAGTTTCTGCGTTACGATGTTTAATGTTAAGCCAACGAACTGAATAGAAATGAGTGTTTTACGCAATAACTATTTCTAGTCTATTCTTAATTGCTGTAAAAAAAGTACAATCTGATTTTCTGCTAGCCGGGAATAAACCAAGCACAGCGTGCGGTAAATAATAAAATGAGTCTTAATCGTGCATTCTTTGAAATTTTAAAATATTCCTTTTTGTATTTTTAACGCTTTACCTAAAAGTGGGGCTTTATCTGGGATAATGTCAAAGTTTTAGGCCATTTCACGCAGATATGACAAATTCAAATTCAAAAGTTTTTATTCAAAATAAGTTCCACTGGAGAACTTTTTGAAGGTCATAGATATAAGTCAAAATTTAAATCTACTTCCTATTCTATGTACACCGCTTCGCAACGTGTTATCGCTGTTTAAAGGGGAAGAAGCGGCAAGAAACTCCCCAGCAACACGTCTAGTTAGGATTTTTTCATCGTAATTATTTATATATTACGTCAGGTTCTTTTTAAATGCTTATAGAAGTTGTATCACAATTACTTTTCAAACAATGAATGAAGTTGTAACAAACAAAAACCTGCCCGTAAAACTACAAGTTAAAAATTTGTTGCGATTCGTTTTGCCAGTTATCCGTTGCCATTCGTTTTTCCACTTGACCGTTGAAGTTTCACTTCTACTGTGTGTCCCAGCACACATCCCGATTTTCGCAGGTTTACTGCAAATTATGATTTGGTTAGGTTAGGTACATTTTAATGAATGCATTTTTCATTTAAGCATATTTTATTTTATCAAACAAAAAACTGAATTCGATCCGGAACCAAAAAATGCATCCATAGTCTACTCTAAAATTGTGCCGCCTCTCACCGCTTCTATAGTTCGTTCGCGTTAAGAATGCAGTGAGTCATCATTGTTCGCCGGCCTAGCCCCGCCCCCTAACTAATCAAATCTTTTCAAATTACAAGGTCAAGTTCATAGTGACCAGTTGAAGGCATAGCTTCGAACGCGACGGTTGTGTCCTGTAATTGTGTTAACTAATTTATATTTAAAAAATGAATAGCTCACCAATTCGTAAAAATAAAAGTGGTTCGGTAATTCATAGTGGAGAGAGAAAAGTAAGTTACAATGTTTTTAAGTATTTTAAACAGTCTGATTTAAATGTGACTGTGGACAGCATAGTACAAAAAACGGCAAATGCATGCGGTGTGTCCGAAAGAACAGTTTAGTATTCTTAGTGAATAAAAGGAAAATAATACATTGAAATCGCCAGTAAAAAACAGGGCCAGGAAGTCTGTGATTGATAAATTCAATGAATTAGACAAATGTGCTATAAGGAGAAAAGTACACTCAATATATTTAAATAATGACTACCCGACATTAAATAAAATTATGACAATTTGTGAAGCTGAAGATATTCCGACGTTAAAACGTACCACACTTCACAAAATTATGTATGAGCTGAGATTTGACTTTAATAAAAAGGATAATAGAACATTATTAATGGAAAGAGAAGACATTGTTTTGTGGTGGCGTAAATATCTCAGGCAAATAAAAGAACACAGAAAAGCAAATAAAACCATATACTTTCTTGACGAAACGTGGGTAAACGCAGGACATGTTAAATCAAAGGCGTGATCGGATACAACTATAAAAAACAAGAGACATACTTTTCAAGGCGGCTTATCTACGGGTCCAAGAGTTCCTACTGGAAAGGGAAAAAGTTTAATTGTTTTACACATTGGTAGCGACAAAGGATTTGTGGAAGGAGGTCTATTAGTTTTGAGTCAAAATCAACCAAAGATTATCATGAGGAGATGGACGGTAACAGGTTCCTTGAGTGGTTCAAAAACATAATGCCTAAGTTAGAACCGTGGAGCATTGTTGTCATGGACAACCCTCCCTGTCATTCTATCAAACTCGAGAAAATACCAACGTCCGTTTGGAACAAACAGCAAATAATAGACCGGCTAAAAAGCAAAGGGACATTCGTGGACATGAGTTATTTAAAAAAAGGATTGTTAAAGAAAGCCGCCGAAATCGCGCCACAATATGATAAATATTTAATCGATGAAATGGCTAGGAGTAACGACATTGAAATGCTCCGTTTACCTCCGTACTACTGCAAACTGAACCCCATTGAGTAGATGTGGGCCCAAATAAAAAGTTATATTGCTGCCAACAATACAACTTTTAAGATGACTGACGTGAAAAAAATATTTTAAGACGCAATTCGTTTAATAGGTGGTGCTGATCGACGGAAGAAATGCTGCGACCACATTTTACAAGAAGAAAATACCATGTGGGATTTAGACGACGTCACGGAACTCGCTGCAGAAAATTATTTTATTATAAATGCTAACGAGGATACTAGTGAGAGTGATTAAAATATTAATGACTTAATTTTGATTTTTAACTGCTAAGTGTATTAAATTCATTAAACTTAATCTTTATAAATATAATTTGTTTGAATTTTAACACCACTGTGAATACACCTTTACCCTGCACTTGCACTGGTGACTCACTGCATTCTTAACGCGAACGAACTATAGTCTAAATTATGCCGCTCCTCCACGCGGCTGTTTTTCGTGATAGAATATTTGTGATAGAAGTTTCACTTCAAAAATATTATTACCGTCGCAATGATGACATAGTTGACGGCCTCTGTAGTTGAGCGGGCTGTCTTAGTCGACCGAACTCACTGGAACCCAGAGGCTCCGGGCTCGATTCCTGACATGGTAAATTTCGGAAACGAACTTTCTGTTTTTTACTATGGTCTGGGTGTCTAGGATCGGCCCCACAGTTGTCCGTTGTATATTACCCATAACACAGGCGTAACTTGCTTAGCTTGGGAATATACAATGTGTGTTTGTCTGGCGATTATTATTATACTAAGAATTCATACTGCGAAAAATCTATTTCGATGGGCTTAAGGCGTTATTTGAGATACGACATTATTAATGACGGTCAATATTGACAGATAACATAATTATTATGTACTAGGATATGCACGCGATTTCGTCCACGCTTGACTTGAAACCGAGGGATTCCCGGGACACGGCATTTAAAAATGAATGTAAGCTATCGTTTTAGTGTAAACTGTGTCGGAATAAGCTAATTTTTATGCACCCGAACAAACTAGAAACCGCTCCCGGGATAAAAAAAATATCACACATTTTATTAAATAAAATTTGCAACCGATCACTGAAAAAATCACATTGGAACTCGATTTTTTTTAATCTGGCTATTTTAAATTGTTCCTAGAAAATTTCCCGTGAGATTCCTATGATAAAATAAATTTGCTGTCGATCAGCGAAAACCGCTTCAAAATCGGTCCAGTAGTTTTTACGTGAATCCCAAACAAACAGACAAACTGACAAACAGACAAGAAACTAAAAAAATGTATCGTGTTCTCCATCCAGCATATTTAGAATTGTAAAATAATGTGAATCAGGCTTAAAAGTACAAGTTTAAAATTAAAATCCCCAGACTTCAAATAACAGAATATTCAAATAAATCTATTCCAGGAACAAATCAAAACAAACGCTCAGCGACTAAATGAATCGTTGAAGAAACCCATCAACGTAATGAAGGAATCCATAAAGCCAATAATGGATAGATTCAACGACATAGCCAGTAAACTAAAATGGACCACTGTGAAAATAAATAGACTCACACTAAGTATTGGTAAGTAGTAATGTTGTATTCAAAGGAATAAAAGAAACTACTTTGAAAGTGAGCAATATATATACAATTGGGGTCGATAACACACATTGGAGACTAGGACTTCTCGGCCGAGGAAATGTAATACAGTAAAACCTCTATAAGTCGAACTGGAAGGGAGACGCCAAAAATTCGAGTTTAGAGTTTTCTATTTATGGGGCATTTTTTTTTTTATTTTTTTTTATTGGACTTGACTTTATGTTGTTGGTCCGAAGACCTCACAACTTTACCGGGGTTTTCGGGGCGAGTGCCTTTGCGAAGCGAAGGCGCTCGAGCCAGGAGGCAACTTGCTCGAGGGGCTCCTAGGGAGTTTCACCTCGGCTGGACTGTTGCCATGAGAGGGGATGAATCTAATGATGCCCACCATAGGGCGACACAATGCACTAATTGAGAGCGGGCGACGGGTAATATAAAGCCCGAGAGGAAGGATCCCGGCGGACCGGGATCGGCGGTTCGCGGTGGCCTATACTATCTTACTGCCGTTTCGCAACGTGTTATGGCTGGGAGAGAAGAAACGGCGAAAGAAACTTCCCAGCAACACGCCTAGTCTATCCTATGGGGGGCTGTGTCTCCTGGCGTCCCTCGCAGGGACGTGGAGAGATCGTGATTGGCGGCGTCGACGCCGCCGTCTGTGTCTGTCTGTCGGTGCCTGCCAGCCTGCCGTCCTAACCGCGGGCGGGCTGATCCGAGCCAGCCGTTTTGTGATATCGTCGACCTTGTCCATGAGGATGTTACGCGGTCGTCGCACGAGAGCCTTTCGTCGAGGCTTATAATCGGACGCGGACACGACGAGGGGATTTCGATGGTGCGGCGCTAGATCGAAATACTTACGCGAGAGCGACGTAATGTAGTTTTTGATGGAGGGAAGCTCCAGATCGCGGTGGATGTCGACGTTACGCATATAGAGGGGAGCACCGACGGCTCTGCGCATGAATTTATTCTGAACGATTTGCAGTTTCTTTAAAAGGGCAGGCTTAGCATGGCCGAATACCACACTCGCGTATGTCATGATCGGGCGGATGCATGTTTTATATAGAGTAAGCTTGTGTCTGAGGGACATTTTGCTTCGTTTATCTATCATGGGTGCTAGACGACCCATCACAAATCGCGCTCTATTCCGGACTATAGTGATATGCTCGTTGAAGCGCAAGTTCTGATCTAGGGTGACACCCAGATATTTGGTGCACTTTGCCCAGGGGATCTCTTGTTCGTAGAGCGAGATGGCTTTTAAGCGAAGGCAAGCGCGTTTGGGAGAGCGAAGCGTGCCCGGGGAAAAGAACATTGCTGCGCTTTTCTCCGGGTTTTATCTCTATCCTCCATTTGCGAAACCATTCGCCTAGCTCTGTTACAGCTACCTGTAGCCGGACGCAAGCCATTTGTCGGTTGTGATCTGATGTATAGAGTGCGGTGTCATCCGCGAAGAGGCCAACTCTACATCTGGAGTTTTTGGGATGTCGCTAGTGTACAGCGTGAAGAGTAGTGGAGATAGTGCCGAGCCCTGTGGTACACCGGCTGTGAGTGGGTGAGGGACGAGCGTGTTCCCTCCACTCGAAAACGGAAGCTACGGCCTAGGAGGAAGTCTCGCAAGATGAGCACGAGTCTGTCTGGTACACCGAACTGGTACAGCTTGTAAATCAAACCGTTATGCCAGACCTTGTCGAAGGCCTTAGCTACGTCAAGGAACAGTGCGGCTGTTCCTATAGGGCGACGAGGGCGATGGGCAAAGTGGGATAGTATGTGCTCCGTGATGCGGTGCACCTGTTGGACGCATGAGTGTCTGGCACGGAATCCAAACTGCTCATCGGGTAGTAGATGTTTGCTAATGGCAAAATCTCTTAGTCTAGAGAGGATGACCCTCTCATAAAGCTTGCTGAGTGTGCTCAGTAGGCTGATTGGGCGGTAGCTGGACGGTTTATTAGCCGGTTTTCCAGGCTTGTGAATACCGATGACGTCTGCTTCCTTCCAGATCGCGGGAAAAGAGCAGTTTGTTATGGCGGCATTGAAGATGCTCACTAAGATTATAATCAAGTGGCCGGGAGGAGTTTTAACACGCGATTGTTAATGCCATCGATCCCTGGGGCCTTTCGTGGTTTGAGGGACTTGATCAGATCTTGCACTTCTTCCACCGTGACTGGGTCGAGTGTGGTTTCCGCTGGTAAGGAGGATCTACGTTCAACCTCGGAGTCCACCTCCGTCAGGTGTGACTGGTCGACGTTTTGTGTAGTGGGGGAGCATTGAAGCTCTAGACTCTGAGCAAGGCATTCGGCTTTCTCCTCATCATCGAACGCCTCGGTGTTGTCGGCTCTTTCTAGCGCGGGTATGACAGTGAGGGTATCTGATTTGAGAGCTCTAGCCAGCTTCCAGTACGCCTGGTGAGTTGGTTCGATATCTCTCAACGTTCTGTCCCAACGTTGTTCCCTGACTTCCCGGATACGTAGTTTGACCTCGCGCTCTAGTTGGCGGAGTCGGACTCTGTTGTCTTCGGTGGGATATCTGTCGTGAGCTCTGGAGACGGCTCTCTTTTCCCTCAGCAGTACCCTCACTTCGTCCGGCAGGCATAAGTGGCGGTCATTCTCCACTGGCACCTGTCTGGACGAGTTCCGCACTGCGGATTGAAGGTGGCTGGTGAGGGCCTCGATCGCCGTCTCCGTGTCTTGGTGGGATTCGATGTGGTCCGGGATGCGGTCCAGGTCTTGTGATTCGGTTGCCTTGAGGAGGTCCCCAAGTCTCAACCAGTCCACAGAGGTCCTAGTTTCAGATGTCTGGTCCGTCTGTTGTCCTAATTTGAGGATAACCGGGCGATGGTCCGAGTCTATATCGTCCATCGTTTCGATCGAGTGGAACTGAAGAGTTACACCCCTCAGTAATGCTAGATCGAGAGTGTTTGGGGTCCCCCAGTCGCGGTTGGGGGTATCGTGTGGGGGTCATGGGAGTTATTATATCAAACAAAAGATTGTCTGATATATTTATTAGGGCTCTGCCATTGGGGTTAGTGGTATTGCAATTCCACTGTTCGTGTTTACAATTCAGATCTCCGGCTATTATAACAGCTGGGCCTAAGTTGAATAGGGCTTCTAGGTCTTTCTTAATAAGGGTTTTCTGGCACGCGAGGTATGCTGAGACTATGACTAGAGGTTGGTGGCCAGTCATTGCTAGTCTGCAGGCGGATACCTCCATACCTACTAGTGGTGGGGTGACTAGAGGCATGCAGTGTAGAGATCTTCTGAAATAGATCAGGGTGCCGCCACCACCACGGCCTATCCTGTCATGTCTAGTGACCCGATAGTTAGAGATCTTTGGATCTCTTTCACTCGGTTTCAGGAAGGTCTCCTGCACTAGTAGTATATCTACTTGATTGGTAACCAGGAAGTCATGGACCAAGTCGCGCTGGTTTCGAAGGCCGTTGGCATTATAAGTCGCCAGAGTCAATGAGCGTGGTTTATTTCTACCTACATGCGCCATTTGTTACCGGTAACAATAATTTAACTCGGTTGTTTAGTTATAACGACCTAAGTACCTGGAGGAGGTACGCGTGATCCATTTCGATCACGAGTTGATCCCGGAGGAGGGTTGATCAGACTCTGCAACTTGTCTTAGTTTTCGAGCCAAGAGTTGGACCTCTGCTAGGTCGAAAGGCAAGTTCTTGGCGAATTTAGTCGCCAAGGCTAAGTCCTCCGCTAAAGAGTGGTGGGGTGACGGCCCAGAAGGTGCTTTTAAAATGGGGGCGGGGGCAGGGGTTGCTTGGGGTAGGCCGGCCAAAATTGGGGCGCGCGTCCTTAGTGGAGGGAACGCTTCCGTCGTGGGAAGACCCGTCCAGTGATTTACCACTGGAGGGGGGGCCGCCACGAATGCGGGTTTGTTCGGCACTTTTCTAGTGCCTTTTGGGCGTTGCCCTTTCCGAACTTACGTTTGGGTCGGGGGGCGGCAGGACAGCCTCTGTAGTTAGCGGGGTGACCCGCTTGGCCGCAGAGAATGCAGCTCGGTGGCTCCGGGGAGTCCCGGGTGCGTGTGCACTCCGAGGTCCCGTGGTCGCCCAGGCACTTGACGCACCTGGGACGGGATTGACAATGTAGGGCAGAGTGCCCATAAAGTTGGCAACGATGACACTGCCGCAGTGTATGTTTTTCGTGTGGGCGTTCCACACGAAGGCCAGAGAGGCCACAGACCTTCTCAAGTTCGAAGATCTTTTTCCCCTCTGGGGAGAGGTCGAGGACAACCAATACTAAGTTTAGAGGAGACTTTGTTGCGTCGCCTCTGTGCATACGGTGCACTTCGTGCACCGGTACAGCTTGGGACTTAAGGTCCTCGAGAATGTAGGAACACTCGATTTCCTGTGGGAGTCCGCGGATTACAGCCCGAAGGCGTTTTTCTTCCGGCAGGGCATAAGTGTAGTAACCGATTTTACGGTCACATAACAAGGATGTTAGGGAGCGGTGGTCACTTGAAGACGTGACCATAACTTTGATGCCGTGTTGGGTATCACGGGCTTCTTTATAGAGATTGCCTTACCTGGCAGCTCCTTAGCGAGTTGAAGCCAATGGGCTTTCTCGCGGATGATCAGGGGTGGCGGCGGGCGCTGTGAAGGTGGCCCAGGGCGGCTGGAAGGTGCCGCTGTTGGTTTTGTGGCCGCAGTGGGAGCGGGGTTGGGGGGACCTCCTCTGGGTCTTCCGTTTTTGGTACGATTGACGGTTATGAAACCGTCATCGTCCTCGCAGTTTAAGGGGATGTTCGCGGGAGGCGCGACATCCATGGGGTGTGATTTTATCAGCCGGTGGAAGAGGGCATCCCTGAGGTATTGTGGACCGTCAGGAGATAATTCGATTTCTCGACGAGAATCGATTACGCGGTGTATGGGCGATCGCGAACGCGATGTCGTCGAGCTCGCGGGCTCGATCGCGGTTGTCCCGACGCGGAACCGCGAGAAAACGAGGCGCGTGATTTTGGTGCCACACGGTGGGCATCGTTGAGCGGGGGTGCGGGCGGCGGGCGCACCGGTAACACGGCGGTACGGGATGCGGGGGGGCGCGGGGGCGCGGGCGCTAAGGCAGAGCGCAGGTGGTCAGCGATAAGCGCGGTGGCGGGGGTCGCGGGGGGTGCGGTGGTCGCGGCAGATGCGGGTGCGGGGGCCCCTTGCACGTGTAACTTGCAGGACACGGGTTTCTCGGAATTAAGTTCCAAGATAACGGACGCCATTGATTGGGACTCCGGAGTCCTCAAATATTGGTCGAGCGCTTAGATTGCTGTCGTAAAAACGACAGGAAACCCTCAACTGCAATGGAGAGAGCTCCATCCATTGTCCCTGAGGGGACGAACGATTTGGTGGAAAAACCACCTGATGACGCACTTTTCACTGCACTGTCACAGAAAAAAACACAGATCGACCGGGTGAACGAACGAACACAACGAACACGAATAACGGACAGCCGAGGCGGAGCGAGAGACGTGCGCGCGCGACGAACGACAACGGGCGAATGATTTATGGGGCATATTTCATCTTAAGCGAATTTTGTAAGGAAACATTCGAATTGTAGCGATTAAGATTTATATTAATAGAGGTTATAAAATCAAATATTGCTGTGTTCGAGATACAGAGGTCCAATTTATTTTTTCGAGTTAAAGAAGGAAAATAAGTACTAAATTTGCTTATAGGGGACTCACTAATTATTTCGAATTATGGAGGGTTCAGATTTCAAGCAACGGAGGTTTTGTGGGTTGAAGGGAGGGAGAACACAACATTTTTTCGACTTTGGGATATTTTCGACTTATCGAAGTTCGACTTAAAGAAATTCTATTGTCGTTGAAATATTGCTTAAAAAAGTATTATATTTTTCTATTACAAAAAGAAAAACATCTGCCCTAAATTCTATCTGGAAGACGTCAAATCTTAAAAATAAGGCTACGAATAAAATAAGTTTATATGAATGAATTTCAACAATACTTCGTCAGCCATTCGCAGTTGACTGCTGGACTTAGGCCTCCCCAGGTAGGCGCAACTCATCCCTGTCCTTTGACTTCCTCATCCATCGCCTACCGGCGACCTTGCACAGGTCGTCGGTCCATTGGGCTGGAGGGCGTCCGACACTACGTTTAACGAAACGCGGTCTCCCGTCCAGGACTCGTCTGCTCCATCGGCCATCCGTCTTGCGACAGACGTGATCGGCCCACTGCCACTTCAACTTACTAATTTTGCGAGCTATGTCAGTTACCTTGGTTCTTTTACGGATATCCTCATTTCTAATTTTATCCATAAGAGAAACACCCAACAGAGCTCGTTCCATAGCCTGTTGAGCGACTTGAAACTTGTGGACCAATCCTGCCGTCAGTGTCCATGTCTCAGCCCCGTAGGTCAGGACGGGGAGGACGCACTGCTCGAAGACTTTCGTCTTCAATCATTGCGAGATTTTCAACAATAAATAATATGAAAACACTTACACCACACGATTAATTCATTCAAAATAACTAAACCTTAAACATAATAAAAAATAAATCTTAAAATCACTATCATCTTTTTACAATCTGGGCCCAAAATTATATATAAAGCGTAAACGTCTACTTTTTTAAAAGCTTCTTGTAATTCCTTTTAATGGACTTTATAAAAAAGGTGGGGTTCTCAATATGTCGTGTGAATATTTCTTCATGTATGTTCAGACAATAACCACTTTGTTTCCTGAATCGATTTTGGTCATTGTTTTTGTGTTGGTTTGTTATATTTCAGTAAGTGTGATTCAATTAAACTTTTCCTATTTAAAATCCATTACAAGAAAGTGCAATCAATATCTTGGCACCCCGTATAAGCGTTGTATAGACTCTTTGGAGGAAGGTTTTCAAGACTGTTTGGAAACCTTTGAAAGATCATGGCTGAGTGATGCGACGTATATTGCCAAGACAGCTTGCAGCGACGTGCTACTTCATAAAAAGTTCTGTGCTATGGTGGAATATTTTGAAGAGGATGTTATTGCTGGTGTTAAGAAAAGTAAGATTAATAATAATATTGGACCACAAAAAAACAAAAGTGGTCTGTACTCTTGACCATATCCATTTATTTTTATGTATTTCGATGCGCTGAATCCGAATCTGGAGGGTTTATGGACCAAAAGACCGAATCTGGGGTCAGATTAGTCCATAAATCCTCAACATTTTGAGGGTGTATGGACCAAACTAACCCCAGTTTCGGATTCAGCGCATCCAAATACATAAAAAAAGATGGGTGTGGTAAATACATAAAAAAGTAGAATACTTTTTATTTTTTGTGGGCCAGTGTAGTTGATTATTTAATTTTTAGAATTCCGTAACCTTTTCAATACAAACTAAACCTTTTTAGACTCGTCATGTTTGTTAGTCTGTCTGTATAATAATTGTGTCACAAGCATTATACGTGAATGGCGTACATTTGGCCAACTTTTTTATGTACCTACTCGAAACACTGTATACCTATACATCAATATGTAGACAGAAATCCAATCTCAGTCACTCTAAGGAATTGTTTCATTTAATGTTCGTAAGTTTTCCTAAAATTGGTGAACTGGTGGCGGCCAGGTGGTAGGGCATTTGCCTGCCTGGATGTTTACCATCCTTGATGTAGAGTATGCCGCCATAACAACCTTGAGTTGTGTTCCATTAGTGGCCAGGTTCCAGTGTCCTTTAGAGAGCGACAACACCTTTGGTGTTACAAATATCCATAGACGATGGTAACCGCTTTCCTTCAGGTGAGCCGTGTGCCTGTCTGCTGAACTTATGCAATAAAAAAATAGATAAATAATGATAGATGAAACCAAGACATGGGTGCATGAAGGAGTGATGTAATGTTTAAAAAAAATTCTATGCAATGTACTTAGAAATAAAATTAGACCTAAAACATCGCTATTTGAAGTTGTATAATGGCTTGCTTACAACTTAAACTGCAAATATTTTTGTATCTCTCTCAAAGGCGAAACATATACCTACTGTATGTAACATAACAAGCAAGACAAGACTTTTCTATGTTTCAAATGAAATAAATTACTTACATACATACATATTGCCACGTCTGTTTTCCATTGGGGTAGGCAGAGATTATAGATCATCGCATAACATCTAAGGAATCTATGAAGATATGTTGCAGTATGAATTTTGGGTGCGGTATAGTTATAGGGCACATTTATGTATTATTTGAGATATAAAATTAACTCTGGGTGGTTATAAAAAATGAACCACGAAGGCTGAGGCGGGAGCTTCACTTCGCTTCGCATCCGCCTTATCCTGCTAATCTATATTTAAAAAAATCGAATTTGTTCACAATAAACAAATAAATGTGCCCTATAACTATACCCCAGCCTGAATTTTTAGTATAGCATTATTGTGACGGTAACAATATTTTTTGTTGGTTACAACTCCATTAATTCTTTGAAAATAAATTGTGTAACAACTTCTATATGTATTTTTTTAATAGCCTAACTAACTCCGTTGGCTCAGCGACCCAAAGTGAGTCTTGGCCTCCGAAACGAGAGCACGCTGGATCGTGTTTCTCTCGTTTTCGGTTCCGTAACAATAAGTTTTCCCGTAAAGGGGCTGTTAACCCCTTGCACCCCCAAAATGCTGGAGGACCACACCCATCTTTGGTCAGCGAGTCCATCGGACTTAGCCGGAAGCGTAGCTGGGTTGTATTACCGACTATTCCTCCATCCGCCACTCGGGGGACGCTTTTCTACGCCGTGAGGGCGAGAAAAAAAGCCTAAGATAGATAAATAATTACGATGAAAAAATCTTAACTAGACGTGTTGCTGGGGAGTTTCTTGCCGCTTCTTCCCCTTTAAACAGCGATAACACGTTGCGAAGCGGTGTACATAGAATAGGAAGTAGATGTAAATTTTGACTTATATATATGATTTTCAAAAGGTGTTTTCCAGTGGAACTTATATTGTTGAATAAAAAAATTTTGAATTTATATTAGTGGATCTCCGCCTACTACGATTCCGACAAATACTTTTCGCTTCATCGACTTTCATTAATCTCTTCAGACATTTACAAGTTCACTTAAAATAATTTATACTTCAACTTTCTTCAAAATATCTTCAAACAAATTACTTTAACTTTGGTACAGAGAAATAGCCAGCGATGAAGACAGAATGATAACAAAAATATTTTGTTGCCCATTTTTTCAATGTTTAACTAATTGTAACTTAAATCAAATAAAATAAAAATCAATAAAATACCGCGCTTAAAAACTGTTAAAACGTAGTTTCATTAAGTGTGCTAGTCGCGAAAACTTAAAAAAATTCTAATTTTAACATGTCCCTTTCATCCACTCGTGTTTTCTATTTACCTGATTAAAATTTTCAACCTGATTTAATACTTGCAACAACTCAGAAGAGTTCATGGTAATAAAAGAACAGCAACTGGTCACTATACTTATAATCAGAGAACCTTACTGCTTATATACATTTCATATACTGACTCTACATTTTTAGAACACCTCACCATCGCCAAAAATCTTAGGAAATTGGCACAACCGATAGCGGATTGAAGTCAATAATAAACTATTTTAATTAAAAAGGTTATGAATGACAATGACATTTTTTAAATTATTGTTTGGAAATTTTAGATAATATTCTATATAAGATATTATATTTAAACTTTTACAAGTAATAAAATAAATCGAACACAGTAAAAATCGCGTCTGCCAACATGAAAATGAAATATAGCGAATACCGTCTATATACAACTAAGAGATTTTGAATTATAATCTACACAATTACCGCATCATATTAGAGATATAATTATGGTACTCTATACAAAACGTGCGCTAATCACAGAATAAATAAAAAAATATAACATTATTATGCAATTAAGGAAATGGCCGATTGTATCGTTTAGAAATAAGAGGGTACATAACAACATTAATTATTAACCTTAAGAAATATGAGAAGAACAACTATGCAGCGAAATAAATGTAACACTACTTCATTTGAGTTTATTTTCAGAAATAGAAACTTTCTCAGAACGCTTAGCGTGCTTATTAAACATGGAGGTCAATATCCATCATTCGTATACGTTTAGCAGCAATGGAAGTCGTTCCACCAGTCAGGTCACTGCTGGCATTGTCACTGAGATCAGAAAGAGGGCAGATCCGTTGCTCACTTGGCTGTCTTGGAGCTCTTGTGTGACGAGTCTTTCACTGTTGTTTATTATATTCAGGTATTATTATTACACTAATGACCCTGGCAGACGTTATTCTGCTTTGAAAAAATGAAAACCTAAAATCCGATTTCAGCGCCATCTGGCTTCAATCGTGAATCTAAACCATCCCGAGATCCATACGAACATATAAAAGAATTTCATCAAAATCTTGGAACCCGACTCAAACGCCACCTACTAGATCCAATTGTAAATCTGAAGTATCCTGGGACCCATACGAAAATTTAAAAAATTCATCCTAAGTCCGAAAACCCGATTCCAACGCCACCACCCGGTAGGTAGCGCTGGAATTGTGAATCTAAAGTTCTAAGCCATTCTCGGATCCACTTGAACACAAAATATGTGAACAAAATCGGTTCAACCGTTTAGGAGTGTGACGAACAGACTAACATTAGAATTTTATGTATAAAGATATATATTATATTAAATACGTTTGTATATTATATCAAATACGTTTGCGTTTGACCACGATCACGTCCAATGCCGGACGACGATGCGGTCGAAGATGGAGCACGCTTACCTAGATAGTACCTATTCACACGACACTTGAAGATACCCGGATTGTACTTTTCGGGAAACACGGACTCTGGTAGTACATTCCACAATTCTGCCGTACGTAGAAGGAACTAGGAGGCGAAACGTTTAGTACGCACTGGTAGCGTTTCCACTGTGAAACGATGGCGTAGACCAGAGCGCCTTGTGGTCCGAAGATGGAATGGTGTAGGGGGAATCAGGTCGAACAGTTCAACCGCATACTCTCCGAAATGAATCCTGTATAAAACCGATAGACTAGCAACCCGGCGTCGATGCTCTAGGCTTTGAAGCCTTGTATTGACTAGCTGGTCGCTACCAATCAACCTCTCGGCTCTTCTCTCAATTGACTCTAACGCTTCAAACTGGTATTTGGTTGAGCAGTCCCAAAGGTGAGAACAGTACTCCATGCAAGATCTTACTTCAGCACAGTAAAGATTAAGCAGTTGCTCTGCAGTGAAATACCGTCTCACGTTTGAAAGTATACTTAGCTTTTTAGCAGCCAGCTGAGCTACACTTTCAATATAGGAGCCGAAATTGAGAGTGGGTGTTAAAGAAATGCCAAGAAGTTGAAGTTGGTCGGTTATTGGAATGGGTACACCTCGAAAAATGGGATTTAATTCAAAGTGACTTTTTTTCGCCGTAAACAGACATGCCTGGGTTTTAGCTGTGTTGAATTTGACCAGATTAGCATCGCCCCAATCGGATACTGCTTTCAGGGTCAAATTCAATCTTTCAAACATATCCGTCCGCAAGGATTGGATTTCGGCTCTGCCTGCCCATGGATGAGACACATACCTCTCTACAACTGTGCTGTCATCTGCATACCCAACGATACCGGGCTTAAGGAGCAGATCATTTATATGCAGCACAAAAATGGTTGCAGAGAGCACAGACCCCTGAGGGACACCGGCGTTAATCATCAAGCGATTGGAGGAACAACTATCAACGACCACTTGAATTGACCTTTCCCTCAGGAAGTCCGATATCCAAACACACAAACCAGCAGGCAAGCCATATGCTGGAAGTTTGGCAATGAGACTGTCATGCCAGACCCTATCAAATACCTTTGAGAGAGACCGCGAGCGCTTCACCATATCTCTCGATAGCCTCGCTACAAATGTGTGTGACGTACGCTAGAATATCCCCAGTCGATCGGTTTTGTCGAAAACCGTATTGCCGATCACTGAGGAGATCATTTGATTCTAGGTGCGTCAGTAGCCTAGCATTTAGGATACGTTCCATGCTCTTACAGAGTATTGACGTAAGCGAAATTGGTCTGTAGTTGGCAGGGTCGACTCGACTGCTCTTTTTGGGTACCGGCTGTATATTTGCCTGCTTCCAGGATGTTGGAACCTTTCCAGTCTTCATCGAGAGGCGAAACAGGCGAGTTAGTATAGGGGAGATCTCTGGTGCACAGGATTTTAGAACTCTGGCTGGGATTCCATCAGGTCCGCTGGCTTTATTCGTATCTAGATTCCGGAGCGTTTTGCGTACCTCAGTTTGACGAATGCCTATTTCTGGAGAGCGAATAGTGTATATACATTAGTATATATCTTTTCCGGATAAATATACACATATTTGTTATAAGTACCATGTGTTTTTTTTTAATTTAAAGGACCACATGTAATCTTGCTCGCGCATTAGCCCAATTTTGATGGTTTAAATTGACACAATTTCCTTGCGATAAATCTGTAGTCTACGCATTTTAACAATAATATTACGAATGTTTACTGTCCATATGTAGTTAGATTTGCCTAACTACTATCTACATATAAAACAAAAATTTCAGGGCCAAATATTACCAGCATATGTATGAAACTCGCTCAAGATTTGACAATCGTTATATTACACAAGAACTAAGAGACCTTGACCTGAAGAGGCTGAGAGAGAGAAGGGACACTATTCTCCCATTAAATAGGAGAGAACGAGCAAAATATATTACGGTAAGGATATCTTCAAGTCTAGGTTTACTTATGTCTTTCAATTTCGATAGAATTGCTAAATAATCAAGAAAATAAACGAACTTAATAATTTTCATAATAGTTTTAACCCTAATAAATATGTAGGCAGTGTGGCTTAGTAATTGGTAATAGGATAATATTACAGAAAAAGGAGCAGATCCCCCGACAACCGTCCCACACATACACGACTAGACGGCGCCAGGGTAGTGTATAATAATAAACTTCGGCCGTCATAGACGCACGACCACAGCCACAGGTTACGGCCCTCAGGACACAATATCAGCTGTACCTCTCACCAAGAAAATGAGGTGTTTCGCGCACCATTCACATTCAATAAGTGATAGGAAATTCGCTAGCAGAGGGTCTACCTGATCTATTGGTAGTTTTTATCCATGCAGGAACGGTGAAAAAATACTCATCTCTGTCGTAAAAGACGACAAAACGAGCCACAGACAGATGGATGGGTAATTGCCCATCTGGATGGCTATCAATCCTGATTTAAAGTATGACGCCTCAATAATCTCACGTTATATTCTGACATCAGTGACCAGGTTACTGTTCAGTAATTGCAAATGTCCGTCGACGACTGTAACCCCTTTGCATCAGGTGGGCAGTTAGCCCGTTTGCCTGCTTCAGGTAATTAAAAGCGTAAGGTATAGGCGACCCGCTTGCCAAGTTCTTGGCGTTGGTTACGACTCTGGCTCAGAGTAATAGCAACAATACCAGGCTAGTTTCAGTAGATATCCGGCATTCACTGCGAGTCTTACTCTATTTAACGTTTGTCCCCGAGCAGATTAACAGGCAAACGACCCACCTGATAGAAAGTGGTTACTACCCCTTATGAATGTTTGTAACACCAGGAACGTTGTCAACGCATTGCCGGCCTCGAAGATATTTTATGATTCCCTTCTTAACACATTCACTGCGTTATAGGAAGTATTGTCCCGTATTTCACCTTCTGACTGTGCGGCAGTTAGTCATCGTTGTCTTACCCCGAGTGCGAGAATGAATTTTCTAAGTTTCCGTGCACGTAGTAAAGCTTATGAAGTCAGGGACTGATATGGGGAAACAGAAGTCGTAACGCAAAGTTGACATTGTTAATACGGGAAAATATGACTCGAATCGCAAACTTGGCAAGTTTCGTTTATGCGCTGCTGCAGGGAATTTATTTAATAAGCCTATGTCCTAACTAAGAGGAAAAATTTCGAAAAAAAAAATATTTTTCCTGTTTATATTGTACCCACAATAAACGATCTAAGGAATCGTTAAGCTTGGTAGTTCAAGGAAATGAGAAAATGAACATTCTGTCGACGGCGAGCAGTGATTTTGAAAAAAGCACGTGTTCATAAAGTTTTTCCACTTAGCAACATAATAAAGTACAATTACATTATCTGCTTTGCAGACGACGTCATTCAGTCTAGTGGCGTCAGAGAGGCTTTACATGAGTCGTTCCGCTGTGGTCATGTCTGTGACAACATTCAAGCTGCTAATACATATGGTGGCAGATTACAGTTTATACTGGGTATTGATGACAATACGATATCATGGAAAGTGCCAGTCTCCAATGCAAGGTATGTTTAAATTGTGTGTGTGTGTATGTGTGTTTGTCTGCCGATTAAGTTATCTTTAAAGCTTTCTGTTTTGCAGACTCATGTTGTATATCTGACGAGGTTTAAAATATAATTGTTGGCAGGTTCTAGATATTGTATGATAACCTCTCTAGTCAAGCTCGCATAACAAAATTGAAGCACTGTCAAGAATAATTACGATGGCCAAAATTATATCCAATAAGGCCCATGACGAGTTACAAAACAGAAATCCCTCTCATCCCCGCTGCAGTGAACTAATGCCTTGTAAAAAAAGTGTATGTTCTAGTACTCTAATCGTTGAGCCGCCTGTTTTACTGGATCGCAGAGGTCACGCGTTCCACCGCCGTTATTTACTCTGGTTTCAGTGTATAGAATAGGTGCCCAAGTTGATCCCGAAAATGCAACTTTAAGAATTATTGGCTATCTGCTAGACTGCTAGAGCATCACGTGAAAACTGCTAAACGAATTTACATGGAACTCGACACAGAGATAGCGTATGTTATTACGGGTCAACAATCAGAAGACTTTTTGTCCTGATATATAGTCAAAAAGTTGGTGTTATAATCGTGTTTTTGATGCCACCGTTTCAGTTTACTGTTAAATACGTCATCAAGGCAATGAGATCAACGTTTTGCCAGCACAGCTAGTATTAATTAAAATAAATTCTAAATATTTTCTTCAGCTGGCATCCCAGAAACAGGTGCACATGTGACTGGGTCTGGTTTTGTTACTAATTTATTGCGGTCAATAATTGAGTCATTGAATATCCCACTAGAGAGTCCTGTGCCCTCTCCGATTCCATGTTTACCAAACCCAATCCCACCAGATTTCAGGAGATATACACAAATTGGTGAGACTTATGTCATTTTTTATTATTATTCCAAGCATAACTATCAGTCTATTTTTATGTTAAATTTTGTATCTTTAGAAAGACCATATTATTGTATTACTTAAATGTCTTTATTTTTGTTTTTATACATACGAATTACATTGTATTCAATTCAATTTATCTAGGCGCTATACGCACCCAGAAAATTCTAAATAGTCCCGCGAAAATAACAATCCTATTTTCAGGGATAAAAGAGTAATTGGAGATTTTAGGGATAAAAGTATAATTTTATCCCTGAAATCGCCAATTTTTCAACAATCTTTTTCCAGGAGTGTTGATATTTCTTCTATGGTTCTTTGCTCTGTTTGAGCCGTACGGTCTTCGACTAAGGCACGTGGTAATGGGACATTATAGGCCGGAACGAGCTAAAACTAGGGCAATGTGGCTTTACAACCATATATTACGGACCAGGGGAAGTTTTATGAAATTAGCAAGACGAAAATTGCATAAGGAATATAAATATTCATCTGAATCGAAGCATACATTTAAAAGATGGCTGGACTCCATTATTCCGTTAGTAATTTATATGAGTATTAACACGATGGAAAGAAGAATTTTAAGGACTGAGAATCGCCCAGTAAAACACGTTACTCGTAATGCCGAAAATAGACCTTTCATTTTTGTTATTTAATTTGTATAGAATTGAGACAAAAAAAATCCACTACATCTTTAAATCGGTGCATTTTGCAATTTTGATTGTTTTTTTATATTTTACTTAGCGTCGACTTCAAGGTGTCGTAGAAAATATTTTTATTTGCTTTTTAGATTGAAGTCGGTATTGTTTTTGTTAAAGAAATATATTTTCCACTTTTTAATTGTGCAAATACTGGAATAGCTTTAGAAATAATATAAGCGCCTGAAGAACTTGTAATTCTGGCACGCGTATACAAGTTTGCCTTTCGAAGAGTGTAGGTGTTCCTCACTCTTCAACAAGGGTTGCTCTTGATTTCCCTGGGAGCCACTTATCAGATCCTGTCTTGGTGACGATCGGACCACATCAGGAGTATGCTCTTTCGAATAAAAAAAACGAAAATCGGTCCACAATTGCCGGAGAAATCGCGTAACTAACGATATATAACTATACAAAAAAAAAATATAGTCGAATTGAGAACCTTCTCCTTTTGTAAGTCGGTTAAAAATAAACGAATTTAAATAAAAAATGTTTAATATGTGACTTTTTAACTCCTTATCTACTTATTTCCTATTTAATGGTGTTTCTTAGATTATGTAGTATTTTCTAAGACCAATTTGTGATTAAAGTATAAAATATTGTTGTGTGTAAATAATTAATAGATGAAATTTATTAAATAAAATCAAAAATGAAAACGAAAAAGCAGTTCTATTAAGTTTTTTTTAAACTTATGTCTCATTTCTATACAAATTGAAAGATAGAAATGGACAAGTCTAATTTTGAGTTGAACAATGTGGTGAAGTTGCACAGTTGAGTTGAAGAGCGAAATGGTGGCGTCAGCGATGTAAAATACCCAAGTCCTAAATAACATTTCTAATAATATCACTAATTAATTTAAACTAAAAATAAAATCATACAGTTTGCATTACATCTTGCCATCTCTCGATAACGGATATGCCAAGACGCTATTGTATTCTCCCACTACAGATAAATCTTACTTTCCAAGTAGCTCTTTTCGTAGGTCTTCGTTCCGAACACATTCCATCAGAACATATTGGACATCTTCAGTCATATTGCGTGTCACACAGTTGGGGAAGTTAACTTTCTTAATGAGATATCTAAACTTGTTTGGAGGAATGTATCCGGAACGTTATCTGATAATAAAACTCCTGTAAAGAATTAGTTTGGTTCGCACCAGTGATAACACTGTTGTTACTATTATTACAACGTTCTGGTAACTAATAAACTATTTTATTATTATTACTTGGCAATTGTCATTCCAGTATTATTCTTCCATTGTATTATCTTTTACAGAATTCAATGCCTTCGTACATTACTTGGAACAAGTCCCGTAGAGCCCCATTGTCTTCTTTGTGGTATAGGATCTCTTCGGAATGACCTGGATTCTGATTTAATAAGGTAAACATTGTGATCAATAGTAATTGTTCTGAAAGGTCGAGGCTTAGCGAGGCCAAGTACTTAGGAAGAAATTTTACAGCAGAGCATAAAGTATGTTAGGAGCTTTATCGTATCGCATGCCTTTCAAAACTATTTATTTTAGCTAGTTATGTTGGGAACATTACATTTTATTTACTTTCTACTTAGTTTGAAAATCATTATAGATGTGCTTCCAAAGCAGATTTTTAAAAGTTGGTAAGAACTTGGCTTATCTTACGGCAATAGAATGAGACAAGCTAAGAACATTAGGTAGAAGTAGTAAGTACAGTCATGATTCGAATCCACAAAATTGGAATGTGTGACGTAGATATGCATACGGACTAGAACTGCTGACACTTGTGGGCTGGAGCACTAGCCTACCAGCTTAATCCCCTGGACTATATTCAACGTCAAACCGTTCGCTTTGTCGCTGATCCCATACTCACAGACGATCTAGATACGCTTGGCCTTCGCAAAGACTTCGCGTCTCTCTGCGTATTCTACCGACTGTATAACGGGGAATGTTCGGAGTTACTGTTCAGAATGGTGCCTTCGTCTTCTTTCTACCCGCTCATCATCGGCTGAGCGTTCATTCAAATTTCCTCGAGTCACTTCACTCATGTACTCAACGTTTCTCTTGCATACCGTGGGGATTAGGAATAAGCTCCCAGTTGTGATTTTCCCACAGCGTTCCAATATGGAGTTTTTTTAAAAAGGGTGTCGTAAAATTTCTCCGACGCCGTCAGCGCGTTTGTGACATCTCTGGTGTTGCAAACGGCAATAGGCGATGGTAACCGCCTTCCATCAGGAGAGCCGTCAGCCTGTCAACTGTACTCCAGCTATAAAAAAAGAAAAAACAGAAGAGAGTGTTACAACCGCAACCCTAGCTCCATGATTAATGGTCTCTGTGAGGATGCTGTATTTGATTTCACTCATACATTTTTTAACACCGGACAAGCAGAGATACGAACTCACACTAACGACATATTAATGGGGGAAATACCAACCAAGCGCACGAAAAATTTTGCTTCTAATAATACCTACCGCTGAGGAATGAACTTCTTACCGTCGGATGTTTTTCTTGAAACATACAAATTAGGGGTCTTCAAGTCTCCGGTACACAGGTATATTCTAGGTAAGCGTGCTCCATCTTAGACAGTATTTCCATATAATACCAGATGCAATGTCGGTCAAATGCGAACCATAGAATATAAGAAACAGACTTAAAAAAGCATCCTTTATAACGCGAACTTATATATTAATTTATTCAAGATGTGAAACAAGAGACTGCCCAGGAATGTATTGCATGAGATGCTTCTCTGACATCGGCCAGTTATGTACTATATGCATGTCGCCCACAGATTATGGTGATCTAAGTGATAATGACTTGGAGAAGTAAGTAAATTTGATATGATCTAAACCATCTATATCTACCTAAATATTTAAATCGAAGTGTCTGTGAGGCGAAGTGCGGGAATGAGCAATCATACACGGGTGATCTGCGTAGCGGTTCCTTTGTTACTATCTAAACATTACATAAGTACTTACATCACATCTGCCTGTGATTTCATAATAAATGCCAGAATTTAAGTCAAACCTATTCATAATTGAGCATTATTTATTTCAATTGTGGATGCAAGAATAAAGACCCTCATACGTACACGTTTCTTAGCTTATCCATATAAGCATATATATATATATATATATATATATATATATATATATATATATATATATATATATATATATATATATATATATATATATATATATATATCACACACATTCATCTCAATATTCCCAACTCTGCTATTATCTAATTGATGACTAATCATTTCATAGGGGCTCATCTGATGAGAGCGACGCAAGTGAATACGAGAATGATGACGGAAAAGATCTTGGAGACGTATCACATAGATCTGTGAGTATTTAAAAAAGTCTCTTTCGATTTCACATGCTACTCTCATACTGAAGCAAGATTTTTTAATTTTAGATTAACTGGCATAAAGAAGAACATAATAAAAAATATACCAAAACAAAAGGATATGGTAAAAATTATAAATGGAGATTTTCTTCTGACGACTCAAATCTGGACACTATCCCATTACTACCTGAGAATTCACATAGACCTAGCGAAAGGAAAGAAATAAGCTGTTTTACTCAATATGATCACAATCTACTTTACTTATTTAAATTAATCAATATAGAAAAAAAAGAAATTTTAATTGACCATAGCAACTTACTCCATGACTTTGATAATAAAAATCTAGTGAACAAAATAATTTGTGATAATCCTAATAATAAGATCTTGTGCTTATCCAACTATTCAATTTGCGACTCCCGAGCTCATAGCAATAACAAATATATTAATAAACCTAGTAAGCTGTTTACTTGTCATACTCAATGTTACAGAAGTTCTGTAAATTCAGAAAATATAAACTCTAATATAAAATCAGAATTTTATAAGTTTA
This sequence comes from Dendrolimus houi, assembly GCA_039645545.1. NCBI lineage: Eukaryota > Metazoa > Arthropoda > Insecta > Lepidoptera > Lasiocampidae > Dendrolimus > Dendrolimus houi. Next base: position 4,797,860 of record CM077139.1, on the reverse strand, counting down.
TTATTTCAAGATATTTACAGTTAATAGAGATATTATCACAAACTACTGCTTATGAAATTGTAAAGGATAAAAGTTCCATTGTTGTTACAAAAATAAAACGAGACAATGAACTATCAACACGTTTGAAAAGGAAGTTTAGCCTTCTAAGACGAAGAAAAAAGAACCGTGATAAATCACAACGAAATTTCAGAAATAATTTTAGATATTATATGAATATTGTTAACCAGAATATATGTAATTTTAACAAAGTTTTGCCTGAATACCTTAAAAATAATCTCAAAAGTGACAATACAAAAAATAGAACTAATGATAAAAGGAAAGAAAAGAAGTCTAAGAAGATATCAAAAATACCCGATAGCTCAAAAAACATCACTAAGGAAGCAGATGTTCAAAAATCGATAAGTCCTAAAAAATCAATAAATACATCAAAGTTTTCAGTGATTTGTTCAAAATATTGGAATAATTTTAAATGGAATTTAATACCTTGCACTGAAATCGTTAAAATATCTAAACGTCAAACTATAGCTTCCAAAAGCTTAAATAATTTTAAAAAAAGGAAAAAATCTGTCCAAGAAGCTAAATTAAACGAAGATAATAAAGCACCAATAGAAAATAAAGAAGATATGAGAAATTTTAAACTGAGTGCGTATTTATTTGAGCAGGAATGGGTTAAAATGAATTGTAATGATGATGTAGAAACTACTGCCGATAATCTATCAGATATTTTCAAAAATTCAGAAGAGCAAGGACAAAAAGTAAAATGCGACATTGTTGAAGCAAAGAGTCTTATTGAAGAAGTAAGATCATAAATTAAAATTTTTGCATATTATGAAATAGTATAAAAATTGTATCCTATGCGTTTATAAGCTCTATAACGTCTATTGTCCAAAATAGCTGGGCCAATTATGATGTAGTTTTTAGTTTAGAAGTAAACTTTTTTGCATTCATTATTAAAATCGGTTAATAAGCTTAAACTATATATATTTATTCCAAACCTCGTTTGCGTTCAGAGCACCGTCAACGGATGTTACAGTTGTATTTCTCTTCTTTAAGTAGGTATATTTTATTATGTTCTAAATAATTGAAATCTGACATACTTGATAATATTCAGGTAATGAATGATAAAAATATGGCAAATTCATTCAATAAAGAGCTTATTCAACAAGTGTCGGAAACCATCGAGGAAGGTGTGAAAGATTTATCTGAGACACCTGATGTTAGATGTATGTCATTGATTAATAGTAAGTATTGTTGGTCCAATCGGTTATTAAATAATGAAATTATTACACTAAAACATAATTTCTATTCATTGTCACTGAAACACGAATACCCCGAGTCAAATTTTAAAAAATATTTTTATTTTTGCATTTAAGCATAGCATAGCATATACAGCTTTCTGCTTTCATCTCTTGCTTTTGATGTTTTTATTGAATACATTTTTGAGACAAAACCAGTTGCAAATCTAAAATAGAGGTTTTTTCTTACAATTTTTACTTCTATAATTCTTCTCATCGCGAAGCATGAGTACTAAAATATCAGTAGAAGTGTAATTGATCTAGTAGCTAAATAGTAATCTTATCATAAAAACAGATTTTATTAACATGCTTAATATAATTGAATGAATTTTCTAATGCTGCTAGGATGTCATCGCAGAGGAAAAGCATTGAAATGCTTTGGAAGGAAAGTTAAGTGTACAGATAATACAACATCACCTGTTGCGAGCTTCAAGCGGAATGATTTTTTTGACAAAGGATGCTGTGTAAGACAAAAATGTAAGAAGAAAAAAGGAATTTACTTACTTACTAACGTAACTGTGACAACCAAATGTATATAATGATTTTCTTTCAGTTGTTCAAGCTAAACCAGCCAATAGAAGTAAAAACAAATGTGTGAAATGCTTCTGTCCGCTAAACCAAAGAGATTTGTAAGTTTGCTAAACCGTTTTGACATTACACCTATAAATGGCATAAAACTAAATTAATATTATTGTCTTATAATTCTTGTAATATTAACTAATTTATACACCAATTTACGGAAACATTAATTTAAAAAAAAGCAATTAAATTAAATTATAATTTAAATCTAATAAATAATATTTGTTTTTTTCTTCAAATAGAGTAACATGTTCTTGTGAAAGAAACAGTGAAACAAATAAAGTAAGTTAGTTATGGTTTTTAAATATAATAATAGCATAAAGTCTGGCGGTGAAAATCGCCCAATAAAAATGTAGTTGTGTTAAATGCTATTTCTAAAGTTCATATGAATCATTCTTGTCTCATTTCTAAAAAAACAGCAATAGGGATGTGAACACATGTTACAATAAATTACACTCATTCTATCCGTGCAGGAACGGAGAAAGAATACAATTTCCTGCGTTGGGGCGGTCTGTCGTAAGAGGCGACAAAACAACCCACAGCCAGATGGTAGGGTATTTGCCTGACTGGATGGTTACCACCCCTGGTCTGAAGTATGTCGCCATAACAACATTGAGTTGTGTTCCGGCATTAGTGACCAGGTTCCAGTCTCCCTTAAGAAAGCCGCAGCGCATTTGTAGCACCTTTTGTGTTGCAAATGTCCATAGGCCATGGTAACCACTTTCCATCCAGTCGGCCATCTGCCTGTCTGCTGAACTCATACAATAAAAAAAAAACATTATTTACATATACAAGAACAGTCATTAAAATAACATCTTACTTCTATCTATATAATATTATTATATTGTAAAGGTGGTAGTCTTTTGTTTCTTAGATTATTTGTGCTTGTATGTTTGCTCGGTATGCACGTAAAACTATTGGGCCGATTTCAATGCCATTTTCGTTGATCGATTGCAAATTCCCGGACTTACAATCTGCAGTACTTTCCGTATATTTCCGTAGGAATTGTCATGGAAAAAATAGAAATGGTTTAGTGGCCAGAGTGAAAAAATCTGATTCTGACGCGATATTTTATCACTGATTGATATCAAATTTTACCTATCCAACGTGGATAAAGTCGCGGGCAAATGCTAGTTTATCACCTTCACTGCGGGACAGGCCCATATCGGCCTGCCGCGGTCCTTCAGCTAGTGCGGACGAAGAAAACTATCTCCCTCTCACTAGTGCGGAACGATTATCTCAGGTGTTTGTAAGAGTTCGACAGAGACAAATATTTATTTATACTTGTAGTCAAAATTGTAGGTGTTCCCCATCAAAACATCACGACAGGCCTTTTTTGGCGTACCAGGCACTGACGCTGAAATACATCCGCTCATTGCGGCAGTAGGCCTGTTTCGGCCCGCCGTACCAACAGGCAGCAGGCGACCCGATGCCGCACAGAGCGTGCCCCCCGCCATTTACTGTTGTGCTATCTAGCTGATCTGACGTAGCGTTCGCTCGATACAATCAACGATGGAAAGCAATAAAAGAAAAATACAAATTTTGGAAAAGAGATAAATTCGTCTTAACTGAAGTGAGGACTCCGTTTATTGAGGAATCTATTCTAATGTAAACGCACTATGTCTGAGCACCGGTTTTGAGCAAAAGTTAACATAGTGGGAACTGGACTTTACAGTTATTAAATTGCACTATTCATCATAACCTATTCTTATATGAAATAAAATAGTTAAGATAGAATAATATTTTCTAATTATAGATAATTCTGTTTTATTTTCGATATCCCCTTATTTTTGTCCGTCTCATCACTACTAAATATACTTTCTAGTGCAGTTCAGGTCGATATCGGCCTGCCGATTTCCCTGGTTTATTTCTCATTTCCTGTTTGGTAGATCCCGGGGCGAATCGAACCTAAGGAAGTTGGGTTCAAGGTTATTCTAACAGTACAAAAAAAAATGTATACATCATGTTTTCGCAAAGTTATAGCATTTTAATCTACCCTAGTGATGGTGGGTCGAGAAAGACTTGCCACGCACTGGCGGAAATATCGTTGGGGGCGCATTTTGACCCGCCGCCGCACCAGATGAAGGTTTATGATTTTACTTGCCGCAGCCAAGGTGTTAAAATATCATGATTGAGCCATTTGACTCCGTTTACTTTTTTTTACCTATTGCACGAGTTCAGCAGCCAGGCAGACGGACCTGCCTGGCGGACGGACGGACATGGTGCTACATGGTACCCGTACAAAAACTATGAGGCTATGACGTTTTTTTAGGTGATAACAAAATATCTCAATTGATTTCATTATCCGATCCCTATAGACTTTCATAACGCGTGAGCTTCTAGTATATTGTGGAAAGTCATATCGAGTGGTAAAAGTCTAGAGTCTACTTGTTTCAAGAAATATTTTGAAAATGTCTCAGAAGCTTAAAATTTTAAAAGACACAATAAACATATAATTTATAAACTATAAAACGTATAAAAAAAGAAAAACTCTAGGGATTTCTATCGCTAACCATCTTTATATGTTCCAAGTTATATATATGGATATAAAATAAAATAAAAATTTAAGTGTCTCATGAAATGTCGCTTGTAACAAATAACCTTTCACGTCTTGAAGGTAATATGTATTAAAATTAAAGACAATGCAGGATAACAAGGAAGCTGTCAATCTGACTGAAGAAGACTTAAATGATAAGGAAGAAGACGTTAACTGTGAAATAGGTAATTTGGAATATTTGTTTTTAATATGCCATGTAACTTCGCTCGAGTAACCTTTTCATCCGTATTCCACAGAAGCTATGCAATTTTCCGTGATGAACTATCTTATCTTAGTCTAATGTGATTTTGCGTACGCCTACTGGCTAAACTATAAGTACATAACAGCACAATTAGCAGAACAAAAAATATTAAGAAAGAGGTACTTATATTACCTACTAAATAATATTACCGCATATGAATATCATCAAATTTCATGAAAATGGGTTCGACAGTCCGTCAAGAAGGTACAAAAGAAATCAATTTTATATTATTTATGTGGATTGATATAATCCACGTTAAAATGCTATTGCCACGTTAGCTGCAGAAGATTGCAAAAATATTGATTATAAGAATATAACATTTACTAAATGACTACATAACGTAACAAGAGACCTAAAGCAGCAGCTTTCGCAGATTCGTATTACGAATATTACAATATCAAAATAAAGTATAACTTCATGATGTCTTACATCTAATAATATAGAAGAAGACCTAAGAATGTCAATTTCACGAAGCGATTCTCCAAACTTCGTCGCTTTGGCCCCCAGGTTATTCTTCTCGCAATTTGATGTTTTATTATAAAAAATATGTTTAGAACAAATCATAGTGTGTACAAAAACAGCGAAGTATGAATTAATATAATAATAATTCATAGATATTTCTGTAGGTAAGGTACTAGACGATAAAGATGAATCAAAGAAATGTGACGAGGACGGAAAAGGATTTGAGAAGTACGCAGTTCTCTTTGAAAAGTTAGTATCATTTACAGACTTTAGTGTTCAATTAATCTTCATTCAATCAAAGTATTTGTTATTGAACAACGTTATTAGTAGTGTAATGTTTTTGGTAGAAATTTAAAGTGTCGTATTTTGCTGTTCACTTTTATTTTTAATGCTACTAGTTACTGATTGATTTTATTTTATTTGGGAGCTAAGCTAACAGATGTAATACCAATAAGCGCAAGTATTGTGGGTTTGTATGGAAAATTTTAACTATTTAATGAAATGTAACTTCTAGGGAGGTAAGGGATCTACAACTAACATCTTGTGGACCCAATTGTCAACCTCACCTGCCCGCGGTACCCCCTGCCCTCAGCAAACGAGGCTCTGACGACCGATCGATGGCGGTATAACCATTGCAAGAAAGTCGGCTTATAAAAATCGCCTGGTTGGAGACGGGCAGCAGCGTCTCCGACTCCGATGATCTCCGATTGATCTCCGATGCAAATAGGCCGGCACTGCGGTTACCAACCCGCATGCCAAGCGTGGTAACTATGGCACTTATCCCCATGAGAAAGCATCATAGAAAACGGCCCTCAGTTCCCGGTGACCCCGCTATTCCCGGCTACGGCAGCGGTCGCGGTAACGGTGGGGTGGAGGGTGCTAACAGTCTCCGGGTTACGGGAGGCTGCCAACTCACAAAATTGACCTTGGCGACGTATAACGGCCGAACGATTAAGCTGGACAGTCGCCTCACAGAACTGGAAGTAGAGCTAAGTCGAATTAACTGGCACATCCTAGGGCTATCAGAAGTACGAAGAGAGGGTGAGGATACGGGTAACCCTAGAGTCTGGCCACTTACTCTACTTCCGGGAAGGTGACAGGGCCTCCCAGGGTAGTGTCGGTTTTCTCGTGAACACGACACTCGTTAACAACGTTGTGGAAGTCAACAGTGTGTCGAACAGGGTAGAGTACCTAGTACTGAAACTCACAAACAGGTATTACCTGAAGGTGATACAGGTATATGCGCCGACCTCGGCGAAGAAGACTGCGACGCAAAGCAATGAAGATCCACGTGCGCCACTCACGCGCCATTATACGGAGGACATCCCGGAGGTCGACGTGGACGAGATTAGTGCAGCTCTCGGGCAACTTAAAAATGGCAAGGCTCCGGGTGATGACGGAATTACAACTGAGCTCCTTAAAGCAGGAGAAATGCCAATCCTCAAGGCCTTGGCTGAGCTCTACAATTCCGTTATCCACCGGGGCACTGTGCCGAAGGCGTGGAGCAAGAGTGTGGTGGTCCTGTTTTTCAAGAAGGGCGATAAGACTCTCTTGAAAAACTATAGGCCAATCTCACTCTTGAGCCACGTCTATAAGTTGTTTTCGAGGGTCGTCATGAATCGTCTCGCCAGAAGACTTGACGAGTTTCAACCACCGGAGCAGGCTGGGTTTCGAAAAGGCTACAGCACCGTAGACCACATCCATACTGTTCGGCAGATTATACAAAAGACCGAAGAGTATAATCAGCCGCTGTATGGCATTTGTGGACTACGAGAAAACCTTCGACTCCATCGAAACTTGGGCTGTTCTGGAGTCTTTGCAAAGATGCCGTATTGATTGGCGATACATGGCATCAACATCAACGGCGAGCGCATCTCTCACCTCCGTTTCGCCGACGATATCGTTGTCTTTGCAGAGACTTTGGAGGAACTGTCGTAATGCTGGGCAGCTTAAATGAATCTTCCCGACGAGCCGGTCTCGGCATGAATTTGGACAAGACAAAAGTCATGTTCAATGAATACGTCATGTCGAGACCGGTAAACGTCGATGGCGTCCCTCTGGAGGTTGTGCAGGAATATGTCTACCTTGGACAGAAAATAAAGGTAGGCAGGCACAACTTGGAGGGGGAAGCCAATAGGAGGATTCAGTTGGGCTGGGCAGCATTCGGTAAGCTTCGTCAAGTCTTCTCGTGGACCATTCCGCAATGCTTGAAGACAAAAATCTTCGAGCAGTGCGTCCTCCCCGTCCTGACCTACGGAGCCGAGATATGGACACTGACAGCAGGATTGGTCCACAAGTTCCAAGTCGCTCAACGGGCTATGGAGCGAGCTATGTTGGGTGTTTCTCTTATGGATAAAATTATAAATGAAGATATCCGTAAGAGAACCAAGGTAACCGACATAGCTCGCAAAATTAGCAAGTTGAAGTGGATGTGGGCCGGTCACGTCTGCCGCAGGACCGATGGCCGATGGAGGAGACGAGTCCTGCAGTGGAGACCGCGTCTCGGTAAACGTAGTGTCGGACGCCGTCCAGCCCGATGGACCGACGACCTGTGCAAGGTCGCCGGCAGGCGCTGGATGAGGAAACCAGAGGACAGAGATGAGTGGCGCCGTCTTGGGCAGGCCTAAGTCCAGCAGTGGACTGCAAATGGCTGGCGATGATGGTGATGACTTATAGGGTTGCCGCCATCATTAGGTATAATTAATTCTCTAAATCAGTCTTGTAAATGTAGGTTGGCTTTTATTTTTCAAGCAAGTTATTGATGAGCTTATTATAGAAATTGATTCCTACTCAGTTTACTTTGCTTTACATGTATCAGCCTTTTTATTTAGATTTCAGAGCTCTTATTCAACAATCAAGAAGTTTTATTCAACTATATTTACAGAATTGTTCGTTAAAAGTAACAAATATAAAAATTGCACATGCGACACCTCCGATATGAAAGAAGTAAAAGGTATCAACACATTTAAATTTTTTAATAACAATGTTATTAGATAATTTTATTTTGTTAAAAACGAGTCTATTTTGTATTTTTAGTTGAAAAAGCTACCAGAGTCAGGCCCCGTACGAAATCATGGTAAGACAATATTGATTTCATGTTTAAACTTCTTAATTTTTCATATAGTCTTGCACTTTAAGAAATCCTCATTAATTCACCTGTACTTTAATACTACCGAGTACATAATTTAAATCTTCTTCACTTCTGATACTATTTGAAACCAGCAACGAATTTAATAATTTTATAATTATATAAAGTTTTATCTCTATGAATTAGTGGCTGTCAATGTTTAACAAGAAAGCAAGAGCAAACAACTCAAATTGGCAGACCGTTGGTAGAAGTATCTCAATCAGTATCGGAGAAATTCGCTCTTGGTAAATATAATTACTTTTACCCTTAAATCTGACATTCTGCGTGGTAGAGCCATGCTGGAATCATTATCCTGGCCCGGTCTTAAAAGCTGTAATCAAGAAGAAGAATAAGCTAGAAGAGAAGAAGAAGAACAAAGCGAATGAAAATAACAAGAAGAAGGTAGTATGCCCGCTATGATACTAGGTATGCTCTCTCAAAAAATCAGTGTTAAATACCCATTAGCTAATCGTGTTTCATACAGTGAGTGAGAGTACCGATAAACCATTTTCTCCTCCCCCTACCCCATCTTCCTATCCCTTCTTCTTTATTATCACGTTCCACCTATCTCATCTCCATTATCTCGTTCCTCCTATCTGACCCCCCTCCCTCTCTCACCATCAGGGCCTAAATATGTATCTCATTGAATACCGAAACAATGTTTTTAGAAGTTTTTGTTATATTAAAGAAAGGATAACAAAATAACGAATGCTTAGGTATATTCAAAAATTAATAATTGCGGTTGGTTCACAAACAATATGAAAAACAGAGTTTACCTGAACTTGTATGAAATAAGCTAAGTAATTGTTTTTGGTCCAAGTAAGCTTTAAGTATTGCCACCTGTGATAATGTAATTTTGTACTAAAGTTTTGTCTTTGCATACTCTAGATGAAGAAGTGGATGCTACTCATCATCGACATACTTGCACATGTGCTGCTCAGCAATTTATATTGAGTAGAGATGTTGGGACATTACGGAAATCACATCGACGTCTCGCCTCCAGTAAGATTTTTTCTTCAGCTTGATTTTAATCTTGAGGTGTTTTGGCCTTGGTAACAACAAATACAATACTTTGAATAATGAAATTTACTTTAGGCAAACGTGTATTAGGTCTGTAACAAGGAAATTTGATTTTAACAATTTTTAATAAGCCATATTTATCTAGAGCAATTCACTTTTAATTTACATTATCGTAATATCTAAAAGTAATAAAAACAATTTCATTAAGACCCTATTTCATAGTTCAGTACCAGAATTTTAATAACAGTCAATTTTCAAATAATTAGATTATTTTTTTCAGCAGGTGATAAAGCTTCAATTAAATTCAACGTTAGCTCCTCATCTCTCGAGTCTTTCAAATCTATTTCATCTAATAACTCTGATGGAACCAAAACAGATACGACTATATGTAGTGTTGTTACTTTTTATGATGATATAACTCATCATAACAGATGCAATATCGATAATGAAACCCGTCATAGAAGAGCTGGTTATAAACAAGAACAGTATCGACATACAAGAATAGAAGAAGAAGCTCGTCATAGACCTAGAAAATATAGAACCAAAGTTGTGACAAAAACAAATCAATCCACATTAACCGACAAAACCAAATTTTATGATGTCAGTACTATAACCAATGACTGGTGGAGTCCTATTGTTGAGAAGAAGGACTTAAAAGATTTAGAGACGCGTCGGCATTATGTGAGAAAGAAAGAAAAGAAATATTTAAAAAATACAGGCGTGTGCACTGATGGCAAGATTGTAACGTTTAGAAGTCGAACGCAGATTATACCACCTGGTGAGAGATTAATACTTTTGAATTTAACTGATAATTTTCACTTACATTCATTAGCGAAAAAGTTTATTTTTAACCATGCTTTAATTTATAATAATCAAACTTATAACGCTAAGTACTCTCCTATTAGACTGTCAAGATGCTGGTGGAAGCCTTTTAAAGATTTACTATAGATATAACAAAATTATATACTCGTATTTTATTAGAAAAGAAATATACACGAAGAGCTATATACATAATTATAATTATATGTTCTTTATAATTTGACGGATGTACTTATTTCTTGTCACAAATTAAGTCGATTCTAAAAGCATTTTTTTATGTTGCAACAATGATGTTTGTTACATTCACATTTCACCTAAGCATCCATCATTGCATAAAATTTGTCTCGTACTCTTGCGTCTCTCACTTTGATGAACACTGCTTTAGTAGGTATTAATTTAATATGATTTAATTTTTTTGTTGCAGGTACAATAGACATCTTGTCTCCTTCACGTTATCTTCTAGAGGTACCTAAGTCTTATTAGATATTATTTGCATAACTTACTCTGTTCTTTTTGTTTTATTTAATATTACTTTATTTTACAGTCTCAGAGATACTACAATGAGCTTTTTGCATATAATTTGTATAATCCACAATTTGTAGGGTTTTCTCAAACTCAGGTACTTAATTGAATTAGTAAGTCTGATTTTACTGGTCTAGAGTGGGATCGTGTTATTCATTTATAAATATGTTTTTTATCAGAAACATGGTGCTGAGAAACATCGTACTTTATCAATACGGAGTCACAGATATCGAGGTAAATGAAAGGTTATTCTTCGAATATACCATCACCATCATCCGAGCGTAAAATCCCAGTTGCGTTCGGAGCGTTCGTTTCGAAATCCGGGGTCCGCTTTCCTAGTTTTTCATCTTCACTTCGCGGGTCTTCAGCATTCCCTATTTTGAGACAATTGATAGGCATGCCATCTTTCACAGCGTCAAGCCAGCATTTATTGGGTCTACTCATTATTTTTTTATTGCCTGAAGCAGGCAAATAGGCAGACGGCTCCCTTGATAGAAGGTGGTTACCGTCGCGTATGGACGTTTGCAACACCAGAGGCGCTGCTAACGCGTTACCGGCCTCCAAGAAATTTTCTTACGCCCCTTCTATTGGGGCCTGGCGTACGCGGCGTTGCTAGATATTTGTTTCCCTTGTAAGTAACTAGCTGGTCTTTGTAAAACGTGATCGTACCATAGTAAGCTACTCTCTTGCAGTTTATCTGCTATGTTACGGAGATGAAGACTGCCGCGAATGCAGGAGCTCCTGCTGCAGTCTTTCCGCGTGACTTCACGAGTATAGAATATACCAATGCAGGTTAAAATAATTAATAATTTAATTAGTATTTATTTATCCCACAGCCCACAAAAGTAAAAGATTGGAACAATGTTATTCTCCGAGAAAACAGGTATGTAGGTATCCTAATAGAAATAATAAATACAAACGTGATTTAGAAAATTTACCTTTCTTCACAATTAGATGGCGTTTTAGTAAAAACTGTGTCGGAATAAGTTAATTTTGCAACCGAACAACTACAAACTGCTCCTGGGAAAATTCCCGGGATAAAAAGTAGATTTTAAATCAAAGAATTTGCTGTCGATCGGCGAAAACCGCATCGAAATCGGCCGAGTAGTTTTTACGTGAATCCCGAACAAACAGACAAACCGACGTGCAGACAAACAGATAAGAAATAAAAAAAATGTATCGTGTTCTCCGTCGTTTATATAGTCTATTCCAGTTTTTTTTTTATAACATCAACATACAGACACGGCACGTCTAGAATTTTATAATATTATACTTAGATTAAAACATCTTGTTTCTACAATATTGATGAAAAATTAGAAAAAAAAACAGACTTTCAGTTTTTGATTGATTTGATAAAACAAAAATATGCAACGTACATTGTATTATTTTTAAATTACTTATTATAACTTTCATTAAAATAATTGTTTTAAAATTGCAATTAGATTCGGAGCAAAGAAATAAAATAACAACATTTTAGGCTATACTGGTTATAATTGTGAGTCTAGTGTTATAAAGATTTCTAATAGTTAACATCTCACATATTATTGGGCTTACCAGGGCGAGATTTACCAGCAAGCTGAGTAGTCTGTAGCCTAGGGAGGCAGATTTAAGGGGGCGAGAATTTTGGAGCCAAGTTTTTTTGGATAAGTTCAGCAGACAGGCAGACGGCCCACCTGATGGAAAGCGGTTACCATCGCCTATGGATATTTGTAACACCAAAGGTGCTACCAATGTGCTGCCGCTCTCTAAAGGCTGACTGGATCCTGGCCACTAATGCCGGAACACAACTCAACGCTGTTATGGCGGCATACTCTAGACCAGTGGTGGTAGCTATCCAGACGGGCAAATACCCTACCACTTGGCTGTGGGTTGCTTTGTCACCTCATACGAAAGGCCGCCCAGCCGCAGGAAATTATGTTTTTTCTCCGATCCTGCAAGGATAAAAAAAATCAACTATTAAAAAAACTTTATATTTTTTATTTACAGTAAAGGACCAAAAATACTGGACTATATTATGATCGAGACACTGAAGCTACAAGACAATGCTATAATAATCATAATAATAATTAAAGAAATCTAGAAGTGATCGTTTTTATTTATTTAATTGTAATAATGTTGTTAATAAATTTCTCTTATTGTTTTTATAAATACTACTATATTTATTATTGTTTATTGTTTTATAAAACGTATGTGTGCACGAACAATACAAGGTAAAATCGTAATTCAGAAAAACTAAATGATTCATTCATAATTAGCCGGTCTACATAATACGTGGCCAGATTAGCGTAAATAACTTGCAGTTTGTCTCCTGTATCATAGATATAAAAAAAATTACGTGAGCATCATCATATAAGCCCAGCCTACAGATGTAAGCAGCTCTCAGATCTATAGGCCGAGACTTGTAATTACCACAAATCTTCTCGACTCGATCTTACTTCGTGCCGTTTAGCAATCGATGAGCCCATATTAATAGCAGATAATTTTGAATCGTTTATCCTACAGAGAGATTTTCCATTTCTGCGTATTATACCGTCTGTACAACGAGGAACTATTTGATCTGATGGCAATGCCTCACTTCCACAGCCACGGCATCACTCGCCAACGGTTGGAAGTACATCCTCAGTTTCTTAAGTTATCACTCTTAATTGCTCAACGGTTCTCTAGAAAGTTTATTTTGCGTACAATCATGACTTAGACCGAACTCCCTTACAAGATTTTTGCGATACGATATAGTATTATTTAAAAAGGACATTATAAATTTCTAAATTTAGCAACGTCTATGGGCTTCGAGTTAGTTTCCATTATGTCTGCCTGCTTCTTTAACTGTTCTTGACATTAAAATATACTGTGGTTGGTATGAATAGTGAAGTGTGTGAGAATTCTCAAACTCAAATCGATAGTGTTACACACGAAACCAAAATATTTTTGTATATTCAATTCGGTGTTCATAACAATTTTGATTCACTGATACAAATTGAAACTTCAATAGTGTTTTATCTATTAGTTATTCTAACAAGGAGCTATGGAGTTGTCTTTAGCAAGAGTCTGGTAAGGTAAAATTTAATAGATAATAATGCATGACTAATTTGACTTCTAAGGTTCCAAACACTGCTTCTTGAACAGTCATGTTAAGAAATAGTAATGAGTGTAAACTGCCTGTTAAAAGTATTACGGAAAAGAATATCCTTACTTTTTTATGTTACGTTTTACAGGTACATTACTTTTTTAATTGAAGTACTAGCTAAAAGTCAAGTGCGAAACTTTCCAGAAGATTTTCAATTCGGTGCTTCCACTTCAGCCTATCAAGTGGAAGGCGCTTGGAATGAAGATGGTAACAATTATAACTATATTGAATTACATAAAATTTACAAATATAATAATATCTCACAAATACTTTTGTCGCCCCTATGGGAAGATTTAATACTTCGACGTTAGCCGATCTCAATTTACTAATTGAAGTAAGTGTCCCCAAGCTTGCGCCACATGAGCTCTTATCTGTGCAGGTCGTCATTCTACCAGAGAGAACCTTACACTATGCTTGCCAAGACAACATGGTCTACATTCCAGGACTTGTCTGCTTCATTACTCTTATACAGGATGTTTCAGCAAACGGAACACCTGCTTAAAACCGTTATAGTATACCGGGAATATATCTTAATTAAGATGCATTATAATTTTATTATTTAATAATAACAAAGATACAGGAAGAAGAAAAAATATTTTTGGTTGTGCTTCTCCTTAACATTGTATACTAAGAATGATTGAACTTTGCATAAAACATTTGGTAACTTCGTTGCTCTTTAATAATACCGCCAAACACAGACACGCCGACAAGCAATCGCGCATCCGACTAACCGATAGTCGGCGTTTTTTATAAAGTTCAGCTGACAGTTCGTGACCTCAACGATTTGTAAACATTGTTAAGGGGATCCTATCAAAAGTACGTCGCTGCTGAAGTTAGTTTTTATGCGCTTTTTCAATACCGGATGAATAAATTTGAAAAGAAAAAAGTATGTTCGATTTAAAATCTTTTACTGTACATATTCCACCTGGTTTTATGCGAAATTGTGGTGATAAGAAGTGAATGTTTAAGCGATAATAACTCTAAAACTAAATTTTTAAGAAATTTTTCCTTTTTGTAACTTTACGCTAGTGTTATGCCCTTTCACCCATTTAAGTAGGTGTTCCGTTTGCTGAAACAACCTATATATTATAATAGAAATAACCAGCTTTTTATCGCTTCAGATTACATAGTTTGTATAGTAAACGGTATTCAGTTTATAATATTTGTCTATTTCAGGCAAAGGACCTTCAATTTGGGACACTGCCACTCACGCAAATCGGTCTCAAATCATTGACGGTTCAAACGGTGATATAGCAACAGATTTTTATCATAACTTCATTTCAGATGTCGATAATATGAAGAAGCTACATTTGGACGTCTTCAGGTTCTCGATATCTTGGTCGCGGGTACTTCCAAACGGATTTTCTGACAAAGTAAACCAATTAGGAATTGATTTCTATAATAAAATCATCAAGGAATTGCTTATAAATAGCATTAGACCAGCCGTGACTATGTACAACTGGGATCTTCCAAATAATCTTCAAAAGTTAGGCGGTTGGACGAATCCGTTGATTATTGACTGGTTTTCTGATTATGCAAAGGTCTTGTTTGATAATTTTGGAGACAGAATTAAAGACTGGATCACGATCAATGATCCAAAAGAGGTTTGCGTGGGTTATGGGACAAACAAGGCGCCATTTCTAAACATGAGTGGTATTGGGGAGTACATTTGTTTGAAAAACGTACTGTTGTCCCATGCAAATGTATATCATTTGTACGATGAACATTATAGAAAATTGCAGCAAGGTTTGGTTAGTATTTCGATTGATTGTACGTGGTTTGAACCAGCTTCGGAAAGTATGGAAGATATGCATGCGGCTCGAGATGCGAGGATGTTTGATGTAAGTTGAAAATAATTGTTCTTTTCACATTAAGATTGTGAATAATTCATAAGGCCTCTAAAGGCTCTAATCATACATTTCGATTAGTTTTATCTAATATCTTTAGGATGAATCACATCTTTATATTATTATATTTATTATTTAAATTCAAAAAATTAAACCTGAGTAATTCTGCTGAAGAACTATTTGGATGGTGTCTGACCATCACAATAGGTCTTCATGCGTAGTAAAATTAAATCTATATAGTAGTGTCATTCTACTAAAGTTATTTTGATTTAATTTTATATCTCGGTTTCTATCATTTTATTTCAGTGGGGTCAGTTTGCTCACCCAATATTCTCAAGAGAAGGAGACTATCCTATTGAATTAAAACGAAACATAGCCCTCAGAAGTGCTGAACAAGGTTTTCCTAGAACCAGAGTTTTAGAACTATCAGCCGCTGAACTAGTAAATATACGAGGAACGTCAGATTACTTCGGTTTAAGCACTTTCACCACAAGAATGGCGTACAGAGATGCTTCTTTAGAAGGGATGTATCCGAGTCCATCATTTTTGGATGATATAGGAGCTGTTATTGTTAAAGATGCATCTTCATTACACGTACAGACTGCTTGGATACAGGTTTAACAAGTTATATTGACTAATATTGATTTATTAAATAATAGTTGAATAGTTAATAAATAATAAACTAGAGTGTATGAAGGACTTTTTTATTACCTGAAATGGGCAAAAAAACAGAAAGCCCACTAGATGGAAAGTAGTTAATGTCGCTTACGGACGTTTACAACACCAAAGACATGGGATGGAGGTGATGGGACAAGGGGGGATGAGAAAGAGAGGATAGGACCGGGGGACGGTATATGGAGACAATACTATACGAAACACGAATAGCTGAAGGCTAACTATTTCATGTTAATATTCTGTGAGAACAGGCCCAGCGAGCTTTAATCAAAATACTTATTCCAGCCACAGAGCAAGTACATTTTAAGCTTGGCTGTACCACATCAAAGATGATAATTATGCAATTTGTAGTGTGATATAGAACCTATGACTGGGATAGTAGAAGAATATGGAAAAAAACAATGGTACCGACCCAAATGAAGGTGAAAGAAAAAAGAATAATTGTTGTCTAGCTGCGTTGCTTGGTAGTTTCTTCGCTTTTCTCCTTAAAACTGTATCAACAAGTAATTAAAATTATTTTACGATGGTATTTCAAAATAAGATGATGACGAGCCTTTTAACCCTGCCCTTTGGCGTTTAGGGACATTATTTTAGAACTGATTGTTAAGTGTCATTACTAAATTCTTTCTATTTCAGGAAGGTCCCTACGCTTATTATTTAAAATTATTCAAAGAAATAAATAAACTCTACAACAACCCACCAATATATATAACTGGAAACGGCTTCGCAACTTATGGGAGCATTTTAGATGATGACAGAATAAGCTATACCAATAACATATTGTACGCCGTGTTAGACGCTATAAGCCAAGGATGCGATGTACGGGGTTATAGTGTCTGGTCATTATTGGATAATTTTGAGTGGACGAACGGATATACGTAAGTCTTTTTTATGCCTGGAAATTATTTTAATTTAGATTGTTGCTAAAGTTTACATTTTTATTTCACTTACACGGTCCGATATCAATCTCTATCTATCTATAATATAATAAATCTGTAGAGGGTTGTAGTTTGGACTATGAATTTAATAAAGAGGGAAATAGCAGTGTCTTTAAATTCAACCTTTAGAAAAAAATAATATCTATCCTTCTGACCATGTGTCTGTCCGTCTATCTGTTCTGTAATCTGTATGTCTGTTAGAGCATCGTATGAAAACTACTGAACTAATTTAAATGAAACTCGATTGTAGAGATGCCAGGAAAGTGGTTTGTCCGAGTACCGAATACCATATATTAAACCGCGCTCTCGGCCGAACCGTCGAATATTTGGCTACCGAATGTTCCGCGTAAGATATGTGCAATTCCCGCGTAGCAGGTTAGTATTGATTAATATGTAAAGTATTTTCTTACGTATTTTCTGAATAAAACTATGTTCAGTTTTAAGCGCGAAAATGATAGGACATTATAAAAAGTGGCCGAAAGGTAATGAACAAAAACTATGTTTTTAATGAAACAGTTTTGGGGAAAAGTTTCTTCGCATTTTATATAAAAATTAAAAAGATTTTAAATATTTTTTTGATTCTGACATTATAAAATAAAAATTTTGGCTTCTGATCAAAAACTGCGACAAAGGTAATGTTAAAATACTTAAAATCGCATTTAATGCATTAACATTCCCAAAACGTAGTTTAACTATCAATTTTGTTGATCAATGCCGCTTTCTCTCAAACATATTATAATTTTGAGCGTGTAACAGCTCATAATGAATAATGCCCTTTTTCATCACCTTGTTCTGGTGTTCTGGTATTCGCACGTTCTTGTCGAATATCACCAGTGAATAGTTAAAAAGTCGGCTGAATAGGCCCCAGAACGCCAAAACCGAATAGTTCTCCAGCTTCATCGTACCTACTAATATGCCGATCTTGCTCCACTTTTTCAAAAATGGCAAATTTTGTCTCTACTCGATACAGAGCTAAACCAAATTTGCGCTGGCTAGTCCATAAACCCGAGTCAACACCTAAGGTAAAATTTTACCTCTTCTTTAAAATTAAAACTTTTAATATTATGATTCCATGTCATACATACTATATGCGAAAAGACTTTTCCATATTATTATAATTTTGAGCCATATTTCCATGAATAGTATAATAGAATGACATAGATAATGATAAACCTAAGGTAATTTTATCATTATGATTCCATAATATTTCCATATTTCCATGGTGACATTTGATAAAACAATATAAATATTTAATGTGAAAACAATTTTCAGTGCAAAGTATGGGCTCTTCCAAATAGACTTTTCAAGTCCAGAAAGAAACCGAGTTCCTAGGAAGTCAGCATTTATTTATAAGCAAATGTTGAAAACAAAAACTTTGGATTTCAATTACGAACCTGATAATGAATCAGTAGAATCGCAACAACTGTAGTTCACAATAAATAGTTTATTATTTAAAATAATTATTTTTTTTTAATTTAAATAAAATGTTTTCAAATCGACATAAACGAGCTGTTTTCTTTTCCAAATCATCTTTATAATTTTTAATATCGTTTTACATGATGTATCTACTTTAATGTACATGATTGTCCACTTTATCATATTGATCGTGATATTTTGAAAAAAAATCGTTAGTATCATGTCATTGTTTTTGCACCCGCTTTTTTAAATATGCGTAAATAATGTTAAAATGTAATGTAATGTGGCATTTGCCCAATATATCAACGCATATTTCTTGCACAATATTATTAATTTGAACAAAATAAAACTGCATAATAATATTTCAAGTTATTATTTTAAAAACATAATATTTCATGCTCTCGCCAAAAACTGTTAAAAACGTAATAGTGTAGCCAGGTAAGTCAGTGATGAGCACATGTTTATATTTAAGTAATTTTCTCTCAGCAGGGGCAACATTAACCCAGTTTCTTCTACTAAAAGTGGGACTGTAGGAAGGTCCGAGCCTAAATAGCAGTTGCATGTTTACAGTCTAAAATCTATGTACGTTACATCTTTATACACAATGTAATCTTTAACATCTTTGTACGGTTTTCAATTAATTAAAAAGCCTTGTAGCCATGGCCGTATAACATTCTCTATAGCCTATAGTACAGTTTATTATCTTTGATTTGCTGTCAATCAGATTTCAGATTTGTTTTGTTTTGAGTTAAATAGCGAGAAATTAATGTTTTTTCTACAAAATGTGCGATTTAAATGAAAATCCAATTAAACTAAGTGTTAAATGGAACGGTAAGGAGTATGATATACCCGAGTTTACATCGTCAGATTCAGTGGCGATGTTGAAAATTGCCATCGAAAATGCCACGGGAGTACGACCGGAAAGACAAAAGTTACTCAATGTTAAGT
Organism: Dendrolimus houi; assembly: GCA_039645545.1. Classification (NCBI taxonomy): domain Eukaryota; kingdom Metazoa; phylum Arthropoda; class Insecta; order Lepidoptera; family Lasiocampidae; genus Dendrolimus; species Dendrolimus houi. The sequence continues at coordinate 4,778,290 of CM077139.1, read as the reverse complement.
TTCAAGGTATGTATTTCTTAATATTCTCAAAAAACACAAAATCCTCCATAAGATCTCCTTTTCCGTGGAAATAATGTTTTGAAAACATTTTAGGAAAACTTATTGTTTTACATAACAAGGTCGAGAGAAAAATGCTTTCGTAGTTACTGTCTTGTTTACTAACGACGGTATTTATAGCCAATATACAAATCGACAAGGAGCAAATTCTGACAAATACTCTAACAGTTTATACATAAAATGTGAAGAATCATAATCATTTAGTGATGATATCAGTCATGGGAGATAACAATTTTATACTTATCATATAGTACAATTTCTATTTTTAAATATTTTATGTATGAAAGTCTCAGACGAACAAAATAGGTAGACCAAACCTCTCTCTCAGCAGCTCAGAGTGAAACCAGCTAAAGGAAGTTGATTTTGGGATAAGAATCTTACCACACCTCAGTGTATTACAAGAACTTAGTATTAAATAATCAGATTAGCATCAAATGATGATAAAATAACTTGTAATCTAAAACTTTTAGGTAAGGTAGCAACAGATAACTGTATGCTTTCTGAGTTGAATCTAAAGCCCAATCTCAAAATTATGATGATGGGCTCCCTTGAAGAAGCAATAGAAGGTGCTAGATCAAAGCCTGATGTTGGTGATGAAGTTGTCAATGACTTGGACATTGAGGAAGAGGAAGTTGATGTGGAAAATCAGGAGGTAATCATTGTTGATACATTACTAGGGCCATCTTAACCATATAAGGCTATAAAGCACGAGCATTATAAATTATAAAGCATTTTCATGAAAATTCTTTTAAATGAATTTGAGTATAACTCAAATTCTAAAATAAAACTGCATAACAGAATTTTCATGAAATCTATAGTATAATAAATTTCTTGGGGGTGTGGAGTTTATACAATGAATTCAAAAATAAGAATAAATAGGGAGTAAATTCAGACTTGCAAATTATAAAATTGTAGTTTTAAAATTTTGTATCTGTCTATTAGAGCAGTGTTCCGCAAAGTATGTCCCGCAGCACACTAGTGTACCATGGTCAGTAATTGGTGTGCCTCGGAAAAAGAAGGTTATGTTATATACTTATTTTTAGTAAATAATGTAAGAGTAAGAAAAATACTTAGTTACACATAAAATGTGTAGGTAAATCACGCGAGCGCACGAGCGAGGCGTTTAGTTCCGTTTGGCTTACTTAAAAAAATATTTTTATTTGCGGTGTACCTCCAAAAATTTTCGTTTTCCTAGATTTACCTGGAACACAAAAAGTTTGCGGAACTCTGTATTAGAGCATCATATGAAAATTACTAAATGGATTTCAATGAAACTAGATACAGAGCTAGCTAATACTACAGATCAACATTTGGAATACATTTTATCCTGTTTTTTTTTTATTCTTCTGCCTCTATCTGTCATCAGTCAGAAATTATAACCAGATGTGGTTTTTAAATGATGTTTTAGGATTGGCACATTCTATCTACATGTGTCAACTCATATTAAAAAAAACAATTGCTAAACTTGTCCTTTTCAAATGGTACACACTACATACATTGTTTTGTGTCAATGATTTAGGATACATTTTATCCTGATAAATGGTGTCATATCAACTCATATCTCACAGACAAAAAAATTTTTCAGTTAGTGCTGTTGTCTCGGTTTTTGGTGCCAACATCTTGGCAATGCAAAGTAACTTTCACTGGCACTACTAGTTCTATATATCTATGCTTTCAATAATGAGGAAAACATAGGACACTTGTCATGCTAGAAATGAGGTTTTCCACTGCAGGAGGAACAAAGCCTCATTCATAGAAAAGTAAAGTTATATTATGAGTTATTTTAATTTCAGGTTTACTTAGCTAAAATTAATAAAAGGGTGAAGAATTATAAGATTAACATACTAAACGAACCCCGTCCAGGAAAGAAACTGCTAGTATTAGACATAGACTACACACTGTTTGATCATAGATCTGTTGCAGAGACAGGTAAGTTACTATGGTAAAGTCTCCCTCTTTTTCTTATTTATAGGCTTATGGCTATAAGCTTGAGGAGTAGAGTTTTTACAATAAATATAAAAATAGAGAAATAATTTAGGGCTAGTTTGGACCAGCAGATTCCGAAAATGCAACATTATATATCAATTTAACAAGTATCATTGAAAACTGAAGAGACTTAAATGAAACTCGGCATGTAGCTAGCTTATGTCCCAGTTCTGCACTTTGGATACTTTTTATCCCGATAAATGATGTCATTTCTGTGGGATAAACAAATGAATGATTATGGTGCTACTGTTGAGTTGTTTTTGTGACACTGTTCACTTGTGTACAATTCACTAACAAACATGTGGTCATCATATCAGTGCAAACAAAATTTCACTGGCACATGCTAGTTTAGTATATAATTATTTTTGTTATAACCATGTCATTTTTTATTAAAATTCACTGAACATTTTGAAGCTTTTATTGTAAAGTGGAGTAAGTGACCCACTTTTACCCAAGGGGCGGTAAAAGCAGCAGAGGTAAGCAGAGCAAGCATTGGGAGGATATAGCCTTAAATTTGAAATTAGATATTGTGAAACACAGACACTTTAGTATTCTCTTAAGTTTTCACCACTATTATTAGATACATAATATATTTATATAACTATTTATTAGAGCTAGGCAGCTAAAAAGTTTACTGCGCTGCTTCTTCCCTTCATGTCAGAACATGTTGTGAAAAGGTGAAGAGAAGAGTATATGAAATTCAATAATTAGAATGATAAGTAGCGGTAGTGTAATGGCTAACGCGCACATCCCAAGCTCAAAGAGCATGATTTCGAATTGTGACCGGAACGCATGCACCACATAGGCAGTTTTCTGACCTGATGTCCATATTGTTACAATTACCACATGCTAACAGAGGTGCAGGGAAACATCGTGATGAAATCTGCACATCGAGATAACCAATTTATCAGGACAAGCTTAACGGGTATACTGTCCATTCCCCAATAGTGGGAGACCCGAGATCAGCAGTGGGACGTTTATGGATTGGTATTATTAATTAGAATGAACTAGTTTAACTTTTAACAATACTCATTGACACTTGACATCTTTGTCTTCCTTCATCACAACTACCGAAAAATGGCCAAAACCTTGAAATATATATCAAATAAAATTCCATACTTAAAACCATAAACACCTAGTTTTTTTATTATTATTATAAGCACTGTTGTCTTTAACGTGATAAAAGTCAGAGTCACTGGCACTGCACTCTGTCACTCAATCTCTTAACACTATATAAAAAAATAAACTTTAATTATTACACTTTTCCTTATGCTACTACAATATTTACAGATTTTGATTCTACATAAAGAGTACTTATAGTTAGAAGAAAGAATTCGCTTCGCGTGCCGATATATGTATATACCTAGTCTTGCCATAAATATTGTAACAAAGAATTTTTTTTTCTATTACAAATAACATTTATAAGCTTTACAGTGTGTTAGTTTAATACATAAATATAAAACAATTTAAAATATAAAAAGCTTATTCGAAGTGGTCTCCATAGGCAGCAATATAGTCGTTTAAACGTTGAGGCCAGTTATCAATAGAAGCACGCACTCTTTCCATGGGAAAATTCTTCACTGCCAATCATATAGATTGTTTTAGGGACTCCAAATTATCATGGCGTTTAGAGCAAGCCGTACTCTCTAAAACTGACCATAAATCATAATCCAGCGGATTGAGATCGGGACTAGACGACGGCCAGATTTCAGCTCTGATGAAGTCCGAAAGTTCGTTTCCAACCAAGACTGCGTGGACCGAGCTTTATGACCCGGCGCCGAGTCTTGCTGGAGGGGTCATTCTTGGTTATTGAACATGGTGTTGTTATGGGGCTTAACTATCTTCTCAAGAATGGTATCTTGATACACTTGTGCCGATGTTTTGATACTTTTTTCACAAAAATATAGCTCATTCACTCCTTCATAGCTAACACCCCACCAAACCATCACTGAAGACGGATAATGCCCACGTTGCACTCTGTCGACTAATTGAGAAGCTTCCTTAGAGCGTTGAGCATAAATACGGTCATTTTGTTTGATAAAATGTTGCTCAATTGTAAAAATTTTCTCATCCGTAAACAATTTTTTTCTGTGACCTCCCTTTGCGTACCGCTTCAGTAGTTGTTTCGATTTTACCACCCTATTCTTTTTTAAATTATGAGTTAAGAAATGACCAGTGCGTCTCTTATAGGCTGCAAGTCCTAAGTCATCTTTTAAAATACGCGACATGGTTCTAGTTGATATCTTTATCTTCCGAGATAAAATCTTTTGCTTTCGGAGAGGATTTCTTTGAATTCTTTCCCTTACTGCTTTGACCACCTTTTTCGTACGAACACTACGTGGACGGCCAGGACTTTTTCTGCCACAAACAGATGAGGTCTCATTGTACCTATTAATAGCCCGGTACACAAACATTTGACTAATACCAAGCGTATGGAGTTTTAAAAAATGCGTTTGGCTCCATACCTACTGTGTAATGCAATCATAGCGATTCGGTTCTCTTTATCGCCCCACTCCATTTTAATATCTCCGCCATTTACTTAATATCGGACAAACCATATGTTGGAATTCCGCCTTAAGTTGTTGCACAATGTCGCTTTATATATTATCGAATAAAAGTGTTCGCTTCTCCAAATTAACCGGGTGAGAAAAACACAAACCTGAATAAACAAAACATATTAATCATATTTTTATAAATTGGTGTTGTTGGTCACAACAGTGAAATAAAACAACGATTCTGTTACTGAAAGCCACAAGATCGTCCACAAGAAAAGCATACACTTCTGTGCCCAAAAGCAGGCAATGGTAGTTCTTCATGTGAATGATGTCCACTGAATATGTTTGCTCGATCTTGAAGTAATATCATACACTCCGTACAAATTACACTTTCTGATGAAAGCTGAAATAAAAAAACTTTGTAATTCTGCTATAATATGTTCTCAAAATACGTAACTCAAGCTATACACCAATATAGTAATAAAACTTGACTTTATTGAGTTATGTTAAATCGACGTGAGATGAATGAACTTAATTATACTAGCATGTCATGTAATAAAATGAATCTTACCTCAGTAGGAGTTATCCAAGATTGCAAAATGGTAATCATTGACGTAGGCGCTTGTTGCAAGGAATGCTGCTGGTTATTGCTGGGTATCAAAAGCGAACAATTGACACACCGACTTCTCCTCATTATCAGAGGCTCAAGCATCGACATGATTACAGAATTATAGAAGACTCAAAAGAGTTCATAAACACAACATATAAACGTCCTGGCGTAATAAAACACTTTTAGGTACATAAAAATGTTCTGTCGTAAGAACATGAAACACACAATAAGTTGTTTAAAACAAACACTCAAACGTAGTTCAGCAAATTATTTAAGTGGAGAGATTGTCACAATAACTATTCTCAATCGACACATAAACAATGTGGCCGTTTGACAATATTGACAATATCATATAGCTTTACAGTTGCGTCTGCGTGAAACGGCAGAAAAATAATTATTTTTACTTAATGATAAAATAATAATTCAATACGTTATAAAATATAATATAATATCAGTAGTTATTTAACTGTACAAGAATTTGATATCCTTTGTGTTGATTGAGTCTAAAAACTCATGCATGAGTAACCTGTCTAAATGGAGATAACGAAACGTCATGCCATGTCTATAATACGGAAATGATGCGTAACAATTGTTAATTTACTATTAATCTTAAAATCATAATTCCGGTTCTGTGAAAAACATTTCTGTAGTGAAATTGATTGTAAAAAATGAGAAAACGATTTCGATGTTATTTTGATACTGCAACATGCAACTTTGCTAGACGACTTTTGGTCATTCTCCTTTAAATGTAATATTTTGTTTCTTTTTAATTGTAACAGTATTTATGGCCAGACTAAGTATATATATATATATATATACACACTCACACACATGTGTGTGTGTGTGTGTATATATAATTGATAGTACTCTCTGTATTTATCCGTGCAGGAACGGAACGGAGAAAGACTACAGTTTCCTGCGGCCGCGCGGCCTGTCGTAAAAGGCGACACAAAACTCCACAGCCAGGTGGCAGGGTATTTGCCCGTCTGGATGGCTACCACCCCCGGTCTAAAGTATGCCGCCGTAGCAACCTTGAGTTGTGTTCCGGCATTAGTGGCCAGGCTCCAGTCTCCCTTTGTAACGCAGCAGCGCATTTGTAACGCCTTTGCAAATGTCTATAGGTGATGGTAACCGCTTTCCATCAGGTGGGCCGTCTGCCTGTCTGCTGAACTCATGCAATAAAAAAAGAGATTTTGACTATGAACTACAATTTTCCAGGCTATGAGCTGATGCGGCCGTTTCTCCATGAGTTTCTAACATCGGCATATGAAGACTATGATATAGTTATTTGGTCAGCGACAGGAATGAAGTGGATTGAAGAGAAGATGAGGCTCCTCGGGGTTTCCACGCATCAGGATTATAAGATCATGTTCTATCTGGACTATTTGGCCATGATTACTGTTCATACGGCGAAATATGGAACTATTGATGTAAGTTGTATTACATTTAATTTGATTCTGCATAATAATGTGGAAGAAGTATACTGTCATTATAAGAGGCTATCCATAGATTACGTCACACGTTAAGGGGGGAGGTGGTAGACGAAGTGTGACATTGTGACAAGGGGTGGGAAGGGTCCTAAATTTCGTAATGTCATATTTCAAAGACTAATATTAGACTTTAGGGTATGGTCTGAGTGCTCGCTCTATTCGGGCGTGCAGCGTTCGTGTCAAACACATGGAAACGCTAGCGGGTATACCTAGTGGCGGCCGGTTGGCGCGACGGCTCTAACGGGAATATATTCGTTGAGCGACGCGTCGTGTAAAGGAACGTTGCACGCACCGCTCCGCTGCACGCTCGGATCGGGCGTGCACTGAGACCGTAGATAAACTAATTTAAATGTATCTAATCGCTAACGAGTGTCCCTAGTGCCAGCCGAGATGCGTGTCGAACGTGGCTTCGCGTACAGGTTTAAACCAGTTTGTTATTTATTTATTTAGGTTTATGGTTTGGCAGTTAGGCTTCTTAGATTACAATTTAGTTTTTTCATTTTCTTAAGCCTATGTGTAGCACAGCTGAACTGTAGGTTATCAGCTAGTGCCATTCAACGGAGTTCTAGTGACAACTCAAAAGGCCACATTGGACTATATAGTTCACATTTCTCACAAAACACATAATTACTACTCAAAAACTTATTATCCTACAACTATTGTTCATTTTAGAGTAATTTTACACATTTTTAGAAAATAAAACTGCACAGCACAGCATCTCCTTTCTGTTCCCGCCAAAAACTCCCTTAAACCAGCTTGTGAACGATGAACACCGGGCGTGCACTGAGGCCACTCGGTTGGTCGCTCTATTGCCCGCAGCTCGCCCCGCCGGTTGTCCCGCCGGACGCTTTGCTACTCGGGCCGTGCACTAAAAAAACACGAAATTTGAACTAGCAATGAAAAACTTCAAAATATTTCCAACTCTATCTATATTAAGAGCATAGTGTTTAAATTATTTAAAAATATATTTAAATGGAAATAAAAATAATTAGGGAAATGCCATTTTAATTTAATAATTTGTTGATGTCAAATTGTAAAATTGTGATGTTACACTAGAGACACAGCTGGTCACATTCATGAGACTCCTCCCTCTCACGAATGAGACCAGATGTGACAAGAACGGGGAGGGGTCAAGAAATCATGAAATTTTATTCTAAATCCGTCTGAAATTGAAAAGAAGCATTAAAATTTTCATTATTTTTTTGCTCTTGTGATCTAAATTATTTTGATCTATATATACCCCTTCCTAAATTTTCTGCACATATGTCAATTTAAAAAATAAAAACGTGTTAACAAATTAAGCATTCCTTTAGATAATTTGATAAATTAAAGCAATGGATTCTGAATACTTGAAAATATGAATCAATCTATTAAAAAGTCAACTCTTTTTAAAATTTCTTCACAGAAATTGGTTCTTACAAAGTACATTACATATACTTAGTCTGGCCATAAATACTGTTACAATTAAAAAGAAACAAATTATTACATTTGAATTTGGAATCTGTCATTTTTATATGATTGTTCATTGTGTTTTCTCATTTTGGCGCCAATACATTGTACAACATTTTGCGATATTAAAATGGAGTAGGGCGATAAAGAGAACTGAATCGCTGTGATTGCATTACACAAAGTAGGTATGGAGCCAAACGCATTTTTAAAACTCCATACACTTGATATTAGTCAAATGTTTGTGTACCGGGCTATTAATAGGTACAATGAGATCTCCTCTGTTTGTGACAGAAAAAGATCTGGCCATCCACATAGTGTTCGTACGAAAAGGGTGGTCAAAGCAGTAAGGGAAAAAATTCGAAGAAATCCTGTCCGAAAGCAAAAGATTTTATCTCGGGAGATGAAAATATCACCTAGAACCATGACGCGTATTTTAAAAGATGACTTAGAACTTGCAGCCTATAAGAGACGCACTGGTCATTTCTTAACTCATAATTTAAAAAAGAATAGGGTGGTAAAATCAAACAACTACTGAAGCGCTATGCAAAGGGAGGTCACAGAAATTTTTTATTTACGGATGAGAATTTTTTTACAATTGAGCAACATTTTAACAAACAAAATGACCGTATTTATGCTCAAAGCTCTAAGGAAGCTTCTCAATTTGTCGACAGAGTCCAACGTGGGCATTATCCGTCGTCAGTGATGGTTTGGTGGAGTGTTACCTATGAAGGAGTGACTGAGCCATATTTTTGTGAAAAAGGTATCAAAACATCGGCACAAGTGTATCAAGTTACCATTTTTGAGAAGGTAGTTAAGCCCCTTAACAACACCATGTTCAATAACCAAGAATGGTCCCTACAACAAGACTCGGCGCCGGGTCATAAAGCTCGGTCCACGCAGTCTTGGTTGGAAACGACGGACTTCATCAGAGCTGAAGACTGGCCGTCGTCTAGTCCCGATGTTAATCCTCTGGATTATGATTTATGGTCAGTTTTAGAGAGTACGGCTTGCTCTAAACGCCATGATGATTTGGAGTCCCTAAAACAATCCATATGATTGGCAGTGAAGAATTTTCCCATGGAAAGAGTGCGTGCTTCTATTGATAACTGGCCTCAACGTTTAAACGACTATATTGCTGCCAATGGAGACCACTTCGAATAAACTTTTTATATTTTAAATTGTTTTATATTTATGTATTAAACTAACACACTGTAAAACTTATAAATGTTATTTGCAATAGAAAAAAATTCTTTGTTACAATATTTATGGCAAGACTAGGTATACTTTGTAAGTACACATACATTTCCAAAATTCGTCGATTCGATTACTGACTAGGAAAATTAATGTTTCAAAAATCTAATTATACTGATTTAGTTTTCGTTGAAATCAGCCCCGAGACTCCTTTGAGTATTGTTCGCTATATGTTAAGTTTTGGATTTTGCCTCGAGAGGCGCCCACCTGAAATATTCTATATTTCATCAAAATGTGTAGTTTACTTTTATGATTGATGTAAATCTTTATTGTTGCAGGTAAAACCCTTAGGCGTAATATGGGGAAAATACCCCCAGTATAGTTCGAAAAACACAATAATGTTTGACGATATCCGTCGAAACTTTATAATGAACCCAAAGAGCGGTTTAAAGATACGACCATTTAGACAAGCACGTTTAAATAGAGACCGCGACAGGGAATTACTATATCTATCGACATATTTAAAGGATATAGCTCAATACTGTGATGATTTTGATGTTTTAAATCACAAGAAATGGGAGAAATATAAGCCAGACAAGAATAAAACTCAACATGCGGGTAGTAAGAGAAAAGCTGAGGACAGTGCGCCGTCTACACCGAGAGAATGACATTAAAGGTTTCTTTTATTATGTTGGCAACATTGATGCGAGTTGGGGATATGGTATTGTTAAATATTTTGTCTATAGGTGCTTGCTTGACAGGTTCTTTATGTTACTCTATCGAGCCTGTTATAGTAGAATATCGAAGCGACATGTTTATATAACATTCTAAAGGAGAGCTACATTACCGATGTTTTTTTAAAAGATTACTCATAAATCTGCATTTTTTAGTAATTTCATAATTTTGCAATCATCGGACATATGAGCCGTAGGATCTTTGTATTAGGATCTAAATTATTTTAGCTGTATGTTATAATAGAAAGTTAAATACCTAAATTCCGTCACTTCGACATTTTTCCATAACAGGCTCGATATACTTGAAAAGTTTCAGGATATCTTGGTCAAATATCCGGGCTTGGAAATCGGTACAAAAAAAGCAAACCGGTTATAGCCTAAGTACATAAGAGCTATGTTTTCGGTTTTGTTCTAACTTTAATCTTTTAGCAATAAATTTTCATTTAGGTTTTGTTGAATCAACCGGTTTTTACGGTTGTTAGAACATTTTGTTAAAAAACAGCCATTTCTTTTAATTTGACATTTTGATCCTTACAAGCAACACTATGAGTTGGTGTAATATTTATTACAGCATGTGGATGTTTTTCAAAATCAGCCAGATTGATTCCTGACCAAGATATATGATTTTCCAATTATTCATGGATACCACTTGAGTTTTTACTAAAATAACACTGACTTTTTAAAGTATTTTTGGCTATATCTTATAGTTTATTAAGTTGTATACTGTATAAGTTCACAACTATTGTGTCATAAACCCGCTCTGTTTTGCAAGCATGTATAGGCAAAATACATCCATACTCTGATTTTTAATTACCTGGACTAAAATGATAGCTGCGATTGACATTTTTTTATGCTGCAAGCTTGGATCGTAGTGTTGTAGTATGGCCCATTTATAAATAAATTGTGTGAGCTCAGTCATTTTGGCTGCGTTCCATTAGGGACTCACAACGACCACGTTCACGACCGCGATTTTTCCCGTTCCACTTGCTTGCCGGCATTACAATCGTAAACCCAAGTAGAACGGCTATTCGACCCACCTCTAAAGATGGGTCGTTGTGAGCGTTGTGATCGAAAATGATGAAGTCACTAGTGACGTTTCCGCCACGACCACAACAACCGCGGTCGCCTTGTGGAACGGCTAACGGAGCATTTTGGGCGTTGTGAGCTACTAATGGAACGCCCTGATAGAAATTCTATAGGATTCATCTCACAATGGTGAGTTGAACCAACGGCTCACGCGACTCACTTATGAATGAGCCATACTACAACACTATGCTCCAAGCTTGCAACATAAAAAAGGTCAATCCCAACTGTCATTTTCCAGGTAATTAAAAATGAGAGTATGCTTTAATTATGGTACTAATTTTGTCATCGACTTCGCGTGTATTTTTTTAAAGTTTCCCACGGCATCCGTATATTTAGGAATAAAGGGTAGCCTGTATCCTAACCTTGGATGTAAGCTAGCTCTATTATGAGTTTCAATAAAATGTATTCAGTATTTTTCGTCTGATACCTCGAACAAAAAGACAGTAATTCCAAACATCGTATTTTTAGAATCTTCTTCTGGTATATTTTTTATTTTACTTTAAACGCGTTATACGAATTTCAGTCGGCAGGTTTAGAATATATGTAAGCAAATATAAAACTGAAGTTTACGACTTCAGTTTTTTTGATTTAGTAGTGCTAGCGACATCTGTATTATATTCTACGCTAAATGGAAATGGTGACCTTTTACTTAATGTTTATGTTTTCTATTTTAAACAGAGATTTTGTCAAAAAATGTAATGCTTAAATATGTTTCAAAGTGAACATAGATATAGATGTAGGATATTGATTACTTTGAATCAACAGTTATTTGTCTTAAAAATGTAAATTAATTAGTGAAATTGCCTTTTCGAGTTGCCACAAGAACTGTTGTTTAGTGTTAGGCAAAGATCTACAATTTGGTTGAGCTGATATTGATTATAATTTATACATGTGACAAGGCTGTATCAATTAGTTCTTTTGTCTACCATGTCGACGAGCTGAACATCAAAAACACAAAATACTAATAATACACATTATACTCCATTACAATATTGGAATATAAATAGCAAACCTTTACCGCCATTTTATCGTAAGCGACATATGGGCTTAAGTATATTTTTGGTACAAAAGGTTTTTACTATTATTTTGTTTTTAAACTTTCAGTTTTAAAATCAGTAAGCTCTAATCGAACTAGAACTGAAACAATAATAATTTAAAATATCTTTTGCAACAAAAAAATATATTAAGGTCCAATTGTCGCTTACGATAAAATGGCGGTAAAGGCTCGATATAATAGAAAGTAGACTTAATTGGGTATTTGACAGCCACATCAACTGAGACACTTTTTATCCTCGCACAATACGTTACAACCTCCTTGATTTTGTACGAGAATACTAGCTTATGCCGTCACAATTTTAACTAGTCAAATAGCTTATTGGTTGTTGTTTAAAATATAATCAAAATTATTTTCATAATGAACTGTTGAATGCAATGTGATAATTGGACATTTTAACCCTACTCTTTTATATGTATTTTGTAGAATTTATTATAATATGTGTCAAATATCCAATTTTAAATTACATGTATACATGTAATTTAAAAATGTTATCCAGTGATACTTAGTTTGAATAAAAACTTGGGTACTTTGAATTTTAGCGATGAAAATAAAATATTTTGAACAAGTTCGCCATTTACATTGAAAGCTTTGTCGCGTCACAAGACTGTACTATTCAATTATAATGTTATGATATAAATAATATTATAGAGAAGCAAAAATGTAAGCGTTGGTAAGACTGACAGTATTGTGAGTCCAAACATCTTATGAATTAATTTTAACTTGGTAATTTCCAATGGTTATGGAGTCTACTTGTATTTTAATCGTATTGATGTAGACATTAACGCCATCTGTTAAGCAGATCAAATAAGAATATAACTATCAAGACGCCATATTCCATATCGAGAAAGACTACAATTTCCTGTCGTAAAAGGCGACAAAACAACCCACAGCTAGGTGTTAGGGTATTTGCTCGACGGGATGGCTACCACACCTGGTCTAGAGTATGCCGCCATAACAACCTTGAGTTGTTTTCCGGCATTAGTGGGCAGGTTCTAGTCTTCCTGTTGAGAACTGCAACTCATTGGTGGCTTTTGTTTACGTAGGCTCCTATATTTTATTCGTTTGTTTGAGCGTGTAGTTACATATTTATATTCCAAATTTCGACGGCCTCTGTGGTTGAGCGGGCTAAGCCTTTGCCAGCTTACCTCACTGCAACGCAGAGGCTCCGGGTTTCTATTCCTGGTATAGTAAATTTCGGAAACGTATTTTCTTCGTTATTTACTATGTTGTGGGATCGGCCCCAGAGTGGTCCGTTGTATATTACCCATAACACAAGCGTAACTTGCTAAATTTAGGGATTACAGTGTGTGTGTTTATCTGCCGATTTATAAAATATATAAATTGATACAACACTTTTTATAAACTTTAATATCAGGCTTGAATACGGTTAAGGGACTCGATAACATCTCTATACTGCATAAAGAGATTGAATAATGTTGGATCTGGCTTAAAGGCCTAGCTGCCAAGCCATAAACCTAAATAAAATAAGTGAACAATGTTGTCACAGTATTTGTTGTTGCATTTAATGCATTTATTTTAACGAGTAGTCTATAAAAAAGGTTGCGGATGTTGAAGGGCTCAGGAGATCGGCAATCTGTTAATACCTATCTCGTAAGGAACGGTTTTTTTAAAGAAATTTACAGATCATGGTAGAACTTACCATACATACATAAAGCCGTTTGTGGTCAATAAGTAAATAGAAAATAAATAACTAATGAAAATATTTTAAAATATAAATTTGTTTTATTTTTACTCGTATTTGAGGTTTCTCCTTTTTATAAAATACTATATTTAGGCTACGTTCCACATGTAGCTCACAACGACCACGTTCACAACCGCGATTCTCCCGTTCCACTTGCTTGCGGGCGTTATAAACTCTAGTGGAGCGTTGATGTTGATGGTGGATTTGAAAATCGCGCCTTTTTCAATGTCAATCGATAGAGAAAAGTAATGCTCTGCAGTCAACGCCCACTTCGACCAACGTCTTGACATGCGTCGTTGTGAGCGCTGTGTGATCGAAATTAATGACGTCATTAGTGACGTTTACGCCACTGCCATAACGACCGTGGTCGCTATGTGGAACGGCTGACGAAGCATTTTGGGCGTTTACACTATTCATGCATGCAATTAGACTCGATGATAGTATTTTATTAAGTTTTCGTGACTAGTACACATTGACGTTTCGGCCACTTTTCCGTAGCCGTGACCACGGAAGACGGCTGCTGAAAAGCGGCCGAAACGTTAGAATAAAAAGTCAAATAAAATACCGCACTTAAAACCGCTAAAACGCAGTTTTAATTATTCTATTCAATGATTTTTAAATATCTTATAGATCAATTTGGTTGAAAGGCACAAACTGGAAGGTCATGTCAGTATTTTCAATGATATTAAATGATTCAAGTTTATGTTTATATAGATCACTGGTGATTCACCCAAATTGAAAGAGAAATAAACCGTCAAATATCGGCTTTATAACACGGTTCCTATATGTTACTATTCATTCACTTGCATTACCATCGATTGAATTTTGACATTACTTATATGGAGCTTATGCCAATTTTAATGGTCAGTAAAATTAGGAATGGGCCATTAGTGGCCCGCCTGGCATAGCATACTACATAGCTGTACAATATAATGGATTTGCATTAGCAACACTTATGGTGGTGCAAATGTCTGTAGACGACGGTAACTAGTTTTCATCATCATCTGGGACGTAAGTCTGTTTGCTGTAGTCTAACAATAAAAATACCTAAATAAATTAAAGTTGCGCGACATTTTTATTGTAAAACTAGGATATGCCCGCGACTTCGTCCACGCTTGACTTGAAATTCCCGCGGGATTCCCGGGACACAATACCACAGAATTTAAAAAAGAATGTAAGCTATCGTTTAAGTGAAAACTGTGCCGGAATAAGCTAATTTTTATGTACCCGAACAGCTACAAACCGCTCTCGGGAAAATTTACACGGGATTCCCGCGATAAAACATTTTTTAAATTCTTTTATTTTAAAGGGGCTTAGAACCTTTTTGGTTATGTCAGCCCCATCGTACCTTTTCTTAATTTATCACACATTTTATAACACTTGCTATCGATCAGTGAAAAAATAACATTGGAATTAGTTTTTTAAATCTGGCCATTTAAAATCGTTCCCAAAAAAATTCCCGCGGGATAAAAAGTAGCGCAAATTTTGAGTCTAAGAATTTGCTGTTGATCAGCGAAAACCGTATCGAAATCGGCCCAATAGTTTTTACGTGAATCCCGAACAAACAGACATAGTTGTCCGTTCATATACTCCATTCCAGTTGTTTTTTTTTAATAGCTTCAATGTAGACGCGGCATGTTTAGAATTTTATAATATTATAAATTAGTCGGAAAGGAAGATATCTCCTTTCCGACTAAATTGTCAAAAAACTGCTTTAAAGGCGCCATTTTTCCAATATGGCGGCACTAGCGGCAACTATACGATGTGGCAAAATTAGTAGACATGTGCACTTTATGAATTTGGCCGACTAGCCGATTTGTCGATTGTAAAGCTAGTCGACCAAGCCTATCACGGTTTCGGAGATTTCCGTGATGCTTCGTTTATAGCTGATTCGCGCGCGCAAGTCGCAACCGCCGCATGCGAGCGTGTCGGAACCTATTTTGTTTACTTCGCATTGTTTCTTGATTTTTGCTTTTATACGTCAGGGACGTTGTTTTGGTGTAAAAATAAAAAAATGTTTGTGTATAAAGATAATACTGTTATTGTTCATTAAAGTGAAAGAGCTCAATTAAAATTTAATCATGTCAAAAAAAGTCTCGTATAAGGATTACAGAGTATTAGTAAAGTATAGATTACATAAACTACAAAGCAAGAAGCCGGATAGTCGGCGCTCTTTGCCGAATAGTCGCCGTTTACGATAGTGGCCGGATAGTCAGATTTACCGACTAGTCGGCACATGTCTAAAATTGCCGATTTTCAAAACTGCTGGTAAAATTTGCCAAGTATCCCCTTTTTTTAACCAAATGACTGTATACTACTACTAGTAATAAATGCATTTTATTAAAATCAATTTCTTCACAATAACTTTTATATAAATAAGTGGTCAATGTTTATATGAAATTTAACCACTTTAGTCCAATCATCTTAGGCCAAATTAGGTGAATATCTTGGAAAATCGACTTACCCAGTATATTATATATACATATATATATATATATATATATATATATATATATATATATATGTGTATATATATATATATATATATATACCCACGTAAAATATATGTGAGTTTTGAGAACAGTTTTAGGATGCCAAAATACAAGTTTTTACGTGGTAATATACTGGGTAAGTCGATTTTCCGAAGTGAACCCCCTATAATGACTGGACTACTACGCACTGAGTGGGCTAGCAGTTAATAAATTATGTACATGCATATTAAACAGTGGATATTCCTATTGGCAACACAAGGTTGTAGTTTAAAAATAAACGTCAGGTCAATAACATGTTATTTAAACAAGGCCACTTGCGAGTCTGGAATGGAAAGCCCAGCGAAAGTCAAGCCACACGGAGCGGTTTATTGCGGCGCCATTCTGGCCTCCGCTACCATTTCGTAAACAAGACTGGAAACGATAAATTTTGGGGCAGACTATATATAATTAGCTTGCAACAAAAATGTAACTGAAAAAGCTCCTGAATCCTATATTCGTAGAGGGCACCACAAGCCTTGCTTCTCGTGCGTTTTAATGTAGAAATTCATCATCACATTTTGAACCAAGATTTTATTGACCATCTCTCATCACCAGCATCTCATTTTTTACTTAACTGAATTTAAGTTTTGACGAATTTGCTTTAAAATCATTTTAAAGCAAATTCGTTCTGCGTTTTCGTTTTTAAAGCTTATTTAAAAGAGCATACTGGGCGAGTATTATATAAATTCCTTCTTGTATTATTCCAGCTGCGTTTTTATAGCGGTGCGTTGCGAGTCGCGACGCACCGTGTCTACACGCAGGATATAAATTGCACATGCAATGCGTTGATTACTTCATTGCAATGCGTTGAAACGGGAGTCTGGGTATATGCGCCCAGTTTTTAACAGTTTGTATCGAGCTTCCATGTTGGAAATTACGAATTGCAAAATATAATTTCCCTAAAATATACAATATAATAAAGTACCTAACCGAAGAGGATAGGAGTGTAATATTCACCTTATTTTGTAAGTATATATCTATAGAATTTAGTGGTTTTGATGTATTTAATCTTATTTGATTTAAAAATGTAAAATAAATGTACCATATTACGGCATATTAAGCCATTTTCTACTTTGAGGATGGTTTTTAGAGAAAGTAAGCATGTGCTAGGGATGGATACTGTTTTAATATATAGACTCGTATTATAAGATTGTCTTTGTTAAGTTTGTTCCTAATTCCGTGCTAAATTTCAGCTGCCGACCAGTTGTTGCACCTAATTCCGTGTCAGCTTTAAAGCATATTGTTACAAGTTGGGCCACCTGCATTCCTATTGTCACATACCGACAAAGAAATGCTGCGCGTCTCGTTTATTGCCCCTCCCGCATTGTGAGTTCTTTCGCTTCCACATATTCCGATTCACCTAAGTTGTCTCGAAAAGACTCCGAGAGCCTCACAACACAGTCATCACCGCTCTGGGTTATGTCATTTGCATTGTTTACACGTCGTCCAAACCGGGGCCTCCTCGGGGTGTTGTCTTCTTTAATAGTAGTTGCATTCCTAATTTTAAATGCTCGTGTATCTTGTCTAACGGCTTCCACTTCAAGAGCGTAGGCAAGTGCATTTTTTAATGATGTATGATGCGCCAATCGTACGGTAACCCGGACTTCAGCATCGCGTATGCCATCGACGAAAGCTTGAAGGAGCGTCGTGGGTATAATTTCCGGCGTTGACGTGTAAGCACGGCGCAATAGTCCTTCTATCTCACTCGCCTATTGTTGAAGGTTTTCACCAGGCCTTGGTGATCTCTCTCGTAGTTGGGCCCGATAAACATGTTCTTAGTGTTTTTCTCCATATCGAGTTTCTAGAGCATCTATAAGTGTATCCAATGTTCGTCCTTCAGCTGGCAGGTTTTGTAATACATTCAACGCATCCCCTCGTAGGTCCAGAGTAAGCGCCGTTAATGCAAGCTTACAGCTCCATCCGTCGCCCTCGATCAATGTCTCAAATTGATGTCGGAATGCTCCCCATGGCGATGAGCCATCGAAATGTGGTAAGTCGAATCGCCCTGAGGCCGTCACGGTCATGGCAGTATTGGCTGGCCCACGAGCTTCAAGCTTGCAAATGCGTTGCTCGAGCGTGTCAATCTTGTCTTGAAGCTGTGTGGTTTGTTCTGTTACTTTCTCGATATCGGTTTCCAATTTCTTCACTTTAAGACTAACATCATCGAGCTTGTTGACTATCTCTCCCCGGCTGGCTTGTAGGCTGGCTCCGTGGTTAGCTTGGCTGGCTTCGAGTTTAGCTTGGCTGGCCTCCCTTTCCTTCCTATCCTCTTCCCGGCTAGCTTTGAGGGTAGCTTGGCTGGCTTGCAAGCTGGCTATTGAAGCCAATATAGCTGAAAGGTCCATTTCGGGCGCTGTAGCTGACGAACTCGGTCCGGTTCTCCTTGCCTCCTCGTTCGTGGAGTACGTTCTTCTTCCAACGGCATCCCACTTCTGACACCAGTTGTTACGAGCTACAGGACTCGCATTAAAAATGCCGTTGGAACTACTATAGAATTTATTGGAACTGTATAAACATGTATAAAACAAATACAAGTAAAACTGGATGCAACCAGTTCACACTGCACGATTCAATG
Organism: Dendrolimus houi; assembly: GCA_039645545.1. Lineage (NCBI taxonomy): Eukaryota > Metazoa > Arthropoda > Insecta > Lepidoptera > Lasiocampidae > Dendrolimus > Dendrolimus houi. The sequence continues at coordinate 4,759,327 of CM077139.1, read as the reverse complement.
CAATTCGACACGCGCAAAGTCCGTCGTCTATATCGCTAATCGAGAGTACTACAAGCGTCTTACTCGTATCGTAGTCGTCACTTGACTCCCCCACCCCTCCATTCGGGCATTGTCTTATACTAACTATACAGTACAAAAAAATCGGCCGTGCGCACTGAGTTTCCGAGAAATAGTAATTTGCACACCTGGTTATCTATTCCTGCGAACGGCCGACAAAGTCGAAAACAATAACAATAGGCTATTGTCTACTTGCAAATTTAAATACGAAGTAATAAAAAGAACTCACAATGCGGGAGGGGCAATAAACGAAATGGGCAGCATTTCTTTGTCGGTATGTGACAATAGGAGTGCAGGTGGCCCAACTTGTAACAATACCGGCAGACAAACAAATAATCGGCAGGAATTTTATATTATATATTTTGGAAGCTGTTCTTTAACGATTCAAATTTATTTTATTATAGAACCTTTTGAAGGGTTTTCGATGCATATTTGGACGGAACCATTATTTTTGAAAACATTGATTTTATATGTAATTCTTCACCTGTTAGACAGCTACATCATACAAAAATAATATTTAATAATTTGCTACTGAAACTAATATTTCTCTTTCTTTCCTTATTGCATATTTTATTTTATCCCGCATATACCGGAATGAAGGACATAAGTAATAACTTGTGTGTTATTACTAAAGTCAATTAATGGTTATAAGTATTTTTAATAAAATTTCTAAATAGATATACAAAAATAACGAAACAGTTATATAATATACATAAAACCATCAATATAAAAAAGTATTCTGTGACAATTTTAAAAAACTTAATTTAAGTTGTACAGTAATTCATACCTTCGTAAATATATAATATACTTATTAAAGATTGATCATTTTAGACTCGATTATAATAGGTACAATTTTAAAAAGCTTGTACCCTAGTTACTTTACAATGATTTGCAGTTATTTTTAAACTTATGTGCATTAAATTTATTATTTAACGTAAACGTAGTAACACCAGTAAGAAATAAAAATCTGGCTATTTTTCCCTTATTGCGTCAAAAATCAAAATATCACGGCATAGTGTTCATTTACGTTATAGCGTTTTTTGATGTAGGTCACTTTCGTGGCCCTATGTGTTATTCGCGCTACAGTTATTTTTAACATGTGAGAAAAATATAGATTGACACTGAGCAATAATAACATACCCAAAGACAAGGACTTTAATTTTCTTCACTCTACCATAGTCTTCTGCTATGTGTATACTGCCCTCATACTGATTCTACATATGAAAATGATTGAAAATGGAGAAAAAATTATCTATTTATTGCAAAAGTTAATCATATAGTTAATGAAAGTCATAAGTTTACCGCCGCTTGCAAAGCAGTTTTTATAACAGTAGTTAAAGGACACGAAGCGACGCAATAAACTTTATATCTTGTATGTATAAACATTCGTAGTTTTTTAAATGTAATTTGACCTAATACAAGGTTTGACAAAGTAGTTAGTATAAGTCGTGCGCAGAAGGTGACCCGCGGTCGTCTAGTTCTTAATACTACTTGACAAGCCTCGGTTCCACTCGTAGGAAGCGGGAGGGGTGATCATCGGCAAACCTTCTGCGCACGACTAATATGTTTAATAACTGAAAACCTATTTTGGTTATCGGCTTATGATATATATCTCGTATCATTTGTTCAAAGTGAAAACATGGAATCTGAATAATATTTGCTATATCTTAAATATGTAATATGCACTAAAATATAAGATAATTTTTGAGCTTGGTAAAAATATTATAAAATAATAAACCATACGATTATCCTATTCTATTGTAAGCCATATAGATTTTCTACTGAATCCTTGTATGCGATTTCTAAGCTTCTCTCCGTCAGGAAACTCTATATCTTACACATGACACTTAGATACCACAAAGCGTTACCTTTCGATCGTGCCAAACTTAAAAAAAGACGCTATGATATAGTTGCCCCTACATATTCCGCACGTTCAGTCTTTGCTAGTCGGCAAAATGTTTCTCAAGCCCCCCGTGTTTATAATAAAATTAATCGCATTCTTAACATTTACCCCATGCAACTATATGAGTGTAAGAAAAATCTAACTGAATGGCTCCTTACCCTTAATTATGATGAAGTGGAAGACATCTTGGTTACATTAGCGTGAAACTGATACATGCTTAATGTATACAATAAAACTCATAATAAATTAGTAGGGATTTGTGTTCCATTCAGACTACCACCCGCACACACACACACATACACACACACACATACACATACACACACACACACACACACACATACACTCACGCACACACGCACACACACTCACTCGCATACACGCACACGCATACACACAATAACGCGCACACCCGCACCTCACACCTGTTTGCTATTTACCCACTGCGTACACAATCACTCGAAACCCATCTATTTATCTCTTTCTTTATTTTCTTTAATATTTATAAAAGTAGTCTCTGTAATTCAGTAAATAGATAGTCTTAAAATTTAAGCAACATAGGAAGAGCGAGGTTTCCCAACACAAGTATCATTTGATTACTTTCTGGGAAGCCCCGGCAACTTACATGTATGGACTTATTGAAATAAATACATTTTTATTATTATTGAAATAAATACATTTTTATTTATTTTTATTATTATATTAATATATAAAGCTGAAGAGTTTGTTTGTTTATTTGATTGAACGCGCTAATCTCAAGAACTACTAGTCCGATTTGAAAAATTATTTCAGTGTTATATAGCCCATTTATCGAGGAAGGCTATAAGCTATATATCATCACGCTAAGACCAATAGGAGCGGAGCACCAATGAAGAATGTTTAAAAATCGGGGGGTTTTGAAAACAAATTCCACGCGGACGACGTCGTGAGCACACCTAGTACTCTATATTTATCCCATTCTTTCGTAGGCTACTTTTCTGAAGTTTCACTTCTGCCGTGTGTGAATTGAACACACACTTTTTTAAAACTTGTTTTCTGAAAGCTTTTGAAATTTGAACAATACATTGTTTGCTCCTTCATTAAACTTCTTGACCTTGAAAATGAACGAAAGTTTTTCATAAACCGATTCATATTCTCTAGTATAGTAGACCTGTGCTTGAATTCGAAAGTCAACGTTGAACTTCAAAACGAGTTCAATTTTAAAACATGGATTGAATAATTAGTTATTTTCCGATGAGATGCGTTGCTTTTTTTAGATTCTTATAGTTAATTGAAAGTTTTTCAGGGTTTCAAGATTAAATGACAAAAAACAATTTACCTTTACTTATCTATTTCTTAATTTCAGAGACGAGCGATTTGATATCTCAGAATTAAACGAAATCCATTAAAACACCTACTTGACAGCATATGAGTTTCGTATTACAACATACGATTATTAGAGAGTCTGTAATATTAGAAAAGTATTATTCCTCTGTACCTACAAAAACAACAAAATGCAGGTGTGATTACATACATAATTACTAAACGTATAATAATATATTTAATATAAAATTAAGTCTCAAAAGACTATGATAAAGCAACGCACGAGTAAAGTGTCAAAATGACTACAATAACAGATCAGCCTACAAAAATTCAAAATTCTGAATCCGATGACTTATCGACTGAAGCTGATGAATTATCTGCTGAAGCTGATGGTCAATATCTTATTTACATTAAAAAAAACAATGTATACGATAGTTACTATATACAATTTTGCCGCAGAAGTTGTTTGAATTCCGAAGAAATAGCATAGAATCAAAAGAAATTCTTTAAAATGTTACCACTTAAATAGATGTGAATAAGAATTATATTAAAAAGTCATCAATTTTGTTAAAATGTCTACCGCAATAACAAATCAACCTAAAGCAGTACAAAATTCCGATCCCAGTGGCGAACCTCCGCATTTAAGCACTCAGATTGACGAAAATTATATTTGTTGCTACATTAAAAGAAATGGACTCTGCGATCTAAGTTCCTGTCTTAATGATTTTTTCGCTGCATTAGATAACTATATTCAATCTTGCTGTGGGAATTGTTGTTTTGATAATGAAGATTTATTTCAAAATACAAATTATACACCCAATTCGACAGAGATATATTATAACAGAAATGGTATATCTGGAAATAATGCATTCAATTTGAATGATAATTCTGATGATTTTGATTGTAACGACGATTGTTGTGTTGGACTTCTTAGCGATGTAGATTGTGGAGGTTGGGACTATGACGACGGTGATTATGGAGGTGGAGATTATGGCGACGGTGATTGTGGAAGTGAAGATTATGGCGGAGGAAATGACGATTAATCGACTCATAAAATTCATAAATATAATTTGTGCATAGTAGATGTCTCGTGGAAGAGCTCGATCTAGACTGTTTAGGCTGGTTTCAGAGTCACACTTACGCCGGCGTGGATGGTAAGCAACGCGGGCCACGAGCTTGGTGTTGCCCTGTCCAGTTTCATAGTGAAAACTTACCACCCGCCTGATTATAATTCAAATGCGATCGGTCGACGCTCCTCAAATTTGATCGTTATAAAGAACCTTCTATCTTGCAGAGTAATACATCAAATGCTGTTATAGACACACGAAAATACTTTAAAAAATTTCTAAAGAAAGAAAGAAAGTTGTAGAGAATGCACGTGTCAGTAATCTAGTAGAATTGTAGGGATGTGTTTGTATACGTCTTCGCCGTTGCCTTCTTTTCCATAGGTAATAAATAACTGATATATGTATTGAGAAATGTGTCATAGCGACTCCGAGCCGGTGAACAGCGTCATACTAAACTCGTTTCAGAGGTGCGCGCGGGTCATCAGCGCGCTTACAAGACGTGACTCTGAAACCAGTCTTAGATCTAAATTCATAATCATTCAAAATTAATATTAAGTATCTAAATGGTATTTCAAAATAATATTATGGCATTATATTTACTCATTGATTTAAATGTTCTCATTTTTTATCCTATATTACTATTTAGATCTAAAAGAGACGGATCCATTGATATATAAAAATTATATACCAATGGACGGATCTATAGTTTAAGGATCTTGCTAGTCTTCCGCTAAACGGATGATATTAATAATTCATCTGGTTAGTGGACGACTAGACACTTCACACAGTGTTTGTTTCACAGTTTAAAGGGTTATATGAATGAATAATTGTGTTGTGACGAGAGACACGTAACAGTAGAGACGGATAGAAAAGAAAAAGACATTACTATGCTTATACTAAATAACTGATAAAATTAATGTATATAATATTAACGCGGCTTATATACATATGAGGTTTGCTTTACAATTTGTCAATACCGAACTCATCTGAGAAAGTATACACCCAACCGTTGTCCACAGCTGGACTTAGGCTTTCCCAAGTTTGGACCACCAATCCCGATTCCCGCTGTCCTCATCCAGCCAGCACCAGCGACCTTGCGCAGATCGTCGGTCTATCGGGCTAGAGGGCGTCCTACACTGCGTTTGCCGAGACGCGATCTCCAGTCCAGGAATCGTCCGCTGTAAAAGACGAGCTCGGTATTGATAAAGTCGTATTGCACGCTTAGCTCTAGAAGCTTACGCAAAGCTCGTAGATGTAAGGCCGAACTAAAATAAAGTTTATACCTATTAGTAAAGACAAGAAACAAGTAAGACAATACCTAAAACATTTTTCATTAGGTCCTAGCATTTTATTTATTCTAATGTTTCTACAGCTTTCACGGTGTTCTTTCCTCTCTGCGAAACCATCTATTAGTTCATCAAAATCAAAAAACTAATTGGTCAAATAGATAAGTTTTTGAAATTTTAGTTAGAGACCCAACGCCACATAAAATCAACATTAAAAAAAATATTAGCTATATACTAAGACTTTTAACTTTTAAGTAGATATTTTAATGATAAGCTCGAATTTGTTAGATCCCATAAATAAAAAAATATTCCTGTAAAAAATGCAAAAGATTTTTATTCCCACACCATGGAAGATTATATTCTTTTTCCATGGTCCAGACAGAAATTATTTATCCTAAATTGGCGAAAAGTCTCAAATTTGGAGACTTAGCTTTAGATCTTAAACCTTATAAACGTCTATACCTGTCCAAACCTATTTGGACATAAACCTTTTTACGTTTATTGTTTGGTTTATACGTTTCTTTTTTGTTTTTCTTGTCAATATGGTTTCTCAAGAATAATGTCTTACACGAAACGTTTCCCTTTTAATTTAATTTCTATCTATTAATCTGAATCATCAGTTTTTTATACATTGGATCGTTTTTATACAATACCTTTATGCTTTAGACGTACATGCCACCGTAAGGACAATACGATTTCATTAAAAAGAGACCACCCGCGTCTCTGCCTGCAATGTAAGGGCGGGTTTTGTATAAATTTATGGCAAGATAATGAGCGAGCAATTAAATTGTTACTTCTTGAAGGTAGGTATAATAGGTACTATTAAGTTAGTTTAACTGGTCTTAGTCTGGATGGTTACCACCCCTGGTGTAGATTATGCCGCCCTAACAACCTTGAGTTGTGTTCCGATCGCCATTAGAGGCCAGGTTCCCCTAAGAGAACAGCAGCGCATTTGTAGCACCTTTGGTGTTGCAAATGTCCATAGGCGATAGAAACCGCTTTCCATCAGGTGGCCGGTCTGCCGGTCTGCTGAACGCATGCGATAAAAAAAATGTCTGCTTGGACACATAGTAGAAGTGAAACTTCAACGGACAAGTGGAAAAACGAATGGCAACGGAGAAGTGGCAAAACTAATCAAGTACATAAAAATATTAATGTTAATCTTATCCTTAACCCAGCGCCGCCGCAAAATTAGTGTGGTTAATTTTTATGCACCCGATCAATAACAAACCGCTCCCGGCAAAATTCGCGTGGAACTCCCGGAATAAAAGTATTAAGTCTTTATCTATGAAATTGCCGTTTTTTATGAAATAAGTAAACGTATTTTTTTTTCTATATTTTTATTTCTATTCATCAAAGTAATCACCCATGCAATCGATGCATGTTTGCTAATGCGGTAATAGTTTATTGATTGATGCCCTTCTTGAAGAAATCAGCTAGCTGGACGGGAGAGAACAAATTTTTCAAAGGCATTTTGTACTGCTTCTCGGGTATTGAATTTTTTTCCTGCCAAGAAGTTATCCAAATTCTGTAAAAAGTAGAATTCTGTGAGCGCAAGGTCTGGTGGGTACGGTGGATGACGGAGAGCTTCCAACCCCAGCTCCTGTAACTTGGAGACCGTCTGCTGTATGAGGTCGCGCAGGAGCAGCGGAGACGAGCGATTGACCAAAACTGGTCGAACACGTGCGAGCCAATCTGTGTTTGATAAGGCAGAACGAATTTCATCGTAATTACCTTTAGCGTATTGATACACAATGCGACAAATCGAAATGAAAATCCAAAGATGGATGGTGAAAATCTTCAGGAACTAGAGGATCAGGGCACGATGAAAGGGACAGAGAGTCGTTAGAAAGAATTAAATCAAGAATTTTGCCATGCCTATTACTAATAGAGTTGAATTGGGAAAGATTGCATGTGCCGAGAGTATAGATAAAATTTTGATTTGAAATGGCCAGTAGGTACTGTAGAACGACAATTTCAAAGGTAAAGACCTATTATCACAAATTTTATTACATAACATTTGCTAGCGATCAGTGAACAAATCACACTGGAATTCGATTTTTTAAATCTAGCCATTTTAAATAATTCCGAGAAAAATTCCCTATGGGATTCCCAGGATGAAAAGTAGCGCAGATTTTAAGTCTTAAGAATTTGCTATCGATCAGCGAAAACCTCATCGAACTTGGAGTACATACTTAGTAGTTTAATTTTATGTGATTTCCGAACAAACAGACCGGTGTGCCAAGAAATCTAAAAAAAATTGCATCGTGTTGTCTATCGTTTATATAGTGTTTTCCAGTTTTTTTTAAATAGCTTCAATGTACAGACACGGCATTTATTGAATTTTATAATATTACATACTTCGATCATATACATTTTATACCTCAATGGTTGTATATTATCAATCGTCTGTGTTGCCACATACCTACGAGTTACTAATACCTACTATACCACCTATAATTCTTGCAAAGCAATGTATAGTAGTAGTGAATTTAAAATAGAAACAAGGAAAACGGAACAGCATTTTGCTTACGGGGAAATCATTTAGTTTTATACAATATAATATATACATAACACGTATTTAATTGGTATTATACACGTTGTTACTAGATTTGTGCAAAAGGGCTCACTCAAAAACGACAAGAGAGATATAGCTCTTTTGATTAGAAGAACTGTATCACTACTTTGGCTCTTTAGATCAATAGAAACACATAATAGAAATCGGAACGATATCTCTCACTCTAGCTCCTTCAAGAGCCGAAAGAGGTAGAGAAAGCTTTGAAATCGTAGCGACACCTCTCGTTCTAACTTTTTCAAGACACGAAGAGTATATTTTAAATCATATTGCAACTCGTTTTAATCAAACATAAAAGGAATATATAAATGGATGTGCATAAGTATTCTAAACTTTATTTTTATAGGCACAACAACCTAATAATAGACGTACTGTACACTCTAACGACATTGTGTTGTGTCATGTTGGCAATTGAGCCGATTGATACCGAACCGGTATCAATCGGCTCAATTGCCGTCTCCGTCAATATCTAACCGTCCGTTTATTTGCCTTACTATCGTTTAGAATTTGACATAAGTAGGAGTAATGTCAAAATCCAACCGACTGTAAGGCAAGTTTTTTATTTTTTTAAATAGGATATAGGAACCGGGCCGGCCATGAGCTGTTCAGTTATTTGTTACTAACTGAGCGAAAGAGAGATAAGTTTTGTAATGTGAACTAGCTCATTCTTATCTCTCATTTGCAAGCTCTACTATTGCTAATTTGCTATGTCAGACTATGTCTATAATAATATATTGTTAGCAGCAGTTCAGTACATATCCATCACAGAGTACTTTTATATACTGGAAAGTCATTTATTTTATCCTGTTTGTGTTGTGTTATTTATAAAAAATTTAAATAATTTATTAATTAAATAATGTAATTTATAAATATTTACTTAAATAAGTGGCGAGTTTATTAGGTAATGTAAAAGGAACTATAGCAGTGCACAGTAATTAGTAGTGTATAAAATATAATTATATTTAAAATAGGTAATGACTAGTGACTTTTAATCACATTTATGTTAGAATTAATCTGTTTTGAGAAAACAAACTAGGTTTTGATTTGATTCTAATACAGAATAAAACACTTCAGTTTAAAGCGAAGTGTTTTATTCTGATAAAAATTATTGCAAAAAAGTGGACATTGTTGACGAAAGAATGGTCAATTTTTTTAATAACACTAAATTAGTATAACGGAGCTTTAATTAAAAGTAATTAAGGTGAACAGGAACAGGCAATTGTGTTTAATAGTCAAACTAAAATTCCAAGGATAAAACTCAAAGTATTTTAAGAAGTAAATAAAAGACAAATAATAAAGGTTAAAATTGAAATTGTGTTAACTTCCGAACAAATGGCTACAAGATTGCAAGAAACGGAAAGCGACAATGAATCATCGTGTTGTTGTTTTAAACTGTGTTGCCGAAAAAAGAAGAAGGTAGTAGTTGTAAATAAGATAGAAAATGAAGAAATAAGAAATATGAAGAGAATTAAAAGAGCGTCGTCACCATTGTATGATTCTCCTGATGATTTTGAAGGCTTTGGAAATAACATAGTAGATAACAATGAGACAACACCTTTTTCTTGGACTGATGAAACTCATTGCTCAAGTCCACATGATCATAATAATGACCACCATACTGATCATCACCATAAGGATCATCACTATTCACTTAATCACCATACTGATAATCACCATAAGGATCATGGGAATAATCACTCTCACCATAAACACGAAGAGCCTGCTGACCATCATTCTTCAAGCTACAACCATTGTGATGTTTCGAGTCATCATGATACAAGTGGCGGCCATGACTATGGTGGGAGTAATTATGACTGTGGAGGTGACACGGGAGGAGGCTGTGATTCAGGAGGCAATTGCGATGATTAGATTGATACATTATGCTTGGGCCATACTATCGCCAAGCTCCTATTTAATCTTCCAAAACTCAAACATATAGTGGTCATGGTACGTGACACAATATTGACCTTAGAGGTCAATAAACAACATGATTGAAGTCAGTGCGTGATTATGGAACTCCTTCTGCTGTTATCAAATTACTTCATCTGAAGGATAAAGTGTAAACTACATCGGGCCGATGCACACATCTGAAATGTTTTACACATTGAAAGTTGGCGTGTACACGAAATTCACATACATCTAGGCATGTGTCATGCATTTCGGGCGTTGTAGCGAATTCTTCTCGTAGTCAACTAAATTTAAGGAAAAAAAGTCCAGCATACCAAGGACATTCAACTGAGTTAACAATTGAAATATTCAAATATTGGTTGATTCTGCTAAACTCATGTTTCCTTGGCCAATACTGTGAATTTAGCATAAAATATATTGTAACAATAAGCAAAAGAGTAGGCACATAAGTATTTATAATGATATCACTCTTTAAATAAATAGCATCTATTTATTTAAAGGGTGATAAGTTGATAACATTATAAACTGTGAATATTATCAAGTTAAAACAACTCTCGAGCTGTCATATCTCCCATGGTCACAATTATTATCACTCACAATACACCCTATATATTAGTAACTATGGTTTGCCCCTCGGCTTCATTGTGCATCAAATCCTAGCTCATTTGCTCTGTTACTAATGTACATATTGTACTATAAGTAAAGGGATAGTAGAATATAAGAACTGGGCATTAGAGAATAATTTTTATCTAGGCCCTCTATGCGTCCAAACATTCTGAATATCACAATACTATTCCATTTTCCAAAATACAAAAGTTCCATTGCCAATATTGAGACCACATATATGCCAAATTTCAGCAAAGACTGACCGGTAGTTTTCCAAAAAAGTGTAACAGACAGAGTTACTTTCTAATATATCTATATATTAATATGTGAAGCAAAAACTTTGTACCCATTTTTATGAAAATTGTGTGGACGGAAGAGTGAAATTTTGCACACTTATAGTTTATATAGAGAAGAAGCGACAAATGCTAATGTGTTTTTTAAAATTATGCATAAAATTACATTAAATCAATAAAAAAAACATTACACACACTACCATGTATTTGACACACACACATGCATATATACTCTTGTTACTGTACAGTTGGTACTATACAGTTATTTTTGTAATTAAATTGTCTTTCTTATGATACCAATTTTTATTTGTTAACAGAATTGTGTAGTTACATATTACTTACCTGTTCATACATGCTTGCCAGGTAGCCATGAACAGAAATAAGTAGGCAAGCCTATCAAGGAGTTTTCTCCATGTTAAAAACTCAGTTGAAACTTAATTTGTTCAGTTATCAAAAGAGTTGAAGATGAAATGAATGAATGTGTGTTGCTATTGGAAATAAATATTTTTCTTTCTTTCTATGAAAAAAATATTAAGATTAATTTAATTAAAAATAGCCATGAATACTATGAATGAATTGGTAGGCTATCATAGTCCTGTTTATAAATTAATATAATTTGATAAAAATATGTTCCATCTGCTTATCAGATGGGTGAAGATCGATCTTCAGCGTCTCCTCTACTATATCGTCTTATTTGCTATAGACTTTAGGTAATAGAATTTAATGGTGCTATAGAGTGCTGTAAATAGCCTTTTCTGTGCCCTATGCGAGCTTCTATAACTGCGCCCTTGTTTTTATTTCTATATTATAGGCTAGAGCAATGCCATGTATAGGCCTACATTATTTCATTCAGGGTGATAAAATAACGGACAAGGACCTTGGTGTTGGTGGACCAATTGTTTAATATTTTGGAATAAAAAATATTTTTTTAAAGTTTAAAATTTAACAGACGTTTTTGATGATACTGGCATGTAGATACGTATTTGTTGGAACCGAGCATTAGGGGCGCAGCAGGAACCGCCTTATTTACGGCACTGGTGCTACAAGTACACAAAGTACACATAGTGACAAAAATATATAAAAGTAGTGGATTTAGGCTAAGTAATTTTAAATTAATATCCAGTAATAAATAAAATAAAACATTTGTACACCTTTAGGGTAATGACATAATATGCCTGTGAACGTAACATCTACTAGTACTATTGTACTTTAACGGCCTATCGACAATAAAGAATTATCATTATAAAAAAAAATATAACTATATTACTACCTTAGATCATATGACGTCTAGATAGCGCATCAATTGCACAAAAACGGCCCAAAAAAAGTTCACCAAATTTGGTGCACTCCCTCCCCAGGCCTGTTAGTGTCGTTTCGACTACTTTACAGGTTAGAGCTCTCGCAAAAAAGTCATTATGCCGTCCTGCGCTATTAAAATGTGTCGGAACTATTTAAAAAGAGGAAAGGATAAGGATAACATGTCATTTCATCGGCACACTTAACATTTTTCTCATGATTTCTTTGCAAAAACATAAATTTAATTTCGATATTTCAAAGGTTATCGAGTTGATTGATGTTATCAGGTGAAAAGTGCGAATTATTTTCCAAATCTGGGGAGTTTTGTTACGATTATTTAATGAAATATGAATAATAAAAAAATCTATAGAAAACAGACTTACATTTACGGAAATAAGTGTATAATAATTTTTAAACATATTTTTTGTATAGTTTCATTTTACGTTACCTAAAACATGTTATGAATTTATGGAGATATGGTGTACCGACATTTTTAATACATTATTGTCATAATTAAGACATTAATTTTGTCTATATTCTGTTAGCTTCATCTCCGTTAATTCCTAATAAATAAATAATTTAATATACATATTATTGTTAGTTTTAAATTTTAGTTTATAAAAAATTCAAACCGAACACGACGAAAATATGAATATTTTTATTTATAATAGTCCTTTTCAAGTGGTCTAGTTGCTCCTAAGTCCCTGCACTAAACTATTCCGTGTACCTACCTCGTAGTTCCTACTACTGATATAAATTTGGATTACACATAACACACCCAGTATGAACCCATCGAATCGTTCCAAGTCCACTATTACAAATGATTTCACTGATTTTTAGCGCAGGAGAATCTTTGGGGCATAACTAGTCCTCTTATAACCTTCGTGAACATGTTATGTAACACGAAAATAATTTGCTATTATGAATAGTTTTTTTAGAATTATTACATTAGTATTGGTAATTAAAGGACTTATAAATAAGTACTAATATCTGTACAGACATTTTATTGCGAATTAAAATTACTACATATACTAAAGTGTGTTATGAATTCATTTGTGCTTGTATTTTTTTATGGTTCGTTCCAAGACACGACAACTTTTGATGCTAATACTTTAATTATTTAAAAAAACTAAAACCTCTGAGTAATATTCAATTATAAAGCGATTAAATAATAACGATCATTTAAACTTTACACTTACATAAAAAAAAAATTTAATAAAAATTTGGGTATTATTTTTTAGCTGATATCCCGAAAACATGCACACATTGATACTTTTAGGAGAGTGAATATAGCAACGCTTCGCCTTTTTGATGCCGTTTTTGGCGGTGTTGTTTGTTAGCAATGCTCTCTCTAGACATGTTATATCTCAATGATTACTACCTACTGAATTGTTACACGAACATAAGTTTTATAAATATATTTGTACTACTAAATAAACGTACTTAGAAACTCGTTTATTATTTCCGTCTGTATCCTTTATTTAGCAAAATCTTAAACTATATAAACATCTAGATAACGCATGAATTGCACGAAAACGGCCCACAAAAAGTGCACTAAATTTAGTGCACTCGCTCCCTACTGTCCCCACGCCAGTTTAGTGTCGTTTCGACTACTTTAGCGGTTAGATAGAGCTCTCGCAATAAAAATCGTTACGCCTTCCTGCGCTATTAAAATGTTTCGAAACTATTTTAAAAGAGGAAAGGATAAGGATGAGATGTCATTTCATCGGCATGACTTTTCTCATGATGTCTATAGGAAAACTTAAAATTTAATTTTCAAAAATCAAAGGTTATCGTATTGATTGATGTTGTCCGGTGATAATGCCAAATAGTTTCCAAAATTTGGGGAGCTTTATGATTTCTGAAGTGACAATTCTTTAGAATCGTTGCGACTCGATCAAACAAAAAGCGACACTAAAAAGAGTAAACACATAAATTTATTGGACTAAGCCTGAGAGAGAATGAGATAGAATACATAATAATTAAACATTATGCTTGTACAGATACAGTTGGAAATGTTTTGGAAAATATGCTAACTATGTATATAATAATTATATGTAAACATGTAATTATTTCGCCATTTTCTTCAAATAGTCTTTTTCATTCTTTCTTCCTTTTGAATTTTTGCATTAAAACTTGGAATTTCTTGTTTTAAAGCTGAAACTACACATTTTACAAATTAAATACACATAAGTACTTCAAAATTTCACAATTGAAAATTTTTAATGGATAAAGTTCACCATAAACTATATTAAAGTAATAATATGTACAGCTACAAACTATACTATATAAAAACTAAAATTAAATAAAAAAGGGGAAATATCTAAAGATAAGTTATTGTTCCCAAACCACTGTCACTTACCGGGAACGTTCCCAGGAGGCTGGCGGCGCTACCACGTTGTATAGCGATGCTTAATCTTTGAGCAAAATAGACGCCAGCCTTCTGGTCGCGTGTGACGTCTACTAGTTTGGCAACGTCATGGTAGACCTTTAGGGCATTAGGACTCCACGGTCCCAGAGTTTCCACCCCAAATGCTGCAAATGTGTAACCATTTCCAATGGTGGCATATTTGCGGCGCTTGAGGGCCTCCTGTTCGGCTGCAGCAAAACCGGCGGTAGTGCACGTGCTTGAAAGGTGGGACGCCGCCAGAGTGTCAACGCAGGTAGCATCCCATACTAAGGGGCGGCCCATCTTCCAGGGAATCAGCGTCATCCCATCCGGTCTCCTGCCATCGTCGCGGCACAAGCCGTTTGGTTCTAAATGGTCGTTGATATCGTTGAGTGCCGCGTGTCGGGAAATTCTACCCGGCGCTTCTGGTGCAGGATAGTCCGTGGTGTCCCAAGCGGTCCACCCTATCCCCACATTGACAGAGGTGTGAGACCACACAGGTTGCCCCCAGGCGAATGCTGGCACAGATTCTGAAAGTCGCGTCACCTAAGAGTGTGCCAAGATTCACCGAGGGCAATGCCTGAAGCCACAGACCTGACTCCCAACGTGAGACAGCTAAGAGGCGAGCGCGCTCAGCTTCTCCCCTAGAAGAAAAAAAGATTTTATGGTACGTTATAAGGCTGAGCGGCTCGTCCCAAAGCTTCTGACGCTGTAGGCTTATGGGTAAATTATGATTCGGGCAGGCAAGGGACCACGCATTTTTAGCCTCAGCCAAACACGGGACCTCAAAATCACGAAGTGATGGATTTAATAAATTACCGATGAGGTCCATGGTGCTATACACTGAGGCTAAAAAGGCGGGTAGCGCTATGTCGGAAATTTTGCGTATTCCCAGACCGCCATGCCTTATCGGCAGGGCGGCTTGGTTCCACGAACGATCATCAAAAGGAATATTGAACAACGATGAGAGTGATTGCCTAATAATATTATCTAAATTAGTTAGTAAATGTGGATATTGCCAAAGGGAACAGCATCGGAGCACGTACGTAAAATTTGGAACAAACAAGCAGTGCCTAATTATAAAATATGCGCAATGTATAGTAATGTTTTTTAAATTAACAATTTTGGAAAGAAAATTTTGAATTTTGGAATCCACGAAAGATGCGAAAGAATCATTAAAAATAGGACACCCTAGAAGGGTTAGATTACTTTCATTAACAATTTTCAAATTTAGACCCAAACTTTGAAACTCGGATATTATGCTATCAATATTGTTTAGCTTGCTGGAGAGATAAATTTCGCATTTAGACAAATTAAGAGTTAGGCCAATTTTACCAAATTCTTCAATAAGAAACTGGATGTCATTTTATATTGTTTCAATGTCCCTAGGCCTAGGGTGCCATCGTCTAAATACCATGCATTAAATTTGGAATTTAGTTTGTTAATGATTGGATGAATTGCAAGGGAAAACAGGGCCGGCCCGAGAGGGTCACCCTGCTGACACCCTGTTGCCGAAATTATTTGACTGCCGTGATACATTAAATTTGTAGCCTTGTTATAGCACTGAGAGGTAAATTGTAAATTTATGGAAATTTTTCATAAACTTGTGTTAGCAGGGTGTCCCTATCTACCGAATTGAAGGCATTTCTTACATCCACCTTAAGCACGGCCTCACAGCAGTCTCTCGTGATAAAAGTACGTAATGCATGGACCGCCGCCTCGCAGCCACCTTTCGATCCGAATCCCAATTGAATAGGGGCGAAATATGTAGAACACGTGTCTACAATTTGTCGACAACAGATTTTAGCTGTGAGGCGACGGTACACTGTACCAATCGCTATAGGGCGGATGCCGCCATCCTTTTTTACAAGAGCAAATAGATTAACACCGAATAAAGTTGGTACTACTTCGCTTGTCACAGAGCCCGAGAGCATTAAATTCATCAAGTCTGTTAGATCCTTTAAGATCGTCTCACCTGCGCCTCCGGTAGACCCACCCAGCAGATCCTTAAGATGTTGCGGAGTGAGGCCATCGAGGCCGCCAACCGAGCTGCCTTTAAAAGACATAACAGACTGAAGAACAGCCCTCGGCTCGGTGACTAAGTTTTCATCCTGTGGTTTTTTGCTTGGGACAGTGCTTGAGGGTGGATGTTTGTCGATCAAAGCGTCCATTGTGGTCTCATTGTTGGGAGCACCAGTGTCATTGGAGAACAAAATTTGTGCTACTCCTTTAATATCTCCATCCGAGATTTTCGATTCAAGGAACCGGCAAAGCTGACTTTATGAATCTTTGCGGTCTTGTGCATTATTATAATTTCGTATAGCTGTTGGTTCCGGAACACTTATGCATCTTTTTTTGATTTTGGATGTGAAGTTTCCGGATTTATGATCTATTTGAAAAATATTATACGGAAGCACTAATAGCTCCTCCCAGGCTTGTAGGTTATTGTTTGATATTACATTTCTTATTAATTTTGAAAGAATTTGACACGCTGATATACGGGCACCGCGGGGAATTCTTATTTAAGGGGACTTAATTTTTAAGGTTACAGAGAGATTGACAGAGAGAAAGGCGAGTTGTTAAATTTGTACCGAGATCGGTTTGTATGACAGGCAACGAGTTGGGGAGATTTGCACCTTTATGTACCTTTCCTAGATGTATTTTTAAGCCTCTCTGACCTTTAAAGAAACGTGAGTCGGGACACTTATGGCATTGAATTAACTTCTCCAGCGATACCGTATTGGGCTGTGACTGGAACATAAGAATTACAGGATAAAATAAATTACAATTTAAATTAAACCTTACGAAAACAATTTGAACAATAGAAAAGTAACGATAAAATATAAAACAAAATGGAACCCTAAATTATAACTATTTAAAAAACTATGTATGAGTATATATGCCTATGTATGAAAAATGTATAGTATAAATAAACAAAAAATAATATAACAGCACTTCAGTTCTAAAATAGGTCACGTCGTCAACTTAAGTTTTCGCTCATATTCACAAATATATCTATAAATTGCCGTTTATGGCATCATTCCCTCGTCATTACATTACATTATATGATTTGATCCTGGGTAATGTTGAACTGGATGGGAAGGGGTGAGGCAAAGTAACCAAGGTGGCATGAATGCTCTATGGGTATAGGTTCTCTTCGTACTGCTATGTTCGAAAGATAGAATTTTTTATTTTCTATACAGATATTGGTTCAGGGCACTGTATGGTATTCAGCACGTCATTAATTTATCGATTTCTTGTTATTTTGCGGCTCTTCGTGATGGTAGATATTTTTGTAATTTCACTAAATTATTTGTATCACCACGTATGTTATAGCTTTTCACTTTTGCTTTTTGTTGTTTTGGCTTTAATTTTCACTTCATAAACAGTTTAAATAAAATAAAATGTTTAAAATATTTTATTTTTGTCCCGAACTCAAGCTTAAATATATTATAACGATATATATGAAATGTGACGTCACGAAATTTAGAATCCCTCCCACCCCTTGTCACACTTTGTTTTAATTATACTGCGTGTGAACGGCACACACACGCTTTATTTTATTTATTTAGATTACTCATAACGCCCACTACCCAGTATGAGCCCATCGAATCGTTCCAAGTCCAAGTCTAATAACTAGTTGGTGTAAATACCAAAAATAATTTTCCATTACGAATAGTTATTTTAGAATTATTACATTAGTATTGGTACACAGACTTATAAATACAAAATCTCTAAAGAAATTTTAATATCAATTAATATTACTAACTAGTACATTACTAATTTTAAGACTATATTTAATAACTATTACTAGTACATATACTAAAACTCATTTGTGCAAGTAGTCTATTTTCTATGGCTTGGCAAGACACACAACTTTTGTAGGTAATACTTTAATTTTTTTTTAACTAAAAAACCTCTGAGTAATGTTAAAATTATAATACATCAAGCGATTAAATGATAATATATGATAATGATTTAAACTTTTCACTTACATAAAAAATATTTAATTATAAAAAATAGGGTAATATTTTTTAGCTGATATCCCCAAAACACGCACACTGATTGTTATGATGAGAGTGTATATAGCAATGCTTCGCGTTTTTTATGCTTTTTTGGCGGTGTTGTTTGTTGGCAAAGCTCTCTCTAAACATGTTATATCTCAATGAGCAAAACGTACTTTCATGAAATTGTTATGTCCGTCCGGCTGTCTTAGTACTCTTTGTACGCCACACTAATTTTCGTGAAAATTTATATATGTGGATGTTATTAGGAATACGTAATTTGCCGCCATATAACATTTTAGTGAAATCGCGAAAAGGTATAGATTAGGGCCGCTGTAGATCTAATCTGTTGTTTAATATCATACGGAGTTCCACGGCAGCTAGCAGGGACGTGTGCAGCACGAGTATTAAATATTAATATTCAGATACCTATAAGTCGCGTTTGTCAGCCGCGTCCGATAAATAAGTTGTAGCTATATAATCAGCATATACATTATTATTCTCTAACCAGCTTGTGATTCGCTATCTTATATCGCCAGCGTTCCCAACTTAAGGGTATTCCATAAATTTATGGTTGAATAAGTGTGTAGGGGTATTTTTAGGGATTTATGATTTGCTTGTAATAAAGCCCTGGGATAGTATTTTACTACATTTATATATATTTTTGCCGATCTAGCGACAAGTAGTATAATTCCTTACTCTAAGGTCCTTATACTCTATTGTCCATGTTACAAATAGAGCTGATTACAGACTCAGTTATAAATTCCTTTAAAGCTATAAACAACTACTCTGTAATCATAGAATAAAGGTGGTAGGCTTAGATTACTTTACTTACTCTCTGCTTTTCATTGCAACGGAATGGTGGGTCTTGTGTCTCGTTCAATCCATCTAATAAAATGTTGAAAATGTTTAAAACCCAAATGTACGATTTTAATAAAAATACAGAAATGGAATAAGAGGATGTCGTCTTCAATGTATTGAATAGCTTTTAAATAAAGAATATTACAAAAAGTATGTTGTTTTTATTTAGGGTAATTTTCAAGTAAATGTGGCAATCTAGGGACTTTTGAGCTTAGCTCTCGGAAAGTATTTTCAGGAGCTGGTAGCCCTGTATATCGTTATTGTGTTGTATGAACTTGTGTGTTATGTGTTCGTGATTTAATATTGTCAAAAGTTTAAAATTAGTTTCGCAAGAACAAGAAACTTTATAACTCAGTGAAGTCAGTCTAACATAAAAATTTATTGTAATTATATTAAAAGAGTTTAATGTACACTTTGGCTATTGAGATTAAGTTTATTTTCGTAATAATTCAATGGTAATTATATTTTTGTTTAAGTAGGTAAGTTATTTAGTAATAATAAGGGGAAGTGCGTTTATGATATTTACCATGCCAGGGATCTAAACACAGAACCTTTGCGTTCCAGTAAGCTAGCTCAGCAATCAGCAAAGGCTAGCCTACTGGAACCACAAAGTTCGTCATCATTTATAAGGTATATTTGGACTGGCTGTAATAAATAGTAAAACTTTAATAACTAATTGAATTAGTTTATAAAAATCAATAAGCGCATACCTACCAGTTTTCCGGTTGTTGAAGAGGATAATCAATTTCATATATATATTACTATTAATAAATACCTAATGTACCTGCTGTTGTCCTTATAAATTACTCGTCATCATCATCATCCGAGCGTTAAATCCCGGTTGCGTTCGGAACCTTCAGTCCGACGCTCAGGGTCCGCTTTCCTACTTTTTCTACTCCACTTTGCGCGGTCTTCTGCATCACCCATTTTGTGACCATTGGTACGCATCATCTTTCACAATGTCAAGCCAACATTTCTTGGGCCTTTCCCTTCGACCGGGACCTGGAGGAGGCGGCATGGCTAGACATTTGTTCCCCACATAGTTAGCCACTCTCCGTAAAACGTGGCCGTACCAGCGTAAGCGACACTATATTACTATTAATAAATACCTAATGTACCTGCTGTTGTCCTTATAAATTACTAAACCTACATTATTGTTTTTAAGAAACTAGTATAATTTCATACAAACTTTCAACCCTTTTGCCAAAATAACCCACTCTAAACTTACTGCAGCTGTGGTGGCTGCTTTGACATATTAAAATAATGATGTGAAATATTTTAAATTATTATTGAAAAAAAAGTTTTGGGAGAGTGGAGTTAGGATAGACTTGATTGTTGTGATACTACACTCTCACAGAATACCTGCATGAATGAAATGGTTAGCCTTGTGCTAATTGTTTTGTCTGATGAATGACAGTTCCAATGTTCCACTTTCCCCACCCTCTATCCTATTCCTTTCGTTTGGTGTCTCTTTCCCATTTTCCCTATTCCCAGCTCTTTCCATCCTAAAGGCTGGCAATGTTGACTACGCCCCTGATGGTGCAAATGTCTATAGGCGATGGTAACCACTTTCCATTAGACGGGCCGTCGGCCTGTTTGCCAGCTTTGCAATAAAAAAAGCCTGGCCATAGCCTTGTCCCTGTGAGTGATGCCTAAGAGCTATGTGATGGACTTCAACTCAGATGAATAAAGGTAGACCGAGCCCCGAGCCATCATAGTGAAGATGTTTAAAGGAAGCTGATTTAAATAAGACATTTTGGCTGATTTAATTAAGTGTTGCAGTATTACAAGAACTTAGTATTAAATAATCAAATTAGTAGGGATAAAAATGGTATAATTTCCAGTGGATACATTACTAATACCCACACTAAAGTTCCCACCTGTACTATATATATATATATATATATATATATATATATATATATATATATATATATATACAGTATCATATTATATTTTAGCCAATATTATAGAAAAATAATATAGTATGAAATGTATATTTGCATCACTAATTTGATTATCATGCTTTTTATTCTGATTCTCATGATTATTGTGAAAATAATAAATCTTTGTTGGCCAAGATAATATAATAATATAATGGTAATAAATACACATTGAAAAATCAATGATGAAGTAAACAAAAAATATAATATAAATAATGAAAATTAAACGTGTACTATTTTCCCCCTAAATTTCCCAAAAGTACTACATTTTTACAGCTTGAAAACAAAAATACTATATTTTCTTCAAAAAAAGTTTGCAACCCTAACCCATGCAAACAGAAACCGCGTGTATTACTATATAAGCTTATGCACTTAAGTCTGAAAAAAATGCTTCACATCATTTGATGCTTTTGTTCATGTAAACTTCATCTATGCTTTTATTCCTTCCTGCCCTCATAGGAAGGAACAAAAACATTCCAAAAAAAATCTCGCTTGACTGTCCCCAACGTTCGAGTATTCCTTTTATTCTATGCCTCAACGCAAAACAATAACTTAGAATTAGTTCGAAACACCTGCCCAATTATGCCCGCGAATGGTCATAAACGAGTACAATAGGCTGCTCTTCACAACAACCAATAAATAATTTGAAACTGCCATTCATCAAAATAGTAATTATTCTTTATTTTACGTATACATATACTACACTAGAGATTTCCCCGTAGCCGCGCTGAAAAACCGGCATATGTAAGTAAATCTATGTTACGTATATAAAACTTTAACTAGGTGTTTTTTGTATATAAACCTTCAGTACTAGTAGACAACTGCACAGCAAAAATAAAGAAAAGTCCCAGCCAACCTGATTAGAAGTACCTAATACGCAATGAATGACATGTGGGCAACATGACAACATATTTGTTATTGAATTACAACGATGGTTGTCTACATCGCAATTGCAGCGCCATCTATTTTGCTAATCCGTCTATTCCAAGTAAACGACGTCTTTTATCGGGGTAAAACGTATCTTAAGTGTTGTTTCAGGTTGTAAGCCAGCTTTATGTCGAGTTTCATTCATATACATTCAGTAGTTTCCAAAAAAGATGCGATCGCAGCGCCATCTTTTCTGCTATTTTCGTCTATCCCATGGAAACATGAATAAATAGATCCTTCTAATAATATCAATATCTTAAGTTACTCCCCGTGATATAAGTTAGCTCCGTTTAGAATTTCATTTAAATCTGTGCAGTCGTTTTCACGTGATGCTCTAATAGAGAGACAGACAAAAATTCTAAAATTGCATTGTCGGAATCGCCTGGTCCGAATTATGTTTTTCACACTTTTAAACTTGGATGTACAAACTCGAACCATTTACAGATTTATTATAGTACTAGCTTCACCCGCGACGTCGTCCGCGTGGAATTTGTTTTCAAAACCCCTAGATTTTGAAACATTCTTCATTGGTGCTCCGCTCCTATTGGTGTTAGCGTGATGATATTGTTACAACTCAGGCTCCAACAAAGACAAATTCCACGTACACATCTGTAAAAGCACATTTTATTACCTGTCGGCATTTGAACTAATTGTAATCCTTTTATGATCGTCTTCTTCTGTTCACTCATTTATTGGCATACGTTTCTAGTTATTGTGGCGAACAGCCTATTGTACTCGTTTACGGCCACTCAGGAGCATCATTAGCCGCGTGTTGTGGATTATAAGTACAAGCTAATTCTAGGAAATTATGTCGACGTTGACGGGCGGGCAATTTGTATTTGTGAAGTATAAAACGATGGCCTGATTGCGAGAGGGGATCAGTTGAGCTACAACTACGATCTAGGCGTGACGTGTGTACATTCGGGAATCTAATATTGACGGACTTTGCGCATTTTATTGAATTACGACCTTCTTTCTGCATTACGTTTGGGTTTGTGTTCGGTTATATTTGTACCTGTGTTATACGTGTTTATATAGTTCTAATAAACTCTATAATAATTCTAACGGGATTTTAATTCGAGTCCCGCAAACTCGTAACAATATATAGCCTATAGCCTTCCTCGATAAATGGGCTATCTAACACCATTATTCTGATTTAAAAATTCTGAAAGAATATTTCAAATCAGACCAGTAGTTCCTGTGATTAGCGCGTTCTATCAAACAAACAAACAAACTCTTCAGCTTTATATATTAGTATAAGATAGATAAAATTGTAGTCTTTTGTTTTTTATATTTAATGTTTTCTGTCATTTCAGATTAAATAATTAAATCAACATTAAGGACAACTGAACATCCTGATTACTTAATAGGTATATAGTAGTTATAGTATTATATTAAGTTGAATAAATCTATCTTTTAAAATTTCAAAGAATTTACTTACATTTATTAAAACAAAGAAAATGGCTCACACTATAACATCTCAACCTACTTTAAAATCTGATTACATACCAACAAAGCCAAAAGAACAATCAGAAACTGATCTTACCGAAGAATGTTTAAATAAACTTGAGTATGTCTCATCACCCAGTGATGAGGAAGATGATGGGAATACAAACGATTGCTGCTGTTATTTTAGTCCAGAAGGACCTTATTACCGCCTGAATTGCCTTACATTTTGCTGTAGATGCTGTGGAAAATGCATAGATGAATCCTTTGAAAGTTGTGCTAATAGTATTACAAGTTGTTGTGATGAAGATAATGAAAATCGATCAGTTAATCCTGTATAGTCTTATTTTATTTTTTAACGCAGGGGGTATATGTTTCGTATCATAATGAGTCGCTCTTGAGTGTGGAGGTGGGACCGACCTGCGGCGAGAAGCGCCGCGTCGGGCGTCGCGTGTGCGAAGACCAGGGTCGAACTGGGCTGGAAGGGCCTGGGGCCCGAGACTAGATGATGGTAGAGGGGATACTATCGGAAAATACAGAGATACACAAATTGAGATAAACAAAATATAAAATTTAATTATCAACGATGTAATAAAGATTCTTTACTTGCGTAATGCGTTCCGTTTCATCAGAAATATGTTACGTTCGTTAATTGTTGTTTAAAAATGTTTCAGTACCGAATCTATAGAGTTCTTAAGAACATCTAAAAATTAAATTTCGTTTTTTTTAATATCTATGAAACAATGTAATGCATTACGCTATAATGATACACGTGTAAATAAGTTGATTCGATCAAAAGTTATTGCCGTTCAGAAAAAAATCCAAAACTAGTTGGGGGGGCTTGCTCAGGTTTATTTTCGAATTTTTCTATTTCATTTTTCTCTAATTGTATGAACGAACGAACTATCTGATCTAGTTTTACATTTAGGTCGCAAGAGCGTAGACCTAGCCTGCGCGGGCCTCCTATCCTACGGTTGCCGCAAGCCCCGCAAGCCAGGCCCGTGGTGGGCCCGCGCAGGCTGGGGCCCGGCTGGCAAATGCCACCTCGACTATATGGCCAGTCCGACGCTGGCGAAGACTGGTAAAGATGTTCCCAACTACTTCGCTAAACCTAAACATGTGTCCCATACCCGCGCTTGTGCGGAAGACTATGAGGTCATGAGCGAAGCTACTCCCATGATCAACCGCGCAACAAGCTTTAGTCACCCCGGGAAGTAGAGTTCTTCACCAACAGATGTTAGATAATGCAGGGGACCTCTGTAATGGAATAATAGGAGATTTTGCGCATACCTACGTCTCCGGAGGCGTCCGGGATTCGTATACGCAGCTCTCTCCCTCTCTCTTTGCAGCTTCCTAGCAGGATATTACTGCCTCGCAAAAGGAAGAAACCGCCGACCAATGATCGTCGCTTTAGAATGCTAACCTAAGGCCTGATTTACATCCACATTACTTAAGAAACCACATGTGAAACTAGAGTTAAGCTCTTTTCATAGCCTCATCGCAGTTTGCACAGACATCTACTTATAGCAGCTTCCTATATCTAACTATTCATTCACTTGCCTTATCATCTGTTGAATTTTGACATTACTTGTATGGAGCTTATGTCAAATTTTAACCAATAGCAAGGCAAATGAATGGTTAGTAAGATACAGGAACAGCCATTAATTAAAATCTTATTAAACTGGCAAATGAGAATGACCATCTTAGTATAATGGATAATATAGAATTGCCCCAGGTTGAAAAATTATTTACCAGTAAAGTTACTTATTGTTTTAAATAGGTAATTAAATTTACTTTTTGATAAAATAAGAGTAGTTTCAAAATAACTTGTGAATTTTAAAATATAAGACTTTTTGTAATTGTATTAAAAATGAACATTGCCATCTACTTTTGAATTTTGTGTTAGAGTCTACCGGTAATAAAAATTTACTAACATAAGTGACTTCAAGATAATTTTTAAAAAAGAATAAAATCTACGACATCTTGGAGTCGGTGCCAAGCAAAACATAAAAATTACCATATACATTGTTATAACAACAAAATATTGCAAAATGTAGTCATTGTTATGTTTTACTTGGCACCGAGTTCAAGATGTTGTAGCAAATTTAAATTTTTGGCTTTTAGTTAATCTTGAAGTCAGATTTTGTTCCGTTAGAAAAAAAATATTTGCTACATCTTCGAAATCTAAAGGCCAATAACTATGAAATTTTTATAAACGCGCCTATGATAGCTTGCCAATCGAAAAGTGTTCATGGCTATTTTTAATTAAATTAACTTTAATCAATTTGTTTTCATAACCTTCACTATTTTGAGTTGTTAGTTCTTTAGTTACCTATATTGACTTACCTGTCTATACGTGCTTGCCAGGTACTCATGAACAGAAATAAATAGGCAAGCCTACCAAGGCATATTCTCCATGTTTAAAACTAAATTTATTCAGTTATCAAAATCATAGGCGTGCTTATAAATCAATTAGCGGTCCGCCCCGACTTCGCACGGGTATCTAAAAAGAACTTCTTTGTTGAGTTTAATTATCTACTAAGCGAATTCATAATATTTCCCCTCCCGTACGGCCCGTACCCCAGTGACGCCTACATCGTATAAGCCTAGCTAGCCGATCAGGGTGCGCGGCGACCACGCAACTTTTTTCTAATACTTACATTTTTAAACTTTTGATATCTTTCGAATGGAATGTCCGAGTTGAATAATTCAAAAAGTTATATAAAGGTATTGAAGCAGTCTTGAATAATGATGTGTTCTGCAAAGTTGTAGTCCATTATTTTATTCTCTCATCAATAGTTATCGCAGCGCACGCGATTTTAGGTAATTTTTTCACACCTTGGGTTACATTATTGAACTTTTAATAAGGATACCTAATTTTTTTGAAAATATAATATAACCTATGTCAACCGGGGATAGTGTAGCTTCCCAACAGTCATGGGCATCCTTGGGAGTATGGCCCTGTACGGTGCACCCGTATGGTCCACTGCACTTCACCGCCACAATAGGATTTTGTTGTGCCGCGCACAACGGGTCCTGGCGGTGAGGACCATCCGAGGATACCGTACAGTGTCGTGGACGGCGTCGACACTCTTGGCAGGCGATCCGCCCTGGCCTCTCCATGCGGACGTGATAGCCAAAGTTCGGCGCTCCCGACAGGATGCCCTCGCCCGTGGCATGGTCTATGGCCAGGCCGAACTCCAGGTGATCAGGACGTGGGAAACCGCGGCCATGATCCAATCTTGGTCAGTAGAGTTGGAAAACCCTGTTGCTGGCATTGACACGGTGGAAGCGGTTCGACCGCAGCTGCTGCGATGGCTCTCGCGGAAACGCGGGACCCTGACCTTCAGAATGACACAGATACTTACCGGGCACGGTTGCTTCGATAAGTATCTGTGTCAGATTGCGGGCTGCTTGCCTTCACCCCAATGCCGCCAATGTGGCGCGCTGGACACGGCGTTACACACGCTAGTCGAGTGTGCAACATGGGCACCTCAGAGGTTTGAACTCGAGACACTTGTAGGACCGATCGAATCGCTGGGCGATCTGGTGCAAGCCATGCTGCACAGCGACGATTGGTGGGTGGGTGCGGCCAATTTCTGCGAGACGGTAGTGTCTCATAAGGAGGCCGCGGAACGAGATAAGGAGAGAGATAGTAGTGCGCATGCGTCTCGCGGGCGCCGACGTCAGTCGGGAGCCCGGAGGCGCAGGTATGCGCATGACCTCCCTCCCTGAAATACCGCTGCAGGGGCCCTCTAGCATCTAGGGAGCAGAGGAGTCTTCACCCCTGTTGACGAAGTGAGTTTGCCTCTCCCGGGGCATTCTCAAGCACTTGTGCGCTAGGATCGGTGTGGGCGTAACTATGTTCTGTATCTCACGCCTTTCCTACCATAAGCGCGGGGCACATGGGAGGAGGGTGGTTTTAGTGGGGTATTGATTAGTTGAGTCTCCACACAGGCCGGTTGATTATTGTTTGGATTGCCTCAGTGGAAAGCCTCCATGATCAACAACGGTGTAATCCCTAGCAAAGGACCCGATATGTGCGAAATGCATTTCCCCCGCCTGAAAAAAAAAAGCTTCCCAACAGTGAAAGAATTTTTCAAATCGGTTCAGTAGTTTCGGAGGCTATTCAATGCAAACAAACAAATCTTTCCTCTTTATAATATTAGTATAGATATAATTCGATAAAAAAATATGTCTCATCTAGTTATCAGATGGGTGGAGGTCAATCTTCACCGTCTCCTCCACTATGAAACCTTGTAATCTGAAACAAAATGGTTTTTGTGAAGCATTCGTAATTTAACAGTTATTTGTGGAATACACATTTATCGTAAGCAAATTGTGTCAATTCATATCCTCACACATGTGGTAATGCGCGAGCGAGATAACGAACTGCATTTGGGTCGCCCCATACACAGTACCTAAATAGACAGATAAACAATTATACAGATAAATAAAATTGAAGTGTCTGTTTGTAATGTAAAAATAACGGCTTTTTACTAAATGCATATGAAAGTATATACGCTACTTATATCAAAAAATCATTTTTTTGTCCGTGTTGTGTTTCGGCTAATCTTTGAAATGGCTCGACTCCTTTTGACGGGACTTTCACTGGTAAATATCTGATGTTATAAGTATAAAACTTAGGCTACTTGATTTTTTAGGGTATAGTCAAAATAATAAATTTCACGCGGACGAAGTCGCGGGCACAATATATTTTATTTATATAAATACATAAAGACCAGAGTAAATAACCTCTGCGTTCCAATGACACTTTATTGCACACCAAACTAAACAATTAAAAAAACACCATATTTACAATATTTTAATTTTTTTAATTTTAATTTAAGAATTAAATATACAAATACATACATATATACATAGACACATACATGTATACAATAATATATGTCAAAATACATAAGTTAATATAATAAATTTATTAGCAAATGAAATATTTGAAATATTTATTCTTGCATAAATGTAGTTGTATACAGGTGTTATTCTTAGAAATACATGGTTCAGTACATTTTACCAGTTTCACTGGTGTGCAAGTAGCAATATATAGCATGATATATAATCATGCTAATATGTGTTAATCAGACCGCTATTTGTAGACAAATAGTGTTTCTGAGTAAATTTCTAAATGTTGGTAAGGATTTGGCCTCTGACAATAAAAGGCAGCGTATTCCAAAGTTTGACAGCCTGCATTGCAAAACAATTATCAGTGACTTAGATGAACCAAAGTTTAGTCGGCACAGCGCTCTTTCACTCCACGGCTGCGGCTCTTTAACGAAAATAATAATAACAAATAAATATTTACTGATCTAAAAAAACAGATGTTTACATAATATCATACAGTTCGTTGCACTGCAAAAGTATAAAACTTGCTGCAGTGACAACTCCCACCACAAGACGACGATGTAAATTTTAGTAGTCGGTAAAGCACAGGATACAATATTCCAAGATCGCAGAGCGATCAGACATAACTTATTTTCACATGGGTTCTCAGTAGCGTCTCATGCTCTTTGAATACCTGCGTGCTTGTGGAGCTCGCCTTGTGACACCTGGGCAGCTACCAGGTAAGAAAGGTAACTAAAAATAAGAGTTACTTAACTTAAGTTTATATGGCTGATTTTTATATATGTTTTGTAGAATATTATTCTAAAATAGTATCATAAGTGTCGGGCACTTTCCATGGACCAAAACTTTTGTCAGACGCTTTAAAGCTCCACAAAAAAAACTAAATGAACTTTACTTATTTTTACATGTCTGATTTTTAAATATGTTATTAAGGTAACTATTACAAACTTATATTTCATTCTGTCTGATCGCTCTGAGATCTTACTCTACAACACAAATAAAAAAAACTTAAAACTACATAAAAAATAATGAAAGTCTAGTGTCATTCGCGGCGGCTGTGAGCGCGTATCGTGTTTGTGTGAGTGTAAGTGAGCGCATATGTGTGTAGGTATATGTGGTGTGTGTTTGTGTATGTGAATGTGCGTTATACCTTGCGTATACCTTACTGTGACTGAGTATACGTGTATGTATGTAAGTAACAAACATAAATAAATCTTTTTATTATAGATTAACAGTCAAAATGTTTTCCGTAATGTTTAGTGTAGGCACGGAATATTACCTAATTTACTTTATAAGAGATGAGTAAACATTTTTGACACGCAAGCCTTCAGAAAAGACGCACATTTTTAGAAAACAACAATAGTACGGATAGTCGCTCTTAAAAATCATTATGTATCATCATTATCTCCGTCAAATTTCTGCCCGTCGAAAAGTATTTAAAACAAAGCTAAGTTAAAAAAAACGCCTTTTATGGCCGGTTCCTATACCTAATCAATTGTTCATGTGCTCTAGGTACTATCGGATAAAATTTGTCATAAGCTCCATACAAGTAATGTCAAAATTCAACCGATGGCAAGTAAGGCATGTGAATTAATAGTCAGGAACCAGCCATGAATAAACTTTAATTTTATGTTGTTTATACTTTGCTATTTTATATGACGAGATTGCTGACCACTCTACTAGATAGACCACAGAGCCAGTCACAATACGTCAATTGACACCACTTGACCGATTTTTATTAAATTGAATATAATTTGTCACTCTTAGGACTTATATAGTAGGATTCAGCACATTTTTAGTAATTGTTATTTATATTTTATATTATTTTTAAACGTAGGTATATTTTTTTGATAATAAACAATTGAAAAACATTTCAATTTGATTTATCCACCTTTCAGACCGTAGAATACCATAAAAAATGGCACAAGTTATTACAACACAACCTACTCTTAAGTCGGACTTACCTACTGAAGAGCCTCTAGAACATCTACTCAAGAATGTGTCAGAAAAGGAAATTAACACTGAACAGACTGTAGATGAAGAAAAGAAGACTATCGAAGAGAGATTAGAAGAGAAAAAAGAAAAGAGAAAATGATGACACGTACGTAACAGGAAATTGTTGTGTTTGCTGTGTTGAGGATGACGATTTATACTGTTTTATAGAATGTTTGGTTTTATGTTACAGATCTTGCATTACTGGTTGTTACAATAATTGTACAAATTGTTGCGAATGTGAGTCTAATGATTGTTGTTGTGCTGGAGGTGCTGCAGACCATGATGCATCTGCTGATTGTAATTGCGACGGCTGCTGTGAATGTTCTGATTGTGATTGTTCAGGTGCGATTGTTCAGGGTGTGATTGTTCAGGGTGCGATTGTTCAGGGTGTGATTTTTGAATTCATATTAAAAATGTTGTACGCAAGGCGCTGGTGGCAATGAAGCCTCCGATAATTGTTGCGAAGGCTACGGTGAATGTTCTGATTGTGATGGTGGTTGTTCGGGATGTTTTTAAATTCATATTAAAAAATTTGTTTTGCAAGGTGCTGGAGACGATGACTACTCTGATGATTATGATTCTATTATGACGAGGTCTGCGTTGAATGTTCTGATTTCGAAAATGGTGATTATTCAGGGCATGATTTTTAAATTCGTATATTTAAAAAACGCTGAAGTGTTGTATATTTATACACATACAGCCGATATGAAACTTCTCAAATGTATACTCGAATTTGGATAATTTTACATTTTTCTAGAGATGCTTGTGTACATAACTTTATTTTTAAAGCTTGTCTTAAGTAATGGAGTCAATTTCGTGTTCACTAATTGTATAATCATTATACTTTAGGAGACCTTACCTTGTTTAAATTCCATTAATTATATATAATATAATAGATTTATAACTTTTTATACACCAATACAAAAATGAACTTAAAGACTAAGACTTAAATTTATCTTTTTATGTATTATTACCTACTAACTTATTTGTTTGAAATTACATTTTGTTATGTAAGTCTTTACATAATGAGTTTTTTCATCCTATTGTCTCAACTTAGAAAATATAAAGAAAGGAAAAATGTTTTCAGTTAGAATCTATTAATTTTCTTCTTTTTCAAATATGATTGATTAATTATTTATGTGATTAATTATGTATTATTCGAATAATTTGAAACTTAAAATTCTTTTCCCAAGAAATTTTCAAAATTTCGCTTGATACGATTAGTCCTCCAACCCTCGATATAATAACACCAACTAGTTATAGTACAATAAAAAATACTTATATTATTGAATATATATTGAAGCTTGAATTTTAGATGTATTAATAATAATCTATAAATACTTGTTATTAGAAATTGACGTGCCAAAAACATGGACAATAAAATAAGTACCTATATGTAGAAAATATAATTATAATATTTTTATTTTAGAATATATAATATTCGTTTTTAATCTAAATCCATCTTATTAATTTATTGTATTAGATATTTAATAATTGTCTTCCAAGTGCCAGGAATTCAAAATGGAATTCCATTCCATTTAGTGCACTTAAGATGGCGCTGTACAATATCGTTGAATAACTACAACGCGCTGACGAGATGTTGGGTGCAAAACGTAAACCACAAGTGATGGTCATATTTGGTGGATGCCTATGCCAGCAATTTCAACATCTACAAACATCAAAATCCAGAACAGATTTATGCGCATTGCAGTCGACGCTCCGCCTGCATTGCGACCTGGAGGTTCCCTCCATTAAAGACTACATACTCTCCCTCTCTCGCAATTTCTTTGACTGAGCCCCCCATCACCTGAACCCTCTGGTGACAGAAACGGTCAATTATAGACCCACACCAAACGCTCCCACGAGCAAACGTCATCCTCGCAATATCCTCATTGACGAGCCAGACAAAATCACCCAACTCCTTGCAATAATGAACCTTCCGAGGCTCAGAACATCAGCCTGGCATAACTGACGCCGGAGAGTCCTCGATCCCGGTCCACCCACATAACGTTAAACCCACCAATTTCACCCACTCATTACAGACACAAAATAGCCACACAAGACTATCTTAGGCGTCTGGCTGGAGAGTTTCTTCCGCCGCTTCTTTTCTACCAGCTATTATAACACGTTGCGAAGCGGTAGGATCGGTGCCGCCGGCGGAGTCGATGGCTCGTCTCCATTTGCATCAATTCAGCCTGTTGGCTTAGCTCGTTCAGTCTTTTACAGCACAATCCGATAGAGTCATCCCCTCCACAGCAGTCGAATCTCACAGAAGGTAGCCTCCTCGAGAGCGCTGCTCCCGGGCTGAACGCTTCCACTCCCACGGAGTCGGGAAGCCCACTAAGCCGCGGCATCGCTGAAATAGCTATCTGCGGATATTCAGCTGGATCCTGCACAAAAAAAGTTATCATTATGTGATATGTGAATCATTTTATACATCTAGTTTTTATATTTAAATTTTAAACTAGAATTTTATTGTCTTTCTCTTATTCCAATTTAGAACTAGTTAAAATTACCATCTATCATTAATAGAATTTATAGTACTATCCACTGGGTGTTATAACGCTATATTAATGTTTTGTACGGTTAAATACAACCTTGTATATTTCTTCCATGATGTTACACAGAATATATATTAAAGGGCTGCCAAAAGGAGTCCGAAATCTCGCTCGCACATTCTTGAAGATATATTTGACAGAGTTTACTTACGACAAATCTACGTTCTATGAATCATAAAAAAAATAGGAGCGTATCACACAAATTTAATTTTGATTTCATATACGTTTCTATAAATAAAAATTAATTCTTGTGAAATTTGATGTATGAAAACTTGTTTGAATTAAAATGTTTTTTTGTATGCTCTTGGAGACCACGGACCATAAAAATAGTCTGGAATTTTGGAGGGCTTGCGTGGGCCACTGGAAGGCCAGCACGTAGAAGCCCTTTTGACAATTCTAATGTAACTATGGCGTGACATTTATCGGCCATTATTCCTATCTACATCATATTAGGTTGGGGAAAAAGTTTCTTCGCATTTTATATAAAATTCAAAAGGTTTTTTTATAAAGTTTATTTACATTTGACTAAAGTATGTAGGTGCCATTTTGTTGGATAATTTTTGCTATATTATAGGTAAGGACGTGATCCCATTGCTATAAAAATTTTGGGGCTTCTGATCAAAAAACTGCGACAAGTGGTTTTGGCAGTCCTCTCGTGATGTTAACCTGACACTGTCTAAGGAATTCTGCAGAGACCGAAACATGTGAAAATCTGAAGGTGCAAGGTCAGGACTATACGGCGGATGCATTAACACCTCCCAGCCAAACTCTCGTAACTTTTGTTGAGTGGCTAAAGATGTGTGAGGTCTAGCGTTATCATGGTGAAAAACCACACCCCTTCTGTTGATTAATTCCGTCCGTTTTCTCTCAACTTTTTGCTTTAATCTCATCAGTTGTTCGCAGTACAGCTCAGAATCGATGGTCCTGTCTGGCGGTAACAGCTCATAATGAACAATGCCCTTCCAATCCCACCATACACACAGCATCACCTTGTTGCGAGTTAACCCGGGTTTCGCCATAGTCTGTGAAGCCTGACCGGCCTTTGACCACGATCTTTTTCGCACGTTCTTGTCGTACGTGATCCATTTTTCATCACCAGTTATCAGCTTCTTCAAAAATGGTTCGGTTTCATTACGTCGTAATAAAGAATCACAAATGAGTACACGGTTCATTAGGTTTCTTTCAGTGAACTCATGAGGCACCCAAATATCGAGCTTTTCTGTGTACCCAGCTTTTTTCAAATGCGCCAAAACCGTTTTGTGGTCAATTCCCAGTTCTCCGTCTACACCTTAACTACTAATATGCCGATCTTACTCCACTTTTTAAAAAATGGCATCAATTTTGTCCGTAACAGGGCAACCGGAGTGACGTGCATCTTTGATATCAAAATTTCGGGATTGAAAACGCTTAAACCAAATTTGCGCTACTGTCATAGATACTGCATTAGGTCCATAAACATCACAAATTTTTTTCGCGGCTTGTTTTGCATTTTTACCTTTTTTGTAGTAAAATTTTAAAATGTATCGAATTTCTTCATTAGATTCACTTATTTTAACAATAAGAAAATCAAATTAAAATCACACATTTTCCTAACATGAATTTTTTGGAATTGTCTTCTTTAAAATTCAAACTTTTAATGATACCAAAACCAGCCAGATACAAATGGCATAGCCAAAGAGATCTTATTACAATTTCATACATACTATATGCGAAAAGACTTTTTCCCCAACCTATTATAAACATGCACCCAACGACAGGTTCCGGCCAGTATAGGACTATTGTAGGAAATGAGAACAAAAGGTATCGGGCTATTGGGATGAACTGCTCGTGGAGCTAGGGGTCTGTACTATGGCGTCTGCTCCACGCAGTGTTCGGGGAACATAGAAAAATGGGCAGACGGTGACACGCCACTCCTTGTTTGAGATTCGTGGAATACAGATTTGTCGTAAGCAAATTCTCTCAATTTATATCTTAAAAATGATAATACGCGCGCGAGATAACACGCACTCCATTTAGATAGCTCGTAATTAGTATTACATTTAGATTACTATTATCTTAATTGTATTCCAAGTTCTAGGAATACGAAGTGGATTGTTTTCTGTTACAATATTATAAAACTAGCATATGGCCGCGATTTCGACCACGCTTGACTTGAAATTCCCTAGGGATTCCCAGGACACAAAGAATGTAAGCTATCGTTTTAATGAAAACTGTGTCGGAATAAGCTAATTTTTATGCACCCGAACAACTACAAACTGCTCCCGGGAAAATTCCCGTGGCATTTCCAGGATAAAAAGTAGCGCAGATTTAAGTCTTAAGATGCCGATCAGTGAAAACAACATCGAATCGGCCCAGTAGTTTTTACGTGAATCCCGTACAAACAGACAAACCGACAAACGCATAGACAGACAAGAAATGTAATATATTGCATCGCGTTCTCCGTCGTTTATATAGTCTATTCCAGTTGTTTTTTTAAATAGTTTCAATGTACAGACACATATTTAGAATTTTATAATATTATAGATTGTAAAAGTGTAGTCTTTTGTTTATTACATTTTTTGTGTTTGTGCGTTTGTTTGGAATTCACGTACGCCATGAAAACTGCTGGGCCGATTTGGATGCGGTTTTCGCTGATCGATAATAAATTTACGGACTTAAAATCCGCGGTACTTTATATCCCGAGAATCCTACCGGAATTTTCTTAGGAGAGGTTAAAAGTGGCCGGGTCGGAAAAAAACGATTCCGAAGCGAAATTTTGATTGATCGATAAAATCTTTGGTAAACCAATTATAGTTGTGTATGCCTTTAGTGATATTACTTATCCCGAGTTTTTACGGGAATTTCCGGGATTCATATATTTTCATCCTAAAAAACCCATTACCCTGTTGAAAATAACCTTTGATTTGATATTTAACAAAATAACTGTAACATTTTAGTTACCTGTCCAACGTGGACAAAATCACGGGCAAATGCTAGTTAGATATAAGATTATAATTTTGTATTAATGTTTATATGTGGTTAAAAATGGCCTAGTATACTTCTTCCATGATTTTACTCAGAATACGTGTTCATATGCTTAGCTTTTAATAATAATCAAACGGCAATTGTATTTAAGTTTGTTATTTTGAAATTAATAGTGGCAACACCAAATATATGTCGATGTTTCAACTATAAAATTTGCTCTCTTCCGGCGTAGCCATTGTCGTGATAAGACTTTTTTAATTGTATAAGTTTAGCACACAGGCAGACGACCCACCTCATGGAAAGCGGTTACCATCTCCTATAGGACATTTGCAACACCGAATGCGCTGCTGCTCTCTTAATGGAGAATGGAACCTGGCCCCTAGTACCGTAACACAACCCAAGATTGTTATGGTGGCATACTCTAGATCAGGGGTGGTAGCCATCCAGACGGGCAAATACCCTACCACCTGACTTTGGATTGTTTTGTTGCCTCTTACAACAGGCCACCCGGCCGCAGGAAATTGTATCCTTTTTCCGTTCCTGCACGGATAAAAGACATCCAATCCTTACTGTTTCATCTGTATTACGGTTATAGGACGTTTCACGCAGATGTAGCTATTGGTTTAATGCGTTATTTGAGATGGTAGGGCTTCATCTGCGTTAGTGTTAAAGATTTAGGCTGTTTCACACAGATATGGCGACAGGCTTAATGCGTTATTTGAGATGGGACATTGTTAATGAAGTTAAATATTGACAGATAACGTATGTATGTACACTAATGAACGACATTAGTTAAAGACGTAATTTTTTAACGCTTTAAATAAGACGCATGCGAATCATAGCCTAAATCTTTAACACTAACGCAGATGAAGCCCCAACATGATGGGATTTATTATTAATGTTAATGACGTTAAATACTGTCAGATAACATATGTATTTATATAGGTACACTGATATAGCTATCCGTTAACGGCGTTATGCTTAACGCTATAAATACGACGGATTTAGCCACGGTTAATAACATTATCCCAGGTGAAGCCCGACGGTATCAATAAAAACAGCCCTTTTCATAAACAGGCTAAGGTGGTCCTTCGAGCCGGATATTAACCAAAGTTTTATAACTTTTATCTAGTAATTAAGAAATCAGCCTTATAAGAAAAAAATATTTCAAACCTCGGTTAGTTTGTATTGTTATTGAATATAGGTCTTAAACTTACGAAATTTTTATAATGATTTTATTACTATATTAAAAAGTCAATATGTTTTAAAGGTTTTTTATTTTCAAATTTCAACCACACCGATCACATTACAAGTAAAGTCTAATAGTAAAATGACTAGAATATAGAGATACAATAAAACGTTGGAAAGCTGCTCATCTAAAGAGTATTATAGACAATAGACATTTATAGAACCATGTTTGTATGACGTCAGTAGACCTCTAATAGTAGTGAAGTAAGAACCAGGGGAAATCAGACGTACGTATACATTGTTTTTCCTTAGAAGATTTTTTCGTACATTACAAACAGGATTTTTGCAATTAGGACATTTAAACATTGAATAGTGTAACTATTCAATGTTGTTTAAATGTCCTAGATGACATAAACCACATATTAATTATCCAGACACAATTTAACAAAAAATTATCGTAGGAAGAAACAAGATATACATAATATGTATACGTATGCACTTCAAATCAAAGGTAATAATTTTAATATAAGTCTACCAGACAGTGGCGTTGCGTAGTGGGGGCGGCCCGCCCCGGGCGGCAAAATTTCACAATAAATAATATAAATATTTGAACCATTTCATATTTTTATCGCAACTACAAATTCGGACCGATTGAAAAAAGCACAGAATTATTCATTACTTATTCTGTGACGAATTCGGGGAATCCCCTTTCTTTGAATAATATTTTGTAGCGACTGCTGGCAACACAAAAGAAAAAGAATTTTGAAAATCGGTTCAGTAAATCCAGAAATTACCCCCTACAACATCACAAACACACAAACTTTACCTGTTTATAATGTAAGTATAGATATAGTATGCATTAAATTTAAATACCTAAATAAAAGGGCGGCAAAATAGTCTTCCGCCCCGGGCGGCCGTCACCCACGATACACCGCTGCTGCCACACTGGGCGCTGGGGAGCGAAAATTTGTCCGAGCCCCCAAAGAAAACAATAAAATTTAATATTTACGTACCTTAAAGTAAATTTGGGTACATTTTCAACTATCGGAATAATTTTTCTAGTTTTTAAGTTGGCAAAATTTGTTATGATATCGTGTGTTTAAAACTAGCCGGGCCTGGATGTACTGCCTTATGACGTCACAGTTCTAAAGAGTCAAATAGCTTATTGATCATGGTTTAAACAATAATTAAAATTATTTTTATCGTGTAATTGTGAATTAATAAGATGATAGGAAGGCGCTTTTATATTTACTTTAAATTAGAGTTTTTTGCAGTGTGTCAAATACCCTTTTGTTGCTGGTGGAAGTGTCCATGTACAGACTATTTTTCAGTCTTTATATTATAATGTAAATTATGGATGGGTGATACGAAAATCTATTCCACTCTCGGTGGAGGGACTTGAGAAATTTGATTACTAACGTCCATTGATAGGATCTAAGCTAACGTCATACAATATGATACACTATTTTATAAACTGGTTGCACAAGTTCGAAGTTTTGCAGGATACAGAGTAGTGAAATATCGTTTTTAAATATTGCTTTACACGATTTGTTTATAAAGCCAGTATCAAGTTCATTAATATTTAAAGTGGAATGCCCATTCCCCCACATACAAAAAAAATATCTGAAATGAACAATAGTCATTAAATGATATTAAAAGCAATCTGTATTAACTCAAGTCGCAAATGCAAAACCATATAAACCATGAATCAAGTAAACATAAGCAATCTTTCAATGCTAATATCAAACTGTCAGTATGGCAAAGGACATGTGATTCATACAGCCTACCATACGTTTTCTATTTTGAAAAGAATTTGATTTATTTACTATTGACATTATTGATTGTGTTAATTATATTTACGGTAAATAAAGGTCGAATTATATTAAATTAATGATAACTGCACTAATTCTAAAATAGTTCGTTATATTTTATTTAACGATTCTTGTTTGGCTAAATATCACTTACTCATGTCAAATAAAAACTGACCTCCATTACAAATATTAGAACGAATTAGACGGATATCAAGTTAAATAATTCAATTATCGTTATATTTTTACCCTAGTAAAACAAACTTGAGAATTACTTCAATATACATATTTTATCTAAAATACTAGTATTTGCCATTAGTAGTTTCTGTTCATTTCAGGCATTCTCCTTTAGGGCCATAGTTTATTAAAGCCACCAACCGACAAGTATCGCCGTATACCAAGTACACGGATGAACGCCGCGTGGTCAACGAGCGAATATCACGTGGTCCACAAATCTTCGAGTAGTCTGTTAGCGTTTATTACTATGTTTATAGCTGAATCTCGCTGAGCAGCTTGTAATTACCAAGTGGTTTACTCGCCGGCTGTGGGTCAGTTTGCGACCGAGACGATCCGGTGACGGTTGGCTTAATGACCTTCAAAATAATCTTTGAGCAAATAAGCACTAGGCGAAAGCTAGGCCCATGTAATAGAAGTCAAGTCAAATTGTAGATCTCTGAATGATGAGGGGCGAGGGCTAGACGGTCATAGCTAGGTATGCGATCAGAAGCGTGAGAGTGGACGTCGCTGACGGTTATCTCCACATTAAGAATTTTCAAGAAAAATGGACAAAGTCACAGACGGTCAGTATTTAAAAATAAAACTGCATTAAAATGTCACGTAAGAAGTAGTGAAAGTCATTTTAACTTGTGCAACCAGAATTTAGTATCAGTAACTATATTTAATAAAATTCTAAACTACAGACGAAGTTTAACAATATTATAAGATAATAGAAGTAACAATTATAATAGATAGTTTTTAAATATGTGATATATTTCTTTATCAAGAGATGTAGGTACAGTGGCATAGCTAGCATGGGTGGCACCCGGGGCGGATATTGTAGGTGATACCCCTAAACTCAATCAAAACTGTTAAAATAAAAAAGAAAAGTAATAATAATTTACATTTTATTAAAATACGAGTATTACAAATATTTTATATATACATATATATGTAAAAGAAATTTAGTTAATAAAAAAATAAAATTTCTTCCTTCTAGCTTTAACACTTGCAAACTCCGAAATCACGTCATCGAAATTTATATTTTGTGTTGTTCCATGTTTACGATTTTTTATAGGTGGCACTATAACTACTGCTACTAGCTACGCCACTGTGTAGGTACAAACAGCAGCGAAAAACTTTAAAAAACTCGCATCCATTTACTTATCATACTACCTGTATTCTACTCATATTCAGGTTGTTTGCCTGTCATGGGCAGTGCACGCAAATCTTTATGGCGTTTCCATATTATATTGCTGCAGCGTAATATTGTAGACAGGTCGTTTAAGTTTGGCACGGACTCTATGTACTTATACTTAATCTGGCCATAAATACTGTTACAATTAAAAAGAAACAAAATATTACATTTGAATTTGGAATCTGTCATTATATGATTGTTCATTGTGTTTTCTCATTTTGGCGCCAATACATTGTACAACATTTTGCGATATTAAAATGGAGTGGGGCGATAAAGAGAACCAAATCGCTATGATTGCATTTACAACACACAACACAAAGTAGGTATGGAGCCAAATGCAATTTTTAAAACTCTCCATACGCTTGGTATTAGACAAATGTTTGTGTACCGGGCTATTAATAGGTACAATGAGACCTCTTCTGTTTGTGACAGAAAAAGATCTGGCCGTTCACGTAGTGTTCGTACGAAAAAGGTGGTCAAAGCAGAAAGGGAAAGAATTCGAAGAAATCCTCTCCGAAAGCAAAAGATTTTATCTCGGGAGATGAAGATATCACCTAGAACCATGTCGCGTATTTTAAAAGATGACTTAGGACTTGCAGCCTATAAGAGACGCACTGGTCATTTCTTAACTCATAATTTAAAAAAGAATGGGGTGGTAAAATCGAAACAACTACTGAAGCGGTACGCAAAGGGAGGTCACAGACAAAATTTGTTTACGGATGAAATTTTTTTTACAATTGAGCAACATTTTAACAAACAAAATGACCGTATTTATGCTCAAAGCTCTAAGGAAGCTTCTCAATTAGTCGACAGAGTGCAACGTGGGCATTACCCGTCTTCAGTGACGGTTTGGTGGGGTGTTACCTATGAAGGAGTGACTGAGCCATATTTTTGTGAAAAAGGTATCAAAACATAGGCACAAGTGTATCAAGATACCATTTTTGAGAAGGTAGTTAAGCCCCTTAACAACACCATGTTCAATAACCAAGAATGGTCCTACCAGCCAGACTCGGCGCCGGGTCATAAAGCTCGGTCCACGCAGTCTTGGTTGGAAACGAACGTTTCGGACTTCATCAGAGCTGAAGACTGGCCGTCGTCTAGTCCCGATCTTAATCCGCTGGATTATAATTTATGGTCAGTTTTAGAGAGTACGGCTTGCTCTAAACGCCATGATAATTTGGAGTCCCTAAAACAATCCATACGATTGGCAGTGCAGAATTTTCCCATGGAAAGAGTACGTGCTTCTATTGATAACTGACCTCAACGTTTAAAGGACTGTATTGCAGCCAATGAAGACCACTTCGAATAAACTTTTTATATTTTAAATTGTTTTATATTCATGTATTAAACTAACACACTCTAAAACTTGTAAATGTTATTTGCAATAGAAAAAAAATTCTTTGTTACAATATTTATGGCAAGACTAGGTATAGTAGGAGCCTTGAAGTTCTACACGTCATTACACAAAATATAAAGGTTTACGAGGTATTAGGTATGAACAGAGAAAGAAAGAGAAGTCTTTATTAGAAACAGCGACGCACTTACGCTGCTTACATAATTATGATTTAAAAATAGCACATTTTGTAAATTGTACCTTTGTCGTGTTTTCAGCAAACAACATTTGTAATCAGGACATTGCTGTGCTGGAATTATATCAGACATAACGTTGATAACCAAAGG
Source organism: Dendrolimus houi (assembly GCA_039645545.1). NCBI lineage: Eukaryota > Metazoa > Arthropoda > Insecta > Lepidoptera > Lasiocampidae > Dendrolimus > Dendrolimus houi. The sequence goes on along the minus strand of CM077139.1, from coordinate 4,716,994 downwards.
ATCCAAATTAAGTAATCTATAATTTATGATGATAACATAATTTTTGGGTCTTTATAATTGAAGTTAATGAAGCTTGCCTAAAATATTTTATCTACTGTCACATTTTTATGTCTGTAATAAACGAACAAGAGAGCTGAGCAGTTAATATTGCGCTCTCGCTCGGTCGATATTCGGACTCGTTAAGGCGGATTTATATTAATTTGTCTAAGGTGACTCAACGTGAGAGTTTACACGTATTATATAATATACACGTATAGTATATTTTTTAGAAAAAATACAGGTAGGTACTCTGACGCGTTACAACACAACTACAGAAGCGTTAATACTTCTCTGACGCGGCCGCTCCTCCGCCTCCCTTACCTTTCCTACCCCGGGCACTCTGCGCAGATCGGGATTACTTCTAATGCGACACAACATAAACTATCACAACATTTTGCGTCACGCTGATATAAATCTCATCATACTAAATGTATGAAACCCATACCGTTCTAACGCATCACAACACGACTTGTCAGACAAATATAAATCCGCCTTAAACCATCTCTTCCGCACTATACGCTGTCAGGTGCAATACTTGACTGAAAACGTGCAAGGGCGACGGAAACACGGGACCCTGACGTATAGGATGACGCAGACACTTGTCAGGCATGGGTGCTTCGGCAAGTATCTGCATCAAGTTGTGGGGCGGTACTCTACACCCCTATGCCATGAGTGCGGTGCACCCCTCTAGACAGCGTTTCATACGCTCGTTGAGTGCGCCGCATGGAGACCCCCAGAGGTTTCTAGTCCAGGCTGAGGCTGGACCGGTGGACTTGTTGAAGGGCTTGGTCGGGGCCACTGGTAAGCGGTTTCTTCCTTTTTCTAGTCAGTAATAACTCAAAAGGATACCACCGAGAGAGAGAGAGAGAGAGACAGAAGACGATGCAAGCGGCCTTCGTCCGCTGTCGACAGATGGGGGTTCGGAGACGCCGTCTCTCTTTTCTTTCACCATATCCCAATTTTGGGGTCGGCACAATATGTCTTTTCCTTCCAGACTCCTCTATTCAGATATACATATTCTGTCAAAATCCTTTACACAATCCATCCATCTCTTTTATGTCTACCTTTACATTTGTACCCATCTTACTCATTATATGCCCATACCACCTTAATCTTTTTTCTCTCAATTTTTCAGTCAACGGTGCAACTTTCAAAGATCCCCTATGTATGACGCCCTTACGCACAAAATCTACTCCCATAATTCCGTAGCAGAGGGCCGCTGTTTACGAGGGTATCAGTGGACCTTCCGGCTTCCCTGGGTTGCACCAATCTTGCACACTAGTACGTCATGGTGCAGTTAACTCTTCTATCCCGTGGCGTTGTTACAGGGTGTATATTCGTCGGGATGCAGGTAGGTTTAAAGGGTAGTTCGTCTGCTCTCTCCTCGGAGTTGAGGCACCGATAGCATACGAGAGTCCCACGCGCACTAGTACAGGCGGCACTAGGCACTGCACTTCGCCACCGAATGTGTAAAAAAACAAAGGGCGAATGTAAATTTTGCGCGTACTGTAAGTACCTATAATATATAATTCTTTGCTTGATATGCTAGATAGTGTTATTTTTTACATTCTAAATTACAGATATATGGATAACACATATTATGTATTGATAAATATACAATAAAAATAAAAGAAAATATGAATTGTGAAAGTGGATTGAACAGTTACAACACATCGTAATTATTATGTCCTTTATGATAAGATAGTATCAGTATGTTATCTACCTTTTTTATTATACTACTGTATCTTTTTTCACGATAATTTCATAGACACCAAACTATCAAAATGTATTCTATGTAGTATATATCTATTTACTAATGTTAAAATTACTTTTGTTAAAAATGGTAATTTGCTATTCCTTCAGTGCCTTAGCTGATTTTAACGAAATTTTTAACATTTTTTTATGACCGTGTTTTTTTTTTATTTCGGAAAAAGTAATTTCTAATATTGTAGCTATAAATTTAAATTCAAGTATATAATAAGTAAATAAAAACATTTTGAAATTTATAATGCTTTAGAACTTTCTCTTAGTAATGACGTAACACTTAACAGTTACGTCAATTTTTTTATAATAATATTTTCCATTCAAATAATAATTATTTTTCTAAAATATTTGTCACTAGGTATAATGACTAAAAACTCATGAAGAAGATTTTCACGATTTTGTAACGAAACTCTCGCCAAACTATGGTACTATTCAGTTAAACCAATTAGTGAATAAAGGAGTTATGTAACATTTTTTTTTAATTTTCGCGTATGAAGGTGTAATGTAAGTATTCTATACACACTATATTAGACCTTAAAACAATGATACTTGAATTTTGTTTTGAAAAAGCAAGTGTTTTTACAATGTTGTCACATGACCCCTTAATCTACGGTCGTTTTCATTTTTACTGCCTCTGTGGTCTGAGCATTGGCTAAATTGATTCCTGACAGTGTATGTAAATAATATACTCATAAACGAACTTTCTTTTATTTATTGTAGTCTGGGTGTTTGGATTTAGCCCAGTTATGTAATTAGTTAATACTTCATAGTTTAGCCGGCTAATGTAAACTTATAAAATTATTACACACTGGATAACATTTATTATAAATTACATTTTTCAAATATACACATTATTTTCACTTCTTTCTTTTATCTCAATATTTTGTTAAAAATATTTAATTAAATAAATGGTACTTCAATTAAAATGGCAAATAAATTACCCTGTTAGTTATTATTCCCTGACTTATTATTTTAATACTTATTCATTAAAGTATTATATATGTATAACACAGAGATTTCATACGCCTGATTTACATACATTCGCATTAGTTAAATAGTAAGTTAAGTTGCGAAACTGGTAAGTTAAGCGACTACTTAAATGGAGTTCGCTATCTCTCTTGCACATTAAAACATTTACTACAAATCTGTATTTCACAAATCTTAACAATAAAATTACGAATGTTTCAAAGAAATTTAATTTTGCTTCATGTACATTTCTACATATAAAAAACAATTCTTGTAAAAAAAAAATTGAATGTATTATTATGTATGAAACTGTCTTTGAAACAAAGTGATTTTTTTGTGAAAAATTCGTTATGTTATTGTTGAGATTCCTAGAATACACCTACAGATTTTTCGTAGTAAATTCAGTTAATTTGTATCTTCAAAAATGCAGTAATGCGGGAGCGAGCTAGTGAATTTAAATCCTTAATATCTTTTAGACAGAAATTTAGCAGTTAACTAATAAGCTATCGATTTAAATAGATTTAAGTCTAAAAGATGATAAGAACTGTTGGAGCTTGATATTTCTGGTGAAACACTGGCCAACAGAATTGCCATAATATTTCTGCAGGCGTTAATTATTTGTATATTACCTAAACAAACTATGGGTAGAGGTAAGGAGAACTGACTCATGGGTGGAAAGTTGAAAGTGTCCAGCTATAAACAGTAAATAATAGTTCGTAAACCCTCTGGAACGGCGCTAGCGTAGGCATGAATGTAGCAGTTGTTAACCGATTGAAGTATGCCGAGTTAGAAATTTTAATATATTTAGTGACTAAAGTAATTGGTGATAGTACGCTATTAAAAACGTCAACTATTTACGTAGTATAACAATTTAGTAAATATTATATAACCTCGAAGAATTATTGTTATGTGAAACCGTGAAGAGTAATTTAATTTCGAAAACTTTGAATAATACTCTTAGTGGTTTTTTAATATTTGATTTTATAAAATATAAATACTTTATAATACTCCTGTAATAAGTATTGGCGCTTTCTTTAAAATTTACCCTGATGCTAATGTGGCGCCACACTAATTTAATGGATTGGGATGGACACTTCTTCATATACATAGATGGTTCTCCTTACCCTCCATATAAACAACGTGCAAAATGTATCTGCATTCACTTTATTACGACTTTAAAGTCAATATACAACAAGATTACTAAGAAATTTCATTTATTCTTACCTAAGTTCTTACCAAGGACTTATTCGCAAGTTAAAAAACTATGTAACGACTGTAAATCAAGCTTTAGTAAAAGCAAAAAATATTTAATAGTATAAGAGCTCATCCAAGAACGAAATTAAAAAATTCGACAAAACATGTCAAGATTTTTTTTAGTTATAACAAGATACACGGCTGCACTCAGGAAGTTTAGAGGACAATTGACTATTAGTACTTAAATTTCTCTATTTTTGACAGAAACATTAACAATGGTCATTATAGTGGTGCAAAGGTATTAAAGGTAAGTTCATAACTTAATCCTTACGTTTCTACTATAATGTATGTATTTGATTTACTATAATGGTTTATGATTGTATATATAAACCAAAAATGCTATACAAATTCTTACCATGGAAACAAGTCTAACGACTCATTGGCTACGAGTGCAGCGAACGATAATTTTAGAATTATATGAAGGATGAAAATATTACCTAACCTATCTTTGGTGTAGATTTTTAAACTAATTTACCATAATTATATATAATATTATCTATGAATTACGCATTAAATGAGTATTGTTTTTTATATAGTCTATATATTAAATACACGTGTAGATTTAATAAACTATTACCAAATTATATGAAACTTAGATTACTTGTCTTTAATAAAGTTTTTGAATGTATTTGATAAAATTTGACAAGAGTTGTGTCACTAAATATTAATTCAGAAGTAGCATATGGCAATATTCATATTTGTAATTTGAATTTACAATGGAAGTTACGGCATGGGTGTAGCTAATGAATAGAATTGCAGACACGTGTTACAACTTATAATAAAGTCTAAGAGACCGCATGTAAACGACACTGCTACCGCGCCACAAAGAAGTAAAGCGCGGTAGCGGCGCGGTGGCGTGGTGTTGCCTGTGCCGTCTGCGGCACGTGTAATCTATTTATTTAAGACTACATAAAAGATAATAGTAATATACATCCATCAATTATAACTTTACTGTTAAATTCATATTAGAAAAAGTCATATTTTAGGGAATGTCATATTATTAAAAGAGATTTGACTTTCTATTGGCGTGCTGTTGCATCCTCAACATATACCTACATATAAATTCAATGTGTGCACACAAATCTTCAATGTGCATATGTCTTATATGCACCGGCTTTAGTTAACGTCCCTCGTAAGTTATTATTAGAGATGCTATGAATATTCGGCTACTATTCGGTATTCAGCCGAATACTGCGTCCTATTCGGACGAATACCGAATCGTAAAAAAAGACGAACATATTCCTCAAAATTATATTTATTTCCATCAAAAATTGATAGTTAAACTATGTTTTAACAATTTTAAATGTGATTTTAATTATTTTTTACTTTAATATTATATTTCAGTTAGTTAGTAGTAGTAATATAATCAAATAAAAATAATTTAAAATCGCACTTAAAACCGTTAAAACATGTTTTAATTATGTGCACCTATCATTGGCAAGAACGTAAGAAAATACTTCACAAATTATTGCTTCAATATTAACCTGCTACGCGCAAATTGCACGTGTCTTACGCCGAATATTCGGCGCTTCGGCCGAGAGCGTGGCCGAATATTCGGTATCCGGCCAAACACTATTCGTAGCATCTCTAGTTATTATAATACTTATGTATATTGGTATACAAACTATATTATTGTTGGCACCCCACCCAATCATTCACACCCAGTCAATTTATGTAAGCTTATTAAAATAATATATTGTTTTATTTTTAGTTATATAGTTATTATAAAATTAAATTATTAATATTACATATCTTTACATAGCATAAAACTAAGATGCTTTCCACGTCTGTCTGTATATCTGTTAACTCCTCCTAAACCACACATATTTTTAAGCGGTTTTCAACATCAGTTAGATAATTTTTCACTTGAGGATTATGTCCCACTGCTGGGCTCGAGCCTCCCACTATAGGGGAAGGGGTTATAATATATAAACCTAGTTAAGGTTTTATGTAAGTAGAAAAAAAACAATATTTTGCAACCGAGTCGTCGAAACGCGTTTAAATAAAATTTAAACCAATGTAACCTGTGTGATAGCTTGCTGGCTAAATAAAGTTACATGCGAGGTTTGTTTAAACCCCTAGTTATTAATGTAAAAAAAAAGATATCTTAATGTGTTGAATAAATTGATAGGTGCCCATCATTATGGGGGCAACAATGGTATAATTTCTCCTAAGTTTAGTATAGCTTAATTTATATCAGGAAGATGATTATTACTATATCAATAGTTTATTTTAATAGCTATACTTCAAGAGATCAAATACATTAAGAGTAGTCAATTAATATAATAATGAGACAAAATGTCTTAATACTATTAATAAATAAATTAAATAGTACATGGCACATTAACGTGAACGAGTGAAGTTTAAATATGATTTATATGTTCTGTCTCATTCACACCAATAATATGAATAAAGTGCGAACGAGAAGGAACTATATTAGACGTAGTTTAGAAATATGTTAACTGTATTAATTCTTAATTTTAATACTATCTAAAACTTCATGATTAATAAAAGTTGAACACAAACTAAATTTAATATTTAGATAAGGAAAGCTATCTTGTAAAAATATTATTACTAACGCTGACAATGAAATCTAGAGCCACGAATTCACTGGGTAACAAAATTACGGAGATTTTTGCCGTTTACGGCTGTTGCGGTACTTACATGCATATGCCTTTATTCTGAATAGTTACATAAGATTTATACGCTCGTTAATAGAAGGGTTATTCATAATTACATTATTAATACATAAATAACACCGATAAATCTCGTATAACTAGGGTAAACTATACAACTCACTGTTGGCACACCCCTCAATGATTGACTCTATTCATTTATCCAAAACATAAGAAATCTTAATTTTTTGTAGCCATATAATGGATAGTAATAATATTATTATATGGCTCCAAAATAAATAATATATTATGATTTCTTAATATCTTGAATAAAGGATGATTTCCACCTAACGGCTCGCATCGGATCGAAAAGGATACAAATGGATGCGGCGACAACCGATCGCGTCCGGCAAGATGTCGACGCATACGATCAGCTCCGTACCGTAGCTTGCGAACGTATCTGTTTCTGCGTCTAGTAAAATCTGGTTGCAGATTGTTCCATAGAATAATTAATTTAATGTAAAATATATGTGAATGATGCTTCAGTAAAGGACTGACCGACTGACTGACTGATAGACATTTGTTAATTTTTATTTTTTAAGGTTTAATTTAACAATAACAATGCATACATGCATGCAACTTGTTGTAATTATGGATCTTTGTGTGCGAAATAAATAAATAAGTATTATTATTAAAATAGTTTAATTCCTACCGTGTTGACGTGTTCTAATTGAAACGATTATACGCGACGACAGTCGAAAAGATCCGATCGGATACGACGACTGGCGAACGGAGCCGATTGCGCGTCGCCGCATACTTTCGGCTACAATCGCGTGTCGCGGAAGACGCCCGCGGTGAAGCTGCTGTGCGCGGCTTGGTAATATAGACTTTAAATACTAATCTGTACACGACTTAATATCGTTTAAAGATTGTAAAATCCGTTCCGTTCCGATCCGAGCCGTTTGGTGGAAAACATCCTTAAATTGACAGGGCGTCAATCACTTGGTGCCAACAATGGTATAGTTTACCCTATTATGAATAAGAGGCCCTGTAGACAAGTGGCATTACCGCTAAACGAATTGAACAGAAAATGTATGGGAATAACATATCGTTACGCTAAGTATCATGGCATTGCCATAAATTTTCATTCAATTCGTTTAGCGCTAATATCACTTGTCTACAGGGCCTGGGCTCTTATTTGTCGCAAGTTTTGAATGTTTCAGAAACACATAGATATTGTTTCTCAGCGAATTACTTATGTTGAACGTGGAGAAGAAGAAATAATATTTAAAGTCGTATAGCAATATGGTTTAGCATATTTAGCAAATTTCTTTAACGTAAGAAGTTAAGACTATATTAATTAATTAGTAATTTATATATCGGTCTCCTTGAAAATATTGCAACTTTCGTCTACGTTGAAATGTATGTATCGAGAGTTTGGAGAATCTGCGATGCTTTCAGAGTGATCGGTCTCGTCGTTCCTCATGTTTTTCGGGGATGTTTCCGGATGACACTCTTGACGGAAATTGCCTGGAAATAATATATAAAACAGTAATAGTAGTAGAATTTGAAACATAAAAGATTGCTAAGATAATAATTGTATAGTAGAATTTGAATAGAAAATATAGTATGCATACAAAATATAATGTCGACCCCAAATGAGTGGGATGAAGATAATTTTTTAAATTATTACCTTTATTAAACCGAAAAGAGTTTAAGTACAATTAAATTAATATATATGTTATAATGCCTATCAGATTTTAAATTATTAATGTGGTGATTAAGTAATGAGCAAACTTAAGTAATAAATTTAACGTAGTTCAACTGTGTTTAGATAGTTAAAAATAATTATCTCAACTTTATTTATAACAATTGTGTTGTAAGACGCCTTAAATCATTACAATAAACAAAAAATATATATTACAGAATTTAAATAAATTCGATTTATTTGCTGTTTATATTAATTGTTCGTTAAACTCTTCGCAAATAAGTGTATGAAAATAAAATATTAATTTAAAAAACAGTACTTACAGAGAAAGCAGACATTCCTGATAACGAAACACGAAGCTGGTTATAATACGAGCGAAACTTAAATGCGCCTCTGACGTTCGTACACGCCACTGCGTTGAACTCAGTTATAAGGTTTATAATGCGATACGTGCAAAGCGGAGAGGGGATATTGTTCTGCTCTCGCTCAGCCGCTATCTGGACTCGCATGCCATGTATTTTATACACCACAGTCACGTGTAACAAACGTGAACACTCCGTTAGACTTGCGTAACTTGGCAACTTCACTCAAACGCATTTAAGTTTTGCGCGTAGTTTACTACGAACAACAGTCTCTAAACAAACATCAAACAAGGAATGGCAATTCGATAATCTCGCAGTGGACGTAATTCTGAAAAGCTCTTAAACTCCACACGACCAGATGGCGCCTCAAAATCATTCCTATCTCGCTTTTTGACGTTTTACTATGTTTTTTATTAAATCAATCGGCGGCCTCTGTGGTGGTTGAGCGGACTAAGCCTTTGATGGCTTACCTTACTGCAACACAGAGGCTCCGGATTCGATTCCTGGTATAGTAAAATTCGGAAACGAATTTTCTGCGTTATCTTCTATGGTCTGGGTGTCTGAGATCGGGCCCAGAGTAGTCCGTTGTATAATATATGTCTGTTTGTCTGCCGATTATTATAAAAAAAATTGAGCCTTAATTATATCGTCCAGCTTTTGACCGATTTGATATAAATTGACAGAATTTACTTACGACAAATATGTATTCTACGAATGTTTTACAAAAAAAAAAACATTCAGAACAGGTTTCACACATAAACATTTTCCCCATAAACATAGATCTTTATATATAGGAATATATACTAAATCAAAATGATGTATATGAAACATTTGTAATATTATTTGCAACACCAGAGGCGTAGCCAACGCGTTGCCGGCCTCTAACAAATTACCACTAATAGAATACAAATTTGTCGTAAGTAAATTTAGTCAATTATATCACAGTGCCTCGTACGAGGATATGCGCAATTCTTGCGAGGAACGTTATTGCTGTTACATATTTGAGAGGCGTTTCCGTGCCCACTTCGATGGACGTCATTAAAAATTATTATTAATCACAATGAAATATAGTCTATATCACACAGGAATCATGTAGCTTTCCACTGATGAAACATTTTCCAAAATCGGTTCAGTAGTTCAAGAGATTCCTTCCTACAAACAAACACAAACTTTATCTCTTTATAATATTAATAAAGAAAATAATACGTCAAAAATCAAGAGAATAACCTAGCGCCACGATCATTTAGGATTTAGACTGCGCGCAAACCGGCCACATACCACAGCCACCGGTGGCGACCACACGACTGCGGCTAGTCGCTACAAAATGTATGAAAAAGCGTGTGAACTGCTTGTCGCTGGCCAACAGTGTTTGTGGTTAGTGGCCCATTTCCGTGCAGTTATTCAGAACACACATTTTAGTGGATGCTTGTCATGCTTACTCTACTTCCATGACGCGATTAAAACTGTTTTGTTTATTACAGAATAGCTATGTTCAATAATAAATAATTAAAAACGCTCAGTAAAACAGTTTTAATAACGTATACGTATGGCGCAGCCATAATTTATGCCCGCTATTAACAATAGGGAGGTTAAAATAGCCACTTTCACAGAATCGTATTAAGAATACGTCAAATGTCAAAATAAGATGGAACCTAATGTTACTTCTTTGTCAATAAATTTATGTTCGGTTTCTATATCTCGCCGACCGTTTGCCTTACTATCGGTTAAAACTGGACAAGCTACATACAAGTAATGACGAAATTCAGCCGATGGCAAGGCAAGTGAATGGATAGTAAGATAATATAGGAACCGGACATTAGGCATATGTCAATTTGACGTTGGCGTTTCTCTGAGTGACCATTTTAAGGCCCCTGAACAGTAGATAAAAATCAGCTATCTATGGCTGCCATAAAGTTTATTAGGGAATATGATATTCGCAAAAATATTAAGGAATAAGCGATTAAAAAAAACAACATACATTCAGTGCGGAATGTTTAATACTACATAGCACCACGTCACAAACACTAATCGAAATACTATAAGTGCATTACGTATTATAAAAGAGTTAAATGAGTGAAAACTATTTTCTCACTAGGAATGCATTAAATAAAGAATAATGTTACCAGTCTTAAAAATTAGTGACTATAAATTAAAGGAAAGTTTAGGTAACTTAATGTTTCATTAATTACTTACATTGAGTTTTAATGCCGATTAAAGGACCAATTGTTTTTTTTAATTTTGATGGAGAAGATTTTTATTTTTGCTTGAGCAGGAGAGACTAGATATTAAAGAAGTTTTGGTATGATTCTTAAAAAGCTATTTAAATTATTATACAGTATAAATTAAGTTTTAATTACCTAATTATTAAATACTTCAAAATTAAATTAAAACTAATTGAACTTTATGCACGTATATATCGTTTTTTTTTAGAATGTTTTACGGTTCTGGCTACAAGGCCTTATGAACCATACCTACCCGCATCTTTGAATACATTTATTTTTTCACTATAATTACATAGGCCCACAAAAAAAGTTTTGTGTGCTGTGTGTCAGAGTATAATTTTCTGGCGTATTTCTTCGTGCTTGACGCGAATCAAAGCAAGAGAAAATAATAACTATGACAATGTTATTTTCATACAGAAAACAACTGGATTGTGATTTTTATCGCTTTCTTTTCAATTATAAGGGACCAATCATAAATTTCGTCACAGCTTAAAGGGGGGGGATTAAATTTCATATTTAATAAGTAAAGAAACACGTGTTTCAAAGTTAAATACTCCTTTTTTCAATTCATTTTAATAAAATATGTCTTACTAAATGCGAATTAAGTTAAATATATAAAATTGTAAAGTGTTTTTACTGTCTGTCAAAATTAAAACTACTTAGAAACTTGACCAGCAAGTAAAGCAACTTATCAGACCTAAATGTTTATTATTACAGTTTACTAGACTAGGCTTTTGCAATGTATTTAATACTTATATTTAACTAAGTATTGACGCTTAATAAATTGAAATAATTATCGACTAAAAACTTAAAATTTCATAATGAGGTTGATTTTAAATTAATTTCTAAAGTTATCAAAATGCATGCGTTTAAAAGTAAATCACTACGAATACAGCGCTTAGTTTGCTAAGAATGCTATATTGCTTACTTCATCTAAGTAACAGTAACAGTTAGATTGTAAAATTATTTTTGACTTAAAATATAATCCAGTGTGTAAACTCTGTAATAAGATCAAGTTTTGCAATCTCTCCAATAAGATGAAGTTTTGCAATATCTCTAATCAGATGAAGGTTTGCAATCTCTGTAATAAGATGAAGTTTTGCAATATCTCTAATCAGATGAAGGTTTGCAATCTCTGTAATAAGATGAAGTTTTGCAATCTCTCTAGTAAGAAAATCTTATCATTTTATGACAAGATAGATATCTTTGTGGTTTTTTTTATTATTGCATAACTGCAAGCCAAGCAGATAGCTCATCTAATGGATAGCGGTTACCATCGCCTATAGACGATTGCAACACCTGATGCGAAGCCAACAAGTTGGAGCAGGAGAAACGAATAGGAATGATGGAATAAGGAATATTGTTGTTAAGCCAATTTCGCCTAAGAGTCCCGCCGAAATCTCCACGACAACCTTTAACCCCCATCTTTCCCCCATTATGAACAACAGTACTAGGTGTTAACTTCCCTATTTCTAGAATGTGTAGAATTCATAATAGCAGCAGTGATGTTACGGATATTGACTTAGACTCCAAAAATTTATTTTATAAAAATATTCCTTTAGCCCAAACAGACATCAATTTGACTTAGACCGACGGACAGACAAATTTCAATATTTTAGTTACATTTTTCGTTGTCCTCATTATTAGAGTTTATTTAAATAATAGTGAAGAAATTAAATTGCAAGCTGTGTTTACCTATAAATAGTTTTTACATCGAATTGTAAACCTTAGTCCATTATCTAATGTAAAAAAACTGTCGGTGATCCTTTACTAAATAAATAAATAAATATGGGATAGCGATTATTTATAGTTTAATGAGGTAATTCCCTGTTCATTAAAATTGCCTTAGAGTAAAGATATAATTGTATCATTTCTAGTAAATCGTTTTAAATTTAATAAGCAGTTTAGCATTCTTAGCCGAATTCATACTGATTAATAAGTGTATAATATCATACATATGCCAATATCATAATATTTGGTCAAAAACAACCATACAAGGTTGGAGCAAAATACACAGACAACGTAAATCAAAAAATAAGCAATACCATGGAAGAACACTAGGAAAGAGAATTGACCAGTAAAAGAATATAATGGGGTGTCAAATATTTTTATAGCTAAGTTTCTTACTGTGTATTGTCTTTCCTAGCAATAGAAACATAATCACAAAAAAAACTTTGTTGCAAACTTATTTTTTTTGCCGTGTTTGAGTAAGTACCACGTGTTGCGAGTAAATAAGGTAGAGGTTTTAGTGTTTATGACGGGTTTGAGTGAGTATGACTTGACACATTACGCTGATAGCGTAATATCAATGAACCACCAAATAGTGCCTTATTTTGACAGATTCTAATGCAACTGTCACATTCGTCAAATACGTCACTGTCAGAATAATGCTCCGTGTTAAATGCATGTCGCATGAGTTTTATATTAAATAATAGCATAAGTAAATATATTTACAATATCGAGTTTGTATTTCTTCTCTTGGTGTCTCATTCATATTTTTATTCAGGAACATGTACATCCAAGTGATATAATAGTTCACAATACTAGTAATTATGTCATCCTCTATATATTTTCATCCATATCTTTTTTACATTTGTTCTTATACACATTGATTTTAATTAATATACTTTGTATCTAATGTATATTCGAAATTTTCACTTTTGTACTTTTATAAGTACAAAATTTGCTATTGCAATTTAATTACTAACATTATTCTTAGTTATTAATGTTCCATATTATTTAAAAATCAGTTTGCAACAAAGTCGATAGATAGACAACAACAACACAAAAACATTCACTAGTTTAAACCCATACTTGGCTTATTTTAAATGTTGTAAAATCTCGTCACGAAGCTTAAAAGCTTCTCAATAAACTACAAAGCTTAAAAAAGCTTTCTAACAGTAAAACAGCTATCAATAAATACCAATTTAAAATACTTCATATCTTATAAAGTTTACGTCAAAATAAAAACTAAAAATCAACACCTTCGAATATTAGACAAGTATGAATCTTAATTATTTTCTTCTAATATACACTGATCCTAATTTAGGAGACGTTTCAGAAAATTATTATTAAGTTAAAACGACCTTTGGATATTCAATGTGATATTTTAAACTGTCAATGTGACATTCAGATTGTCAGCGTGACATTTACAATGCTAATCTTGACATTGTCATTTAGAAAGCCAATGTCAAATCAAGACTGTCAACGTGACATTTAAGTCTGTCAAAGTAATATTCAATAGTCTTCTAACTTAGTCCCAACTGTAAAGCTATGAAGTGAAACACTTAGTCAGGTTACAACTACATTTAACTTTACGTGCTCTACGCCTACAAAAACTGTAGCATTTAAGCGCAAAGCACGAGCCCCCTTTATGACTACTATCCGAGACACACGACTCGCTATTCAACCTTTGCAATTCCGGCACAGATTTATCATTCAATAACTTGTCTAATCGATTTTTGAGTTGCGTAGGTGAGACGCTCCTATCTCGATTGATATTATTCGATTTCAAATCGATATCCGGTGACAGAGCATCGGGTATCACCTCCGATAGGTCGGACGCTGACGTTTCGATGTTAGGGCTGTGCGATTCGATACTCTCCGGAGTATACGGATCGAGACATTGTCTCACACTCAATAGTGTGTTGTCGATGTTATTAACGAATATACCATCGATACTCGTATAGTCAGCTGTGGTTATTTCAACGTGCGGTATTCGTAATATTTTCTCGTTCAACGATCCCGTGCGAGTTCTTTTTATTCGGCTCTCGTCGGATAGTAATTTTTCGGGGTGACTCGATGATATGTCGGGAATTTTGATTTTTTTATTCGAATAGATGTCTGGGTCTGTTGGTGTTCGATGTAAACGGGGTATAATGAGTGATGGAAGTCTAACGGCGTTGGTACATAACGAACAGGGGAGGTCTGTGTCACAGCACTCTAGCGTACCTCTGTCACTTTGTAGCATTACCCGCAGGTATATAGGCTGGAAAGACAAAAATATATTAACATATCGATTTAATACAACGAAACCCGGAGAGTATAAATCAGTTTTAGTCATAGACAGTAGAGCATAATGGTACATCATTTTCAGCATGTACACGTGCGCAGCGCCAGCGCCCGAATATGGGCGGTCATATGACGTTCTAATTTCAAACGAACCGTGACGATTTCCGCTAGTTCACTCTACTGTAGGCCGCGTAAAAGGACTTCGTTCCGATATCCCAAAAATGGTGGTTAGTATTTTTGGCGATAGAATATAATACTGAAATTTAAATGCCCTTTTATAGGATTTTATTGGAGGCAACGATATTCTAAAATTGGAATATAAATTATGTTAAAAAATATTATAATACTCATTTGCGTACTTAATTTACTTAAAAAGATTTGCGTTATATCAATAACTGTCAATGTCATCTGTCATAGTATAATTTTGTAGAGATAAAAGTTAATAGGTAGATTGATCCTCTTACGTTTTCAAATCTAACCGAGTCGTTTGATTTTTGTGTTTGATATAATTTTCTTAGACTTGAGTATATTAAGTAAATTGATTATGTGTATGTCTTGACAAAGTTATATTAAGTAGTAAGGTTATCAATCAATGTATAATTTTTTAGTTTAATAACGTTTTTTTTAAAGTATATCTACCAATTATTAAAAGTAATAAAAACCAGCCACACATACCTTATGGTCTCCCATGCAAGCAGTGTCCCCTATGACCCCATACTCGGTCCTCTTCCTCTTCGGTGCTTCCACCAGCCTCCTGAGCTCGTTAGAAACTCCGTCTCCGGTTTTGGGAGACCCTTCAGATTGGTTCCGGACCAATTTACGTCGGATCGGAGATCCTTCGGACTCCGATGCTCTGGGGATAGTGGAAAGTGACATTTGAGTTAGAAAGATAAGCCATTTTCAATTTGAGCATTGCTATGCTGGAATCATTATCTTCATTTCAGCTCTTAGGACCGACCGGTGTGATAGCACGCTCTCACAGGATATCGGCATGAAACAGTTAGTCTTGAGCTGATCGTGTTTCGTGGGATGAGTGAGAGTCCCGACGGCCCGCTCTATCTCATCCCTTTTATCCCACCTTTGCTATCCTAAAGATTTGCAACGAGTTGGCTTAGCCCCCCACCTATGCAAACGACTATAGGCGACAGTAACCAGGTTCCATTAGATGGACTGGTAGCGTCATATAACCTTTATGGCTATACAAACTTCTTCTGTTAGGGGTCATCAACAAATTACTTCACACGAATTTCGTGATTGCTTGAACCCCTCCACCTTCCTTGTCACAGCTGGTCACATTCGTGAGACTCCCTCCCTCCCTAGTGTGACATCACATATTTTGCAATTTTACATCATGAAATTGTTAAATTAAAACAGCAGTTCTGTAATTAATTTAAATATAATATTTTCTTAAGCTTCCGCGACTTTTATACATAATAATAATAAAACTACGTTTTAACCGTTTTAAGAGCGGTAATTTATTTGATTTTTTTTAATCCGACGTTTCGGCCACTTTTCAGTGATCACAGAAGACAAAGCTGTCAAGTGTCAACTTGTTCGTTTTAAGCAAATTTATATGTATCCTTACAGCTTGAATAAATACCAGGTGAGCTCCCACAGGATTCCCGGGACACAAAGTGTCACGGTATGACAGAAAATTCACTATCGATCAGTGAAAATAGAGAGAGAGAGAGAGAGAGAGAGAGAGAGATAACACTTTATTGCACACCAAAATATACAATTACAAAAACAGACCATATTTACAATATTTTTCTAGGTAATACAACAGGCGGCCTTATCGCTCAAAGTGATCTCTTCCAGGCAACCTAAATGAAAAAAATTTGAATCAGGCGATATAGGTGGTACAGAAAAAAGGCAATAGATACATAAATACTCAAACTCCAAATAATGATAAGGACTTATTCACAAGTTAACTAATATTATTATACGTTATCTGTCAATATTTAACGACCATTAACAAACAATAATAATATCACATCACAAATAACGCATTAAACTCATGGCTACATCTGCGTGAAACAGTCAGTATCCCACATGGAAAAAGTGGCATAAGCTGAAATCCCATGAACCAAACTGACATTTTTATGTTTTAAAGAATGTATAATAACAGGCAAAGGAACTAAATACCTATGGATGGTAAGCTAAAAAAAAACTTGTGAAATATGAATGATGATTTCTAATGAGATTCTATTACTATAAATAATAAATTTTAATAACAGAGCTTATATTCTGTAATTTTTTAGACATAAAACTTTACTGTTTCTTGTTAAATTCCGTCTGCTAGTTTGCCAGCTTCTTCTCAATAGTTTTAAAAGATTGCTACTTTATAGGTAGTTTTATAATTTATTCTTGTGTGGATTATCCCCTCCACAGGACATTATAGATACTGTGTCGACCTAAACCTTAACTCCTTTTGTCCTTTTAAACCCTTCCCTTTCTATAAACTCGGCAAAAAAAAAAACAAAAAGGAAAACGCTGAAGTTGTCAAGAGATGGTGCCATCTGTATACGCGGTCGACTGCAAAACGTCAAGGCTGTCAACTAAAATTTTCTCTCTCTTTCTCTCTCTCAACCGAGACGTAGGTGCAAATTAAAATTGAAAAATATGAAAAATTATCTAAACTGTCCGGAATCCAGTTGCGAGACTCAAAGCCGAGTAAGTCCCTTTTCCTTCCTTGCCCTCACATATCACACAACGAAAATATTTACCAGGTACTATATTTATGGGTTATTGTATTTCTGCAAGCCAAAATTATAGTTTTGACCTGATTAAGTTCATTCTTGTGGACCCCCATTTACAACTTATGGCTTCCTATTTTTTTTCACTGATGTTGCCCCTTGGAGTCTGTGCTCGACCCCTGGGCGTCGATACAGACCACTTTGGGAATCAATGGTATAAACAATTTGTACTAATCACCTTGCATTGATGGCTTGATGTAAGCTGGTGGGGTCCGCAATGCTCTTCCTGCTCACATTAATACCAGGAACCAATAGAGCATCAATATCCATCACGCTGCTTTTCTTCTCCAAACATTTATTTGGACTCGACTGGAAAATATAATCATAATAATCGGCAGACAAACACACATATTGTATATCCCCAAATTAAGGAAGTTACACTTGTGTTATGGGCAATATACAACGGACTACTCTTCTCTTCCGAAATTTACTATACCAGGAATCGAAACCGGAGCATCTGCGTTGTAGTGAAGAAGGCCGGCAAAAGGTTAGCAAGCTCAACTACAGAGGCCGTCAAACAAAATAAAAAATATATGGACATGTTAGACTTTTCAAATTGTGAGGCAACTTTCCCTACAAAATTATCATGTTTATTGAAAACTCATTCATTTCTGGCTTCAATATCACAGATTATTGCTCATTATTGTTATCAACAAAGTATTTGACTCAAAGAAATTCCTAATAAGATGTGGACTTTAAAAGGCGTGGTTACGGATTATGATGTGAACAGGATTCACTCATTAGTCGAGACCTACTTGAAGTAATGACAGGTGGCTATGACAACGTGTTGTCCAGTGAATTGCCATGGACAAAACAACACGAACGCGACACCATCTTTTTTGCTGTATAAGTCTATCCCGTGAAAACAATGCCATTTATCAAGATTAAAGTGTCCCTATGTATTAACATTCTATACGGTCCTTTAATATTATGTTTTTCCACAAGCTGCCATCAAAATTGCCGCGCCAAAACCAAGAGAATTATATCGTCTCTTTTATTTTAATACAAATTCTATGTAGTTAGATGGAGAAAGCATCGGTTCAACTTTCATTTCAATTATTTGTATTTGATCATAAAGTGGGACTTCCCAATGAGCCGTGTGTGACAGTTTCGGCAACAAATTTGTGGTGGTTCAGTCTTACAGGTTAACCCAAGATACAAGCTAGTTTTGCATTAAGTTTTATTTATAGCCGTTCAGCAGTTTTCACGTGATACTCGTGACAAACAGACAAAGATAAAAAAAAAAATGCTTTTTCCTAATCTGTTGGTAAGAATTAGAACCTGTAATTTTTCTGAAAGAAAGAAAATATTTATTTGTAAAAATGCGACACTTAACAATAATTTATAATAATAACAATAACAATGAAAATGTGTGTCGCAATTTGCGGAATAAGGTTGGCACTCAGTACTTTGCTGTGCCGAAACATAGTCCGACACAGTACTGTTTTGCAGTGCCCACCACCTTAATAACAAAAGTCATGCGAATAAAAGCAAGTTAAATTTAATTATAGTCAACGTATACGCGAGAGGAATAATAATGAAGAAAAAAGAAATGGCAGTTATAGAGACTGCCGATAGAAGTGAAAACTTTGAACTTTTAGTATTAAAATTTGAAATTTCATGTTTGAATTAAAACACTATTTCAACAATGCACAGTATATACACATTGAACTTTTCACTAAATCCATTCAATTTCACTTATAAGATATACACAGTAATAATGTTGCACAATACGTCAGCTGTATAGCTACAGATATACTGCTATAAGCATGTCGGTGACGCGAACGCACGAGATTTCACCCATCCAAAAAGCGTCTAACGCGGCTAAAGAAGTTTTCACTTCAAAAATAACAACAGAAAACAATGATAGCATAATTAAAAAAAAAGAAAACTTAACATAAGTACCTAATCTTACCTGTAATAATACAGTCGACTCTCGATAATTTGAAACTCAAGGGACCAGAGATAAACTTCAAATTGTCAAGAGTTCAAAATAACAAGCGTTTACTTATGAAACCTATGGAAAGACATTTGTTCTTTCTTGGATTCATTTTAATAGCACAAATCAAACATTAACATGACTCATTAAAGTTTGAAAGAAGACTGGAATGCGAACTTGCTCATATCTCATTTATGTAAGCAATTGACAGGTCTGTACATGTATGTAAACAAACGACAGGTATGTGCATGATAAACGCTTCAAATTATAGAGAGTAGGAAAGCCCAGACTTCAAATTATCGCATGTTTGCGAGCAAGATAATGTTCCTTCAACTTCAAATAACCGAAGGGACTAATTAACATTGATTTTATTCAATTTATCGAGTATTTTCAAGGGACCGGATTTTTTTTGAAATTATCGAAAGATTCAAATTAACGAGTGTCAAATTATCGAGAGTAGACTGTATATAACAAACCAACTTTTTTCTTATTTAAATTTTCTACTTTTTACACCAATTATATATCCTACTTATTTGTTATAGTATAGACATAGAATAAATATAAATTACCTGATGATTCTGCGTCGCCGGCGACCCAGATCTGGCGGGACTGCTATCTGACGACGAAACCCTGCCGCTGCTATCCGTTGTTTCCGTAACCGATTTCCTTTTAAACACAACAATTTTCAAAATTATAGTTTGTTTTTATTATTTTTATTGCAGGAGTTCAGCAGACAGGCAGACGGCCCACTTGATGGATAGCGGTTACCATCGCCTAAGGACATTTGCAACACCAAAGGTAGTACAAATGCGCTGCTGCTCTCTTAAGGGAGACTGGAACCTGGTCACTAATGCCGGAACTCTACTCAACTCTAGTATATTTTCTTTCTATCTACTTATAATATAAGCCGAAAAACACCCCAGTGCTGGGCCTGGACCTATTTGCATCAGTGCTATCTTTATATTTACCCGTGCAGGAACGGAGAAAGAATACAATTTCCTACGTTGGGGCGGTCTGTCGTAAGAGGCGACAAAACAACCCACAGCCAGGTGGTAGGGCATTTGCCGGACTGGATGGCTACCACCCCTGGTCTAGAGTATGCCATCATAACAACCTTGAGTTCTGTTCCGGCATTAGTGGTCAGGTTCGTCTCCCTTAAGAGAGCAGCAGCGCATTTGTAGCACCGTTGGTGTTGCAAATGTCCATAGGCGATGGTAACCGCTTTCCATCAAGTGGGCCGTCTGCATGTCTGCTGAACTCGTGCAATAAAAAAAAACGTAAATACTATAACGCGCAAGTATCACTGTTCCGCGCCGCACTATTTGAACATATGTAAATACAATTAAATAAAACTTATTTAAATTTTATTATATGTCTAGATAAGTACTTTTATGTAATAACTTTAATGTACACAGCCCTGCCGCTTGTTTTCCCACTCTCACTAGACCCACCTTGCCGGAAGAAAACTCTTGTTAGAGTTAAGCTCGCCTTTGTCCATCACCACTACTTTGTAGTTTTATTTGTCTATTTTGTGTACAATATAGAATATGAATTTTTAATACTATCGCAATGGAATTGTACTTTGAGTATCATCGCAACGCCAAGATATTCGTTCGCAGCTTCGCAACAAATAACGGTTACCTTGAAGTGTGCACATTGGGTCTGTTGTCGACCCTAGTCGAGTCCTGATGCTGGATCAAAAGTCTGGCGGATTGCGATAGAAGTATTCGGTCGCACCAAGATGGACACCTGTACAGCAATATTTACATTTATTTATACTTTTTAACCAACTTCAAAAAGGAGGAGGTTCTCAACTTGATTGGTGTTTTTTTTTTATGTCTGTACATCGATTACGCTGTGATTTATGATCCGATTTACGTGATTCTTCTTTAGTTTGATGCGAAATAGTTACCATTTGGTCCCCTAAAAATTTAACATAGTTTGGCTCAATACTTTTCATTTTATGAACATTTTTTTATGAAAATTTTCCGTTCCCGTTTCTTGGGACTTATATTTTTTTAAGGCGCGCGGCACCTTTCGTAGGCCTACCCACAGCTAGACACTAAAAAGTAACAAATAAAAAATACTTCGTTTAAAAACACCGACTTCAAAAACTAAAAAGTATAAAATAATTTTATAAAGATTTTTGACTAAGAATTTATTTTGTTTATTAAGAGACAAAATAATATAAAATTTTCTACATCTTGAAGTCGGTGCCGAACAAACCATAAAAAATATACACTGTTATAACAATAAAATGTTACAAAATATTGTTTACTCCTTCCTATACATAAAAAACACATAATATATTCACAATTTTTTTTACACAAGTGCTTCACAAATCACAGAAACATATATAATAAATAAAGAAATAAATAGGGCTTGTACGTCGAGTTTTTTAGACAACGAGGTTGGCAACTCAGCATTGTGCTGCATCGAAATTAAAAAAAAACCCGATATAGGGCTGATTTTCAGGGCCAACCTCCATACACTTGACCCAATAACATCTCTATGCATATAAGTATGTGTACACATAAACACAAACAGCATATGCACAAATACATATATATATATACATTGAAATTACAAAAGACTTAACGTAGTTTTATTATGTATACATACAATCGCGAAAACTTAAGAAAATATTAGAAATATTTAATTTCATTATTTTCAAAAGAATTCCACAGTGAGTTCAACACTTTAATACGTGGCACGTGGGGTCATTCATTTGTTCCTCCATTAAATACTTTCTGTAATGGACTTTAAATGAAGTCACCGACTTTATATTCCTGAAAAGTGGTGGGAGATAATTCCAGCGACGAGTTGCTGCAAATTGGAAACAACCCATAAACGCAGCTGTAGTAGTAGTACCCCTAAGGTTGTTTCCAATTTGCACTATTACTAGTCATCGGCAAACCTTCTGCGCGCGACTTATAACGATGACACATCAATTTTTTTATATATAGGTAGTGTACTATCTATAATAATTTTCACTTCAGCTCTGATTAGATGCACATGCCATATAATTATTGTGCAACAATCATAACTTATAGTATTGATTGTACTTTAAATCGACATTATTCATACGGATGTCAAATAAAACAGATCAAATAAGACAGTCTACGGTCTTGAGGGTTTTTTAGTATTACCATCGTGTTTGCAAGGTAATTACCTGGTTTTCATGTAGTGTGTGGGCAGATGCACATCCTCTTCGAAGGGATAAGATGGTGGGAATTTGACTGGGAACTCGTAGAGATGTGGCCTTAGCACTTCTAATTCACGGTCGAATCTTTGCAACTAAAATAACATCCCTTTTATACTAACATAAAGAGAGAATAAGAAATAATCAATTAAATAATACAGTCATCTGAATGTACGGCCGATTGGGTATTTAATAGTCAAATCAACTTGTG
Organism: Dendrolimus houi; assembly: GCA_039645545.1. Taxonomy (NCBI): domain Eukaryota; kingdom Metazoa; phylum Arthropoda; class Insecta; order Lepidoptera; family Lasiocampidae; genus Dendrolimus; species Dendrolimus houi. The sequence goes on along the minus strand of CM077139.1, from coordinate 4,693,945 downwards.
ACATCACAATTTTAACGAGTCAAAACGGGGGATTTTTCTGTCACGAAAAAGCGTTACGGCCGCGTGGAGGAGCGGCATAAATTTAGACTAGACATGGTGAGAGGCGGCATAATTTTAGAGTAGATTGGTTTCGCATCGAATTCAGTTTTTTTGTTTGAAAAAATAAAATATATTTAAAAAATGCATTCATCAAAATGTACCTAACCTAACCAAATCATAATTTGCAGTAAACCAGAGAAAAATCGAAATGTGTTCTGGGGCACATAGTAGAAGTGAAACTTCAACGGAGAAGTGGCAAAACGAATCGCAACCAAATTTTAACTTGAAGTTTTACGGGCAGGTTGTTGTACTTGTCCAATTTGAAAATCTGCCCTTAAAACTTCAAGATAATTTTTTTATTTTAATGCTGGAGTATAGCAGGCTGACAGCCCAACTGTGATGGAAATTGGTCACCGTCGCCTATAGACCACCTGCAAAACCGAAAGGTGCCACCAACATGCCGCCAGACTCCTAGATGTGACTGGAACCTGGCCACTAATGCCGGAACACATCTCAAGGTTGTTTTGGCGGCAGACCCTAGATCAGGGGTGGTAGCCATTTAGATTAGCAAATACCCTACCATCTGGCTGTGGGTTGTTTTGTCGCCTCTTACGACAGGCCGCACGGCCGCAGGAAATTGTATTCACGGATAAAAAAAAGGCTAAAAAAGCTTATTAATTATTATTATATTATAGTATTTAAATATAATTAAAATTATTTCTATAATGAAATGTTGAACGTAAGATGATAGCATGATATTTTGACGCGTGCTCTTTTACGTGAACACTATTATACAATTTATTTGTATTATGTGTCAAATACCCAATTAGAACTAGCTTCCCTGGTAGAGACACCCGATCTCACATGCAGATGACTGTATATTGAGATAATAAATTTATTAAAACTGCAGGACCCTCGTCAGGAACGAATTTCCTTACGTTAGAACGAAAAATTAATTTATTGAAAAATTAAATATACAAAATAATAAATTATATTTAAAAAAAAACGTGCGAGTGCAGTTCACACGCAGTAGAAGTGAAATTTCAGCGAATATACTCACAGATAATTCTTCTCTAACTTTTATTAATATAAATATAATTCATTTAGCCTACATCCCTCAACATATTATAATTCAAAAAATTCAATCTAAATTACACTTTAATTCACTAGGATAAAGTTCAAAATTCAATGCACTGTTACGCACAATTTCCTTTGATCTACGTATAGAAGAATGTCTGCCTTAAGTATATTACAGATAGAGCTAAAATTCATTTGAAATCTTTTAAGTTTTATTTAAATTGAGAAATGTGTTTTGTTTGAATTTTATCTCTTTAGAGTGTTTTCGTTTCATCCATTTTCAAATCACAACGATTCTAAAGAAGTTTCACTTCAAAAACATGTGTACTTGCACGGCGACAGCGCACGAATGCGGCCGAATAAGGGCGGTTACAATTACGTTAATGGTTGTCTCGCTTTTTTCCTTACATTACGATCTCTGCCTACATTAAAACCCATCATTTTGTACCTTATACATATAACTTTAATATATTATAAAAGCTTTGTTGAGACATTTGTCTGTGTAAAAGAGATCTCGCGACGAGCTTTTACAATATAAAAAAAATTGTATAACGTAACAAAATGGGTTTGATGTACTTCCAAGTTTATATTTTCCTTTCCACAGACATAAAAGTATGTTTAAAAAATGTTTTTTTAAACATATAGGTATTACATATTATAAGCCACAAGTTGAATCTTCTTATTATATCTTTAATAAATTGTCTGGGTGGCAAAGTTTAAAAATATAATTTAACTAATAAAACTTTGTAACTCACCCATGGTTCACGGAATATCTTTTGGTGGTCGGCATGCGCGAACTCTTTCTTTCCTACTGTGAGGACCAATCTTCCGTCCTTTTCAGACCTGTACTGAAGCTTGGTAGAGTCCACATTGGCACCGTTCTGAAGACGACACGCAGACAGTTCTTCGGTGACTTTCTACAAATATACAAAGGTTTCTTTTTTTTAGATTATGACATGGCAACAAAGAATTTTAAACCAAGTCTCATTTGATAAGATAATTGAGATTAATTTATATATTAAGATTATTTATTTGGGGAACACAAAATAGTAATTATTCTTATTATATAGAAATACAACATTAATACTTTACTTAAGATTTCACCAAAAACAAGTTACATAGATGTTTTAAAAACAACAAAATTATTTTGAAGTTTGAGTATTGATATCTATAATATTATAACATTCTAAACATGTCGTGTCTGTATATTAAGGCTATATAAAAAAAAACAACTGGAATACACTATATAAACGATGAAAAACAAAATGTAATATTTTAAGATTTCTTCTTTGTTTATTCGGGATTCACGTAAAAACTACTGAGCCGATTTTGATGCGGTTTCCACTGATCGGCAGCGAATTCTTAGACTCTGCGCTACTTTTTATCCTGGGAATCACTCAGGAATTTTTCTGAGAATTATTTAAAATGGCCAGATTAAAAGCTAATTTCCAATTCCAACAATAGCAAATGTAACATAATAAAATGTGTGATATTTTTTATCCCGGGAATCCCTCGGGAATTATCCCAGAAGCGGTTTGTAGTTGTCCGGGTGCATAAAAATTAGCCTATTCCGACACAGTTTTCATTAAAACGATAGCTGTGGTACTTTCGTGTCTCGGGAATTTCAGGTTAAGCTTGGACGAAGTCGCGGGCATACACTAGTTTAAAAATATGAAGAAATATAAAATTAGGTTTACCTTGACAACACCACCAGTGTCGGTCCGGAAGTTGAAGTCGCCGAATATGAAGTATGGCGCAGCATTTATGTCGGAATGCAAATGGCGGAGGGTATGGCGCAGGGCGCGACGACGGCTGCGACAGTATACCTACACATTTACAAAATCAATATTTACATTTAAGTTATATATAGGTACCTTACCTACATATTTACAACAATATTTTAATCTATACTAATATCACAAAGAGATAAAGTTTGTATGTTTGTAGGAAGTAATCTCTTGAACTACTGAACCAATTTTGAGTATTCTTTCATCAGTTGAATGCTTGCTACATTATTCCTGAGTGTCACAGGCTATATTTGATTGTGATTAATGATGTAATAATTAAAACTGTCTGACGCCCAGCGAAGTGGGCACGGCTCAGCTAGTATATCATAAAATTATATCACGCACTTGCAGACGATGTCTTGCCATAAAAAAATAAAATATTTACCAGCAAAATAGTGTTTTTTTTTCGAGGAACACTAAAAAAAGAAATAAAACCGAAAAAAAGCTTACTCCTTATAACATCAGCAATCTGCCAGTGAAAATTCCATCAAAATCGGTCTAACCGTTTTAGAGATTAGCACGGAACATCCAGACACACAAAAATTCTAAAAATCTTCTGGTCCGAATTATCCCCCCTGACATTATTCACGTTTTTATTTGGACATTACAAACAGACACTTCAATTTTATTTATCTATATAGATATGTAAGTTATACAAAATTATACCAACTGATGGGAACGGCTCCATTGCGAGTAAGTTGGAAGCGTCGTGGAAGAGATGGATGTTCACGAACTCGATCCCAGTTCCGCGGATCAGCCAGCGCGTGCGCAGGAAACCTTTGCGCGACCATTTGCACTGCAAATCGAAATTATCGATTGTATGTGGTGGGAAAATAACTTCACCATTTGATTAGGGGTTGTTGTGGACTGTATAGGTTGATTCAATATTGGGAGTGGAAGGAACTCACCGGATGCTGCTGCTCTTTGTTCTCTTCTTCTGCCCCAGGTCAGCAACAGGTCCGAAGAATTTTTAACTTATTTGTATATTTATATTGTCACTTCGCGAGACGTGCGCGCACTGTCTTGATTTTAAGGGCGGTTTTTTATAACGGCGGAGCGATTAAATTTAAGCGTGTGGTGCGAACGACGTACTGAGACGGAACGGGCTTGCCGCGCTCGTCGAAGCGTTTTTATTAAGTTTTCAAAATGGTGGAATATTCACTTTGACGCGACGAGAATAGGGATGGGCGGGAAGGTTTAGTGAACTTTAGTGGAATGGAAGGAATTAAATAAAAATGCGATAATTAATTACCAGTATGTAACTGTTATTATGTATGTAAAATATATACATTATTAATATGTGTATTGTTGTTGCTATACACATATTAATAATGTATATATTTGGAAATATATAATATTAATATGTGTGATTGTCTATTTTCTTTTTATTTTTCTTAATTATATGTATTGTATAATATCTATGTATCCTATTAATTACATGTATTTTTTTGCACACCACCGCCATACACTCTCGATTCCTTTCACACAATCCACAGCCCGGGTTGTCTGGAAGAGATCGCTATAAAGCGATAAGGCCGCCCTTTGTTCCTGCCTTGACACGTAATGACTGTAAATGATTTACGTTATGTGTATGTGGTGAACAATAAAGTATTTTCTATCTATCTATATGAGTATGTACGTGTGTATGCAGTGATGGATTTACATTACCCCTAATGTCAATGAAATAATGTAAAAAAAAAAAAAAAATGCACTACGGACTAGTGCCCAGAGCGGCGAAGTTTTCGAGGGCGGCAAAATTTGGAGTGGCAGCAAAAAAAATTTCAAAGTTCTGCTACATAAATCTATGATTTTCAAAAATTGGGAAGTTACTGGTTTCATGTCAAATCTTAAAAATCGAGTTCTCATTGGATATTTACGTATTGAAGTCTAGTTACATTACATAGATAATAGGGCGGTATTTTTCACATTGTGTCCCAGGGGGCACTTAAGGTAAATCCGGCCCTGTGTGTATGCATATACTTCTTTCACTTATTATCTTATGTATATATTTATTGTACGTTTACACAAATTTAGTTCGTCCAATCTAATTTAATAGAAAAACCTGTTATCTATACTAATATTATAAAGAGGTAAAGTTTGTGACGTTGTAGGGGGTAATCTTTGGATCTATTAATCCGATTTTAAAAATTCTTTTACTGTTGGAAAGCTACGTTAACGGGGAGTGTCATAGGCTATATAACATGACGCTATATACCACGGGAGCGGGACAGAGCGCGGGCGAAACTGCGCCGGGTCGCTAGTTAGTCATATAATTTTAAGTACTTTTTTGTTTGTTTGTATTATTGTAATATGCGATATTGGTTTTTTTCAATAAATAAATAAAAAATAATAGTTTTGCTACGGGGTTAGCAAACAGGCAGACGACCTAGCTCATGGAAAGTAGTTTCCGTCGCCTGTAGACATTTGCAACCAGGGACAAAGCCAACGGGTCGGCAACCTTTAGCATAGGATAAGGGGATGAGATAGCGACAGAGATATTCTGTGTTGGCGTGGTATCACACGAATCGAGCCGGCCTTAAAAGCTGTAATAAACGTAACAATTCCAGCATGGCTCTGCCATGTTCAAATAGTTCTTTAATAGAGTTACGTGGTTGTTATTTATAAGATTCAGCCAAAAAAATATATAGGTGCTCTCTCACCGCCAGCATTCGCCTGTAATGTAACGTTACAGATCCGAGCATTACACCAGTGAAGGAGGAGAACCGAGCATTACAGAGCGCAACCTGTATTGATACAATCTGTAATATTTTGATACAACTTGTAACACAACGACTTGTAAAACGACAACAAGAATACAATTTCCTGCGGCCGGGCGGCCTGTCGTAAGAGGCGACTAAACAACCCACAGCCAGGTGGTAGGGTATTTGCTCGACTGGATGTCGACCACCCCTGGTCTAGAGTATGCTGCCATAACAACCTTGTGTTGTGTTCCGGCATCAGTGACCAGGTTCCAGTCTCCTTTAAGAGAGCAGCAGCGCATTTGTAGCACCTTTGGTGTTGCAAATGTCCATAGGCGACGGTGACCACTTTCCATCAAGTGGGCCGTCTGCCTGTCTGCTGAACTCCTGCGATGAAAAAAATAAATAAAAAAAAAACAACAACGACCTCTTCGTCTGACATCGTGGAATCAACTAAATGCTCAAAATCGAATCATAAATATTATAATAGCACCTTAAGGTTTAAAATGTGTGCTATATTTTTAATCTTATAATTTTTGTCTAAACTTTGTGTGTGCATCTCCGAAGGTTTTCTGTTTTGAGCGATTTTGGTACGTACATGGACTACTCAGTATTAACTTTGTTAATTATGTAGCAGTAAATTATTCCATGTACGTGACGTACCATTGCCTATAGATAGATATTTGCAGCACCAGCGGCGATGCCATAACGCATTGCAAGCCTTTATGACGGGATAGTGGGGATAAGATAGAGGAGATGGGATAACAGGGGTGGAGATAAAGCGGATACGATAAAGGAATCGGGAGGAATAGGATACGGAAGATATGATAGCGGAAGAGGAAAGTGAGCTATCGGAACTCACTCATCGTATGAAACAGGATTAGTTAACCTAACCTACCCTTTTCCGTTTCCTAACAGTTTGTTTTAGAAGGTACGTCGTGCATACATATGTATTATGAATATATAAACAAACAAAAAAACTAACAAGTGTGTGTGTGTGACTGTAGGAAAAAGGCAAACAGGGATTAACCTGATTTGACATAGGTCGCTGGACTATGGTTTGTTGAGGTCGCAGGATTTGTTCTTCATAGGCACTTTGTAAAATCACGTTTTCAACAGAATTGAAGAGATATTGGTAATTTTTAGTTAATTCATGACACGACAACAAGTTCGATCAGAGGTTACTTAGCGCGGAGAGGAACGGTGCGACAATGAATGGATTGGGAATGAAAAAGGAGCGGGAATGTGTTGGTGCGAGAGAGTAACTATAAAGTGTATATAAAATGAGCTAATAAATAATAGATGACGTTAACAGTGACGATAAATTACCTCCGGAAAGAAGTGTTGCGGGAATTTCGCCTTTTCCTTCGTAGTAACTTTCTCGATGTTGCCGGAATGTACTTCTCTGCCTGCCACATCTACATACGCGTTAAGTGCAAAGTCCCATATCTTCAGGTCTGTAAGCGACGAATGTGCGAAGTACATGTTGCCAAGGGCCTGAAATAAAATAAATAATAATAATTTAAAAAAATATACAAAATAAATACCTGTCAAATAAAATAATGTAAAAAGAGAGGCCATAGAGGAAGGAAATAGAATTCAATAAGCAAAATTTAACATATACATACAACTTATAAAAACTAACTATACAAATATAGCTGTATGCCTATATATGTATATACATATACGTCACTACAGGGACGATGGAGAACACGATACAATCTTTGTTTACAAATCTTGTATTTATATAGAATAAGTTTTATAAATGCGAGGGTGTGTTGCATCATACGCAAACCTCATGGGTTTAAGTTGTGCGTTACTACTATTTCATGATGTAAAAGTATTATTATAACAAAATATATTGAAAAAAAAACACGTTTTTATTCGTGCAGAAACGGACAAAGGGCACAGTTTCCTGCGGCCGAGCGGCCTGTCGTAAGAGGCGACAAAACAACCTACAGCCACGTGGCAGGGTATTTGCCCATCTGGATGGCTACCACCCCTAGTCTAGAATATACCGCTATAACAAGCTTGAGTTGTATTCCGCCGGTATAGGTGTCCGAGTTCTAGTCTCCCTTAAGAGACCAGCAGCACATTTGTAGCACCTTTGGTGTTGCAAATGTCCATAGGCGATGGTAGCCGCTTTCCATCAGGTGGGTCGTCTGCCTGTCTGCTGAAAAAAGCAATAAAAAACCACCTTTTTATACTGCGCTTGTCAGCAATACAATGCACTGTTTACTAATGTCGATCCTTTCATAGGTATTTGATATCAATTTAAAACCCAAATTAAAAAATGATGTAATTTTGAGTAATGCAACAACTTATATACACTTTTCTATACTTTCCTTTTATTCTTTATTTTGTTAGTAATTAATTATTGTGGTTACCTTTTATTTTTTGACATATGAGAGAAAGAGAGAGATAACACTTTATTGCACACCAAAATATACAATTACAAAAACAGACCATATTTACAATATTTTCTAGGCAATACAATAGGCGGCCTTATCGCTCAAAGCGATCTCTTGCAGGCAACCTAATTCAAAAACAATTTCGAATCAGGCGATGTAGGTGGTGCAGGAAAAAGGCAATAGATACATAAATACTCAAACTAATTTAACAAATAAATATACAAATACATACATATATACAGTCATAAATATACACGTATACAATAATATATCTCAATATACATAAGCAATATTATAATAAATGTATTAGCATGATTATATTCTGTTAATCAGACATAGCTATTTATGGACAAATAGTGTTTTCTGAGTAAATTTCTAAATGTTGGTAAGGATTTGGCCTCTCTGACAGTAAGAGGCAGCATATTCCAAACATTGACAGCCTGCACTGTAAAACAATTATCATAATAAGATGAAGTGGGTGCAGGTGTCATAAGTTTTCGAAACGTATCAGAGCGCAAATTATGGGCAGTGGATAGGCGAAGGAATTTAAAACGTTCTTTAAGGTACTGGGGACTATTAGGAGTAAATAATATATTATAAATGAGAGTAAGAATGTGAGTATATGACATATGACTGAATTTCCATGTCTTTTTTTCAATATTGACCTTATTTAAAAAGACATTTTATGTTATTTTCTTATAATTGTATTTTTTTTTACTCGTAATTAATTGCTTGAGCTAAATTTTTATTATTATGTAAATTATTTTTTAGTGGAAACTTTATTGATATATGTATTAAATTTGTATTTTATATTTAAGAATGTTTCCGAAATAAATAAAATAAATTTAGAAAGTAAATATATAAATAAAAAGGTATACTAGGTATAATACAGTAGTAGTCATGAAACCAGTATGTTAGGAAACAATAATAATAATCAAAAATCAATGTTACTAGATATGCAATGCAAAAGTTGAAAGACAATAAGAGAAAGAGAAAAAAAGAGATTAAAAAAGAAAAAGATAAACATACAAAAAAAGAAAGAAAAACGCGGATTAACGCGTGCGTCAGAAAAGCGAGAATAAAATAAGCCAGCCATAATTATATACTACTTTGCGTTGATATTTTATTCTAGCTCACGGGGCCCATTTACGTTCCTGCAGTGCAGTCCTGCAGTAGACGAAGCTTGTAGGACTCGAGAGGCATTCTACTCGGTGTTGCAGACGCAATGCAGGCTGCAACACATTCACTGTCCTGCATTACTCGGCGGACTGCCATGCAGGATTGTGAATGGGCCTCTTTACTTTCTTACATTGTTAAGAAATAATGTGAATTAACATAGGTTGTCAAATGTCATAATATTATGTGTCACTTTTTTGTAACAAGCTGTACTCTGATTTTTATTCACCTGGACTAAAATGGCAGCAGCGGTCAACTTTTTTTGATTCATAAGTGACACGTGCGAGTTGAATCAACAACTCACAGTGGTGAGTTACTTCAAGCTTGCAACATAAAAAAATCATCGATCGCGGCTGTAATTTTAGTCCAGGTAATTAAAAACGAGAGTATACATAGCAGAATAAACATTCTGCAATTAAAAAGGATTTTAATCGATTTATGGACATAATAATTCCAACTTACAGTAAATTTCTCAGGAGAGCTAAAGTCCTCGTCCAGGAATATCCTGATTTTGTCATATAGCCTCAACTCAGGACAATCGCAAAGCCTCTGAACAAACTCCTGCACATACTGCATTGACTTCTCATAGGTCTTGCCACCGACTTCCTGGAGATGGAGTGCTATGAACTTCGGGTCCATCCGAGCTACTGCCTGCAGAAACTCTGACGTCCATATTGGAAGCATTACCGACGGCTGAAACAATGCATTATTTTAAATTTTAAGACGACCGTGCAGCGGTGCAATTTATAAACCTAGCAACTGACGTTGTTTTTCATCGACTTGAACAAAAGGAGGTTCTCGGTTCATTGTGTAAATATTTTTTTTTATGTACCTAAAACTTCTTGTTTCCGAGGCCTCTCTCTCTCTCGCCTCTTCTCGAAAGACGTTTTAGAGTAAGCCCTCTGGACCGATTTTAATCATTCTTTTTGCGTTGGATTCAGTACAGCTTCAGGATATTCCCACATAAATTTCTATGTTGGTCTTTGGATTCCGAAGATATAGCAGAGAATTCCTCAAAATTAAATAGTTAATGTGTAGTTATGAGAATACTGTTAGGTTTAAGACAATCCAAAAACGAGTAGGTACTAAATTATGATAAAGAATGTGCTGTACTGGAGACTAGGAAGACGTACAACGGAACTCCTTCACAACAAACAGCACGAACATGTAAACTGAGTTACAACGCTTCGTTTCATCTAGCCAAAATTAAATTGACTTGAATAATATCTGTTGAGTAATTTTTGAGACATTTGCAGTATATCAAACTAGAATTTACGTGATCCAAATTCCGGAAAAAGCTGACCCGACCTCAAGTTTACATGTTTAACCTTGACCTATACAATGTTTTGTCGAGAGAGTGCACGCAAAAGTAATTAACAATGCTTTCACCCACTTAACCGTGATTGATTTGTACAGTCGCGGAATGAAAATGTTCGTCACCTTAAAGTCGATTCTTGCTTGCACGAGTACAAAAAACTATACTGTCAACATTATAATAAATATTAAGTTTATAAAATATAGAAACGTGAAAAAAGAAAATTGCAGTGTTGGCAATAACAGACGCTGAGATTAAAAATAAGAAACAGAGGATATAATCACTACGGTTAACATAAATATGAAAACCAATAAACAGGTTTTACATGTCTAAAAATCTTCTTAGACAAGATAGAAAATCAAACAACTTTGATCTAAGAATTTTAAACTATATTTTCAAATAGTTGAACATAGTTTTCTGTGGAAGAGTCGGTTCTGTGACTTAGTCCGAAAACGTAACATGTGCTCGCAGAATGTTAAATAAATCAATTTGAAAACTGGCGAACATTTTCGTACCACGACTGTACACTAATTACAACAGAGTGAATATTGTGGGATTCATTATGCTTTATTGATCAACTAGATTACTGAATGCAAGCATGCAGGAGCCACGTACTGGAAAGTGGTTACCGTCGGCGTCGACTAAACGTCGTAAAGATAGCCGAATGACGAAAACAGTAGAAATTCGTCTTGGTTCGCGATGTTAAATACAAACAGTACAACCAGCAAGTTTACTGCGTGGATTTAAAATATATTGACAGCTTTAGCCATTACCGGAATTCCCCTCTTCACAAAAATATAGTGATCAATTTATAAGTACGTTCCACTAGTCGTTCACAACGCTCAAAACGCTCCATGAGCCGTTCCACATAACGACCACAGTCGTCATGGTCGCAGCAAAAATGTCACTAATGACGATATAATTATCGCTCACGCAGCGCTCACAGCGACCCACCTGAAAAGGCGGATCAAAGTGGATGTTGAGCACAGAACAAATTGTGTTAATTTCACTATCAAGACGTAGACAAAGGCGCGGTTTTGAAGTCACCGGACACCTTTAATTTATAATATTTTTATGGTTTTGTTAGCTGCATAGGTGTTGAATAGACTTTTTTTTCAAATTCAATCAATATAGATCCAGTAGCTTTAGATCAGAAGACTCCGACATACATAAACAGATATACTGATGGACGGACATGACCAGGCCAAAATGGCCAGGACACTTCAAAATGGAACTTACAATTAAATTTTTTCTTTTGTTATGGGCAAGGGCGCAAAGTTTGATTTGTGCACCCCGGCGCTCTATGTAGTGAAGACGACTCTGGTTTATCAACCAATGACATTTTATGCATTTCGTTAATGACGGCAACGCTCACAAGCAAGTGGAACGGGAAAAATTGCGGTTGTCAGTGAGGTTGTTCTCACTGCCTAGTGGAGCGTAACCTATATTAGTTCTTATCCAGTTTTTTAATTTACATATTACCTCAAGAGTATCTACATTACATTCGTGTTTCCTCTACAGAACTCTAATTACGAACTCAGAGTGCTGTTGTAGTAGGAACTACAAAAATTAAGATAAAAAAAGCATGTCAGTATTTTTAACTGAAATTCAAATTAGATTAAAATGATGAATCAAATACAATAATGTATTCTTAATTAGGATTATCATCATTATCATTAAACAGTATACAGGATACTTAAGCTTCCCATAGGATATCTAAATCAAATAATTAGATTTTATTAATGTAAACACTATGTTATGGTTTTCCTGTTATTCCAATGTCCTTGACTGAAACTGATAAACATATTTTAATTACGTTAAATCTCAAAACACTGTTTTAAATTTACAAGTTTAAGATATTACTATGTGAATTAGGTAAAACAGTATACATATATATATATATGGTGCATGATAAATGCATGCAGTATGCAAAACTCAATGTGAGACAAAACTTTTGTGCTCCATTTCAATTTTGTGTGATAGAAAAAGTAATTAACTTAAAATTAATCAATCTATCACTAAGGCTGGTGTGCACCGACTTTTAACACAATAAGCAGTGATTATTTTATTTTATCCATCGGTTAAAAGTCAGTGCACACCAGCATAAGTCATATAATTTTTAATGGATTTCTTATGATAATCAATTAACTTGGTTAATGATTTGGAGGTTTTAATCCCTAAATATGTTGTAATGAGAACTGTCAAATTGGGCTTCTTATTTTGTGTGTATTATAGTATTGATGAGGTTTGCATCTGTGTGAGTAATAGTTATATATCTAATGAAAACTGTTCCACTTTTATCTATACTAATTTCATTATTTAATAATAATTTCTCATAATGCACTGATGCACAATCAGCTTCCCATTCTAAAATCGGCTTCCTTTAGCCAGCTTCATTCTTGGAGCTCAGGTACACCTAGTTTGTTTGTCTTAGCTATTTGTCTACCTTCTATCGAGTAGTTAAAAATACATGTTTTTCTTTTGAAGCTAGAAATATATTTCTGACACCTCTGTTGTTGCTAATATCTATAATCCACAGTCATCAGGGTAAATGTATAGCAATCTAATACAGGAATTTTAAGTAGTGGGGTGGTAAAGTGGGGAGGGGGGGAGGCATACTTACCTTTACTACAAGCCCTAAGGTCCGGAGATCACAAAATATTTTTTATTTAAAACATAACCTCACTTATTTTCACTGATTTTTTCGCTAATATTGCTACTTCTATCATAGGTCCAAAGTTGAAAAATCCTTTCAAAGTTCAAAAATTAGCCAGTAATCAACATAAAAAGAGCCAAAATAACCAAAAACCAGCTTAATTGGATAAAAATGAAGAAAAAATACAATAGAACACATTCATATACACTACAAGAGTAACCATTCAAAATGGCGACCAATAAAGATGATGTTTTTTTTTACGTAATCACATTAATTTATATTTAACCTATATTTTAAAAAAATATTCAACAATGTACTTAAAAATTGATAGCATTAATATATTGATTCATTGTCATATTTAAAACCAACTTGTTAGTCTTCCACCAAATTGATAAATAAAACAAATGTTTCATACAAGACTTTTAAGGCGTCATACTGTTTGTGTGTATAAAATAAATAGTAAATGGTAACTAGTCGGTCCTAGTACTTGCCGGCCGCTGCCACAGTACGCTCGCTTCGCTCGCTCGGCTCTGTTATCAGGTATGGGATCTCTTTAAATAAAATATGATGCCTATATAATTTAATTAACTTTAAAAGCACATTCACTTAACTGAAAAGGAATAAAATGGTGGCAGTAAGAATTGCAAAATATTTGTCAATATTCTTTCTTTTTATAGAAATATGTTGATTTCTGAAAATTATATAAAACAATATATTAATTAAAACTCAAGATTTCGAATTTCTTAGTTAAAAATCGATAAGTATTATTGACATATCAATTAATTTATTTTTATCATCACACCTTGTTAGCCAAGCCATTAAAAACAAAAGTGACAGTAATAACTGTCACTTTTTAATCAATCGATTATACATCTAGCATGAATATTGTAATTATGACTTATGCCTCAATTAAATTTAAAACTTTATTTCTACATTAAAAACAGTTTTAGTGTTACAAAAAGTTCTGGCAGTTATATGTAATTTGTGAGTACATTCATAAACAATTCGTGAGTACATTCATAAACTCAAATCACGGTTTGTTATTATCAAAAGTGACACAATTTTACAAAAAAAAATTTTTTTTTTTTATTAACATAACCTCATTTAGAGGTTATGTTTATAAAATAAAAAAATTTAAGACCTCCGGACCTTAGGGGTTGTAGTAGGGGTAAGTATACCTCCCCCCTACCCACTACGCGAACCCACTACTTAAAATTTGTGTATCAGATTGTTAAGTCGCAGCCATCATCAGTAATGATTTCTACAAAGAGAATTGTTAACTGTAGTTCCTCTATAACAACACCCACAGTTAAGTGTTTATATGGGCGTGGACTAAACCCAGGTCTCTCTTCTAAACTTATTTATAGTGCTATATAACATTTTACCGACCATACTTGGTCTGTAAACCAAACATACCCACTAATGGAAAAAGGTAACGGTAATAAAATCATATTACTTATTGCGAGCCTGCATTCAAGCACGCGTGACCTATTGTTTAAAAATTAGAACACTTATCTAGTCATCGTTTAGCGCGTAACATTTTAATTAAATAAACCACTTATGTATGTTGTCAGTTGTCACCATACATTTAATGAAATTGTATTAGAATACTCACTTCTTCGAATATAGATCCGACGTTAGCGGTCACTAGCAAAAGCGGCACTTTATCCGATCCCATCTTTTTGAATTTCAACATGTTCCTAATGCGTTTTTAGGCGAAAAACAAATCTCGACAATTCGAGCGAGGTTATTGTCGACACAGCTTATTTTTGCCGCCGTTTTTATATGAGGCGTATACACGCCGTTTTAAATCAAATTTTGTGTTACATTATAGTAATGTTATATAAAGTATTTTTAATACA
Source organism: Dendrolimus houi (assembly GCA_039645545.1). NCBI lineage: Eukaryota > Metazoa > Arthropoda > Insecta > Lepidoptera > Lasiocampidae > Dendrolimus > Dendrolimus houi. The sequence goes on along the minus strand of CM077139.1, from coordinate 4,678,923 downwards.
AAACGGCTTTTTAACTGCGATATCAAAAAATCGCCCGAGTCGTTCTAGCCCTCCATGACATTTGTAATAAAATCACAATGACAGATACAAACAACGTATAAGCTTAACAAATCAAAATGGTCATAGATTGTCTCGTATCTCATACATAATTAATCAATATACTTTAAAAATAATTCATGTTGCATACATTAACGTATTTCTTATAACCATAGTATACTCTTGTTTGAACATTATTTTATGTTGTATTTTTTTCATGTATCTAAATTAAATATATTTGTAAGATTTCGTAAAACGGAACATTTTTAAAGAAGTAGTGACCTTCTTTATTTATTCGGATTATAATCAATGACGTTCTTAAGGATTGACGTCACGTCCCATTTCAGGGCCGTACTTACTTATTTTTGTCGACATCGTAAATAAATAAAATGTAGGAAACAAAGTTAGAAGGGCAATAAATACGTAAGCAACTGACGCCTGTATTTGATTTATTGCTTAGAGCACTCGAAAATACTGCTAAATTTTGTTTATGATACACGAAACCAGTAAATTAAGATTTGCATATTAACGCGGTATTTTAATTGTATGCTATTTTTTAATTGATGGCTTTAGGAATGTTCATCAGTATTTTACTACAAAGTTATTTATTAATATCAATATAAAATTAAAGAACTAGCTTAAAAGCAAGAGAGTATTGAACATATTAACTAGTAAGTACAAATTAAACTCGTTCAAATACTTCAAGAATGTGTACACTGCAAATATAGACTTGTTGTTACTTTGTTGAAAATAATATCTCTCTGCTATAACATCTATATTATTATTCCATTTGATAAAATTTATGTATTTTTTAGTTTGGCCATTGAAGTGATGACCAATAATGTCTTCATCAGCCGATATGACAATATTGAGTTAGATAAGATAAAGGGCAGTGTGAAAGTTGTACTCATTATTGAAAAATTAAGAAGAAAATTATGGAAGTACGGATATTTCATAAAGAACGCTGAAAAATCAAGAAAATATTATGTAAGAATGGATGGTTGGTAGATATAACAATAAACGTGAACAAAAAAGAAACGATTGCGTAAAGAATTAAAATTATTTTCAATTTAAATGAAAATGAAATCAGTCACTTTTTTATTTCATCTTCTCCCAATCATTTGGGGTCCAGTCTGTGAAATATATCCTTTCCTTTGATATAGAAGGAAAGTATTCTGCTGACTCAAAATGATCGGGGACGTTAGATATTATTTAACAGACGATTATGGTTCTCATGTTGTCATTCTTACTAACAGAACCAGCCCTGCATAATTATTCACGTAAATGACAATAATGGTGTTCCCACGCACTCGTACATCCGGCGACACAATCAGTGTGTCATCTAATTGCAATACATTATGTGCTTGCATCAATTCAAATAATTTGCTCCACAAATAGGCGGTGAACACGTTTGTTGATCTAATATTTTCGGTATACGAGTACAATTACAATATCACCTTGAGCATACATAGAAACTTAGGAGAAGGGACTAACTCCTTTCCCAAGATTAGACTTACTTTACTTCCTTTTCCTCTAAAATGTATATTTGACTAATCTTTGCCATTAACCTGATAGTTAACTACACTTATGGATATATAATTTTGTACATTTAAGAATTAACTTTAATAGTATCACTAAGACTTTGTTTTCTCTGAACTGTTTTGATTGTGAATCCATTTTATTATATAGTTAACAAGTAGATGAACGTAAAATAATTTTAATACTGCGTTTTACGAGAATTCTCATGAGATACTAAATCAAAATTGAATCTCAGAAGAAAATATCCGTGATAAGCTCTGGAAATAATAATATTTAATAGTATTCGACAGTTTAATCTATCAGTTCTAAGTCGAAGTTTAAAGTGGTATCCTGTTATTGGTTATTGAAATGAAATAGCGCCTCAGTTGTAGTATATGTATAATGTATGTAAATGTAATATATTTTAATGTACAAGTTCTATTTACCACATAAAAAATGGTTGGTAGTTTTGATAGGTCTATCGGTATACTTAGACTATGGTCTATGTTAGTAAGTTATTTAATTCCGATAGGATTTATATCTATTATAATGTTATCATTTGTTAAGGTCAACTGTGTAAAATGACCGCTATTTCTTATTTATTTTAACATCAAAGAACGGCTAGTTTCTGATATTAAAATTTATAACATCTATACATACGATAAAACTGTAGAGGTCGAATTTCTGTACAATGAAAAAAATGTTAAAATCCGAGTCAGGGGGATGTAAGAAGTGAAATAGAACTAATTTAGAATTTTATCAAATTTTTTGTTTTTCTGTTTGTCTGTCTCTTTGTACTGGCTAATCTCCGAAACGATTGGACCGATTTAAATGAAATTTTGTATGGTGAAAGCTTATATCCATGGTCAACATATAGGATACTTTTGATTCCGAAAAATTAAAGAGTTCCCGTGGGATAGTTAAAAAACTTTTCACGCGGACGAAGTCGCGGGCAGAAGCTAGTATGATAATATGAAATAATTATTATTGTGTATTACAAGGTTAATTGTTGCATGTATTTAAGTTCGGACGCACGAAACTATTCATATCGACGGAACAAAAATAATTTTCTTCGGGCTACGTTCAATCTATTTCCATGAAACCATACGTTTCATCATAGGAAGCTTTCATAAACCCAAGCGTTATTGACGTGTAATGTTGAGTTTAGAAAACTTTGTTTAAGAATTTCCTAAAGCTATTTTGGCTACAATACAAGATACCTCTCTGGAATTTTGGGAGCTTCCTCTACCGCACATGCGTTCTAACACTCCACTATACAGTATGTATATGGTGAAAACAGATATCGATTATTTAGATTCTATTTTAGTAATATAGGTCGGATATATCCATTTATTTTCACATCGCTATGTTGGAATGAGGTAAGATCAACTTGATTTATTTTTTGAAGTTTTTATATAAATCCCTTAGATAAGAATATTTATTTCTTTTTGAGTGAAGTTTTAGTCTACAAACATAAACATTTTCTAGATCTATTTTATTTTTGGACTGAAGGTCTTTCATTTTTTATTAGAAATTCAATTCGTTTGTTGAACATCATATTTTATACTGAAATATATTGTATGTTGTCAGTGAAAGGAAAATGTATAAATGAAAAATATGATCGATGAAGTAGTCTACAAGAGTTTTCCAATGTTGTTTGTCTAAAAAACTGTATGGAATGTAAACAAACAATAAATATTATTTGATTAAATAGTTCTTTGACACTGAAATGAAAAAGACATCATAGATGAAGCTAAAATTTATGTGATCAATGTGATATGCTACATAAAAGTCTTATAATTACTATGCTAGTGTGATATTTAAGGATTATGGTTTCATTCAGAAAGTGAGTTTCAGAACGTTCTCCTCGAGCCAAGTAAAGACTACGCTTAACTGGTACATAAAACTAGCAGGTCTAATGATTACAGACCGATCGTTTCAGCTTAATCGACATTTTGGTGTCAAAAATTATATAAGCTACTTAGCCGAAGATCCTGAGATACGGGCCAATACATCATAATCGATGTCTGGGCCCGTATCTCACGTTCCCGAACACCTGAAGTACATACCCTATGTACTTAAACTGGCCCGTGGGGTTGACTGTATTTTCTTCTATGGATCTGAAGTATTGTAGACCAAGTGCTGCATCTTCGCCACATTAGAAATATACCTGTCTAAATTACATGCATGTCTGATGCTATCAGACAAAATTACTCTATGCTACAAATTAATGTATCTATATAAATATTCGTTTGAATTATTTTAAATCTTTTTTAATTATACCAATTATTTATAAACAAAATTCTTTTGATACAACTTAATTAATAAATTTTAAATCAAAACATTAGATGTAATATTTGTATTAATTAGTTTATTTATAATTTTTAAACAGATAATCTTTTGAATATATTAATTGTTAAAATAGTCACGCTTTTGAATAAATACGCATGGGTAGTTTTATGATTGTAAAAGTTAAAATATTTCTGACGCGAACAATATTTCCTTAATATTTTTAAATTATTTCTAAATACGGACCTTTTATTGTTTTTTTTTCAGAACTGCAAACATGGCGCTTGTGTTAATTTGTGTTTTAATTGCCTTATCAGCTGCATCAGCCCATATACATAATGCAGTGGAAACAGAGATGTTTTCGATACCAATTAGTCCTAATTTATTCAACTGGACTTATCAAGGTTAGCGTAATAAAATTTAATTTTTTCAAATATTTTAAAAGCACGTAACTGAATTTTCAACTTTAGGTATATCATTGAATTTGGAGTGTATAACGGAAAGTCGAATATAGTATTGTATAAGGTCAGTTATAGTCGGCAAATAAGGTCATGGATTTAAGAAAAGCAAAGGAAGCCAATTAAATTAAATAATATAAATAAATTAAATTAATATTAAAAATTATAATAAATATAATATTATTATTTTAATAATACAAATTAAATAATTAAATTAATAATTATTAAATAGTTCCGGAAATGTCTATAATATTATAAAATTCTAAATATGCCGTGTCTGTACATTGAAGCTATTTTTTTTATGTTTATGGCTTAGCAACTAGGCCTTTAAACCAGGCGCAGTTGTATTGTAGGCTACAATCGACGCCATCCAACGAAGTTCATATGAAAACTCGAAAGCCCACATTTGGCTATTCAGTTCACATTTCTCACAAAAACACATAATTACTACTCAAAACCTATCAATATCCTATAACTATTGTTCATTGTAGAGTAATTTTACACATTTTTAGAAAATAAAACTACACAGCACAACATCCCCTTTCAGTTCCCGCCAAAAACTATTGAAGCTATTAAAAAAAATAACCGGAATAGACTATATAAACGACGGAGAACACGATAAATTTTTTTTAGATTTCTTATCTGTTTGTCAGTTTGTCTGTTTGTTCGGGATTCAAGTAAAAATTACTGGGCCGATTTCGATGCGGTTCTCGCTGATCTACAGCAAATTCTTAGACTTAAAATCTGCGGTACTTTTTATCCTGGGAAACTATTTGTAATTTTTCGTGAAATTTTGATCCCCATTCACAGATTTAAAATAAAATTACAGGTAGAAATAAAATAGCCATTTTACACAAAAAAAAACTTATGCCAGTCGAATCCGTCTCTAATGTTCATCAAAAACTTTTATGTTATCAACCCAGGTTGTGGAGTTACTATAAAAGTCGGAAATTGCAAAAAGATTCAATGCATTTTTTTTATTGCAGGAGTTCAGCAGACAGGCCGACGGCCCACTTGGTGGAAAGTGGTTACCGTCGCCTATGGACATTTGCAACACCAAAGGTGCTACAAATGCGCTGCTGGTCTCTTAAAAGAGACTGGAACCTGGTCACTGATGCCTGAACACAACACAAGGTTGTTATGGCGGCATACTCTAGACCGGGGATGGTCGCCATCCAGTCGAGCAAATACCCTACCACCTGGCTGTGGGTTGTTTAGTCGCCTCTTATGACAGGCCGCCCGGCCGCAGGAAATTGTATTCTTTCTCCGTTCCTGCACGGATAGATGATAGATGCATCTTTTAAGAAGTCCACGTTACCTTATTTTAGAAGATTTTGATTAGTATTAGAAACAGCATCGTTTGACGTCAAAAATATTGTGTAAAATTTGCATACAAATTGTACGAGAAAAGTTTTTTGCAATTTCTGACTTTTTAGTATACCAACCTGGGCTGGTCCCATAGAAGTTTTAGATCAGTAGTATCCGAAACAGGATTGATTGGCATCAAAAATTATATATTAGAAAAGTTCGGATCTGTTCAGAATAAATAAATATGCCATATAACTACCCCATCCTGTTTTCTTGCTAACTATTTTTTTTAAATCTGAGTGAGGGGATCAATAATTCACGTAAAATTATGTATAGTCAGTCTTTTAAGATCATTTTCATGTAGCTGCAACGGTTAAGGTATTTCCCCTTACTCCTCGCTGAAAATTTCCAACCTACTAATATTATAAATGCGAAAGTTTGGATGGATGTTTGTTACTCGAACACGCTAGAATGGCGGAACCTGATCTGGACGAAATTTGGCACACAGATAGATTATAATCTGGAATAGCACATAGGTTACTTTTGTCCTGGAAAAATGTACGTTTCACGTTGGATCAGGGCCCTATTCTTGGGTTCCTAAAACCAGTTTCGTGTAGTTGTAATTGTTAAGGCACTTCCCTTTACTGCCCCGCTGAAAATTTTCACCCTGTAGAGCAGGGATTCCCAAACTATTTTAGGCAAGAGACCCCTATTCCAAAATGAACTGACACCACAGACCACCATAGCCAAATTACTTTAAAAATCCTATCCCTAGTTTTTTCGTATTAATACAAAATACTTGCCAATTTAAAAAGTTTGCGGTTGCTTAAATGAGTAAACATGATATTATTTTCTCATCAAAATTACTTAATTAGTACGTTCAAACTCATTATCTTGCACAAATTTGGCCACGCTTATTGACTTCTCAAGTTTTTCATTTTGTACGAACTTGTACACACTTATTATCGACTTGTTGAGTTTTTTAAAAGTACAACAATAATACTTCCTACTAAAATATTAGTCCTTCTTATAACAAGTTGGTACACGTAACATAACTTATACAGTATCTTGAAAGTTCCAAATAAGAACTTGTGTTAATTAATAGGGGTCGACATTTAGACCTCGTCGTTCCCCAAAGTCAGTTTTCGTTTATGTCAACTCTTGGGAAACCGATTTTGACCCCACGGGGTCGATATCGACCACTTAGGGAATCCCTGGTTTATAGTATAGTTTTATTTGTTTGTACAGAAATTTGGTTGATTCGTCTCATATGAGTGTTACTTTTACAGAATTCGACCAGCAATATCGTTTCCATGCATCCCTCATGGGCAAGCCAGAGCTGCCTTCTTGGTTAAGGTACATCTACAGTGGCAGACACCACTCTGGATTCATCTTCGGGACTCCACCAAGGAACACCAAACAGCCTATCATTGTACGATTTTTGGTTATAATAATTCCATTTTTTTTATTCTAAGCTCCATTGGAAAAGATTTTTTGAAGCTCATACATATAAGTTAAAGATAGTCTATTTCCTATTCTGTGTATACCACTTCATTCAGAAGCGGCAACAAACTCTCCAGCAAGACGTTTAGTTAATTATTTTTATTTCATACTAGAGGTCCCGGCAGACGTTGTCCTGCCCTGAAAAAAAATCTAGGACCCGATCCCAGCACCACCTACCGATACCAGTTGTGAATTCAAATAATCCGGGGGGGCTACTCAAATACATACAAAAAATTTCATCAAAATCGATAATGTCGTTATCAAGTTATGAGCGTACATACATTTCTACGATTCATTTTTATTTATATAGATTTGTTTGTCTCAAGCTTAGACCTAATGGTCTATATAGCAGACCTAATGATGTATAGACGGAATCTACTTAAACAGAAACGTTAAATAAAGTGAAGCATTTCTTTACAGACTTGTGTAGCGTATCTGCGTAATCATAAAGCACTGCAACGCGATCGGTATCCTATTCCTAATGGGCATCCTTTAGCCGGCGTCACTTTTAGAGCTCGAGACTCCGCCTTTCTGTTAATGGTCTAAGGTCTCAAACTCTTTTTTATATAAGTACTACCTGACTCGTGCCAACTTCATTGGGCGTCATTAAAAAATACATAGACACCCACGCATACACGCCCACACGCACACATATCAAAGTTTAATTATGCTTTGTAACCATTAATTAGTTCATAAATGCAGAAAGCACTCGCAGTGCCTCGTACGAGGATGTGCGCAATTCTCGCGTGGAACGTTATTGCTGTAACATATTCGTCAGGCGTTCCCGTGTCTACTTCGCTGGGCATAAACATTTTTACATTATTTATGTCACTCGAGAATAATGTAGCATTCTACAGGTGAAAGAATTTTTAAAATTGAATCAGTAATATCGGAGATAACGAACATCCAAACTAACTAGCACGGCGTCTGTGGTTGAGCGGGCTAATCTTTTGCCGGCCTACCTCACTGCAACGCAAAAGGCATGGTAAATTTCGGAAACGAATTTTCTGCGTTGTTTACTATTGTCTGGGTGTTTGGGATCGACCCCAGACTAGTAGTCCATTGTATATTACCAATAACACAAGCGTAACTTGTTTAATTTGGGGATATACAATGCTTGTCAGTTGTCTGTCGATTATTATTTAAAAAAAAAACTTTACCTCTTTATAATATTAGTATAGATAGAAGTATGTTACGGATGTAATTACTTTTCACAAGCTTCTTATTAATTTAGGATACACAATATTAATTTTTAGATCGAAGTGATAGGCCTGAATAGACAGGACTATGAAACAAGAAGGGTGCTTCTGACATTGAATATCCAACCTAAAGAGAAGATGGCAAAACACGAGGTGGAATTCAAAATAGACAACCTGAATGTCGAAGACCTGCTGGACGAACATCGGTATGTAAATATTTATACTAATATTATAAAAACGAAAGATTTGTATTTTTGTATACTTGTAACGAATAAACTCAAAAACTGCTGAACCGATTTCAAAAATTCTTTCACCGTTAGAATGCTATAATAACCCTGAATAACATAGGCTATATTTAATTTAAATGATTGAGTTCTAATTTTGTTTCAAGGCAGGACAACGTCTGCCGGGACCGCTAGTCTAATATATCTAAAATTAGTAGCTTTTTAATTGCTTGTATTCAATAGACCGGCAGACGGCCCACTTGATGGAAAGCGGTAACCATCGCCTATGGACATTTGTAACACAAAAGGTGTTATCAATCTGCTACCGCTCTCTAAAAGGGTTTTCCCTAATAAAGCCATCTCACCTGCGTCTTCTGGCCGGCAGGCTAGACTTCATGTATATTAAACTAAATAATTAAAATGAAAAAGTTGGCGGTAAATAAGGAAAAGGGGCCGAAACGTCGGAATAATAAAAATCAAATAAATTACCTCGCTCAAAACCGTTAAAACGTAGTTTTATTATTGAAGGAGATCGTCAACAAATTATTCCCCCTCTTAATTCCATCCTTCCTGTCTCAGCTCTATGCCATTCCTCTTGTCTAATCTATCCCAACTTTATTCCATCCCTCCAATTCCTCAATCCTCTATCATACTACAGATATTTGACCATCGTCAGCGGAGTGGACTCGCACTCGCGTGGTTTTTTTTTGTGAAAGTCACATACTTGGGGCCCGAGGGCCCAATTCTGCTATTGCTATGTCGTCACAATCGCCGAACACTATCGTCTCAATCGTATGTTTGTCTGATTTCGGTATTCTGTTAATTTCAATATATGGAAGTGAATACTCGCGAAGTAAATATTTAAAATAAACATTTTAACCGAAGTGAACATTGAAAAGCTACCGTCACTTCGGTTAACGCCATTTCTACGAATGGTAAATACCAATGTTTTTCTACTATTATTCCACGGCGAAGATTTCGAGAAGATATTGTGGATTTAGTAGAATACGAATTCTTGACACTCGCAATGGAATAGTACTTTGAATAGCTTCGCAAGGCCAAGATATTGAAATAGCAGAATTGGACCCCAGGTATAGCAATCGTCTATAGGTCGTAAGCACTTTTCATTGAAATGGGTTATCTATCGGTTTTTAGACAATGCTATAAATAAATTAAACAAACAATATATGAGTCCCAAATCGCCGTCAGGTGAGAACGTTCCCAAAACGCTGGCCGCATTTCCCCGCTGTATGTCAACGCTAATACGCTGCCCCAAATACAAGCCATCCTATTAAACGAGTTGTTAGGTCTCGTGTGTTTTTTTTACGCCCCCCTTCTGTCATGAGGCAGGACAGAGGATACTCGTCTTCTATCTCTTATTTATTTTCTTTTCAATTTACTCTCAAATCACATTATTTGTCTATTACATTAATGTTTATTCTATTATATTTCTATATACCTTTCTTTAATACATTTATTTATCTACTTTCTCGACGTATTTACATATACAGATTCTGTTAATAGCTTAAGACTACATTATATTACTGCCTATGTTGTTTACCTATTTGCTAGCTTCATAATAAAAATAATTACAGGATGACTCGTCTGAAAGATATATTACGGACAAAACTTTGGACTGAGAGCAGCCAAGACCTTTACGCCACGTTCTTGGCTTCTGCTATAGATTTGGGAGCACGCCTACCTTTGAAGCCCAGTGATGGGGAAGGGTAAGCACTTTTGTTATCTTTTACTTTGCATTTTTTTTACAGTTTATAGTCTACTAGCGGTCTGGGCAGACGATGTCCTGTCTTGAAAAAATTAAAATCTTGGATCCGATTCTTGTGCCTCCTACCGGTTCCAATTGTGAATCGAAATCATCCGGGGAGCCACTCAAAAAAGTCATCAAAATAGGTCCAGGTGATTAGGAGGATCCTGGAACCCAATCCCAGGGCTACCTATCGGTTCCAATTGTGATTCTAAACCATCCGGGGTCAAACACTGTGACAGGGAATTTTTATATATATATATATATATATATATATATATATATATATATATATATAGATGTATCTGCACATCGGTGGCGTGGACTTCATTCAACCGGATTCCCTATAGCCTACCTTTAAGAAACTAGCGGCCAAAAGGTCGACAGCGTCAAGCATTCACAGGCGTTTACGCGTTCTGTTCAAGCATATTATTACTAGTGTCTCTGTAAATTAACTAGCGACCGTATTTATTGGCGCTTACGTTTTTTATTCGTGCATATATTATTAATGTATTACTCTCTTATCTCTTACGTTCGGCAGCTTTCCACACGTATTGGATGAAGTAGCAATTCATAACCCGATCGGGCATCGGCTTTAGTTTCAAAATATGCGGCTAGATAGCAAAATTAGCAATATAAATTTTCATAAGAAAATACTACGCGAGTTAGACGTTTTTTCAATAGCGTTATAGTTGGCGTTTGCATTGTACTACGGTATGTTTTTTCAACCGGCTATTTTCGGCCGGCGAATGACTACCTCGCGCCACTGCTGCACACATATGACATCGAGGAACGAGCGTCTCGTATGATGGATGAAATCCAAGTTCTAGGAAGTTTGGATGAACTCCTATTCGCCAACTAGTAGTGATAGTAGTGATATAGCAAATTAAACTTTTGAATTCTTAGTTCAAATGTTCGAAACGGGCGGCGGAGAGGGAGGAGGTAGCCACAATTTCTCGACTTTAGGCAATGGTTTAGGCTCGGCGCAAACAGACCCCCGATCACAGTCCCCGGTCGCCAGCGTTTCAACTGCCCACACTTATACTTAAGACTTAGCAATAAGGCCACCCATTGTACTTACTTACCTTATAGTATTTAAGCTTCTTGTGTATTTTTCTCTGTCATGTTGGTGTACAATAAAGAGTATTGTGAGTATTGTATTGTGTTAGACTTATCTTATTGGTGAAATGGATAAGTCCGAATCCCCACTGGATTCTGACTTAACATTTTTCTGGACTAATATTAAAAACTAAACCCTTTTCAGTCTTGTAGTACGTCTGGGTAGTTCAATGCCATTTTCAACAGAACTGAAAAGGCTACGTGAAGAGGTTAGGCCTCTTTCGCGTCTCCCAAGTTGCCCGAGGGAATATAAGAGGACCACGGTGGAAAGAGTGTTCCGTGATGCTGGATTGACTTTAGATTGGTGCAGTTTTGAATTGGTAAGTATTACTTTGTCATAGCGTCTGTATATTAATGTGTGAAGAGGAACCTGCTTTCTTAACATGCTAGAGCCATCTTGGAATCATTATCTTGATTACAGCTAATCCTGTTTCGTACGATGAGTTAGAGTTCCGATGTCCCACTTTCCCTATTTATCGCATTCCTCCTGTCTGATCCTTCTGTCTCATTCCCTCTTGTCCTATCCTCTTATCCTTTCCTTTTCATCCCATCCTCCAAATGGTCCCCCAAATAAAATAATAATATAATAATAATAAGATTTTTATTTACACCATAATTAAATTTACATGTTGTCTTAAAATTAAGACTGTTTGGGTACTGACACCTAAACTAGGCCAGGCCTGTCTCTTAGGTGTTAGTCCCTTCCAGCGACTTAAGAACTATGACGTGACTATGTAACAATTTAAGTAAGTAAGTAAGTTAAGTATTCGAAAACAAAAGTTACAAAGATAATAATTTAAAAGGTAGATTGAAATTATTTTAAAACAAGTAAGAAGTACATATGTCTATAATTGTCAATAGGACGAAAACACTATATATTTGGGACTTACGAACATTTACGATTTTAATGACTTTGTTTGTAGGAAAAAGAGTAGTTTTAGGTTTTAGTATAGTTTTTAGGCTTTATATTTATTATAATGGTTTTTATATAATGTTCATATATCATATTATAATTATATTAATTTGCATTTAATTTTATATCAATCAACATTTAGTTATTTAAAATTATTTTTAGGTTCGTAAATTTAATTTTATATTATAATTACATTTAATTTGTTTAATGTGAATGTTGGTTTGTGTGTAAGTATTTGCAAATAAGTATTTTGTTATTCAAATATAGTAAACATTTCTGTAGTTAACAAAACTACGTTTCAACGGTTTTAAGCGCACAAATAAAAGCCGCACAGAGTGATAATTATGACCAAAAACTGCGTTCCTATTTACAGTAGGTATCCTTTTTCCATCGCTGTTAAATTTAATAAAATGACTAAACAACTAAACTTTAAACAATTTTTCCAGTACAATACAATATACAAAGAACGATCGACAGTCCATTTAGAATATCTAACAGAACTTCCAAACACCAGCAAATCTTCAAAATCTTTGCTAGAGTTAAATGCAAGGCAAATATGGTTGGTGCCAAGTCTTCATTCGCTGCCGTTAGCAAATTACGGGAAACAGATGACGGCAGCTGTGGTTGTACCTTTACTGTTCTTGATGCTGCTGATGGCTACTTTGACTGCTGTCGTCTGCTTCCATTATGCTGCTGTGTAAGTATTGTTACTAACATTTGTTCCAAATAGCGATATCTTTTGTTTTACTGTTGTAATATTTGCAGGTAGTTGTTAATAGTACGCGAATAGGTTTGTTATTGCTCGGACATAAAAACGAGCGCGCGTAGCGACGGACGATCGCCTCGTCATATAGGAACAGCCGCGCTGTTCGTAGACGTAACTAAGGCCTTCGACAAGGTCTGCCACAACGGGAACCTTCGCAAAGGCCTTGTTCCAAGAGCCCCGGTAAAGCTCTAAGGTCTTCTGAACAATAGCATAAAGTCAAGTGCATGTAAAAAAAATCGAAATGTGTGCTGGGACACATAGTAGAATTGAAACTTCAACGGACAAGTGAAAAAACGAATGGCAACGGACAAGTGGCAAAACGAATCGCAACAAAATTTTAACTTTAAGTTTTACTACTTAGAGTAATTTGAAAACCTGCCCGTAAAACTTCAAGTTAAAATTTTGTTGCGATTCGTTTTGCCACTTGTCCGTTGAAGTTTCACTTCTACTATGTCTACTATGCCCCAGCACACATTTCGATTTTTCGCAGGTTTACTGCAAATTATGTTTTGGTTAGGTTAGGTACATTTTAATGAATGCACTTTTTGTTTAAACGTATTTTATTTTATCATACAAAAAAACTGAATTCGATCCGGAACCAAAAACGCATCCATAGTCTACTCTAAAATTATGCCGCCTCTCACCATGTCTAGTCTAAATTTATGCCGCTGATTTCGTGACAGAAAAATTCTAAGACCCCCTTCTATATAGAAGTTTCACTTCAAAAGACGAACGACCATTCTCACTTTGACTTTAGTCGGACGCACATATGATGGTAGCACTCTGGGGTAACTAATTATTGTGTAATAATTTAAACATCTATCAGCCAGCCTTCTGGAGACACTTCCCTCTGGCAGTAATGTAGTACATAGTACTATAATTTGCTTGTAGTTTTAATTAAAAAAAATGTAGAAACTGTCATTTTTTTATTTTTATTGCTGAAGCTCAACAGACAGGCTGATGGCCCAACTGTGATGGAAAGTGGTTACCGTCGCCTATGGACATTACCAATACCAGTGGTGCTTGCTGCCAATGTATAAATATATTCAGCAGTTTCTGTGTAATAGAGTAAAAAACATCCATCATCATAAATTCTCGTTTTTAATATTAATAGTTTTTATTATTATCTTTATTTCAGGAGAGACCCAGATTCAGAATATTTCCTTCAGAATATTTTTCATCTTTGTATTGAATATAGACAGCGCAAAAGGTTTGGGAAGTTGTAAAATGGGTGTTTTACTAAAAATGTTTTTTAAGTGATAAAAATCTTCTATAACATATTAACATTCAAATAATATAATATACTAATGAATGCCTATCGCCTATAAAAGCGTAACTCGTAACAGTCTGCCAATGCAAGCGGCGCCACCTGGCGTCCGTTCTTGATTTCACAAGAAATCTCAACTCAAATTTCCAATCAATGTCTTAATATTTAAAACGCATTTTTATACATTGAAATCAGCCATTTTAAAGTCCTATTTAACTCCTTTCCAACTTACTTTTATCAAAACGACTCATTGAATCTTCAGCTGATCAGGGGGCTGGTGCTTACCTCGGGCAACGAATAAGTATGGCGATACAGCGCGGAAATGTAACCGGCCTTCTTGGCACCTTACCCATAGAAGACTATGACCTAGCCTCAGTATTCTACTAATGATAACCGTTCATTTTACTTTTGACGTTTGCACATCTGTCAAGTTACATATTTCTTGACAGTACAGCCCACATGAAACAAATGACATCATTGTTGTACTTTACTGTTCTGGGTGACGTAATAGTGATGTCTGAGAGTCATGTAACACACAGATTCTTGCATCGACACTATACGTAAATAAATCAAAAGTAATCGATTTGATAATAAAAAATGTTTTACTTTAAAGAAAAATAATACCGCAATTATTATGAATGCCATTTTATTTTGCTTATTTAATTGGTTCAAAGTATGTTAATTGAAATATGGCTATATTTATTACACGATATAGTATTTTTAGCAAAAATATATAGATAAGTTAAAATGATTAAAACTTGTACAAAAATGAAATCGATTTGTATAACAAATTGACTCTGTAACCTATTAGGACATTACTAACTAATCCGTCATCGAGCTGTTAAAAGTAAAATAAATGCTTGGAAAGGGTATAATAAGCTTTAATTAATTAACTTAAGTTTTCTTCATCAATTAGTTAGGTTAAGTATTAGTCATCAATTAATTAGGTTAAGTTTTCTTCATCAATATCAACTTATATTATAAATGCGAATGTTAGTTTGTTTATTTCTGACGCTTTCGCGCCTTAATTAAGCAACAGATCATCAGAAATTTCCCATACACGTTAACAGGTATATAGAAAAGATCATAGGGTATCTTTAATTCAGAAAAAATAGAAAATAAATATTTATTTAAAAAAATGCAACACTCAACAACAAACACATAATACTTAATTTGATGGCCTCTGTGGTTGATCGAGGTAAACCTTTACCATGAGAGCGCGAGTGTTCCGCGCGCGCTTATCTCTCCTCCCGTGGGGCGCGTTACAGACCGCCCCACGCCAAAAAGAGCATGACGATGCCAGGGGACGAGTCCCCCGGCAATGGAAGAGGCCTCGCAGGGGGCCCACGCCTGCCAGGGCTACGGAGAGGCTAGGTCATATACCCGTAGCCCTGGCATAAGGCGAAGGACAGAACACCCAGGGGTTTTAGTGGGTACCCCTAACCGGGGGTGGCAACAGCATGGCACCAGTTCTGACTGGGCATGCTGGTGTCACCCTCGATCTGGCGAATCCCACACACAGGTTGCGAATTATCCCCCCAAGGTTCTGCCCTTGTCCACGGCTTATGGTCCTCTAGCGGATTTCCCGTGGTTAAAAAAAAAAGGTAAGCCTTTACCGGCCTATATCGCTGCAACTCACTCTGGGTTCGATTCCCGGCACGGCAAATTTCGGAAACGAATTTTCTCCGTTATTTACTATGGTCTGGGTGTCTGAGATCGGCCCCATAGTAGTCCGACCCAAACACAAGCGTAACTTGCATAATTTGTGACTATACAGTATGTGTGTTTGTCTGCCGATTATCATTATTATAACATGTATTTATTTATATCCAAACTTTAAAAAAATATATTTAAAAACGAAATTGTACACCGCAATTTGCGAAACGAGGTTGGCACTCAGTATTTTGCTGTGCCGAAACGTAGAACGAAAATAGTACTGTTCTCGAGCGATAGATGAATATAGCAGAAAAGATGGCGCTCCTATCGCGTTTTATTGGCTCCACCGTTGTAACTCGCTAACAAATACATCGCCATGGTAACGGCAATGACAGCGACAATTATAACGTCATGGTTTGTTTCGTTTGTAAATTGTAACTCATGAGAGCAAGACGTTAAACCATGAAGTTGGTTCCAGCTTCGCCTTGCTAAATGGCGTTACGGGTATTTGTCATTACGTAGTTTAAAATAAAAATAAAGTTAGACATTTCTAAAAATTATAATGTACCCACTTCATAAGCGAAGCCGCAGGCAGAAGCTAATTTATGCATATTTTGATGTAAAGATTTTTTTTTCGTTTCATACACAACAATGCAAGTTGAATTTTCAATTTAATTTCTTACAGAGCTCATAAGTCCGAAAAAGTGGAGCTATGTCGATATGAAACAGACAATACGGAGCAGACCCAAGTTGCCGATAATTCTAGCATGAAAAGTATGGGAGTCAGGTATATGTATATATACATTGTTTTTCCTTATGCCTCTGCTACATCTGGGATAATATTATAGCGTTTCAAGCAGATGTACCGTTGGGCTTAATGCGTTATTTGTGATGCCACATTGTTACTAACTGTTAATGACTACTAGCTAATCATTAAGGACGTTATTTGTAACGCTATAAACAAGACACCTTTGCCCGCTGTCAATAACTATAACATAATCCCAGGCGGAGCAGGGACATCACATGTTTTTTTTAGAAGTGACATAAAGAAATTAGGTCAAGACATAACAAAATCAAATTTTGAAATATAATACGTTTTAATACTGATATTATATGTCAGCAGGTATAAGTTTTTAATATATCTTTTTTACAGTCCGAACAACAGTCTCGTCCGCCCTTATAGCCCAAAATCAACCCCTAACTTAGCAAGTAACTACAACAGACCTCAACCACCGCCATATGGATCAGCAACCAACACCCTACACAATCGAAAATCCGGTACATTAGAGAGAATCACTCCATCAACCAGTGGCCATACTCCCGAACACAGACATTTAGTGCTCGAGGAATCTCTAAAACTATTAAACGATGCGAAAATCACATCAGAATTTGATAACTTACCTCTAAAAGACCAGATAATCGATCTTAACGATGGTTCAGATGATTATGTTCCTTTGAAACCTGATGAAAATGGTTACGATCAACTTAAACCGGATCAAGCAGGCTATATTCCGATTAAAGCGGAGTTGGATGATATAGATGTACCGGATTTGGCTAAGTTTGGTATTGCTGGGTTAGCAGGACCTATTTGACATGAGGTTACGGCGGATGGTGAACCGCCTGTGAAGACATGGTTCTGTTAAAAGTCAATATAGTACATCGATGCTTAGTTAAAAAATACAGCATCTTCTACTGAAATGTTTTTTGGGGGTAATAATACAATGTGGTTAATAGCATTTTAACTCATAAAATCATTAATGTTGTATTATAGAGCTTTATAGTAAATGAACGTTAATTTTTGAGTTGTAATGTATGATTGTACAGTCAGCGTCTTATAGAAAAGAGCGGCCAAGTTGGTCAAATGATAAACCTTGGTTGTATCGATATTTTCGATGTTCTTATCTATTTGACCATCTTGGCCGCTCCTTTCTATAAGACGCTGACTGTAAAACTGTATATTAGAGTTCTAATATATATAATCTAAACTTTCAAAATTTTCAACGACTATTATTTCAAGAATAATATCACAAATTCATGATCTCTACGTGCCAACTCATTTAAGTACCAAAAACTAAAAAAAATAACTAGAAATACGAGAACTATTGTTCAGGGCTACAAAAACTCCAGCAATAATTAGCCACAGTTTAAAAACCCAGGACTTAAGAAATACGGCCATTGGAAACCTTTAGCGTTTTAACTATCAGACAAATCTATCACTCTATATGGACCTGTAACCTTATGAACTATGTGTTACAAAAGTTAACTGCATTTACTTATTGTCAACCGCGCCAGCACATCAGGACTAAACGAGTGTATCCTTTCAACCAACCCCCGCTGGGCGTGGCTCGGATGACACTCGTTCTGACCAGAGTAGACAATCAGAGTTTATTAGTTAAGCTATAGTTATAGCACATATTTTACAGTATAAAGCTGGTTAAAATCTAAAAAAATGTCAACCGCAGTACCGTAATAACACTGCGGTGCCACCGGTGCCCAGGCACAGGGCTTAGACTTTGGGGGGCGCTAGAATGGCCAGACCAGGCAGGATTATTATTTTTTTCGGTTTGCTCTTGATAAGTTCCCGCTGCGCCCTTAGTGCTCGATTCCAAAACATACGTACCTACATACCAGTATCATCAAAAACGTCTGTTAAATTTTAAACTTTAAATATTTGAAAAAATACATTTTTCTTCCAAAATATTGGACAATTGGTCCACCAACACCGAGGTCCTTGAGCATTATTTTATCACCCTGAATGAAATAAAGTAGGCCTATAAATAACATTGCTCTAGCTATAAAAACTCTATGCTTGACGTCAAAGACTTGAAATTTGGCTCGGACTGGCTTTTAACAAAGTGATGAATTTTTAATTTTGCTTAAATAAATGTGTTTTTTAAAAATCTTTAAAATTGATTTTAAGTTTTTATTTAAACTAAGTTCCATTGGGAAATATTTTTTGAAACACATAGTTACATAAATATAAGTTAAGAATTAAATCTATTTTTAACCGACGAAAAGGAGGTGGTTCACGATTTGTCTGTATGTTTTTTTCTTTTTTTTATGTTTGTTACTCGACTTCTCCGTCAATTATGAACCGATTTTCAATGTTTTTCTTTTAATCGAAAGGATATACTCCCGAATTGATCCTATTGTCACCATATCAGGATCAGATGTGTGGATCTCAGGGAAATCGAGAGCAACCCTTGTTGACGAGCGTCTACACCGAAGAGTGAGATAGCAACTTTGTAAATGCGTGCCAGTACTATAATTTCTATAGGCGCTTAATATATTATCTCCAAAGCTTTCAAGTATTTGCGCAACTAAAAAGTAAAAATATATTATTTTTTAACAAAAACAAAACGACTTCAAATTTAGATGCAAAAAATAAATATTTTTACAGACTTCTTTATACAACATCTTGAATCCGGTGCGAAGTAAAACATAAAAATTAGTACATTTTGCAAAGTTGTTGTTTTTTTTATGCTTGGCACCGATTTCAAGATGTTGTAGAAAAAAGTCGGTTAAATATTTATTTTTTGCTTTTTGTTTAAAGTCGGTTTTGTATTTGTTAATTTTATATCTATTATATATCTATACACACCGCTCCACACCAAACCGTATGTACTTACACCGCTCCACAACGTGTTATCGCTGTTTAAGAAGAAGATTCAACAAGTCTTAGTAACTCTTTAGCAAAACACATCTAGCTAAAAATTCTTTTACTTCATAATTTATCTATTCTCATTCTCTTTTATTTTTCTAAGTGCATAAGTATATTATATAACTACTTTTCGAAGAATTAATGGAGTTGTAGCAATCAGAGAAAATAGCTAAGTAGTTAATATTTACTTACAAACCAGCCCTCTAAATGAAAATTAACATGAAAATTATTATCTCTAAAGTACTTTCTTCAAAGTTTAGAATTAATCTGTGTTTATATCACATATCAACGCGTAACTTATTCTAGTCAGTAGTTTGATGAGCAAATAAAATAAAATTTTAAATTGTCCTTGTTTTCATTTATATATACTATCAGCATGTAAACGTTCCACTAGTTACTGTATCTCCTAGTTACACTCGCTAAAATGGGGTAGTTGACAGTAAAGTCGGTGCTTCTTATCGTCTTAACAAAAAGCCGAAGCCGTTTAAATCTTTTACGAGCGTTACAAATTATACCGTCGTTTCTATAACGAGTCCAATAGCATATTAAATTGTCATTTAAACAGTAATTAAAATTACTTCTATCGTTGTATTTTAAAGTTTTATTTATCCGTGCAGGGACGGAGAAAGATTACACTTTCCTGCGGCCGGGAGGCCTGTCGTAAGAGGCGATAAAACATACCATAGCCAGGTGGTAGGGTATTTACCTATCTGGATGGGTACCACCTCCGGTCTAGAGTATGCCTCCATAACAACCTTGAATTTTGTTCCAGCATTTGTGGCCAGGTTCCAGTTACCCTTTAGAGAGCGGCAGCATTTTGGTAGCACCTTTGGTGTAACAAATGTCCATAGGCGATGACAACCGCTTTCCATCAGGTGGGTCATCTGCCTGTCTGCTGGACTCATGGAAAAAAATTACATGATATTTGAACTCTCGCACTTTTATATGAACATTGTTTCAGAAATTGTTTTGATATGTGTCAACTACCTTATTGTCCATAACAAATAACGGAGTGCACAATCAAATAACTGAGATACTTTTCATCTCACAAAACGTCGCAGTCTCATTGATTTTGTACGAGCGTACAAACTTATGACGTTATAGATTTATTTATACAAGAAAAGTAATCGGAGTGAAATAACGTATTAATTGTAGTTTAAATTGTAATTTGTGATGAATGTATAAGGGACTTAGGGAAATGAATGGTTTAGTCTTTGCCAAATAGAATCTGTAACATCCAATGAGGTTTAATGTACTACGTACTAGAGGTAAATAGCTTAATTGAACACTCGTTATGGTCTATGGGCAAGAACTGACTTAGTCTGCGCCGGGCCGTTGTTGATACTTCACGTGTTTGAGTGAAAAGAAACTATTAAAAAAATGCCTTCGTGTGTACTAAGGTGCTGTTCAAACCACTCGAGAAACTCAAATACATGTTTTAATAGTTTGATTAGACGGCATAACTAGTGTTTTAGCGCTGTAGCAAATACATGAATCAGACCACCATAGATAATACATTTATACTATACAAGGACAAAAAGAGCATAAGGGACAAAAAGTACAAATAGGACAAAAAGAGCAAAAGGGACAAAAATACAAAAAGAACAAAATTAGAGAAATTACCAAAATATCCAAAATGACGAAAATGGCAAATCAAAAAAACCAAAACCTATCCCACTTTCTGGGATAACCTTTACATAAATCTATCCCATTATCCGGGATGAATGATATCCCTGGTCCACCCTCGGTATTAAAATTACATGTATACCAAATCTCAGCCAAATCGGTCAAATAGTTTTTCCGTAAAAGCATAACAAACAGAGAGACAAATATGTTTTTATCTCGGAAACTATCCCATTTTTCGCGATAAAAAGTATCCTATGTTCATCCTCGGCATCGAAAATATACATATACTGAGTTTCAGCCAAATCGGTGCAGTAGTTTTTCCGTGAAAACGGAACAAACAGACGGACAGACAGACATACAGACAGAATTACTTTCGCATTTATAATATTAATAGGATTAATAGGAATTTATAACAGTCCACGGCACGCTCGCCCCGCGCAGGCCCCCGCTTTCAAGTTCGAAATTCAAAGTTTTGAATAGCTTCTCTAGTATGTAGTACATATAATTCAAAGCACCGTAAAATAATAGCAAACTTGAAATAAAACGAGAAGATACCGGAATTTGGTTTTTATTTATTTAACATAACCATTATATTGAACGGATAACTTTTAACAAGATTACAACAATTAGAGAGATCTATTGTTAACCTAAAAATAAGACAATCATTTCTGTACAATTATTGTGCTAATTGATTAAAGTTACAACTATGCTTTATTTCGATATTTCCTCAAAAGTAAACAATCTATTTTTATTGACAAGTACATCCTTGTAATATGACAATTTTAAATTAAAATGACCATGTCAGTGTACAAGGTTACGATTGTTCTCAAGCCGATACATTTCTGACATAAAATTTGTATATATCACCCATAGTAATCCATATAAACAAAGTTGAATCATTCAGTGTCATTGAATACCATCAAGGCTATTCACCCGTATGCCTTTCAACCAAATTGATTCAATTTGGTTGTTCTGTCTATAATATCAACATTACATTACGTATATTTTTAAATCAACATTCAAATAAACTCAAATTAAGATGACAAGTTTTAAGAAATCTTCTTTGAAATAATTCAATCATTTCTATCTTGTATTTTGATACGAGTACTTCTTCTTCGTCAATAAGTCAATAATGAATGTACAACTGTATACGCATCTCTTTCAAACACGCTTACAATGCACAAATGAAAATAGATCGGATATATTTAGTTGCTATTTTAATATGGTTTTAATAGCTTTGTTATTCTAAAAATGCGACATATTTAATAAGAGTTCCTTATTTACCATATCGTCGCTTTAAACAAACTGTTTACAAGACGAAACTATTCGAGAATTGCATTATTAACGCCATCTATCTTAAAATTACGTAAACAAGAAGATGAATTTCACATTTTAACATTTCGAATAGTGTATGCCAGATGGCGTTAACATTTTCGGTTACCAAACCAAATCTTATTGGTTTGCTAATTACATAATATGGTGTCTATACCGGTTTGAACTTCTTTGTACAACAGACAACAGTGATGATGAAAGTTATGAAAATAATATTTTCAATATGTATTTAATTGCCAAAACCTGGTAAACAAACAAACTTGGTGGAAAGTGGTCGCCGCCATCTATGGACGTTTGCAATGGGCATCATATCATGGGCGATACTAATAGGCGTTACCAGCCTCAAAAATTATGATTTTTTATTTATTTTATGGCTTGGTTTCTAGACCTTTAAGCCAATTCTGTTCTGGATATTCATCACTTCACAGGTTTTCTAAAATTTATTGAAAGTATTTTTAATAAACAAAAATGTTGCACTCGTATATTATTTTTTTGTTGTAGGTAACCTGTCTGTATTTAAGCTATATTATTTTAATGAATGAGTAATGACAATTACTATTAAACATTGTAACATAGAACATAATATAAACACGCCAGCAGCACACACCACATATACCAGCTATTACAGTCCACTCATGGTCCTTCGTGCCGAATATGTATGTACCAGCAGATCTATTTGTTTAGTAGCTGATTTCCTTAAAGGTTTGTAATGATTACGGAACCCTAAAAACCATCTATCTAGTTTCTTATACTAAAATAGCCTTTAATTTTATAGTATTAATTTACTCGACTGGTTTCCAGCAAACAATTGCCCTCATATCGTCAGCAGCTTTGCCAAACGTCATTTCTCCATTCGAGTCCACGTATTGGTTTATTTGGTAATCTAGAAGCGTTTTGAAGCCTAAAATATCTGTGCCGAGTTGCTGCAAAATAAATATAAGATATTTATTATACATACAAACTAAAATGAAAGTGATTTTGTTTTTGGATGTTTATATCTGCGATTCTTCTTCTTTACGGTAGAGAAAATCATTGGCAAAATCAACAAACATGTGGTCTTATACTTTATCATTTGATATAATTGTAATAGCTATAGCAGACAGACTTAGGTACGACTAAAGACATCTTTTGATCTAGAAATAAAACAGAACGTGTGTGTGTGATAAGCGAGTGAATGAGGATGAGTGAAAATTAGTGAGTTAGTAAAGGTCAAAAGCTGGTAAACGAACACACTGATGGTAAGTGATCGCCGCTATCTATGGAAGTTTGCATAATCATGAACGCTACTAACGCGTTGCCAGCCTCAAAACATTATGCACTCGTATAGTGAGTAAGAGTGAGCGATTAAGGATGACTGACTGAGTGAGAGTGAGTGACATGCGTGCACGGATACTTGTGTAGGTACACATACATATGTATATAACATTATATGTAACATTCAACACATCTACATCTAGTTCATGAGCAATGAAAGCCTTGACCGTACAATTGAACTTACTTGGGTCAATGGACTTGTATTAGTTGTGAATACGCCCAAGAACCGCCTCTCTCTTGCAACTTTCATAGTAGCGTTTTCCAACGCCCTTATAGCGGCGACATTATCACGGGGGGACAAAGTTTCCGCTGTTGCCATCATAAATGAGTGGAGGATTGTACCTGAAATTGAAAACGTCATTAGATAGCTCTTGTTCAAACCGATTTTCGTTGAAAATTTTGTTTTTATTTTTCTATTCCGATTTTGGTCGAAATTCCCCAAAAATAATTTATGGTTGTGTAACAGAGGAGATATGCCAGGTTAGAGGAGTATGGAAGAAAAAGCTATGCTGTACCGACTGAAGGAAAAAAACTCAAAAATAAGCTAAGGAATTGTTGGACGCCTATATAAATTTCGGTTGGTTCCCGATTTAACCTACGAAAACGCAACCCACATAAAAAGATCCCAAATCAACCCATTTCTATTCCCGACTCAATCCACGACTTATTTTTAATAATTTTTCCTCTCTCAACCTAAATGTTATACAACCCAAAGCAAAAACAATGGCAATCAAGTATAGATAGCATAAAAATGAAACTCTGTGTTTAATATTTTATAAATTTAATTAGCATTTGCCCGCGACTTCGTCCACGTTGAACAGGTAACAAAGATTACAGTACTTTTGCCAGTGTTCAAAATAAAAGGTTATCCAGTAGAGTAATGGATTTTTAGTGCGATAATACATAAATCCCGGAAATTTCTCTAAAACCCGGAGATAAGTAATGTTACTATAGTTATACACAACTCCAACTGCTAAACTTAACAACTACAAGTGTTATATTAAAGATTGTAATAAATATAGAAACTGTCTTAGCATGCAAATATTAAAATAATGTGATTTCGAAGTTATAAAATCCTGGGAATATAAAAAGAGGATTTGGTTTTAGTCAGAATAGAATAATAATAATTTATTGCTAGAAATATATGTGTACATAGGTGTTTTTTTGTGGTAATTGTCTCAATACGTTTTGCCTTATTAGGCGTGCAATTTTCAAATCTTATAACTAAATCTAAATTGACACTAATTAACATTAATAATTAAATAAATTAGATAATATTAAATGTCGAGCAAAGTATTAATTAAATAAAAATACATTAATAATCATTATAATTTATCACTTAAATAATCCTCGATTTTATAATAGCATTTCACTATCAAAAATTTCTTTAGGTGTCTCTTAAATAATAATAATATGTATTTTTGCTTCTTTATACTGTCAGGTAATTTATTGTATATTACTGGTGCCATACATAATACATTTTTTGCATTAGTGTAGTTTTACTTCTATAAATGCATACAAAGCCTGTCGTTATCGCGTCGATTGCATTTTATAGTTTGACCTATGCTGATCAGATATGCAAAATATTATGTAGTACCAATCTATTCCATAATAAGAGTATCACGGCCAATTTTCATGCTATTTATAGTCGTGTGATCGATTTTCAGAAAAATATCTTCCAAATTCCCAGTATATAATGTACTACATCATTTAAAAAAGAACGTAAACTGTCATTCGTAAAAATCGTTTCGGAATTAGTCAACTTATATGCACCCTAACCACTTTAGACAACTCTCGGGAAGATTCTCACTGGATTCCCGGGACATAAACTAGCGAAGCATTTCAAAAAGAGCGTAAACTATTATTTTAGTATCAATCAGATGTGAATCAGATAATTTTTATGCATAATAATCACTACAAACCACACCCGCAAAAATTTCGATGATATTCCCGGGATAATAATGTTACATACCGTCAAAGATAAACGCACAGCTGCCTGTCGTAAGTTTATTGTCTTCCCGGATTTAGGAATTCTTTTGTATCTTAAATTGTAATTAAGAAAAACATGCTATTGTTTTTCTACTTGTTTTATAACCATCATTAGCGTCAAACTAATCCTTATTGTTATTGTTTTCGACTTTGTGGCCGTTCGCAGGTGTGCAAATTACTATTTCTCGGAAACTCAGTGCGCGCGGCCAATTTTTTTTGTACTGTGTAGTGAGTATAAGACAATGCCCAAATGGAGGGGTGGGCAGTCAAGCGACAACTACGAAACGAGTATGACGTTTTCTAGTACTCTCGATTAGCGATATAAACGACGGACTTTGCGCGTGTCGAATTGCATTGAATCGTGCGGTGTGAATTGGTTGCATCCAGTTTTATTTGTATTTGTTTTATACGTGTTTGTGCAGTTCTAATAAATTCTATAGTAGTTCCAACGGCATTTTTAATTCGAGTCCTGATTCGAGTCCTGTGGCCCGTAACAGTAATATAACATATAATAAAAACATTACCGCATAAGTATGTAATTTCTTTGTTAAGATTTTTGGGAAGACCGTACACAAAATCTCTGAATTTTTTATGCTAGTTTTAAAATGGGTTGAGTTGGGAATGAAAATTTAAAATATTGTCGTGGGTTGAAACGGGAATAGAAATGGATTGATTTGGGAAAAATATATTCGTGGGCTATGATGTTATGGGTGGAATCAGGAATAACCCTAAAATTCCATCCCCTATTTCTCTCCCATTCATGATTGTTTTTAGGACAAAAAGTCCTACATGTTTTTAATAAGCTATAGTAGTCATCTCCTTGTCAAAATGCACCAAGACCCGTTTAGCGGTTTGTCGCGAATAATGATGAAAAGGTAACAGAGCTAATTTCACATTAATTACATTAGTTAATTAATTAAGTTAGCAGAGTCCTCATTACTTCCTATCCTTGATTAAGCTGACGCCAGCTATCTAAATTTAACCCAAGAACAACTTATGAACTTGAGCGCCTCTAAAGTTTTTGCATAAGGCTCATATTTAGACTACGCAAGTATGACCATGTCTCTGAATTCCGAAAAAAATTCAAGTGGTTGCCAATTCGATTTCACATCCTTGCTTTTCTCTATAGTATTTTATTTGTCCCTAGAACTCCTGATTACCTTAAACAATATTTTGAATTTCTTTCGTGCTCTCATAATTTACGCCCGTCTACTAAACTTAAATTGAACACTCCTGCGCATAACTCAACTTTTTACAACAATTCTTTTACTGTTAAGGCTATACAGCTTTGGAATAAGCTTCCTGTTACTATCAGACAAGCAAAATCGCTAGCGCTATTTAAAACTATGATCAAAAAATACTACCTGTCGTTGGAATATGATATTTAAATTCATTTATAAACATTTATATTATATATTTTGTAGATATGTATTTGTATGGTATGTATATTAAGTATATATCTGTAATATATAAAATTTCTGCATATAGTACGAACTACTTACATTTTAATAATAAATATATATATATATATATATATATATGTATTTATTATAAAAATGTAAGTAGTTCGTACTATATGTTACGTATACCATCATCGCCATTATCATCTCAATTCATTCCTGGGGTTGTCTGAAAGAGATCGCTTTTTAGCGATAAGACCGCCCTTTGTACATTACTAGTTATAATTTTAGTCTTTAAGTTCATGTTTGTATTGGTGTATAATAAAGTGTTATCTATCTATCTATCTATCTATCTATCTATTAGTGTGGATTTTTTATTAATCGTTCTTTAATTTGCCTGAATGTGTTAGTATATAACAGAGAGAATTCTTACCTTTTCCTCCCGGCAACATGGTGTCCCTGACTGATCCTTCCACGAATTCCAAGAACGCCATAATTTTTGCTAACCCTCCTGATAATTCGATTTCCGGTTCATCTCTGGCATCGAAATTCAATGCCACAGCTACTGGTTCTCCAGATTCTATAATAAATGAAAAATAAACTCGTTGTTAGTAAGAAAGAAGAAGAAACTAGAAGAGTCATTAATCTCAACTTTATCGACATAGACATATTTAACATATCTTTAAATAGACTTAAAATTAAACTAAATGAAATATTTCAGTAATTAACCTTCATAATGATTTTTTCTCTCAATTTTTGAAATTAATGTTGAGTAACGAATATTCTCACTGTTCTAAGCACTTTTAATAATTATTTTAATAAAGTACAATTTTTAGGCACTGTTATATTATAAGAATAAATTTAACGTGACTCTTAATTTATGTTGAAATGTATACTTATATCTGTTTGATGCCAAAGTAAATAAAAAAAAAAACAACCTCATAAAATAAACTTACCATCATCTTAATAAAACCAGAGACAGTGAGATTGCGACGTACTCACCATGATCAAATCACAGGCGTTTTAAACAAAGATCAGGTAATAAACGCTTTAAGTAAACGTACGTGTATGAAGTGATTTATAAAAGTAGGTGAATCAAAAGAGTGCAAGTGGAAATTATCGTCACTATCCAACACTATGGGAAACAAAGGTAATGATGATATGTATGTACCTGTGTATCATCCTAATAATACGATCTGACGAACGCAGCACCTATAAAGTTGCAAAATAGAGTAAATAAAATAATAATTTAAACTTACCATCCTTGAGAACGACGCTTAAGTTAGCATTCAATAATGCTGGCCAACACGCGTCGATGCAATGTGCATAGTCTCGTGTTTCGATCTCGTGTTTCAAGAACTGTTCCAATTCTGCCTTTTCGTAAAACGACGATACTATCATACTGGAATATAAAAAACAATTAAGTTCCTTCCACTCATGCATCTACAAAGGTCGCCAATATGCGGAAACCGTCCGCTAGCAGGAGAAAGAAATTGGGTTCCAAGTTGCACCCGTTCCGGACACAAACAATTAAAAAAGTTTGGTTTCCTAATGAATAAGTCCAACTCCGCAAATTGTTTGAATTGCGATATGTTCGATGACTTCACCAACCTCTCATGGAATGTGTTGGGTACAAGACAGCCAGAGCTAAATTACGCGCGGAGCTAAGTTTGGAAAGACTAGATTTATATGCAATATTTAACTCTCCCACTTCTCAAGAAGTTAGACAATCTACACGTCTGTGATGAGCTCCTTGTCTACGGGAAACTCATCACAAACTTTGTCAGTCATGTTATAATAGGTAATAGTCAAACAGTACCATAAGGTAATGTAATGTAAGGTATAGCTAATTAAGAAAGGATACTGTGGCGACATAATACAAACATCAGAAACAAGCACGCAAGCGCGAAACTAATATAAATCTGTAGCAAGTAAGACAGCGCGCCGTTTTCTGACAGCGCGGGAGCGCAACGTTCGCGCCGATTCTCTTAGCGCGTAAACATCATTTTCAACAAAAACCGAACGACACTCGGGACGAATCGGAACACAGTCGGACGCACGCCTTCAACGCGGGCACACAACATTCGTGCTCGTGTACAAAGGTCAGTTTTCGCGCTTGCTGCTTGCCCTAACCTAAATCCTTTTGAACGGTAAACAACATGAGAGTCTGTGATTAAAAAAGTGTACGACGCAAGTTATCTTTTATTAATCCGTACACCGCTCAACGGACAACGGACAACCATTCACACATCATCACATTCCCTCAAAACGATGGGGCCTGTTTAAAAATAAAAGAAACAAGGGAAAACGCGTGCTTAATTTGATTTCAGGATTTCAGAATTAAATGGTGAAAGCCAAACCGTTGCAAAATTGTCATGTTCCTTCGTCTGTCTATGTGTTTCTCAGATATTTTACTTGAAGACTAATACTTGGACTATGCCAGGCGATCCTTATTTAATAGTAAGTGATATACTTGCTTCTAAAGTAGTAAAAAATTCCCCGTCGCTTATAACTTTTTAGCTCGGTAATGGTAGGTAACCAATACCGAGCTAAAAAGTAATAGTCATATGTAGTTATGGTCTTCTTTTGTCTTATCTGCCTAATCAAAGTAATTTTTTTTTTTTGTATACTTGGTTACAATTTACAATATGTAATTAACCAACGACACTATATGTACGCGCACTCATAACAAGTCTTGGGTTTCTTTTTATAAATTTCGTAATTGATATCTGCATTTTCCAGTCGCTTCGCTTCAAAACCTTTACACACTATAAAGACTGTTGAACGCAAATAATATTTCTATAGCAAGCTCCCCCCTATCTTATAACATTACTGAAGGCACAGGCGTTTGGACCCAAACTCCTAACAAACAACAAACTCCCAAAATAAAATTGCTTCAAGTTTATGATATACTACGGTAAGACTACAAATTATTCCCTTAGTATTTCAAATCTAAAGCTTGATTTGCATCAAATAAGAAGCAGGTTAACTCGCGGAACTGGCTAGTTAAGCTGCCAGTTCGCTAGTTGGTCTGTTTGCATGTTGGTATGAAAGACAGGTACCAATAATGTTGGATAGAGAGATGAATTATTTGAAAAGAGGCTGTCCTCCGGTGTTGGGTTTAACTTTAACAGACCTATTTAAGTTGTTTTGTTATCTGTATACAAGCGACATGTTCAGGATCATGACTTGGTGTATAATTCTAAAAAGATAGAAATTCTAATTTTTTGTCTGGAAGGGGACCATCCGATATACGTGATGTGTACTAAGGTGGGCAATTTGAAAAAAATGTCAGTACGTTCCAATACTTTGGACATATTATTTCTTCTGATAAAAGGCATAACTACGATATAGAAATCCAAAAAAGGTGGCCTTCTGTGTGAGGTAACGTGTAGGCTAAAAGATTTTTCAAAGCTAGTAATGACACTAAAATATATTCAGGACGTTTTGCCAGATATTTTACACCTGTCAACTCTGGACGGAATGCATAAGGCGTTCTCTGTATAGCATACGTATTCAACATAATAACATATTTCGGCACCTAATTGATTTGAAAATATACTGTAGTGCCTCGAGTGTTTTTCGAGGTCAAATTGAACACGTTTTGTGCTATACAGAAAAATCGCTTTGCAAATTTATTGTCCAGGGTTGAGAGGTATAAAAACAGTATAATCGCGGCCATTGCTATGCAGTAACATGAAACAAAAATATATTAGCATTGGATATAGATTGCTGCCTCAATTAATTAATTCATATAAAATATGTATGTTACATGACATTTTTAAATTAATAACTGACTGATTGACATTTATTTTTAATTTTATTTATTTATTTTAATTGTTCTAATTGTTTTTATGGATGTATGAGTTTGTAATAAATAATTATTATAAGCTCTTATCGGAGTTTTTGGCGGGAATTGAAAGGAGATGTTGTGCTGTGCAGTTTTATTTTCTAAAAATGTGTAAAATTACTCTAAAATGAACATTAGTTGTAGGATATTGATAGTTTTTGAGTAGTAATTATGTGTTTTGTGAGAAATGTGAACTGTATAGTCGAATGTGGCCTTTTGAGTTGTCACAAGAACTCCATTGAATGGCACTAGATAACCTACAGTTCAGCTGTGTTACACATAGGCTTAAGAAAATGAAGAAACTATATTATAATCTAAGATTTGGCTTAAAGGCCTAGCTGCCAAGACATAAACCTAAATAAATAAGCTCTTATCATCATTTGGATGGCAATTTTCCAGTTATTAAGATCTCGATTAAGCACATTTGCACGCTATGATAATAAGCCCTTATAATGGTGTGGAAACACATCTGTTCTGCGGAATTCGCCAGTTTCGCAAGTTGACTTGCTTCTTTACTGATGCAAATGTAAATAAAGTTTTAATAATAATAACCTCTATCATACACACGACCACTTACTATCTCGCAATACTTACTCAATAACTCGTTGTTTATGTTCATCCTTCATAGACTCTGCACTAAATCTTGGTTCTTTCTTTTCACCGCTGCATTCAAGGTTAGTCGTCATGTGAGATAGTACTTCGCCCAGATTCGCTGCTCCAAGGAAGTCACTTATTTCTGTAAAATATTTATTATCAGTTGATTAAATTTTATGGCCTAGTAACAAACATGCTTAAAAGCAAAATCTTCTTTGATTCATTGAACATTTCACTTATTGAAACCCAGCTTCGACCAAATTGTAGGTAACTGTCTTCTATAACATTACGGAGTTTAAATCGATGAGATTCTTCATACAAACATATATTTTGCTTCACTTGCACCAATTATGTCACATACTAGGATATGCCCGCGACTTCGTCCACGCTTGATTTGAAATTCCCGCGAGACTTCCGGGACTGTCCGAATAAGCTAATTTTTATGCACCCGAACAACTACAAACCACTCCCGAGAAAATTCCCCGCGGGATTCCCGGGATAAAAAAAATTCACACATTTTATTACGTAAAATTTGCTTTTTTTATTGCAGGAGTTCAGCAGACAGGCAGACGGCCCACTTGATGGAAAGCGGTTACCATCGTCTACAGACATTTGCAACAACAAAGGTGCTACAAATGCGCTGCTCTTCTCTTAAGGGAGTCTGGAACCTGTTCACTAATGCCGGCCGGAACAGAACTCAAGCTTGCTATCGATCAATGAAAAAATCGCATTGGAATGCGATGTTTTCTCCATCTGGCCTTTTTAAATAATTCTCAGAAAAATTCCCGCGGGGTTCCCGGGATCAAAAGTAGCGTAGATTTTAAGTCTAAGAATTATCTGTCGATCAGAGAAAACCGCATTGAAATCGGTTCAATAGTTTTTACATGAATCTCGAACAAACAGACAAATCAATTTTAATTCAATTAATTTTTACAAATCATTTATATTATAGACTATTCCAATTTTTTTTAAATAGCTTACTATTTAGAGACACGGCATATCTAGAATTTGATATATTAGATAAATTACTAGCTTATATTTCACCGCATTTAAACATTTTTTCACTCCTCAAGGCGTGCTAAAAAATCACCAGTGTAGAACAAGTCATATTATAAATTAAACTAAAAATTTGTATGATTTGGATATAGGTGAATAACAATAAATAGATACTTACCAATATGATATCCCTTATCCCGTAGCCTGGTTATAGTGTAAATAGAATTAAGTGAATTGCCCCCCAGTTCATAAAAGCCTGCCCTGATCGAGAGAGCTCCCCTTGTAGATCTGCCTAGCACTTCGCCTACAGTTTCAAACAGTACTTTAGCTGCTTCCATTTCTTCGGGTTGTACACCAACAAAATCTATATCTAGTGGAATTTCGGAGTCGTCTGTAATATTAAAGAGCTTTTCTTAATACGCTTCTTTGTTATTTTGTTCAAGTTTAAAAGTTTCCGTGTTGAGTATGTTAAGCCTCTGCCGGTCTACCTCATTAAAGCGCAGAGGCTCCGGGTTCTACTTCTGGCATGGTAAATTTCGTAAAAGAACTTTCCTTTATTTACTATGGTCTGAATGTCTGGTGTCGGCATTGTACATTCTATATTATCCACAACACAAAAGTAACTTTCTTAGCTTGGAATTATACAATGTGTGTGTTTGTCTGCTGATTATTTATTAAAAGTGACTTGATAGTAAAAAATAAGAACCAGCTGATAGAAAGCTCAAAGACAAGTTCCTGTCAGTCTAGGACTATTTTGAGTAATGAGAATACAAATAACTGGACTATTAATAATGAAGTCCAAAATCTGGGACTATAAAAGGGACTACGGTGTCCGTCCGCCGTAATTCTCAAATACATACCATTATTATTAGTATTTTCGTACATCTTGAGTAAAGCTTGTCTGTCAACTTTTCCGTTTACGAGCAAAGGTACAGTATCCACCTCGATAACCTGAAATGTTAATATATAAGATATTTTTTCTCATTCAATTGCAGAATCAGTACATAAGTTATAAATACTAACAAAGTGACTATTGATTATGTAAGAACTTAATTTGTTACGTTACACATAATTATGTTACTTTTACCAAGTAGAGTTAGAAGATGCTAACTTTATAAATACAAGAAGAGATTCTTTTATGTAATACTGATGAGACGGACGTTGAATGATTCAAGTTTATGTTTATATGAATCAGGTTGTTGATTCATCCATTCATCATTGGAAGACAGAAAAATTGTCTAATATCAAATTAATGCTGTTTTTGGGGGTTGATATATGTTGTGTCGTGCTTTGATGGCGAATGACCCCTAATGACCCCTGTTTTACGTTGGTGAAGCACCTTTAGGCTCGAGCCCATGGCTCAATCGCCCGAGACGAGAGTACAAATAAGACGACGAGTTGTTGTACTCTCGATGTATTTATTTGCTTAATTGTTCTACATTTAACTTAGACTATATAAACAGTAACCTTATCGTTTACGTGATGTGCACACCAATATTCTAATAAGTATTGAATATTATATTTACACGTTTATGACATTTTTGATGATACAGGCAGATGCCCGATCTTATTGACAGCTCTAACACCGATATCTATTATTTGTATTTATATAGCATCACGTTCATGTATTGATCATAGTCTTTAATTGAGCTAAATTATACATCAATAAATTGGTGGATGAAACGTGACGCAACACTGTTTAATGTTCGCTAAAAGCAGAGAACTAGAAGGACACGATGCTATTCAATGGCATAGAGTGAATCAAGTTTTTGTTTAAATAGATCACTTTGGTTCATTCATTAAAACATTTCGAATTTCATCAATTGAACTTTTCATACAGGCATTAAATTTCAGTTCAGGTTTTAACCAAAACGTGGTTGTCAATATGTCACTGTATTGTATTATATTGCAGCGCATTATATTGTGTAACATTGTGTTATATAAGTAATATAATAATAAATACCTGAGGAATCATGTAATGCGTTAAAGAATTTTTCAGGCTGGCTTCGATCTTGCAAGGGGAGATCCTGGCATCAGGTTGAATTGTGACAAAGGCTAAAATCTCAGGGTTCCCGCGGTCTACACCGTAGCAGAGGATAACACCTGAAAAGGAAAATACATTTTAAAAATGTTGCTGTATAATATATATAATATAATAGCAGCCCATAAATGTCCCACTGCTGGGCTCGGGCCTCCCACTATAGGGGAACGGACAGTATACCCGCCACGCTTGTCTAAGGCGGCTTGGCAGGTATAAGTCCGCACTAAATCAAAAGGTCTCTCCAGAATTAGCCGCAGTAGACTGCACAGTAACTGATTTATTTCTTTTATTCAATTACGATGTCATGACAGTATTAATATTATGAAAGTATAAAAACACTATTAAATTTTGTAATCGTTTAAAAAAAAACATTTTTTAAATTACATATATGATCTGTATTTCACTAAAGAAATCATAGCATACCTTTAATCAAAATATGTCTATTGTAAAAGGGATTAAGATATTTAAAATAATAATAATAATAATAATTCATTTATTTCAGAAAGGATAATATAAAACAATAAAGAACTCGGAAGTCTAAAAGGAAGGTAATCATAAAACAAAAAGAAAAAATAAAGAAAAGCCCTGACAATCGAGATTGGGTATGTGAATTATTAAAAAAAAAGAGGGGCTCTTTAGCAAAATATTCCATTCAATTAAAAACTTACATTTATCAACTCCATCAACAGCAGACACGGCCCTATCCACCTCCTGTAAATCAACTCGGTGACCTCTAATCTTGACTTGAGAGTCGGTTCTTCCTGCGTAAAGGATCACGCCTTTCTCCAGTATCCCAAAGTCACCGGTGCGGTATAGGCGACAGAAGTCTACAACGACAATTAATGTATACACCGATGAAATATAGAAAATAGATCAGGAATTAGTAGTACATATGTCACCAAGTCTTTTTGTCACCCATTCCGCAATAGTTGAAGACAAAAGTCTTCGAGCAGTGCATCGTACTTGTAATGACATATATTTTCGAGAAATGTAAATGGAACTGTTCCTTGTTGTAAAGGTCTCTCAACGGACTATCGAGCGAATTAGATGTTTCTCTTTTGGATACAATTAATTTAATATGAGGTACAATTAGGAAGTTAAGTGCGAGTGAGCTTGTTACACTTATCATAAGACTGATGGACGATAGACTAGACGAATATACACCATTTCTAAATAATCGTATTGTGATACGCTTTTCTGACTGGTGAATTGATATCCTTTTTTATTGCTGGAGTACAGCAGACAAAGTAACAGCCCACTTGATGAAATATTGTTACCGTCGCCTAAGGACCATTGCAACACCAGAGGTATTACCAATATGCTACCGCCCTCGAAGATGGGTCTGGAACCTGGCCACTAATGCCGGAAGACAATACAAAATTGTTTTAGCGGTACGTTCTAGACCAGGGTTGGCTCAAGGTCGGGGTGTGTAAGCACTGGACGATGGAACAAGAAGACGATGTCTGACGCAAACTTGAAGAATACTGCGTGTAATAGTAGATTGCGATAGATGTCGACGCCAACATGTGATCAATTAAAACTTTAAATGAAACCTAATAAATATGAAATTGATACTTTTAAAACTATCCTATAATTAAACAAAAATATTCACTACAAACAAATACAATATTAAGTAGTTATTGAAAATGTGTATATAGCTTTTGTTTTGAAAACCCACATATTATGAACTTATTATATTAAGAAAATAATTTTTGTCTAGAAATGTCTTAAAACTTACCAGGGTGTGCTGCATGTGGATTGTCAAGGAATTTACCAGCGCCCTGTCCCCCAACGTATCCAGCGGCCAAATTATGACCAGCCACCCAAACCTCGCCAGGTTCACTCTCAGTGGTTGGGTTCATTTCTTCATCTAACAGGTAGACTGCACAGTTGTCTAGAGGAGCACCTGCAAATGATATTTTATAGATTAAATTATTTTTTATCTGATTGGCTAAAATAGATTACTTTTCAGAGACTAGATGACCATTTAGAACGTTTCTCGAGGGACTATACCTATAGTCCCGCAATGGATTTAGATAGATGCAAGATAGGATTAGGTAGATTTAGTTACGTTAAATTTCATAATTTTATTGAAGAAGAATCTGTGTTACTTACCGATAGGAATAGTAGGGAATAAATCCAACTGACTATTCCTCTGCAGTACATAGAAGGTAACATCACCCATAACTTCAGTACTACCATAGAAGTTGGCCAATTTGTATCCATTGTGGTCTCCGAAGTATCTGAAGAACTGAGACGCCAGATCTTTGCTGAGGGTTTCTCCAGAACAGACCCAGAGTTTAAGATGTTGGAGAGGTCTTTCGGCGGGTGTTAAAGAAAGATACATAAGGATTGATCTAAGAAGAGTTGGAACTAATACAAGGCGTTCGACCTGAAACAAAATTTCTCAATTAGATTTGCAATAATCATAGAATTTAAGTTTTACGACATTGATTACATGAGATAACTTGGTATGTAACGTATTGGCAGTTAGTTCAAATGCAGTTGTTTTGAATCTTGGTCAGGAAGCATGTACCGCTTGGAAAGAGTTTTTGACCTAAGTGTCGTATTGTTACAGTTATCATGTGATGAAGGTACTGATGATACCTGATAAGATATATCGATGTATGAAACATACCACAACTCCTTGGACATGCGTGGCAAGTAGACCGTCCTTTCCCCTAAATATGAGGACAGATGTCTGGACATTTCGGAGCTGTATCGACATAAGTAACATGACATGTGATTAGACAAGTAATCTATTTACTTGCCCCTCATCATATCATTCGAAGTAATTGTATGAAACGGATCATAGTCTTGTGGCGTGAAATATCCTGGTCCGACATGTGACTTCATATTCTACTAGTAACAGATTGAAGTGGTAAGTAATATTATGAACGTTGTATATATATCTTGTATGTAAATGTTTGTATATATATATATATATATATCATTTTATAACCATTTCAAACCACTCCCAAGAAAATTCCCGTGGGATTCTCGGGATATCCGTGCAGGAACGGAGAAAGAATACAATATGCTGCGTTGGGGCGGCCTGTCGTAAGAGGCGACAAAATAACCCACAGCCAGGTGGTTGGGCATTTGCCCGACTGGATGGCTACCACCCCTGGTCTAAAGTATGTTGCCATAACAACCTTGAGTTGTGTCCCGGCATTAGTGACCAGGTTCCAGTCTCCCTTAAGAGAGGAGCAGCGCATTTGTAGCACCTTTGATGTTTCAAATGTCTATAGGCGATGGTAACCGCTTTCCATCAAGTGGGCCGTCCGCCTGTCTGCTAAACTCCTGCATTAAAAAAAATGAAGTACCGCAGATTTTAAGTTCAGATAATTTGTTGTCGATCAATGAAAACTACACATAAAAATCGGCCTACTAGATTTTTCTCGAATCCCGAACAAGTAGACAAACACGAAAAATCAAAAGAACAAAAACTACTCTTTTATAATATTACAGATGATAAATAGCTTCACGTTTACCAACGATCACCTCTCATGTTAGACGGTAGTGCGCTCGAAGATGGAGCGCGCTTACCTAGATAATACTTATTCACAGGAAACTTGAAAACACCTGAATTGTACTTTTCGGGAAATACAGTCCTCTGGTAGTGCATTCCACAGCTCTGTCGTACACAGAAGGAACATGGAGCCAAAACGTTACGTTCACACTGTTTGTATTTCTACAATGAAATGATGTCACAGATCAAAGCTGAAGCCTACATTCTTATTACTCACCAGAGGGCACTACATTTTATACTCCTCTCGCTTGTTTATAAAGAAGAACATCATAATAACTCTCAACTGATTGATGAACGTTTTTTACAATTTCCTTACCTTATTCTCGGCTAAAACCCTCACTAATTTCTGAGGGTCTCTGGTGGTTTCCTTAGATAAGATTAGAAGAGGTCTTCCATACAACAAAGGGCCCCACATCTCGCAAACTGAATCGACGAATGTAAGAGCAGTTTTCCATACACAAATTGCTTCGGTCTCCGAGTATGGGAATGTATGGAATTGCCACCATAGACGGTTGCATATCGCTGAATACGAAAGGCGAACACCTGTAATTAACATTATAATTGGATTATGATATTTTCCCATTTCTAAAACATAAGGAATTAGTCTACAAAGCCGTCTGATAATGTCAACGGTCAAAGACATTCAAAATTGAATTAGAAATAGAAAGACTGAAATACAAAATAGCCCTCGTATTTTACCGAATAAAATGGAGTTGATTTTTTATAATAATTTAAAAATGCATAAATCCTGAAAATTCCCTTATAAACCCCGGAATAAGTAGTCACTCAATGTTACTAAAAATATACGCAACTTCCACTGTTCCACTAAAGATTTCTAGTAGATACAGAAAGTATTGCAGCAAGCAAGTCGTAAAATTACGTAGCAACTTGAGAAAACCGCATTAGAATCGATCTAATGGTTTCGAAGTTAGGAAATCGTGGAAAATTCCAAGAAGTCCAAAAACGTATTGTAAAAAGAGACAAGACTACGACTTTTAATCTCGAATCTCAAGAAAAATCTCAGAATTTTCCCAGGCAAAATAAACATATTAACAACGAAGTTATCGTTCTTGTGTAAATTCGACCCGACTCAGCTAATATTTATGCACCCTAACCACTTTTGGAAAATATCCCGCGGGATTCCTACTATTCATAGTAGCTAGTAATGCGGCATTGTTTCTTATATCATTTAAAAAAAAATATTAAGTATCACCAACTGTTTTGTACATTTGATCAGTTACTAGACTTATAACTAAGGTTTATAATGCGATGTAAAAACTAATTATAGGTGAACACAGCTTGCAATTTAATTTCTTCATTGTTATTTACTTAAACTCTAATAATAAAAATAACAAAAATGTGTAAGGTAATAAAATTAGTCTGTCCGTCAGTCTATGTCTAATTAGTGTCTTTTGGGCTACACGAATCTTTTTATAAAATGAATTTTTGGAGTCAAAGTAAATGTCACTGCTACTGTTGAGAATTCTACACATTCTAGAGATATAGAGGAGTTAGCACCTAGTATTGTTGTTCTTAATGGGGTAAATAGGGGGGGTTATAGGTTGTCGCGGGGGTTTCGTAGGAACTCTTAGGTGGAATTGGCTTAACAATTGAGGGGAATTTATGTTATTATGAAACAACTTATAAGCAAACATGGAATGTAGGATAATT
Organism: Dendrolimus houi; assembly: GCA_039645545.1. Lineage (NCBI taxonomy): Eukaryota > Metazoa > Arthropoda > Insecta > Lepidoptera > Lasiocampidae > Dendrolimus > Dendrolimus houi. Next base: position 4,638,896 of record CM077139.1, on the reverse strand, counting down.
CTACGTGTCTCCAGGGAATCGATTTTGAAATAAATTAATCTTTTCTGGTATGATGTTTCCTTTTTTACTCTGTGCTCAGCAAAAGAAAGATGCCACAAAAACCTCTTTTGTATGCGTTCTATTCTTAAGGTGTGTGTGCAGTAATGAGGTCGCCAGAAAACACTGCAATACTCTAAGACACTTCTTACTAAACAATTGTACAGCAATATCTGTTGTTTTGTAGTTAAATTACCTTTAGGTATTCCGGTACTTCCAGAAGTGTAAAGTACAATTGCGATACTTTGGCAAGTGTTGGCGGCTAACGTTTCATGTTCTTGCGGTTCTTCATCTGATAGACCACTGGCTTCCATGGCCAATTCTTCAAAAGAAACTGCTGGTATACCGCTGTTATCGAACAGCGAGGGATTTGCTGAAAAAATAGATTTAATATTTTATAATATTATAGAGAAACTACATTTTTGCACATAAATATACACATTGATTGATTGATATCTATTATACATTAACACAGGTTATATTGCATTCAATTTTTATTCAGGTGCTATTTGCCTCCATAAAATTTACTTAAAATTACCGCGGATATTATTCTATTTTGCGAGGTGAAATATGTTCATTCTAGGTATTGAGAATATATAAATATCAATTTTTAACTAATACGGTCGTGTAGTTTGTTCGCGAAAGCGCAACAGATAGACTTACTTTTGCATTTATAAGGTCCCGCAGATTTTGCCCTTTCCTGAAAAAATAAAGATTTGGAACACGATTGCAGCGCCACTTACCAGGTGCAATTGTGATTCTCAAACATTCCGGGACCCACTCAAACACACACACAAAATTTTTAAATATTAGCCACACTAATGATTAGCAATTGATTAGTATAAAATTAAAGTATCGATGTTTTGATATGGATAAATCTTACCACTATCATCATAAATAACGAGAGCAGGTTCAGCATCCTTCAGGATATGCGCGATCCTGGCTTGAGGGAAGCTTGGCTCCATCGGCACGTACGCTGCTCCGGCCTTCCATATTGCAAGGAGGGATATTACTGTACTGGAATTAAAAACACATATGTTTTTATTACTAGAGTACAGCAAACAGGCTGACAGTAACGACCCACGTGATGGAATGTTGTTATTGTCGCCTGTGGATATTATTTATTTATTTTGGTAAGACTAACAGACACACACTCACATAAATTAAGTACATAATATAAAACATTGATAATTACAGGCCTTCATATTGTTACATGCCGACAAAAGTGAATGCACACCTGCCTGCCATAAAGCACAGTTTATTATTTAGAAGTCCAAATGCGGGAAGCGCATTTGGACTTCTTTTGTTTACTTTGTGTTTGAAATTTGTAATTAGAAAAACAGCCTATTGTGTATTGTAGTCCTATATGGTAGGCAGTGGCCAGGTGTGATTCTTCGAAATCATTGTTTACACGGTCGAGACATATTGTATAGCTGAGAGATCGGCAGTTAAGCGACGATTACGATACAAGCAAGACGTGTGTACATTCGATGAGCTATATAGTGACAGACTTTGTGCGTGTTATTGAATCGTGCAGTTTGAACTGGTTGCGTCCAGTTATATTTGTACCTGTGTTATACGTGTTTGTGTAGTCCTAATAAACTCTATAGTAATTCCAACGGCATTTTTAGTTCGAGTCCTGTAACTTGTAACAATATTATACACTTACTCAGTTAAGTAGCTTAGGATACGTATTTAATTAATTTATTTAAGGAAATAAAATATTTAAGGAATGAAGCGAGGAGTATCTGCAGTTTGAGTAAAAATTAGCTTACGTCGAAAAATCTTTACGTTTTAAATTTCTAAAAATGTTGGGTTTAGTTCATTGCAGTCGATAGAACCGTTAGCTATATTGAGTAGACAGTAGATACCGTTAACATACTGTCTATATCCAAAGGCAAAAAGAGATAGCGTTGACAACGCTAAAGATAATTATCCAAAAGGTGCTACAAATGTGATGTTACCTTGAAGAAAGAACTAGAACCTGGCTACTGATGCTGCAACACAACTCAAGCTTGTTATGGCGGCAAAAAGACGACCCAGGTGTGGTAGCGGGGTCGTCTAGCGTTTCTCTGTTCCCGCGCATATGAAGACCCCGGCGCTGGGTTGCCCTGGTTAACCTTCAGCGCGGTGAGAAAAAACAGCCGCGGGAGAAACCCAGGGGAGGATCCGCTCCCACTCTAAACCTGATATATTGTCTATATTGTCTCGCTTGTACGGGCTACTGAGCTACAAAGGTCTAATTATAGAGATAAAAGATCTAAGAAGTCAAGACCCAGTTAAAGAGGTTTGAAAATTCCCAGTAATAGACGTATTTGCGTGCAAAAGTGTCGGGACCTTATTGTAATTATCAATTACAGAGGTTTCTCATACGTCATGGGCCCACTTATTAAGGTTTCACTCTATAAAAAAGCATAATAACATTACTATAATAAAAAAAGTTACATATTGTCTGTCTTTGTATGTTACAGTTATTTTCCTCAGTAACTAAATTTTCTAAATTTAAATAGGATTTTAAGTCTTCTATCATATTACGAAGTGTCTAGTCGTCCGTTTAGGGGAGGACTAGCAAAGTTCGTTATATTAATGTACTCTGTGATTTTAATACTCACTTGTGGGTTGGTTGCATACAGACAGCGATGACGTAATCACCATCCCTGTTAGTGTCGGAATGCAAGGCTTTTGAGGATATCACCTTCGATAGCGCATTGGTACGTGCTGCCAGTTCTGAATAGCTGACGCGAACATTGCAGGTCTCATCTGAAAAATAATTAATTACAGCTTTTAGTAGTTTGTCTAAACTGATTTCAGTTACTACAACCTTTATGTATTGTAACAGACATCCTACTTGGTAGTGAGAAACATTTTTTTGGAATGAAACATTTTTAGCCACTGTAGATAATTCTTTCGATGGGAACGTAAAAGCGTGACGCCTTGAATTTAATAATTTAAACATTATGCTCATAAAGATAGAGTTGGAAATATTATGATGTTCATAAATCAAATTGAAACTGGAGCATTTGTTTCCTATTTTAGTTATCATAAGCCTCTCATGCGTTTGTTCAAAGTGAAAACATGGAATCTGAATAATATGTGTTATAATATATTTTAAATATGTAATGTAATATTTTGCATTAAAATATAAAATAATATTTGGTCTTGGTAAAATTATTATAAATATTTATCTCATTCTCTCGTAGGCTACTTTTCTAAAGCTTCACTTCTGCCGTGTGTAAATTGCGCACACACATGTTTTCTGAGTAAATTTCTAAATGTTGGTTGGTATTTGGCCTTTCTGACAGTAAGACAGCATATTCGAAAGTTTGACAGCCTGCGCTAAAAGACTTATCATAATAATTTTAATTACTTTTCAAACAATAATTAATGCGCAATTTAACGTCTTTTACTTATACAAACTCATGACGTCGGTATGCCTATACAAAATCTAGATGATTACGACGTTCTGTCTGTTTACGAAATGCATCTCTCTCTCTTTAGTTGATTTGATTTGATCCGCTCCTCTATTGTCGCAACTTATATTCTATATTTTTTCTATTATCCGAAGCATAAATATAAGCAAACGGCCCACTTGACGCAAAGTAGTTACCGTCGCCAAAAAACGATTAAAGCATCAGGAGCCCAATTCTGCTATTACTATTTCGTCAAAATCGCCGGACACTATTATCTAAATCGTAAGTTTGCCTGATTTCGGTGTCTGCCAATTCCAATGACGTGCCCGTGTCACGCCACTCTATCTTTCAAATATTTTAAGCGAAAACTCGCGAAATAAACGTTTAAAAATTTTGCTAACTTTTCAATATTTGGTTGCGCCGAGGAACACCTCCTTATAAATTTTACCTCCCCATCCTCGCCATCAAGAAAAGAATAAACTTCCAAATGAAGAATGGGCAATACAAAACAAAACATTCAACTTCGTGTCAGTACTGTCCCTGCAATATATAGCTATAGTAAATAAGATAGTTGGAACACGATTCAAAGAAAACACTTAAAGTTAATAACTTTAGTTAAATCTGGTGGCGAGGTGAGTCCCTCTTCCCTTGCTTCTTCTTCCACATCCCTATGCCTTCTCCCGGCAATCGCATCGCGCCCGCAATATTCATTTCAGCTAATGCCATTTCTGCTGATACCAATTTTTTTTCTACTATTATACTGTTGCGACGATATCGAGAAGGTATTGGGGATTTAGTTAGAATATGAATTTATGACACTGTCACAATGGAATCGTACTTTGAATATTTTCGCAACGCCAAGATAATTAAGTAACAGAATTGGGCCCCAGGGGTGATGTCAATATTTTAGGATGCGATAGAGAGTTAGAGGGTGAAATGAAAATTAATTTGTAAATGACATTTATTTATTTAAGGCACACCAACAGCAAACACATTATTGTTACATTACAAATTGTTTAATATTAAAGTTCTGATGTGTGGACTATTAAAGGAGTGCACAGCATTTACAATTCAATGTCAAAATGTCAATATACTAATAATTTTATGAATTAATGTCAGTATTATGCATATTTCAAGCACACATTTAATTAAACGTAAATGAATAAATAATGTCCAAATTAATAAGGCAAAGAAAATGCAAAAATCTATCTATACATATAATAAAATTGTAGAGGTCAAATATCTGTACAATGAAAAAATGCTAAAAACCGAGTCAGGGGGACGTAAGAAGTGAAATAGAACTAATTTATATTTTTTCAATTTTTTTGTTCTCTGTCTGTATGTACCCGCTAATCTCCGAAACGACTGGACCGATTTAAATGAAATTTTGTATGGTGGTAGCTTATATCCCTGGTCAACATATACGATACTTTTCATCCCGAAAAATTAAAGAGTTCCCGTGGGATAGTTAATAAACAGCACCACGCGGACCAAGTCGCGGGCATCAGCTAGTTAAAAATAAATATATAACTAAGTACAAGTAGAAATATTAACGGTCTATCAATTACTTTATAGTCACAGCTGATGCCAATATTTTATTTTTAAAGTAATTACATGTTTTGTGAAAAATATCAGGACCGGACTAATTTTGAGTTTAGACGGTTGTGTGTATTGCACATTTTTGTGATAGGGCTGCGGAGGCCTAGGTTGGTTTTAATCGGAGGAATGTAGAAGATTTTCGTAATAGCATGTCGTGGAATCAGACGAGGCACACTTATTTTTATGTCTTAGCTAAGATTTGTACACATTATGCTATTGTTGAGGAGTTTATGCAAAAAACAAATATCGAACATCATTCGGCGATTGATCGCAGAATTGCAGATCGGCAACGGTGTGAGATTCCAGACGAGATGTACGCTAAGTGTTTGGTAAAGGATCTTTGAATTTTTTCACCCTTTGAGAATGAACACTAGAATGGATTCCAGATACAGGAGCAATATTCTAAATGGCGACAAACTAAAGTGTTGTTTAATATAATTTTAGTGAGTGGTTGTTTGAAGTCTTTTGTATTTCTCATTAAAAAAACCTAACATCTTTGCTGTTCTCTGCACAATAGAGTCAGCATGAAGATTAAACTTAAGAGAACTGTCAAACAAAATATCTAAATCCTTTATCGAGTTGTTTGTACTTTAGAGTTGTCGAGCATATAAACAAAATTTGCCGATACCTTCTTTTTGGTGAATTTGATGTGGTAGCATTTAGAAAGGTTAAGTTTCATGTAATGTCTAGTGCATCACTTCGCGACTCTTCCTAAATCTTCTTGCATTTGTAAAGAATCTACAGCACAATGTATAGTTTTAAATATCTTCATATCGTGAGCAAACAGTATTACCTTAGAGTGAATAATTTAACATGGTACATAAAATTTATACAGATCTTAAATTATACATATATGAGTCCACACATCCACATAGGGTGTGCAAATATTACATTGTCTTATATTTTATAACATATAATTAAAATATTACTGAAGTTACCACGGTAAAATTAAGTTAGAGTATTGTTATATGTCAAAAGACAATAAAGTCAAATAATTAAATTAAATATAAATGTCATAAAGCCTCGCTTATGTCTTGTTCCAATTAAAATAATCATGCACCGAGTAAAAACATTCCTTTAATAACCAATTGTGAAGACTGATTTAAAATAAATGTATATGACCACTTTTTATGTCAACAGGCTAATTATTAAATACTAGTTGTCCCAGCAGACGTCGTCCTGCCGGGAAAAGCTTCAATCGATATGCCAACAACAGCGCCACCTACCGGGTCCAATTGTGAACAAACTCAGAAACCTTCTTTGGCTCATGCACAACAACTTTGCTAAAGATCATCACATTATCAAATGTATCGTTTACGATTCTATAAAGGACATACAGACAGACATTCATTTTTATATATCAGATTGTGTGTGTATTGTGGCGACCGAGGGTAAAATTTTCTGGTAGCGTAAGCAAGCCGGTCTCAAGACTTAGAAAAAGGTAGAAGATTATGGAAGGAAAATACAAGGACCGATACATTTTAGAAAGGGATAGATGTTTAGAAAGGGACAGACAGTAAGTAAAAAAATAACGAAAAGAAGATCGAAATTATGGGTTCTAGAAGATACTTTGGGGTATATAAGTAGCGTAAGGTGAGTTCAGTTGAAGACAGCGAAGCGTCAAGTGCGGTACGGAAGAGTTGGAAGAGAAGTTTACTAGAAGACAGTGACGACTTTAGTGGAGGGTTTAGTGAAGTGTTTAGTGGGCAGTTCGGTGAAGAAGGTAATTAATGTAGTTTAAAAGGAGATCCAGAAGCGAGCTACGCGCGGTATATTCGGAGGTAAGCACCGTAGCAACAGGACGTGGTCTAGGCAATATCGGCGACAGTATTATGAGTGAGTTGTCTTATCGACCGTACAGTGCGACATCAGTTGTGCGTGTAGGGGCAATATACTGCGGAGAAGAATCACGTATGGCTGTGAAGTCAATAAAAGCATTTAGTTGAAAAAACTGGTGTTTACTTTTAATCCCAAGTGCGTACCCCCGCTCGCACTTAACTGTATTGTGCGTTAGTGAGATAAGAGTGATGTGATAGTAAGGAGGGATAGTTGGTCACTAGAACTCAGTCGCCGTACGAAACACGATTATGCCATCTCTATATAATACTCACTCTGTGCATATTTACAATTGTTGAAACAGTTAATAGCTCAATTATACGCACCATACAATTATTTATGGTCATTATATTTTGTGTGAACAAACAGTTCTCGTATTTATTCAGACTATTAATCGATATACCAGTTAACGTTATTTACATTAACAAATAAATTATATTGTTAAGCTTTCGTTAATATTTTTGTCAGTGTATCTATTATACATATTTATGGTTCCTTAACTATTGTTACAACTTAGGCTCCGAAAAAGACAAATGCCACGTACAGATCTATAAAAGCACATTTTATTACCTGTCGGCATTTGAACGACTTGTAATCCTTTTATGATCGTCTTCTTTTTTCACTCATTTATTGGCATACGTTTCTAGTTATTGTAGAAAACAGCCCATTGTCCTATTGTACTCGTTTTACTGCCGCTCAAGAGCATCATTAACCACGTGTTGCGGATTACAAATATAAGCTAATTCTAGGAAACTAGGTCGACGTTGCCGCCGTGTGGGCACATTTGCATTTGTGAAATATAAAACGATGGCCTGATTGAGAGAGGGGGTTAGTTGAGCTACAACTACGATCAAGGTGTGACGTGTGTACATTCGGGAATCTAATATTGAGGGACTTTGAACGTTTTATTGAATTACGACCTTCTGCATTACTTTTGGATTTGTTGTGTTCGGTTATATATGTACATGTGTTATACGTGTTTGTATAGTTCTAATAAACTCTATAATAATTCTAACGCCATTTTAATTCGAGTCCCGCAAACTCGTAACACTATTATAGACAACAAATTTATTTAAACAAAAACAAAACTGACTTCAAAATAAAACAGCGAAAAATATTTTTTCAACATCTTGAAGTCAGTGCGAAATAAAAATTACTTACTATATTTTGCAAATTTATTGTAATTTTTATGTCCGTTTAGGTTTTTGGTAAAAATATTTGTTGTTTTCTACTTTTTAATTAAGCAAATAATTAATAGCTTTAGACACGTTAAACGTGCCTATAATATTGCTCTCGATTTTCCTGGGATCCACTCATTAGACCTTAATTGGTGACAATGTACTACATCTTTCGAATAAAAAAAAATTAACATTGGTCCACAATTGATGAAGATAGTATAGAATAGGATATTCTTTATTTCTTGTGTGCAACAAGAAAATAATACACATGAGTTAACAATCATATAACTATTACAATCAGCGGTCTTATCGTTGACAGCGATTTCTTCCAGACAACCTTCTGGAGATAATTTCACATTTCTAATAATGGGTCGGTATTCAGTGCGCATAGTTTAAAATATATACAATCATATATACGTATATTAATAGTAAATAAAAGTACACATACATATTTATCAAATATATGTACATAGAGTTACACACACATATACACATACATAAATTACTGATTAAAAATTTAGATAGTGATCTTTGAGTAGTTAATAAAGGATGATATAAGGAAATATAATAAATAAGGAAGGAAAATATGATAAAGAAATAATAAAGGATGTAAGTGACTTTGCACTTCTGATGCTGATTGCTAATGCATTCCACAACCTTACAGCATGCACAGTAAAAGATTCCTGACAAAATTCCGTAGAATGTATTGGCGTCATTAGTCGCAGATTTTCTGATGATTTCAAGAGCCTTGTACTACTTTATTGAAAGAACTCAAAGTGTTCTTTCAAATAGGAGGGCGTTTTTGGACTAAAGAGTACATTATACATAAGGGATAAGATAGTCAGGAGATAGTGCGTAAGAAACATACAAAAAAACATACAGCCAAATCGAGAACTTCCTCCTTTTTGAAATCGGTTAAAAACAGAACTCTAACAAATCGTCACGTCCAACCTTCTGCCTATGTATGTCGCAGGCGTTAAGTGAGTAGCAGAGCAAAGAGATTACATACCGTTGAATATCAAAGCAGTCCTTTCACTGGAGTCCCACTTGGCTAGATGCTGGGGAAGTGGCGCCAAGGGCACGTGTGACCGAGGGCCAGTGGCCACTGAGACCCGAGGCAGCGAGCCCATTTCTCACACTGTAAATAAGAATAAAAAATTGTATGAAAAATATTGAATACGTAGTAGTACGGTAAGGTAAGTAGTAAGTGTAAGTAAAACAACTTTAAGATGAAAATATTTATTTTTTGCCTTTTAGTTATTTTTGAAGTCGGTTTTGTATTATTACAAATTTGTAGGGGATTTGTAGGATGTAAATTCGAAGTTGCCGTTGCAATTATCACAAAGTTTATTAGAAGTAACTCACAGTTCTTACAAGTATAGCCGAACACAACAAAACCAAACCGTAGGGCAGAAAATCGTTGTCACATAAATCGCGCAAAGTTCATTGTTATAAGATACTCGCTCTGTAAGTGCACTAGGTAACGCCTATTTGGCAGTTAGAACACGATAGCACATTTTCCGACTGACCAACCCTCATCCAAATGTAAATTAGACAGGGCCTGCTAGCAACATGCCGCCCACTGGTTCTTGAAATCGTTAAATGGTCAGTTTAATGGCTTCCAAGAATTTACATGAGATACCAACAGAGGAAAGAAGGTTTTATGACGTCTAACGGCGGCTTGAACAAAGATATTAGCGCGAACAATAGATCACCCAAATTCAAAGGGGTAATAAGACACCTGCAAAGGATTAGTATCGGCTTGCAACAGTATTTTGATAGAAAATATTTATAAGTATCATGCCTTGTGCGAAAATTATGTTTGATAAAAAGGGTTATATACAGTAATATGCTAGTCCGGACATGTCCGTGCATACATGGATTCGACTTGAAGGCATAAAGTTATTTGATTGCGGTTGGTAGTCCGCGAATCCGTATATCTGAGGGCCGGATAATCGAGTTGCCACTGTAAGTAGTATACAAGTTAAAGATTGGAAACTTTTTATAAGAATAGAGCGCATGAGAGTTAATCAATTGTGATACTTTTTATGATCAACTGAACTCGTTGGAACGCAGAGGCTCCGGGTTCGATCCCTCGCATGGTAAATTTAGGAAACGAACTTTCTGTTATTTACTTTGGTTTGGGTGTCTGGGATAGGGCCCAGAGTGGTCCGTTGTATATTACCCATAACACAAGCGTAATTTGTTTAGCTTGAAGTATAAGTAGATACAATGTGTGTGTTTGTCTGCCGATTAATATTATTATTTACTAGCTGTACCCGCGACCTCGTCGGCGTGTATTTTTTTTTCGCGGACCCCTAAAAATGTAACCTAAGTTACTCCCTATAACATCAGTTATCTGCCATTGAAGTTACCGTCAAAATCGGTCCAGCCGTTTCAGAGATTAGCCGGAACATCTAGATCGACAAAAAACATTCCAAAAATAATCCCTCCTGATGTTTTCACTTTTTTATTATGACATTACAAATAGACACTTCAATTTTATTTATCTGTAATGATGAATGATGTCTTAGGGAGGGCGCTTGCCACCGTTAACGTGCCGGCTTTATTGGAGCCGAACAGTATTGCACGTGACAATGGTAGGCGTCCTGACGGAATGACTCTAATTCCCTGGCAGCGTGGCAAGCATTTGGTGTGGAATACGACCTGCATAGACACGTTGGCCGCATCCCATTTACCATACACGTCTAGAACGGCCGGTTCGGCGGCGGAAACAGCTGAATCACTCAAACGGCGCTAATACGCAACCCTTAGTGGCGTTTGGACCGTGGGGTCCTCAAAGCCATGAGCCTCTACCAAAATTTATCAAAACGACTCATTGACTCTTCAGGTGATCAGAAGGCTGGTGCTTACCTCGGGCAACGGATCAGTATGGCGATTCAGCAAGGAAACGTAGCCAGCGTTCTGGGCACCTTACCCATAGAAGACGAACCATAGAAGACCCACAGAAGACCCATAGAAAAAAAAAAAAAAAAAAAAAAAAGAAAAGACGGTGATCTAGGCTCAGTATTCTACTTATAGTCTTGAGGGAGTATGGGTAGAATACAATACAAATAAGTTAAGTTTTCTTTTATTGTATTTCTTATATTATTTATTATTAATAATCAAAATCTAAATGATAAACTAGATTATTTTAATTTCATTATTTATCCATTAATAGGGTTATTATTTATTTATTTAAATTTTGTACAAGTCATCGCTGTGTGCGTGACCCGAAGGCAGTCAACTATGTGAGGGTAGATGTCGTTGATGGTTGTATCCATATTGCAAATGGTCATGTCCTGCCCTGCTAAAACTAAAGGGCTGGTTTGTTAAAAACACCCTAGGCTGCGTCCGACGCGCGGCTTTCATACGTTGGAGGACTGTGAGTGACCACGATAGTGCATTTTCATAATAATCATTTGTCGCGTGTAGCGTCACGCTGGACGTTTGTAGTCTTTTGTAGTAGTAGTTTGATGTCTACAGCGTTTGTAACATACAACCGTCTAAGACTAAATAATAACGTTTAAAATAATGTTGAAAACATAAGTCAAATATGCTCTAAAATTGCAGCCGGCTCCAGTTGCCTATGGTTTATGATTTTGTACGGCCATGTCGTCTGTGCGCATTTATTGAGTAATTGTCCAAATTGCTTACCAATTACGCCACTGTCCAGTCAAGTCGAGTGATTTAGGGTTGTCAGTGAATTTGTCATATTCGTTTACATATACAATATGTCAGAACGTGATATATATTTTTTCCCTGGAGGAACGGATAATATTTTTAATACTTATTTTAATATCAATTTGCTGTGGGCTGTAATTATTTTAATTACAAAAAACTGCAAGTGCGTCGTGTTGTATATGTTAATAAAAAAAAATCTATGTTCTAAATTCAAACAATCAGTACATTTGTTAGCCAGTATTATAACTGCGCCAAATAAATAAAAACTATTTGATGGAGATTCCTACAAAAAAATCCTAATTTCTGCAGCCAGCCGGCAAAGCAACCCATAGCCAAGTGGCAGATTTATCAGCAGGTTGAGTAGGATTTTAGGGGTGGCAAATCTGACGTAATTTTTTTTGTCTTAAATACATTAAAAACTTAATATTTATATACCTAAGGCTGGGCGCAAGAGGGCCAACCGAACACAGCCACTGGTGGCCAGTATAAAACAAAATCGCTTACCGCGTCTGTCTGTTTCTATATCTGTTAACTTCTCCTAAACCACGCAACGATTTTTTTCGGTTTTCACTATGCGTGGAGGTTTATTATGAATAACCGAATTAAGTTTTTATGTAAGTAAAATAGAGGTTATGCGAGTAAAACATGATTTAAACCGCGGCGTGGTCGCGGGGTTAGCATTGATTATATTATAAACTAGGATATGCCCGCGGTTTTGTCCACGCTTGACTTGAAATTTCCGTGGAATTTCCGGGACACAAATTACCGCAGCATTTAAAAAAAGAATGTAGGCTATTGTTTTAGTGGACACTGTGTCAGAATAAGCTAATTTTTATTTATCCGCAAAATTTCACACCGCTCGCAAGAAAACTTCCACAGAATTGCTGGGATAAAAAATATCACACATTTTATTAAATTAAATTTGCTATCGATCAGTAAAAAAATCATATTGGAAATCGATTCTTTTTAAATCTGGCTATATTAAATAATTCTCAGAAATATTCCCGCGGGATTCCCAGGATAAAAAGTAAAAACCGTATCGAAATCGGCTCAGTAGTTTTCACGTGATTCATGAACAAACAGACAAGATAAAGAACATACATACATAATATCACGCCTGTTTCCCATGGGGGTAGGCAGAGACTATGGATCTCCACTTGCGACGATCCTGACAAACAACTTTCGCTTCACCTACTTTCATTAACCTCTTCATACATGCACGTTTATTTGAAATGCTTTTTACCTGACCTCTCTTTAACACTTCTGATATTTGGTCATGGTGTGTTCGTCTCGGTCTACCGGCAACAACCCTACCATTCACAATACTGTCATACACCTGTTTTGTGATTCTACTTTTATCCATTCTCTCTACATGTCCAAACCACCTTAACATAACCTTTTCAACTCTTGTTATTACATCTTCTTTCAATCCACAACGTTCCCTTATCACACTGTTCGTTATCATATCATTCAAGCTAACCGCACATATACTTCTCAAAGCTCTCATTTCAACTGTGTTTATCCTACTTTCATGCTTCTTCTGCCATACCCAACTTTCACTGCCATACATTAGGGTTGGCACCAACACCCCTTTATGGACAGCCAAGCGTGCCTTTACAGACACTTTCTGGCTGTTCATAAAAGAGTTTAGCGCTCCATTCACCTTATTACCTGCCATAACTCTCCTTTCAATATCCCTTTCATGTTTTCCGTCTCTGGTAAACATGCAGCCTAAGTAAACAAATTCTCTGACTTGCTCTAACTTTTGATTTCCTATCTGTATATTACAACTTGTCATTCTTTCATCTCTTTCAAACACCATAACTTTCGTCTTATTCACATTAATTTTCATACCCTTTCTCTCAAAAGACTCGTTCATAATTGTTACCATCTCCTGTAACTCCGTTTCCGATGACGCAAGTATAACCTGATCATCGGCGTAGAGTAGACATTTGATAAGTAACTCATTCATTCTTAAACCACTTTCACTTTCTTTCAAATTGTCCAAGCAACTGTCCAAGAATATGTTGAACAACCACGGCGACGCTACACAACCCTGTCTAACACCCTTTTCAATGCTAAACCATTCAGTGTAGGCGCCGTTGACCCTAACACAAGCACTGGAATCACTATAGAGGGACTTCAGTGATCGTATCAGGTTGTCTGTTATCCCATACTTAGCTAGCGCCGACCACAGTTCACTTCTTATCATTCTATCATAAGCTTTTTCCAAGTCTATAAATGCACAATACACGTTTTGACCTTTGGCCAAAAACTATTCATTTATACATCGTAAAGTAAAGATTTGGTCCACACATCCCATTCCTTTCGAAAACCCGCTTGTACATCCCATACTTTCTCTTCTGTTACTTTTAATACCCGTTCAATCAACACTTTAGCATATATTTTCCCGACAACGCTAAGAAGGCTAATGCCTCGAAAATTTTTACAATCCTGTTGTGACCCTTTTCCTTTGTAGAGTGGTACAATAACGGCTTTGCACCAATCTTTTGGTACACAGCCCCTCTTCCAGCATATGTTAAAAGGCGGTACAAAGACTTGCGATCAGACCTTGTCCAGCCTTTAGCATTTCTACGGTTATCCTATCATACCCAGCAGCCTTTCCTAGTTTCATACTATTCAATGCTTTCACAATTTCATCCATAACTATACTATCGCTATTGTCTTCTCTATTGTCCTTTTCATCAGTCATACTGTTCACATGCGCTATATCTTTTTCAAACAAACCTTCAAAATATTCTTTCCAGCGATTCAATATGTGTTTTTCTTCTTTCATAATATTTCCATTCTTGTCCCTAATTACATTGAGCTCAGACTGTACTACCTTTCCTCTAGCTCTTTTTATAGATTTCCAGAAATATGTAATGTTACTCTGGAAATCTTCAGAGATTCTTTCATCCAAATCATCTTTTTGCTCATTCTTTTTCTTTTTGACCGTTATTTTAACTATTTCATTCATCCTTTTATACAAAATTTTTGCCGAATTTACATCTTCCTTTTTTGTATTCTTCAGTCTTAGGTCAGCTCTTAAAGCTAACCAATCCTTCCATGCTTTCTTTTTATCATTCACTACACTTTGTACTTCCTTATCCCACCAAATATTCTTCACGCATTTACCCGTTTTCTTTTAGTTACACCACACACATCAATCATAACACTCACAACTTCGGTTTTAAAGGACATCCATAACTCCTCTATCTCGCACATATCATTCATCCTAACAAATTTTTCTTCTAATTTTGCTTTATACTCTTCTTTTACTTCTTCTTCTTGCAACTTTTCAACTTTTATTCTTTCTAGTGTATTAGATTTAGATTTATCGGAATGTTGGTGCCTCAAGTTTTGAAAAGATCTTTTATTCGGCATACTACTAAGAAGTGATCTGTATTGATTCCTGTACCCCGATATGATCTAGTGTCCAGAATGCTTTTCCTCAATCTTTCATCTACTATTACAAAATCAATCATACTTTTCCTTTCACATTTTCCCACGTGTACATATGAATATTCTTGTGACAGAACATTGTGTTAGTCACGCACAAATTCCATTCTAAGCATATCTCAAGCAAACAGTTACCATTCATATTTATTCTTTCATCTCCGTATGTACCTAGCACCCTTTCATAACCATCTCGTTTTAAACCTACCCAGCCATTAAAATCACCTAACATAATTAATTTTTCGTTCTGCTTACATGTAAGCAGCACACCTCTCAAACATTCCCAAAACTTGTCCTTTTCCTCTATGGTTTGTCGGGAGGAGTTAGTCGAGCTCATGTCTGATGGTGCATATGCCCCAACCACAAAAAGCCGAGTCAAGCCAACTTTCAGTCGAATCCATACAAGTCTTGGGCTAACACATTCATGCTCTTTCACACATTCTTCCATTCTTTCAGAGAGAATAAGGCCTACTCCTTGACTCCCTCTATCTGTCGCTTTCACTCCTGACCAATACGCCGTAAACTGACCGTACTTAGTGGTTTCACATCCTTTCCGCTTCGTCTCACTCACATAATAAATCTATTTTTCTTTCATTCATCATCTGACATACTTCATCTATTTTACTGTCCATCCCTCCTCTAACATTCATCGTTGCTAAGCGGCTCTCCACAGGCCGCTTTTCGCCCCCATGAGAAACGAGACGTGACGAGTTGCGAGCCGCGTCGCCGCCGTTCGGATTATTATTATATACACTATATATTCCATTGCGTGTTCTCATGGGCTTTCTTACACTATATTAGTACATATTTAAATACTTATATATTAACATTTTTCTTTTTTTTTTAAACGAAACTTTATAATTAATTTATAAAGTCTTTAAAAAACAAAAATCACAGCATATCATCGCAGTGTGAGCTGGTGTGAGCTTTTTCTCAATTTATTAGCAGCGACATGAATATTATAGAAGCGGAGATACCGTAGGTTGTGGTTTGAATTGTTATTGTTGGAATTAATTGAACTTGTCATATAAAGTTACATAAAGTGACATCTATTTTGAACCGACTTCTATTAAAATGTAGACATAAAGATAAAGAATTGCATCGTATTCTCCATCGTTTATATAGTTTATTCCAGTTGGTTTTTTTTAATAGCTTCAATGTACAGACACGGTATGTTTAGAATTTTATAATATTATAGATATGAAATTGATAGAAGAGCAATTAAGAACTACATTATATATCAACTTTATTCGAAAGATATATATAGATAGAAAGAAAGAAAAAAACTTTATTCGAAGAATAAATAGATATACATTTCTTAACTATAATGCAATCCGCAGCGCTGTCCACGGATTGTAATCAAGAGTATTAAAATTATGAAACTCTTTAAAGCCTCAAGGCCACAGGATCCCACGGTCCAAGCGTTTCACGAGCAAACGGCACAGACAATTAACTCTTATTGCACACTAAATTGTAGTAGATGTAATCTTATTCACTTCATTTTTGTTTATTATAACACTATAAATAAATTGTTATTATATTCAAATCGCCTGGTAGAGATCGCTTTTAGTGATAAAGCCGCCTATTGTTTTATTTAAAAATATTATTAAAAATACATACAGCTCCTAAACGACTTCTGGGTCCATTGTTGCACTTGGCATGGAGTACAAATGCAATATAAATCAGTTAAGGTATAAAATATTTAATTACGCAGAACTTTGTAAAAAACGCTAAAATATAATATTATTTGTTCCGTGTCCATATTTGGAGTCCATTTAGAGACGCACTTCCGGTTCCTGCCTTATTTTAGGTTCGCCGGATGTCTCTCCGAAGATAAACACACTTGTTACCGCTTAGTTTCTTCTCAACAACAACTATGAAACTTATATAAGCCATTAAACGAAGTATAAATCTAGCAAATATATAATAATTTTGAAGTATACATAGTTTTCACTCAAAGACATAAAAACAAATAATAACAGCCCATAAACGTCCCACTGCTGGACTCGGCTCTCCCCACTATTGATGTATACCCGAAAATATTTATTTTTTGATTTTTAATCTGTAGTAGGTTGTGATTTTTGTGAAAAAAAAATGTTGTTATAGTACAAGTATATATATTATATCGTATTAATTTATTTCGAGCACATTACAAACTGTCTAAAAGAAAATAAAGCCTGGCTATAATGTCTAGAATCTGAACAATTTTTTGCTTTTTAGCAATAAATTGTATCTTATCTCTAGTCAATATGAGTAAATTGTAAACAGAGTTCATTTATTCGTGTTATTTTAATTTTAACGTTGATCCAAGCCTAAAATCCACTAAAAATAACTAAACACAAATATAACAATACTAGTTTCACACGAGTAGTGATTTTAAAAGTTCACTAAGAATGTCAAGCGGAATCTAAAACAAAAGTATTTTCATCATAATTTGGCGATATTTACCAAACAATCGCCGACATGACAGTTTGTAATGATTCGTTTTCCTTCTATTAATCGAAAAATTGCTCTATTAATTATCCCATTGTTAAATATCTTACCAAAAAAATTATAGACATTATTATTCAAGTAAACATCATAGGTTATGTTAACAAAATGCGTATGTCATAAATAAAGTAACTTGATACATGCACGAAGTTTCAGGTAATACTAAAATTACTGTAGATTCTGCACCATGAAAGAAGTCCCACAAACGCGGAGCTGCAATCGCCGTACTTAATCCTGCTAGAGTATTATTTGCTAATCCGTAAACAGATTAAGTAATTAGTGAATAATAAATACAAAATGTTTCATAATTAAAGCTGTACATTTATTTCCTGGCTCTTTTACGAACCAAATCTGCCACTTTTAGTTCCTTTATTTTCTGTGGGAATACTTTCGTGGCGCGGAGTCTTAAGTATTAAAATTACTCTTGACATCATATTGGAGTTGCTAGAGTTTAGGCAAATTTGTAAAGGTGGCGCTCCTATTATTTTTTATTATATTTGGCCAGTCTGTATTAACCTTTACCTTGGTCACCATGCGAAATTCAATTTCTTGTTTGGCAATTAACGTGCTAACAGTATTGATGACAGCAATGAACAAAATGTAATTTTTCAAATCTTTTATGAGCGCTACTGTATAAGAAATATTTATGATGTTCTTTTATTGAGTCTAATTGAAGCAGCGAAATATAAATTAACATACATAATTATAAGCAAATTAACACAGATTAACATATCTAGGTCGCTTATATATATTTATTTTGATGACTTCATTTTATTTAGACAAAAGTTAGTGTAAGGTTATCTTCAGTCAATTTTTCGTGTTTCTGAAATTGATATTTAAATACTAGTTATGGAGGGTAGAGTGAGTGGCCCGAAGGAAGGGTGAAGTTTTTTATAAAAGAAATAATAAATGCTCGAATTGAATTAAAATAATTATATATTGATTGTAAGTTATTACTTATACTTAATGCTCCTAAGAGCTAAGTCAGAAAAACAATTAAAATCAAAGATACACTTTTGTAGCCCTTTTTCGGAAAAATTATTTATCAAGTCATCCATAGCTGAAGACGATTTCAGTTTTCTCGATTCTCTGCTTCTATAGATAATAATTAGAAGTCTGATAGCCGTTCCTGTTGGCCCTGTAGTTATTCGCAAAAATATTATCTATACATATAATAAAATATAACATAACTGTAGAGGTCGAATTTCTGTACAATAAAAAAAATACTTTAAACCGAGTCAGGGGGATGTAAGAAGTGAAATAGAAGTAATCTAGTTTTTTTTTTTATTTTATGTTTCTCTGTTTGTCTGTCTGTTTGTCTGTCCGTTTGTGCCGGCTACTCTCCGAAACGAATGGACCGATTTAAATGAATTTTTGTATAGTGGTAGCTTATATCCCTGGTCAACATATAGGATACTTTTGATCCAGAAAAATTAAACAGTTCCCGTGGGATAGTTAAAAAACCGCAGCACGCGGACATTGTCGCGGGCATCAGCTAGTTAATCTATAAAAGATTGTAGGCAACATTTTAGGAATTTTGAGTACTATCCCTGTATTGAAAACGGTGCTCTTCAATACGCGGACAATAAGGGTGGCGCTACGGTAGCATAGGACATTTTTTATAGGAAGCGCCAAAAGTAACTAAAGTGAGATAGAATAATAAACAAAGACCGAAAGATTTCTTCTTTGTTTTTTATTAGTGCTACGACCGACAAAGAACAATTCACACCTGCAGTTTATTACCTTTCCGGCATTTGGACTTCTTTTGTTTACTTTGTGTTTAAAATTTGTAACTAGAAAACTAGCGTATTGTGTATTGTAATATTTTATGGTAGTCTTTAGCCAGGTGTGATTCTTGGAAATCATTGTTTACGCGGTCGAGTATTGTGTCGAGACATATTGTATAGTTTAGTATAAAACAATGCCCGAACGGAGGGGTGAAGCAGTCAAGCGATGGTCACAAGCGAGAGAAGACGTGTGTACATTCGATAAGCTATACAGTGACGGACTTTGCGCGTGTTATTGAATCGTGTATTACGTTTGTATTGGTTGTGTCCAGTTCTATTTGTACCTGTGTTATACGTGTTTGTAGAGTTTTAATAAATTCTATAGTAATTCCAAACGGCATTTTAATTCGAGTCCTGAAACTCGTAACATTATTATAAATTCGTAATAATTAAATCACTTTACACGTTTTCTTACAGCATTAAATTTACTAAATTATTTTAGACTAGGTAAATAGTTGAGGCTTTCTATACTGGCATTTTATTAATTTTATGGTACTATACTTCAATTTTTAAATTCATATCGTAGTTTTTCCTACGCCACCATTATTGTGGTAGGTTTTGAACCTCTATTTTCAGCATACTGTTAGACACTGCAATTTCCCTTTCATATACGATGGTACTCCTTCACCTTAAGCGTGGCATGTACTTGAGCGACACGAGAAAGAACTGCGTGTCACGGAGATGAATATGCTGCTATGAATGTGTGGAGTGATGCGGAAAGACCGTGTCAGGAACTCACGCATCCGCGGCAGTCTGCATTTCCGTGACATAGCAGACAAACTGCAAAAGCGTTGCTTACGCTGGTACGGCCACGTTTTACGGAGACCGGCTAACTATGTGGGGAGCAAATGTCTAGCCATGCCGCCTCCGCCAGTTCTCGGGGAAGGGCCAAGAAATGTTGGCTTGACGTTATGAAGGATGACATGCGAACCAATGGTCTCAAAACGGATGCTGAAGGCCGCCCGCGTACTGTATGTACTTCACAGTAGAAAAAGTAGGAAAGCGGACCCTGGGCGTCGAAGTGAACGCTCCGAACACAACCGGGATTTAACGCTCGGATGATGATGATGATGATTCCTTACCTCTTCCTTCCATAATACCAGTAAGATTTCACCGGTAGCCCACTTTCTCCCCCTTTTTAGTGCTAGGGGAATAGGGTAGTTGATTGTCAAATTAACTGACAAACTTTTTGTCATTGTACAAAACGCTGAAACCACCTAGATTTTGTACAAGCGTTGCAAATTATGACGAAATTTCTATCATGAGTAAGTAGCGTATTCATTATAGTTTAAACAGTATTTAAAAGTTATTTGTGATACTAGTGCGATAAGTTGGTTTTTAGAAACGAGTAGACGAATGTAAGCCCGAGACGAAGCAGTGTTAGGCAACGCATTGGTTCTGTGTGACAGATGTCCATGGGCGATTGACAGTTTAGCTACAAGTAAACATAAAAAACCCAAACTTTATAACTACCTATAACTAAACACCTAATGGATAGTAGTTACCGTCGCCTATTGACTGTTGCAACACCACAGTCGAAGTCAGGGTTGCCAGCATTTAGGATGGGATAGGGAGGACGGGTCATAAGAGATGGGATAGGAGAAATGTGATAAAGGGCATGGGGTAGAGGAATTAGATAGGAGGAACGAATTAGACGAGAAGGGATAGAGGATGAGAATAGGGCGATGGGATAGAGATAATCTCAATCTTGTTTTCATACAGGGGAAATCCGACTTAGGACCTTAAGGGGAAAGGTCGCGGCCCGTATGTGGGACTCGACAGGTCCAGGTGGCACTAGCACCTCACGTGTGAAGTGCTTGCCCGAGATCTGGGTTTCTCTTCCCTCTATACCATCTTAGCAGTTGGCAACGCATTGGCACCGCCCCTGGTGTTGCAAACATACTTAGACGACGGTAACCATTTTCCATCAGGTAGACTGTGTCCCGATTTGCAAGCTTTATTCACTAATAATAATTATAAAAATTGTCTGTTACTCATGACGCAGTTACTAGCAGACCTGATTTGAAATGCTAATATTGTGTAATAAATAATAAATTGCACAAGTATAATAGAAGTTAACGTTGACAAATCGTTTCCTGGCTTAACACTTTCGTTGCGGTAGGTAAATTGTTAAACTTTTATCCTGTAATATATTCATGACAGGATAAACAGTACTACTACTTTTTAGGTACAAAGATAGTAAAATCGGCCAAGTGCATCTTGGATAACGCATGTTGAAGGGTTTAATGGAGGTGACAAATACCTATTATATCTATTTTTTTAATTTATTAATGCACAAGTCAAATTACGTCCAAAGGGAATCCTAATCATAAATTAGTAACGTAATGCTGATATTACATGAATCAACCAAATTGCATGAAACTGTTTGAAAGGCACAGTACTGAAAGGACACAATGGTATTCAATGACATTGAATGATTCGAGTTTATGTTTATATGAGTCACTTTAGTTGATTCATCAAATTGAAAGGCGGAAGTGCTAAAGTCGGCTTAAAAATCTGGATTGCAATTTCAAACGGGAGCATAAAGTAAAAAACCGGAACAGCTACACCTTTCCTCTTATTGGGAATAATCAACAACAATACATTAAGTAATATTTTACGTCGGAATAATATCGTCGTGATCACGGAAGATAAAGATGTCAAGTGTCAATGAGTATTGTTAAAGTTTTATTTAGCCTACCGCCAACTGATTAATTTAGTTATTTAGTTTTAATTTTGTTTATGGTTATTACTTACTCTATGGGAGCCTAATCTAATTTACCACCGCTTTGCAACATATTATGGCTTGAAGAGAAGAAGCGGCGCAAGAAACTCTTCAGCAAACATGCCTAGCTCTAATAATTTTATATAATATTAAAATGGGTGAAAGGAAAATATAAAATAAATATGAATCAAGTTGGTTTGTGTTCTGCGTGCACCGGAACACAAATCAACTCGATTGATATTTCTTCTCCACTGAAAAATGACCGAAACGTCCATTGGTCGGAATTTATGAGTGATTTAAGTTTTAAAATATGCTGTAAATAGTAAAAAGTTGACTGAAAGTTTTAATTGAGATATTCTGTAATTAAAAAAATAAGATTAGGTATGGTGGCACCAATGGTAATAATAATAATATAATAATTGGCAGACAAACACACACATTGTATATTCCCAAATTAAGTAAGTTATGCTTGTGTTATGGGTAATATATAACTACTCTGGGGTCCATCCCAGACACCCAGACCATAGTAAATAACGGAGAAAATACGTTTCCAAAATTTAATATACAAGGAATCGAACCCGGAGCCTCTGCGTTGCAGTGAGGTAGGCCGGCAAAGGTGTAGCCCGCTCAACCATAGAGGCCGTCAAATGACCCCAATACAATTTTCTCCAATTGACATTACATTATTTCGCAATGATTTTGTATGTTAAGTGAAACGATCATAAAAACTTGCAGAGTTTGTGCAGTGATAAAGATTTATTTGCAAGTTAATTAACTACTTAATAAATGCAAATGTAAACCAGACTTAACGCTAATATAAACATTTAAATCAAATAGGTAACTTCTGCAATGCAAGAGTTAAAATGAAATAAAATGGTTTAATATATTTATTTTATATTTAAAGTAAATGCATTTAATGGGTGACACTAGTTTATTATTATTTTATTCAAATTAAAGCTATTAGTCACTGTTGTGATCAGTACCTTTGTAGAAAAATATTAAGAACGACAGACACGTAAGTCAGTCAAGCGTATCTCTGAAAAGTTGATTGTAAGGCACATTCCTTCCATGGAATAACATTTTGGTATAACATAAATACCACTTTTGCAATCAATTCGTCAACAGCCAATCGCAGTCCACTGTTGGACGTAAGCCTCCCCGAGTTTGCGCCACATATCCTGGGGCCTAATACTGCTGTTTCAATATCTTCGCATCGCAGTGTAGCCTTAGCGAAATCTGTGATTATAGAAATAATCACAGATTTCGCTAAGGCTACACTGTTAATTTGACTTGAACAATAAACAAAAGAGTATATATGCGTGGGTGTGTCAAAAATATGGTAGTGTGTCTAATGTTTTTTTTTAAATTGATTTAATATATTTTTTATGCATAAATTTAAAAAAAATCACCTGTCGTCGCTTCTCTATATAAACTATAAGTGTGCGAAATTTCATACTCCACCGTCCGCGCAATTTTCGTAAAAAGAGGTACAAAGTTTTTGCTTCACATATTAATATGTAGATTAAGAGTTTCAACTTACATTTTCGTACGTACCCCTGTACCTATATATTTTCTTAAATTACTAAAATACTAGCAGTCTCGGCAGACGTTGTTTTGACCTGAAAAAATAAAAATTTAGAACCCGACTCCAGGGCCACCTGCCGGGTCTAATTGTGAATCTAAACCACCCCGGAACTCGCTCAAACACATAAAATCTCATCAAAATCCTAGAACCCGATACCAGCGCCAAGTGTTTTGTGTAAAATGCAAGGAGAGATTTGGGTAAGAAAGTACCAAATATTAACTATTTGGACAGGGTTTCCCCTTTATTGTTCAGCGTTTGATGTAAATATTCACACAGCACAGTAAGCAATGAACACCGTCTACACGCCACTACGCCTCTTATACGAAAATGCTACCCTACAAAACAATAACATTGCATCATTGTTAAAAATAGCAAATACATCATAGTGTAGCCAGGATCATAAAAACAATTATAATAATAAGTTACTGATGCACTAAATTATCTAGATGATAATTTAGTGGGCTTATAAAATTAACTAACCGGTAGAAAATGTTAATTTAATTATAAATGGAATCATCTGATAAATAGACTAAAAATATTATCTATGACGATTGTCTATGTCATTAAATATACACTATGGTTCTCATGACTACTGTGGTGGACATCTTGTAACATTTGTTTAGAGTGATCGGTTATATTATTGAAGTTTTAGTAAGGATCCCTAATTCTTATGTAGAGTATACTAATCAGGGATAATGTAGTATTCGAATGGTAAAAGAATTTTGTAATCGGTCCAGTAGTTTTTGAGCACAACAATACAACTCGTTTTATTTTTATAATATTAGTATAGATTACAATCTTTATCATGATATGACTGCCAATCCGGATCCGTATAACTGGTCTGGATAACCGAGTTTCCACTGTATCCTCATATCGGATTTCATACATAAGTGCGAATGTAATAGGCAGGCACCACAGACTAGGGTTGCCACCTTTTTGCAAAGAAAACGTAGTTTTTTTTGTTTTATTTTTACGTAAAAATATTGTACTTTTGGGAATGTTACGGGAAAATTAGTACAAATTTATTTTTTATTTCTTATTTTATATTTTATTTATTTCATTATTAAATTTTTCATGTGTATTTATTACTACTTTTTGCTTTGGACAGCAGAGATCTATTATTTTTAAAATAATCATAAGAATCTGAAACAAAATCGCGATAATTGTATTAGCGATGGAAGTGTACTATACACTTCTTTTTCGATAATATTAGTACAACTGGCTAAAATATAGTAGGATACTATATATTATAGTACGGCTGGGAACCCTACCACAGACCCACACGATATTTAAAAATTTTAAGACCTTATAAGAGCTCTATCTAAATTGCGAAGTAATTGCAGCTTGCTAAATAAAGTTAGATCAAACGGCCATGATAGCAGCAATTACTTTATTCAATCACTTGAACAAATAATACGTTGGTAGTGAAGGGACATGTTGCAACGTAGAAGGATGCAATCGACGTCACACAAGGTCTGGCCTGTACCCATCCTCCAATCAATCTTGTGAGGGGACGAGTCGAATTAAACCAATTGCTCTGCATGTATTTCGATGCAATTTTACTTGTGTATTTGAATAGACTGTTACGTAGTATACTATTGCAATGACATGTTTCATGTTTAAGAAAACATACCAATACTACTCCCCTCCTCCCTCGGGGACCACCCGTAGTATATGCAAAGCCGCCACCCCCCTCTTGAACGGGTCAAGTAATATGGGTATATTTTTTTTTAGCCAGGGGAAATCCTATTAAGTACCATAGACCACGAAAGCGCAAGCGCTAAGGGGAAGAGTTGCCTGTGTGTGGGATTCGCCAGACTGGCATTATCACCTCTAGACAGAACTAAACACGATTGCCACTCCACAGTTAGGGATAGGGGTCACCCACAAATTACGTCACACGAATTTCCTAACTTTTTACCCCTCCAAGGTTCTTGTCACAGCTGATCACATCGGGAGACTCCCCCCTCTCTAGTGTGACGTTACATATTCTATATCAAGAAATTATTAAGATAAAACAGCAGTTTCGTAATTACTTTTATTTCCATTTAAATTATTTTTTAATAATTTAAACACTATTTGAAGGTTTTCGTTAATAGTTGTGTTTTAGACTTAAATATATTAGATTTTGAAATATGACGTCACGAAATTTACGACCCCCTCCCTTGTCACACTGCGTCGACCCCCTTACATCCCATAATGTGTGATGTAATTTATGGACGGCCCCATATCCACTAAAACCCTAGGTGTACCGTCCTTCGCCTTATGCTAGGGCTACGGGTAAATGACTTAGCCCCTCCGCTAGCCCTGGCAGGCGGTGGCCCAACGGACTCATCCACTGCCGGGAGACTACTATTTTCCCACATCATTTTCAAACTCTTTACGCGTGGGGCGGTTTATAACGCGCCCCACGGGAGGAGAGGTGAGCGCCCGCGGAACAAGTCGCACCCTCATCTTGATTGCATAACCCTTTATATGTATTTTCTATAAACAGTTTTATTGCTATCGTACAACATCAAATAAGCTAAATCAGTATAATGTTTCAAACTCATCGTTGCTAATTATTCTTGGTCCTCTTAGGTCTAATAGTACTGCTTATTCTACATTATACTTGTATATAATAAATACATTGTTTTTCCTAGAAGATCATTTTCTTACGTTATTTGGTGATGTTTGATGTCTTAGGCAACTTAGGCCACATCTAAAGTTAGATATAATGGTAGATAATGGTTTATATTAATCGTCTAAACACAGTTTATCTAAAATTTCATCCAAAAATTGAAAACAAGGTATAGTATTCTTTGTAATTAACGCAATTTCTTCGTTTCATAAAACCTCATTACATAACATTATATTTTAAATCACAGACGTCACTCGCCTTATATACGTCTATCATTAATACCTACATTTCTCCACATAGTACATTGTATATATAAAGATAGTATTCAGTCGGGAAAATGGTGCTACTAGCACTACCTAGTGCGTGAAACATACAACTAATTGCTATATGAACGTACCTATACCTATATATAGAATAGAGATATATATATATATATATATATATATATATATATATATATATATGTGTGTGTGTGTATAGATAGGTATAGTATAGTAGGTGTCTATTATTCTATAATACCTAAAATACAAATAAAAGCTTTGAAATCACAAAATATACATACCGAAATCGATATCCAGTTTTATTAAGTACAATATCGAATCAAGTATGTTTGTGTAGTATATAAAGTTTATAATTTAGTAGTTTATTTTCAGTAGTCGTTATCATGGCTACTTTTTTAGGCTGTATTAAGGGCCGCACGGGGGGATGGGGGGATTCTCTGCTCTGTGGGCGCAGTCGTCTATTTTAACTTAATTCAGTCGGTCATATAGTCATACTTCGTTATATACCTTACACTTTCCCTCAAAGTGTTATGCCTTTGTCCGTTATCTGACGCAATAATCCAGTTAAACTACATCATGTTAATCACCTGCATAAGGTGTGCTAATTAATACTTACATTGTTCTATGTATTAATATCATTCATAGGTATCTATAAATATATAATGAATACTAGTTTTTGCCCGCGGCTTCGCCAGCGTTAAATAAAATTCCGAGATGAAAAGTAACCTATGTGCTATTTCAGATAATCTATCTCTGCGCCAAATTTCATCCAGATCCTTTCAACCGTTCTGGCATGATCGAGTAACATACATCCATTCAAACTTTTGAATTTATACATACATTCATATTGTTACGCCTGTTTCCCATTGGGGTACGTTTACACAGAGACGAGGGATCTCTACCTGCTTCGATCCTGACAAAGACTCTTCGTTTCATTAATCTCTACATACATACATACACGCTTTTTTCATTTATAACAGTATTATTAGCCACTATAATATGAACATTATTTGTCCATTAAATAAAATTTAATTCAATTTATATTATTATAATCTATTTAATTATGTATGTAGGTTAGTTTATTATTGTTATTAATTTGTTTTTTCGTTAATTACGATTGAATTAGTTTTAATTTAGTTAAACCACCAAATATTATTTAATTTTTCTTGTGATGTCTCCTTGGCCACCGGGTTGCCTGGAAGAGATCGCTATAAGCGATAAGGCCGCCCATTGTTGTAATGGAAATGTATTTATATTAAATGTCTAGGTTTAAGTTATGGTGAACAATAAAGAGTTTTCATACATTCATTCATATTAGATAAGTAAGATTATACATTTTGTCTTATCTTTAAGTTTGCTCTACCATCTGTATAACTGGGAGTGTTCTGATGAGCTACTTGATTTGATACCTACGTCGCCATTTTGGCATCGCACCGCTCAAACAGGTGCCTCTTGACGACTTTCATGACTCTTCAAAAAGGACGTAAACCGATATTTAAAGTCTCAACGAGGTAGGCAACGCATCTACTGTCATGGACATCTATCTCAGATGTCCATGAATTGTTGTTATTGATGTGTCTCAGATGTCCATTTTGTGTTGTTGTTGATGTGTCTCAAATGTCTATGATGTGTTGTTGTTGATGTGTCTCAGATGTCCAGAAATGTTGTTATCGATGTGTCTCAGATGTCCATTTTGTGTTGTTGTTAATGTGTCTTAGATGTCCTTGATGTGTTGTTGTTGATGTGTCACAGATGTCCATGACGTGTTGTTGTTGATGTGTCTCAGATGTCCATGACGTGTTGTTGTTGACGTGTCTCAGATGTCCATGATGTGTTGTTGTTGATGTGTCTCAGATGTCCATGACGTGTTGTTGTTGATGTGTCTCAGATGTCCATGACGTGCTGTTATTGACGTGTCTCAGATGTCCATGACGTGTTGTTGTTGATGTGTCTCAAAAGTAATAGTAACCTTGCTATCAAGGGGACCCGTTTGCCAATTTGCCTACAAGCAAACATTTAAAAAACTCGAGAACTTTGCGAAAGCAGATAGATGAAATGAGATATACTCGATGTTATTTTTGAAAACTGAAATCCTGTTCAAAGTCAAATCTTACAGGTTACTTATTAAAAATCATAAGTTTACCACCGTTTCCAAAGCAATTTTAGTCACTGTTAAATGAAAAGAACGGCATAACAAAGCTAGTAACATATCTTTACTTCATAGTTATTATTTATATACATTTATTTTAAAATAAATGTATATAAATAATAACTATGAATAATATATATGAATAATAAATAATAACATGGTATTTTTAAAACACATTTTGAACTAGTTTTAATGATAAGATTGAATTAATATCATACCAATATTTTTTCCATAGCACCTTAATTAATACCTTCATTAACGTAGCGTATAATATTGTTACATGTTTATTTGAATTTGCTTCCGCTGTTTTTATATCAATTTCGAGACTTCATTGTAAAAAAAACTAGTTATACGTTTTTGACTTCAAATGAATTTTGTCCACTGTTGATATGTTAGTGGCTGTATCTTTCAGACAGTATATGAAAAATATAATATGTACAAATATTAGACTTAGAGTCATATGTATTTTATACACAGAATGCTAAGAATTTGTTAAATGAGCTTTAAAGTCTTGCATAATTATGTACGTACATATAAAATATTAGGATATACTCGCGACTTCGTCATCGGTTGACTTGAAATTCCCGCGGATTCCCGGGACACATAAGTATCGCAACATTTAAACAAGGACGTAAGCTATCGTTTTTGTGATAAATGTGTCAGAAGAAGCTAATTTTTAGGCACCCGAACAACTACAAACCGCTCACGGGAAAAATCCCGCGGGATTCCCGGGATAAAAAAATATCACACATTTTATTACATAAAATTTGCCATCGATCAGTGAAAAACTCTCATTGGAATTCGTTTTTCTTTTCCTTTTTTGACCGTTTTAAATCATTTCCAGACAAATTTCCGCGGGATTCCCGGAATAAAAAGTAACGCGGATTTTAAGTCTAAGAATTTGCTGTCGATCAGCGTAAAGCGCATCGAAATTGGTCGAGTAGTTTTAACGTGAATCCCGAACAAATAGACAAGAATTCTGAAAAAAAATGTATCTTGTTCTCCGTGGTATGTATAGTGTGTACCTTTTTTTTTGTTTTTAAATAGCTTCAATGTACAGACATGCCGTGTCTGTACATGCTTAGAATTTTATAATATTGTTATAGATAGATGTATTCTATTAAATATATATCCATATTGTTACGTGCGAGCGGGGGTACGCACTTAGGATTGGAAGGAAACACCAGTTCTCTTAACTAACGCTTTTATTGACTTACACAGCTGTACGTGATTCTTCTCCACAAGGTTGCGCCTACACGCACAACTAACGACGCACTGTCCTGACGATAAGATGTCTCACTCACAATATCATCGCCGATATTGCGTAGACCACCTCCTAGTGCTGCGGTGTACATCTCTGAATTTAGCGCACGTAGCTCGTTTCTAGACCTCCTTTTAAATTACGCTAAGCTCCTCCTTCACTGAACTGACCACTAAACTTTTCACTAAATGCACCACTAAACTCGTCACTGTTTTCTAATAAACTTGTCTTCCAACTCTCTTGTATCGCACTTGTCGCTTCGCTGTCTTCAACTGAACTCTTCTCCAAACTCTCTCGTATCGCACTTATCACTTTGCTGTTTTTAACTGAACTCTTCGCCCAACTCTCCCGTATCGCACTTGTCGCTTTGCTGTCTTCAAATGAACACCTCGGTAAGCGCGCCTTGCGCTGCTTATATACCCGGAAAAATTTTCTGGAACCCATAATTTCGATCTTCTTTTCGTTATACTTTTATTTACTATCTATCCTTTTCTAAACATCTATCTATCTCCGTGTTTTCCTTCCCGAACCTTGTATTCTAGAACTTTCGTTCATTTCACCATCCAATAGAAAGCAGCAGACCCATCCAATACAAAGCAGTTATCGTCCCCCATAGACTCTTGTCACACAACGGGCGAAGCCAAAATACGTTGCCATCCTTTAAGATGGCATAAGATCAGGAACATCAGGAGCATAGGATAGCCATCAGGAGCATCGGATGCCTCTCTGGTTCCCGAGGTCCTGACATACGCACTTACATTGTAAAAATACTAGGAACAGAAATAAATTAGAAATTTCCGACGTGTAGGCTCCGTGACGTGTAGGGGTCAATAAAATCATGAAATTCGTGAGTCTTATGTTGTTTTATCGAGTGTTTTAATGTAAATGTTACATTTTCTATTTACTATATACTATTAAATCGGAATCTTTCTTAAATTATTTTATCTAACATTGCGTTGCACCAGCGCGGCACTCCGTCTGCGAGTTTTCATTCGTGAGACAGTCTAACTGACCTATAACAACCACAAAACACCTCACGCATTTAATCGACACTATTCACATAATTACAGATGACAATGACTTATAATTACGTGTTCATACAATAACCGTGGTAACTGCCTTCACCTCGATATAGCAAAAAGTACCCTTAAATTAGCACAACCTTGATTAACCGTTGTTGTTACAAAAAGCATGCTTTGTCAGCGTCATAAGTTCTTGACATAATATCAGTATTACTTAATATATACTATATATATATATATTATATATATATATAATGTATACATAATAAAACTACGTTTTAACGGTTTTAAGCACGGTAATTTATTTGATTTTTGTTATTCCGCCGTGACGTGAACACACGCTGGATAAACCCAACCACTACATCAGATTCTATAACCAACAAATCCTCGCGAAAGAGGTTCGTTTCATATCTAGAATGATGTGTGAGGCTATTGAAATCAAAAAACACCCAAATTTCAATTGAGAAGATGGTTGGCAAGTACCACCTGTTTGGGATCCGATCATCAAAACTATCAAGACCCAAACCCAGCAAAAACCAACTGCAAGACCTCAGGACAGTGTGAGCTCTTTCTGCGTGCACCGGAACACAAACCAACTTGACGGATAATTTCTTTTATTTTCCTTCCACCCATTTTAATATTATATAAAATTATTAGAGCTAGGCATGTTTGCTGAAGAGTTTCTTGCGCCGCTTCTTCTCTTCAAGCCATAACATGTTGCGAAGCGGTGGTAAATTAGATTAGGCTCCCATAGTGTAAATAATCATAAACAAAATTAAAACTAAATAATTAAAATGAACAACTTGGCGTTAGGCTAAATAAAACTTTAACAATACTCGTTGACACTTGACATCTTTGTCTTCCGTGATCACGGCCACTGAAAAGTGGCCGAAACGTCGGAATAACAAAAATCAAATAAATTACCTCACTTAAAACCGTTAAAACGTAGTTTTATTATTAATATTACTTTTATTTTTTAACTATATATATATATATATATATATATATATATGTGTATATATATTCTTTTATTAAAATAATACAATGTTATAAACTCTTCATATAATATCATATCCTTTTACTGAAGTGAAACTTCTTCAGAATCGTTGTGATCTGAAACTCAATGAAACGAAAATGCGACACTAAAAAGAGATAAAACGCATAAATTTCTAGGACTAAGCCTACGAGAGAGTGAGATACGAGTTTTACATTGTGCAGCACAGATTAGAGAATCGATAAGACCGATGATTAAACATAGGTCCAATTTGAACCGAAATAAAACTGATAGTAATATTTTCTAGACTAAATAAAACAGTGAAAAATTCAAAGTGATACTTAAAAGTTAGAGAAGAATTATCTATGAGTATATTCTCTGAAGTTTCACTTCTACTGCGTGTAAAAGCTGACACACCATTTTTTAAAATTTAGAGTTATGTTGTGCACTAGATACAGAGCCATTTGTGTATGTTTATTATTATTTATTGTCGAACAATGCTTTTTAAGTCACGGTACCGCCATCTCTTTTTCAAACTTCACACACACATTCTTGATACATATATATTTACGTCTCTTTTTGTATACTGGTATGTATATATATCTATCTCTGTCCCCCCTATTGTCCCTTCTTACTCGGCAGAGGCCGCTATTATGTCGTCGGATTCGTTTGCGCTGTTAAGGTGACAGACATGTAAGAAATAATGGATTTTGACAAGTGCAGTGAGTTGACGGACTTATATTAAATGGCGGCCGCCCTGAAAAGTATTGAATTTGGTGAGAGTGATTGATTGAGCCGGTTTCAAGATATGTGCAATATATATACTTCTGAAGCCAAAGGCGGACATGGTGTTTGGACATGAGCTTGGGTGAGCCTATGTAATTTTTGTACTTATTTATTATTATTCAACAAACATGTACACAACAACTGAAGACAACAAAATTATACTGTTTTCTTCAGTGGTTTCACCTGTACGGAATATCCGGGTTTTTTTTAACTTCGAATACGCACACACACCATTCTTATTAGGTTTTTTCCAGAAGGTTGTCTGGGAGAAATCGCTGTAAGCGATAAGACTGCCGATTGTACTATTTCTTTTTTTATTATTGCGTGAGTTCAATATACAGGCAGACGACTGACGGAAAGCGGTTACCATCGCCTATGGATATTTGTAACACCAAAGGAGCTACATATGTGTTACCGCTAAAGGGAGACTTGAACCTGGCCACTAAAGCCGGAACACAACTCAACGTTGTTATGGCGGCATACTCTAGACCTGGGGTGGTAGCCATCCAGACGGGCAAATAGCCTACCACCTCGCTGTGGGTTGTTTTATCGCCTCTTAGGACAGGCCGCCCGGACGCAGGAAATTGTATTCTTATTCCGGAATATCCAGACAGACACAAATTTAAAAAAAATGATTTTTGATATATCTACAGTGTATCCTTACATATGCAGTTAGTATAAAGCTGTTTTGACATAACAAACAGACACTTCATTTTTATTTATCTGTATAGGTAATTAAATTAATTCTAGAATTAATAAAATACACGGTACATATATATTTTATATCTGGAATCGGCCCCAGAGTGTAGTATATCACCCATAACACAAGCGTAACTTGTTTAGCTTGGGGATATACAATACAGTACAATACCCTTTATTGTACACCAACATTACAGGGAAAAAATACATAAACTTACATACTAAAAGGTAGTACAACGGGCGGCTTTATTGCTAAAAGCAATCTCTTCCAGGCAACCTTTGGATGGACACGATCTAATTGCATAGATAGCGTTGGCGTGCAGTTCAAATAGATATTAATCTATATATATAAAAGAAAGTGGTGTTAGCTTACACTATTTATAACTCAAGAACGGCTGTACCGATTTGGCACCGTTGGAACCGGTAGGTGGCGCTGGGAGTGGGTCCTAGATTTTTATGTTTTCAGAGCAGGACAACGTCTGCCGGGGCCGCTAGTATAATAATAAAATAATTATTATACATATATTATAATTTTAAAAAATATAATATAAACACGATATACAGTCAGATAGTGCTCCTTCACAAGTCTGTACAATGTGTGTATTTGTCTGCCGATTATTATTATTATTATATCTTAACAGAGTTTATGCTTAACAAATTTCAGTTAAATAACCAGCCTATGAAACGAAACAAGACGAAAATAATAATGTTAAATTAACTGGTATTGAATGCTAACGTCCTTGGCGGTTAGTACCGTTAAGTTTCAAAGGCCTTAGACCAACTGTAACAAAGGTACACAACACAACATACAGACGCCTGTACCTGACCCGATTGTGAAATATTATAGACTATAGTTGCGATACACTTGTTTTGGAGGCTGTCCGAAATGAATGGGACTGTGTGACAGGTTATCTAACAAGGAAAAGATTAGAGACGTCCTTAAATCAACAGAAGTTGGATAAAATATCTTTATGATTATCTTAAATATTGCATGCACCTCGCAATGAATGTTAAGGGTTATTCGAGATGGGTTGGTATTAAAAATTAGATCTGTTTTTTTTAATTTATTTTCCATTTATCTTTCTCTCGTAATTAAAATAGTGTTTTTGCAATTTAAGAGTAAATAAATTAAATAAATATGTAAAAGAAGCTCTCATTCAGTCAACAGGCATGTTGTATTTATGTATTAACCAAATGAAAGGCAGACGTGAGATGGATATAAAAAAACATGTCAGTTTATAAAAATTCAATTGTATTAGGCAATCAAACAAATATTCCATTGTCAAAAGACTACTTTGATAGAACCGAACAAGGATTCTTAACGTGATTTTAAAATGTGGATACAATTTTAATCCGGTTTAATTTGTGTTTTATTTATTTATTTAAGAATATAAAAACATTTTATATAAATTCAAGTACAACAATAGGCTTACAATTAAGGTTAAACATTGTAATATAAAAACTTCTTTAAGGTGAACACCTTTTGCAGTGTAATATCTTCAGTTATTGATACAGGTAAATAAAATTGAAGTGTCTGTTTGTAATATCAAAATAACAGCTTTTCACTAAATGTCATATGAAAGTATATACGGTACTTATATCAAAGAATCTATTTTCAAAATTTTTGTCTGTCTGTCTGTCTGTCGGGATGTTCCGGCTAATCTCTGAAACGGCTGGACCAATTTTAACGGGACTTTCCCTGATAGCTGATGTTACAAAGAGTAGCTTAGGCTAGTTTTTTGTTTTTTAGGGTTCTGCGAAAACAAATTATACGCGGACGAAGTCGCGGGCACAGCTAGTTATTAATAAAATACATATAAATATTAGTTAGGTGTTGAAGGCTAAACAAAACTACAAATTGAACATCAATAAACGGTCTATGATGGTTATATTAGCATACATTGTAAAACAACTCCATATCTTTTTGTTGTCCTATTGTCGTAGGTCAGTAACCGCAAGTTACTTAACAGTCACCCACTGACCATGATTTAAATTATTGACATACAAGCTTGTCTCGTGGTTTGGTTAGTATCCGTTAAGAAGTTTTTACATATGAGGTACCAGGGTCTTCTTCCCCTTTATTCAATTGAGGACGCTCAGGCACCTCTTTGCCCTGGCTTTGAGTCGGTGGGTAACGACCTACCGCTAACTGGACTTGGAACTGCTGTTGTTTCGGGGCAACTGTGGCATTGTGGGTTTCGCGACCTCACAGCATCGCCCTGGTAAGGTGAACATATAAGATCTAGAGGGGTCATCAGTCGAAAACGTTGATGGTCTACTGACCGTGCAAGTAGTGGGGCAATCCCATGGAGGGACATATGACCTCGGTCGGGGTCTCTCGCTGCGCAACGTAGTCGACTTCTTCGAGGACATTATGTCACAGGAGGCCACCAAAAGAATAAGGGAGGAGGATGAGCAAGCGAACCCCTCTCTCAGAACGGCGAAGAGGGATTCGAAGGTGCAGCTTTGCACGTCTCGTCCCTATGACGTAGTGGGGCTGGAGGGTGCGAGAGACCGCCGTCCAAAGCCGTAAAGTGTCCTGGTCCCAGGAACACCCTTCCTTCTCGACTTGTATCGAGGCATCACGGCAAATCATATATAGGTACCTATGATTGCGGTCCAGTGGCGTCTAATTACGATGCGGAGGGACGCTGGAAGGTTTAGTGGGTAGTCTGGCGGTCGGTGCTTGCAACTTCTATCATCAGAAGCTTGTGTGTAGCGCCGGCCATCTGGAGGCCCACATATCCCCTCGGTGACCTCCCCCAAGTCCCGAGGATATATGCAAATGCATTCCCCCAGCGTTAACAAAAATAAGAGGACCGTCGTTGTCGGCGCAGTGAAACTGACGAAAATAATGAAAGATGGTCATCTCTACAAAACCCTCATAGAGTGCGTCTCATGAAAAAAACCCCGCGGCAATAAATGGAACTAATTATACAGATTAGCCAAGCCACTTGTTATGTTATTTTTTTAAATGTTTAAATGTCAATGGTACAGTATATTATTAAATTCTATTTACTAATATTACCAAATCGGATTTTTGCAAAACATAGTTTTATTTTTCTAACTTTTCGTTGCACGCACGTTGCTTGCCCCGTCTGCGGGATTTCGTTCGTCAGACTCTCGTTCGCAAATTTGCAGACGCACTTGTCCTAGTTTTTGTTACCAGTTGCAAAAATATTCGAAAATAAGAAAATGCTTTTGTTACTTTATAATCAAACTGTCATCAAAGAGGGTAGATATACCTACCACAGATAAGAAATAAGTAATATAAACAATACACAAACCTGACATCCTAAAAACAACAACAGGAAATATTATATTAGAGCTGTCAATGTTTCTTAAAAAGCCTATATATAACACAGGGTCAGATACAAAATTTATAATCATATATTTAGGCAGTTACTTATGAGCGATTCCTATATCTTACTATTCATTCACATATGCTTTACTAGCGGTAGAAAGGAGACGGATACACTTTCATACCTTCTTGGGCCCGGATTGTAAAAACATGAGAGTAATTTTAAGTCTTCTTTTTATTGTGTTGATATTTTTATAATTGTATTGGGTATATTTATTTTGAATGAATTAATCGTGTGATGTGTTTTCATATTATTAATTGCTGAAATTCATTCATATAAATCGATAACTTCTTTTATTTGTGACCTTATTTTTAAGATTTTGATTAGTTTAGGGTTGATGTTTTCAATTTTGTAACAGAAAAATATAACGCTTATTTAAGACTTGTAATAAGTTGAGATGTCTTTAAAAAAGCGTTATATTTTACTAATACAAAATGAAAAACATTAGCCCATTTGGAAAAGGAGAAATGTTAATAACATCACAAATAAAATAAGTTATCGAATACAATAATCGATAATGTGAATGAATTACAACAGTTAATGTTATGAAAATACTGACATCATACGATTAATTCATTCGTAATAACTAAACCCACTACAATTACGAAGAATACCAACATAATAAAAAGAAATCCTTAAATCGCTCTCATCTTTTTACAATTTGGGCTCAAAAATGTATGAAAGCGTATCCGTATCCTTTGGTTCAATATACGCATGTTGTTGAATGATTTGAACAATATTCTTTGCATAATATTTGAGATCATGGTGTATCGAATGACACGCACTTGGCCAATTTTTTAAACAGCCTTTTTGATGAGCATGGAGAATACATTTCGTACCATACTGGGTCTAGTTAATGACTCTATTAAATACGAACCCAACTTCCTCGCTAAACCTAAGCTTGCGTCCCATACTCTTGCTTGTGTTGGAAGGAAATGCGGTCAAGAACATAGTCACTCTCATGTCCATCCGCGCATTAAGCATTGTTCACCCCGGGAAGTTGAGTGACCAACTTCATCAACCGAGGGTGGACCTGCCGCGCACCCCTGCGATGCAATACTCCGGAGGCCAGTCTGACGACGGCGTCTGGAGGTCGCATTTTTTATTTAACATAGCTGGTTTCGTTTCGTGCGTAACGCGTCTCTCATTGTTATTCTAATGAGGTAAGTTCGAAGGTAAGCGGACATGCACCGCATAAGCAGTATTTCTAGCCTAATGTGCATATTATTACAATCTCCACGTGCTTACGATGAAGTAAACCTCTTATTTCACCTTGTTCCAATCAATGGGGGTCGACAAAGTATTTCTTTTTTTTGTGTGTAATGTTGTTACATGCCGTCAAAAATAAGCGCGCAGCTGCCTATTGTAAGCGCAGTTTATTGTCTTCTTCCCGGATTGAGGAATTCTTTTGTGTTTTGAATTTGTAATTAAGAAAAACATTCTATTGTTTTTCTACTTGTTTTATAACCTTCATTAGCGTCGGATTAATCCTTATTGTTATTGTTTTCGACTTTGTGGCCGTTTGCAGGTGTGCAAATTACTATTTCTCAGAAACTCACTGTGTGCGGCCAATTTCTTTGTACTGTGTAGGGAGTAACATTCGGGACAATGCCCGAATGGAGGGGCGGGCAGTCAAATGACGACTACGAGACGAGTAAGACGTTTGTAGTACTCTCGATTAGCGATATAGACGACGGACTTTACGCGTGTCGAATTACATCGAATGGTGCAGTGTGAACTGGTTGAATCCAGTTTTATTTGTATTTGTTTTATACGTGTTTGTACAGTTCTAATAAATTCTATAGTAGTTCCAACGGCATTTTTAATTCGAGTCCTGTAGCTCGTAACAATATTATAAAATTCTAAACATGCCGTGTCTGTACATTGAAGCTGTTAAAAAAACAATTGGAATAGACTATATAAACGACGGAGAACACGATGCAATATTTTTTAGATTTCTTGTCTGTTTAGCTAAATCTTAGACTCACTAACTCTTAGATTTAACATGAGGACTAGTTTTATCCCTCGAATCCGGAAGTAATGCGATACTTTTCATTTCGATTTGATTGGAAAATTGATTTTGATTGGAAAAAGTTTCTCGGCAACTTTGTAGTTAGTATCCATGATGACAACTTATTCAGTTTTTCTATGCTGCGGTGTATTCCTCATTGGTTGTTTGGTCGCGTCTTCTTGAAGGTTGTTTAATATTCTTTAGTGGGGTCCGTAATGCCCCATGGCGATTGCTCACTCAGTCGTAGTATGTTGAGGTGTGTTTTTCATCGGCTATTTGCTTACTGACTCTTCGAAGAGTGCTTGCAGGGCCGGATTTACCTTAAGTGCCGCCCTGGGACACTGTGAAATATACCGCCCTATTATCTATGCACCGTAACTAGACTTCAGTACCTAAATACATAATGAGAAAACGATTTTTTAAATTTGGCATGAAACCAATAACTTCCCAATTTTTGAAAATCATTGATGTTTATAGCAGAAAGTTGATTTTTTTTGCAGACTCTCCGAATTTTGCCGCCCTGGGTACTAACCCCTAGTGCCTCTAGTGTAAATCCATCACTGGGTGCTTGATTCTTCAGCGGGGTCACCACTTGTAGGGGTTGAAGTGCTGCTTCTATGATGGATGACCCCTAATGTATGTGTGAAACACCACTGGCGAGAACCCATGGCTCAATCGCCTGAGAGAGGAATATATAAATAAGACGACGAGTGTTGTACTCTAGATGTAATTATTGCTCAAATAATTTAATATTAAACTTAAGACTATATATACAGAAATCTTAAATGCTACGTGAAAATATAATATGTAAAACCTAAACATTTTCGTAGATGCATCTCTAAAGGTTTTCTGTTTCCTGTATTGACTAGATTTTGGCACGTACATGGACTACTAAGGGTACGTTCCACTAAAGACTCACAACGACTGCGATTTTTCCCGTTCCACTTGCTTGCCGGCGTTACAATCGTAAACCCAAGAGGAACGGTTATTCGACCCACCTCTTGACATGGGTCGTTGTGAGCGTTGTGTGATCGAAAATGATGACGTCATTAGTGACGTTTTCGCCACGACCACACCGACCGCGGTCGCCTTGTGGAACGGCTAACGGAGCATTTTGGGCGTTGTGAGCTACTAGTGGAACGCCCTGTAAGTTTTAACCTTGCTAATTATGTAGCAATAAATTATTCCATGTGACGTAACCCTTTATATTCCGGGAACGCCGCGGGAATATTCCCGGGAGTGTTTTAAAATGGGTATTATAAATAAATATTCGTTTTAATCCAGGGCTTTTTATATTTCCTTGGATTTCGTAACTTTGAAACCACGCGATATTAGAAATTGCTTGATATAACAGTTTCTATGTTTATTAGACGTCTTTAGTAGATTCATTCCCGATTTCTTAGGTACTTTTACTGTGGTTTATCTGTTCGTTAGCGCTAACGGTTCAATAACTTTTAAAATTGCATTTCTGAACATACCATCGTACGAGAGTTAAACTAGGTTCAACTTAACTGACCAATATTAGGCGTTTGTTTATTTCATATATTTTATTTGACGTTTTTGTTTGATGTAAATAACTACTAGATATTCCTTCTTAAATAGATCCATCTATTGGCGAGTTTTGGTACTAGTTGTAGGTTAACAGGTAACCTAAGTTTATCTATTACATTATTACATAAGTTTATGGAATCAATTGTTATTGAACTCATAATTGGTAACCCATACATCTATACATTCTTACAAACTTTCGCGTTTATAATATTAGTAGGATACTGGCAACATAACTGTAATCAACGTTACCTGTCAAACGTGGATGAAGTTGCGGACAAATCCTAGTCATTAATATAAGCATCATAGGTCATGTTGACAGAATGGGTATGTCGTAAATAAAGCAACTTGATACTTATACGATGTTTGACATAATGCTAAAAATTACTGGTAAATATCAAAATTACTCTTGACATAATATTGGAATTGACAGAGTTTAGACATATTTTCAAAAGTGCCTCCCCCTATCATTTTCATCTTTATTTGGCCAACCTGAATGTCAAGATCGTAGTAAGTGGTGATCCATCATTTGCCGCTTATGGAAAACCGGCGTGACAATATGTATGTATATGTTACGTTTTTACCAACTTGATTACAGTACTTTAAAAAAAGGCAGCAATAAAGTTACGAAACTTAACGCAAAAGTTATTCTAATGTCTACAGGCCTATTTTCATGTCTAACCAGTCCATCGCTGCCTTAAATTGCATAAATATATTTTTAATTAGTAAATTTTTTACTTATGTAAACATACATATGATAAAACTGTAGAGGTCGAATTTCTGTAAAACGAAAAAAAATTGCAAAAACCCGAGTCAGGGGATATATGAAGTGAAATAGAACAAATTTAGATTGTTTTTTTAATTTTATGCTTTGTTTGTCTGTCTGTTTGTACCGGCTAATCTCCAAAACGACTCGACCGATTTAAAGGAAGTTTTGTATGGTAGTAGCTTACATCCCTGGTCAACATGTAGGATACTTTTGATCCCGAAAAATTAAAGAGTTCTCGTGGAATAGTTAAAAAAACTTTCCACCCGGACGAAGTCGCAGGCAGAAGCTAGTTAATAATATAAATTAAAATAAATAGCAGTTATTTAACACCTAATTCTCAAATTATGCATAAGGTTAATGAATACATGTAGCAAGTACATGTTAATTAAGTTAATTAAAGTCAGCTAATTATAAATTTGTAGGCCTAGAATATCATAAAAGACTAGCTGTGCCCGTCACTTCGTCCACGCGGATTTTTTTTTTCGCGAAACACCAGCTGCCTGCCAATTAAAGTCCCATCAAAATCGGCCCCTCCGTTTCAGAGATTAGCCGAAACATCCAGACAGACAAAAATTCTAAAAATTGCATTTTCGGAATCTCCTGGTCCGAACGTTCCCCCCAATTTTTTTCACATTTTTATTTTGACATTACAAACAGACACTTCAATTTTATTTGTGTCTATAGATTAATTATGCCTAAAATATAATTAGTCTTTTATAACACTCTAAATTAATTAAATTTCAAAATGGTCTTCAAAAGACTGGCGGTCTATACCTTTGGCAACATGGCTAATTACTCTTGGCATTCAACGAGGCAATGCGTCCTGTATTTTGGGAACGTTACTTTTTAACCACGCTATAAGGCCAGGTTTTTAGTGTTTCGTAGTACACTTTTCTCGTTATCATACAATATAAATGTTATTCTTAATATTTTCGTTACTTGCATTAGGAAAATTTATAAAAACAACTATATAATAGGTTGG
Source organism: Dendrolimus houi (assembly GCA_039645545.1). Lineage (NCBI taxonomy): Eukaryota > Metazoa > Arthropoda > Insecta > Lepidoptera > Lasiocampidae > Dendrolimus > Dendrolimus houi. Next base: position 4,596,623 of record CM077139.1, on the reverse strand, counting down.
GGAACAAGTCTTTTCGCATATAGTATGTATGAACTTGTAATAAGATCTCTTTGGCTATACAATTTGTATCTGGCTGATTTTGGTATTATTAAAAAGTTTTAATTTTAAAGAAGACAATTCCAGATTCAAATTAGGAAAATGTGTGATTTTCATTTGTTTTCTTATTGTTAAAATGAGTGAATCTAATGATGAATTTCGATATATTTTAAAATTTTACTACAAAAAAGGTAAAAATGAACACAAGCCGCGAAAAAAATTTGTGATGTTTATGAACCTAATGCAGTATCTGTGAGAGTAGCGCAAATTCGGTTTAAGCATTTTCAATCCGGAAATTTTTATATCAAAGATGCACGTCGCTCTGGTCGCCCTGTTACGGACAAAATTGATGCCATTTTTGAAAAAGTGGAGCAAAATCGGCATATTAGTAGTTACGATGTATCTGGAGAACTGGGAATTGACCACAAAACGGTTTTGGCGCATTTGAAAAAACCTGGGTACAAAAAAGCTCGATATTTGGGTGCCTCATAAGCTCACTGAAAGAAACCTAATGAACCGTGTACTCATTTGTGATTCTTTATTACTTTCTTTTTGTGATTCTTTATTTCGTAATGAAACCGAACCATTTTGAAGAAGCTGATAACTGGTGATGAAAAGTGGATCACGTACGACAAGAACGTGCGAAAAAGATCGTGGTCAAAGGCCGGTCAGGCTTCACAGACTGTGGAGAAACCCGGGTTAACTCGCAACAAGGCGACGCTGTGTGTATGGTGGGATTGGAAGGGCATTATTCATTATGAGCTGTTACCGCCAGGCAGGACCATCGATTCTGAGCTGTACTGCGAACAACTGATGAGATTAAAGCAAAAAGTTGAGAGAAAGCGGCCGGAATTAATCAACAGAAGGGGGTGTGGCTTTTCACCATGATAACGCTAGACCTCACACATATTTAGCCACTCAACAAAAATTACAAGAGTTTGGCTGGGAGGTGTTAATGCATCCGCCGTATAGTCCTGACCTTGCACCTTCAGATTTTCATCTGTTTCGGTCTCTGCAGAATTCCTTAGGCAGTGTCAGGTTAACACCACGAGAGGACTGCCAAAACCACTTGTCCCAGTTTTTTGATCAGAAGCCCCAAAATTTTTATAGCAATGGGATCACGTCCCTACCTACAAGATGGCAAAAAGTTATCCAACAAAATGGCACCTACATACTTTAGTCAAATGTAAATAAACTTTATAAAAAAACCTTTTGAATTTTTATATAAAATGCGAAGAAACTTTTTCCCCAATCTTATATTCCAACTCGTACCGAATTTTGTATAACAATAAAAAATACATAACAATACATTATCAACTTACATTATGACAAAAGTAGGTAATTGTGGTACTTATTATACTAAAGCTTAGTATTACTTCGAAGATAAAACAAGTATCAAAATGGTTTATTTCTAATATACGCATTTTGTCAACATAACCTATGATACCTATATGATAATAATACGACTGTAATTCTGTAAGGCAGAGCTATTTAACACCTTGTGTTATTTACCAAAGCAATTATTCAATTAAAAAAAGCTAAACCATTACAGAACTGTCATATAGGCGGTTCTTTGGTAAATATCGTCGAATTGTGACAAAAAGATTTGTGTTTGAAATAAACATCCTTGAAAATCAGTACACTGTTTGTTTTATCCGTATTAAGTTATTTTTATCGGATTTTAGACTGTTAGTACAACATCAAAATTGAAATAACATGGAGAAATTCACTTTGTTTACAATTGACTGATATTGATTACAGATACGATAGAATATTGCCAAAAGGTAAAATAATGTGTTCATATTCTAAACATTATGCTCAAACTGTACTGTTCGGAGTCATCAATATTTCGCTAAACAATGTTGTGGTCAATTTTTCAAATAGTAAAAATTAAAACTTAATTTTCGTGACTAGTACACATAATTAAATTAGGTTTTAACGGTTTTTACCTTGGTATTTTATTTGATTTTCATTTTAATTATTAAGTTTTAACTATTTTGTCTATGGTTCTTATACAAAATATCGTCGTCGTGGTAGCAGCGTAATGGTTAGCGCACGCGTCCCAAACTCGAAGGGCGCCAATTCGATCCTGGCCAGAAGCATGCACCACTTAGGCAGTTTTCTGATGTAATGTGCATATTGTTACAATTACCACGTGCTAACAACGGTGAATGAAAACATCTTGATGTAACCTTGCACATCGAGATAACCGAAATAGCAAACCTACTAAGCCGCGTTGGACAAGGGTGGCAGGTATACTGTCCGTTCCCCTATAATGGGAGGCCCGAGCCCAGCAGTGGGACGTTTAGGGGCTGTTATTATTATTATATATAAAAATATTATACGAGGAGTTTGTTGCAGCCACCACAAAATTTAGTTTAAATTATAGGCTTCAACATAAATCGGGTTTAATAACGCGGATATTAAATGATTTTAATCAAATCAGACGTGCATTAACATTGAAATGCGGAGGCGATAATAGGCCCGTAAAACAATATTTCATTGTCAAAACTGACATTTGCGTGATAAGAAATTTGATTCTAGAAACGAGTTCAGCGCTGCTAATCTATACTAATATTATAAAAAGGAAGGAATTGTATCTTTGTATGTTTGTAACGAATAAACTACTGGACCAATTTCAAATAAAAAATTACCATTCGAATGCTACATTATCCCTGATTAATATAGGCTATATATAAATTAGGGATCCCTACTAAAACTTCAAAAATGTAACCCGTCAATTTAAACAAAATACTTGGCGCTGGAATCGGGTTCTACGATTTTGATGAAATTTTATGTGTGTTTGAGTGGGTTCTGGGGTGGTTTAGATTCACAATTAGACCCGGTAGGTGGCGCTGGATTCGGGTTCTAGATTTTTTATTTTTCAGGGCAAGACAACGTACTCCTCCGTACATTATATACTTTATCACATAGATTATACAGAGACGGCATAGGTAAGAACACTAGTTTGTTAGGTTCCTGTTACAAACTAGTTACACGACCGACGAATGCTTATTATGAAAACGCACTAGACTTTTATAAATAGTGTATTATCTATGTACTAGACTGGTGTCTCTGCGTATGACGTATTTAAACAGACCGCCGCCTTACTGAATTGTAAGTAGTCATACTATATTTGTCTATAATATTATAAAATTCTAAAAATGCCGTTGTCTGTAAATTGAAAATATTAAAAAAAACAACTGGAATACACTATCTATATAAGCGATGGAGAGCAGGATACATTTTTTTAGATATCTTGTCTGTGTGTGTTCGGGATTCACGTAAAAACTACTGGGCCGATTTAGATGCGGTTTTCGCTGATCGACAGCAAATTCTTAGACTTTTTATCTTGGGAATCCCGCGGGAATTTATGGTGATGATTATTTTAAAACATCTCTTTAATCTGGACATTTTAAGGCCAGATTTCAAAAATCTAATTATAATGTGGGTTTTTTACATTAATCGATAGCCAATTTTATGTAATCAAATGTGTGATATTTTTTATCCCGGGAATCCCGCGAGAATTTTCTCGGGAGCGATTTGTAGCTGTTCGGGTGCATAAAAATTAGTTTATTCCGACACAGCTTTCACACACGTGATGGGATTAGCATCTACATCAAATTGTTCTTCATGTCAGATATGTGAGATAAAGGATGTCTTGTAGGTTTTAGTGGAATGTGTCCAAACTAACACCTTAGAAATGGTATAAATTGATTTAATATACGCTGGTGCAACAGCATTTTGGCAGAGTCTGAGAAGGGCTCTGCCAAAAAAAATTATAAATATCTTGCACATGCCAACTAATTTATATGTATAAGTTGATTCTTCATTATTAAGGCGACATATCCAATGTGTGGCTAAGCCTTTAGGAAGAATAAAAAAAGAAGCAGTTTTCACGAAAACGATAGTTTATTCTATATTCTTTTTTAAATTCATTCTTATATGTTTTTTTAAATGCTGCGGTAAGTTGTGAAATGAAATGACGAAGTCACGGACATATCCCAGTATTACATATGTCAACAACATCATTATCATCTAAATTCATTCGTGGGGTTGTCTGGAATAGATCACTTTTTAGCGATAAGACCACCCTTCGTGCATAATTAGACATAGATTTAGTCTGTAAGTACATTTTGTATTGATGTATAATAAAAAGTTATCCATCTATCTATAAAAAATTCAAATGGTTAAGAATTTCCTCACAATCCAGTCAAAACCTATGACTTGGCAACCCTATTCACGAGAATTATATAACCGGACTAGAAGCAAACGAAGTTGAGGTATAAATCCTAGTTTTAAAATGAAATATTATACATTTAGGTATCCTTACCCGATACGATCAAACGTCAAGCCAAAATAATATGCCCCTGCATCCCGCATACTAGTTTTGTCAGACGTCAATTTTATGACATCAGTTCTTTACTGTACCACAAGCTACATGATAAATGTGACATTGTATATTTAAACACACATGAAATCAAAGCAAACACACAAAAGTGGCTTATGCAACATGATTACTAAAAAAACTTAAAACTTGTTGTATAACATCATATAAATCAACCTTATTATATATATCAATATATCAGAATATTGTTATCCATCATATGCACACAAACAGAACACACACACACGCGCGCGCAAGTTAACATCTATTTTTAAAAATAATTTAATTTTAGAGATAAAATTTGTTAAGTCAGTCACACACATACTTGGTGTCCCGCGACACACAAGCTAGTCCTAGCGCGCAACATGTTGTAAGTATTATTTCTGTATAATGATTTGACAATAAATTGATTTGATTTGAAATGAGGTACACCACGTCCAGGTCTACACAACTAATGATTCCTCCTGATGTACCTGCGCAGTAGACTAATTTAAATAGACAACCACATTGTAGAAATCGTGTAAGTGAGACAAAGCTAAGAATGCATAGCAAGCAACACTTTGTCTTTTATGCTTGCCAATAAAGTTCAATATAAATAATTTACAGGTCGAAAACCGATGTGCCTTATCTGCGCAAACGAAAACACCCGAGCGGAATTATAATAAAGCATCCGCTTTCGCAGAAATCATATTACGAACGTGAAAATTATTAAAATAAAGTGGCACTTTATGCTGTCTTACTTACACCTACCAATATATATGGACACGTGCCAATATCATTAGGCGATTCTCCAAAAGCGGCCCTGTTAAGTCCTCTAATCGAAAAAGTATTGGAGAAAGGTCAGGTCTAAAGCACTTCGAAGAAAAATGCATGTATGATGAGGTTAATGAAAATAGATGAAGCACAATGTACGTCAACATACTAAGACTGGAGCAAGTGGAGTACTATCGTCTCTGCCTACCCTATGGAGCCCACGTGTCCAAAGGTGTTAAATGAAATGAAGCATTGTTTTAAACTTGTGTGCGTAAACTTATGTAGTATACACGTGGTTTGCGTCTGTTGGTGACCAATAATGTGTCCAATGGAAACTATTCCGTACTAATTCAATGACCAAATATTGTTGTGTAAAAGCTGCGTTACGCACTGCAGCGCGATCGGCTTACGATTCCAAAATCGGCTTTCTTTAGCCGGCTTCATTCTGAGAGCTCCGGACTCGGTCTACTAATTCTATCCGTCTATGATGATAATAAATTGCTGCTATTTAAATGAATAATTAAGATAAATCACCGAAACTTCTAGCGGTCGTGACTATTTACCACTGCAAGACCTTCGTGCACAATTCATTTACTCAATAAATAATCTTCATCCTCAATACATGCTTAAATATATATAATTATATAATTCTTAAGTGTTTGTTTCTTTGTCATTAACTTTGCTGTTACCCGTGACTTCATCTGCGTGTAAATTTTTTCGCAGAACCCTAACAGAAAGCCTTATAACATCAGCTATCTTGTTACGTGTAACAAATGTTAAAGGAGGCTCAAAATCAGGCAACTCCGGTCCGGGATTTTGATGAATTCTCCCAACTGAAGTTGATCATTAGTTCGGGAAGAAATAATATACAGCTTAATGAATTTTCTTTATTGGTCTTTTTTTGTATCCTTTTATCACCTTTTACAACCCAAAAAGGGCGTCATAATGTCATTCACCTAGTTCTGCGGTTTTAGACAAACCGAATAAGGAACACTCACTGATTTAGCATTGAATTATTTATATTAATTGAGCATTGAGTTCTTTCTACTTTATTTACTTTCAGGGTCGCGGGAAGCCAAGGCTAGTTAAGATAAAGAAGGCTGTCTACGACCTAAAGAACAGATGAATAGGCTGATTAACTTGGTGCGGCCTGACGGTCGTACGGTAGCAGGTAATGAGGGCGTATGGTGGGCCACGAAGGTTGGCTTACAGTCTCCCTGCACAGGGTTTAAAGTGCAGGCAGTGTTGGCTTTTCCTCAAGGGGTATACCCAGTCCGGCCATAAAAAGAAACCCCATAGAAATTGTGGAAAAATGACGGAGTTAAAACCTAGGGTGAGATCGGGGCATACGTGGCAGGTTTGCGGTGGTTCCTTACCAACTTTCTAGAAAGGTCTTTCACGACAACCGATAGTACCTACTTATAAACCAATTATAACCTACCAAGCGGGAAGTGAAACAAATGGTCTAAGGTAAACCACTGATACAAAGAATTGGCTAGGATAGATAACAAACAATGTTTTATTTTCCGTAACTAGCTTATCTCGACTCAAAAGAATAACCGAATTGAATAGGGGCATAAAATACCACTTTCCACTGGTGTCTTTGATACTTGACACATCCTGAGGAATATAGCGGTGCTAATATTGGCTGGAATATTGAATTCAATGACGTAGTTCAAAAGATTATTATTATTTAACACGCTTGTTGAAAATAAATTAACTTGATGCGTAAAATTAGGATTATAAATTGCAAAAAATCAATACCTTCTAATGAAAGGGGTTTCACACGTTTAATCCATCAAGAGTTGGACTTTTTGGATTACTAAAGGCCTGTCTCGTCGGCCAACGACTCTATGTCGCTATATTCGAAATGAATTCTTCGCTATTACTGTAAAATACAGAAGACGATTCAAAGAAAAGAATAAAAGGTTTAAACGTCGGATATTTAAAAGTATTGTGAATTATTTACAGGGTTTAAACGATGCACATTCACACTAAGAAAAATAAAGACGGCCAAATATTCTTTTTTGACCAGCGTCGGAATTAAAATGAAGCGACGCGTGTCCTTCGATGACCGGTTCGTGCGAAAACGAGACGCAAAGAGAGAGAGGTGAATGATTCTAGAATGACCGAACAAACCTAGAAACCTTCGAGAAAGTTCTATCTGAAAATCCTACCTCTAAAAATGTAAGTGTAGATTATCTAAAAGGCTATATTAGTATAAATAAATTAAACTTTACAGTTTAATTTATTTATAATTTAGTTTATTTTTAATATTTAGTTGTTGTTTTTTTTGTTACTTTAAAACATTTTAATGCTATCTATAAATACATATAATAAAACTGTAGAGGTCAAATTTCTGTACAATGAAAAAAAAAAATGCTAAAAACCGAGTCAGGGGGGTGCAAGAAGTGAAATAGAACTAATTTAGACTTTTTCAAATTTTTTGTTTCTTTGTTTGTCTGTTTTTCTGTCTGTTTGTACCGGCTAATCTTCGAAACGACCTGACCGATTTAAATGAAATTTTGTATGGTGGTAGCTTATATCTTTGGTCAACATATGGGATACTTTTGATTCCGAAAAATTAAAGAGTTCCCGTGGGATAGTTAAAAAAACCGCACCACGCGGACGATGCCGCGGGCATCAGCTAGTATATACATATAATAAAAAACTGTAAAAGTCGAATTTCTGTACAATGAAAAAAATGCTAAAAACCGAGTCAGGGGGGTGTAAGAAGTGGAATATAACAAATTTAGATTTTTTTCAAATCTTTTGTTTCTCTGTTTGTACCGGCTAATCTGCGAAACGACTGGACCGATTTCAATGAAATTTTGTGTGGCGGTAGCTTATATCCCTGGTCAACATATGGGATACTTTTAATTCCGAAAAATTAAAGAGTTCCCGTGGTATAGTTAAAAAACCGCACCATGCGGACGCAGTCACGGCCATCAGCTAGTCAATAAATAAAAAATCATTCGTGAGGCGTAAAGTTTTTGCTTAACAAAAGGTACAAAAAGTCATAATATGTATACCTTGAAAGTGCAATTATTGGGTACGAGACACGGTGAGTGGCGCAATCACAAGGCTTACCCTGTGTAATATTACATGTATATCATTCAGTTAAATTCACGCAAAACTTGCTCTTATAGGATAAGGTCCGTTTTAAGCGTATTGGGTGCCAGGGCGCGAAAAAAACTCTAAGCCCCCTATATTAATAATAAAAATATTTTTTTTAAGGAGACTGGGACTTTTGGGCTAAAAAATGTAATGAGTCAGAGTCAAATATAGCTGAAAAAAGCGTTATATTTTTCTATTGCAAAATGGAAAAAATTCAGCCCTGAATTCTATCTAAAAGACGAGAAACCTTAAAAATAAGGTTACAAAGGTTTTTTTTTATTGCAGGAGTTCAGCAGAGATACAGACGGCCCACTTGATGGAAAGCGATTACCATCGCCTATGGACATTTGCAGCACCAAAGGTGCTACAAATGTGCTGCTGCTATTAAGGGAGACTGAAACCTGGTCACTAATGCCGGAACACAACACAAGGTTGTTATGGCGGCATACTCTAGACCAGGGGTAGTCGCCATCCAGTCGAACAAATACCCTACCACCTGGCTGTGGATTGTTTTGTCGCCTCTTATGACAGGCCGCCCCAACGCAGGAAATTGTATTCTTTCTCCGTTCCTGCAGGGTTCGTCAAGGCTACACTGAATGACTTTAACAATAAACAAAAAAGTATATATATGTGTGTATGTCAAATACGTGGTAGTGTGTGTATTTTTTTTTAATATTAGCATTAGTCGCTTCTTCTCTATATAAACTATAAGTGTGCGAAATTTCATACTCCACCGTCCGCCCAATTTTCGTAAAAAGGGGTACAATTTTTGCTTCACTTCACTACAATTATAAAAAATATCAACAAAATAAAAATAAATCATAAAATCACCCGTCTTTTTACAATTTGGGCCCAAGAATGTATGAAAGCGTATCCGTCTTCTTTTTTATGAAATTTACAAAAAAGTTAGGTGCACGTTCGAACTTCGGAATCAAGGTTTTTAAGTATAAATAAAATAAAATAAAAATCTTTATTTCTACCATTAAGTTCAGTTTTTAAAATATATAAGTATATAATGTACATATTAAATAATGGAAGTCGCCTTTGCGGCGTAGGCCTCCCCCAACTCTTTCCAATTTTCTCTATCTCCAGCTGTTCTTCTCCATTTCATTCCACACATTTTTATGAAAACATCTTCCCCTCTCTTTCTCTTTTCCCATCTCTGGGTAGCCAATCATAGATTTTCTTCTTCCCTCTATCGTCTTCTTGCCTACTTGTGTGTCCTGCCCATTTCCATTTCAGAGTCCTTACTCTTTTGATGACGTCTGTTATTCTAGTTTTTTCTATTATGATTTTGTTGTGAACTTTATCTTGTAGTTTTATTCCTAACATACTTCCTTCCATTTTCCTCTGGTGTACTGACAATTTTTCTTCATACTTTTTTCTTAAAGCCCAGGCCTGGCTTCCGTATGTGACACATGGAAGAATATGAGTATCATATAATTTACTTTTTATTTTCATGTTCACGTCTTTGTTTTTCATTATTTCTTTCATACTCCAATATTTTTGCACGATGTGGCTATTCTTCTGTTAATTTCATTTTCGGTCTGACTTTAAGTATGCAATTTGTTTAATAATAATTATCGTTTGTTAAAAATTTGCATATTATGTTGTATACCTTGTTTTTCGTATTAGATAAATTTTTAATTAAATTTTCTTTAGGTGATTAATGTAAATCATTTTCTACTGTAATATCTAACTTTGGACGTAGTTTAAGTCGTCGTTAAAGATCATTAAATAGTGTAATTCATTGTAAAAATCCTGATTGTTACGTACGAAATAGATCTTCTGATGAAAATAATGTATACATACGTTATCTGTCAATATGTACCCTCATTTATAATTAAAAAGAATATCGCATCACACACATCGCCACATATACGTAAAACGGCCTATAGCTGTAACATTAACGCAGAGCGGCCCCAGCATTAAGTGGACAATGGGCCTTACTTGTATTGTGAAACAGACCTAAAGTTTTTTTATTAGTCATAATGAACCATGACACTATTAACACGACAGATAAAAAACAAAGTTATGCTCGATGACCACTAATCAGCCGTTGCAATAAATAGGTCGATGATCTTATTGTCTATTCATTACGTGTTAATTTATTTTTAACCGACTTCCAAAGAAGGAGGTACTCAATTCTCCTGTATGTCTTTTATGTATGTTTGTTACGCGATAAAATATTATTTCTAAAACTATTTCAGCAACTAGAAAGTAGAAAATACTTTTTTAACAAACAAATTGTTTGCTTTTTAGTTTGAAGTCGGTTTTGTTATTGTTATAAAAAAATATTTACATACTAGCTGCGCATTCTACTTGGTTTACGTGAATTCAAAATTTTATAAGGATACTTCTGAGCCCGGCCTAAACCTGTAATTTATCAATACCGGAGTCATGAAAGGATGAGTCCAGTATTGCCAATGACAATGCGCACTTAGCCGTAACGCTCGTGTAGATAGCACCAAAGGCGCAGACATGCCGCCACCGCACCGCCGCCGCATCCTCACCGCGCTGCTATTCTGTGAATTTCTATATATACATTGTTTTTCCTTAGAAGATCGTTTTCGTACATTACATTAGAGTATTTAATGATGTTTAAATGTCACACATCTTAAGCTGCGGCTTAAGATGTGTGACATGGATAAAATGTTAGTTAGATTGTGTTTAGATGATTACTGATTAATATAAAACATTTTCTATTGTAATATCTAACGTTAGATAAATAATATATAATTATATATCTTGTAGGAAAAAACAAGGTATATATATTAACGTTGTCCGCTCTCCTATACCACCGCTGGCCTCATCGCTGACGCCGGCTCGACAGCTAAAGTGCGGTGGTGGAGCAGCTAAAGCGCGGCGTCGGCGCCGTACACGCGCGCTTAGTGACTTACGCGAGCAAAGCTTACAGGGGCGAGGCCACCTACGTCATCGGAAGCAGAGTTTTATTTTTATAGTAATATAGGTTCGCGTTTGACCATAACCTAGCCCGATGTGGAGCGAAGATATATATGGTCTAAGATAGTGCACACTTACCTAGAAGGTACCCATTCACACGGAACTTGTAGGCACCCAGGTTGTAAGTATCGGGAAAGACAGGCTCCGGCAATGAGTTCCACTCCTTTGCGGTGCACATGACGAAGGTAGGCTTAAACGCTTCGTTGTTATCGTGCCGCATGCCAGTGCTTCTGGTTGTCAGATGATGGAAGAGAGATGGCTGGATCAGATCGAAGAGTTCAGCTGCACACTCTCTAAAATGTATCCGATAGAAAACCGATAAGCTGGCAACTCTGTGTCGACGTTCAAGACTTTGAGTTTTGTCGTTGCCAACCAGCCTCCCGGTTCTTCGCTCAATCGACGCTAGTGCTTCGAGGTGATATTTGGCTGAGCCATCCTAAAGGTGAGAGAGCAGTACTCCATACATGCTCGTACTTGTGCTTTGTACAACATCAGCAGCTATTCCGGTATGAAGTACCGACGCACCTTCAAGATTGTGCCTAGTTTTTTGCCGCGGTTTGTGCTATATAGTCGATGTAAGAGCCAGAGTTGAAGGTCGATGATGACGATATTACATGAGAATTACTGATGGTATAAATTAGGAATGTGTCTTTTGAGAAAAATGTTGCGATAATTAATGTAAACAAATATAGTGACCAAACAGTTTTAAATAAAGTGTAGGTAAAACGAAAGAGTTTCCAAAAAAAAACTAGACCGTCTGCCAACGGGTAATTAAGTGTATACCAACGTCCATCCAAGGTTGTCTACGCCGGAAACACGCTGTATTTATTTTAAAAAATAATGACACTGTTGCAAATTTATATACGAAATGTTCAAATATAGTGCGAGATATGTCGTTATTGTTAAGGTCAACCGTAATGAGTTTATTTTATAAATTGACGGTTTTTGGAGTTCCCTATGTAACAAATAACAGGTTCGAATCCATTAACCTTTTTGTTTATTGCATGAACTGAGCAGACATGCAGACGGCAGAGGCGTTGAAATCAATTGAGAAAAGAGCCAGGAAGCTGGTCGGCAATGATCGTCTTTTTTATGCTCGACTTCAGAGTCTAGAGCATAGACACAAGGTCGCGGGGCTGACTGTCTTCTATCGGATACATTTCGGGGAGTGTTCCTTAGAATTGCACGAGCTGATTCCTCCATCCCCTTTTTACCATCGGACAACCAGACGCACGGGTTTGCGCCACCGTTACATGGTGGAAACACCACCAGTAAGAATCAAACGTTTCGCTTCATCTTTTCTGGTGCGCACTGCCGAAGAGTGGAATAATTTGCCGGAGTCTGTTTTTCCTGCCAAATACAATCTTGAAGTCTTCAAGTCACGAATGAATAGGTATCTTCTAGGTAAGCGTGCTCCATCCTAGACTGCGTCATCACTCAACATCAGGTGAGACAGTGGTCAAACGCAAACCTATACTTGCATAAAAAAAGAATTGAAAGCGGCTCCCATCGCCTATGGACATTTGTAACACCAAAGGTGCTACCCATGTGCTGCCGTTTTCTAAATGGAGACTGGAGCCTGGCCACTAATGCTTGAACACAACTCAAGGTTGTTATGGCGGCATACCCAAAACCCAGGTGTAATAGCCATCCAGACATCCAACCTGTCAATCAGTACGAGAGGGTGGGATAATTGAGATCGCAGGGCAACTGGGAACAGCTAGATAAGTAATACTTGCCCCCACACTACCGGCGTATGTACCAGATGTGTGTACTACCTGCGAGACTAGTCAAGGCAACGTGTGTGATATCAAACACAGAAAATGTAGTTTATTATAAAGATTTATTTATATCGTTTCTAATTACCCCATACCTTTCATATTTTACATACGAGATTATATCAGGTGCTCCATAAGGTTACGGGTAAAATGGATCTTTGATGGTTTCTTTCATAACGAAACAATAATTTGTAAGAGTTTTACTGTCACTAATAATTACACAGATAAACAAAGTTTGTTTTGCAATAAAAGTTGATTGATTTTTAAAGTCTGTTATTTTAAGCGTTGAAAGTTTAGTGTTCCGAATTTCGCCACTTTCCCTTATGTCCCACAAATGTTTAACGTAGAGACTGACGGGTCGTTGAGGGAAATAAACAACCCGTACATTCATTTATACTAATATGTAAAGCTGAAGAGTTTGTTTGTTTGTTTGAAAAATACTTTCAGTGTTAGATAGCCTATTTACCGAGGAAGGTTATAGGCTATATATCATCACGCTAAGACTAATAGGAGCGGAGAACCAATGAAGAATGTTTCAAAATTGGGGTTTATTTTCCTTTTGAGAGCTTCCGCTGCGTGCGCTGCGTAAACGGTTAAAGTTTCGCAAAAATCATGTGTGACAAAATTGTTCCCCTTTAAAAGTTCTAAAGCATGTCTATCTTTTAAGGTTAGCTCACTATAGTCTTTTTTGTGCTAACCAAATTTGTTCTAAAATAATGCATTATTTGCGAAGGTGTTTTTATAAACATGATATTAATCCTTATCCAAATAAATACGTTATTCATCACAAGTATTTAATTTAAAACAAAATTGCCATTTACATCATTCGATTTCAATGAATATCTTGGGAGATATCGCAGTTTTAAAATAACATCGCAGGAAAATAATGATTAAGTACTGCGCGCGCATTTATCATGTGCAAGGCCGACGGGCAGTCATGAGGGGAAAGAGATTAGCGCGTTCAAGCAAACAAACAAATAAACTCTTCAGCTTTCTATATTAGTACAGATATTTTCACCTTCTACGTAAACAAAGTCGCGGGATAAAGTTAACGTTAGCCCAAAGTAACTATTCCACGCGGACGAAGTCGCGGGCAAAAGCTAGTAATAAATGAAGAGTGTGCTATGATATTAGACGTGATGTAAGACTCTTGAATAAATATAACTTCGATCTTAGAACTCGCTTTTATTTTCACTTTAGTATCTTTTAATAGTACAATAAGTCACTGTCTTAACTGAATTCAAAACCCGTGTCTTTTTTTTATTTTTGAATTCCCACCAATGAGAGCAAGATTTATACGCAACTCTCATTGGTTAGTCATATCCTTACGTCCTGGCTAACACAGCTATATATGCATTGATTAACAATAACAAAAGTAGATCATTAAGTAATTGATAAATTAAATTTAAATAAATAAATAAGAAATTTGAAGTGGATAGTTACATATAATTTATTTTATGGTAAGAATTTATAATTATACATGAATAATAGACATAGCGTAGATCAAAAGATGTTGTTGCTGTGTTTTTCTTAAGGTAGCACCTGTCAAACGATAAAAGGCAAATGCTAAAATTAAATGCCAAAAGATTGACCTTGAACTTCATCTACTTTTGTTTATGAGAGATTTGGGTATATTTAAATAAAAGTTTTATTACGAAAGTTTCTAATAGAAATGTATAAGCGAATAATTGAGTTCGAAACTCGAGCGCGTGATAACCATGATCGTGGTATGTTAAGCAAAGTAAAGAATATAAAAATATCAACAACTATGAACGTGGTGTATATATAAAAGTGTATCCACTACATAAATATAATTTAGTTTGTAGTATTTACACAATAGCAAGAATTCATAATTGTAAGAATAGTTAGAGTATTAAGGATGAAGAACAGTGGAGATATTTTACACGACGATGTTGATATTTCTTAAAAATGATTTTTGTATATTATACTACGTGAGTCTATTTTTACGACATTATAGTTCCCGGTATGGATCTTGAGCGGTCGGCGGAATAGTAGAAATCGCTTTACACATTGAGCGTAACCAATGTGATGTATGCTGTTTATTCCCCTATAACGGGAGACCCAAACCCAGCAGTATGACGCTTATGGCCTGTTATTTTTTATTATCATATGATAATTCTTTTACAGTGCAAGCTGTCAAACTTTGGAATATGCTGCCTCTTACTGTCAGAGAAGCCAAATCCTTACCAACATTTAGAAATTTACTTAGAAAACACTATTTGTCCACGAATAGCTAACAATTAACACAATATAATGATGCTAATACACTTATTATAATAACTTTGTAATTTGAAATATATTATTGTATACGTGTATATATATGACTATGTATACATGTCTGTATTTGTATATTTATTTCTTAATTTAGTTGAGTATTTATATATCTATTGCCTTTTTCCTGCACCACCTACATCGCCTGTTTCAAATTTCTTTGATTTAGGTTGCCTGGAAGACATCGCTTTGAGCAATAAGGCCGCTAATTGCATTGCCTAGAAAATATTGTAAATGTGTTCTGTTTTTGTATTTGTAAATTTTGGTGTGCAATAAAGTGTTATCTCTCTATCATAAGGCAAATGCACGATCGGTAACATACAAGAACCGGCCATTAGTCCTCTCTACGGAACCTTTCGCTTTGTGAGGTTCGACATGCACTTGGTTGTTTACTTAAACTTTGTATCGTGCAATTGCTTTTTGTTTTATTACGAACGACCTATGCTTAGCGCAAGGTTAAGCGAGTCTTTGATAATTGGTATTCATCCGTCTACTATTATTTATACAAACCTAATGTATATTTTATTATAAAGGTTTGTTACACGCGACTTCGGCTGCTTTAGTAGAACGGTCACGTCCTCCAGTAATAAAAGTGCGAACACATGTGACAACAAATTCTAATCTATATGATGGCAAAAGAATACTTTTTCCATGCTATACCATGGAAAAAGCTTCTTCCATGTATATACATCTATATTTTTACAAAATTAATAATATTGAAGAGTCTGTTTGTAATGTCAAAATAACAGTTTTTTACTAAACTTACTTACTAAAGTCCAGATGAAGTCGCTGGCACAACTAGTCTGACATTACACTCTGTAGTTTCGTGGTTAAATAATAATAATATTCTAAAAATCAGTATAAAAAATAAATTAATGAATTTTAAACAACGCGAAAATGCTGCCATAGTTAATTTTGACATTAAATATAATGAATGACACTACAATTGAAGAAGTAGAATACATTAAATTATTAGGATTGACCATAGATAAAAAAGTAAGTTTGAAAGAACACTTTGTAAAAAAAAAACTAAATTATGTTTTATATGAACATAACCCTGTAGTTAATAGCGATGCTTTTACGATTGCTTATTATGGTCTTATAGTGTCAAACATAAGATGAATGGCTACCACCCCTGGTCAAGAGTATGCCGCCATAACAACCTTGAGTTATGTTCCGGCATTAGTGGCCAGGCTCCAGTCTCCCTTTAGAGAGCGGCAGCACATTTGTAGCACCTTTAGTGTTATAAAAGTCCATAGCCGACGGTAACCGCGTTCCACCAGGTGGGCCGTCTTGCCTGTCTGCTGAACTCGTGCAATAAAATAAATTGTGTGTGCAGTTCACACGCAGTGCTAGTGAAACTTCAGAGAATATATTCACAGATAATTCTTCTCTAACTTTTATTAATATAAATATAATTACTTTAGCCTACATCCGTCAACATATTATAATTCAAAAAATTCAATCATAATTACACTTTAAATCACTACAGTTAATTCCAAAATTTAATTCCCCGGCCCGCACAATTTCCTTTAATCTACGTATAAAAAATATCTACCTTAACTTAAGAGTATATAGATACAGCTGAAATTCATTTGAAATCTTTTCTGTGTTATTGAAATTGAAAATTAATACTAACGGGTAAAGAGAAATGTATTTTGTTTGGAATGATTCTTCCTTAAAACAATAACCAATATTGAGATTTAATATTAAATTATAAATTAGTACAATAGAGGAAACTTAACTAAACTAAATTATAAATAACTTAAACTATAGAATAAATTAAAGTAAAAATAAACTATATCTACAAACTAAAATTAAACTATAAAATCTAGTACCAGACCGCTGTCAGTCGGAAACGTGCCCAAAACACTGGCCACGTTGCCTCGCTGAATGGCAACGCTAATGCGTTGCCCGAGGTATGAACAGTCTTTTGGTCAAGTGAGACATCCACCAGACGTTTGGCTAGGTCTCGATAAAGCTTGTGCGCCTCAGGCCCCCGTGGTCCCAGGGTCTCGACCACAAAAACCGCAAATATGTAGCCATTTCCGATGACTGAGTATTTGCGGCGTTTTAGACCCTCCTGTTGTGCAGCAGCTGTACCGGCAGGCATGCTAGTGGCTGAAAGATGGGACGCTGCCAAAGTATCGACGCAAAACGCGTCCCATACTAAGGGGCGACCCATCTTCCGGGGCACCAATGACATACCTTCGGGTCTCTTGCCATCGTCGCGGCACAAGCCGTTCGGTTCTAGGACGGCAGGTACCCCGGCGGTGACAAGAGCCCGACGGATTATGTCACAAGTGTTGCATGACGTGAAATTCTGCCGGCACTCCTGATACACGAGATTGGAATTAAATGAGGTTGAATTTCATGTCTTTACCTCTTTTTAGAGTCACTTTTTCGTTTTATCGATTTTCAAATCACAACGATTCTAAAGAAACTTCACTTAAAAAAATTACAATATAATATTCTGGGGCAACGCTACAGATGTTTATAAAGTAACAAACAGATACATACAAACCTTTAAAAAAATATAAATTACCATAATTATATATATTTGATGGAGTATTCGTTAAAAGTAATCATCAGCTTTCCCATGACCTAATAGATGGAATCAACTCAAAGTTTATAATAACCCTTCAAAGACAGCCATGATAAACAAAAGTATCTACTGCATGGCACCTGTAATATTCAACAAACTTCCAGAAATGCTAAGAGCACAGCCCCTTACCTTTTGAAGGTCTCTAAAGACAATGTTGACTAAAAAAATTACTATGCAGTAAATGAATATATAAATGACAAACACAAGACGTGACAAATAACATCTTATAATGATAATAACAGCCCATAAATATCTCACTGATGAGCACGCTTGTCTAAGGCAGCCGCCTTAGACAAGCGTGGCAGGTTTAACACATCGGTTATCTCGATGTGCAGGTTGCATCAGGATGTTTTCCTTCACCGTTATTAGCACGTTGTAATTGTAACAATGTACACCTTAGCTCAAACAACTGCCTAAGTGGTGGCATGCGTTCCGACTAGCATCGAACCCGAGTCCTTTGAGTTTGAGACGCATGCGTTACCTAACGCTACCACTACTTTAGCATCTTATTAGGTATTATAAAAATAAACAGAACATAATTTATAATGTGATTGTAATTTCTATTATTGCTTTTACGATGATTATTAGTATATGACATTGACATTTTAATTTACTTCAGTTGACATTGTAAAATTTTAATATTACACGTCTGATGAGGCGAATTATATTGATACTAGAATAACCTAAGTCTTAGGTTATTCTATTCTAGTATAAGGTGGGTCTTAGTTCCTAAGACCTTCACCTTCAAATTATTGTCATGAAACCATTCTACTCTTTTAATTTTTATCAAATCAAAATAAATAAATACCTACATTTTTGTACAAGAGAGATAAATAATTTGTTTATTCTTCTTAATGCGACTTTATTTCATTCAAATGAAATTATAATGCATCTGAAAACTGACTACGGCCATAGAATCCGCGCTATCACCCAAAAAATCAGTACCTAAAAATCCTCAAAGACGTTGGCGTTGCTACCAGCCTTAATAACAATATTATAGTCTCAATAAAAACTCAAATAAGTAGGTGAAAAATCTCTTCTAAAGTTTAACAGAAAATTAATAGTCCATTTGTAAGCTAATAAGTTAATGAGCAAAAATTGATTTTGTCCTACGCATGGGGTTTTACATTAGTTTATTTGCTTCGTGATTCATCGTCATCAGAAGAAAGATGCCTTATGGCCACTAACTTCTATACATATCTTACTATCTGTTTTACTAAGCGGTCAATTGCCTTACTTGAGCAAAACTGTTTTAGCTTACGCCTGGGGTTTTTCCACCGCGTTCCCATCAATAAACATTCTTCAGATTTAAACACAACTATATTTACACTACATATTAAAAATTCCTTCGGGTTTCTTTAGATTTAAATGTATAAATGTAGTTTTTTTTAATTAAGCGTTTATTAACCCCAGACGTTCTTTGAGATATAGATCGGCTTGTATTTGTTCGCATACTATTTTATTCTTATCCTATCTATATCAGTGTCTATATAATATCTGTTATTTAGTCTATATTTAATGATGTCCCGGCTACGTGGAGGAATGATCCGACGTCTCAAAGCAAGATAAATCTGTCAGCGAAGCTATTGCTATGCCCCGCAGGCCTAGACCCACCTGTTATTGTTGGAAATTTGTATATATTCTTTGTACGTGTCGGGAAACGTATACGATCTCAATTATTGCACAGCACCATCTATTGGCTAGTAAATGTTCCACTACATTTATAACTATATATTTAATGTATAATCATATCATTTATTTAGTTTATGTGTATGTTATATAAACTTATGTGACTGTGTAGTCATGGCAGCGTAATGGCTAATGCACGCGTCCCAAACTCAAAGGGCGCGGGTTCGAATCCTGGCCAGAACGCAAGCACCACTTAGGCAGTTTTCTGACCTAATGTGTATATTGTTACAAATACGAAGTGCTAACAAAGGTCAAGGAAAAAATCGTGATGAAACTTGCACATCAAATAACCGATGTGTTATTTGATGCCAAGCCGCCTTGGACAAGCGTGGCGGGTATACTGTCCGTTCCTCTATAGTGGGAGGCCCGAGCCCATCAGTGGGACGTTTAGGGGCTGTTATTATATTATACTAGCTTCTGCCCGCGACTACGTCCGCGTAGTGCGGTTTTTTAACTATCCCACGGGAACTCTTTAATTTTACGGGATCAAAAGTATCTTATATGTTGATCAGGGGTATAAGCTATCACCATACAAAATTTCATTTAAATCGGTCCAGTCGTATCGGAGATTAGCCGGTACAAACAGACAGACAAACAGAGAAACAAAAATTTGAAAAAAATCTAAATTAGTTCTATTTCACTTCTTACAACCACCTGACTCGGTTTTTAGCATTTTTTTCACTGTACAGAAATTTGACCTCTACAATTTTATTATATTGTTACGACTTAGCCAAAATTACACGAAGCAAGCCGACAAATGTGAATCCGCACCTGCTGGCCATAAAGCCCAAGTTTATTACCTGCCCGTATTTGCACTTCTTTTGTTTTCTTTCTGTTGAATATTTTTAATTAGAAAAGCCGCCTATTGTGTATTGTAAACCTCTCTGGTAGGCAGTGGCCAGGTGTGCTTCTAAGAAACCATTGTTTACACAATCGTGACATATTATAAGCTGAGTATAAAGGGATACCCGAACGGAGAGATAGGCAGTCAAGCGACGATTATGATACGAGCTAGACGTGTCATTCGATAAGCGATATAGTGACTGACTTTGCGCGTGTTATTTAATTGTGTATTACATGTGGATTTATTGCGTCCGGTTATATTTGTACCTCTGATATGCGTGTTTGTATAGTTCAAATAAATCTTATAGTAATTCCAACGGCATTTTAATTCGAGTCCCGCACTCGTAACAATATGTATAAATTATGTGTCTGTATGGACTGTTACAGATATTCTATGCACTTCATTCAGCCGACCTCACACCTGTTCCGTTTAGTCATCATATTCATACATTAGCTTCCCATTTGCTCATCCATTACATACCAGTCTTCATTCAGGCATACTGAATCAAGTCAAGGCTAGACGACCATCTCTTATGTCCTGCCCTGAAAAAATAGAAACCTAGAACCTGATTCCAGCCCCACCTACCGGGTCTAATTGTGAATCTAAACCACGTTTGATCCGTGCAGGAACGAAGAAAGAATACAATTTCCTGCGGCCGAGCGGCCTGTCGTAAGAAGCGACAAAACAACCGACAGCCAGGTGGTAGGGTGTTTGCCCGACTGCCGATGCCGCCATAACAACCTTGAGTTGTGTTCCGCAATTAGTGACCAGGCTCCAGTCTCCCTTAAGAGAGCAGCAGCCCGTTTGTGGCACCTTTGGTGTTGCAAATTTCCATAGGCGATGGTAACCGCTTTCCATCAAGTGCGCCGTCTGCCTGTCTGCTGAATTCGTGCAATAAAAAAAACAAAGAAACCTGGGGTCCACTCAAACACATAAAATTTCATTAAAATCGTAGAACCCGATTCTAGCGGTAAATATTTTGTTTAGATTAATGTGTTACATTATTCAAGTTTTAGAGGGATTTCAACATTAGGAATTCCTCCCTAATTTTTATATAGCCTATATTAATCAGGAATAATTTAGCATGCGAATGGTGAAATGATTTTTGAAATCGGTCTAGTAGTTCTTGAGTTTATTCGTTACAAACGTACAAAAATGCAATTCTTCCTCTTTTTAATATTAGTACAGATATAAATGTAGTGCAAGTAAATAAAGTAAAATATAGGACAACCTTGACATAACAAGGGTTATTGGTCCCAATTACAAAACCAGTAATAGTCTGGTTCAAGTCATTTAAGAAATAAAACCGGCAATCAAGGAAATTTTCATTTTGTACTTTATATTGAATTATGGAATATATATATTATACTACTACAAACGCAAAAACTTCTCGAAGCTTATATAATATTTACAGGACTAGTAAACTTGAAATTAAAACCTTGAAATTTAGCATTAAAAATTATAATATTTTTCTCAAGTTTTCGCGACATAGTATACATAATAAAATTACGTTTTAACGGTTTTAAACGCGTTAATTTAGTTGATTTTTATTATTCCCTCATTATGGCCACTTTTCAGTAGCTGTGATCACGGAAGACAAAGATGTCAAGTAATGTCAATCAATCAATCTTTGTCTTCCGTGATCACGGCTACTGAAAAGTGGCCGAAACGTCGGAATGATAAAAATCAAACAAATTACCACGCTTAAAACCGTTAAAACGTAGTTTTATTATATTAAAAATTATGTTTAATATTAATGTTTATTATTTTAATGTCATTTAATATTATTAGTTTAATAATATATATCACATTTATTTATTTTTTATATATAACTTTTACAATATTTATTTTAAATTCGACTCTAAGTAATTTTAAGTAGTATAAGATAAGCCTTAAATATATATTTATGTATTTCATATGCCCGAATAGTATCAGGGGTGGACTTGTGATTTAAAAAAAAACGCGTGCGTCTCGGGACGCCCGACAGAAGTGATAACTTAAACTAATCTAAGTTGAACTATTTAATATTGAAATTGTTTAACTTGAGAAAAGCTTAGGTTATTACTTAAATTTTATGTATTAGGTTGGGGAAAAAGTTTCTTCGCATTTTATATAAAAATTCAAAAGGTTTTTTATAAAGTTTATTTACATTTGACTAAAGTATGTAGGTGCCATTTTGTTGGATAACTTTTTGTCATCTTGTAGGTAGGAACGTGATCCCATTGCTATAAAAATTTTGGGGCTTCTGATCAAAAAACTGCGACAAGTGGTTTTGGCAGTCCTCTCGTGATGTTAACCTGACACTGCCTAAGAAATTCTGCAGAGACCGAAACAGGTGAAAATCTGAAGGTGCAAAGTCAGGACTATACGGGGCATGCATTAACACCTCCCGGCCAAACTCTCGTAATTTTTGCTGAGTGGCTAAAGATGTGTGAAGGTCTAGCGTTATCATGGTCAAAAACCACACCCCTTCTGTTGATTAATTCCGGCCGCTTTCTATCAACTTTTTGCTTCAATCTCATCAGTTGTTCGCAGTACAACAGTTCAGAATCGATGGTCCTGCCTGGCGGTAACAGCTCATAATGAATAATGCCCTTCCAACCCCCCTATACACACAGCATCACCTTGTTGCGAGTTAACCCGGGTTTCGCCACAGTCTGTGAAGCCTGACCGGCCTTTGAACACGATCTTTTTCGCACGTTCTTGTCGTACGTGATCCACTTTTCATCACCAGTTATCAGCTTCTTCAAAAATGGTTCGGTTTCATTACGTCGTAATAAAGAATCACAAATGAGTACACGGTTCATTAGGTTTCTTTCAGTGAGCTCACGAGGCACCCAAATATCGAGCTTTTTTGTGTACCCAGCTTTTTTCAAATGCGCCAAGAGCGTTTTCTAGTCAATTCCCAGTTCTCCAGCTACATCGTAACTACTAATATCCGATATTAGTAGTTACGATGTAACGAAGTATAATATCCGATCTTGCTCCACTTTGTCAAAAATGGCATCTTTGATATCAAAATTTCCGGATTGTAAACGCTTAAACCAAATTTGCGCTACTCTCACAGATAGGTGACCAGACTGCATTAGGTCCACAAACATCACAATTTTTTTGCGGCTGGTGTTGCATTTTTATCTTTTTTGTAGTAAAATTTTAAAATGTATCGAATTTCTTCATTAGATTCACTCATTTTAACAATAAGAAAACAAATGAAAATCACACATTTTTCTAATTTAAATTTGTAATTGTCTTCTTTAAAATTAAAACTTTTTAATGATACCAAAACCAGCCAGATACAAATGGCATAGCCAAAGAGATCTTATTACAAGTTCATACATACTATATGCGAAAAGACTTTTCCCCCAACCTATTATGTAGCGCGTGGGTTATAGTGAAAGAGAAGGAGCCTGCCTATCGCTACTGAATGCTTGAGAGAAAGGGAAGCCAGACAGACTGGCGACGTAACGAGTTACGTAACGAAGCTGTTTACCCTCTCATAAGAAGTTATCACTTCAAAATATTAGTTTCATATTAAGCACCTGCCTATAAAATATATAAAATGTATTTTTTTATGTATTTATGTGCTGACAGTACACCACTACAGACACAAAAAGGTCTCGAAGCTAATTTACCTTTATCTTGTTATATATTCTTTTTTTGTTGCGAAATTGGGAACGTTGGCCGTCTGCCCGTTTGTTTACCTTATTGGAAAGTGGTTACCGTCGCCTATAGGCACTTGCAACACCAGGTGTGAAGCTAACTTGATATTGAATTTTTATCCGTGCAGGAACGCAAAAAGAATACAATTTCCTTCGGCCGGGCGGCCTGTCGTAAGAGGCGACAAAACAACACATAGCCAGGTGGTAGGGTATTTGCCCGACTGGATGGCTACCACACCTGGTCTAGAGTATGCCGCCACAACAACCTTGAGTTGTTTTCCGGCATTAGTGACCAGGTTCCAGTCTCCCTTAAGAGAGCAGCAGCATTTGTAGCACCTTTGGCGTTACAAATGTCTATAAGAGATGGTAACCGTTTTCCATGAAGTGGGCCGTCTGCTTGTCTGCTGATATAGCCTATATAGGCTATATTAATTCACAATTGGAACCAGTAGGTGGAGCTAGTATCGGGTCCTAGATTTTTATTTTGTCAGGGCATGACACGTCTTCTGGGACGTCTAGTATTATCATGAAAATTCTAAAAATGTCGTGTCTGTCTGTCATTAAAGCTATTTAAAAACAAAACAGCTGGTTTACACTATATAAACGATTCATTTTTTTAGATTTTTTATCTGTTTGTCTATTTATTCGGGATTCACGTAAAAATTACTGGGCCGAGTTAAATGCGGTTTTAGCTGAGCGACGGTAAATTATTAGACTTAAAATCTGCACTACTTTTTATACCGGGATTTCTCCAAGGAGCGGATGCACAAAAAATTGCTTATTCTGGTACAGTTTTCACTAAAACGATGGCTTAGATTCTTTTTAAGAGCTGCGGTACTTTGTGTCTCGGGAATCGCGCGGGAATTTCAAGTCAAGCGTGGATGAAGTCGCAAGCATATCCTATCTATATATAAAATACAAACTATACTACTAATTATACTCGTTAAGTAAATTGGCTGAGTGGTAGCAGTACATGCAAAATGAAGGGTTCCATACATAACAACAAATTTGTAGATTTTTATCATTTGCCTACATGCATAATTGCATAAAAATTATAAAACATCGTTCAAACAAAAGTACACCATTCCTCAAAAATTACGATACGGATACTGGTCATACAAGTTATTATGTTAAAAATATTTTTGGAAATCTGCACCAGTTAAAGTTTGCAGATTTTTTAAAGTCAAAGGACACGGGAAATTTGGTGCCAAAGAAATGGTTTCAAACATCGTTATTATTTTATATTACAAAATGGAAAACATAAGCCCTAAATTATATCTGAATGACGAGAAACTTAAAGAAAATAAGGTCTCAAGTAAATTACTTTTTTGGTGCATAATGATTTTAATTTTTTTTCGCGGTACCCTAAAAACTAGCCTCAGTTACTCGTTATAACATTAGTGACCCATGTCAGAAATTAGCCAGAACATCCAGACAGGCAGATAAAAATTCCGAAAATTTTATATTCGGAGTCTCCTAGTCTGAATTGTCTCCCCTAATTTTTTTCACATTTTTACTTTGACATTACAAACAGACACTTCAATTATATTTATCTGTAGAGATTACAAAATGGGAAACATCAACCCTAAATAGTATCTGGAAGACGAGAAATCTTAAAAATAAGGTCACAAACAACATCAGTTATCGATTACCATAATAGATTCGTGTGAATGAATTTCAATAATTAATAATATGAAAACACACCACACGATTAATTCATTCAAAATAACTAAACCCAATACAATCATAAAAAAATCAACATAATGAAAAAGAAATCTTAAAATAATTCTTATCTATTCAGAATTTGGGCCTAAGAATGTATGAAAGCGTATCCGTCCCCCCTTTTAAAACTTAGAGGGTGTTTACAATACGTAATGCGTTCTTATCAAGTGAGTAGTAAAGCGAATGATTTGTTCTACATCTCTCACTAACAAAATCGTGGTCATAGAAAACAAGTCATTCATTATATTACTTCAAGTCAGGTTGGCTTCGACTTATCTCTGTTTTGCTGGCCAGTTGTTAAGACTATATGGACTTAGTTTCTTTGTAATTGCAGTGAATTGAACAAGAAACAGTAAAGTTTTCGGTCTAATACACAATGAAATACGTTTTAACGGTTTTAAGCGCGGTAATTTATACGATTTTTATTATTCCGACGTTTCGGCCACTTTCAGTAGCCGTGATCACGGAAGACAAAGGTATCAAGTGTCAATGAGTATTATTAAGTTTTATTTAGCCTTCCGCCAACATGTTAATTTTAATAATTTAGTTTTAATTTTATTTATGTTTATTATTTACTCTATGGGAGCCTAATCTAATTTACCACCGCTTCGCAACATGTGGTGGCTTGAAGACAAGAAGCGGCGCAAGAAACTTCAGCAAACATGCCTAGCTCCAATTATTTTATATAATATTAAAATGTGTGGGAGGTGGTTGACATCTTTGTCTTCCCTGATCACGGCTACTGAAAATATATATATGATTATGATATATGTATATTATATATGAATAATAAATAGCAAATAAATTAACGCGTTTAAAACCGTGAAAACGTAGTTTTATTATGTCGAAAACTTAAGAAAATATTATATATATAAAACTTATTTTAGTTTTAAAGTAAGTAACATAGAGTTACTAGCTAGGGTTTTTTACGCGTAGCCGCGGGGAAAACTCTAATTATAGATAAAATACTGGTCCCAAACCACTGTCACTATTCGAATCGGCCTTAATAAGAAACTTTGTCGACTTTCAAGGGCCTGAACAATGAGTTATAATGTAACTTAATGGACCTGAGCAATATTTCCACTTGGGACTAGGAAGTAAATGGCGATAAAAGAAACCACGATTGTAATCATTTATTTTTACATTACTGATCTTATATTGAAGTCATTCTCAAGCAGAAAGTAGAATTTCATATACAACTGGGTTCAAGATGTTTCACCTACTTCCGGTACAAATTTAAACCGTTTTTAAAAGACATTATCGTTAACTGTCAAATAAACGTTTTTGTTTTTGCATTGTATTCCTTTAGAAGCGCTTATTAGATGGTTCTGTCTTTCAATTTGGATGAAGCAACGAAAGTCATCAATGCAAACATAAACTTGATTCATTCAATGTCATTGAATATACTACTGCTGGCGCGGGCGGGAGTAGGGATAAAAGAGAAGTAAAGGACGTACAGGATAAATCGCTACACCAAACATGCTACGACCGATGCGGACTTCGCAGCGGCAGGCACTTCCCCATGATCCTTTATTCACGTCTTGCGGTTCCTTCGACGAGTGGACCAGCTGGGTACGGCACAGCGGGTACTTTCCAGCACGCGGGTTGAAATAAGCGGGTGTAGAATGCAGCACAACACACAAGACGCGGCAAGATTTTGGCGCACGCAGCGGCGCGAACAGCGGTCGAACTTAGACTATGTCACATTACACACAAGGCGTTCCATTGGTAGCTCACAACGCCCAAAATGCTCAGTTAGCCGTTCCACAAGGCGACCGCGGTCGTTGCGGTCGTGGCGAAAACGTCATTAATGACGCCAATCCCACGGGATTGTAATTGCGGATGTAACATTACTTGTTCCGGGATTTATGACAATTTCCGGGATTTAGGTATTCTCATTGTAAATAACTCATTCGCCTGCTGGATATAACCTTTATTTTTATATATTGGTTAAACAACTGTGATCTTTGCTACCCGAGTAACGTAAACGAAGTCGCAGACAAATCCTAGTATAATAATAAAATTGTATAATAGCATTTATTCAAATTATTTCTCGATATTCCAATTACTTACTAATCACTACTGACATCAATTATTCAATCAATTATATTGTTTTCTTATTATAACGAAAGGTGTAAAAAACAGACTATTAATTAATTTAGATTGAATGAATAAATCAGGGTTGAATAAATTAATACACTTTTCTCTTAACTCACGCAAATTGAGAAAAAGATAATTAAATATCAATTAACATAAAATTATGAGGGGGAATAATTAAAATAATTACGTTTAAGTCATAATTTTTTAACACGATTCTTTTAAATAGAAAGAAAAAATCATGTGACGAAAAATGTTAGTGTAAAAGATTTTTCTAAGCATTTGCACTTCATTTTTCCAGGATACATTCGGTCTAAAATATGGGGTAAAATTTAATAAAATTCATAACCTGGCCATAAGATCTAGGACATGACCTAATTTTGATGTCTTCTGATGATATTCCACGTCATCTGTGGTTAGGGTTGCCAATGTGTTCGAAAACAAACCGAAGAACTTGTTAATTTTTTTTATTAACACATATATAGTGGACAAGGTGGAATAAACTTAAACAGTTTTTGATAGCAAACGTAGATTCAGAATTTTCCAATATTTTTAACACATAATATCACAATTCAAAACAAACAAAAAGTATAATTTTTAAGGAGTTTCTCCGTCGCCAACAACATAAATTTACTGCCAACTAACTTTTTATTTACTTACTAAATTAGCATCGAGTCTAAATTAAGAGCCAATTTACCTTTTGCATATAGTTGGTACTCGATGCCACTGCTTTTAATAATATGTTATTGCGTGAGATAGCATCTTTGAATTCAGTGCAACTATAGCAGTTATATTAAAGAAAATGCACAATTCACTTTTTACAGTATTTAAGGCGAGACACGAAAGTTCGTCAGATAATTAACGAATTTGCTTTAAAACCGTATAATGTTTTGTCCCGTTTACCAAGATTTCCTTGACCGGACAAACATAAAGAAAACCAGATTGTCAGATCGAAAACTGGACATCTGGCAACTCTATCTGTAGTCAATGTCAGTGGATTATATATGAATGAAGCGGATTTATCCATGTTATTTTAGAATTTTTGGCGGGAACTGACAAGGGACGCTGTGCTGTGCAGTTTTATTTTCTGAAAATGTGTAAAATTACTCTAAAATGAGCAATAGTTGTAGTATATTGATATTTTTTGAGTAGTAATTATGCGTTTTTGTGAGCTGTGTAGTCACAAAAACTCCGTTGAATGGCGTCAGTTGACAAATTACAATTCAGCTGAGCTATACGTAGACTTAATCAAATGCAGAAACTATGTAATCTCAGGTCTGGCTTAAAGGCCTAGGTGCCAAGCCATAAACCCAAATAACAATAATTTTAAAGTTGACGTTAATCCAAGTCTAAAATCCACAAAAGTAACTAAATACGGATATAACAACACTAAGTATCACACAAGCAGTAACTTTTAAAGCGTACCAAGGATGCTGTGGTCGCACGATTAACCAAGGGTGGTACACACTGGTGCAATCGAACATGAAAACAATACGCACGCGCCGGTGTGTACGCGCAATACCACCCTTTACTATGAAAATGAAGACGAACGATTGGACGCGCAGCAGAAAATTATTGTAAAATCGAATAATATTAAAGTAGACGCATTATTTAAGCAAGGGTGCTTTCATTGAAGATTTCCTACGCTTCAGATGTCTCGCCAAATTTAAAGCAAAAATCTTTTCGACATAATTTGACATTATTAATTACCAAAGAACCGCCGACATGACATGTCTGCAATATAATAAGAATAATTTCTCTATTAATTATCACAAGTTAAAGCTTTTGCTTACAAAATTATAGTCATTATTATTAATTTTCGTTATGTTGTAAATGCGTATGCCGTAAATAAAGCAACTCGATACTTGCACGATGTTTGACGTAATACTAAAAAATTACTAGCAAGTATAAAAATTACTCTTGACATTATTATTAGAGTTGCTAGAGTTTAGACAAATTTTCAAAAGATTCATATAAACAGTGATTTTTAAAGTTTATAAATCTTTTCGATATAATTTGACGATTTTTATCAAAAATATAACGGCCATCATGATAACAGGTTCGTAATAGTTCGTTTGCTTCTTTTAATCAAATCATTGTACCGCTAATAATATATAATTTTATTATAATTTGTTTATTTTATATACTTATTCTCTTCTCACTTTGTTTTGCTGTGCACGTGATCGGTACAAAGATTATATACATTATTTTATTTATTATTAATGATTATGTGTATTTTTAAATGTATTATTTTTTATGATATGTTGTCTTTAAATACGTTATAGTTTTATCATTATTTAACTGCATTGTACATTATGTGTGTTGTATTGTCCTTCGTGACTTTACTGGTTGATAGTACTCTGTACTCTTTTGTCCTAAATAAAATATGTCTTTCTTTCTTAATTGTCACAGGGTGTTAAAGCTCCATAGCTATTATATATAGCTAAGCTCTGTAGCCATTACTTACTTATTACTATTAAAAAAAATATCATAGGTTGTATTATAGATTATTCTCAAAATTTTGCGACTAGCACACGTAATTAACATTATTCTCAGGCGGATTAACGACGTCCATAAAAATTTATAATAAGTTATCCCTTGTCTCCAAGCTATCCCCTCCCCAAATATAGGTACATTGATGGATAAGACTTCCTTTTCTTTGGCTATAAATCTGCGCTTGGGTTCTCGCATATGTGCACCACACACATGCATCTGTGGAACAGAGGTAATCAATCCCGGATACCACGGTCTTTCTTGCCGCCGCAGTGCCGGCAGATGATCACGCCACGCCGCTTTAAATGATGTCTTACGGAGGGCACTTGCCACCGCCAACGTGCCGGCATTATTGGAGCCGAACAGTATTGCACGTGACGTGACGATGGTAGGCGTCCTGACGGAATGACTCTAATTCCTTAGCGGCGTGGCAAGCCTTTGGTGTGGGATGTGACTTCCGTAGACACGTTGGCCCCATCCCATTTACCAAACACGTCTAGATCAGCCGGTTCAGCGGCAGAAACAGCTGAATCACTCAAGCGGCGCAAATATGCAACCCTCAATGAGAGTTATATATTTGTGTCGTTTGCTGTCGAGACTCTTGGACCGTGGGGTCCCGAGGCCATGAGCCTCTATCAAAATTTATCAAAACGACTCATTGACTCTTCAGGTGATCAGAGGGCTGGTGCTTACCTCGGGCAACAGATCAGTATGGCGATCCAGTGAGGAAACATAGCCAGCCTTCTGGGTACCTTACCCATAGAAGACGGTGATTTAGGCTCAATATTCTATTTATAGTCTTCAGGGACTATGGGTAGAATACGATACAAATAAGTTTTCTTTTATTGTATTCTATTATATAATATATAATTTTGTAATTGTAAATTATGTAAATATGCTATAGTTACCCCTTGACATTAGGAAATATAATACATTTAAAATTTATAAGACTAAGTTGATATTCTTCATGATATTCTATTCAATTCAAGATTTATTTACAATAACAACGTGGATACATGTAAATTAAATGTGGTAGTGTAGAATGTGTGAAATATATAAAATATATATATAAATAAATGACTATTGTAATCTTTCATTAAATAATTTAGTAAATATTGTAAAGTCGGTGTGGATAATTAATGTATAGGTTAGTAATTATGTGCAATAAAGTTATTCATTCATTCACAATAGATAGAAATAATTGTGTTTATTGCTTGAAGCTGATAAACTGACGGACGACCCACCTGACGTAGTTTTTATTTGAAGCGCAAGGGGAAGACATTTCGTACCATACTGAGTCCCAATGTTGGGGAAGGGGACCAACCTCGCCAAGAAGCGCCGCGCAGCGCGTGCGTGGACACTGGTAAGAAGACCAACTACCTCGCTAAATTTAAACCGGCATCCCATACCCGCGCTTGTTGGAAAGACATGAGGTCTAGAACAAAGTTACTCTCATGTCCATCCGCGCATCAAGCTTTAGTCACCTCGGGATGCAGAGTGACCAATTTCACCAGTAGAGGTTAGACTAGCCGCATCAACGCCAGAGGCTATGGCATCGCTTTGCCAGCCTTTAGAACGGGATAGACAAAGCGGGAAAACAACTATACTCTATGAGAGCGTGGTATCACACAGGTCATGCCGGCCCCAAGAGGTGGACCCCAATTTTGTTATTTTTTTTGTTCATCTGCTTTAGGCCGGACGAACAAGTTTACCCAAGTCATGTACTTTTATCTATTTTATACTTCCAAGATTTACAATTTTTAACCTAATAGGGGTTCAGTTTTTTATCTTTAGATTTATAAATTTAGGTAAACTCTTCTGAATACATTTTGTTAACATAGTATTTATTACATATGTTTAAGTGTTTATTTATGTATGTATTCATAAGTATTTGTTTCTTATTTCTGTAAATTAAGCTAGTAACATTTATTTTGCCAAACCTATTTTATCTTTGATGTACCATTATATAAAACAAGGACCATTATGGTCTTTTATCTGATCCATGTAGTGGGTTTCCTATCATACATTATGTTTTACATATATGTTTATTGACTGTGCTTGTTATCTGACTCTGATTACGTATATATAGAAATATATAGTTCCAGTATCATATATTGTTATAAACTTTTATGTTGCCTTAATTCTATTACATGATTATATACATTTAGCACTAATGCATGTTGTTTTTATTTTAATACTTTGTTTTTGTTTCAGGCCCCCTCTACCTCCGAGTATCTGTTTAGTTGCTTAGTCTGCACACAACCCTTGCGTGCCTTCTTGCGATCTTTCGCGGAATCAAATATCTCCAATTTCGAAATTACAATATCATAATGATTGTTGACAACTTTACTGGCGTTATAGCGATTATTTTTGTACGAAAAAACAGTGTCACAATGTAATCAGGATATTGATTCTAGCATGATACGCTGCTTCAAAAGCTGAAGCTCTTAAACGGCGCAAATATGGAACCTTAGGAACGGCTTACATATTTGTGTCGTTTGGAGCTGAAATATTGGGTCCGTGGGGTCCATCAGCAAATATTTTCTTCAAATAAAGTTACAGGATACTCTATGATGCCACCCGTGACCAGAAGGCTGGCGCGTATTTCACCCGACGAATAAGTATCACCATACAGCGAGGAAATACAACCAACCTTCTGGGTACGCTCCCATTTCGCATCATTACACAGCCTTTAATCTATACTTATAAGTTAAGTTATTTTTAGTATTTAATTACATTTTTTAAGTTAGTTATAGTTTGATATTATAGCTTTTAGCATGATTGTACCACGTAGAATAGAATTATTATTATGATGATTAAAATTGTAATAATGCAAAAATATACTTTTTTAAGTAGAAAATATTTTGTATTGTCCAATACAAAATAAAATAATCTATCTTATGAATAAGTGTATATACAAATTAAAATTAAATTATAAAATCTAGTGCCAGACCGCTATCAGTTGGAAACGTGCCCAAAAGCGTTGTCCGAGGTACAGACCAGTGTTTTGGTCACGTGAGACGTCTATCAGGCGTTTCGCTGTCTCGATAAAGTTTGTGCGCCTCAGGCCCCCATGGTCCCAGGGTCTCGACCCCAAAAGCCGCAAATATGTAACCATTTCCGATGGCGGAATATTTGCGGCATTTTAGGGCCTCCTGCTGTGCAGCAGCTGTACCAGCAGACATGCTAGTGGCAGAAAGATGGGACGCCGCCAGAGTATCGACGCAAGACGCGTCCCATACTAAAGGGCGACCCATCCTCCAGGGCACCAATGACATACCATCGGGTCTCCTGCCATCGTCGCGGCACAAGCCGTTCGGTTCTAGAACGGCAGGTACCCCGGCGGTGACAAGAGCCCGACGGATTATGTCATTAAGTGCTGTATGGCGCGGAATTCTGCCGGCACTTCTGGTACAAGATAAACCATGGTGACCGAGGCGCTCCACCTTATCTCCACACTGACAGTGGTGTGGGACAACACAGGCCGCCCCTACGCGAATGCATATAACGAACCACGTAGAATATTTATAAAAAAATTAATTTCCTAAAATACAATCGGAAATAACGCCGATTACAAGAATCGCGTGCAATATAGTAATTAAATTACAATGCAATTTTTTAATATCTGATTCTTTGTTAGTTAATAACATTATTATTTTATGTTACGTCATTCTTGTGTTTAATTCCATCTAACTCTCTTCTCTATCCTTTATATTATCCTCTATCCGATTCTAAAGGCTGGCAGCTGGTTGGCTTCGCCGCTGGTGTTACTAACATCCATAAGCGACGGTAAGCGCTTTTTACTAAAGTATTGATACACATACTCATTACTAGCACGAAAGCATGCTATTATTAAACAATTGCTACTTAATGGCATGTGTGTCATAGCATTGCTAGTAATGAGTATGCTTATTTCGATCATGCTCAAAAGTCACCACTCGTTTGATTTTCGATGCCCGTGACTTCGTCCGCGCTTGACTTGGGAATCCCGGGACACAAAGTAGCGCAGCGCTTAAAAAGGATGTGTATGCTATTGTTTTACAAAAAACTAGTATGTATATAATATTAATATGTGTTATTGTTAATTCTATATTTTATTTTTATGAACTTAGAGATAATATCTATTACAATAAAATACATATAACCGAATACAATGCAAGAAAACTTTGATTTTGATTAATAAAAACATTTATTTTTATTAATTTTAGGTATAAGTAATGTGTGATATTTATATATCCTATTTATATATATTGTACTTAATTTGCACACCACCGTCATACACTTGCGAATCTCCTGTTCATAAAATCTATAGCCCGGGTTGTCTGGAAGAGATCGCTCTAAAGCGATAAGACCGCCCATTGCTCCTACTTTCACTGTTTAATGTGACTACTGTAAATTGTTTATTTTATGAGTAGTGAGCAATAAATTTTTTTCTATTCTATTCTGTCGGAATAAGCTAATTTTTATGCACCCGAACAACTACAAACTGCTCCCGGGAAAATTTATTAAATAAAATTTGCTATCGATTAGTAAAAAAATCACATTGGTATTCGAATTATTTTTTAAATCTGGCCATTTTAGATCATTCCTAGAAAAATTCTAATGGTATTCCCAGATATAAAAAGTAGCACAGAATTTTATGTCTAAAAATTTAGTGTCGATTAGGGAAAACCGCGTCGAAATTGGCCCAGTAGTTTTTACGTAAATCCCGAACAAACAGATAAATAGACAAAAAGACAAGAAATCTAAAAAAATTGCATTGTGTCCTGCGTCGTTTATATACTAGTATATTCCAGTTGTTTTTTTTTAAATAGCTTCAAGATACAGACACGGCATGTTTAGAATTTTATACTATTATATATATTAGTTCTGGAGTCTCTGCAGAGATGTCGTATCGATTGGCGATACATCGAGGTGTTGAGATGTCTGTATGACGCCGCAACGATGACCGTTCAGATCCAGAACCGGAGGGCGAAGCCTATACCTTTACGTCGCGGGGTGAGACAGGGTGATGTCATATCCCCGAAATTGTTCACCAACGCGATGGAGGATGTCTTCAAAACTCTGGAATGGAATGAACGGGGCATCAACATTAACGGCGAGCGCATCTCTCACCTCCGTTTCGCTGACGATATTGTCGTCTTCGCAGAGACGTTGGAGGAACTTGCCGACATGCTGAACAGCCTGAATGAATCCTCCCGACGGGTCGGTCTCGGCATGAATTTGGACAAGACAAAAGTCATGTTCAACGAACATGTCATGCCGAGGCCGGTAAACATCGATGGTTCCCCTCTTGAGGTTGTGCAGGAATATGTCTACCTTGGACAAAAGATCCAGGTAGGCAGACACGGCTTCGAGAGGGAAGCCAATAGGAGGATCCAGTTAGGCTGGGCAGCATTCGGTAAATTTCGACAGGTCTTCTCGTCGACCATTCCGCAATGCTTGAAGACGAAAGTTTTCGAGCAGTGCGTCCTACCCATCATGACATACGGTGCCGAGACATGGACACTGGGACTGGTCCACAAATTCAAAGTCACTCAACGGGCTATGGAACGAGCTATGTTAGGTGTTTCTCTTATGGATAAAATCAGAAATGAGGACATCCGTAAGAGAACGAAGGTAACCGACATAGCTCGCAAAATTAGCAAGTTGAAGTGGCAGTGGGCCGGTCACGTCTGTCGCAGGACCGACGGCCGATGGAGCAAACGAGTCCTGGAGTGGAGACCACGTCTCGGCAAACGTAGTGTAGGACGCCCGCCAGCCCGGTGGACTGACGATCTGCGTAAGACCGCCGGCAGGGGCTGGATGAGGAAGACGGGAGATCGGGATATGTGGCGCGTACTTGGGGAGGCCTACGTCCAGCAGTGGACTGAGATTGGCTGAAGAAGAAGAAGAAGAAGAAGAAGATATATATTAGAATTTATTGTAACATGTGTCTGTATTCCGTTTGTTCGGTGTTAGCATGAAAGAAGAATATTCTGCTCTTTTCTTGCTGGTGTTGCCTCCAACGCTTTTGACATTGATTTTGCCAAATATCGCGGTAGAAGGATATGCCCAGTATTACACATAACTTTGATGGGTTGTAAATACTACATAATTTGACACTTCATTATTAAAACTTTTTTTAAGAAACTGATCAAAAATTGAATAGGAACTCCGATATTAGACGATTCGTTTCTCTCTTCCAATTTAGATGAACTAACTAAAGTTATCTATGTAAACTTTGAAAAAACTCTTGTCACCGCCAAGGGTACCTGCCGTTTCGGAACTAGACGGCTTGGGCCGCGACGATGGCAGGAGCCCGGATGGGATGACGCTGGTTGCCTGGAAGAGGGACCGTCCCTTAGTGTGGGATGCTACTTGCGTTGACATCCAAGCGGCGTCCCATCTTTGACGGCCACTGTAGTTTTTTTTTAAATTTATTTTCCAATATGCTTACATTCATATACATAAAAACATATTCGACTGTGGCACAGAAACCTCATGGGTGCCTGGGGTCGGCCCCAGAGTAGTCCGTTGTATATCACCCACAACAAGCGTAACTTGCTTAATTTGGGATTATAGAATATGTGTGTTTGTCTGCCAATTAATTATGCCGATTAGTATTAAGTACGTGCGCTACCGCCGGTTCTGCTGCAGCGGAACACATTCGCGGCATTTGGAGTGGAATCTCTGGGTCCGTGGGTTCCTAGCGCTCTAAAGCTGTACCGAGACGTCGCTAAACGTTTAGTAGACGTCTCACGCAACCAAAAGGCTGGCCTCTATTTTGCTCAAAGATTAAGCGTTGCCATACAACGTGGCAACGCCGCCAGTCTTTTGGGAAGGTTCACGGCAAGTGACAGTGATTTGGGACCAATATTTTATCTTTAGCAATTCTTCTCTTTTTTATTCAATTTTATAGTCTGTAGTTTATTTTAAGTTTATATCATATTTTTAACTATAATATCTTATCTTGTACTAATATACAAAAGCTGAAGAGTTTGTTTGTTTGTTTGCTTGAACACGCTAATCTCAGGAACTACTGGTCTGATTTGAAAAATTCTTTCAGTGTTGTGACGGCCTCTGTGGATGAGTGGGCTAAGCCTTTGCCGGCTTAGCCCACTCATCAGTAAATTTCGGAAACGTATTTTCTCCGTTATTTACTATGGTCTGGGTGTCTGTGATCGGCCTCAGAATGGTCCCGTTGTACATTACCCATAACACAAGCGTAACTTGCTTAATTTGGGGATATACAGTATGTGTCTGCCGATTTATTTAAAAAAAAAGTATTTGGTAGCCTATATATAGCGTGATGATATATATAGCGAGGAAGGCTATATATATCATCACGCTAATACCAATAGGAGCGGAGCACCAATGAAGAACCAAGACGTTTTTGCCACGACCAACACGACTGCGGTCGCCATGTGGTACGGCTATTGGAGCATTTTGGGCGTTGTGAGCTACTAATGGAACGCGCTGTGGGTATATATATATAAATAGATTATAGTAGGAAAAATTTCTTGCTTATATATTGCTATAGTAAGCTTGAGGAAAATAAAACAAACATGTTATCAATAACAGAAAATAGAAATAATATTTAAATTTAAATAAATACAATATAATAATGGTACCCGGAACTAATAGGCATTAAAATTTTCATAATAAATTATGTTTCAATTCTCATTTGTTATACAATGTTTATGCATTTTGTTTTTAACTGATAGATTAAACCAAAAAATAACTGGAAACAAGGAATTCATAGCGCACATATAAATCTTTAAATAATTAATAAGTTTTATCTCATCAGTTTAGATTCAAAGATTAAATATTTTAGATTATAATTTAAATAGCCGTTTGCAAACATTCTAATGTCGGAAATAGACAGCTCAATTCTATGTTTCAATTTTGATAGGAATGAGACATTACCATCTTTAAGAAATAAATAAACTTGACTATTAACAATAGTTTCATACTATATTTATTACTTGAATGGTGATTCTTAGATCATGAAGTAGTTTTCACGGACAATGAGTACATAATCTTTATTTTCCACCATAAAGTTTACGCTAGACAATTAATATGGATATATTTAAATCGAAAGAATGGGCAGCCTCATCTTGCATAGGGATCTCTTCCAGGCAACCCGGTATCCAAGGAGACTTTAAAAGAAAATTTTAACACTATTTGGTGGTGATACTAAAATAAAACTAATACAATTGTAATCAAAAACTAATAAAAAAAAAAAAAAAACTACTACAGACATATATGGTGATGGTTTTACCCAATACTTGTTATTGTATAAATTAGAATGCCAAAGCCAAAAGATAACACTAAAAGGTCAATTTTATAAAGAAAGATAGGTTCACAGTTTTTTGATGGATTATTCAATTTTTATTTATTTATTTCAAATTAAACGAATACAGGATAAACAGAAAAAAAAATATTAAACTAAATACTTAAAAATAAACTAAATTATAAATAAATTAATATAAAGTATGTAACTAATCGCTGCCAGAGGGAAGCGTGCCCAGAAGGCTGGCTGTATTGCCACGCTGTACGGCAATGCTGATGCCCGCGACTTCGTCCGCGTGGTGCGGTGTTTTAACTATCCCACGGGAACTCTTTAATTTTTCGGGATTAAAAGTATCGTATATGTTGACTAGGGATATAAACTACCACCATACAAAATTTTATTTAAATCGATCCAGTCGTTTCGGAGATTAGCCGGTACAAACAGACAAACAGAGAAACAAAAAATTTGATAAAATTCTAAATTACTTCTATTTCACTTCTTACATCCCCTGACTCGGTTTTTAGCATTTTTTTTCATTGTACAGGAATTTGACTTCTACAATTTTATTATATGTATAGATATATGTTTATATATCAGGGCTGTCAGCTTCTTGGGATCCGGAAATCCCCAGCACTAATAAAAATAATATTTAACATTTATGTTTCATTTTTAAGTCGTTTTTGCTGACCCCAAATAATTGGAGAAAGGAGGAAAAATAAAAGAGCGAGGGGGAAAGTCATTTGGCAAAAACGGAGCAGTAATGCATTCGTCATGTCCGTCTATCTTTATGTTACAGTTACTTTTCTCCATACTATTGGCTGTATATGGATGAAATTTGTCAGGAAGGTGTTGTTTATATGGCGCTATACAAAGGTATAATATATTTAAGTGTTGTTGGTTGGATCTTAAAAAATCGTGATGTACTTTAATGACTTTCTTTACTGAAATCAATCGGCTTGCTCCCTTAGATTCCTGCACCCAGGTGCCACGCGCCCTTCGCAACCCCGGGTAAAGACTGCCCCGATTATGGTACTAGTTAGAGTAAACTGACACGTTTACTCTTTACTTATGTTAGTTTTTTCTTTTTTTTATTGCATGAGTTCAGCATACACAAAGACATTTATAACACCAAAGACGATAACAATGTACTGCCGCTCTCTAAAGTGAGACTGGAACCTAGCCACTAATGCCGAAACACAACTCAAGGTCCTTATGGCGGCTTACTCTAGACCAGGGGTGGTAGTCATCCCGGTAGACGAGCAAATACCCTACCACCTGGTTGTGAATTGTTTTGTTGCCTCTTAAGACAGGAGGATAAGGATATTGTTTCCTTTCTCCAGTCCTGCACAGATAAAAGTTTAATACAAAGTAAAATTTCATTGGCCACCCACCGAGTTGCCTGGAAGAGATCGCTATAAGCGATGAAGTCGCCCATTATTCCAATGCAAATGTATTCATATGGACGGCTTAGGTTCAACATATAGTGAATAATAAAGTGTTTTATTCAGCCATTGAGGTTAAAATAAACCAGATAAATAACTACAAACAACAACAACAACAGGAAATTGGGTTTTTTGTTAATGAGCAGTTAAATATTTAACTTTTAAAGTTCATGGCGTTTATATAAATTATCAAATAATATAATGCAATGAATTTTAATCAGTATTAATACGTTTGTATCATCAGTTTAGATTAAAGGTTAAATATTTTAGTTTAATATTCGTTTATTAAGTCATGGTAACGTTCAAGAGCTTTCAGTAGACAACTTTAAAAAATAAGTAAAGCAACCTTTGTCTAAGAAGGTTTATTATATAACGCGTAATTTTCTAGACGATCGTACCGAATGGGAATAATGTAAACTACTCGTAAATATATATTATTAACTAGAGTTTGCCCCACGTCTCAAGTCCTAGGCATTAGCTTTATTTTACTTACATTAAACTTAATTCGCTTTTTACATATAGTAAAGAAAGAAAGAAAAACTTTATTCGCAGACATAGCGACGTAATTACATTCGTTATACATTATTATACACAGAGCATATTTTGAGAATTTGTACTCCGCATTTTTAGCGAACAAGGTTTGCACTCAGCATATTGCTGTGCCGGAATTATATCCGACACAACGCTGATTTTCAGTGCAAACCTTCCTTTAAATATTTAAT
Source organism: Dendrolimus houi (assembly GCA_039645545.1). Lineage (NCBI taxonomy): Eukaryota > Metazoa > Arthropoda > Insecta > Lepidoptera > Lasiocampidae > Dendrolimus > Dendrolimus houi. Next base: position 4,555,748 of record CM077139.1, on the reverse strand, counting down.
TAGTAAAAGAAATAAATACCAAAAACGACCCAAATTTGTTAATTAAATAATTAATAATAATAAAATTAATAAAACTAATTCTACTTATATATCAAGGTGAGATAGTAACTGAACTACATTGTAATTATGTAAAGGTTTATCAATGCATATGTATGATCTTCTTTTTGTAAGGTGAGAAGATATCTTTTATAGTGGAATTTAAATGAATTTATTATTTTTAGGTCTCTAATTGGGGAATATCATCCTAGCAAGGAGTGGCAGCATTTTTGAAACAGCCTCTGAAAGGATCTGTTTTGTGCTTCGCTGTTATTAAAGGTTTCGTAACAGACCGCATAGTACAATGGTGTGACTTATCCCATCTCCAGTCCATCTTATTGTACAGATATTTAGGGTACTGCGAGGAAATTACACCAAACAGCATACAAGCTAAGTGTAACTTCCTCCTACCTGCCATCTTCAACACATCATTTTTATTTAAATATGGGGTAACATGGTTTCTTTTTGGTATGTCATAACAGTATCGGGCACAAGCATTTTGTATGCGCTGTATTAGACGCTCTGTTCGTGATAATAGGCCGGGCCCCTATACTGTGTCAAAATAATTTAATTTAGACAGCACCAGACTCTCTATTAATCTTTTTCTTACTTCTACATTGATGTAAGCCCTAATTGTATATAATATTTTTAATCTATAAAAACAGTTCTTCATAATATTACTGATATGCTTTTCAAAACGCAGTTCTGAGCGAAACCTAGGCTACAAGCAGTATCAACCACTTCAATTTGTTCATTTTAAATTTTGATTATGGGACTACCATTTTTTATTGTACTAACTTGTTGGCGACTACCTAGTATCATAAATTGAGATTTTGTTGGATTTAATACCAGTGAGTTGGCTTCAGACCATTGTAAAAGTCTTTCTAGGTCACTATTATTATCACAAACAGCTTTGTATGTTTCACTCGGGATAAAATGTGTATAAAGTTGAATATCGTCAGCATACATATGAAACCTACAATGCTGAATGCAATTGACAACATCCGCTGTGTAAATTATAAATAATAGTAGACCTAAAATAGATCCTTGAGGGACTCCTCTAGTTAGATGTAAGGGATCTGATGCAGCAAATGTTCCATCTGCTTTTTTAATTTCAACTTTTTGTTTCCTTTCTGTTAGATAGCTACGGAACCAAAGAACAGTTTCATTTGTAAATCCATAATATGATAGCTTGGACAGAAGTAAATTTGTGTTGATTGCATCAAAAACCCGTGAGTAGTGTAGCAGAATAAGAACCGTACCCTGCTCTTGATCACGAGCTTCAGTAAGGTTTTATGTATAATATAAAAACATAATAATAACAAAGAAACTAATTCCATATAATTTACAACTTGCCCAGCATAGAAGAGAGTCGAAGCCAATCTGATCAGAAGTAATATAATGAATAACACTCCTGGGTAAAGTCCCGCGTAATTCCCGAAATATAAAGCATCGCATCACTTAAAAAAGTACTTAAGCTACCATTTTAGTGAAATCGTATCGAAATTAGCTAATATTTATGCAACCTTACTAATTTGAATCATACCCGGGAAAATTCCCGCGGGATTCCCGAGACACAAAGTATGGTAGCATTTAAAAAAATGTAAGCTATCGTTTTAGTGAAAACTGTGTTGGAATAAGCAAATTTTATGCACCCGAAGAACTTCAAACCGCTCCCGGGGAAATTCCCGGGGGATTCCCGGGAAAAAAGTAATGCAGATTTTAAATCTAAAAATTTGCTATCGATCAGCGAGAACCGCATCGAAATCGGCCCAGTAGTTTCTACGTGAATCCCGAACAAACAGAAAAACAGATAAGAAATCTAAAACAAAAATGCATCGTATTGTCCATCGCTTATATAATCTCTTCCAATTGATTTTTTTTTTAATAGCTTCAATGTATAGTCACAACATGTTTAGAAGTTTATAATATTATAGACTGCTCATATTATAAAAGTACGCTTGTAGGTGCCTGATCACAGGGATGAAAACAGTACTTTTCGTCCCTGGGAAAAGATTTTCCCTGCTTACAAAACATTTAAAAAACTACGCGAACCATAGATAATAAATACATGCTCATATCCCAACTTTTTTTACAGCCACTGTTAAATCGCAACATAAATTGTAATAAAAAATTTCATCAATTTTGTAACATAATTTTATACTTATAAATTACTTTTCACTAAATTATTATTTAATTTAAATAAACTACAGCTAAATATTTATTACATCGGTGACAATAAATACTGGCTAGTAAATAGCCACAGACAATAAAAAAATACACTTGAACTATTAGCGCCCTCGCTACGTTCATGCGCCAAACTATCTCATGCCTAGATAGATCACTTTTACCTCTCGTGTAACATGTAACAATCTACTGTTACATCTTATTTGTTGGTATTAAAGTTTGAACTTTAATAGTTTGAAATTGTAGAAAAAAACCCAACCGGAGAGGACATAACGCTTTTTCCTTACGTGACGATTTCTGCGCGTTGACTTCTCTAAGCCGCATAAATGAACTTCGTTCTAAAAATATGTCCTACTACTAGCAGTAATTAGTATATTAAGAAGCTGCCGCTGAAGGCTTCTATGATACGTTTGCCGAAGCGCGATTGCCATTCCAGTCCAATACATTATTATAATACATAACTAAAACATTATATATTGAATTAATTTGCGTTCAAATTATTAATACACTGAATAATAATAATGTATTATTATTATATAAATTTGTTCTGTCTAAATATATTTTAGATAGATAGATAGATAACACTTTATTGTACACCATTACAGAAAACCTTATACCCTAAAAATATTCTTAATGTGCACAATGGGCGGTCTTATCGCTAAGAAGCGATCTCTTCCAGACAACCCGTGACAGGAATAAAACGGATTATATTGGTCAAAGATGGTATATATAAATATTAGAGGATATGCAATTACTTACATATATTTTATTCATTTATAAACATATAAGTATGTAAAATATTATATAATTAAAATTATACTTAATAGATATATATATAAATACACCTACTGATATTACATGCATAAATATATACATACATATATATATACATAAATATACGTAAAAATATCAAACATCACTATGTTGCAGGTAGTGCTTTTTTGTCATGTTCTTAAATATTGTTAGTGATTTAGTTTGTCTAACAGTAACAGGTAGCTCATTCCAGAGTCGAATAGCCTGTACAGTAAAAGAATTATTGTAAAAAGATGAATAATGTTTGTGAGTATTAAGTCTAAGATTCGTAGAAGGTCGTAAATTGTGAGAAGAAGAGATGAATTCAAAGCGTTCTTTGAGATAATACGGGGTTTTAGGGAGGGATAAACAACACACTGTAAAGGAGTGAAAGAATATGAGTACTCCGGCGAAAACGAATTGGCAACCACTTGAGTTTTTTACGAAATTCAGAGACGATATTTTGTTGATAAGAATAACTTGTCTAAAATAAACTACTTTATTCAAGGATTAATATTTAGTGCATTATCTATACTAATATATAGAGGAAAAGTTGGTGAGTTTTGATGTTCGGGGTAGTCTGTACTACTGATCCGATTTTGAAAATTCTTTCACCAGAAGAAAGCTACATTATTCCCGAGTGACAAGAATTTTGGGTTCAACATTTTTTTGGAAAAAAATTTGTGGACGATAATTTCAGCGCTAGGGAAATTGAGGTATATTTTATACCCTTAGCCTTACTCAAAATGCCATAAAATATTAGCTAGCATGAAATTACTAATAATAGTTAAATCCAAACATATCTGTATACAATAATTGTAATTGTATTGATTACATGTCACTTTTGGTGTTAATTTTATTTTACAACGAATTGAGATCCTTCAATTTTTTTAAGTCTGCTCTACAAAGTCTTTCGGTGTGTGTAGTCCGATACGCACTTGTCCAATTTTTACATTCCATGATATCTATGGGAAAAGTTTCCGAATTAATGTCAGTATGGGCAATTTTTTGGCGGATATGGGCAATTTTCGTAAATTCAATCTGGAGACTATGCCTCTGTGTTTGAGTGAGCTAAGCTTTTGCCGGCCGGCTTACTGGAATGCAGACGCACCGGGTTCGATTCCTAGCATGGTAAAATTGTAAACGAACCCTCCGTTATTATCGTCGAGTGTCTAGGATCAGCCCCAGAGTGGTTTCTTTGTATACCCATAACACAAACGTAACTTGCTTAGTTTGGGAACATAAAATGTGTGTGTGTTGTTTGCCGATTGTAAAAAAAATATATAATATGTTGGCTAATTGGTATGGCTACAAAATAAAATATATATGAAGATTTCTCAACGTTTTGGATAAAATAATAATGCCAATCATTGTACTGCAGTGCCAATAATGGTATAGTTTCTCCTAAATACAAAGATTTCACTTTTAAATCATTGTACTCTTTACAGATTTAACTTAAAGCTTATGTTATCATATTAAAGACAAAAAATGGAATATCATTTGTTCAAATACGACATCTCTATTTAAATTACTATGAAAAATATCGCCGGCGTCAGTCCATGGCCTTGCAACAAAATTTTATAGTGACATTACTTTTTGTTACATATGTCACAATTTTGACGAAAAAAATAATGTCACCAAATAATATATTACAAGGTCCTGCATTAGCACCGATGGTATATAATAAAACTAAATTCAAACAGAAAAGTAAAAGTTTAAAAAAATACCTTAAATAAATGCAAGCTTCAAGATTTTAACTTTTAATTAAAAGACGAATATTAAATAATTATTCGATTAATAGTAAAATTAATTTAAAACACTTACATGAAAACAAGGCACGAAAACAAAAAAAAGCACAAAATTTCAACGATCACTGCACAAATGTCAATATTCCCGCGCTGCGCGTTTCGTGTCACTACTTAAAACGCAATTCTTTTTTTAACTGCAAGCCTTTGCACTACCGAGTTGATTGACTATACTGTCCGCGCAAGCGAGCATAGCACATTTATATAGTCCTTGTGCAACTACACGCTTGCTTTATGAATTGTCCCAGTATGCTCTGTGAATCGTCCTATCTAAACATATTAAATATCTAGCCGAATTGAGCGCGTCTTCGCTCTTTGGGATTTATTGTGCGTTCAATAGGGAGAGCATGTATTATGTTGTACTACAGAGAGAAAAATTCAGCTGTGCTATTTCAAAACCTAGCAACCGACATTATGTTTTAAAGGAATATTTTTGCATTTATTGTCTTACTATAATAATCACAAAATAAAATTTAACACTTAAGAAAGTCAATAGAACGTAATTTTAAACAAAATTAATAAAACTGAAACCAAATAACAATTAATTTATTTGGTTGATAATATACATTATTAAAACCGTTTTATTTAAAGTTTAAAACCGTTAAAACGTAATTTGTTATATTTATACATAATTATTTACTGGTGCATTATAAAATATTATAAAACCATATATCAATTGTCATTTGCCTCCAAATGTCGATATAACATGAAATTATATTAATTCTGTAATGTTATATTAATCTAAAAAAAACTACGTACCTGTATATATATATTTATTCCAACACCTTAAATTTTTTATGTATTTCTAATAAAACAATACTAAATAATTGTATTGAAAACAAAAATGAATAACTATTATCCTGGTTAAATAATAAATAAATTAATAATCTCCTATTAGATTAATATTGTGATGCGTGATAAATGCATGCTGTACCCAAATGGCGAGGTGAGATAAAAGTTTCGCGCTCCATCTCGATTTAGTTAAATATTTGTGTGACAGAAAAAGTAATTAACTTAAAATAGATCAAACGCTCAGAAAGTCGTTTAATTTTTAATTGATTTCTCATGATAATTGGTTAACTTTGTTAACGATTTGGAGGTTTCAATCCCTAAATATGTTGAACTTAATGAGAACTGTCAAATCAGGCCAATTATTTTGTGATTAGAATTTATTGTATTATTTCACTCATCAAATTTTCATACCAGAACTTATATGAAAATCAATCTTTAAGGAGTAAACTCCTAAAAGTTATCGTTCCCCATAAGCTTAATAATACTTTTGAAATGCTAGAAAGTAGAGTAGAAAGTTCTAGCTAGATCCATAGTTCCATCTTTCTTGCACTATGGAAGAGCTTAAATTGTCAAATAAAAAAATAGCTACCATAGCAACGATGGTATCATTTGTGTGATTTTAAGAATTTTATGAAACGGGGATACATAACTTGTTGGTATGAATGCGACTTAGTTGCAGGAACTACACCACTTTTTTTACTGTGCCAAAATTAATACCCCCCTTACGACGTTTTACATAAAGAGCTTTCTCGCCCTATCTACCCTGGCTGACAAAAACCATGTCTATACTTTATGTAAATTTATATGTAATAACATTTATCTTTAGTGTAGTTAGTTTAACTTATATGTTATTAACTAGACGTTTTGTTGGGGAGTTTCTTGACGCTTTTTCTCCTTTGAACATCGATAAAACATTGTGGAGCGGTGTACATAGGATAGGAATTAGATTTAAATTTTGACTTACATGTACGAACTTCAAAAAGTGTTCTCCCGTGGAACTTATTTTGAATACAAATTTTTGAATTTGAATATATGTTTTGTTGTCTCTACAGGTATACAGAATACCTTACTGTACAAAGTACCGGTACCAAAATTTATTTTTAAATCTTAATTCGCTACACTAGTTCACCTGCCATTTTTATTATTTACAGCGACATTGGCTAAATCAATGCCAAAGGCGTTGGAGCCAAAATCAACAAAAGTCAAGTCAACTTGTTTGTACGTGGTAGAGTCATGTAGGAATCATTACCTTCATTCGCTGATATGTACTACCACGCTGTCACAGAATAGCGATCGTGAGACGGTTAGCCTTAAGGTAATAGTGTTTCGTACGGTGAGTGAAAGTTCCACTTCACGCTTCCTCCAAACCAATCCTCCCCTATCTCACCCCATTCTATCCTGTCCTATCCCACCCTCTTTATCCCATTCTAAAGGCTAGCAACGACCTCATGGTAAAAAAGGTATTAAATAGAAACAGGTCAGTAAATAACGCTGCAAATATATATATATATATTTACTACTAGTGGTGGAAATTCGACTATAATAATTAATTTAAATTTTAAGTTTGAACATTATTAAGGTTCTTTTGTCAAAGACAATACTTCTATAATCACAAATTTCGCCAAGACTACACTGCTAATTTGACTTTAATAATAAACAAAAGAGTAGTGTGTGTAATGTTTTTTTTTATTGGTTTAATGTATTTTTTATGCATAATTTTAAAAAAATAATAGCATTCGGCACTCCTTCTCTATATAAACTATAAGTGTGCGGAATTTCATACTCCTCCGTCCGCGCAATTTTCGTAAAAAGGGGGTACAAAGTTTTTGCTTCACGTATTAATATATAGAAGATTACTGCGAGCGTTGATAAAAATAGCAGTAAAACTAGACTAGAATCTAGGAACAGCCTTATATAGTCATGTAGGTTATAGATACTTGAATATAGAATAATATTTAAATATAATAAAGTTTATATAAAAACAAAATATAGTAAAATATAAATAGAAATTGTATTAAAGGGAGTAAGTAGTGTGTACCTAATAGATAGTAAAAGTGTAAAGAAGATAGAATAAAAACTTTATATTAGAAGTAAGATATATGAAAAAAGAAAGAAAAGCAAATCAAAAATGAAAATAAATAAAAGATTCCTTGTACCCTTTCCCTTATTGTTGTTAAGTTATAAAAGTAAAATAAATAAAAAAACTCTATTATACTTCAAGATGGAGGAAGAATTGAATAAAGAAAAAAATAGGCTAGCAGTGCGTTGGCTTCGCTTCTGGTCTTGCAAATGTCTATAGGCGACGGTAACCACTTTCCTACTAAAACCCAGAAACCGATATACTGAAATTTTTAAATAAAACTAAACACTATTATGTTAGAGCAATTAGATGTAACTAGAATACAATATCTAAAAAAAAACTATATTATTGCTATTTAGACAAAAAAAAATTAACACACTACAGACACATCAAATTCTCAAAAGTTTTTATTCAAAATAAGTTCCCCTGGAGAACACTTTTTGAAGGTCATATATACAATTTAAAATTTAATTTTACTTCCTATTCTATGTACACCGCTGTGCAAGAAGAAGCAGCAAGAAACTCCCGAGTAACACGTCTAGCTAAAAATTGTTTTTCTTCTTGTTTATCTAGCTCAAACTTTTTAGAATCATTGTGATTTGAACTCGATGAAACGAAAAAGCTACACTAAAGAGATAAACACATAAATCTATAGGACTATGCCTGCGAGTATTATTATTGTAAAGTTTCATCAAAATCCATTCAACAGTTATACTTATATTAATAAAAGTTAGACAAGTATAATCTGTGAGTATATTCTCTGAATCTACTACGTGTGAAATGCTCTCTCACACACACACACAATTTGTTTAAATAAATTTTATAAAGAAATATATTACAAAATTACTTTTCGAACAATTAATGGAGTTGTAGCAAACAGTGCATACTCAGTAGGACAAAGACATAATAAAAGGAAAGCAAAATATTATTATAATGACATGAGGTACTATAAAATTATACTGCAACATCGTCCTGGCAAAACAAAAAGTATGTAATAGCCACGATTTACAACATAGAGTAAGGTCTTCGTCATATCGAGTAAAAGTAGTAGTAGAATTCGCCACAAAGGCAGGCAAGGGAATCTTAGTCCGTACAGCCAATTCTGATGTATAAATCTTCACATAGGTAGCGCAGTGGAATTATTGTAGGCCACAACCTGCGCCATTCGACGGAGTTCTTGTGAAAATTCGAAAGGCCACATTTCACTATACAGTTCACATTTCTCACAAAAACACATAATTACTACTCAAAACTATCAATATCCTACAAATATTGTTAATAGTAAAGTATTTTATACATATTTCCAAAAAAAACTGCACAGTACAACATCTCCTTTCTGTTCCCGCCAAAAACTCCATCATATCGAGTGAGAGTAAGTTTGAACGCTTCTTTAAGGAACCTTAAAGAAGCGTAATAAAATTACTTTTTAACCGTTTTAAGCGCGATAATTTATTCGATGTATATTATTCCGATGTTTCGGCGAATGTATACTAGTCGCGAAAACTTAAGAAAAGAATCTTAAAGAAGCGTTCAAACTTTCTCTAACTTTTTTTTAAATTGCATGATTTCAGCAGATAGGCAGACGGCCCACCTGATGAAAAGCGGTTACCATCGCCTGTGGACATTTGTAATAACAAATGTACTACAAATTGCTGTGGCTCTCTAAAGAGGGACTGGAACCTGGCCACTATTGCCGGAACACAATTCAAGGTTGTTATGGCGGCATGCTCTAGACCAGGGGTGGTAACCATCTAGCCGGGCAAATACCCTACGACCTGGCTGCGGATTGTTTTATCGCCTCCTACGACAGGCCGCCCGGCCGCAGGAAAATGTATTCTTTCTACGTTCCTGCACGGATAAATAATTCAATATGAATAAGACCGTAAACATTTATCAAAATGTTTTAGCATAATAAGTAAATACTAACATGTGTTATTTCAAATAATAACACAGCAAAAATTAAAAATGACAAAGCGTGTATATTTCAATAAATAAATAAATCATTTAAAAAACTGCGGAACAAGAGACTGGTTGCATTTTTATTAATAAAAAATACACCTTGTAATAAGCAGATAAATAAATCACGAATGCAAAAAGACTTTAAATTATATTAACACTATCTACAATTATCAACAAGCATTTATAATACATAATAATAAATAATACCGTATAATCTATTATCTAATATGTGTACATATAAAAAAATTATTTATGTACCTACTGTAAACAAATGCAGATATGGACGGCAATTATTTTTAAATTGCGTTCATGTTAAATTAATAAATAAAAGAGACATACGCTTTTGTACATTCTTCATTCGTATGGTGTAATTGTTCATATTATTAATTGTGGAAATTCATTCACACGAATCTATTATGGTAATCGATAAATGATGTTATTTGCGACCTTATTCTTAAGAGTTCTCGTCTTCCAGATAGTATTTACGGCTAATGTTTCCCATTTTGTAATCTCTACAGATAAATAAAATTGAAGTGTCTGTTTGTAATATTAAAATAAAAATGTGAAAAAAATTAAGGGGGATAATTCGGACCCGGAGATTCCAAATGCAATTTTTAGAATTTTTGTCTGTATGTCTGTCTGGATGATCCGGCTAATCTCTCGAACGGCTGAACCGATTTTGACGGGACTTTCACTTGCAGATAGTTGGTGTTATAAGAATTAAATTAGGCTACTTTTAAAATTAGTGTTCCGCGGAAAAAAAAACTAAAATAGAACGCTTTTATAAAGCCATATCTCAAATTATTACATTGGCCCAAAAATCCCTGTCTCCTTTAAATATTTTATGTTCTTTTGCTTCCCCTTCACAGGATTGGCCAAGGCTTTATTTACCTGGACTCAAGTTGATTGACCTTAATAAAAAAGTCCTTTAAAGAACATCGTCACAGTCTTTCAAGATTTGACTAATGTCACGAGTATGTATATACAAGTGAATTTTTCAAGTGGGCCTTAGGGGCCAAATCCTAAACTATGCTAAATAGCGAAAAACACTCAAAAGAGTCTCGAGGCAGATTTTGACGAAAACTAAAGTGGTATCATTAGATTATTGAAAAATCAATTACCCTTGTCAGAATCGAATCGGCTGATATTGAAAAAAAAAACTATGATGTCTAATTAATGTATCCAAAATTGAATATTTTGTTGAAAAACAACTCATTCGCTCGGTCTGCCGATTATCATTCCTTCACAGAAATTGATCCTTACAATCTACACTATGATTTGGTTAAATAATAAAGATGTGTTTATTTCTTCAAAATCAGCCGATTGGATTCCTGGCAAGGTTAACTGATTTTTCAACAAACAAATGATACCACTTTATAACTACCTCGAGACTCCTTTGAGTGATTTTCTCTATTCAACATAGTTTACAATTTGGTCCTGAATGGTCACTTGAAAAATTTACCCTGTGTACATTAAAGAAAAATAAATTCTTAGTTCTAGACTTTGCTGGAATGTCAAAGTGGACCTATCTTAGAAGATCTGGACAATCAATATAGGAAGAGATAACTTCTATAAGTAGTAGAAAATCAGCAATATTTCGTCGGTCTTTAAGTGGCAAGAGATGAAACTTTTTATCCGACTACTAAAATGTGAAAATTCTCAATTCAACTGCATGTTCTTTTTTTGTATGTGTGTTACGATTACTCCGTCAATTGCTAACCGATTTTCAAATATTCTTCTTTATTCGTAAGTGTATATTCTCAGGGTGGTCCCATGGTCACCAAGTCAGGATCTGGTGAGTGTATCTCAGGGAAATCGTGAGAAACCCGGACGTGTCCACCGAAAAGTGAGATACCAAGCTTATATATGCGTGCCAGTAGTACAATTTCTACAGGCGCTTAATATATTATTTCTAAAGCTATTCAATATTTATGCAACAATTTTTTTTTTCAATTAAATCAAAAATGACTTCAAACAAAAAAGCCAAAGATAAATATTTATAAGCAACTTCTTTCCACATCTTGAAGTCGGTGCGAAGTAAAAGATAACAACTGCAAATTTGTTGTTCGCACCGACTTCAAGATGTTGAAGAAAGAAGTCGTTTAAATATTTATTTTTTGCTTTTAGCTTTTATACAATAGATTTCTTGATGACTAATTGCTACATTATACAATTAACTATTAAAAATAAACTAAGTTCTAAATAAATTAATATAAACTAAAATGTAACTATACTATAAATATAACTATACTTACAAAATAACAATCTATAAGTAAAAAATAGACTCCAGTTCGCTGTCGGCGGGGAACGTGCCCAAAATGCTGGCCGCATTTCCACGTTGGATGGCAACGCTGATGCGTTGCTCTAGGCGCAAGCCAGCCTTTTTGGTAACGCGAAATAAAATCAAGCCAGTTTTGATTTTGTTATTGTAAAGATCAAGATATGAATAGCTAGAGAATAAAAGGCACACCTTCAATGCTTTCTAATTTTGCACGTTGTGTGTGCGGAATCCGAAGGAAAAAAAACCCCAGATATTCTATACACACGAAGCCGCTGAAGATAATAGTATAATTTTGTTGCCTTCAGTTGTTGTATAAATGTTTGTCGAATAATAATAACAAATAAATACATTAATTAGATAGAATCACCCAAACTCTCGTCGACTAAGAACCCGTCTTGGCTTCAGAAGTAGATATCATACATGCACGGAAATTGAAACCCGTCTAACCAATCATTCAAGCAATAGCAGGTCGCCATTTACTTTGTTGCAACAGCTCACTGCACTTGCCAAAAATCTTATTATTTCTTACATGTCTGTCTTTTTAACATCACAAACGAATCCGACAACAAAATGGCGGCATCTTCCAAGTCCCAAGGTTAAATTAGGGGGATAGAAATAGATATACCTATACATACATACTATTATACAAAAAGAGAAGGAATATGTATGTATCAAGAATGTGTATTGTGGTTCGATGACAGTACTATGACTTTAAACTATAGTTCAACATTAAATAATAAACACACATACTATATAGGTATATATTTTTATTTATAACTTACGTTCAACGCCTCTAAAAGACAGGCATGTCTTTTCTCCGCTAAAAGAGGTCCTTTCAAACTAACTGCGATTCTTCGGTGTGTCTCCATTACGTTGACCGATCGACTCCAGCTTCCTGGGAATTTTTTGACTCAAATACTTAACTTTGGTTCCTGTATAGATCCTTTAGCGCCAGTGGCGGCCAATAAGCTAGATATATTCGCAAAGGTGAGACAGTATTTTACGTCGGAACAACTGCTGAACATATACCAAGCACAAGTTCGGTCATCCATAGAGTACTGTTCTCATCCTCGGTGCGGTTCAGCAAAATACTAGTAGGAGGCGTTGGAGTTAATTGAAAAAAGAGCCAGGAGGCTGATCGGCAATGCCCGTCTTTTTAATGCTCGAATTCAAGGCCTTTAGCATAGACGCAAGGTTGCTAGACTGTCGGTCTTCTATCGGATACACTTCGATGACTATTCCTGGGAACTGCATGAGCTAATATTCCCCCATCCCCGTTTTACCATCGGATAACCAGACGCATCGGTTTACACCACCGTTACATGGTGAAAACACTGCTTTTACTCTTCATCTTTTCTGGTGCGCAACTTCCGAAGAATGGAGTAATTTGCCGGAGTATATTTTTCCTAACAAATATAATCTAGGGGTCTTCAAGTCACGAGTGAATAGGTATCTTCTAAGTAAGCGTTCTCCATCTTAGACCGCGACCATCACTCAGCATCAGGTGAGACAACTGTCAAACACGAACCTATACAAACATAACTACATTACGAATAAAGTTGTACTTACAAAACAAATTAAAATAACACAAATTAAAATAAATTTGAAAATTTATATTTATAAGGACAGGCGTTAAAATTCCATTTTAATTTTAATATATTATATAAATAATCTTAATTAATATAATATTGTGACTACCGAGGGTAGAACTTTCTGGCAGCGAAAACCAGTCTCAAGACTTTTAGAAAAAGGTATAAGATTCTGGAAGGAAAAGACAAGGACGGATACATTTTAGAAAGGGATAGACAATGAACAAAAGTTCTAGAAAAGAAAGTTCGGGAAGGAAAAGACAGAGATAGATAGATGTTAGAAAGGGATAGATGATGAACGAAAGTTCTAGGATAGAAGGTTCGGGAAGGAAAAACAGAGATAGATAGATGTATAGAAAGGGATGGATAGCAAATAAAAGAATAACGAAAAGAAGATCGAAATTATGGGTTCCAGAAGATTTTTCCGGGTATAGAAGCAGCGTAAGGCGCGACTACCGGGCAGTTTAGAGTTTGAGTTCAATTCAAGATAGTGAACCGACAAGTGCGATACGAAAGATTTGGAAGAAGAGTTTAATAGAAGACAGGGACGAGTTTAGTGGTGAATTTAGTGAAAAGTATAGTGGACAGTTTGGTGAAGGAGGAGTTTCGCGTAGTTTAAAAGGAGGTCCGGAAGCGAGCTACGCGCGGTAATTTCTGAGGTGAACTCTGCAGCAGCAGAAGGTGTGTCTACGCAATATCGGCGACGGTATTGTGAGTGAGACATTTTATCGTCGGTACAATGGGGCGTTAGTTGTGCGTGTAGGGGCAACCCTGCGGAGAGGAATCACACACGGCTGTGTGAGTCAATAAAAGCGTTTAGTTAAAAACTGGTGTTTTCTTCCAATCCCAACAATATAAAATATATATAAATCTTAATTATTGTATAAATAATTAATGCATTGACTCTTTTTATTCGTTCAAAGTTAAGAAATCGTAATATTTTGATTTGTTTTTATGGTTGCAATACAATTAGGCTATTCACCTGATAGAAAGTCTGTGGACGTTTGCATTGACAATACCAATACGCTGACACATATATATTCAAAAATACCCATGTCGTAGCGCCGTGGGAATACCTCGGCTTCTATTCCAAATCCTTAAGGAAAAACCATAATGTGTAGTGGTAGCTGGCGGGGCGCCCTCACCAGTCGGCCCGCGCGCTATTCGTTCGTTTCATTCGTAAGTCGCCTCGACTGAGTCGATCATAATGCTATGACATATTGGAAAAAACCGTTCTTTTCCAATATGTCATAGGATCATTATGCTATGACATATTTGAAAAGAACTTTTTTATTCCATAAATTCAATCAGTTCTTGCCTGAACTGCCATTTTTTGAAAAGGAATCGCCCTTCGTGATCAAAAAGAGACTAATGGGAGAGATTCTTCTACAAGCAAACGAACATAAACTCCCTAATTGATCGTGATTCTGTTATGTCAGCATTGTCTGTTGGCAATTAACCAATTTGATAGGAAGAATAGGGGCATAGAATTTATCATTTAAGGAAGAGAACCAGAATTGTAAATTTTTTATATCATAAAAGAGCATTGTCTTGTATATGTGTATAATGAGTTTGAATAAAACTTTCTTAAACTTTGCATGTAGCTTGATTATTTTTTTATTACGATAAAACTAAAGGTAGCTCAAGATCTTTAGCGCCCCTCCTTGAGATTTTTCTATATCCGCCACTGTTATTACAGTAGAAAATGTTCTATATTAATCATCTAAATACACAATTTAACTAAAACTTTATCCCAAAAATTTATCTTGTCAGAAAAACAAGGTATGTGTGTGTGTGTGTGTGTATAAACTCATAGATGTATGTTTAAAATTCTAATATTATGCTTTGCAATGACGCATAACTGGTTTTAACAGACTAGACACCGGATGCCCCTTTTAGGACAAGATGATGTTACTTTCGTTTTTAAATTTGTTGGCAATTATATAGTATTGTTACGAGTTACCGGACTCGAATTAAAATGCCGTTGGAATTACTATAGAATTTATTAGAACTATACAAACACGTATGAAACAGGCATAAATATAACTAGACACTACTAGTACAAACTGCACAATTCAATAACACGCTTAAAGTCCGTCACTATATCGCTTACGAATGTACGTCTCGCTCGTATTTTAATCCTCGCTTGACTGCGAACCCACCCCTCCGTTCGGGCATTGTTTTATACTGCACGGTGCAATATGTCTACCTCATCGCGCGCCCGATTTCCCGGAATCACACCTGGCCACTGCCTACCGGAACAGATTACAATACATAATAGGCGGCTTTTCTAATTAACTTGGGGTTTATGGCCGCAGGTGCTCATTCGCATTTGTTGTTGTGCTTCGTGGAATTTTGGCAAAGTTGTAACAGTATCTAATGTAATTTGTCCTCAATAAAAATTATTTTCTTTTTTTTCTTTCTTTCATTACCGGTACAAATAAATGGCGGTGAAAAATCTGTATTTTCTAACTAAAGCTTTGGATTGGGAATGTTTTCATTGTTTATGAGAGTGGAAACCATTACCTGTATGTTTTTTTCTCGTTTCCTACACCTTGGTTGTCTTAAAGACCTGTGTGAATAGGTACCTTCTAAGTAAGAGTGCTCAATCTTAGACCATATCTCTGTCCAACATCAGGCGAAATTATGGTCAAACGTGAACTTGTACTACAATATACAATGCCGAAAGCATTTTGGGAATACTCCGCACCAGACGTACCCTGGAATCTATTTTGTATTTGTAAATAATGTATAGTTTTATTACGGAGAAAGAGTACTTTCTTCTTCCATGACTAATTAATTACAGTTCACACGCAGTAAAAATGAAACTTCAGAGAATATATTCACAGAAGATTTTCTAACGTTTATTCATATGAATATAATTCCTTCAGCCTTCACCCATCAACACATTATAATTCAAAAAAATCAATGTAAATTTCACTTTATATGACTTAATCAAAGTTCAAAATTCAATGCACTGTTCCGCACTATTTCCTTTGATCTACGTATAAAATAATATCTGCCTTAACTGTATACAGATAGAGCTAAAATTCATTTGAAATCTTTTAAGAGTTTTAATTTTTGTAAGTCGTGGTAGCGTAATGTTTAGCGCATGCGTCTCAAACTTAAAGGGCGCGGGTTCTATCCTGGCCGGAACGCATACTCGACTTAGACAGTTTTCTGACCTAATGTGCATATTGTTACAATTAGCACGTGCTAACAGCGGTGAAGGAAAACATCGTGATGAAACCTGCACTCCGAGATAGCCGATGTGGCAAACCTGCCAAGCCGCGTTGGACAAGCGTGGCGGGTTTACTGTCCGTTCCCCTATAGTGGGAGGCCCGAGCCGAAGAGTGGGACATTTTTGGGCTGTTATTATGTAATTTAAATTTAAATTGAAATTTAATACTAAAAGGTAAATAGAAAGGTGTTCTTCGTTTCATCGATTTTCAAATCACAACGATTCTAAAGAAGTTTCACTTCAAAAATTATTTTTAAACTTTTTTTTATTGCAGTAGTTCAGCAGACAAGCAGACGGCCTACTTGATGGAAAACGGTTACCATCGCCTATGGACATTTGCAACACCAAAGATGCTACAAATGCGCTGCTGCTCTCTTAAGGGAGACTGGAACCTGGTCACTAAGGCCGGAACACAACTCAAGGTTGTTATAGCGACATACTTTAGACCAGGGGTGGTAGCCACCCAGTCGGGCAAATGCCCTAACCACCTGGCTGTGGGTTGTTTGGTCCCCTCTTACGACAGGCCGGTCGGCCGCAGGAAATTGTATTCTTTCTCCTTTCCTGCACGGATAGACGCACGGATGTGTGTGTGTGCAGTTCACACGCAGTAGAAGTAAAACAGTGTGACAAAAGGTGGGAGTGATTCTTAATTTCGTGACGTCAAATTTCATATATTATATCGTTATAATATATTTAAGCTTTAAAACACGAGAAGTACCAACGCAAAACTTCAAAACATTTTCAACTCTTATCTGTATGAGCATTGTATTTGAATTATTAAATGTAATATATTCTATCTCATTCTCTCACAGGCTTAATCCTATGAATTTGTGTTTATCTCTTTATAGTGTCGCTTTTTCGTTTCATCGAGTTTGAAATCACAACGATTCTAAAGAAGTTTCACTTTAAAATATTCCAGAATATGCGTCAAGGTAAACGCATTCCAAATTGAGGACAGCAAGCGTATAAAAAGTTCTCGAGTTTGGTGAGTGCGTTACGCATGTCGCCGAATGTACTGGACGGAATAAGCAGAAAGTAAGTACATTTAATTTTGCAGAATGAGTTGGCAGAAAGATCGGGAATTTTATCAAGGCGATACATGCTTTCTGACTTATAATCAATCTTCAAACGCAGGTGCAACTAGTTCGTTCTATTTGGTCAAGTGGGGCTCATTAGATAATGTTAAAGTTATTGACTGTGGCCAAATGCGTCTTATTTATAACATTATAACTAACGACGTTAACGAATAATATAAACATAAGTTATCTGTCATTATGTAAAGTCATTTAACAATTAAAAATAATATCGCATGACAAATAACAGATCACACTTATCTCCATATCTGCGTTAAACGGCCTATAACTGTAACACTATCCCAGATGAGGCCCCTCAACTGTAGAAAAATAATAACCATTTCTATCAACAGATCAGTCATAAAGGGTGTCCGGAATTAGGATTTCAATTTCGAATTACTTCAAAACCGTTCATTGGACGGTTGTGTGATGCTGGAAGTGTGCTCTCTCCGTGTGCTCTCGCCATGCCTCACCGAGGGCACTCGCGCAAAAGAGAGAGTCAAGAGTGCGACCTTGTACACTCTTATTTATTCAGCAAGGGTTGCGAATGTCGAGACGATGGACGCGTTACAAATTACGTCTACGCTGTTAGAAACCTTGCGCTATACTGAGTGACGCGAGAAATTGAGAATGTACAGTGACGCACTCGCGAGGGTAAGCGACGACCCTTTGACTCGCGCAAAAAAAACCGATTCGGAACGGAGAGCAGACGAGGCGAGGCGAGAAGAAAGGAGACGAGGCGACTGGACCATGTACAACACTCTCTCACTCGTTATGCCTCACTATGCCTCGCGATGCGTCGAGGAGAGTGTACAGGCGGCACGAGGAGCAGTATCATTAGATTCGTCATTTGTGCGGTTTGCTAATCACGGTGTCCCAGTAGAAAGACTAATATGAATCGTCAAACGTATGTTTGCTAAAGTCTTTCTAAACAAAAATTAGTGTGTCGTTACTCATCGAAGATTCGGTTAGCTGTACATTATCCAAAATTTACGTGATTCATCATAAAATTGCTATTATTAATCACTTTGAACAGATCCTGCGATAGAACCATCAGCAGCTACTGTATAGCCCAAAAAAACTGTTTAGTTTGCGCTATCGGTCTATAGCATAATTAGACTTTATTGAAAACTCTTAAGGACAAACACCTTACTGTGGATGGTGTTTCTTTAGCTTTAGCTCACACACATGATTTCAGCAAGATGTTGCCACGCCTCATACTACTGAAGACGATTTGGTTCTCCTACGTAATTTTTTCCAAATAAATTGATAAGCCACTTTGGAGACATCTTTTGGCCACCAAGATTGCCCGATCTCCCCCCATTTAGACTTTTTCCTATAGGAGTATTTATAGAGCCATGTTTATTTATTAAATTAGGAAATTATTTCTAAAGTGAAGGATAATATTGTTTGGCAAATTAACGACGCGAAGCCATAGCTTCTAATAAAATAGTCATTCACAAATTGAAATCTTTTCTATTTTTGTCTGAATAGGCCAAATTTTTAAAATGCTTTAAATAAACTTTAAACATCGAATGTAGAACTATCTGTGGTGTCATCTAGTTATGTAGGATTTATTCAATTTCTTATGTTTAAGCGTAAGAACATTGAAAATTAGTTATCTTACAATAATTAA
The DNA here is from genome assembly GCA_039645545.1 of Dendrolimus houi. Taxonomy (NCBI): domain Eukaryota; kingdom Metazoa; phylum Arthropoda; class Insecta; order Lepidoptera; family Lasiocampidae; genus Dendrolimus; species Dendrolimus houi. The sequence continues at coordinate 4,536,277 of CM077139.1, read as the reverse complement.
ACAGTTGAGTAATGGGTAAAACATTATTTGTACAAACTATTGCGCACAAATAATCAAATATTATTTTAACGACACGTATTACTTAAAAACATGTTGTGAATGTAATTTTATGTCTTGCACACAATCAAATCTCGCTTACACCTTACCACACCTTTGAAGATTTAAATTGGTAGAATTTCCTTACGACAAATACATACTACACATAATTAAATTTTAACAAAAAAACAATTGCAAATGTTTCAGACATATTTTTATTGTCGTTAAACAACAAACGGTATCGAAAACCGTGAAAATCTAATAATTGTTAAGCTTTCTAATACAAAAACCAAAATTCAGAGATCATTATTGTGATGTCGTACATACGAGTAGTTTATAATTTAATGAACTAACTAACTGCTGCGGCTCAACGACCCAAAATGAGGCCTGGCCTCCGAAATGAGAATACTCCACTCCTTCCTGTTCAGTGCTGTCTCCTACCAGTCATAGGCATGAAGCTCACGCAGATCAGCCTCTATTGCGTCACTCCAGCGCTATGTGGGCCGACCAACTGGTCGCCGTTCCGATGGCCTGCCCAGATAGGCTCTTTTCACTGCGCGATCCTCCCCCATTCTTTATAGGTGGCCAAGCCAGCGCAAGCGATGTGCCTTGCTCTCGCTTATTATATTGGGCTCATCCACTAGTTCTTCGATTTCAGCATTTTTTCGGATCCACCAGTTGCATTCGCGTCCCGTGTCGGGTCCAGGATCTTTCTGAGGAATTTTCTGTCAGCCACTAACAGCTTGTTCTCCTCCTTAAGTGTTTAGGGTCCAAGCCTCCCATCCATACATCAATATTGAGCGTATAACAGTTTTATATATACGTATCTTGGTCTTACGGCTAAGAAGCTTGGATACCAACACCTTATGAAGCGCTGCGGTATATCCTAGGGTATTTTGAATACGAATATCTATATCTTCCTCGCGGGTAATAATGTCTGTTAGATTACAACCCAGGTATTTAAATTTGGACTGGAAGCCCGAATGGAGGCTTTAGAGAATCGTGTCAAACAAATGGAAGATCCTGTTGACTTCAATAAGGTGATAAGACAGCTAAAGGAAGACCTTAACGACCAAGAACACGATAATCTAGCAAACGATTTAGAGATCAGAGACATTCCTGAAGATAAATGTGAAAATCCTAAGCACTTGGTAACACTCATGGCCGCGAAGTTTGGTTAAAAAATAGAGGATCGGGATATCGTTAGCGTAGAGCGAAAAGGTACTCTTTATGGGAACTCACTTAAATCTGAAGAAGTAATGAAACCACACCGACCACGAGCCATCGTGGTTCGCTTAGCGAGGCGCGACATACGAGACGAGGTAATACACAATGCCCGTGCCAATCGTATGGCTACCACGAGCGATCTAGGATTATCCGGAGAGCCACAGCGCTTCTATGTCAACGAAAGGCTAACCAGAACCAACAGCCTGTTGTTTCACTTGGCGCGTGAGTTGGGTCGCCAGAACGGGTGGCAGTTTATCTGGACACGGCGTGGTCGCGTACTCGCACGGCGGAAGCCAGGGACCCAGTGCTCAGAGTACGCCATGGAAAAGATGTTTTCGACAACATTGGTCCCTCTGCTTATACTTTTTAAATTGATTATTTCTATTTTCTCATAGTTGTTGAGTAAATTACGCGATACATTACAAAAATATGTAACTAGAAAGAAATTTCAACATGAATTGTATATTTATAATACATATGTATGTATCTATCTAAATGCATAAATAACTTTATATAAAAATAAATAAATAAATCGTTATGTTTTCATAGAATAGTTTATATTTACTCAAATCATTTATTATTTGAGTAAATATAAACTATTCATGTTAGTACAATATTTTATTAGACTTTTTAATTTTATGTAGCATAATATTTATACGATTATATTATAATACTAATATATTTATATTATAAAAGTAATATTTTATTATCTTTACATTATTATTACACTTATTTCTATTTCATTTTATTGTTATAAATAATGCGCTGATAATATAAAATAAAGAACGAGATATTTCTCATATGTATTTATAGACATAATCTTTTTTATAATGTTAAGTTTTTGATATTAGTATTTACACTACCATTGATTTAATTTCACGAATGTTAATGAGAAGATGTTTGGGTCACTTATAATTCAGTAGAGGCTGCAACTGAAAAGCAGCGCTGTGTCAGCTCTTCTTGACACAGCGTAATAGAGTGAGATCCCAGTCACCCCAGCCGTATGTGATTTTAGGAAAGATATTTTTTTTAGGATTGGTAGTTTAACATAAACGTAGAAACGAATGGATACTCGCTAAGCTGAAAGCGGGGCCGTTTTTCAGGTAGGAGGTATCAAAGGTGGAAAAAAACCACGCTAAGACCAATAGGATCGGAGCACCAATGAAGAATGTTTCAAAATAGGGAGGTTTTGAAAACAAATTCCACGCGGACAACGTCGCAGGCACAGCTAGTAGACTATATAAACGATGGAGAACGCCATGCATTTTTTTTAGATTACTTGTCTATTCGTCGTTTTGTCTATTTGTTCGGGATTGACGTAAAAACTACTGGGGCGAATTCGATGCGATTTTCACTAATCGGCAGCTAATTCTTAGACTTAAATACTGCGCTACTTTTTATCCCGGGAGTCCCGCGGGAAATTTCCCGGGAGCGGTTTGTAGTTGTTCGGGTGCATAAAAATTGTCTTTTTCCCACACAATTATCACTATAACGATAGCTTTCATTCTTTTTTAAACGCTGTGTCCCAGGAATCCCGCGGGAATTTCAAGTCAAGCGTGGACATGGTCGCGGGCATATCCTAGTTTATAAATATGAGTAAAGAGTTATTAAACTATAACATAATTGATTGACCAAACTAATCTCTATGCTGTATAGGGAAGTGTAATTAATACGATATCATGACGTGTTTAATACCGGTTAGTTACCTACACAATAGCATTTGATATTATTGGGATAGTCTAGTTTGTGGAATGCATGTGACGTATGCAATAAGCCCTGACCAGATACTTGTTTTGCAAAATATCGTAAACAGCAAACGTTATTGGTCATAGTTCGTATGTAGAATTAAAATTGGATGCGGTATAGATATACTGCACCTTGATTTCAAGTATTTGGAGGAGTGGAGGAGGGTGGAAGGGGAGGGAAGGGATGAATACTTACCCCTTCTGCAATCCCCATGTCAAGAAAATGTATAGTTCTTGAGATGTTAATGTTTCTGTAAAAAATAACTACGCTTAATTTTTTCACTAATATTGCACTTATATCATAGGTTGTAATGCCGGCAAGTGCCAGAACAGACTATCAACATTTATTCATTAATAATTATTTAAAATTTTAAATGATGCCTACAAATCGATTGATCATTGCGAAAAAATAATATTTTTCCTCACAATTTATTTTGAATTCGATATTAATGACATAAATCATTCAAGTTTGTCAGAATGACCTTTCTACACAGAATTAACAAACCATAAAGAAAAAAATTGACTTCCATTTATTAGTATTTATGACATTTACATCTAGTTTAGTTTTAGTCAAGGCTTAGTTGCCAACCATAAACTTCTTAAAAATATAAAAGTATTATCTATGAATTTCATGTTTCTTGTTTTTGCTATTTACGTGAATTGCTTAGTTGTATTTTAATTTTTCAACAACTTTCTTCTGTGACTATTGGTTTTTAAACTTTGAACCTATTCTGTTAGTACAATATTAGTGAAAAACATAAGTGAGGTTATATTTACAACAATATTAATATCTCAAAAACTATACATTTTTTGACATAGGGGTTGCAGAAGGGGTAAGTATTCATCCCTACCCTCCCCTTCCACCCCTCCAAATACTTGAAATCATGGTGCCGTATATCTATACCCTTAAAATTAATACATGATAAAACTACGTTTTAACGGTTTTAAGCGCGGTAATTTAATTGAATTTTATTATTCCGACGTTTCGGTCACTTTTCAGTAGCTGTGATCACGGAAGACAAAGATGTTAAGTATCAATGAGCATTGTTTAAGTTTTAATTAGCCTACCGACAACCTGTTCATTTTGATTATTTAGTTTTAATTTTATTTATGATTATTATTTACTCTATGGAAGCCTAATCTAATTTACCACCGCTTCGCAACATGTTGTGGCTTGAAGAGAAGAAGCGGCGCAAGAAACTCTTCAACAAATATGCCTACCTTTAATAATTTTATATAAATCAAGTTGGTTTGTGTGCCGGTGCACGCAGAAAGAGCTTACAGTGTTTTGAGATTTGTCAGTTGATTTTTGCTGTTTTGGGTCTTAATAGTTTTAATAATTGGATCCCAAGCAGGTGGTACTTGCCAACCATCTTCTCTATTGAAATTTGAGTGTTTTTTTTATTTCGATAGCCTCACGCATCATTCTAGGTATGAAACGATTCTCTTTTGTGAGGGTTTGTGATTTATCGAATCTGGTGTAGTGGTTGGGTTTATCTAACGTGTATTCACTGATCGCAGACTTTTATTATAGTCGTTTTATTATGTATACTAGTCGCGAAAACTTAAGAAAATATTAAAATTAATACAACCAATCTCTTTTATAGTCCAGGCTGTGCGTCTCTGGAATGAACTGCCTATTGCTACAAGACAAACCATATCCTAAGCGAACTTTAAAAATCAGGTTCAGAAGCATTTCTTTCCTATTGCGTGCCTATATATAACTTAACTAATTATACTTGTTATACAGAGTGAATTTTTCAAGTGCTAAGTAAACTATGCTAGATAGGATAGAACACTCAAACGAGTTTGAGGTCAATTTTGACGAATGCTAAACTAATATCAATTCATTTTTGAAAACCAAAATTTTTTGAAATATTAAGCTAAATAGATAGATAGAAAATACTTTATTGTTCACCTTATACACATAAAGTAAATTATTTACAGTAATTTTGTGTCAAGGCAGGAACAAAGGGCGATCTGGTGACCGGCCCCTGCACCGCGAAGCCGCACTGCTCTGTGTGCGAAGCCGCGGGCAGGCCGGCCGGTCATCAGGTTGTGTGCAAATCAAATACATGTAATTAATAGAATAAATAGATATTACACAATACATATAATTAAGATAAATAAAAAGAAAATAGACAAAAACACATAGCTAAGTTAAGCTTTAGCTATAGTTAATTTATGTAAATTTATTTACGACTCTTTTCTTCAATAACGTGTTATTTTGAAAATTGAAATTTTAGATTTGTTTAACTTTCAAAAAATTGATGTATCGAAACGAATACCGTGGTATATTTTAGAGTCCGCGACACAAAAGAAGTCCCACTGGAAATAAATAAACTCAAAAAAATCAAACACAATACAAAAAACATATTTTTTTAAACTCGATATTTTTATTTAAACAACTACAATATTTTAACAATTTTTAAATAAACTTTGTTGTGAATTCTGAAATCATATTTTAATTTTTTACAGGTTTTAGCTTTACCTTTATTAATATCATTTATTTAAAGTATTAAATTTGTTTTGTTTGCTATAGGATATAACTTTCTATTTTCTTCGACCACTTGTAATACTTTCTGCAATTCATTTTCGTTTTTTACAAATTGCAGATACTCTTGCATCAATAAAACACCACATTCAGTGGTGTCATTAACTATATGCAATATTTATGTATTTATACTTTTTAAATAGGACTGTTTCGGAATTCCAGGTCGCAGGATGTATTTCTAAGAAGTCGTCACTCAAGTTTAAGGCTTCGAAGAAATGTCGTGTATTTTGATTCACGGAATGGTGGATTTCCTTATTTATGATAGATATCACATTTTTTAACTTGAATACGATTTAAAAATTATATTTTTGGTACTGCGTTTGATTTTTAATTCATATCGTGGTGTTTTTATCGATTATATGACTAAATAAAAGAAAAAAAAAAAGGAAAATTAATATGAATATTCAAAGGTCGCTCGAAAAAACCTAAAAGTAAAGCAAAATAAATTTTAAAAAAATGTGAGCGACCTTTTAAAATTCAAATTTTGAACTGAAACTTTGAGAAACTTATTATTTTTTGGTCTATAAAATTATACCGTAACGAGAAAAAAAATTGAATAACAAAAATCGGTGTTTGGCGATTTTTAAAATCTTAAACAATTTGGAGCGACTTCTTAAAATTTTTTTGAGCTGTCCTTTCCAAGGAGGTCTTAAAACATCAAAAACTAACATTTGTTCACTCGAGACTCAAACAAAAAAATAGTCGTTGTTTTTGCGCCACCCTAGTGATTATTTATTACCTTACATCGATTTACGGATTAGCAAATAATTACTCTGACAGGATTAAGTACGACGATTGCAGCGCTGCGTCTGTGGGACTTCTTTTGTGACGCGGACTGTAAACTACATTGTAGATTGGCAGAACTTAAGAAGTAAAAAATATTAGGTTGGGGAAAAGTTTCTTCGCATTTTATATAAAAATTCAAAAGGTTTTTTATAAAGTTTATTTACATTTGACTAAAGTATGTAGGTGTCATTTTGTTGGATAACTTTTTACCATCTTGTAGGTAGGGACGTGATCCCATTGCTATAAAAATTTTGCGGCTTCTGATCAAAAAACTGCTACAAGTGGTTTTGGCAGTCCTCTCGTGATGTTAACCTGACACTGCCTAAGGAATTCTGCAGAGACCGAAACAGGTGGAAATTTGAAGGTGCAAGGTCAGGACTATAAGGCGGATGCATTAACACCTCCTAGCCAAACTCTTGTAATTTTTGCTGGGTGGCTAAAGATGTGTGAGGTCTAGCGTTATCATGGTGAAAAACCACACCCCTTCTGTTGATTAATTCCGGCCGCTTTCTCCCAACTTTTTGCTTTAATCTCATCAGTTGTTCGCAGTACAGTTCAGCTCATAATGAATAAAGCCCTTCCAATCCCACCATACACACAGCATCACCTTGTTGCGAGTTAACCCGGGTTTCGCCACAGTCTGTGAAGCCTGACCGGCCTTTGACCACGATCTTTTTCGCACGTTCTTGTCGTACGTGATCCACTTTTCATCACCAGTTATCAGCTTCTTCAAAAATGGTTCGGTTTCATTAAGTCATAATAAAGAATCACAAATGAGTACACAGTTCATTAGGTTTCTTTCAGTGAGCTCATGAGGCACCCAAATATCGAGCTTTTTTGTGTACCCAGCTTTTTTCAAATGCGCCAAAATGTTTTTTTAGTCAATTCCCAATTCTCCAGCTACATCGTAACTACTAATATGCCGATCTTGCTCCACTTTTTCAAAAATGGCATCAATTTTGTCCGTAACAGGGCGACCAGAGCGACGTGCATCTTTGATATCAAAATTTCCGGATTGAAAACGCTTAAACCAAATTTGCGTTACTCTCACAAATACTGCATTAGGTCCATAAACATCACAAATTTTTTTCGCGGCTTGTGTTGCATTTTTACCTTTTTTGTAGTTACATTTTAAAATATATCGAATTTCTTCATTAGATTCACTAATTTTAACAATAAGAAAAACAAATGAATATCACACATTTTCCTAATTTGAATTTGGAATTGTCTTCTTTAAAATTGAAACTTTTTAATGATACCAAAACCAGCCAGATACAAATGGTATAGCCAAAGAGATCTTATTACAAGTTCTTACCTACTATATGCGAAAAGACTTTTCCCAACCTATTATGAACACTCTTATCTCTCTGTATCTAAGGTGTGAAATTTCTTCAATAGATATATGTACCTACAAAAAGTATAGGTATATACTCTGTAGAAGACGCTGAATCTCACGTGAGTGGTGACTTGGGATTGTACGAAATAAAAACAGTATTTAAAGTGCAATAGCATAGCGGTTCGTTTGCGCGTATAACAAAGTGCGTAGCGTGAGGGTCATAGATAGTACACTATATATATAGTCGTGGTAGCGTAATGGCTAGCGTAACGCGTCCCAAGCTCAAAGGGCGTGGTTTCGGTCCTGGCCGGAACGCATGTACTACTTAGGCAGTTTTCTGACCTAATGTGCATATTGTTACCAATTACCATGTGCTAACAATGGTGAAGGAAAACATCGTAACGCAACCTGCACATCAAGATAACCGATGTGTCAAATCTGCCAAGCCGCCTTGGACAAGTTCCCCTATAATGGGAGGCCCGAGACCAACAGTGGAACCTTTATGGGCTGCTATTATTATTATATATATAAAGTGCGGGTGCTACCGGTCAACTAACTGGGGTAGGGCCCGGTAAAGGGGGTCCACTATATTATACACGCAAGCCGCGGTGCCCTGTTTATTAAACGCAAGTTTATTTTTATGCATCAACTAGCTGCATCCGCGACGTCGTCCGCGTGGAACTTGTTTCAAAACCCCCGATTTTGTAACATTCTTCATTGGTGCTCCGCTCCCATTGGTCTTAGCGTGATGATATATAGCCTATAGCCTTCCTCGATAAATGAGCTATCTAACACTGAAATAATTTTTCAAAACATACTAGTAGTTCCTGAGATTAGCGCGTTCAATCAAAGAAAGAAACATTCAAACTCTTCAGCTTTATATATAATAATAATCGGCAGACTAACACACATATTGTATATCCCCAAATTAAGCAAGTCACGCTTGTGTTATGGGTAATATACAGCGGACTACTCTGGGGCCGATCCCAGACACCCAGACCATAGTAAATAACGGAGAAAATACGTTTCCGAAATTTACTATACCAGGAATCGAACCCGGAGCCTCTGCGTTGCAGTGAGGTAGGCCGGCAAAGGCTTAGCCCGCTCAACCACAGATACCGTCTATATTAGTCTATATTAGTATAAGATTAATTTTTAATCATATGTTTCAGATACTCATTGCCACCTACACAGATTCGTTTTCTCCAAAATAGCTAAGAGATCCTAAAACACGATATATAAATCAAGTCAAAATAGTATAATATCTAATTAAGATCGCGCTCAATAACCGTTAAAACATGTTTTTTATGACTACTAACATTGGATTTGTAATGCAGCTATTTATTTTCGACGCAAACGTTTTTACACAATCAAAGCGTTACTAACTTGCTGTCGATAATTCGATCAAGGATATTATTTACAACTCAGTGTATTTCTGTCTATAATTAATATAATTTAATTGTCATACGAACAGACAAGTCTTGATCTAAACCGTTTAAATAATTAATTTGCATAATTACAAATTAATACTTGCGTTCTGCTCAAGTTTTTTTGTTACTGTTACTACTCACTGTGACCCTTACTACTCACCCTTAAGCCGACGTTAGACGATTCATTTCTGCGTTTCAATTTGTTTGAACCAACCAAAGTGATCCATATAAACATAACCTTGAATCATTAAGTGACATTGAAAATCCTCATGTCGTTTCAACCAAGTTGATTTAATTAAATTGATCCTTCTAATATCAGCATTACCATCTTTTTTGTTGTTTATTCGATCAAAGATATTTACAATTCAGCTTATTTCTATACAAATAAATCAAATTGAATTGTCATACGAACAGTACTGATCTTGATCCAAGATTGTGAAATCGAGCATTTAATTTTAGTCAGAAAGTTAAAAAGTTATTTTCAAGGCTGGCAACGCGTTGGCATCGCCCCTGGTGTTACAAACATCTATTGGCAACGCTACTTTCAGGTAGGCCGTCTGAGTGCTTGCATGCTTCAATCGATAAAAAGGAAACAACGGACAGGTGTACATAAACCAGCTTAAGTAAATATATAAATTTTAGAATAAGTATAAACAATGATTAAAGGTCTCATTCATATTGAGTTCGAGTAAATTTGTAGCCTTCTTTAAGAAGTCTTAATACTTACTCTTACTCAATATGAATAAGACCGTAAGTCAATTAGAAAACCACTGCCAGACCGTTGTCAATTGAGTTGCCACGTTCCCAAAAAAGTGATCGTGTTGCCTCGTTGGATAACAGTACTGTATTTTAAGTCTAACTTCTTTAGAATCGTTGTGACTTGAAAATCGATGAAAAGAAAAAATGACACTAACTAGAGATAAACACATAAAATTCAACATTATTTAATTCGAAATAAAACGCATTTCTCTTTACCTGTTAGTATTAATTAGTTAAAAATTAAAATTAGTAATTTTCAATTTACATAAAGATTAAAAGATTTCAAATTAATTTTAGCTCTATATCTATACAGGTAAGGCAGATTTTCTTTTATACGTAGATCTAAGGAAATTGTGCGTAACAGTATATTGAATTTGAACTTTATTCTAGTGATTTAAAGTGTAATTTAGATTGAATTTTTTAATTATAATATCTTGACGGATGTAGGCTAAATAAATTATATTTATATTAATAAAAGTTAGAGAAGAATTATCTGTGAGTATATTCTCTGAAGTTTCACTTCTACTGAGTGTGAACAGTACATACACACAATTTTTATTTAGTTTTATATACAATTGCATACTCACAGGTCGCACTAACTTGTCTCAGTCACAATACTCAAAGTATTTACTGTTATCTCTAACGTCCTTTTTTGTCGGAGCATTTGCGTCTCGAATAAATCTAGAATCCTCGATCATGTCAGAAGAAAATTTAATTGTAACAAATATACAAAATTCATCCAGCGTCGCTCCAAGGTCACGTTCGGCATTGAGCTAATTGCAATGCAACATTATACCTATTGCAAGTATCGAGACGGTGTAGTTAGCATATAAAATTTGGGCATGCATTATTTATGAGACAATAATACACTGTTTATGGTAATTTTTCAAAGCGAAACGTTTTATTGAGGTTTCTCGCTCGGTTACATTCGCGTAATCTTTGAAGGTGTAATTAAAAATAGAAACGGCCAAGTATCTGTCAGTCCGCGAACAATGTAGTTTTTAAAAACGCATTTAATCAATGTAAATCCAAACAGAATTATATATATATATATATATATATATATATATATATATATATATATATATATATATATATATATATATATATATATATATATATATATATATACAATTATATACTTACTCTTGCCATAAATATTGTAACAAAGAAAAAAAATTCTATTGCAAATAACATTTAGAAGTTTCATAGTGTGTTAGTTTAATACATAAATATAAAACAATTTAAAATATAAAAAGCTTATTCTAAGTGGTCTCCATTGGCTGCAAAACAGTCCTTTAAACGTTGAAGCCAGTTATCAATAAAAGCACGCACTCTTTCCATGTGAAAATTCTTCACTGCCAATCGTATGGATTGTTTTAGGGACTCCAAATTATCATGGCGTTTAGAGCAAGCCGTACTCTCTATAACTGACCATAAATCATAATCCAGCGGATTAAGATGTGGGACTAGACGACGGCCAGTCTTCAGCTCTGATAAAGTCCGAAACGTTCGTTTCCAACCAAGAGACTGCGTGGACCGAGCTTTATGACCCGGCGCCGAGTCTTGCTGTAAGGACCATTCTTAGTTATGGAACATGGTGTTGTTAAGGGGCTTAAATACCTTCTCAAGAATGGTATCTTGATAAACTTGTGCCGATGTTTTGATACCTTTTTGACAAAAATATGGCTCAGTCACTCCTTCATAGCTAACACCCCACCAAACCATCACTGAAGACGGATAATGCCCACGTTGCACTCTGTCACTAATTGAGAAGCTTCCTTAGAGCTTTGAGTATAAATACTGTCATTTTGTTTGTTAAAATGTTGCTCAATTGTAAAAAATTTCTCATCCGTAAACAATTCTTGATTATGCTGACGCCAGCTATATTGATTTGACTCAAGAGCAACTTAATAAACTTGAGCGCCTCCAAAATTTTTGTATAAGGTTCATATTTGGGTTACGCAAATATGACCACGTCTCTGAGTTTCGTAAAAAACTCAAGTGGTTGCCAATTCGTTTTCGCCGGAATACTCATATTCTTTCACTCCTTTACAGTGTGTTGTTTATCCCTCCCTAAAACCCCGTATTATCTCAAAGAACGCTTTGAATTCATCTCTTCATCTCACAATTTACGACCTTCTACGAATCTTAGACTTAATACTCCCAAACATTATTCATCTTTTTACAATAATTCTTTTACTGTACAGGCTATTCGACTCTGGAATGAGCTACCTGTTACTGTTAGACAAGCTAAATCACTAACAATATTTAAGAACATGACAAAAAAGCACTACCTGCAACATAGTGATGTTTGATATTTTTATGTATATTTCTGTATATATATATATATATATATATATATATATATATATATATATATATATTGTATATATATTATGCATGTGATATCAGTAGGTATATTTATATATGTCTATTAAGTATAATTGTACTCATATAATATTTTACATACTTATATGTTTATAAATGAACAAAATATATGTAAGTAACTGCTTATTTTCTTATATTTATGTATACCACCTTTGACCAATATAATCTGTTTTATTCCTGACACGGGTTGTCTGGAAGAGATCGCTTAATAGCGATAAGACCGCCCATTGTGCACATTTAGAATATTTTTAGGCTATAAGGTTTTCTGTAATGGTGTACAATAAAGTGTTATCTATCTATCTATCTATCAATTTTTTTTGTGACCTCCCTTTGTGTACCGCTTCAGTAGTTGTTTGGTTTTACCACCCCATTTTTTTTTAAATTATGAGTTAAGAAATGACCAGTGCGTCTCTTATAGGCTGCAAGACCTAAGTCATCTTTTAAAATACGCGACATGGTTTTAGGTGATATCTTCATCTCCCGAGATAAAATCTTTTGCTTTCGGACAGGTTTTCTTCGAATTCTTTCCTTTACTGCTTTGACCACCTTTTTCATACGAACACTACGTGGACGGCCAGATCTTTTTCTGTCACAGATAGAGGAGGTCTCATTGTACCTATTAATAGCCCGGTACAAAAACATTTGACTAATACCAAGCATATGGAGAGTTTTAAAAATTGCATTTGGCTCCATACCTAGTTTGTGTAATGCAATCACAGCGATTCGGTTCTCTTTATCGCCCCACTCCATTTTAATATCGCAAAATGTTGTACAATGTATTGGCTCCAAAATGAGAAAACACAATGAACAATCATATAAAAATGACAGGTTCCAAATTCTAATGTAATATTTTGTTTCTTTTTATTTGTAACAATATTTATGGCCAAACTAAGTATATATATATATATATATATATTCAATGCCAAGAATGAATATAGGATACTTTTTATCCCGAAAAATGGTATAGTTCCCGGGATAAAAATATATTTGTCTGTTTGTTTGTTATGCTTTTACGGAAAAAGTACTGGACCGATTTGGCTGAAAATCGGTATATATGTAATTTTAATACAGAGGGTGGACAAGGGATACGTTTTATCCAGGATAATTATTGAGGAAACGTACTAAAATAGTAGAAGAAGAATGCTTTAAATCATATATCACAAACATTGAAGAATCAATTATCAAAAATCCAAAAAAATTGTGGTCATACGTGAAATCATTAAAATTCTCTTCTAATTCTATTCCAGCGACCATGTCATATGAGGGAGTAAGTGCTCGTACAGGAGAAAGTATTTGTAATCTTTTTTGCACTTATTTTCAATCAACATTTTTATCTGCGCCATCTGACGGGAATTCCTCTCCATCAACTCATCTTTTACAAAATCCTTATTATATTAATTCTATCAACACAATTGTAGTTGAGCCTGTTTCGGTTCATAAGCTTTTAAAATCACTCGACATAAATAAAAGTGTTGGCCCGGATAATATTGCTCCATTGTTGATAGTTAAGTGTGCAAAAGCATTGACAATGCCTTTGACTTATTTATTTCAGCAATCTTTAACAGAGGGTATAGTACCAACAGTTTGGAAGTCAGCATTTATTACCCCAGTACATAAAATGGAAATAAAAGTGAAATTAAAAATTATAGACCTATTTCAAAGTTATGCATTTTTGCTAAAGTTTTAGAAAGAATCGTGTATACTAACGTTTACTCTGCACTTCATACCGGTTTTTTACCTGAACAGCATGGGTTTCTGAGAAATCGTTCAACAACATCAAATCTTATTACTTTTGTTGACTATCTAACTTCAAATATGGAATCAGGTGGCCAGGTGGATGCAGTTTTTACTGACTATAGTAAAGCTTTTGATCGCATTGACCACCATTTACTTTTACAGAAATTACTAAAAGCTGGAATCCATGGAAACTTGTTTAGATGGTTATCCTCTTATTTAGATAAAAGGTCGCAGGCCGTCGTTGTCAACGGATATTCCTCAAGATGGGTAAATATTCCTTCCGGAGTACCCCAGGGATCCCTGTTAGGACCACTTTTATTCACGATTTTTATTAACGATATAAATACCTATATTAAATTTTCAATTTTTCTTTTATATGCTGACGACATGAAAATATTTAGATTTATCAACACCATTAATGATTGCTATCTTTTACGGCATGACCTTCATCAATTTGAACAATATTGCACATCAAACAAACTAGATCTCAACATATCTAAGTGCTATAAAATTACCTTTACACGTAAACCAAATTTCATCCAGTATTTCTACACTATTAATAATATAATTCTTACCGAAGTTGATGAGATACGTGATCTCGGAGTACTACATGATTCGAAATTACTGTATGATAAACACATAGACCATATAACAAAAAAAGCCAATAAGACATTAGGTTTTGTCATGAGAGTCAGTTCACAATTTAGTAATGTCAAGGTCTTAAAGATTTTTTATTGTTCTTTGGTGCGTAGTCTTCTAGAGTACGCTTCACAGGTATGGAATCCAATGTATGATGTGTATGTTAATAGAATCGAATCCATACAACGTAGATTTTAAGATTTTTAGAGTTTAAATGCAAGGTTAGGGATAATCACTACGAAGCTAGATGTCTCAGACATCATATTTTGCCATTGCACAAAAGGAGACAAATAGCAGATATAGTGATGTTAAGTAAAATTGCACAGTCTAAAATTCGCCTTATTTATTATCTAAAATATGTTTAAAAGTGCCAACAAGACTATTCCGGAATCCAGTACAATTGTTTGTTCCTCGGGTATCTAGTAATTATAGGGCAAATTCTTATTTTAATCGTGTGTCAATTGACTATAATCTTTTAGCTGTTGTACATGATATAGATTTATTTATTAGTAATCCACAAAATCTTAAGACGGTCCTGGTAAAGCATTGGTTTGAATATTAACAAGTTGCATTCAATAGGTCAGTTTTAAAATAAATTATTTACTTTTTCAATTTCCTCTTTTTAATTTAATTAATAGAATATAAAGTATTTATTAGCAAGCATTATAGCTATCTATATGTGGAAACAATTAAATGGTTATAGATATTTAGTAGTATGTAATTAGTTATACAAGTTAACTAGTATGTACTTAGTAAACAGTTTGTTTTCCGAATAAAATAAAATAAAATAATGGGACAGATTTTGGGATAGTATTATGTAAAGGTTATCCCAAAAAGTAGGATAGGTTTTTTGTGATTTGCCATTTTCGTCATTTGGGTCATCTTTGTCATTTGGGTCATCTTTGTCCTTTTTGTCCTCTTTGTCCTTTTTATCATCTTTGTCCTCTGTGTCCTCTTTGTTCTCTGTGTCCTCTTTGTCCTTTTTTGTCCTTTGTGTCCTTTGTGTCCTTTGTGTCCTCTTTGTCCTCTTTGTCCTCTTTATCGTCTTTATCGTCTTTGTCCTTTTTGTCTGTTTTATCCTATTTGTCCGTTTTATCCTTTTTGTCCGTTTTATCATTGTTATCATTTATATAGTTTTCAAACAGACGGAGGATAGATAACAAAACACACAATATAAATAAAACTGTGACGGTTTGAAATAGTGAATGAAAGTTTGGATGAGATCAATCATTTCTCATGTTTATTGATGTACAAAATTATCATCTATAAAAAATACGGTATTAACTCGATATGTCTTTCTGTTAAGCTTTCACGGAAAACTACTATGAATACTGGATCGGTTTTTCTGTAATTTTGTTTAATTGTAGTTTTAAATGTCGAAAATGGACATAAATACTTTTCATGCCGGGAGATGGGATAGTTTGCGATTAAAAATTAAATTAATCTTGCGGGTGCAATTAGCACTCACATAAACATTTAGTACAATATAACCTGTATTAACGCCTGTTCGTTAAACAAGAGGCATGCACTAGAGGTTGACCCATGGCGCAGCAGCAGGTTAAGCTCTAGTTTATTATATTTGGTATATTTATAATATCTTAAAAATTACTCGACGAATCTTATTCACGTCACATTTTCTTGATGCTGATACTAGACGATTCAACCATATTAAATCAATATGGTTGAAAAGTACACAGGTGAAAGAACAGAAATAACATTGAATGATTGAAGTTAATATTTAATTTAATATATAAGATTTAAGTTAGTTTAGCCTTTTTACCCTATCCGTTCGTTTGTATAGTTCTCATATTTTAGTTTGTATATATAGTTTATTTTTAGTTTAATTTAGTGTATAGTTTAATTTTATTTGGTTAATTAAATACACAGTGTCAGTTATTAGGGTATGAAATTACAGATTTTAATAAGAAATATTTTATTCATAACAATGTTTCACGTTAATTTCAATAATACTACATATAATTGGGTATTTGACACATATTACAATAAACTCTAAAATAGTATTACGAGTGCGGGCTCGAATTAAAATGCCGTTGGAATTTTTATAGAGTTTATTAGAACTATACAAACACGTATAACACAGGTACAAATATAACCGAACACAACAAGTCCAAACATAACGCAGAAGGTCGTAAATCAATAAAACGCGCAAAGTCCGTCACTATTAGATTCCCGATTGTAGTACACACGTCTCGCTTTCATCGTGGTTCTTGCTCGACTGCCCCCTCTCTACCTCAGGCCGTCGTTTTATACTTCACAAATGCAAAATGTGCCCGCCCGACAAGATCGACACAGTTTCCTCGAATTAGCTTATAATTGTAATCCGTAACACCTGGCTAATTATGCTAATAAGCGAATATAATAGAACAATAGACTTTTCTCCACAATAACTTAGAAACGTAGGCCAATAAATAAGTAAACAAAAGAAGACGTTCATAAAAGGATTGCAATTCGTTCAAATGCCGACAGGTAATAAAATGTGCTTTTACAGACTGCACGTGGAATTTGTTTTTGTCGGAGCTCAAGTTGTAACAATAGTATTCATATAAAAGAGCAGGCGTCAAAATATCTTGTTATCATCTTACGTTTAATAGTTTATTATAGAAATGATTTTAATTATAGTTAAAACAAAAATTAATCAGCTATATGACTTGATAAAATTGTGGCGTCACAAGCCAGTATTCTCATATAAATAAAAAATAAAGGAGACTGACGTTCTGTGCAATGATAAAAAGTGTCTCAGATGATTTGATTGCCAAATACTCAATTAGGGTTTCAATTGACATAGGTTATAAACTCTTCACGACTATAAAAAGTGTGCTCAATTAATAACTTCCTTAACCATATTTTAATGATTCCCTAATTTTTTTGGATCGTTTATTATGTATCAACGGAAAGGCAATCTTATATATATTTATGCCTTATACCTTATAGCCTTAAAATGTATTTATTAAAATTCAGTCTGCGTGTATTCGTGTAGAGTTCGTCTCACGAAACAAGTCCCGCGGAAAAAAATGAAACTAATTATAACAGAGCATTAGTTAGCATATCGCCATAACAACCTCGAGTTGTGTTCCGGCAAGGACAAGGTTAGTGACAAGGTACCAGTCTCCCTTAAGAGAGCAGCAGCGCATTTGTAGCACCTTTGGTGTTGCAAATGTCCATAGGCGATGGTAACCGCTATCCATCAAGTGGGCCCGTCTGCCTGTCTGCTGAACTCCTGCAATAAAAATAAAATAAAAAAGAGCAGCCACCGACGTTGTTATGTTGGTTTATCAAGTGCTTTAATGTAAAAGTTACACTAGATTATTATTCTATTTGCTGTGTATTTAATCGGAATATTTCTAAAATTATATTATTTTTCTAACATTCCGTAGCGCCCCGTCTACGGGACTTCTTTCTTGAGACATAGTCAGCAAACGTATGAAAGTGAAACTTCTTTATCACATCATTTTTTTTTATTTAAAATATTCAGGTTATACGAGATTTAACAGCGAAATGATGAAAACAGTGAAAGTTTGTCAGCTCACCTCTCCTCCCGTGGGGCGCGTTACAAACCGCACCACGCCAAGGAGAGAACGAAGTCGCCGGGGGTTTGCCTCCCTCTGGCAGTGCAAGAGGCCTTATAGGCCGCCGCCTGCCAGGACCTACGAAACGGCTTGGCCAAATACCCTAGCATAAGGGCGAAGGACAGAACATCGAAGGGATTTAGTGGGTATCCCTGACCGCGGCGTAGCAATAGCACTTCTTGCTTGCGGTGCTAGTTCCCCCGCAGTGGATAGTCCTCGTTAAATAAACGCCTCCGTGTATTTATAACCTTTATTTGCCCGAGGCTCTTGTGTAAATTTTCTTAAAATGCACTTGCTAGGTTTCAAATCGCACAGCCGGAATATTCGCAGAAAATTTTATTCGTAATAAAATAAAGCCATGTATTTTATTACGAATAAAATTATCTGTCGGCAAAATAATTAAATTATTATCAGTATATTATATTAAATTAACATCAATTTGTATATTTATCATGTTTAGTATAAAATATTGTATGATAGTACATTTTATATTATTACAATGATAATAATGTACATACGTACATTATTATCATTAAAAATTATTCAGCAGTAAAATGTTGTTCGTGTTGCGTATCCATTTTTCCAAAACTGGAGCCGAGGGCTTACTCTCAAACGTCTTTCGTTTTTACGTTTCGTTTTAGAACTTGCTTGTTCTTTTGTTTTATATTTAAATGCATTTTTCATTGGATGTTCCATTTATTTTTAAAATGGTGTTATATGACCTATATTATTGTAGTTTTAAAGAAATCTTTATTCTTTCTTTCTTCTATCTATGGCTTCAGTGACTGTTTCGGACTGACCGGACGAAAATGGTCGACGAATGGCGTTTGAGAGTAAGGCCTCTTCTTTTCAAGACTTTGTGTTGCACACAAATAACGTAATGAAGCGAAATCTTGTAGTTTCTTGAATAATCGAAATTTATTGTGAATGTCTACGTCCTACAATGGTAACAAATGGAAGAATAATGATAATGGGTTAATTATATATATGACGCGGGAGGGACCTCCGTAGTGTTATTACAGAGTGTGACGTCAGCAAAGTCGACGTCACAATTGTTGGTTTCTTCGTGATGACCCATATTTGAATGTATATTTCAAGAGCGTTACGACGTCCCAGAGAGGTCCGTCCCGTTCGGCGGCTCGAGCAATAATGACCGAATGTTTTTTTTTTGGAGCTGGACCCAGATGAAGAGCCGCAGATGGCTGTTTCAGCGATACCGGACTTTGGGGCTTCCCGACTCCGTGCGAGCGGAGGCATTCAGCCCGGAAGCAGCGCGCTCGAGGAGGCACCTCCTGTGAGGTTCGACCTCGGCTCGACCGCTGCGGGGGATTGACTCTATATAAGATTTAGCCGTAAAAGGCTGAACGAGCTAAGCCAACAGGCTGAAGTGATTATTTGGGGACTCGTTATCGACTCCGCCGGCGGAGCCGATCCTAGTCTATCATTACTACCGCTTCGCAACGTGTTATAGCTGGAGGAGAAGAAGCGGCGGAAGAAACTCTCCAGCAACACGCCTAAGCTAATCTTGTATGGCTACTTGTGTCTGTAATGAGTGGGGTGCGATTGATGGGTCTTAACCCTGTGAGAGACGATTCGAGCCGGGGGCTCTCCGGCGTCTGTTCTGTCTGCGTCTGTTATGCCAGGCTGATGTTCTGAGCCTCGGGGTTAATTATGGCGAGAAGTCGGGTGATTTCATCCGGCTCGTCAATGAGTACATTGCGAGGGCGTCGTTTACTCGTGGGAGCATTCGGAGTGGGTTTGTAATTGACCATCTCCATCACCAGAGGGTTCGAGTGAGGCGGGGCACGGTCAAAGAATCTGCGCGAGAGGGAGATTATGTAGTCTTTGATGAAGGGAAGCTCCAGGTCACGATGCAGGTCGGCGAGCCGCATATATCGCGGAGCGTCGGCTGCAGCACGTAAAAAGTGGTTCTGGATCTTTTGCAGTTTCCAGATGTTGTAATCGCTGGCGTGGCCGAAGACCACACTCGGATAGGTCATGATGGGGCGGATGCAAGTTTTGTATAGAGTCACCTTATTTCTAAGGCTCATCTTACTTTTCTTGCCTATCAACGGATAGAGTCGGCCTAGGGTCCAGTATGCTCTGTTCCCGACCGCTCTGGTGTGCTTGTGGAAGTACAAGCCTTTATTGAGGGTTACGCCAAGATATTTGACTTCGTTAACCCATGGGATAACTCAGTCGAATAGCTTGATGGGCGTTAATTGGTTGGCGGGACGGGTATCGAGTGAGGGAGAGCCACCTGAGAACATGATGGCTGCACTCTTCTCGGGATTCACCATTCAACCAGTCGTCTAGTTCTTTGATGGCGGTGTTAACCTGACTGCAAATTCTGTATATGCTGGGGTCGCTGGAGTATAGGGCGGTGTCATCCGCATATAAGGCTAGCTGGACGTGGGGGTGCCGTGGTATGTCGCTGGTGTACAGCGAGAAGTGTAGCGGGGAGAGCGCGGAGCCCCGAGGGACTCCCGCTGAGATGGTGTGAGAGGAGGAGCGAGTGCCCTCCACTCGGAATCTGAATCTACGGTCCTTGAGGAAGTCCCGCAGAATGAGTACGAGTCGGTCCGGCACTCCGAGCTGATACAGCTTGTATATCAGCCCGTTGTGCCAGACCTTATCGAAGGCTTTGGCGACGTCGAAGAATACTGCACCTGTCGGCCAGAATCTTCGTCCGCCGCGTTGGAAGGTGGAAAGGAGGTGCTCCGTGATGCGGAGCACTTATTGGGGGCAGAAGTGTCTAGCTCTAAAGCCAAACTGCTCTCGGGGGATGAGATTATTGCTGAAGGCAAAATCTCCTAGTCTGGTGACTAGGAATCGCTCATACAGTTTACCCAGTGAGCTGAATTGACTGATGGGGCGGTAACTGGAGGGCTTTGAGGCCGGTTTGCCTGG
The DNA here is from genome assembly GCA_039645545.1 of Dendrolimus houi. NCBI lineage: Eukaryota > Metazoa > Arthropoda > Insecta > Lepidoptera > Lasiocampidae > Dendrolimus > Dendrolimus houi. The sequence goes on along the minus strand of CM077139.1, from coordinate 4,515,140 downwards.
TTTGCGGATACCGATTACCTCCGCTTCTTTCCAGGCCTTGGGGAATTGACAATTATTTAGAGCAGCATTGAAGATGCTTACCATAATTAAGATAAGTTGGGCGGGGAGGATTTTTAGTAGTTTATGGCTGATTCCATCATTGCCTGGGGCCTTACGGGGCTTTAGGGTTTTGATGAAATCCTGTACTTCCTCAATCGTGACCGGTTCGAGTGTGGTTTCCGCCGGGAGTGAGGACCGATATTCGACCTCGGCGTCTACCTCCGATAGGTGAGACGGGTCGACATTGGCAGTATTGGGGGAGCATTGGAGCTCGAGACTTTCGACGAGACATTCCGCCTTTTCGTCGTCATCAAACGCTTTGGTGCTATCGGGCCCCTGGAGGGGTGCCATGTTCGAGAGGGTTTCTGCTTTTATGGATCTCGCCAGCTGCCAGTAAGCCTGGTGTGTTGGGGAGATCTCCTCCAGCAGTCGGTCCCAACGTTGGTTCCTGGCCTCCTGGACACGGTATCTGACCTATCGTTGGAGTGCTCTATAGTGAGCCTTATTCTCGAGAGAGGGGAAGCTGCCGCAGGCTCTAAATGCTGCCCTGTTTTCCCTCATCAGCTCTCTAACGTCGTCCAGGAGTGGCAGTCGGAGTTCCCCTGGAGGTAGCTGCCGAGTGGACTCCCGTACCACGCTCTGGAGGTGGCTGGTGAGGGCTTCGATGGCAACAACGTTGTCCTGGGCTGAGAGAATCGGGTCTGGGATCCGGTCCAAGTCCGGAGAGCTTGTCGATGCGAGCAAGTCCCGGACCTTGGCCCAATCTACTACGGGTTTTGTCGGTGGTAACGAGTCAGTCGGAGGGCCTAACTGGAGTACGACCGGCAAGTGGTCATAATCGATGTTATCCCGTGTTTCGATTGAGCGAACCTGGAGAGAGACTCCTTTCAGTAGCGCTATATCGAGAACGCTCGGTCTTTGTGTGTCCGGTCTGTCCGGGTATCTAGTGGGGGTCAAGGGGGCTAGAATGCCAAAGAGGAGCTTGTCCGAGAGGCGGAGAAGCTCCCTTACTTTGCCGGTTTCGGTTGCTCAATTCCAACTGGGATGTTTGCAGTTTAAGTCCCCAGCTATTATAACCGCGGGACCCAGACTGAATAGGGCGTTGAGGTCGTCTTCTAATATGGGCTTTTGACAACTTAGGTACGCTGAAACTATGACGATGGGCTGATGGCCCGTCATCGATAGTTTGCAGGCGGAGACTTCTAGTTCCTCTAGAGGGGGGGTATCAATGGGGAGGCAGTGCAAGGACCGCTTGTAATAGATAAGTGTCCCTCCGCCGTGGAAGGTTAACCTATCTTGCCTGATCAGGTTGTAATTAGCGATTCGGGGATCTCTAATACTCGGTTTTAAGAAGGTCTCTTGCACTAAGAGAATGTCTATCTTATCGGTGACCAGGAAGTCGTGAACCAAGTTGCGTTGATCTTTAAGTCCGTGGGCAATATAAGTAGCCAAAGTCAATGAGCGGGGTTTTTTCCTACTTGTGGTAGCCATTGAGACGGTTAAGTTAGGGCAGGTCGTACAAGATCTTCATCACCGGGCCGTGTTCTATGACGAGCTGCAGACGAGCCTGTAGGGTGGTGGCGGTTTTTAGCTTGCTTGCCAAGGTGGCTACCTCCTTCAGGTCGAGGGCAGCGTCTTGGCAAACTGTGTTACCAAGGCAAGATCCTCCGAAATGGAAGAGGGGGCACCTGTGGGGGGTGGCGCAGCGACAGGTTGGGATTGGGGCCTAAGAAGGGGCATCGGGGCTCTAGCTTGGGTAGGCAGAGCGGGGAAGCCTGTCCAAGGGTTGAACGCCGGGAGAAGAGCGGGCACGAATGCCGGACGTTTGGGGGCAGCCTTGGAGGCAGGGGGAGAACGCTTAGCGTTCTTTTTGAGCTTGGGAGCGCCCGGGCACCCGCGGTATTTAGCGGGGTGTCCGGTTTCTCCGCAGAGAATGCAGGCCGGAGGGTCAGGATGCCGACAATGCGGCCATATTTATAGGGCTCGGCGCAGGTGTTGGTGCATGTGCACGAGATCACAAATTTTTAGTTTAAGTATTGAAATTACAATTAAAACATGTCGTTTTACGTTAATTTCACATTACAATAAACTCATAGTAATTAAATAAACTATTATTGTTTTTGTAATACGTTAATTGTTGTATTTGGGCCGACATGCGTAAGTATGTATATTAGCCTATGCTATTCACGTTATTAGCCTATTATCATTATTCTTCCATTTTTACTTGTGTTGTAGTGGTTGGATTTATCTAGCGCATGTTGTCTATCTGCGATCAGTGAACACACGCTGGATAAATCCAACCACTACATCAGATTCGATAAACCACAAATCCTCGCAAAAGAGAATCCTTTCATACCTAGAATGATGCGTGAGGCTATTGAAATTAAAAAAAACACCCAAATTTCAATAGAGAAGGTGGTAGGCAAATATCACCTGTTTGGGATCCGATCATCAAAACTATTAAGACTCAAACCCAGAAAAAACCAACTGCCAGACCTCAAGACACTGTGAGCTCTTTCTGCGTGCACCGGAACACAAACCAACTTGATTGATAATTTCTTTTTATTTTACCTCCCATTTTAATATTATATAAAATTATTAGAGTTAGGCATGTTTGCTGAAGAGTTTCTTGCGCCGCTTCTTCTCTTCAAGCCATAACATTCTCCAACTTTTATTAATATAAATATTATTTCTTTTAGCCTACATTCGTCAACATATTATAATTCAAAATATTCAAATAAAGTTCAAAATTCATTGCACTGTTTCCTTTGATCTACGTATAAAAGAATATCTGCCTTAAGTATATGAAGATAGAGTATATAAAATTAAATTGAAATCTTTTAAGTTTTATGTAAATTGAAAATTAATACTAACAGGTAAAGAGAAATGTGTTTTATTCTGAATTAAATAAGGTTGAATTTTACGTGTTTATTTGTTTTTACTGTCACTTTTTCGTTTCATCGATTTTGAAATCACAACGATTCTAAAGAAATTTCACTTAAAAAAGGGTGCCGGGGCGAGCGGACTGACTTCAATATGTTCAATCGGGGTTATTGAAGTCAGCACTGACTCAGTAGCGCTGTACTGACTTCTAATGAATTTACACGATGCCATTATGACGACAGCACTGGCTTCCTTCGAATTTAAAGTCAGTAACTGGATCAATGTAAATCAGCTTTTATATCAAAATTTAACCGCTCGTAAGGAAAATAAACGGTTATTAAGATATAGGAATAGGCCAATAGGTCTCCTGGATAAGCCTAAGGCCTAAACAATAAAGCCACCTATTGATTTGCTAAGAATGTATTGCAATTTTGTATTTTAGGTAATAGTTGACCAATAAAATGTATCTGTTACTTCCTAAATGAATTATTTTCTATTTAATCAAGGTCGGTCGTTAAATTACACTTGATAACTTGTTAATTGGCTAATTCTTCTTTGTAAGAAAGGTCTACAGCACGACTTTTAAAACTAGAGCTACATTAGGCACACGTGGGCCATGTATGACGATCTGGGGCCCAATTCTGCTATTTCAATATGTTAGCGTTGCGAAGATATTTAAAGTAAAATTCTACTACGATAGTGTGAAAAATTCATAACCTACTAAATCCACAAAATCTCGATATCGTCGCGGCAGAATAATAGTATTATTATTTTTTATTTTATTTAGGTTTATGGCTTGGCAGCTAGGCCTTTAAGTCAGATCTTAGATTTTAATGTAGTTTCTTCATTTTCTTAAGCCTATGTGTAGCACAGCTGAACTGTAGGTTATCAGCTGGTGCCATTCAACGGAGTTCTTGTCACAACTCAAAGGCCACATCTGACTATACAATTTCTCACAAAACACATAATTACTACTCAAAAACTATCATTCATTTTAGAATAATTTTACACATTTTTGGGAAATAAAACTGCACAGTACAACATCTCCTTTCAGTTCCCGCCAAAAACTCCGCAGAATTATTATTCTTAGTAAAAAAAATCGGTATTACCATTAGCAGAAATGGCATTAGCTCCAATGAATATTTAAAAGCTATCAAAATTTTAAATATTTATTTCGCGAGTTTTCGCTTATAAATATTTATAAAGATATCAAATTCAAAATTATTTATTTATGTAAAGTTATTTCTAGGCCTTATATTTAAATTATATCTAAATCTTATAACACAATACGTAATAACACATTTTAAATTATAATGGTTAAAATGAAGGCTATAATTTTTAATGGCGGCGGTTGCTGCACTAGACTATATTAGGTCTGTGTCGTGGCAACCAACACAATTTTATTATAAGAACTTAAATATAGTAGAATTATTAATTAATTAACCTATGTTGCATATGCCCGGATTTCCAAAGAATACTTGAGGAATGTTTCCGGGCATCCGAAAAAGTAACCGCTGGTTAGCAAATAGTTCAACTTTGCTCGTCCGTTGTTGTGTATTCAAACAGTAATAAATATGAATACTTAGAACTTACATAGCACGTAGAACATTTACATCCGCTAGCACTTTACACAATCACATAAATAAAATAAAAGTCGAATAGTTCACTGGGCCAGCCTTTTATTGTTCTATAGATATATATATATATATATATATATGTGTGTGTATGTTCAGAAGTTTAGTCCCATGGTTCGCAAAGAAGTGTCGCGAAACGCGCCGACGCCACTGCATTTCGCGCGTGCTGGAGATAGATATATATACACATTACTATAGTCAGAGAGAGAAGAGTATACTATGTATCTATGAACGTGTAGCCTAGCAACCACGCTTGATATTCCCGCTTAAATAATAAACATAATGTTATTTTGTAAGTATAGCTTTATTTATTTATTTTTAAAATTATAAACACGTGTACAATTAAAAAAATAATTTTAAAGATTAACTTATAACTACCTGTATCCATTGTGATTAACGTTGCTTAGAACAACATTACATCCACACCATGCGATGCAACGCTACGTAATAATAGCATTTCAGATTCTCGGCGAATATTGGAGGCGAATGACACCGTCAGACGTCATTACCCGAACGCCAACTAGCAAGTTTAGTTGACGACGAGAATTTGCTTGAAAATTACATCTATACTAATATTTTATAGTGGTAAAGTTTATGAGTTTGGATGTTCGAGATATAATCTCCGGTACTACTGATCCGATTTTGAAAATTCTTTCATCAGTAGAAATCTAAATTATTCCCGAGTGACATAGGCTAATTTGATTGTGATTAATAAATCTATATACATATAATAAAACTGTAGAGGTCGAATTTCTGTACAATGAAAAAAAAATGCTAAAAACCGAGTCAGGGAGATGTAAGAAGTGAAATAGAACAAATTTAGATTTTTTTTTAATTTTATGTTTTTCTGTTTGTCTGTCTGTTTGTACCGGCTAATGTCCGAAACGACTGGACCGATTTAAATGAAATTTTGTATGGTGGTACCTTATGTCCCTGGTCAATATATAGGATACTTTTATCCCGAAAAATTAAAGAGTTCCCGTGGGATAGTTAAAAAACCGCACCACGTGGACGAAGTCGCGGGCATCAACTGGTCAAAAATAAAAATGTTTTACGCCCAGCGAAATGGGCACGGGAACGCCTATCAAATATCTTACAGCAACGTTCCATGCAATAAATGTGCACGTCCTCGTACGAGGCACTGCGAGTGCTTTCTGCGTTTATGAATTAACTAGAGTATACTCCGCGACCGCGCCGCGGGTCAACCACCGATACGTGCGTCTTGTTTAAAGATCAGGCGTTAATTGCCGAGTTGTCAAATTTTTGCCTAGTTCAACAAAAATACAGATAATTCAAAAACTATCCAACGAATTTACTTCAATTAAAAAGTAATCGATTCTGTGATAATCTATGCTTATATTGGATGCAAAACTAACTTGAGTATAATGTATCTGTGTTTCAAATTCTTATAAGAAAAACACACAAGGAAAAAACTCACACATGTTCACTTAGAGCACCATAAAAATGAATACAGGTTACCTACATTGTACAAAAATTTTATATTGGTGCTATTTGCCCCCGGAAGATTCACTTCATTTTATTTCGCAAACTATCCCATCTCGCGGCATTTAAAGTAAAACTATTCATAATATTTTCTTAGGTTTTCGCCACTAGTATACACAATAAAACTACGTTTTAACGGTTTTAAGCGCGGTCTTTTCAAAAAGCGTAAACAGATATTTAAAGTCTCAACGAAATAGGCAACGTATCGGCTCCCCTAGTGTTGCAGATGTCCATGGAGAACGGTAGCTACTTGCCTTCAAGTGGAACCGTTTGCCAATTTGTCTTTACAAGCAAACATAAAAAAAAGTTTCTTGCGCGAACTTATGCGGAGAACTCACAATCAACGCCTATAGGTGGCGTGGGCGTTTGATTCAACTCCACAGTCGAAAATCGCTACAATTTATCGTTACATATGTAGCGGGCATAAGAATAGAACATATGGTTGTTTTACAAACTACCTTCTATCTCGTGGAGGCACCACCGCGGTTTCGAACAGTTATTTCGCAAACAATCCTGTCTTGTTTATTTAAAGTGCTTAACAGAACGTGAAATTTATAGGTCTGTTCATTGTTATACTTTCGAATTCGATTATTTCGAAACGACTAAGTTATTGTGAGTTACAGAATTCATGTTTACAAATTCACTAGCTTCTGCCCGCGGCTTCGCTCGCGTTAATGTAAATTTTGTAGATGTAATGATTTTTTAAATATATTTATTGTAGCAAAATCAAGGGAAGAATAAAATTTTGCTTATACATGCTATAATTGTGACATTTTAAAACAAAAGAATATCAACAATAAAAATTACAAGTGATTGATGTTCCAAAAAGTTTCAACAGTAGACAGAGTGGAGGACCGGCTCTTAGGAGGCCCAGGCGCTCTCAGTCCTTAGAAATGTCAAACATAATTACTAATTCATAATACTCGTAACGCCATCTAGCGAAGGTGTAACTAGCCATGACCACGAGAGCAACAAAATTGGGTATTTGACAGTGGAATCAACTAAGACGCTTTTTTTCATCGCACAAAATCTCATACATAGCCTCCTTGATTTTGTATGAGAATACTAGCTTATGACGTCACAATTTTAACGAGTCAAATAGCGTATTAATTACACCTACTCACAAAAAATAAAAAACGGTCTGTAGTTTTGACCAGACCCATCTATTCTTATGCATTTTGATGCACTGAATCTGAATAGAATAGAATATACTTTATTGCATAACATTAAGATACAATTCAAGAAGTTTAAGTACAGAAGACAATAGGCGGTCTTATCACTAAAAGCAATTTCTTCCAGACAACCTTAGGATGGGTTAGAGAAAAATTGTGCAACATGTGGGTTTTGCAACATAACTAGAATAAAAAAGTATGTACATACAATTTTGAAATAAGACAAAAATATACATATATTAATATATACAGTGTTACAACTTAAGTTTCGACAAAAACAAAATCCACCTGCATATCTGTAAAAACACATTTTATTACCCATCAGCATTTGAACTAATTGTAATCCTTTTATGGTCGTCTTCTTTTATTCACTTATTTATTGGTTATTGTGGTTGGTTGGTGCTTGGTTATTATTACAGCCTATTGTATTCGTTTATGGCCGCTTGCAGGCATAATTAGCCAGGTGTGCGGATTACGATTTCTAGTAAATTACGTCGACGCTTGCCGGGCCTATGTTTGCATTTGTGCAGCATAAAATTACGACTTGATGGAGAGAGGAGGCAGTCGAGCGAGATGCACGATCGAAGCGAGACGTGTGTACCACAATCGGGAATCTAGTAGTGACGGACTTTGCGCGTTTTATTGAATTACGACTTTCTGCATTACGTTTGGACTTGTTGTGTTTGATTATATTTGTACCTGTGTTATACGTGTTTGTATAGTTCTAATAAACTCTATAATAATTCCAACGGCATTTTAATTCGAGTCCTGCAACTCGTAATAATATATATATATATATATATATATATATATATATATATATATATATATATATATATATATATATATATATATAATAATCCTTCACGAGTCCGTTAAACGCCTGAAGAGACTGGGCACGCCTGATTTTCACAAGTAGCGCATTCCACAGGCACACTGCATGAACTGTGAAAGGTTTATTGTAAAATTGCAAGTGATTTACAGGTGTTTCCAGACGTATGTTTTCCGAATCTCATGGGTCGGGTCAAAAGTACAGACCACTTTGTTTTGTGGCCCAGTGTAATAACACTACTAAACAATAGTTTAAACTATAATTAAAATTATTTCTATAATGAACTGTTGAAAGTAAGATGATAACAAGATATTTTGACGCCTACTCATGAATATACTTGCAACAACTCAGAAGGGTTTATGGTAATAAGACAACAGCAACTGGTCACTATACTTGTAATCAGAGAACCTTACGGATTATATATATTCCATACACTAACTCTTCACACTCGAGAAGTATTTTTAGAACACCTCGCCATCCTTCCAACAATTTTACATTACAGTATAAGAAACTTAGCAAATTGGTACAACCGATAGCGGATTGAAGTCATTGATAAACTATTTTAATTAAAGGGTTATCAATGAAAATAATTTAATATATTATTGTTTGTAAATTTTAGATAAGATATTATATAAAATATTATACTTAAAGTTTTACATGTAATAAAATAAACCGAACACAGTATAAATCTATCGGGTCTGCCAACATGAAAATAAAATGTAATGAATACCGTCTATATACAATTGAGAGATTTTGAATTATAATATACACAATTACCACATTATATAAAGGATAAATATTGTTACATAAAGTTATGTTAAATTATAGACAACTACTCTATACAAAACAGGCGCTAATCACAGAATAAATAAAAATATAACATTATTATTCAATTAAGGAAATGGCCGATTGTATCGTTTAGAAATAAGAGGGTAAATAACAAAATTAATTATTAACTTTAAAAAGAAACATGACCAAAACAACTATGCTACTAAATAACTGTAACAAATAATATGAATACTAATTTAGAATTTATTGTAATATGTGTCAAATACCCAATTATATACGCATGCGACTAGCAAGGAAGTTAGAAACGCGTTATTCTAAATGCTCAATGTAATATATTTAGAATAATTGAAGGGAGATTATGTAGAAAAATAAAATATTTTTGTTTTAATTTTTGCATTTTTTATATTGATTCCAAGCCGTTTTTGATTCACTCTCGTATAATATTAATCAATAAGAGAAAAAAATTGTTAATGCGGGATTTACATAACGAAACACGTAGAACTTTGACAACTGTTTTATTTGAATTCAGAACAAGTGATACCGGGCTAAATTACAAATAATTATAAGTTATGATTCTCGCAAAATAATTAGCTACTATAAAGTGCTACTGTGACATGTGCATCCGACCAAAGTCGTACTGAGAATGATATCTTTTTTTTTTTGGACTTGACTTTATGTTGTTGGTCCGAAGACCTCACAACTTTACCGGGGTTTTCGGGGCGAGTGCCTTTGCGAAGCGAAGGCGCTCGAGCCCGGGGCAACTTGCTCGAGGGGGCTCCTAGGAGTTTCACCTCGGCTGGACTGTTGCCATGAGAGGGGGATGAATCTAATGATGCCCACCATAGGGCGACACAATGCACTAATTTAGAGCGGGCGACGGGTAATATAAAGCCCGAGAGGAAGGATCCCGGCGGACCGGGATCGGCGGTTCGCGGTGGCCTATGCTATCTTACTGCCGTTTCGCAACGTGTTATGGCTGGGAGAGAAGAAACGGCGAAAGAAACTTCCCAGCAACACGCCTAGTCTATCCTATGGAGGGGCTATGTCTCCTGGCGTCCCTCGCGGGGACGTGGAGAGATCGTGATTGGCGGCGTCGACGCCGCCGTCTGTGTCTGTCTGTCGGTGCCTGCCAGCCTGCCGTCCTAACCGCGGGCGGGCTGATCCGGGCCAGCCGTTTTGTGATATCGTCGACCTTGTCCGTGAGGATGTTACGCGGTCGTCGCACGAGAGCCTTTCGTCGAGGCTTATAATCGGACGCGGAGAATGATATCGCTACCCGCCGGCTCGCTTTTATATCCGATTAGTAATCACATCTACCAGCAATTATTACAATAGTAGGTGGTATTACTTATAACAAATGTTATTAATAATAATAATATATACCCAAAAGCCCAAAAGATGACAATATTTTTTTTTGATAGGAAACATTATTAAGGTTCCGTATAGTACACAACTAATAATTCTTCCCGCTGTACCTACACAGTAGAGCTATTTTAATACACGCGACAGATTACAAAATCGTGTAAGCGGGACACTGCTAAGAATGCATAGCAAGCAACACTCTGCCCTTTTGCCTTTGCAAATTCAGTTCAATATAGATTACATGTTATCACAACACATATTTCTGTACCACACTAATACTTAGTAATCAGAAACTGCTGGCTTTATATCGATACTTTAGTGATTATATAAGTCGAATTACTGTAATCGATTATTATATAATTATGATTACTTCGTTTGTATCGATTAAGCCACCAAATCTATTTAAGGCTTGTAGCAACGCTAACGTCCTTGAGGATATTTAGGTACTAATTTTTCCGGGCGATAGCGTGGATTCTAAAGACGCTGTCTTTTTCCAGATGTAATATTATTTTATTGCGAATAAAACAAAATCAAATCTAAATAAATAATCAACACAAATTATTTATCTCTTTTCATAAATATGTAGATATTTCTTCATTCTGTTTTGATAAAAATTTAAGAATTAAAATGGTTTCATGTAAATAATTTAAAGGTGATTTGGTGATTATTTTTCCTAACTAAAAGTGACTATAGAAACATCACGAATAAACCACGTCACGCCTCGTAACGTGAGGATTTATGAAATTTTGATAAATTATTGATTAGTAATTACCAACGAAAAGTTGTTTCGTTTGTACCCTATTTTCGATCTTTTGCGGCAACATGGCATCACTGACAGTGATTCTCGTTGCAAACGCCATGGGAGTAACACGCTCTAGCCCTGTAGACAAGTGGCATTAGCACTAAATCAATAGAATTTTTTTTTAAGCGTAACGATATGTTTACCATAAATTTTCAATTCTATTCGCTGAGCGAGTACTCTCTCGGTGATCTCCCTCTATGGCCATTTGAGGCGACGAGGAGGTTGGGGCCTCGAGGGAGACCTCTTTCCCCCGGCGTCAACTCATTGGGCAGGTTAGTAAATTATCTCATGCCTAATTAAGTCACTTTCACCTCTCGTGTAACAATCTACCATTAAATTAAAATTATAAATATTATAGACCGGGCGGCCTGTCGTAAGAGGCGACAAACCAACCCACAGCCAGGCGGTAGGATATTTACCCGTCTGGATGGGTACCACCCTTGGTCTAGAGTACGCCGCCACAGCAACCTTGAATTGTGTTCCGGCATTAGTGTCCAGGTTCCAATCTCCCTTTAAAGAGCAGCAACACATTTGTAACACTTGGTGTTACAAATGTCCATAGGCGATGGGAATCGCTTTCCATCAAGCGGGCCGTCTGGCTGTGGGTTGAACTCACGCAATAAAATATAAAAATAAAATTACCTACACTGATAATAATTTGAAATATAATGATGATAATTTGTTAAATATTCTTTTTTTTTTTTAATTGCAATTGGTCAGGAAGTAATGCGTTTAGTAGAATATAAATAATTTTACTTATCGTAATCTATATTAAATTTATTCACAGATATTAATCACTTTTGTATTTAATTAGTGTAGGTATGTGTAATATAATTAGCCCAAAAATGCTTCAAATTTGATTTATGTTCATGATGCATAATATAATGTTTTAATTTATAAATAGTAGTAATAGTAAACAAAACAGAAATGTTATTTCAATCTTAATTGAAAATATTTTTGGGTTTGAACTCTGAGACTATCGGAGCTCGAAGCGCATATAATAAATAATAATATCAGCCCATAAATGTCCCACTGCTGGGGCTCGGAACTCCCATTATAAGGGGAACGAACAGTATACCCACCGCGCTTATCCAAGGTGGCTTGGCAAGTTTGACACATAGGTTATCTCGATGTGCAGGTTGCATCACGATGTTTTCCTTCACCGTTGTTAGCACATGGTAATTGTAAGAATATGCACATTAGATTAGATAACTGGCTAAGTGGTGCATGCGTTCCGGCCAGGATCGAACCCGCGCCCTTTAAGTTTGGTACGCGTGCGCTAGCCATTACGCTACCACGACTTCGAAGCGCACAAGGATTATCAAAACGTAGATACACGTATGGTAGATGTGGAATTGCCAACTATTTGTAACCCACTTAAATTGATGTATTTCTGTCTGATTGATCGATTACTCAAATATTTGTATGACCATGTATGGGTCAAATACAGTGACAAAATTTGACTTTATTACCTACCATTGATTTTATATGGTTTGATATTATAAAACTTTTAACATTTTCTTTAAAAATTAGCTCTTTAGCTACGGTAGCGCCACCAATTTAATGCCTTTTTACTTATACATTTTTATACACAGATTCGATCCCCTCATTCCCGTACTCGGTGACAATCAGCTGTTTCCAATAAAAACCGCCAGCTTGCCTCATGGCAGTCACTTAAACTATCTCTCGATCTTGGTTGTTTTTAGCAGTTATGTATGAGTTACTTTACCTCCTCTTATCCTTACGAGGAGTTTATGGGTAATAATTTCACTAACCAGTTACTGAGCAATTTCTTAAAATTTAAGAAACGATTATAAGTAGGCCACTATGTAAAACTTTTACCTGTATTTTTACAAATAAAGATTCATTCACTCAAAAAAGGAGTAGGTTCTAAATTCGTCGTGTGAATATTTTTTATGTATGTTCAGCCATAGTTTTCTTGTTTCTGAACTGATTTTGATAATCCTTCTTGCGTTGGATTCGCTTCAAAATGGTCCCATATAGATTTTACTGCTATTGGACTTAGGTTCCTAAGATATAGCAGAAAATTTCTTAAAATCAGCTGAAGTTTGTGAGGTATTTCATCCATAACTTTTGTGTTTTTAGACCGATTTTCATCAGTCTTTTTTACGTCAATTCAGCATAGTTTTAGAATGGGCTCATTTAAAATTTCGTTGTTACTGGGCCTGAGATGTCGAAGATATGACATGGAACTCCTCAAATCAAATAGATAATGTGTAATGATTGAAACATTGTTACGTTCATGACAATCCAAAAACGAATAGGTGACTAATTATGTTCAAGAATGTGCTGTACTGTTTGACTAGGAAGGCGTATATCGGATCTTCGTAACCCTTTAAGTCTCAGATCCCTCCGTTGCCTCTTAGAAAGGCTTTAACATAGTGATGCGAATCAGGAAGGAACTTTTGTCCTGCTTTTAAAACGAAGTTACAAATGAGGTTTTCATGCTACTGTTTATTTATTACGTGGCGTCTTAATAGAAAATCGAAGTGTCTAGTCGTCCGCTAACCGGACGGCGCTTGCCTAGAGCCATACATACAAAACTGTGTTCGTTACAGTCCATAAAAGTCCACTTCAAGGACTTGAGGTCAAGTCCATGGATTACACAGACTTGGCCGTATCGGTCAAGACCATGGACAATTACAAACTTAGTTTTAGAGGACGACTAAGATCCTTTTAAAGTGTCTAATCGTCCGTTTAGCGGACGACTAGCAAGATCCAAAAGAAAATAATCAGCACATTTTCAGATATTAAAACGTTGTTTATAAATGTGTTATACAAGTGTACATATTAACAACAAACAGCACGATTGTGTAAACTGAGTTATGAGTTTCGTTTCATCTAGCTATTGTTTCCGCATTCGAGAAGCTGTCTTACTAGGGTACCATAGTAATTTATTAAGTTTTCGCGAATAGTGCGCAAACACATCATACATCAAATAAAATACCGCGCTCAAAACCGTTAAAACGTAGTTTTATTATTGATATCATATTACCTAAATTAAAAATATACTAACAAAGAAGAAACCTACTTTAAGAGTAACAAATAAGCATAAATAAATATTTTCTGCAACAACTTGCAGTCGGTGCAAAGTAAAACATAAAAATTACTATATTTTGCAGATATGTTGTTGTTTTCCTAACCTTAATAGGCAAGTTTACCTTTTAATCCCATGCGGATAAAGTCTCTTCAGAAGATAAACTGTTAGAGAGGGTCTATAGAGGGCCTATAATTGAGGCCTGTAATGAGGAACTCAACGATTGCCCACAATCAAAACATAATATAACAAGTGGGCACTTGATTTAAAACTTTGAACCGCTCAGTTTTTAAAGACCTAGAATGAATTCGTAACTATTGTCCACCATATATGTGCACTAATGGCTGGTTTACACGTATTAAGATGTAAGCAAATAAATAATACTGGAAAATCATAGTAATACAAATGCAATACGTATATACATATAACGTGAATATAAAAACTTACCTAACTTTGCTCCCATCTGGCAGCGCTTTCTTACACAGTCTATAACCGCTTGTACTATTTGTAATTTTGTTTATTTTTTGTTTTTAATTCTATTTTTAAGTTAGTTTTAGTTTCTTTATTCCTTATTTTTATGTTCTTTCATAGAAAATTGACAGAAAGTAACTTAAAAAAAACATTAAATACTAAAAATAAACTAAATTGACCATAACGTCTAGAACGAAAACTATTACCCGACTAAGGGTAATACCACTCACATAAAAGCATTTTAACGCTAAAAGCTATGTGTATGATAAAAACCAGTGAAATATATACTAATGTATTAATCAATTATTGATAAATACAAAAAATAATAATCTTAATAAATAGTAACAATAAAAAAAACAAATATGAAGTTAGCAGTAAAAACATTCAGCTAACAATCTTGCTCGCGGGACCAAAAACAAACGGACGTACTTGTCTTTGTCTTGCTACTAACGGATTTGTAAAACTACTCTGTTTGCTTTCACATCATACGCCCCTCGCTTTAACCTGTGTCCCGTAATCCAACGCACTGAGATTGCGAAGTTATCCTTGTGATCGGCATTAAGCGCATTACCCCTCTTTCCCCTAATTCAGTGTTCCGCAAAGTATGTACCGCGGTACACTGGTGTACCGTGGTCATTAATTGGTATGCCTCGGAAAAATAAGGTTATGTTATGAACTTATTTTTAGTAAATAATGTTAGGGTAAGAAAAATACTTAGTTACACATAAAATATGTATGTAAATCACGCGAGCGCACGAGCGAGGCGTTTTGTTCCGTTTGGCTTACTTAAAAAATGATTTTTATTTGTGGTGTACCTTCAAAATTTTTCGTTTTCCTGGATGTACCTTGAACACAAAAAGTTTGCGGAACACTGCCCTAATTAGTGTAAGTACGTCACTATTTCTTCAAATAGTCTTTTTCTTTCTTGCTTTCTTTCATTCCCATTTCCCTAGCCGCTTTTCTGTTTGCTACCGTAGAATTAATCGGTAATGTAAATGACAATGGGCGGCTTTATTGATACTGGGCGATCTACAACAACCCATGTTATGGATTTCTTGACGAGAATCGCGATGTATGACAGTGGTATGCAAATTTAATATAATATAAACCTTTAATTATCTAACTGATGGTGAAAACCGTTTAAAAATCCATTGCAAGGTTTAGGAAGAGTTACCGGATTTACAGACAGACAGGTAAACGTGGAAAGCTACTCATTTTTACACTATATAAACATGACTTAAATACATAAAATAAATAATTTATATGAACAAGGTGTAATCTTGGATCAATAAAATTAATTACTTTCCTGGTTATTTTGTATAATAATCACACTACAATGGTAATAGAAAATTATAGATGACATATTCACACTTAATGTAGGTAGTTTCTATTTTTATAGTAAATAGGTACCGGCCAAAGTTATTACGATGCGTTCATAAACATTACATTAGCTAACATACCATTGCACTCCAAAATAAACAATTACAAAACCAAAATACATAGTTACAATACTTCTTGGCAAAACAACAGGCGGCCTTATCGCTAAAAGCCATCTCTTCAAGGCAACCTAGCTTAAAAGGAATTCTAAGTCGTAATCTGGCGATGTAGGTGGAGCCGAAAAAAGATAGGACTACAATTTAAATATACATACTTCCTAATTTATAAAGGGTATAGCAGGGTTTCTAAGTAAAAACTGCCCCCGCGGCGTTTTCTACTTTTACTATGGGGATCGTTTTGTTATCAAATAAAAATAATTTACCCAAATTTTCAGCTTTTTATCTTAAGTATTTTTTTTAGGAGTTTTTTTGAAAAACCTATTTTTCCGTTTTTATTTTTTTTTCAATAGAAAAATTATAAATTACTCTAGGCGAATTTTTTACCAATACTTGAAAGCAAAAGGCTTGAAAAAATATTTTTGTTGTAATTCCCGGATGAAAAGCCGATTTATTAAAAATAAACTAAAATATTTTTTATCTCGAGTGTTTGAAATTTATCTATCACCATTTTTTTCAGAATATGTGGCTTATAATCCTTTCTACTGGTGAATTTATTCAATTTTTTTAAGTGGTGGAACAGTGTAAAAAAAAACTATTTTTTTTCATTACCTTGTGTTCTATCGAACCGATATTCTTTTGAATTTTAACTTAAAACACATACCTCTTTGAAACGACGTAAATAATAACTTTCTTTACTTTTGTTCAAAAAATAATACATTATAAACTATATAACTTTTTTATATGTGGTTAAGAATCATTTTTGGTGTTAATATATTAGATAGAAATTACTGATTCTAAAATCGATTCCAATTCTGTAAATACTGTGTAGTTCCTCAATATAAATGTACTACCGTCAAAACTTTTAACTAACTAATCTAATATGCCTAATTCTTATACTATGATTTATTGTATGTATTCAATTTATAAAGTTATTTAAGTATGTTTAATTATGATAGGCCTCTTAATCTGCACCACCTACATCGCCAGATTAGGTTATACATTCCTTAAGTTAGGTTGCCTGGAAGAGATTGCTTTAAGCGATAAGGCCGCCTATTGTTTCTACCATGACAATATTGTAAATGTGTATTTTTGAAATTGTCTATCTATCTATCTAACTAATTGCTGCGGCTCAGCGACCCAGAATGAGTACTGGCCTTCGAAACGAGAATACTCCACTCTTTTCAATTCAGCGCTATCTCCTGCCAGTCATAAGCGTGAAGCTCGCTCAGATCAGCCTCCACTACGCAACTCCAGCGATATTTGGGCCGACTAAATGGTCGCCGTCCCGTTGGTCTGCCCAGATAGGCTCTTTTCGCCGCGTGATCCACCCCCATTCTATGTAGGTGGCCAAGCCAACGCAAGCCATGTGCCTTTTAATTTTTGTCAACATCGGCCTCGTGGCTCCTCTAAGCGTTTTTCGTTATTTCGTTTACTTTAGGATTTGGCCCTGAAGGCCCACTTGAAAAATTCATCTATATATGAGAGATGGCATATAGTGCGCATTTGGAACCCGTCCACTTTTTCCTTATTATTTCATCTTCGGGTTAAACAACTTTATTTCTCATAAAAAATTTACAATTCACTTAATCCATGAGAAAATTTATAAGTTGATGAAAAATAATTTGTATCGAGATAGAAAGCACAAATACTAAAGTTGAGGCATCTTGAGGCATATAAATAAATAATTTGATTGAAGTTTGTATGGATGTGAGGCTCCACCCTAAGACTTAAGGAGGAAAACAAGCTTTTAGTGGCTGAAAGAAAGATCCTGGGTCCAACACGAGAGATCGATGGCAACTGGCGGATCCGAAAAAATGCCGAAATCGAAAAGCTGACAGATGAAGCCAATATCATAGGCCAGACCAACGCATACCGCTTGCATTGGCTTGGCCACCTACATGGAATGGGGGTGGATCACGTGGTGAAAAGAGCCTATCTGGTCACACCAACGGGCCGGTGACCAGTTAGTCGGCCCAGATATCGCTGGAGTTACGTAGTGGAGGCTGATCTGAACGAGCTTCACGCCGATGACTGACAAGAGACAGTGCTGAACAGAAAGGAGTAGAGTATTCTCGTTTCGAAGGCCAGGAGTCATTTTGGGTCGCTGAGCCGCAGCAATTAGTTACTTAGAAGTTTTGATGATAGTAAATTCATATCAAGACACTACTCAGTATTGTAAATACTGAATTGGGAATTGATTTTAGAATCAGTAATTTCTATCTAATATATTAACACCAAAAATTATTCTTAACCATATAGAAAAGTTATATAATTTATAATGTATTATTTTTTGAACAAAAGTAATGAAAGTTATTATTTTAACGTCGTTTCAAAGAGCTATGGGTTTTGAGTTACAATACAAAAGAATATCAGTTCGATAGAACACAAGGTAATGAAAAAAAATAGTCTTTATTTTTTTGACACTGTTCCACCACTCCAAAAATATGAAAAAAATTCACGAGTAGAAAGGATTGTAAAACACATTCTGAAAAAAAAAATGGTGATAGATAAATTTCAAACACCCGAGATAAAAAATATTTTAGTTTTATTTTATTTTTATAAATCGGCTTTTCATCTGGGAAATACAACAAAATTATACTTTCATGCCTTTTGCTCCCAAGTATTGCTAAAAAATTCGCCACGAGTTAATATGTAATTTTACTATTAAAAAAAAGGGAAAATAGGCTTTTAAAAAAGAAACGAAAAATACTCAAGATAAAAAACTTAAAATTTGGGTGAATTATTTGTATTTGACAATAAAACGATCCCCATAGTAAAAATGGACAACGTCGCGGGGGCAGTTTTTACTTAGAAACCCTGCTATACCCTTATACATACATAAATCCAGACACATGTATAGTAAATCAGTATATTCGTACATACGTCTAAATAAATATATTTATTAACAATATATATGACAAGCATTTTATAGTTACATACAAATGTTACAATGGATAAATAAGGAAATGTTTATTATATTAGACATATTTATTTAAAGACTGATAGTAATTTCTAAGGGCAAAACGCCCTTAGAAATTACTACCAGTCTACTAGCTCACAACGCCCAAAATGCTCCGTCTGCCGTTCCACATGGTCATCATGGTTGTTATGGTCGTGGCGAAAACATCACTAATGACGTCATTATTTTCGATCATACAGCGCGCACAACAACGAGCAAGAGCTGGGTCGAAGTGGGCGTTGACACAGGGAACATTCATTCTCTCTATCACTTGACATTGAAAAAGGCACGATTTTCAAATCAACCAATGACATTTATGTATTTCGTCGTTAATGACATCAACGCTCCGTAATCTGTTCCCCTAGAGTTTATGATTCTAACGCCCGCAAGTAAGTGAAACGGGAAACATCGCGGTGGTGAACGTGGTCGTTGTGAGCCTCTAGTAAAACGTAGCCTATGTGAGTACCGAAAAATAGATAATGTTTTGGCCTCTCTGACATAAGAGGTAACGCCACAGAGTACATTAATATAATGGGAGAAGTAACGCATTTCAGAGTTTAACAGCCTGCACTGTAAAAGAGTTATTTAAGGATGAAGTGTGTGCAGGTGCCAAAAGTCTACGATATGTATCTGAGCGCAAATTGTGAGAAGTGGGTAGGCGAAGGAATTCAAAATATTTCCATAAGGTAAGGAGTACTAGGATTAAATAGTATATTATAACGGAGAGTTAGAATGTGAATATTTAGTCGAAAACGAAAAGGAAGCCACTTGAGCTTCATACGAAATTTAGATACATGGTCACATTTTCGCAAAGGTTATGCAACGCGTAACGCAAAACATTATGATTTATTAGAATTTATTCTTTTTATATCTAGAATATTTGCTTGCTAAATTTGATTCATATAACACCAGTAGTTTTCAAGAATATATAAAATATAATAGGTATAGCATATTTATTGTTTTTAAGTACGTTGAGAACTCCGTTTTTTAGCGTCGGTTGAAGACCTACAATTTTATTACCCTACTGAAAATTAATACATCTATTTTATATGAGTTTATGGACTGGCAGCGAGGCCTTGTAATACATTCTGACACGGGTATATTGGACTCAGTTCCTTTGCCTGCCGTTGTGGCGAATTTTATAACAACTAATCGTGTAAGGTATAAGTATTATGTATGGCGTGAGGAGTTTTTGGTAGAAACTGAAAGAAACGTTATGCTGTGCAATTATATTTTCTAAAAATATGTAATATTACCCTAAAATGAACAATAGTTGTATGATATTGATAGTTTTTGAGTAGTAATTATGTATTTTTGTGACAAATGTGAACTGTATAGTCAAATATCACCTTTCGAATTTTCACAAGAACTCTGTTGAATGGCGTCAGTTGAATACGTATATTTCAGCTGAGAAATACGAAAATTTATTATACATCAGAATTGGCTGTATGGACTAAGGTTCCCTTGCCTGTCATTGTTTATGACGTAACTAATATTACTATGGGCGCGTTTCTTTAGTATCTCACAACGCCCAAAATGCTCCGTCTGCCGTTCCATAGGGCGGCGACCATGGTCGTGATGGTCGTGGCGAAAACATCACTAATGACGTCACTATTTTCGATCACACAGCGCTCACAACAACCCATGTCAAGAGCTGCGTCGAAGTGGGCGTTGACCACAAAGCATAAATTCTATCTATTGATTGACATTGAAAAAGGCGCGATTTTCAAATCAACCAATGACATTTGTGTATCTTGTCGTTAATGATATCAACGCTCCATAATCCGTTCAACTAGAATTTGTGATTGTAACGTCCGCAAGCAAGTGGAATGAGAAAAATCGCGGTCGTGAACGTGGTCGTTGTGAGTCTCTTGTGGAACGTAGCCTATCTATGGCGTGAAACATAGATAAAACTTATATGCGTGAAGTTTCCATGACAACAGATAAATATTTCGCGTACCGATAAAATAAATCCTTTCTATTTATTTTTTAAAACTGTTTCATGTTTTTTTAATTACTGAATTAATTTATAATTAATATTTATAACTCTGTAGTAATAATTAAATATACAAATGGAAGACGAGGTAGAGAATTTTGGGGGTGCCTTGAACATTGGGTCGGAAACAACTGAGGCCGAGAAGGAATTTGAAAAGGTAATTATTTTAATAGGTTTTTTCCTCTATTCAATTTAACGCTATTGCTAAATTCACACTATAACTACCAAACTTCTTTCTGACCGTAGATATTTTGCAATAATTTGCTTATATTGTCTTAAAGATATTAAAAGATTTATTTCTATTGTCGGATGAAACAAAGTGATCTGTGTACATCATTTAGTGTCATTGGTTATTTATTATATAATATGTATGTCTCTCAAGACCACAGGCCATAAAAATAGCCTGGACTTTTGGAGGGCTTGCGTGGGGCCATGAGAAGGCCAACACGCAGAGGCCCCTTGACAAATTTAATCTAAATGTGGCGTAACACTGACCGTGATCCCTGTCTACACCATATAAAAATGCAGCTAAGGACAAGCCCCGGTCAGTGTAGGACCATTGTAGGAAATGAGGGGTGGGGTATAGATATACGGCAAATTGATTTCAACTATTTGGAGGAGTGGAGGACGTATGTACGTAGTATGGACGGGGAGGGTAGGGATGAATATTTACCTCTTCTGCAATCCCTATGTCACAAAAAAGTAAACTTTTAGAGCTATTAATGTTTTTGTAAAAATAACCTCACTTATGTTTTTCACTAATATTGCACTTATATCATAGTTCCAAAGTTGAAAAATCCAATGAAAATCCAATAGACAACATAAAAAGGTGTAAAATAGTCCAAAACACAAGAAAGTTGTTGAAAAATTGAATAAAACACAAATAAGCATTTCATGTAAACAGCAAACAAAAATATGAACACCATAGATAATACTTATATATTTTTATGAAGTTTATGATTGGCAACTAGTCCTTTAGTCATGAAAATTTGTTCTACCACCCAAACTTCATTATATATAAAAAATGTATTTTTTTTATATGAAATTAAGTTTGGGTGGTTATAAAAAAAACAATTACCTAGTTTAAGTACTTCTCCCTTCTTCAACCCCTATTTCTGGGAAACAGTACACAGACTAAAGCTCACAATCCGAATTCTCACTCCAAATCCGAAGTCTGTTCCGGCACTCGCCGGCCGCTGCCGCGGCACGCTCGCTTTGCTCGCTCGGCTCGTGCGCTTTGGTCTGAAGACTAACCTAACCTAACCGTACTCATCGTTCTAGTCACTTTAGACCAAAACGCATGAACCGAGCGAGCGTAGCGAGCGTGCCGCGGCAGCGGCCCGCGAGTGCCAGAACAGACTGATCACTATTTATTCGTTTAATAACTATTTAAAATATGGCTACAAATTGGTTGTGACACTCGCTGAGCATTGCCGTGGCCCGTCCAGATTGTAAGCTTTAGTCTGTGCCCTGTTGAGAAGTGCTTAAACTAGGTAATTGTTTTTTTTTATAACCACCCAAACTTCATTTTATATAAAAATATATGCCGTAAAAATTGGCGAGGGGCAACATGGGCGAAAGTGGCTAAGGAGTGTTGAGAGGTGGGCTACAGGCTCACCAAAACTACTTCCGACGTTATGCCACCTATCACTTCCACTTCTGGAGCTTGAGCGGCTGGCTAAGGCAAGCACGGAGGCGGGGGCCTTGCCTTGGCCCTCCAGAGTCGGATCCGAGGTGTCACTACTCACCTAAGGCTTTGCCATAAAGCCCCCTGCGGTTTTCTTACATATGTTGAGACTGTGTTCTATTATACGCGTGGGTGACCAAAAGGAAAGACGTTTTATTTTATATCACCTTTAATATAATAACGCGTGTACATCCCGTGCCGGACTCCGATGCACTGTGACTACGCCGTAACACATATATATTACTAGTTTTGAAAATCCCTAGATAGTTAGATTTATGTTACGTACATAAACATTTAATTAGATGTTTTGTATATATAAAAACCTTCAATACTTAAGTTTCTTGTTAAATACACTACAATTACAAAGAAACTTATTCAATATAGTGTATACCAGTGCACAGCAAAACATAAAGAAAAGTCGCAGCCAACCTGATTAGAAGTACCTAATACGCAATGAATGACATGTGGGCAACATGACAACATATTTGTTATTGAATTACAGCGATGATTGTCTACATCGCAATTGCAGCGCCATCTATTTTGATAATCAGTTTATTCCAAGTAAAAGACGACTTTTATCGGGATGAAACGTATCCTAAGTGTTGATTCAGGATAGAAGCCATCTCTCTGTCGAGTTTCGTTCATATACATTCTGTAGTTTTCAAAAAGGATCTGATCGCAGCGCCATCATCAGTGGCCAAGTTACAGTCTCCCTTTAGAGAACAAAAGCACATTGGTAGCGGCTTTAGTGTTACAAATGTGCATAGGCATGGGCCGTCTGCCTGTCTGCTAAACTCATGTAATAAAAAAAAATGTGTACGTGGCTATTTCTTCAAATAGTCTTTTTCCATCTTTCTTTAAAAATAAAAAAGCGCTGGTCTTTTATTACTCACACGCACACTCTTAGCCGATTTATATATTTTACATTTTTTTCGCAGGTCTTAGAACAACTTCGCGAATCAGAAGGACTCAAGCTTTACTCTGATGTTTATACGAAACTATACGACTGTTACTACAATTTGAAGGGTGAAAACCTCGGGCACGTGGAGGAAATTAACAATTTGAAGGTGAATATTTTTTTCCTACGATGGCTTTGCAGTTTATTTAGATATACAGTAGAACCTCTTTAATTAGAACTTGAAGGGAGACGCCAAAAAATTCGAATTATAGAGTTTTCGACTTTGTAAGCAAACATTCGACTTGTAGAGGTTAAGATTTATTCAAATAATCGAGTTGTAAATGTTGTAAAATCAAATATTGCTATGTTCGAGATACAGAGGTCCAATTTATTTTTTCGAGTTATAGAGGAAAAATAAGTACTGAATTTGCTTATAGGGAGTCATTAATAATTTCGACTTATAGAGGGTTCAGATTTCGAGCAACAGAGGTTTTGGGGTTCGAGGGGAAAGGAACACAATTTTTTTTTGAGTTTGGGAGGTTTTCGACTTATCGAGGTTCGACTTAAAGAGGTTTTACTGTATTTTAAACTGGCATGTGCCGGAGTCTCTTCGTACGGGTTGCCATGACGACGAAGTATTTGTTAGAGCCTTATTAGACTATCATATGAATATAATTAGGGAAGTATAAGCCGTTTTTATATGAAGAACCTATGACGGTATAATGAATACATGTGATTCGTATTGTCTATGGTCATAGTTAGGGATCGTATTTGACGGAGTTTTTGGCGGGAACTGAAAGGAGATGTTGTGCTGTGCAGTTTTATTTTCTAAAAATGTGTAAAATTACTCTAAATTGAACAAATCGTGGCCTTTGTCGAGACGCTTGGACCGTGGGGTCCTGAGGCTATGAGTCTCTACCAAAATTTATCGAAATGACTCATTGACTCTTCAGGTGATCAGAGGGCTGGTGATTACCTCGGCCAACGGATCAGTATGGCGATCCAGCGAGGAAACGTAGCCAGCCTTCTGGGCACCTTACCCATAGAAGACGGTGATCTAGGCTCAGTATTCTACTTATAGTATTGAGGGACCATGAGTAGAATATAATACGAACAAGTTAAGTTTTCTTGCATTGTATCCGGTTATATGTACTTTATTGTAATAGATATTATCTCTAAGTTTATATTGTAATAAATTAATCAGTAAATGAACAATAGTTGTAGGATATTGATAGTTTTTGAGTAGCAATTATGTGTTTTGTGAGAAATGTGAACTGTATAGTCAAATGTGGCCTTTTGAGTTATCACAAGAACTTCGTT
This sequence comes from Dendrolimus houi, assembly GCA_039645545.1. Classification (NCBI taxonomy): domain Eukaryota; kingdom Metazoa; phylum Arthropoda; class Insecta; order Lepidoptera; family Lasiocampidae; genus Dendrolimus; species Dendrolimus houi. Next base: position 4,490,239 of record CM077139.1, on the reverse strand, counting down.
GAGTGGCACCAGCTGATAACCTATAGTTCAGCTGTGCTACACATAGGCTTAAGAAAATGAAGAAACTACATCTAACATCTAGCTTAAAGGCCTAGCTGCCAAGCCATAAACCTAAATAAATAATATCCTATTTGACAGCAAGCATACAAATATGATCATGGCTACGTTCCATTAGAGACTCACAATGACCACGTTCACGACCGCGATTTTTCCCATTCCACTTGCTTGCGGGTGTTACAATCATAAACTGTATCTCTTGACATGGGCCGTTGTGAGCGTTAAGTGATTAAAATTATGACGTCATTAGTGACGTTTTCGCCACGACCATAACGACCGCGGTCGCCAGGTGGAACGGCTGACGGAGCATTTTAGGCGTTGTGAGCTACTAAAGGAACGCGCTGCATATCATCTGTCTAACCTCAAAAATGTCGTCAAAATGCAAGAATTTCGACTGGAATATCTTGTATGTTTTGTAAAACTTTTTATCTTTCAATCTAAGTTCTTTGAATAAGGTGTTATGGACCCCTCTCTCTGATCGACTTGTTACCCATGACCTAACACAAATAAGCCTTTTATTTATTCTTTATTCTTTATTATACACAAAATAGTTACAAATAAAACTACAAAATAGTGGTGATGTACAAAGGCGAGCTTAACCCCAAAAAGAATTTTCTTCCAGCAAACCTATAGGTCTAGCGAGAGTGGGAAAACAAGAGGAAGGGTTGTGTACATGAAAGTTGTTACATAAAAGTACTTATTGAAAATAAATATTACATTATAAACTACATACATACATAAACTTACATACACATATATCTATACATACCTAGTATATACATATATAAAATACATATACATATATATCAGTTAATTAGGATAAATAGTGTTCTTTAACTTTTCTTGTTCTTTATTGTTGTTTCCTTGACTGTTTTTACCTTCTTTTTTTAATGCAAAACGGAAAACACGTCTAAATCGTTTTCCATCTTGATAAAGTATGACGTTTATATGATCGTAAAGCTAATATGTAAAAATGAATAACAGCGTCATTTAAACATGATCATAGAATTTACAGATATTAAATTATTGACATAGACAACACTTTATTATTGTTAAACTTTATTTTGTTTTACACCAAAACAAAAATTACAAAAATGCACGGACAAGACAATAGTTACTTGGTATTAATTAAATTTGTATGATAGATATATGATAGTGTAATTGGGGCCTTAGTGAATGGCAACAATGCCACCAAAAATAATGCGACCAAAAATAATGCGACCGTAGCTCCACCTTTCTAGCTGTATTCGTCTATCCCGCGAAGACGACGTAATTTATCGGGATAAAAAGGCCTTAAGTGTTGCCCCGTGATGTAACGGTGGTCATACACATTCTTACACAAATGAATGTACACAACACATAAAAAATATTTGTATAAGGATTATTGTAATAAAAGTTATCTTTTAATTTTTAAGTTAATTGAGAGCGGGTCCTTCTGACACAAGTATATATTAATACTTAATAGTAGGTCCCAACACCAAGAAAAAAATCTTGTATAAAAATTCTTGTATACACCATGCTGCCTATCGTCCAATCGGCATCACGCTGCCGGTTGGAGTAGAACTGATTGTGTCTGCGCGTAGATTAGCATGACAGTTATATTTGACAGATCAATTGGAATTCAATTCTTTTGACTTGATCATGCCGCCAATCGGCATGTCATGTCAGTGACGTGGCACACAGGATTTTTTTTTTTTTTTTAAGTCGGGGCAAATGCATTTCGCACATACCGGGTCCTTTGCTAGGGATTAGACCGTTGTTGATCATGGAGGCTTTCCACTGAGGCAATCCAAACAGTAATCAACCGACTTGTGTGGAGACTCGACTAATCAATACCCCACTAAAACCACCCTCCTCCCATGTGCCCCGCGCTTATGGCAGGAAAGGCGTGAGATACAGAACGTAGTTACGCCCACACCGATCCTAGCGCACAAGTGCTTGAGAATGCCCCGGGAGAGGCAAACTCACTTCGTCAACAGGGGTGAAGACTCCTCTGCTCCCTAGATGCTAGAGGGCCCCTGCAGCGGTATTTCAGGGAGGGAGGTCATGCGCATACCTGCGCCTCCAGGCTCCCGACTGACGTCGGCGCCCGCGAGACGCATGCACACTACCATCTCTCTCCCTATCTCGTTCCGCGGCCTCCTTATGAGACACTACCGTCTCGCAGAAATTGGCCGCACCCACCCACCAATCGTCGCTGTGCTGCATGGCTTGCACCAGATCGCCCAGCGATTCGATCGGTCCTACAAGTGTCTCGAGTTCAAACCTCTGAGGTGCCCATGCTGCGCACTCGACTAGCGTGTGTAACGCCGTGTCCAGCGCGCCACACTGGCGGCATTGGGGTAACGTGGCACACAGGATGTAACAATACTCGACAACCACTCTACCGAATTGTATTCGAATAGATGATTCGATACAAATTGTTAGTTTTTATTTTAATTTTGAAGTAAGAAAGTATTTTATTGTTGGTTTTATTAATTTTTATTTACTTGATTTACTAATTAAATATTACATAAGTAGAATTAGTTTTATTAATTATTATTATTATTATTTAACAAAATTGGGTTGTTTTGGTCTGACGCTAAAAGGAAGGTTTGCACTGAAAATCAGCGTTGTGTCGGATATAATTCCGGCACAGCAATATGCTGAGTGCAAACCTTGTTCGCTGAAAATGCGGAGTACAAATTCTCAAAATATGCTCTGTGTATAATAATGTATAAGAAATGTAATTACGTCGCTATTTCTTCAAATAAAGTTTTTCTTTTTTTCTTCTTTCTAACCCTTTCAGTTCCTGTGCCTTAAAACCGAATTGATTCAATTGAGTTGATCCGTCTAATAGCAGCGTTAGGTATACAAGCCGTCTAAAGCCGTAAAAAATAAAAATAATAATAACAGCCAAGTCTTCGTAAATGTTAAATTATAATAAACAAAAGTATTTATTTGTAAGACCAATTACTATAAATCAAGTTTTACGAAATTAAGTAAAAAAAATATGAACTAGTTTAGGTTTAATTTTTTTGGAAATTTACATTAATTAAGCATTGCATATTTAAATAAAATATAATTTAAAATTAAAGACAAATTAAACACTGTAAAAGGATATTACCTGTTGTGTTGTGAAAAATATTTGTAAATTATTTTAGACTAATATTCGCCCGCGGCTTGGTCCACGTTTTAAATAAGGGCGAAGTTTTTCAAGTAGCCCTCCCAAGCTATATCCTAAACTATACAAAATAACGGAAAATACTCAAAGGAGTCACTAAAGCGGTATCGTTAGATTTCATTAGATTTTGATTACAAAATCTATTTATTACCTTAGTCAGAAATCGAATCCGCTGATTTTGAAATAATAAACATTTTCTCTATTATTACACCAAATAGTGTAGCTGGTATGGATAAATTTGTATAATGAAATTCACGTGAAGCGCGATCAGACAAAAACGTGAGAATTGTATTCCTTCTCCGTTCCTGCACGCGGCCTCTTCTGCTGCCGGACGGCCTGTCGTAAGAAACGACAGAACAACCCACAGCCGGGTGTGGAAGGGTATTTGCCCGTCTGGATGCTTCCACCCCTGGTCTAGAGTATGCCGCCATAACAACCTTGAGTCTGCCCTTCAAAGAGCGGCAGCACGCTGGTAGCACCTATGGTGTTACAAATATCCATAGACGATGGTAACCACTTTCCATCAGGTGGGCCGCGTGCCTGTCTGCTGAACTTATGCAATAAATAAATAAAAAAACAAACAAATAAAAAATCTAAGTTTTTTTTGGAATCTGCTGCTCCGATAATGTCACCCTAATTTTTATTTCAATATTTTAAATTCATTGCACAAAGTAAAGCATGCTAAAGATTATTGTATTATGTTTTTTATTTATATACTAGGATATGCCCGCGACTTCGTCTACGCCTGAATTGGAAATTCCGCGGGATTCCCGGGACACAAAATATCGCAACATTTAAAAAAGAATTTAAGCTGTCGATTTAGTGGAAACTGTGTCGGAATAAGCTAATTTTTATGCATCCGAACAACTTCAAAGCCCTCCCGGGACTATTCCCGCGGAATTCCCAGGATAAAAAGTAACGCAGAGTTTAAGTCTAAGAATTAGCAACGAAAACCGCATCGAAATTAACCCAGTAGTTTTTACGTGAATCCCGAACAAACAGACCAAACGACAAACAGACAAGTAATCTAAAAAAATGCATTTTGTTCTCCGTCGTTTATATAGTCTATTCCAGTTTTTTTTTATAGTTTCAATGTACAGACACGTCACGTTTAAAATGTTATAATTTTATAGATTTATAATTATTTATTCACAGGAAGCAAAATTAATTAAAGCAAAGGTCTTTATAAACCCCTGAAATTTATTTTATAAATTTTTTACACTGTATGTATTTTTTTTCAGGCAAAATTAAGTCGATTTGATGACACGATTACAGACTATATAGCGGAGATCGCCGATGACCACAGAACGATTGAAAAGCTTCGAGCTGACATCGGTATGTGTTATATTGACGTATATCTTAGCGTATGGACTCAGTGCCCGCTCTATTCGAGCGTGCAGCGTTCGTGACAAACGCATGGAAAGGGAAACACTAGCGGGTGTCCCTAGTGGCGGCCGGCTGGTGCGACGGCTCCAGCGGCATATTTGCGTTGAGCGACGCGTCGTGTATAGGAACGCTGCACGCACCGCTCCGCTGCACGCTCGGATCGTGCGTGTACTGAGACCGTAGATAAACTAATTTAAATGTATCTAAACGCTAACGAGTGTCCCTAGTGCCAGCCGAGATGTGCGTCGAACGGGGCGTCGCGTACAGGTTTAAACCAGTATGTGAACGATGAACGCCGAGCGTGCACTCAGGCCACTCAGTTTTTATTAAACTAAAACACCATTTAATAAAATCAAGTGCAGGTATTTTAAGAAAAACATAAGTACCCTCAATTTAATGTCGTTACTTTACGAAATTTTTACAATTATATCGCAATCTGCGACACATATATATATATACATACATACATACATAATATCACGCCTGTTTCCCATGGGGGTAGGCAGAGACTATGGATCTCCACTTGCGACGATCCTGATAAACAACTTTCGCTTCACCTACTTTCATTAATCTCTTCATACATGCACGTTTATTTGAAATGCTTTTTACCTGACCTCTCTTTAACACTTCTGATATTTGGTCATGGTGTGTTCGTCTCGGTCTACCGGCAACAACCCTACCATTCACAATACTGTCATACACCTGTTTTGTGATTCTACTTTTATATATATATATATATATATATATATATATATATATATAAATAGATAATTTTATAACCGTAACTAAAAAAGCCGTAGTAGCTTAGTGGTTAGCCCACGCGTCCGAAACTCAAAGGGCGCGGGTTCGAATTGTCAAACCCGTCAGTCCGCCTTAGACAAGCGTGGCGGGTATACTGTCCATTTCCCTATAAAAATGGGAGGCCCGAGCCCAACAGTGGGACGTTTGTGGACTGTTATTATTATTTATGTTCATATCCCTATTACATTACTTATAGCTGAAGTGTTTCTACCTGACATGCATTGTTACATTTTGGCCAATTAAACAAAGATTTTTAACTAGCATTTGCCCGCGACTTTGTCAAATTGGACAGGTAACAAAGATTACATTTAGAGTGGGGTCTAGATATAAGTCGCATTTATTTATTATGAACTAGCCGTGCCCCGCGGTTTCACCGGCGTGGTGATGGAAAACCACAAAACTACACTACATCTTTATAAATTATGTGTTATTCTGATTTGTAAGCTATTTATTATAGTTTCATTAAAATCCGTTCAGTAGTTTTAGTGTGAAAGAGTAACAAACAAATTCTTACAAACTTTCGCGTTTATAATATTAGTAGGATAGATCCGAACTTTTTCGTGGTTATTTTTTTATAATACCCAAAATTCACTTTATATCTCAAATAATAAATATAACTATAGCGCTTCTAAATTTATTTTGCTAAATATAGAATCAAAGGTTATTTTCAGCAGAGTATTGGATTTTTTAGTATGAAAATACATGAATCCCGGCAATTCCCGTAAAGACTAGGGATAAGTAATCTTACTACAAGAATTCACAACTACAATTTTTTTACTAAAAATTTCATCGATCAGTGAAAATTTCGCATCGGAATCAATTTTTTTTTCGTAAAGGTCACTATACCTCTCCCAAAAAAAATCTGTATGATTCTCGGGATATAACGTACCGCAGATTTTACGTCCGGGGATTTACTATCGATCAACGAAAACCGCATTAAAATCGGCCCGGTAGTTTTTACGTGAATCCCGAACAAATGGACAAACACAAAAAATGCAAGAAACAACACTATAGTTTCACAGTTTTATAATATTAAAGATAGACTATATTATATATACCCTAAGTGTTACTCTGATTTATAAGCTACTAGTTGAAACCGGCCAAGCTTCACTGTTGCTCAGCCTGATCTCGTTTCCGTTGGTAGATACTTCGTAATGACGCATGGCTGCGGATGATGCTCCAAGGGGACAACTAATGGCGCGTTCTTATATCTTACCCAACCGTTTATTTACCTTATTATCGGAAAACTCGACATAAGCTCCATACAAGTAATCTCAAAATTCGATCGATGGTAAGGCAAGCGATTGTATAGTAAGACATAGAAACCAGCCATAAGCTTTCACCCGTACTCAGAACACCGAGAGGTGAGTGCGGAGGTGTTATGAATCTGAATCTCAGTTACACAGGTCTCACTGTAATATCATTTTATCTTATTCAGAGGAAGCTCGAGCACTGGCCGATGCGATGCATGCTCGGGAACTTGCTGCCGTGGAAAGCTTGGAGACTATAAAGAAGACCGTAACAAGACTGGAGAAAGAATTGGATGCGAGGAAGAGAGCTGGAGATGACGACGCGTAAGTTCTTCTTTAAGGTTACGTGGCGATTTTCGCATAAACATAATTCAAATTCAAACGTTTTTATTCTTAATTCAAACCAAGTTGTCTATGTTTTGGTGTACAATAAAGAGTTACCTTACCCAAGTTCCACTGGCAATCATTTTTTGAAGGTCATGTAAGTAAGGTCATAAAAAAATAATAGACAAATAAGACTTTATTACTCACCTAAATACACTATTACTAATAATGCATATTTACAAGTTTGTGGCGAAACAACAAGCGGCCTTATCGCTAAAAGCGATGTCTTCCAGCCAACATCTATTAAAAGAAATTCTTAACTAATCTGGCGATGTAAGTGGAGGAAAAAATAAAATATAGGATTGTATACATTTTGTACATAAATCCAAACATATTTATAGTAAGTAGTGTTACGACCGACAAAGACAAATTCACACCTGCATACCTGTTTTGCACATTTTCTTACCTTTCGGCATTTGGACTTCTTGTGTTTACTATGTGTTTAAAATTTGTGATTAGAAAAACAGCCCATTGTGTATTGTAATCTTTTATGTTAATCATTAGCCAGGCGTGATTCTAAGACATTTGGTCCACGCGGTCAGGCAGACATATTGCATCTGTGCCATATGAAGCAATGCCCCAATGGAGAGATGAGCAGTCAAGCGATAACTGTAGTAAGAAACTGAACTTCGAATAAGACATGAAATTTCACTGTGCGTAGGCCAAGGTGGCCGCTCAAGAATCGTGCCGGAGCCATTATTTAGTGGTAGAATGTGGCTTTGAACCTGCGAGATAACTAGTTATAAGTTCAAATCAGACACAAATGTAATAATAAATACTAAGAAGCTCGTTTTTTTGAAGATCAGTTTGTATCGTCAACTAGTGTTAAAATAATATTAACTTTTTTAGTCATACACTTTTTATGAATATGACCATTGTATGTATGACGTGTATAAAGTAACGGTTGTGATTTTTAGATGCGGAAATGGAATGTGAAATGCATTAAGTGATATGGTAGATTACAATGGTAACTAACCTTAAGTTTTTATAGACATTTTATTAACTTTTTTTAGTAAACGGTATTAATATATTTTTTAAACGGAGGAAATTCGTGTCTTTCCGGGGACAGTGAAAGATTCCTTTAGCGGCGACTATGTGCTGTTTTTGTCATATTGTCACGGAACCATATCATCACAGCATATAACGGTCCTTTGCTGGGCTTGGAACTTTCACTTGACACGGCGCATTGGGAGGTTTGACTGTATGGCAACGCTGATTCGCTTGACGTCGTGATGTATGTCATGAGGCCACCACACATACCAATGGCCTCAAAACAAGAGATGCCGAAAACCGCACGAGATGTAGAAGAAGTACTACTAACCCAATGGGAATGTAAAGCTAAAAGAAAGAAAGAAAGAAAAAAGTTTAATTGATGAAATAGCGACGTACTTACATTGCTGACATGTGTCTTAAAAATAAAAACATATTTTGAGAATTTATACAACGCATCTTCAGCAAACAAGGTTTGCACTCAGCTTATTGCTGTGCCGGCATAATATCCGACACAACGCTGATTTTCAGTGCAAACCTTCCTTTTGGCGAAATACTAAATCGACCCAAATATTTTGTGAATTTAATTTAAAAACTATTTAATTTGTAAATAATAATATATACCTAAATAGAATAAACAGTATAAATATTTTATTAACTTTATGATTTAAATTAAAAAAAATATAACTCATGCTTGTCTATATTGTAACATGCTCGAATGTTAAAGATGATCACGGAACACTGAAAATCTAAAAATTTGTACTATAGTATACTAGTGGAGCCAGCAGATGTGGTCCTGCCCTAAAAAAATAAAATTTAAAACCCGATTGCAGCGCAATCTACCAGGTCCAATTGAAGACTCCATGGAAAAAACCCGAATTTGTCACCTTTTTTTCGAAATAAATCTGTGAATGCGATTTTGTGGGGAATTTCTGGTACTATACAATAATAAACCGAACAGGGTAAAACACAAATTGATCTTAGAGTTCTTGACGTGTAAAAAAATCGCATGCAGGGAAAAGGTAGCATAGAATACCTAAACAGTCCAGGAAAAAAACGGGTTTATCAGCGACATAATATATCACTTTTCCCTGTTAAATCTGACTTAAGGTATCTTTTAATTTTTTTATGCTTGAAACCTTTTTGATTTTTAAGTGATTCAATTTATATTTTTGGTTTATTGTGAAACTTATGGTGTTAACGCCGACCTATTTGATCACCGCCTCTTTTTTCCTTTTTTTCTTTCGCCGCATCTGTCACTATGTAATGTGACAAGTCTACGTCCGACCGCTGAACGCACCGCTGCTTCCGCGCAAACCTCGCCGCGCTTTGTGTATTGTGCCGCATTATATTAGGTTGGGGAAAAAGTTTCTTCGCATTTTATATAAAAATTCAAAAAGTTTTTTATAAAGTTTATTTACATTTGACTAAAGTATATAGGTGCCATTTTGTTGGATAACTTTTTGCCATCTTGTAGGCAGGGACGTGATCCCATTGCTATAAAAATTTTGGGGCTTCTGATCAAAAAACTGCGACAAGTGGTTTTGGCAGTCCTCTCGTGATGTTAACCTGACACTGCCTAAGGAATTCTGCAGAGACCGAAACAGGTGAAAATCTGAAGGTGCAAGGTCAGGACTACACGGCGGATGCATTAACACCTCCCAGCCAAACTCTCGTAATTTTTGCTGAGTGGCTAAAGATGTGTGAGGTCTAGCGTTATCATGGTGAAAAACTACACACCTTCTGTTGATTAATTCCGGCCGCTTTCTCTCAACTTTTTGCTTTAATTTCATCAGTTCTTCGCAGTATAGTTCAGAATCGATGGTCCTGCCTGGCGGTAACAGCTCATAATGAATAATGCCCTTCCAATCCCACCATACACACAGCATCACCTTGTTGCGAGTTAACCCGGGTTTCGCCACAGTCTGTGAAGCCTGACCGGCCTTTGACCACGATCTTTTTCGCACGTTCTTGTCGTACGTAATCCACTTTTCATCACCAGTTATCAGCTTCTTCAAAAATGGTTCGGTTTCATTACGTCGTAATAAAGAATCACAAATGAGTACACGGTTCATTAGGTTTCTTTCAGTGAGCTCATGAGGCACCCAAATATCGAGCTTTTTTGTGTACCCAGCATTTTTCAAATGAGCCAAAACCGTTTTGTCGTCTATTCCTAGTTCTACAGCTACACCGTAACTACTAATATGCCGACCTTGCTCCACTTGTTCAAAAATGGCATCAATTTTGTCCGTAACAAGGCGACCAGAGCAACGTGCATCTTTGATATCAAAATTTCCGGATTAAAAACGCTTAAACCAAATTCGCGCTACTCTCACAAATACTGCATTAGGTCCATAAACATCTCAAATTTTTTTCGCGTCTTGTGTTGCATTTTTACCTTTTTTGTAGTAAAATTTTAAAATGTATCGAATTTCTTCATTAGATTCACTCATTTTAACAATAAGAAAAACAAATGAAAATCCCACATTTTCCTAATTTGAATTTGGAATTGTCTTCTTTAAAATTAAAACTTTTTAATGATACCAAAACCAGCCAGATACAAATTGTATAGCCAAAGAGATCTTATTACAAGTTCATACATACTATATGCGAAAAGATTTTTTCCCCAACCTATTACACCCGCTTTTTTTTTTTTCAGGCGGGGGAATGCATTTCGCACATACCGGGTCCTTTGCTAGGGATTAGACCGTTGTTGATCATGGAGGCTTTCCACTGAGGCAATCCAAATAATCAACCGGCTTGTGTGGAGACTCGACTAATCAATACCCCACTAAAACCACCCTCCTCCCATGTGCCCCGCGCTTATGGTAGGAAAGGCGTGAGATACAGAACGTAGTTACGTCCACACCGATCCTAGCGCACAAGTGCTTGAGAATGCCCCGGGAGAGGCAAACTCACTTCGTCAACAGGGGTGAAGACTCCTTCTGCTCCCTAGATGCTAGAGGGCCCCTGCAGCGGTATTTCAGGGAGGGAGGTCATGCGCATACCTGCGCCTCCAGGCTCCCGACTGACGTCGGCGCCCGCGAGACGCATGCACACTACCATCTCTCTCCCTACCTCGTTCCGCGGCCTCCTTATGAGACACTACCGTCTCGCAGAAATTGGCCGCACCCACCCACCAATCGTCGCTGTGCAGCATGGCTTGCACCAGATCGCCCAGCGATTCGATCGGTCCTACTAGTGTCTCGAGTTCAAACCTCTGAGGTGCCCATGCTGCGCATTCGACTAGCGTGTGTAACGCCGTGTCTAGCGCGCCACATTGGCGGCATTGGGGTGAAGGCAAGCAGCCCGCAATCTGACACAGATACTTATCGAAGCAACCGTGCCCGGTAAGTATCTATGTCATTCTGAAGGTCAGGGTCCCGCGTTTCCGCGAGAGCCATCGCAACAGCTGCGGTCGGACCGCTTCCACCGTGTCAATGCCAGCAACAGGGTTTTCCAACTCTACTGACCAAGATTGGATCATGGCCGCGGTTTCCCGTGTCCTGATCACCTGGAGTTCGGCGGACGAGGCCCTCACGGGTGAGGGCATCCTGTCGGGAGCGCCGAACTTTGGCTATCACGTCCGCTTGGAGAGGCCAGGGCGGATCGCCTGCCAAGAGTGTCGACGCCGTCCACGACACTGTACGGTATCCTCGGATGGTCCTCACCGCCAGGACCCGTTGTGCGCGGCACAGCAAAGTCCTATTGTGGCGGTGAAGTGCAGTGGACCATACGGGTGCACCGTACAAGGCCATACTCCTAAGGATGCCCATGTAGAGTTTCCTAGTCGTCGTCCCCGGTCCCCCCACGTTGAGAAGAAGCCGAGAGAGGGCGCCTGCGCACCTCACGAGCTTGGGAACTAGCTGCTCAAAGTGCGCTTTGAACAGCCATTTCCCATCAAGAATTAGCCCCAGATATTTCATCTGGGGGCCTACATGAATGTCCACCCCTTGGACTGTAACGGACAAGTCCGCGGGGGGATTACGAAACCGCCTCTGGAACATGATGGCCTCCGTTTTCGCGGGGGAGACCTTCAAGCCCAGCCTACCTATTCTTCGGACCACGATCGCCAACCCGGCGTTGGCGAGGTCCACGGATTCCGCGAATGACGCAGCGCGTGCCGTGAGTAGGGTGTCATCCGCACCTATTACACCCGCTTACATCAACCCACATATTGGAGGATGCCCGCTGTATCGTTCCAGCTGGTCCACTAGTCGAAAGAACCGCAAGACGAGAAGAAAGGATTACGAGGAAGAAGTACCTGCCGCTGCGAAACCCGCATCATTCGTAGCGTGTCTGATGCGGCGACCTTATCCTGTAAATCTTTTCCTTCTCTTTTATCCCCGCTCCTGTCAGCACTCGTCCACATATGGATTTCGGAAGCACATGGTTCGAAACTGAAAAATGCGATATCTTAAAATCAATATTGCTTGACAAGTTCATCTTTTTCCCTAGGGGTCTTCAATTGTGAATCTAAACCATCTGGGGACTCGAACAGATACAAAATTTCATCAAGATCGGTCCAACCGTTTAGGAGGAGTCTAGTGATATACGCAAATAGACACTAACATTACAATTTTATATATAAAGATTGCAGTAATATACAGTGGAAAAGAAAAACCTACTTATTTGTCTTATCATGTCAAATCTAAGAAATTATATGGTACATAAATAACATATGTTTGGAAAGGAAACAATAAATATATATAATTATGTGATTTTAACTTCGATAATTATATATTTTGCTTTAATTTTATACCATAAATGAAATTTAAAGTGCATAGATATTTATCATTTAAAAATCATATATTTGATTCGATGATAACTTTTTTATGGTCTAATAATTTTTATGGCACTAAATAAAAATACTTACAATTTTAAGCTGTTTTATAAATGAAAATAGAACGATAGAAATTATTTATTTAACTGGAAAGCGATGATACTCTTAAACGTCTTTCGTTGTTCCTTTTCGTTTTAGAGCTCTTTTGCTTGTTTTTTTTTTATATTCAAGTGCATTTTTCATTATATATTCCATTTTTTGTGTTATAACGGCCTATATTATTGTAGTATTTAAGAAATCTTTGTTCTTTCTTTCTCAGAAAGTAATGAAGAAAAATATTTATTTCTAAAAATTCTACTACACTTAATAACAATTAATAATAATAACAATAAGAGTCAACACCATCATTGTACTCATAGCGGTGTCGGGTAGACACGGACGTCTGTTTTTTATATGTGTCTATTTTTTAGAGAGAGAGAGATATATATTATATGTATTAAAAACATAAAAAAGAATAAATACATATACATGTATGATAACAATTTCCAGCGCCTTTGACAAAGTGAGTCACAACATCTTACTACAGAAATTAAGACATTTCGGTGTACATGGGTCACTATTGCACTAGTTCCGGTCATATTTAGCTAAAAGACTACAGAAACTGTGGTTGTTAATGGTAGCGAATTGCAGCCGTACATTGCTTCTTAAGGTGTACCTCAGGGTTCTCACCTTGGCCCTGTGCTATTTTTAAATCTTTATCAATGATATCGTTACTAAAATCATTCACTCTAAGGTAAGGTACCACTATTTGCTGACGATATTAAGATATTTAAAACTATACATTGTGCTGTAGATTCCTTACAAATGCAAGATGATTTAGGAAGAGTCGAGAAGTGTTGTATAGATAATGACATGAAACTTAACCTTTCTCAATGCTACCACATCAAATTTACCAAAAAGAAATTTCGGCAAAATTTGTTTATATACTCAATAACAATAAAGTACAAACAAGTAACTCGATATAGAATTTAGGTATTTTGTTTGACAGCTCTCTTCAATTTAATCTTCATGTTGACTCTATTGTGCAGAGAACAACAAGGATGTTAAATTTTTTAATAAGAAATACAAAAGACTTGAAACAACCTCTCACTAAAATTATATTATACAACACTTTAGTTCGTTGCCATTTAGAATATTGCTCATGTATCAGGAATCCATCCTATAGTGTTCATTCTCAAAGGGAATTCTCAAGTGGAAAAAAACTCAAAGATCCTTTACCAAACACTTAGCGTACATCTCGTCTGGAATCTCACACCGTTGCCCCTACTTTATGCGGTTGTCACATTTTAGAATGTAAACGTTTAGCAATCGCCGAATGATGTTCGATGTTTGTTTTTTGCATAAACTCCTCAACAATAGCATAATGTGTACAAATCTTAGCCAAGACATAAAAATAAGTGTGCCTCGTCTGATTCCACGACATGCTATTACGAAAATCTTCTACATTCCTCCGATTAAAACCAACCTAGGCCTCAGCAGCCCTATCTATCACAAGAATGTGCAATACATACAACCGTGTAAACTCAAAATTAGATGGTCTTGATATTTTCCACAAAACATATAATTGGCTTAAAAATAAAGTGTTGACATCAGCTGTGACTATAAAATAAATGATAAGCCGTTCATGTTTCCACTTGTACATAGTTATATGTTTATTTTTATTTTATTCTTTTTGTTTCTTTTTTATTTTCTTTGCTTTACCTTATTAATTTTGACAACATTATTTATATATTCATTTACATTTAACTATATTTGTACTTGACATATGCATACTATTGACATTAATTAATTAAATTATTAGTATATTGAAATTTGAATTGTAAATGCTATGCACTACTTTAATAATCCACACATCAGAACTTTGTTTGATTTGTAATGTAATATAATAATGTGTGTGCTGTTGGTGTGCCTTAAATAAATAAACAATAATAATTAAATTGTGTGCCGCAATTTGCGAAATGAGGTTGGCAATCAGTATTTTGCTGGGCCGAAACATAATCCGCCACAACACTGATTTTCAGTGCCCACCTTCTTAAGGAGAAGGTAAGAAGAAGCAAAATTAAAATTATGGTAATAATAAAAATTGGTAAAAAAAAGTCAACATAAGTACCTAAACGTTACAAACTTATTATGTATACATCTTCTGTCTAAAATTTCATTGACTCTTTTCGGGCTGATCAGACGAAAACGAAGGACGAAAAGATTTTGAGAGTAAGCCCGGGGCCGTATTAGCCTCTGACCGCATCTGTGGTTGAGCTGGTTAAGGCTTCCACGGCCGAGCCCACTGAAATGCAGAATTCGTGTTGCCCTGACGACGACATGTTTGGCCAGTGGTCGGCAAAGTGCGGCTCGTGAGCCGCGTTGACTCTTTCTCTCTCTTTGACTCCTTGGTTGCGGCTCTTTCGCGAAAAGTTTTGGTGTAGATACGGAATATTATTTAAAAGTAGAAATTTCCGCGAGATTCCCGGGACACTAACTATCGCTGCACTTAAAAAAAGAATGCAAGCTGCCATTTTAGTGGAAACTGTGTCGGAATAAGCTAACCATTTTAAATAAGTCCCAGAAAAATTCCCGCGAGATTTTCAGGATAAAAAGTAGCGCAGATTTAAAGTCTAAGAATTAACTGTCGATCAGCGAAAAATGCAACGAAATCGACCTAATAGTTTTTACGTGAATCCTGACAGCAAACAGACAAGAAATTTAATAAATCATTGTGTTCTCTATCGTTTATATAGTGTATTCCAGTTATTTGTTTTTTTAATAGCTTCAATTCAGATAGATAATACCTATTATGTTATCTATCTGAAATAGATAGATAATATTGTTACAACCTGAACGCCGACAAAAGACAAATTCACACCTGTAGACATTTTACTTTGTGTTTAAAATCTGTGATTAGAAAAACAGCCCATTGTGTATTGTAATCTTTTATAGTAGCCATTAGCCAGGTGTGATTCTAGGAAATTCAGTCCACGCGGCCGAGTAGATATATTGTATTTGTACAGTATAAAGCAATGCCCCAATTGAGAGATGAGGCAGTCGAGCGATAACCGCAAGCGGAGCAAGACTTGTGTACATTCGGTAATCTATTTAGTGACGGACTTTGCACGTGTTATTGAATCGAGCTTTACGTTTGGACTGGCTGTATTCAGTTATATTTGTACCTGTGTTATACGTGTTTGTATAGTTCTAATAAACTCTATAGTAATTCTAACGGCTTTTTAATTCGAGTTCCGTAACTCGTAACAATATAATAGATAATACCTATTATAGACTTGCCTTGTAAGAGACGAGTAAACTTATTCAACCGCAAGCCTTCAGAAAAGAGGCACTTTTTAGAAAGCAACAATAGCACGGATAGTCGCTAGTCATGTGAGATGGCCGACGGAGGAAGTTTTAAAAAATATACTTACTACTTATTAGTTAAAGTTGAATTAAATCAAATATTACTCAAAATTAATGATCACGATGATCTGACGAGACTAAATGCTGCCGCGATTGCAGCCAGTCTGTCTCGTTCATCGGTTGGCAGGGTGGCTCCGAGGCTTCCCAAGAAGGTCTCCACTCAGCACTATCTCACACGCAAGCATGAGTCACCCATCGGTGGCTGGAATGAGGTGTTTTCTTTGAAGTTTGTAAAGAAAGCTGTTGTGGCAGAAGTAACAGGGTTGCTTCGTATGTGTAGAAAACCGTAGGCTTATCGCACATAATACGCTCGTAGACATAAGTATTATCGCCGTCGAATTGTTGCCCGCCTAAAAGTATTAAAGCATAGCTTGAGTTAAAAAAAACGGTTCCATGAATATACCTCAACTTTGTATTGATTATATTTGACTCTTTTGGAACGGTAAGCCTAGGGCTTAGAACATCGCGGGTGTGGCCCCTTGGGGTATAGAGGTTCTCACTCACCCGCATATGCAGTCGAGATGAGAGCTCGAGTCTTCCCCGCGCGCTCATCTCTCCTCCCGTGCGGCGCGTTACAGACCGCCCCACGCCAAAGAGAGCATGACGATGCCTCCCATCCCATTGCATGGCAATGGAAGAGGCCTCGTGAGGGGGGCCCACCCCTGCCAGGGCTACGGAGAGGCTAGGTAATTACCCGTAGCCCTGGCATAAGGCGAAGGACTGAACACCCAGAGGTTTTAGTGAGTATCCCTAACCGGGGTGGCAACAGCATGGCACCAGTTCTGACTGAGCATGCCCAGTCAGAACTGGTGCCATGCTGTTGCCACCCCCGATCTGGCGAATCCCACACACAGGTCGCGAATTATTCCCCCAAGGTTCTGCCCTTGTCGCGGCTTATGGTCCTCGAGCGGATATCCCCTGTCTAAAAAAAAAGGGGGCTTAGAAAATGTACTTACACCTTTTTGTCCTAGAGACTACGCTAATGCTTTTCAATCTTTTTTAATACGCTACTCCTTTACAGGTTGATAATTTTTGGCGACCCCCTTGGGTCATGACAGACAAAAAGTAATTTAAAAGACTACGTTTATGTTTTTGTCTATTTTGTTCTATATTCATTATTAGAACCTGTACTCTGCAAAAAGCTACTGAGCTTAGAAAGTACCTAAATACGAGGTATAAATTTAAATTGCCTTTTCCCTTTTGCCGGCGACCCCCGAGCAAGGCGCTGCGACCCCCCTAGGGGTCGTGACCTACAGATTGAGAAACACTGGTCTAGGCTAACAGTTTCACGATATTCTATGAGAGCGTGGTATCACACCAGTCGAGCAGGGTCCCAATTCTGCAATTTCAATATCTTGGCATTACGAAGATTTTATTTAATTTTTTATTGCAGAAGTTCAGCAGACAGGCAGACGATCCGCTTGATGAAAAAAGGTTACCATCGCGTATGGACATTTGCAACACCAAAGGTGGTACAAATGCGCTGCTGCTCTCTAGAGAGAGACTGGAACCTGGTCACTAATGCCGTAACACAACTCAAAGTTGTTATGGCGACATACTCTAGACCAGGGGTGGTAGCCATCCAGTCGGGCAATTGCCCTACCACCTGGATGTGAGTTGTTTTGTCGCCTCCTACGACAGGCCGCCCGGCCGCAGGAAATCGTATTCTTTCTCCGTTCCTGGACGGATACAAATTATATAATAAAAAATAAGTGCTTAATTATTATTAAAGGAATCTAAGCATTCAACTGTTTGACGATACATACCACATAGAGCCAACAAAGAGCAACTTCATTGAGTTGCTTCGTTGGGTTTGTGTGTATGCGGCCTTATACTATTAAATTGCATTCATTAGTAACGCCATTCTATTGCTTTTATTCATGACTTCCTTGCTAATAAATTTGTTAGTGTGAGATACGTTGTTTGTTTGTCATGACCTAATGGCCTCGCGGATAAATCGACTCAATCGAAATATGGCAATAATCCAGTATCAGTTGTACTTGTAGCTTTCACCTTACTCAATTTTAAATTATACATGTTAGATTAATTATTACACTATTGTAACGAGTTTGATTACTGAATCTGTAATATTTGAGGGTAGTTTATCAATTACTCCACTACTCGGCTCGTTCCTTAATCGAGTATAAAAGCGCCAAAAAAGTCGTACTCCGAATTTGGTCCGATGAAGATTTTTATTTCGGTTTTGGTCGAATGCACATGTAGTAGCACTCTAGTTAAACTAATTGTTGTGCGAAAATCATAATCTATAATTAAATGTACTTAATAATTATTAAACCGGCTTTTTTTGTATTTAGGACAACGAACAATTACACCACGCAGAAGTACGCTGAGAATAAATGCGGTTTAGAAATGAGTGATTCTCTTTTAATCTCTGATGATAGATAGCTTTGCCATTTCTTGTCGGCTATTATATATAAGAAAAAAACTGTTAAAACTAAATATTACTTTACCCTGATAAGTTTTTAAGCTACAAGACAATTTGGTAAAAACTGCACCCTCTTAAAGTCGTAGTTTACAAGTCAGTTGTGTAATTTCAAAATCTAGCTATTGATTCCGACAGATATTACACCACAGCATAAACTAATATTATGAACTTTAACGATATGTACAATCGCGGCATGAAAAGGTTCGTCACTTAAAGTCAACTTTTACTTGCACGAGTACAAGAAACAGTACCGTAAATATTTTAATAAATGTTACGTTTATAAAATATAGAAACGTGTAAAAAGAAAATTGCAGTGTTGACAATGACAGACACTGAGATTATCAATAATTTTAATCATCAAAAACAAATGTTTTACATCTCTTAACAATATTTTTAGATATAGAAAATCAAACAACTTTGATCTAAGTATGTTTAAACTTTATTGTCAAACAGTTAAACATCATTTTTTTGTTGGAATAGTCTGATCTGTGACTTAATTTGAACAGGTAGCATATGCTTGCAGAACGTTTAATGAATGAATTTGAAAACTGGTGAATCTTTTCATAACGCGACTGTGCATTTAATAGTATTTATTAAAATTATGGCGAGCCATATCATATTTTGATACGGTGTTAACGTCATACGTCAGCAAATGTCATGCAAGACAATAAAGGTCTTATTCATATTGAGTTAGAGCAAGTTTGTAGGCTTCTTTAAGAACTTTAAACTAAAACCAACTTCGTCTAGCTCAATACGAATAAGACCGTAAATAAACAATTTGAAAATGTTTAATATGTTAAGAAAATATTTCGAATTTTCCCAGATTAAGTGATGTACAGTCCTGGTATGAAAAGATTTTCCAGTTTTCAAATTGATTAATTTAACGTCCCACGAGCACATGTTACCTTTTCAAACTAAATCACAGAATAGACTGTTCCACAGAAAATTATGTTTAACTGTTCGACAATAAAGTTTAAAATTACTTAGATCAAAGTTGTTTGATTTTCTATCTTATCTAAGAATATTTTTTTAGATATAAAATCTTTTTATTGGTCTTAGTATTTATGATGAGCATAGTCATTATATTCTCTTTACTTCTGAACCTCAGTGTCTGTCATTGTCAATATTGCAATTTTCTTTTTGCACGTTTCTATATTTTATAAACGTAACATTTATTAAAATGTTGGCAGTACTGTTTCTGGTACTCATGCAAGCAGAAGTCGACTTTAAGCAACAACACGTTGTAGTTAACAGCAATAACACATTGCGAAGCGGTGTACATAGAATGGGAAGTAAAATTAAATTTTAACCTATATGTATGACCTTCAAAAAGTGTTCTCCAGTGGAACTTATTTTGAATAAAAACTTTTGAATTTGAATTTAAGGCGACGAACCTTTTCATTCCACGTCTGTACATTGTAAAAATACTAGGAACACAAATAAATTAGAAACTCCCACGTGTAGGGTCCTAAAGTTTACTCGTACAATAGTTTATAGGGCAAAGTGTAATGCACTTCAACAAAATTCTAATTAAAGTGTAAGAGCTTTCAGTAAACAACTTTAAATTTTCTATGCTCAATTTTTTTTTACGTCAGTGGTGCAACTTCGGCAGTGAAAGAGAAAGAGAAGTTTGAAAAGGAGAAAGCGAGACTGCAGGGAGAGTTGGACGCCCTTAGACTTAGATTGACGAACGCACTGAACTACCAAGAAGAGTTGGAGCAGAGGAACACAGCGGCAGATGAGAGTATCGCCAAGTTGGAAGAACAGTTAGAGGTAATTTCGATCAGATACTTACTCCGTTGACGCAGTGACCCAATTTTGAAAAGTTATGACGATGTTCATTAAGGATTTGTTTTAGGTGAATAGGTGACAAGATATGTGGGGGTGAAATTAGTAGAACTGTTTTAATTTCTTAAACAAATATTCAATCTACTTTTAACATCTTAAAACATCCCGAAATAACACATCTTACTATGTATAATACCATCGTCTTTCGTCCAGTACTAGCACTCAACCCACGCTACCATTCGATCGTCTCTAGTTTTTTTATGCCACCATCGTCTGTTCTTTATCTTTTGAAATCTCTTCTTTCATTCATCATCTATCTATCTCACTCACACATAATTCGGAAACCTACACACATCCACAGATATTAGCTTTCACTGTTAAAACGTGTGTGTGCGAGCGTGCTTGCGTGCTTGCGCGTGTATGTGTGTGTGTGCGTGGCCCCATAACTTTGAAACTATGAAGCAGAAATTTTGAGATACTCTGAAGCTTTGAGAGGTGTAATCAAGATAAATAATTCCAGCATAGTTCTACCACGTTACAAAATAGCTTCAAACATACTTTAAAAAAAAAGTTTTGACAAATAACGATCGAGTAGTTTCTGTTGCATGCTTTTTATGCCACCGTACCCAAATGACCAAAGCAGTAGATGTCTGTCATGTCCACAGAACTGTTCCTAGATCGTCGACTGTCACGTACTTGCCCGATTTTATCTTTCTTTGTTCTGGTAAACAAGTAAAAAAATGCTCGGATATAATTGTTTCAGGAAGCAGACAATAACGCTGTGAGGCAAAATCGCCTGGTCGATCATTTGAAGGGCGAAAGTGCAACTCTGAAGTCGGAAGTGGAACACCGCGGAGTGACAATTGGCAGTTTGAATGAGAAGGTACAGTTTCAAAATTATCAATCTTTTTGGGCCTCGCCATCTCCAAAGTATGACATACCTGCCACGCTTACCCTGAGGCAGATTGGTCGATTTCAAACATCGGTAATAATCAAAGTGCACATTTCTTAACTATGACTTTCACCGCCAGCACAGGTAATGGTAACTATACATATTATATAGTTAAGTTGGAAGACATAGACACAGACCTGTTTCTAACTATGTAGCATCGTCAAGCGCAAAGTTGGTTAAAATTTATTTAAACTCGGATTATCTGTTTAAGGGCCAATTTTTCAATCACCAGATATAAGTTATTCTATAAAATAACACAACATGGGAAAATTAGAAATGACTATTGCATGAATAAAACAGTTGAATTGTTTCACTTTTAAATTAAGTCAAGTTATAATTTATTCAACCAATAAATTTTATCTGGTGATTGAAAAATCGGCCCTAAGCATCTTACATCTCTGTAGTTTTCTTTTGTTATTGTTTCTTTGTTCAACTTTTACTCTTATTTTTACTTCTCTTTACCTAGGTGTATTCTAGTTAATACCAGGCCACTCAGAAAGTATAGCGAAAAAAGTTTTTATGTATGAGTGACTGGCCAAATTCGCATTTTGAAAATATGAATATTTATAACTAAAAATAGGTACGTTCCAATTTAAAAATTTCCCTCCATATTGTTTACGAGCTAATTTAAATGATCGTGTCTCATTGAACAATTTTACGATTTTTTTACGATTTCAAGTGTCGCTTGAAACCGGAGGAATGGTTCGATAGACTTTGAATAGCATTCATGGATGAAGGACCTTCTAAGGTAACCGTGTATCGTTGGTACAACGAATTCAAGCGCGGTCGACTAACTTTGGGGGATGAAGAAAGAAGTGGTCGCCCTTTGACGGCTATTACGGAAGAAAATGTGCTAGCAGTGAAAAATTTAATCCAAGACAATAGGCGAGTTACGTATCAAGAGATTCAGCACTTACTGCAGAATGGATCGGGAAGCCTTCACGAGATTCTACACGTGCATCTTCGCATGAAGAGGATAGTTTCACACTGGGTGCCGCACAACCTCACCGACGCTCAGAAGCAGGCCCGGGTGGAGTGGTACCGTGATATGTGATAAACAAATTTGAAGCAGGCTCGTCTCGGCGTGTTTACGACATCATTACAGGTGATGAGTCCTGGATTTATCAATACGATCCAGAAACTAAGCGCCAGTCGATGGTTTGGGTGTTTCAAAACGAATCATCGCCTACCAAAGTGAAGCGATCTAGAAGAAGAGGGAAGATTTCGATCGCGAGTTTTTTCAATTTAACTGGTTACTTGATGTCAATTCCTTTATGAAACCAAAGAAGCATCAACGTCAAATGGTATACTACCAAATGCTTGGTAGAAGTTTTTCTGTTGTGAACAACAAGCGACCAAACATAGCTCCACGGACTACTGCTCCACCACGACAATGCACCCACCCATACCGCGCTCAAAACGAAGGACTGCCTGGACAGCACGCCGGTAACACGCCTGGGTCACCCTTCTTACAGCCCTGATAAAAAGAAGTCTAGACCATGTGACTTCTTTTTATTCCCGAAAATAAAAAATCAACTCAAAGGTATACAATTTTTGTCGCTGAAAGATGCGCTGTCAGCGTTCGAACAAGCTGTAAACGAGGTATCTGCGGGGGACTGGAAATAGTGTTTTGAAAACTGGGTCAGACGCATGAATCTTTGTATAGGGGCTGGTGGAGAGTACTTTGAAAAGATTTAATTAAAAATATTTACCTATAGAACATTTTTTTTTATTTTCGCAAAAGTTTCTGAGTGTCCCATGTTTTACTATAGCTGTTAGCCCCCAAAAAGAATATATGTACATACATAATATGTCCCCGCCCTATAGGAACAGCCGCACTGTGCCTAGACGTAGCTAAGGCCTTCGACAAGGTCTGGCAAAACGGTTTGATTTACAAGCTGTACCAGTTCGGTGTGCCAGACAGACTCGTGCTCATCTTGCGAGACTTCCTCCTAGGCCGTAGCTTCCGTTTTCGAGTGGAGGGAACACGCTTGTCCCCTGACCCACTCACAGCCGGTGTATCACAGGGCTCGGCCCTGTCTCCACTACTCTTCACGCTGTACACCAGCGACATCCCAAAAACTCCAGATGTAGAGTTGGCCCTCTTCGCGGATGACACCGCACTCTATACATCAGATCACAACCGACAAATGGCTTGCGTCCGGCTACAGGCAGCTGTAACAGAGCTAGGCGAATGGTTTCGCAAATGGAGGATAGAGGTAAACCCGGAGAAAAGCGCAGCATGTTCTTTTCCCCGGGCACGCTTCGCTCTCCCAAACGCGCTTGCCTTCGCTTAAAAGCCATCTCGCTCTACGACCAAGAGATCCCCTGGGCAAAGTACACCACATACCTGGGTCTCACCCTAGATCAGAACTTGCGCTTCAACGAGCATATCACTATAGTCCGGAATAGAGCGCGATTTGTCATGGGTCGTTTAGCACCCATGATAGACAAACGAAGCAAAATGTCCCTCAGACACAAGCTTACTCTATATGAAACATGCATTCGCCCGATCATAACATACGCGAGTGTGGTATTCGGCCATGCCTAGCCTGCCCTTTTAAAGAAACTGCAAATCGTTCAGAATAAATTCATGCGCAGAGCCGTCGGTGCTCCTCTCTATATGCGTAACGTCGACATCCACCGCGATCTGGAGCTTCCCTCCATCAAAAACTATATTACGTCACTCTCGCGTAAGTATTTCGATCTAGCGCCGCACCATCGAAATCCCCTCGTCGTGTCCGCGTCCGCGGTTAGGACGGCAGGCTGGCAGGCACCGACAGACAGACACAGACGGCGGCGTCGACGCCGCCAATCACGATCTCTCCACGTCCCGGCGAGGGACGACAGGAGACACAGCGAGCGCCTTCGCTTCGCAAAGGCACTCGCCCCGAAAACCCCGGTAAAGTTGTGAGGTCTTCGGACCAACAACACAAAGTCAAGTCCAATAAAAAAAAAAAAACATAATATGTCCATAGAGTTGACGGAACGGCTTAAGTGGTGTAAATTTTCCAACACAATTTAAACGCACACCACCGAAAAGAGAAAAAGTGCATTAAGCTTGCTTAAAATTTATTACTTAAGCCCTTACCGTCCATTGAACGGAAATTCAGCAGTTGAGTAATAAGTTGTCTATAAGTAGATATCTGCCCAAACGCTGATAAAGGCTTAACTCGTCACTTTCATAATGTAAACTGGCTTCTTAAATAATGCCAATGTAAAGGAGGATTTGGGGGCGAGAATTAAATTTAATTACTTTTTCTTTATCAAATAATAATATCTAATTCATAATTCCTTTTCTTCTTTTAACAGTTAGCAAAAGCGGAAAAGACAATAGAACGACGAGACCGCCAACTCCAAGATATGACGACGAAGCTCGAAAAGGCGAAGGGTGAAGAGGAAGCCGCTTTGACCAAAGCGGCGTCCTTGAGAGAAACCTTGGACGTGACCAATATAAATTTCGAGAAGACCAAAATGGCTCTTGTCAATACTAGCAAGGAGTTAAAGGTGCGTTCGAACTGCATGTAACTCTAAAGTTTTTATTAATTGTAATTCATTTTTTTTTTCATGTTAGGTACCACTTGGGTATATTTCTTTGAAAGTCATAAATGATTGAAAATGTAAATGAATGTATGTATTTCAAAATGAAAGTCATGAGTCTACCACGGCTTCCAAAGCAATTTTAGATTAGATTAATTAGAGATTAGAATAATTTAGATACTATTAACGGAGAAGAAGTAGCGCAAGAAACTCCCCAGTGAACATATTTTTACTTCATAATTATTATTACATATACCTGCTGGGTTTGTATGACTTACATGCGCCATTGCGCCAGATTAAACTTAAACACCACCCTGCACCTTGGCTGACAGACGAGATTAAATGTCTTATAAACCAAAAGAGTAAAGCCAAAACAATGTTTAAATGTCGTCCTACGGATGTAAACAGGCAAGCATTTATAAATGCTCGCAATCGCTGCAATAGAGCATGTAGGAACGCACAACGCCGATACAGTCATAGTTCAGTTGAAAATGACAATCCAGCAAAAGTCTGGAAATTCCTTAAATCACTGGGGGTTGGTAAATCATCTCATGTATCAAAATCCAATAATTTAAATATACATTTTCTAAACCAGCATTTTGCTACATCTTCCGATTTCAATCCGACAATTAAGTCAAAAACTTTAAAAGTAATCTGTTCACTTCCAACTCCACAGCATTCTCCATTTCTTCTTACTCAATTTACTGATTGTGATGTTGTAAGAGCTGTTAAATCTATAACATCAAATGCGGTCGGTACTGACATTATTAGTCGAAATATGATCTTACCCATACTTGATGTCATCAGTCCCATCATCGCACACATTCTCATCTACTCCATAACTACAGCTACATTCCCTGAAGCCTGGAGGGAAGCCGAAATAATTCCTTTGCCAAAAAAAACGTAACCCTCTTTCCTTTTCCGATTTTCGACCAATATCTATCCTCCCATTTATGTCTAAAGTCTTTGAACGTTTAGTTCATCAGCAACTAAGTGTTTATTTGAATAAAAACTGTTTAATGAATCCATATCAATCCGGCTTTCGTCCAGGTCACAGTACAACTACAGCTCTAATCAAAATCACTGATGACATTCGACAGGGTATGGATAACGGTCTTTTGACAGTACTGTCACTACTTGATTTCAGCAGCGCATTTGACAATGTAGATTTTGAGATTTTATTAGCAATTCTCCGCTCTCTCAACATATCTCCAACAGTTGTTGACTGGTTTCGTAGTTACCTGTATGGGCGTCAGCAGAGGATACGCATCGATGAAACTCACTTGTCATGGCAAAGTCTAACTGCTGGTGTCTCTTAGGGCGGCGTTTTATCTCCGCTTCTATTTGCTATTTTTATTAATACAATCTCTTACAATTTATCTTCATCCTATCATCTCTATGCAGACGATTTGCAAATTTACGCGCAAGCTAAAGTAGAAAATATCAAAGACGCTATAAACACAATTAATGATGACTTGGGACGCATACTTGATTGGAGTCAAACACATGGCCTAAAAGTGGATCCTAGTAAAACCCAGGCCTTCATAATTAGAAAGTCACGTATGATTTCAAAGATAAACTGGTCTTCAGTACCGGACTTATTATTTGATGGGACGCGTCTTCATATTAGCGATAAAGTTAAAAATCTGGGCGTAATCATCGATAGGGAACTGTCTTGGTGGCCTCACATCACAGAACTGAGTCGTAGGGTTTTTGCTTCTTCTGCATCGCTTAGGAGTTTAAAATACTTTCTACCGACCGCCACCAAGGTTACACTTGCTCAATCGCTTTTACTGTCGATCCTTGACTATGCGGACGCCTGTTATCTTGACCTTACCGTAGAACAACTCAATAAACTTGAGCGACTTCAAAATGTTTGCATCCGATTTATATTTGGTTTAAAGAAATATGACCATGTCTCTGAATATCGCAAAAAGCTCAAGTGGTTGTCAATCTCACTTCGCCGGAATGCGCATCTTCTCAATCTGCTGTATAGCATATTATTTATTCCTTCTACTCCTTCCTATCTTAAGGAACGTTTTGATTTCCTCCATACTTCTCACACCCTTAATTTGCGCTCTTCTCATAATCTCGCTTTAAAAACACCTGCACACGTTTCTACTTTCTACACCAAATCCTTCGCTGTGCAGGCTGTCCGGCTGTGGAATTCATTGCCCGAAAACATAAGACAGGCAAAGTCACTCCCCATTTTTAAAAAACTGGTGCGAGAATATTGTCTCACTTTATAATTAATATTTAATATCTAATTACATGTACGTTTATTTATTAGTGTATTTGTATATTAATATTATGTATATTAGTATATATAATATTAATATGTTATGTATTAATACTATTATTAATATTGTATAGCTATTGCTGTTGCTATACACATATTAATGATGTATATATTAGTATATAATAGGTTGGGTAAAAAGTCTTTTCGCATATAGTATGTATGAACTTGTAATAAGATCTCTTTGGCTATACCATTTGTATCTGGCTGGTTTTGGTATCATTAAAATTTTAATTTTAAAGAAGACAATTCCAAATTCAAATTAGGAAAATGTGCGATTTTCATTTGTTTTTCTTATTGTTAAAATGAGTGAATCTAATGAAGAAATTCGATACATTTTAAAATTTTACTATAAAAAAGGTAAAAATGCAACACAAGACGCGAAAAAAATTTGAGACGTTTATGGACCTAATGCAGTATCTGTGAGAGTAGCGCCAATTTGGTTTAAGCGTTTTTAATCCGGAAATTTTGATATCAAAGATGCACGTTGCTCTGGTCGCCCTGTTACGGACAAAATTGATGCCATTTTTGAACAAGTGGAGCAAGGTCGGCATATTAGTAGTTACGGTGTAGCTGGAGAACTAGGAATTGACGACAAAACGGTTTTGGCTCATTTGAAAAAAGCTCGATATTTGGGTGCCTCATGAGCTCACTGAAAGAAACCTAATGTACCGTATACTCATTTGTGATTCTTTATTACGACGTAATGAAACCGAACCATTTTTGAAGAAGCTTATAACTGGTGATGAGAAGTGGATCACATACGACAAGAACGTGCGAAAAAGATCGTGGTCAAAGGCCGGTCAGGCTTCACAGACTGTGGCGAAACCCGGGTTAACTCGCAACAAGGTGATGCTGTGTGTATGGTGAGATTGGAAGGGCATTATTCATTATGAGCTGTTACCGCCAGGCAGGACCTTCGATTCTGAACTGTACTGCGAACAACTGATGAGATTAAAGCAAAAAGTTGAGAGAAAGCGGCCGGAATTAATCAATAGAAGGGGTGTGGTTTTTCACCATGATAACGCTAGACCTCACACATCTTTAGCCACTCAGTAAAAATTACGAAAGTTTGGCTGGGAGGTGTTAATGCATCCGCCGTATAGTCCTGACCGTGCACCTTCAGATTTTCACCTGTTTCGGTCTCTGCAGAATTCCTTAAGCAGTGTCAGGGTAACATCACGAGAGGACTGCCAAAACCACTTGTCGCAGTTTTTTGATTAGAAGCCCCAAATTTTTTACAGCAATGGGATCACGTCCCTACCTACAAGATGGCAAAAAGTTATCCAACAAAATGGCACTTACATACTTTAGTGAAATGTAAAGAAACTTTATAAAAAACCTTTTGAAGTTTTATATAAAATGCGAAGAAACTTTTTCCCCAACCTAATATATAATATTAATATGTGTTATTGTTTATTCTATATTTTATTTTTATTCGTTTTAGGTATAGGTATTGTGTGATATTTATATATCCTATTTATATATTATATATGTATTTAATTTGCACACCACCGTCATACACTTGCGAATCTCCTATTCATAATATCCGTAGCCCGGATTGTCTGGAAGAGATCGCTCTAAAGCGATAAGGCCGCCCATTGCTCCTACTTTTACTGTCTAATGTGACTACTGTAAATTGTTTATTTTATGTGTATGTGGTGAACAATAAAGTGTTTTCTATCTTCTATCTATCTATTACATTTTTTTATGTAGTTTACACAAGGTTTAACGAAGTAATTTTTATAAATAATTATTAAAAGAGCTTGGTAACGATATCATTATTCCCATTCGGTGCGGTCGTCTAAATTGTAAACTGTAAGGAAGGATAGACCAAAGAAGAGATGGATGGCTTATGTCAACGTCAGTTTCACTGTCAACGCGCAGCTCCTGGGTTACCTTGAAGATTCCCAGCTGTTAAATGATAGGCAATAATGCTTCCGCCACGGTCGCTCAGCTTGGGTATCTCTTGGTTTACCTAACCCAGCGTTAGACTGAAGCCATTGAAAGCAAAGGAGAAGCACTGGCTGTTAGCCTAGATATTGCTAAAGTCTTTGACCGGGTCTGGCACTGGCACACACACACAGGACTATTCTATCGAAGATGCCATCGTATGGGATACCCGAGAAGCTTCGCACTTGGCTGTCCAACTATTTTGATAGGCGCAGCATTCATCAAGTTGTTGTCTACGGTTGCTGCTCTAGCATCAAGCCCATCAACGCTGGTGTTCTCCAGGGTTGTGTGCTATTGCCAACGTTGTTCATCTTGAATATCAATGATATGTTGTCTGTTCGCAACATTTATTGCTATACGGATGACAGCACTGGCGGTGCACAGTACCCTGGTCGTGCAAACGTCCCTTGATCATTTGTGGATGAAAGTCGAATTAGACTTGTGTCTAAAGTAGAGTACTCCTTAGACAGAGTCTCTGAATGGGGGAGACAAAACCTTATCCAATTCAAAACTACGAAGACACAGGCCTACGTATTCTTTGTCAAAAAACTCCAATCGAGCAAGTGCTTCAGTTCCAAGGAACTCCCCTTACCACCTCCAAGAATATTGGGATCCTGGGTGTCGACATCGCGAACAATATGCAGTTCAAGGGCCATCTTGAAGACTTCTTGGACTTCCCGGCTTCTTGGAAGCAAGGTAAAACTTGCCTCCAAGAAGCCGGGAGCGCTAAACCGTTCCCAGTAGTACTTGACAACGCGGCAGCGCCTTCTGCTTTATAAAGCTCAGGTGAGGCCGCATATGAAGTACTGATCACACCTTTGGGATGGAGTACCCGCCCACCAGCTTAATCCTCTAGACTGTGTTCAACGTCGAGCCATTCGCGTTGTTGATGATCCCATACTCACAGACGGTCTAGATACGCTTGGCCTTAGGAGAAACTTCGCGTCTCTCTGCGTATTCTACCGATTGTATAACGGGTAGTGTTCCGAGGAACTGTTTAGAACGGTGCCTTCGTCTTCTTTTTACCACCGCACCGCTCGCCATCGACTAGGCGTTCATCGCTACTTCCTCGAGCAGCTTCGCTCATATACGCAACGGTTCTCTAGAAAGTTTCTCTTGTGTACCGTGGATTTGGAATGAGCTCTCTCAGATGAGATTTTCCCACAGCGCTACGATATGGACTTTTTCAAAAAGGGTATCATAAAACTTGTTCGAGGCCGGCAGCGCGTTGGTAACATCTCTGGTGTTGTAAATGTTCATAGGCGATGGTAACCACTTTCCATCAGGTGGGCCGTCAGCCTGTCTGCTGTACTCCAGCTATAAAAAAAACTTTATACTGAAGATGTGCTTGGCGAGAGTAGCCACTTATCGTCAGCTCATAAGTTTATAAGTGTCATATATAGTATGTGTAAAGCGGGTAGGTCGCGACTATTCTGTGACACTTGGATTTTGTCAGGTTAAGTTGTTACAAAACAATAAAGTACATATGTGAATACTAAGAACTTTATTGTACATAATAGTGGTGACGAGGATGGGATCCGAACCCACGATTGGAAAGCACATTGGATTAGCAACTTGAAATATTTACAAGACTAGGGCATAGCTACCTTTTGTATCAGCCGTATCAATGTTCACTCTTGTAGTTGTAAACGGTTACAAACATACAGAATTCCTTTCGCATTTATACGTTAGTATATATTAAATACGTCCTGCAATATATACTCTATAATTATTAAACATTAATATGATTTATAACAACGTAATACTATGTTTATTATTTTTGCATTATGTCAAGGATTATGATAGCATATGTCATTATTCCTATTCGGTGCAGTCGTCTAGATTGACAAGTGTAAGGTTAGACCAAAGAAGAGATCGATGGATTGTGTGAAAGTGCCACTTAATACTGTAGATGTCCATGGTCGAAAGTAGCCACCTTTTTTCTTTTTTTTAGCCAGGGGAAATCCGCTTGAGGACCATAAGCCGCGACAAGGGCAGAACCTTGGGGGGATAATTCGCGACCTGTGTGGGATTCGCCAGATTGTGGGGGGCGGCACCAGCATGCCCAGTCAGAACTGGTGCCATGCTGTTGCCACCCCCGGTTGGGGATACCCACTAAAACCCCTGTGTGTTCCGTCCTTCGCCTTATGCCAGGGCTACGGGTATATGACCTAGCCTCTCCGCAGCCCTGGCAGGCGTGGGCCCCCCTCACGGGGCCTCTTTCATTGCCGGGGGTCTAATCCCCCGGCGAGAGTAGCCACCTACCTCAGCTCATAAGTTCACAAGCAAACTAGTCTAGTCTTGTAAATATTTCTTATGTTTATGGCACATCTATGTCTGTATCAGCCGTATCAATGAAGCCGAACCCCCAAGTCTGTTCAGTTATTTATTTAGTTTACTAATTAAATATTTCATAACTAAAATTAGTTTAACTTGAGAGGGCGGGCTGTTTTAGTCTTACAACAAAAGGATATTTTGCACTGAAAGTCAGTGTTACAGCATTATGCTGAGTGCAAACCTTGTTTGCTAAAAATGCGGCGTACAAATTCTCAAAATATACTATGTATATAATATAATAATGTATAAGGAATATAATTACGTCGCTATTTCTTCAAATAAAGTGTTTCTCTTTTTTTTCTAGTCGTAAACGGTTAGAAACAAACAGAGTTAATTTTGGTTTTATACATTAGTATATATTAAATGCGCTCTGCAATATATACTCTAGAATTATTAAACATTAAATAATATGATTTATAAGACGTAATATTGGGTTTATTATTTTTGCATGATGTCAAGATCATACAAAAGTATAATGTCGGATATTTTTATAACGTGACCGATGGGGTGTGACCGTCTATTTACCAACTTACATATATATTATCATTACTGTTTCCCGTGGGGGTAGTCAGATACTATAGATCTCCCCTTGCGACGATCTTGACAAACAACTTTCGCTTCATCTACTATCATTATACTCTTCATACTCGCACGTTTATTTGAAATGCTTTTTACCTGACCTCTCTTTAACACTTCTGATATTTGATCATGGTTTGTACGTCTTGGTCTACCGGTCTATTAAGAGTAACCTTTAATAAACAAATCAATAAATTTGCGCTGATGTCCCTTTTAGGGCCGCTTTTTCAATGACCAGATAATAGTTATTCCTGGAATAAAGTATAACATGGAAAACTTAAAAAGTTAGTTGCATGAATAAATCACTTGAATGGTAATAAAACAACGTTTTAACGGTTATAAGCGCGGTAATTTATTAGATTTTTATAATTCCGTGATTTTTATTATGCGTGCACCGTAACACAAACCAACTTGATTGACAATTTCACTTATTTTACCTCCCACCCATTTTAATCTATATATATAAAACAAAGTCGTGTTAGTTACCCTATTTATAACTCAAGAACGGCGGGACCAATTTTTATAATTTTTGTGTTTTTGGAATTATCTTCGTCCGGAATAGCATAATAAGTATTAAAATATGATAATCATCAATAAAAAAATTATCATTAAAATCAATCTAGCCATTCATTTGTTATGATCTTTCCCGGCCGATTTCGGTAATGGTGAATGCATTTAAACTCATTTTCATTTGTCTGATTTAGGTGAATTATTTTTGTTGTGTATTCAAGTGGATCCCGGGATGGTTTAGATTCACGAATGGACCCGGTAGATGGCACCGCTGAACATCTCTTTAACTGTGGAACCGATTTTGATGAAATCTTTTGTGACGTTTCAAATAGATTCGAGAAGGGTTTAGATTAACAATTGGTCTCGATTGATGGCGCTACAATCGGTATCTAGATTTTTATTTTTTAAGGGCAAGACAACGTCTGCTGGGTACAGCTAGTATTATATAAAATTATTACAGCTAGGCATATTTGCTGAAGAGTTTCTTGCGCCGCTTCTTCTCTTCAAGCCACAACATGCTGTGAAGCGGTGGTACATTAGATTAGGCTCCCATAGAGTAAATAATAACCATAAACAAAATTAAAAGGAACAAGTTGGCGATAGGTTAAATAAAACTTTAACAATACTCATTGACACTTGATATTTTTGTCTTCCGTGATCACGGCTACTGAAAAGTGATCGAAATTTATTTTTTAATATTTATTACATATATTTCATTATTGAATTTTCCATGTGTATTTATTACTACTTTTGGCCAGCAAAGATCTCTTATTTTTACTATAATCATAAGAATGTGGACAAAAAGTTCAACAATTGAATTAGCGATGAACATATAGTACTTCTCGTACTATATTATTTTTCTATAAAATATATAGTATATATATTACCTAGCTAAAATATAGTACGGTACTTTAAATTATAGTACGGTTAGTAACCCTACATCTGTCACTCCCACTTCAGCTTAGATAATAATTTTAAGAGCTTTACCTATTAATTTTGTTTTCTTACCTATCCTAGAAAGAAAATCAATATTTTTTATATTTCGTGTGCTAATGAACAGAGTCGTCCTAACCTCATTGGGCGTCGGGGTGCGAAAATCATCCCTCCCCTATTCCAGTAAGAAGTCAGTATAGTATATCTCCTTGTACCCAGTACCCTTAAGACATCAACAGTGACAACAGTACAATGTGCTGTTCTACCCGTAGGACGCCGCACCAGCGTACCATAATTTACTACTACCCTGACTTTCGAAAACTGATCGACTTTCGAATGTACCTTTATAGGAAATAAGATTCGCTTCTACCCGCATATATACTACAGACAGTTGATATAATGTTAAGTAATATTCAAACCTAGCAGCTTTCGTATGGTATGTGTAGGTATAAGATCGTCTGCTTGCGCTCCCTAGATTTCTGCGCCCAGGTACCACGCACCCCTTGCACCCCAGATAAAGACGGCTGTGATAATAAAATTATTATTCGCAGAACATGATAGACGACGGCAACAAGCTTCGCAACGAAGTGACCAAACTGATGAAGCAGGCTGTTCAGCAAACGAAGAAATATCAACTCCTTGAGCAGAACAAAGCTAACGTGGAATCTGAACGGTGAGCAACTTAACCAACAAGTATTATAGAAATAAATGTATGATATTCCGTTTTATAATCCTTTGACATTAAATACAAATAATCATACTGATATTTAAGCTGTTATAAATTATTAGCTTATTAAATTTGCAGACATATTGTTATTAGATCTACTTGCGAA
The DNA here is from genome assembly GCA_039645545.1 of Dendrolimus houi. Lineage (NCBI taxonomy): Eukaryota > Metazoa > Arthropoda > Insecta > Lepidoptera > Lasiocampidae > Dendrolimus > Dendrolimus houi. The sequence goes on along the minus strand of CM077139.1, from coordinate 4,455,796 downwards.
ATGTCATTTATACAAGAAATACATAGAAAAGATAATGTCCGTCATATACTTATCTATTATTATACTATGTAACTATCATAATCAAAATATTGTTACGAGTTGCAGGACTCGAATTAAAATGCCGTTGGAATTATTATAGAGTTTATTAGAACTGTACAAACACGTATAACACAAGTACAAGTATAACTGAACACAACCAGTCCAAACGTAATGCACGATTCAATAACACACGCAAAGTCCGTCACTAAATAGATTACCGAATGTACACAAGTCTTGCTTCGCTCGTGGTTATCGCTTGACTGCCTCGTCTCTCAATTGGAGCATTGCTTTATACTGTACAAATAAAATATGTCTGCTCGGCCGTGTGGACTGAATTTCCTAGAATCACACCTGGCTAATGACTACCATAAAAGATTTCAATACACAGTGAGCTCTTTTTTTAATAACAAATTTTAAACACAAAGTAAACAAAAGAAGTCGAAATGCCGAAAAGGTAATAAAATGTCTACAGGTATGCAGGTGCGAATTTGTCTTTTGTCGGCGTTCAGGTTGTAACAATATCATTTCCGATATATAAATTATCCTGTACATTTAAAGTAAAAAAGGAGAAGCAAATCGGTTCATTCATAATACCATGAGGAAGTAATAAACAAATTTGCATGTCCTGTGATTGCCTGGAATGATCTATTCGAAATCCAAATCTATTTGCTAACCCTATGTTGATTCAAGTTTTTAAGAACATAGTTATAATTTCAAGAGTTGTACAAGATTAAGTAGGGGGTAAAGTTAACACCCCCAGGAATAACGAATACAACTTAAACTGGAGGAGGAATTTTAATTTTGACGTAGTTATGCAACCCAAAAATAAACCGCAGGATGACAGTTTAGAGCTATTTACGATGTTAATAAAAAGCTATGTAGAACCCCCATGGAGACCTGTCTTATTAAAACATGTTCCAGCACAAGTATTTTATAGTATTATAATATGTTGATTAGTACGCTACAACAAACCATTACGAATGTATTATTTCTGTCTTATCCTTCACTTCTATCCGTTTTTTTTTTTAAACAATATTTATATACACTACTAATTGCATAATTTTATAAGTAATGTTTATAGTTTTTTTTTATTTGCTTTGTGAAGCTAAGCCGTGGCATCACTTGAGGTACTTGCGGAAGATCAGCGCTGGTTGTGAAACTAGCATTATGCTGAGCAAGAGCCCTTTTTAGGACACCACATTTAATTGTTAGATATATTATCATGTAAGACTTTTGTATATTGTCGTAAATAAATATTTTTTCTTTCTTTCTTTCACATTAAAACATGCAATGCGGGACCCGTCTGAAGACTTAACTCAGTTTTGATGACATTTTGGATTAAGTATACACAAAAAGATTAATTTATGGTGAACTATTAAGTTTATGCATTCATTCAATAGAGCAAATGTCTCAAATTCACTTTAAATTTATAAAAGAGCATATACCTGTATAAACACAGGTAACAAGAAGTGGACGGTGATATTGGGGCTGGCCTACAAATTGAAAGTCACTCAACAAACTATGGAGCGAGCCATGTTGGGAGTTTCACTCATGGATAAAATTTGTAACACAAGCAAAGTTACAGCCATAAGGTATCAAGGTGGTCGTTAATCTACCTCTTGTATTCTAGCAGTAAAAAATAAGAAATTAGCATGGCAAGGTTACGGCAACAATGCAGACGGACATTGTTGCTGTAATTATTAATGTGTTTGAGGGTTCACGTACAAGTAAGTTGTTTCTCTCCGATGTGAGTGCACTTTGAGTTCTTCATTTTTGACTAAATAAGATTAAATTTAATTGCCTGTAAAAAAATTATGTCTTCTTTAGTGATCGGTTACGCCAGCAAGTGAGCGTAATGGAACGAGATCTGATGCTTGGGAAGAAGCAGGCGGAGTCCGACAAACGGGACATCGAAAACCTCAATCGAGAGAAGGATATACTTAATAAGACTATGCAGAAACTACAGAGTAAGTTCGCATTATATTCGATACTAATAGGTAGACCAACAAAAAAATGGATGGATTGTGTTAAGGATGACATGATTATTCGTGGTGTGACAGCAGACGTATGCCAGAATGGAGTATGGAAAGAAAACACATATTTTCCGACACCAAAGGATTGGGATAAGGTAAAAGAAAATAGCGTAACCAAATCGTTGGGCCACTCATTAAGTATCTATTATCTAATTTAAAACATGTCAATACAAGTACTACGTGAAAGTTAACGGTGAAAGAATAAATCGCCAGAACCTGCTCTTTCGGGTGCCAATGTATTAATAAAAACACAATGCTTAAGGGGGGCACAGCATTAATTTTTTGATATGAAACAAAAGATTATAGATAAGTGAACGACGTAGTGCGTAGTGATTCTTATTACGGCACAATACAGTGAAGGCCGGCAATATATCGTGAACTGATCGATGATATTTCATATACATCAAACAAGTACTCACCGATGGGCGACCATCGAAAGACAGATGCCCCTTGAATATAGAACACTATCGCGATATAGAGATTATTGGCATATCCAATCTGCTAATTCACTTTGTTAAAAAAGTGCCGTTTGTTCCTCGATGAAATTGTATCTATTTTAGACTGGAGCCTAGTGGGTGATTTAATTCATACTGTAATGTTTCCAGACGACGCAATAGAAAATCTCCAGATGCTGAACCTACAGGAGCAACGCCGTAAGCAGCTGGAGCACGAGCTGGAGGTGAACGCGACGCAGATCACCAAACAGAAGCTGATCATACGCCAAATGGAGAAAGACAAAGATAGGTGAGGTGTGAAACAGCACTATAGAACTGTAGACTAATCAAATCACTATGTTACTTCTTGCAGGTCATCGACGCTTACCTTTTCTTTGCTTTATTTCAACTAAATGAATTAATTGTCTTTTTCTTACATATTTTTCTAATTATCCATCTCTTTTTTAGGCTCATTTTTATAATTATATTCATCAATGTTTCAGTTTGACACTTTCTTGATTATTAGACTATCGACTCTTATAAACATAGCACTTCCTCTCCACGTCTATCATGCGAACTGCAGAATTGTGTTAAACACCGTAAAATACATCTAGAATAGAGATTTTCTTATACCAAAAATCCTTCTAATCTATTTATATAAAACGAAGTCGTGTTAGGTACACCATTTATAACTCAAGAACGGCTGGATCAATTTTTGTGATTTTTGTGTTTTTGGAATTGTCTTCGTCCGATATAGGATAATAAGTAGGATAACATATGATATTCATCAATAAAAAAAAATATCGTTAAAAAAACATCAGTCACAACATCAGTCTAGAGTCTAGCCATTAATTTGTTATGATCTTCCCTGGCCGATTTCGATAATGGGGACTGCGTTTAAACTCATTTTCATTTGTCTGATTTAGGTGAATTATTTTACTGTGTCCAAGTGGGTCCCGGGATGGTTTAGATTCACGATTGGAAGCGGTAGGTGGCGCCGCTGAGCACCTCTTTAACGGTGGGACCGATTTTGATGATTTTTTTGTGTTTTTTCAAGTAGATTCGAGAATGGTTTAACAATTAACAATTGATCCTGGTTGGTGGCGTTGCAATCGGTTTCTAGATTTTTATATTTTAAGGGCAAGGGAACGTGTGCCGGGTACAGCTAGTATTATATAAATTTAACACCATTTATACATACATAAATGTTCTTATTTGGTATTTTCTGCTTGGTTTACAGGATGCTTGAAGAGGCAATAGCTTTGAATGAGAAAATCGATGAGATATCAGGTAAATATATCAAATCTATTTAAATTATAGATATTACTGTATTAATAAGTCAATTTGAATTTTATATTAATTAATACACGCATTTGAAGGAGAATTTGATACATCAAATTCTCCTTCTATGAGTGTGTAATATAAATTTTTATTTTGTCGTTCTGCCGTGAGTAAAAATAAAAGAAAACATATATATCTAACTGCACCCCGCGGTTTCACCCGTGTGGTGATGGAAATTTTTTATATCGTATACTAATATATAAAACTGAAGAGTTTGTTTGTTTGACTGAACGCGCTAATCTCAGGAACTGCTGGTCTGGTTTGAAAAATTCTTTCAGTGTTAGATAGCCCATTTATCGAGAAAGGCTATAGGCTATATATCATCACGCTAAGACCAATAGAAGCGGAGCACCAATGAAGAATGTTTCAAAATCGGCGGGTTTTGAAAACAAATTCGACCCGGACGACGTCGCGGGCACAGCTAGTTTTGGATAATATCTTTATAAATTATAGCCTATGCGTTATTCTGATGTGTAAGCTATATTATTGTAAAGTTTCATCAAAATCCATTCAGCAGTTTTGCGTGAAAGAGTAACAAACATACATCCATACATTCTTACAAACTTTCGCGTTTATAATATTAGTAGGAAGTAGGATATGCCAATCATACTTATGTAAAATATACATAAATATTGTTAAAAATGTATAAGTACTTATAATATTTTTTTAAACTGTCAGTTTGTAATTTAAATATTTATAAAAAAATAAGGCTGGTTTTAATGGACTTGCGTACGGATAACCAATGACAATATATACTGCAGTTATTTTTGCTTTAAAAATGTACGGTTATTAACAGAGGAGGTGAGATTGCGTACGGCAGACATTTTGGACCTGACGAAAGCCTTGAGAGAGGAGACGATAAAAGCACGCAAGTTGTCGGTCGCTTTGGACGCCACGAGAGCGGAAAGGAACATGTTACACAAAAACTATACAGAATCGTTGGACGACATACAAGACCTAAAACAAAAGCTGAAGGTAACTAGGGGCTATCCACAAACTACGTCACACGTCAGGGGGGGGGGGGTTGGTCGACGAATTGTGATATTGTGTGACAAGGGTTGGTAGGGGTCCCAAATTTCATGATGTCGTATTTCAAAATGTATATTTAAGCTAATTACGGAACTGCTGTCTTAATTTAACAATTTCTTGATGCAAAATTGCAAAATACGTGATGTCACACTAAGCAGGGAGGAGTCTCATGAATTTGACCAACTGTGACAAGGACGGTGGAGGGGTCAAAAATCATGAAATTCATGTGACGTAATTCGTGGATGGCCCCCTAATTACAATTTGTTACGTGTATGTGAGGTATGCGTTGATTGAATGTTTGTTTCGCTATCGTTCGTTATAAATTAAACAAAAACTTCATCTTAATAACACTTTGATCTCCTTAAAAATATACTTCTTTAAACACCTTAATAATTGATAGACCCCCCAGGCCCTTATGCAGACTTTTCACTTCAATCCTATCGATCAATCACACATAGCTATTCTCTTTCGTATAAAATCATTCATACTTGCGTTCTATGTGTGTAGGTTCGTTCTTGATCACTATCTCATCTGATGTTGAGTGATGATGCAGTCTAGAATGGAGTGTGCTTACCTATAAGATACCTATTCGCTCATGATGTGAAGACTCCAAAATTGTATTTGTCAGTAAAAACAGACACCAGCAAATTGTTTCATCCCCCGGCAGTGTGCACCAGAAAAGTTGAAGCGAAGTACATCGTCTTATCTGATGGTGTTTCTATGCAGTAATGGTGGCGCAGAGCAGTGCGTCTTGTTGTCCAATGGTAAAACGGGGATAGGGACAGGCGGGAACCAGCTCGTGCAGTTCCAAGGAACATTTCCCGAACTGTAGCCGATAGACGACCAACATACTAGCAACATTGCGTCTATGCGGAAAACTTAGAAGTAGAATATTAAAAAGACAATATCTCGAATGTATAGATTAAGTTTTGAAAATAATTGAAAAATTTAAAGAATGTAACTGGACATACCTACACGTGGCAAAAATCCGTTTTGTAAACATGAAGTACAAATATTACCTATGAAACAAATTATTCTTTATTCTTTATTGTACACAAAAAGTTACATAGAAAATGATAGAATAGTGGTGATGTACAAAGGCGAGCTTAACCCTCAAAGAGTTTTCCTCCAGCAAACCTATGAGTCTAGCGCGAAGGGGAGAAGCAAAAGGTAGGGTTGTGTAAAATTAACAAAAATAAATTATATACAAGATACACTTGCATATCATTTATTCAATTCACATGCATACATATATAATGTAAAATATAGACATATAAGGATAATTTAAGATAGATAGTGCTCTTTGATTTTTTTTTGAAACTTTTCTCCAATGTACTATCTCGGATCGTATGTGGCAGGGCGTTCCATAATCTAACTGCGTGGACGGAGAAAGAACCACTAAAACATGCCGATAAATAAATAAATAAAATAAATATATAAATTAACTTCCATAGCTTGTGGATATTGATTAGAATGATGGTTGTAGTACTCCTCTCACAGATGTTAGCATACCAAATAGAACAACTAAAAGAGGACATAAGCGGGAAAGAAGTTGGCCTGAAGTCGTGCGAGGGTGTGCTGGCGAAGTGCAACAAGAAGAACGAGCAATTGCGAACTGAAGTCCAAGCTGGTATCACCAAGCTGACCGAAGCTAGGGCTGACATCGTAGCGCTCAGGCAAGAAGAGGCCAGGCTCAACAGGATCGTTCAAGTGAGTTCCTTGCTTTTAGGGTCCCGTAGCCAAGGCTAAAACGCAACTCATAAACAAATCATTATTTCCAGAAAGTATTTGGTTTCAAATTGTAAAGTGATAGGAATATATATTCTATATAGCACCACACAATGGTGCAGCGAGATTGCGATGTTTAGTGTAGTGTAGTGTAAAATAGTAGTATAATTATGGCTGAGAAAAAAATGCCTACAAAGATAGGTACATTTAAATTAGCTACGAGACGTTTTTGCGTTTGTAGTAGTGTACGGACAGCACATGAATAAATAAACTAATACTTTTTGTAGACAGGTATTTACATAAAACTAATAACATTAAACGATATTAAAATAATAAATTTTAATATTAAACATATTATTAATACTAAATTGTTGGTCCCTGTTCTGAAGAATGACATTTTTGTTTTCTGACAGCACCTTTCCGATGAAAGTCAATGATATTCCGGTTGATTTACCAACTAATTGAGCAGGAGTCATATATAATACTGCCCGGATTGCTATTGCACTCATTATCGAAATATTTGTACAAATTATGCAAAACTTCTTTATTTTGGGAAATCAAAAGTTGACCTCGACCACGTTTTTCATTTTTAATTAACAAATTTAATATCAAATACAACAATTACCAACAAATAATAACACTGAACAATAAATAACAAGAATGAACCATAAATAAAATCAATTAATTCATGAATTATCAAACTAATACCAAATAGTCAGATCTCACAACAATTAGCAATGTAAATTATTATTTACTAGTTTTCCCCGCGGCCATGCCGCGTGAAAACCCTTAGATTACGTTACATTAGTAGCTCTATGTTACGTACATACAAAAATAATTAGGTGTTTTACATACGTAAACCTTCAATGCTTTAATTTTTTACTCAATTCATTACAATTCCAAAAAAACCACAGACTACAAAAGAAACTAAGTCAATATAGTGTAGACAACTGCACAGCAAAACATAAAGAAAAGTCGCAACCAACCAGATTTGGAGTACCTGACAACGTATTTGTTATTGAATTACAGCGATGGTTGTCTACATCGCAATAATTGCAGCGCCATCTAATTTGCTAATCCGACTATTTTAAAGAAACTACGTTATTTGTCGGTATAAATACGGGTTATAAGCCATCACTATGTGGAGTTTCAATCATATACATTTAAAAGTTTTCGCGACTTCTGTACATAATAAAACTACGTTTTAACGGTTTTAAGCGCGGTAATTTATTTGATTTTTGTTATTCCGACGTTTCGGCCACTTTTCAGTGGCCGTGATCACGGAAGACAAAGATGTGAAGTGTCAACAAGTATTGTTAAAGTTTTATTTAGCCTACCTCCAACTTGTTCATTTTAATTATTTAGTTTTAATTTTGTTTAAGGTTATTATTTACTCTATGGGAGCCTAATCTAATTTACCACCGCTTCGCAACATGTTATGGCTTGAAGAGAAGAAGCGGTGCAAGAAACTCTTCAGCAAACATGCCTAGCTCTAATAATTTTATATAATATTAAAATGGGTGGAAGGAAAAATAAAAGAAATTATCAGTTGTTGGTTTGTGTTCCGGTGCACGCAGAAAGAGCTTAAACGCTTAAAACCGTTAAAACGTAGTTTTATTACATATACATTTAGTAGTTTACAATAAGGATGCGATCGCAGCGCCCTCTTTTTCGCTACTTTTGTCTGTCCCACGAAAACGGCGTCATTTATCGGGATAAAAATTATCCTAAATTACGTCGCGGGTTATAAGATAGCTCTATGTCGAGTTTCATTTAAATCCGTTCAGTAGTTTTCACGTGAGGCTCTAACATACATACAGACAGCCAAAAATTACATTTTCAGAATCTACTGGTCCGAATTAGCCCTCCTGATTTTTTTCACATTTTTAAACTCACTGTACAAACTCGAACTATTTACAGATTTATTATAGTACTAGCTGACACGGCGAACTTCGTACCGCCATATTTTCTGAATTCCTAAAACACTTTGTTTTGTAACAAAATTAAAAAAATAAACAAAAGCTCCTGTTTTAAATAGGTACCATATATTGAAATACAGTAAAAATAATACGACTGTATATATTCATCATATTAATTTGTTTATTGACAAATATTGGAATACATTTATTTGTCAATAAATTAAATGAATTTTATGAATAATTCCGCACACTTATTTACTCAATTATTGTAAATAAATACTATTCTTAAAATTATTCTTATATTCTACTGTAATGCCTCGTAGCTAGCTAGTGGTCTCGGCAGACGTTGTCCTGCCCTGAAAAAATAAAAATCTAAGTCCCGATTCTGGTGCCACCTACAGGTTCCAATTGTGAATCTATACCATCCGGAGACTCACTGAAACCCACACAAAAAATCAACAAACTCGGTCCAGGAGATTAGGAAGATCCTAGAACCCGATCCCAGCGCCACCTACAGGTTCCAATTGGGAATCTATACCATCTAAGGACGCAATCAAACACACAAAAACAAAATCACTAAAATCGGTCCACGTGATTAGGAGGATTCTAGAACCCGATCTCAGCGCCACCTACCGATTCCAATTGTGAATCTAAACCATCCGGGAACCCACTCAAATACACAAAAACAAAATCACCAAAATCGCTCCACGTGATGAGGAGGATTCTAGAACCCGATCTCAGCGCCACCTACCGGTTCCAATTGTGAATTTAAACCATCCGGGGACCCATTCAAACACACGAAACAATTTTAATAAAATTGGGTTAAGTCGTTCTCAAGTTATGCGCTTACCAACACATTTTGCGATTCATTTTTATATTATAGATAGATTTGACTTTCACCATTGACTTTTGATTGTAAATATATTTTCTTCTTAAACATGTAAGGAACCTCTTTTTGCTGATTGTACAAAGAATTTTAAATTTCAAGTTTAGAATTCCAGTAAATATACAAATACTACTACAAACGCAAAAACTTCTCGAAGCTAATTTATGTACATAGAAAAAATATTATTGCAATGTTTCTAAGTGATTTTGATATTCAAGGCAATATAAATCTATAATATTATAAAACTCTAAACATTGAAGATGTTAAAAAAAACAACTGGAATAGACTATATAAACGATGCAATTTTTTTTTATTTCTTATCTGTTTGTCCGAGATTCACGTAAAAACTACTGGCCCGATTTCGATGCGGTTTTCACTGATCGACAGCAAATTCTTAGACTTAAACACTGCTCTACTTTTTATCCTTGGAATCGCGCGGAAATTTTTCTAGGAATTATTTAAAATGGCCAGATTTAAACAAATCGAATTCCAATGTAATATAATATTTTCACTGATGGATAGTAAATTTTATGTAATAAAATGTGTGATTTTTTTAGCCCATCCCGCGGGAATTTCAAATCAAGCATGGATGAAGTCGCGGGCATATCTTAGTGAAATAATAACAGCTCAAAAACAGCGCACTGCTGGGCACGGGACTCTCAATTTTTAGAGGAACACACAGTATACTCGCCACGCTTGTACAAAGCAGATGGGTGGTTTTAAAACATCGAATATCTCGATGTCCAGGGTTCAGCAAGGTGTTCAAAGTTAGTTCCTCCAAAGACAACTGTAGTTCTTAGTGGTCTTCTTCCATGATAACATACCATTGTATATGATTTGGTATTCAATTCAATGAAACTTGCTTTCGATTAGTATTTATGTATTTTGTGATTTCACAGCTATTTATGTATTTAGATTTTATTATTTAGACGTATGTAAGGCGAGTGACATGTGTGATTTTTAATAATGTAATGTTAAGAGGTTTTATGAAATGAAGAAATTGCGTTAATCGCACACAGTATAGGTAATCTAATATGCCTTGCATGTGAAATACCTGTATGCAGGAAGGTGACGCAGCACGCGCCAAGCTGATGAAGGAGCTGGAAGGTCTGATGAACGAGCGCGACGTGGTCGGGGCTCAGCTGGTGAGAAGGAATGACGAGATCTCCCTTTTATACGAGAAGATACGAATACTCGAAGTCACTTTGCATAGAGGTCAGTTTTGAAACGTTCCTATTATTATAAGCGTTCACAGGGTTTCTGCAATATTTAATTATTTTTTATAATTTTATCCGTGGAGGAACGGAGAAAGAATACAATTTCCTGCAGCTAGGAGGCCTGTCGTAAGAGGCGACAAAACACACACCACCCACTGCCGTCTGGATGGCTACCAACCCTGGTCTAGAGTATGCCGCCATGACAACCTTGAGTTGTGTTCCATTAATGGTCAGGTTCTAGTCTCCCTTTAGGGAGCAGCAGCGGATTTTTAGCACCTTTGATGTTATATGTGTCCATAGGCAATTGTAACCACTTTCTATTAGGCGGGCCCGTCATCTGCCTGGCTGCTGAAATCGTGCAACAAAACAATTTCAAGGAAAAATCACGTTTTCCAGGAAAACGATCCAATTAGTGGTAGGTTGTGATCGTCACCCATAGACAGCAGCACCAACAAGAGAGCCGATGCGTTACCCACCACGTTGAGACTTTAAATCAAGGCTTGGAACCGATTTTATTATTTATTATTTAACAAAATTGGGTCGTATTGGTCTTACGCCAAAAAGGTTTACACTGAAAATCAGCATTGTATTGGATACAATTGCGGCACAGCAATATGCTGAGTGCAAACCTTGTTCGCTGAAAATGCGGAGTACAAATTCTCAAAATATGCTCTGTGTATAATAATGTATAACGAATGTAATTACGTCGCTATTTCTTCAAATAAAGTTTTTCTTTCTTTCTGATTTAAAATTACCGCTTTTAATCGGTTCTAGTCAACCATTTTGTTCGGAGTGTAAACTTTAAAAATAATGTTATGAAACCGGCATTACAGGGTTTATTCCGCATGAATTACTTTGTCATTCTATCTCTCTCAACATATCTTCTGTTTGTGTATGACTTATAACTTGCTGTACCATATGGCTGCGCTTTGAAAATGTGCGGCAAAAACCATTCGAAACTGGTTAAACAACAAAACCAATTTAACGAACTTTTGTAACCAAAACCCGTTTGATTAGGGTTAAAGTTAGAACAAAACCGAAAAGTTTCAATGTATGTACCAACGGTCTTATCCATATTGAGTTAGTGTACGTTTACAGGCTACTTTATGGGTCTTAAAGAAGGCTAGAAACTTACTCTAACTCTATATGAATAAGACCGCTAGGCTTTAACCGGTTCGTTTTTTTTACCGGTTTCCAAGGCCTGCTTTAAATATCTGCTGGTGTCCTTTTCGAAGGGATTGTGGTTATAGATGACCTAATATCGTAGGGGTATAATAGTGTATATTTCAGGGAATTATCATAAGAATCGCGAAGAACTAAGAGTTGATAATCCCATTAGTCAAATTGTAAACCGTCAACAAAATGCGATCGAAGCAAAGAAAGTGGAAAAAATGCAGTTAGATGATACATTTAGAGCTAAATTAAAATTTTCTGTTTAACAGGTGAAAAACAATATGAGCAAAGAGTAGAGGACATAAGACTTTTTAGGTTAGAAATCATTCGTCTGCGGAAGGAGAAAAACCTCCTGTCCAAAGGCATCGAGAATATGACAGACTTGAGATTAGAGGTGAATGTTTTATATATAATTATGTGTATATATACTAGAGGTTGCCCCACGGCTGCGCCGCGTGTCAAACCCTAGCTTATTTTACGAAGCCAAGCCGATTTGAAGTAATAAAACGAATGACGTTGTTTATGACAACGTAGGTATTTGTTAGTAAATTGAAAACACGCGATTGTCGCGTCGTCTATTTACCTAATCCGTCTATTCTATGGAAACGACATCATTTATCGGGATAAAACGTACCCTAAGTGTTGCTTCAGGATCTAAGCGATCTCTCTGTCGAGTTTCGTTCATATTCTACATATACTTACTATTATATAAAATGCGAAGAAATGAGTATGTATCAAGAATGTGTATTTAGGTTTGAACAAGAGATGACCATACCATGACTTGACTACATTAAATAATAAACACATATTTATTTATTCATTGCTACAATAACTTAATTTTCGGTATGAAAGTAACCTATCGTACCTACATTTTTATTAAAATTATTTAATTTCATTATTCTTATATTCTGTTAAAACGACTCGGCTGATCTTGTAGAAACTAATTTTCTTTGAAGCGTGCTCCATCTTATATCACATTTCTCCTCAACATCAGGCGAGATCGTAGTCAAACGCGAACCTGTACTTACAATTTAAAAAATATTTTTTGAATTATTTTGGATATTTGCTCACTCAAAAAAGTATTTAATCGAAAACGGCCTTATCTTTAAAATTACTCAACGGATACTGATTTTCTAAAACAATTTTTTTCTAATATTTTTGGTTGCTCTACAATCTCGATTTTTCATAATTTGCTGTTTCGAAGTTTAAAAGTTTGGAGAGGCACAACTTTGATGACTTTGAAAGTGAATATTTCCTACCTATTTATTAATTTCAATAAATAAATCATTGAATATTTTTCAACATCGGACTAATATAATGTAAGCGGAAGTGGAGCAGGGTGGAAATTCGGCTAAGGTGAGCCGGTTGAAAAACATACGGTATGATGCAAGCGTCGACTGCACCGTTGTTGTACAAATTAGGCCCTACTATCATGATGACAGTAACTTTAAAACTTACACTTATAAATAAAAACTTCTAACTTGCGATGTATTTGCCCTACAAAATTTTTTGAAACAAAATTATTTGGAATATTATTTATTGATACAAATTATTTTATCCGTGCAGGAACGGAGAAAGAATACAATTTCCTGCGGCCGGGCGGCCTGCCGTAAGAGGCGACAAAACAACCCACAGCCAAATGGTAGGGCATTTGCCCGACTGGATGGCTACCACCCCTGGTTTAGAGTATGTCTCTATGTTAGTTGTGTTCCGGCATTAGTGACCAGGTTCCAGTCTCCCTTAAGAGAACAGCAGCGCATTTGTACCACCTTTGGTGTTGCAAATGTCCATACGCGATGGTAACCTTTTTTCATCAAGCGGGCTGTCTGCCTGTCTGCTGAACTAATGCAATAAAAAATATTTAAAAAAACAAAAGCCGGTGCCCGATCGGGATATCAGTTGCTATTTCAATCCAATACGTATGGAAAGACGTCGAGAGTAAGAGATAGTAATACAGTAACAATATATGCACGAATAAAAAACGTAAGCAGCAATCAATTCACAGCGCTTTCGACCTTTTGGTCGCTAGTTAATTTATAGAGACACTAGAGTTTACCCCGCAACTGCGTCGCGGGTCAAACTCTACTGCGCATCTCTTGTTTATAGAGCAGGCGTCAATACAGGTTACAATGTATTAATTTTTTATGTATTTGCCCTCGAAAGATTCACTTCATTTTATATCGCTAACTATCCCATCTCCCGGGATGGAAAGTATATATGTCCATTTTCAGTATTAAAACTACATTTACACTAAACTACAGCAAAACCGATCCAATACTCCTAATAGTTTTTCCGTCAAAGCTTAACAGACAGGTCGAATTACTATCACAATTTTTTATAGATGGTTATTTTTTTACGTCTATATACTTGAGAAATGATTGGTCTCCCATACAAACTTTCATCCCCTATTTCAACCCATTCTAGGTTTGATTATCTATCCCGGCTATCTATCTGTAAAGTACATAAACGACAAAAATGACCAAAATGTCCAAAACGACCAAAATGTCCAAATTTCCCAAAATGTCCAAATGACCAAAACGTTCAAAATGACCGAAATGTCCAAAGTGACCAAAATAACCAAAATAACAAAAATGACGAAAATGGTAAATCACAAAAAACCTATCCTACTTTTTGGATAACCTTTACATAAATCTATCCCATTATCCGGAATGAAAAATATTCCTTGTCCACCCACGGTATTAAAATCACAAATATACCGAATTTCAGCCAAATCGGGCCATTAGTTTTTCCATAAAAGCATAAAAAACAGAGAGACAAATACTGTCCCATGTTTCGAGATAAAAATTATCCTATGTTCATTCGCGGCATCGAAAATATACATACATATACTGGGTTTCAGCCGAATCGGTCCAGTAGTTTTTCCGTGAAAACGGAACAGACAGACAGAGTTACTTTCGCATTTATAATATTAATAGAGACTAATAATAATCTGTATGTTTGACGCGTTAACGCCAATGAATGCATTTCGACATTTTGGTCGCTAGTCGCTAGTTTCTTAAAGGTAGGTTATAGGGGATCGAGTTGTATGAAGTCAACGCCACTAGTAGGCGGCTTTCCTTAATATTTACGCTTTTTCATACATTTTTTAGGGACTCGCCGCACACGTATGGCCGGTGACCCGTTTGCGCTCAGCCTTAAACCTACAATATACGCAATTGCCCTTTCACATATAAATATTAATTTCAATTACCATACTACGTCCTTAGTCGTAACTTATAAGTGCGTTTGGTTTGAGATGGTTAACGTGGGATTCATTAATAATAACATGAGTATTATATCCATATAAACATAATGAATATTTACAAGTATGATACATGCCGTCAAAGATAAGCACACAGCTGCCTATTATTTTATAATACGCATTATTTTTGTAACTCCTTTCTTCTTAAAAACTACTTTGTACTCGTGTACCCTCAGCAAGAGCTTTCATAGATAGAAGTAAGATAAAAAAAATAATGTTTCATTAATATACTACCTTTGTCTTACTTATCAGTATAGGCTAGCTTGGGAGTGTATGAAACAACAATATCTTTGTCAATCTCTTGTCCAAGGCGGGTTGGCAGGTTTAACACATCGGTCATCGCGATATGTGGGTTTCATAACGATGTTTTCCTTCACCGTTAGTACGTGGTAATAATTGTAACAATATGCACGTTAGGTCAGTAAAAGTAATATAATCCACTAGAAACTATTCGATTGCCGATTACTAATTCGATTATTTAATATTGAGTACTCGTAACGCGCTGCGGCGCAATAGGCATCCTATTCTGAAATCGGCCTTTACCCGGCCTCGTTTTGAGAGTCCGAGACTCCGTCTTTCTATAAATGCTCTAGGATAGGTAGTTATGATAGGTATTCGTATCCGAGAGACTCAGCTCTCCGGCTACCTCGGATACGGAACAAATGCTGGGACAGTGCGTAAAGGGCCGACTGTCATCCGACCGGGCTAGAGGTGAATGCACAAGCGAGCGCACAGCCCGGACAAGGGACGTTCGAGAATCGGACAAGGGTTTTAGTGGGTATCCCTTACTGCGGCGTGGTATAATATATAATAGTACTTCACACGTGAGGTGCTAGTGCTACCTCGACCTGACGAATCCCACACAAAGGCCTTGCCCCCTCGCGCAGTTTATTGTATTAGCTATCAGTGCAAGAACGAAGAAAGAATATAATTTCCGCAGCCGGGCCGCCTATCTTGTGAGGCGACAAAAACACCCCACAGCCAAGTGGTTGCATATTTGCGTGCCTCGATGGCTACCTAGAGTATGACGCCAAAAAAACCTTGAGTTGTGTTCGAACATTAGTAGTCAGGTTCCAGTCCCCCTTTAGAGAGCGGCAGCACATTGATAGCACCTTTGGTGTTACATATGTCCATAGACAATTTCAACCGCTTTCCGTGAGTTGGGCCGTTTGTCTGTCTGTTGAACTCAAGCAATAAAAAAATAGGATTTATTTTTTTATACATACGTATAAGTGCTATTATGCAATAAAACATATTTCTGTTTCAAATCAGGTATTCAATTTAGAACGTGAACTGGGACGAGAAAGGTTAAGAGTCAGGGCGTTAGAGGAAGCCCTCGAAACTCCCCTGAACGTGCACAGATGGAGGAAGCTTCAGGGCACGGATCCTGAGAGCGTGAGGCTTACACAGAAACTCAGGCTCATACAGAAGTATGTATAGTTGAATTTGAATACACGCGTGGGTCATCTTACATTTTTAAAAGTATTTTTTTTAATCCAATGGAGATCTGTGCGTATAAATTATATTAAAACTCGAAATAAGCCTGTTTGAACTTGGTTACAAAATGTAAAAAAAAATGTTGAATTTTCACATGAGTTAAAATTTAAGTCAAATTTAAATAAACATAAGCAACTGATGAAGGAGTTACGTATAAATATGAATATAAAATGGTAATAAAAAAAACTGCTACGCATTTTGCCAATGTTTGCCGCTTGCAATAACATCTCCACAAGATTCATTCCTGTTCGACGGCCTCTGTGGTTGAGCGGATTAAGCTTTTGCAAGGGCTTACCTCACTGAAACGCAGAGGCTCCGGGTTCGATTCCTGGTATAGTAAATTTCGGAAACGTATTTTCTCCGTTATTTACTATGGTCTGGGTGGCTGGGATCGGCCCCAGAGTGGTCCGTTATATATTACCCATAACACAAGCGTAACTTGCTTAATTTGGGTATATACAGTGTATGTTTGTCTGCCCATTTTTGTCTTAATTTATTATCATTCAAGATTTAATATTAAAACTTAGTTTAGATAAAGATTATTCATTATATGAAGGTCAAAAGTTAAAAATAAAGCATTTCCTGATCTAATACCGCTTTTAAACATTTTATCGCTTTGTATTAGTTAACAGGTTTACCTACACTTTTTTATTATCTTTGATTCTAAATCGAAAGTTTTTATTGCAACTAAATTCAACTTGAAAACGATTTTTGAAAGTCCTATAAAGTCTACTTCTTACTCTATGTTCACCTATACGATACAATGTATTGATTTACTTAAAACATAGTTAAGGAGGGAAGAGGTATCTCCTCCCGTAATACCGCTGCTGGGGTCCTCCAGCATCTGGGGAGCGGAGGATCACATCCCTGTTGACAAAATGAGTCTGCCCTGCTTCCCAGGGCATCTCAAGCACTGATGCGCAGGATTAGCGTGGGCGTAACTATGTCCCAAATCTCACGCTCTTCCTACTATAAGCGCAGGGCACATGGGAGGAACGTGGTTTTAGTGGAGTATTAGCACATGGGCTACCTATCCACATAGAGACGGGTACCTTGCCGAGTCCCCCACACATGTCGGTAATCGACTCTGTTATCTGCGCTATATTCAATGGATAACTAACTTTGGTCTAATCCCAGTAACGGACCTACCCGGTAGTGTACGAAATGTATCTACTTCCCCTGCCTCAAAAAAAAACAACAGAAATTTAAAAAAAGTGCCATCTCTATGTTAAAAAAGCGTTCGTCAAAACGCAGATAATGAGAATGGTGCTAAGGTAGCACAGGATAAATTTTAAAAAAAGCGCCAAAAGTAATTAGAGTGAGATAGCAAAATAAAAAAGGACCGAAAGATTTTCACTTTGTTTTTTGTTATTAAAATTCACAATAATTTAACCACTCTACATGTTCTCTCACAACATTATATTTACTAAATTATTTTTTGTACGCCAACGCAATTATGGTAGGTATTTGAAACTCTATTTTTCAACTTCGTCTTCATATAAAATATAATTCTCCATAGCTCTATCCTCCATAATAATGTGTACCATAAACATTAAAGACGTACAAAGTTCTTTTGCCTATTATGCCCAAAAAAGACAGTTTGTTTACGTCTTTCAATTTTGATAGAAATGCGGCATTGTCAGCTTTATAAAATAAACGAACGAAATTTAAAAAAAAAGGTTTCGTAGGTGACTTTGTAACTGAATATCTGCTTAGTTGTTTTTTCCCAGATTATGGAGTATTTTCAGGGACAAATTTGTATTTAAAATATTAAATACTGTGATGCATAAATAACTATACTCTGATTTTTAATTACCTTGACTAAAATGACATCTGCGGTCAACCTTTCCTTATGTTGCAAGCTTGAAAAATAGTGTTGTAGCATACTGCAACACTATGCTCCAAACGAGAGCCATAGCTCATTTATAAGTGAATTGAATCGACTATTGCGAACGACTTTTCTTATGTTGCAAAAAACATAAAAAAGTCGTTCGCAGCTGTCATTTTCGTCCAGGTAACTAATTAAAAATGAGACTAAAATACAAATACAAATAACAAAATTTGGTTTTTTTTTTATAGCAATATAAAAAACGTATAAAAACGAAAGGCAGTAAGTAGTAACTAGTCACTTTGAAACCTTTTTTAAAGTTAAATCGTTTTTTGTGTCTCTTTTCTATATAAATCGAAAGAAAGAAATGAGTTCGTCTAATTTCGTCTTCAGGGTTATTAATTCAATAATAATATTATAGTTTATAACAATTATAGTAGACGCATTATTAACTGAGGCTTCGGGTCATAAATCATATTTATCTGTCTGTCTCGCTTGCATTTACAGGTCTTATGGAGAGGTGTAGTGATGTGCGTAAGAATTTTAGAGGTGCATATCGATAACGGGAGAGGTACGATCGATATGCTAAATTTAGTTAAGTATTAATAGGAATAATTTTTTGCGAAATTAAAAGTTTTTAGTTTGTAGGATAAAATGTTTGTTTCGACGTAATCATAGAGAATCTGTATAGATCGTAATGTGGCCCTGAAAAAGGCCGTTTTTATTTTTCCTAGGGATATTTCTTAGTTCTACAAAAAATCTCATCCGTATCTGCCCCATTTGTGTCATCTTTCTGTAGATTAATTATCAGAGGTGGTGCTTGATCTCTTAATATAGTTTTCTTTAACTCCTTATCCTGGAGCTCCTCGGCATGCCTCACACATCTGGCCCAGTTTTCTTGAGTAACATTTTCAATAGCGTTGTGGAGAAGAATTTCAACATCAGCAATGTGAAATATATGATTATTTGCAGCAACTTCTCCTTTGACTTGAGCCCAGATGAGTTCAATGGGGTTATATTGACAGTGATGTGGAGACAGTCTTATCACTTGGTGACCTTTCATATGCCAGCTGATCCAAGGCATATATGTTTTTGGGTTACTCTCTAATTGCATGGAGTGATAGCTGGCGTTATCGATGACTATTACAGAAGTTTCTTCAAGAACATTTAATAAATCAGAAAACCATGCCGTATATATGTATCACCATTCATTTCAGTGTGGTAGTCAGCGTCCTTAGACTTAACAGCTTTGAAAATAAATTAATCTCTGTCCCTTCCCTACTGGCTGATTCTTGAAACCACCTTCATCATTCCTTCCAAGCCACATGGGTTTTCTCAAGTGGTTTTGATTGACCCAAGTCTCATCAAGATAAATTCGTGGCCGTTGATCGTTGGTTTTCCTGAGAAAGTTTACTTTTCGTAAAAAGTCCACTCTGGCACAGACCATATCCGCTCTTTCCATTAAATACTTTCGTCCATCAGCTTCTTATTAATTCTTTCTTTTTTCTTATTAATCTTAATTCTTGGTATTTTTCTAGAATTCCAGCCACCGATGGATATTCCCCGTTGTCATAAAATGAATCAATGGTACGTCTTAGTACGCTGGCATCAAAGCTATCTATATCAGTGACAGTCGCTGTCTTCTTAACATTTGCTCTTGGTATATTCGGGTTGCCTGCCTGTGATACTTCGGTTTTTATTCGATCCACGGTCGCTGTACTAACTCCACAAATCAGTGCTGCAAGCTCTAATGGATTATTGAAACTGAGGCAAGCTTTCTTCTCGGGTTCAGTTTTCAATTCTTTTAAAAACAGGAACACATTGTAAATTACAGCCCGAGCTTGAGCGTTGATGTCACCATTTAATTTTTTCAAAACCACGTTAGAAAATAAATTCTCCATTTTGCGTATTGCGTAACGAAGTAAGTAATGTAATGAGTGTCATAACAAAAAATACTATGTCATAGAAAAACCACAACCCTTACTCGTAACGACCAATCAGGAGTCAGGGTGCTAATGAAGGTCACGACGACGCATCGACCCCGCGTGCGCCGGTAGCTAAGTATCGATAACGGGTTGCATTGCGTGCACATTCCTACTATCAGTGACATTTATAGTCCGACGGCTCAGTTTAAAATGCGTCGACTACAGTATTAAAAAAACAATAATGTTATTTCTATTTGCTCTCTGGAAAAAAATGCTTTTTTTTTATTAAAGGGGCAAAACAAATGAATGATAATAGATAAATATGCACAGCTGTCCAGTATCAATGAATTGATTGATTCATAAATAGTGTGAAATATAAGCGGCACGTGTTGCTGTTCTAACGGAAAGGCGGGGAATACCTGTTTCCTGGTCGCTCTACCTCTTAAACCACTCATTGTTGAGAAAATTTCTCGGTATTTCAAGCACCAATAACCCGGGTGAAGTGTGATTGACGTATTTTGCAAGTGATATCAAGCTATTAATATATTTGTCAATTCATTACACTTGAATCACACTTCGTAGGAATGTTCTCAGTGTTATTATTACATGATAAATAATTAATATTCAGATGACGCTTATTTGTCATGCCAATAAGTAATACATTATGGTATCTTTTAAACTTTGGAATTTCACCCAAATATTTGTTAGACATGGTTTGTATTTTCCAATGACGCCTGCCCTCAATTTCCCGTAACGCTGATATTGGACTGATGACATTGAAATATTTAAGTTTATGTTTGTCCGGATCACTTTGATTAATTCATTCAAATTGAAAGACAGAAATGAAACGTCTAATATTGGTTTAATAGAATATCTACTAAACTCTTTTATGAAGAGCCAGAAAGTATCTGTAAAGGCACTCTTGGCTGTCCATAAAGCGGTGTTGGTGCCAACCCCAATGTATGGCAGTGAAAGTTGGGTATGGCAGAAAAAGCATTAGAGTAGGATAAACGCAGTTGAAATTAGAGCTCTGAGAAGTATGTATGCTGTTAGCTTGCATGATATGATAAGAAACAGTGTGATAAGGGAACGTTGTGGATTGAAAGAAGATTTAATAACAAGAGTTGAAAAAGGAATATTAAGGTGGTTTGGACATGTAGAGAGAATGGATAAAAGTAGAATCACAAAACAGATGTACAACAGCATTGGGAATGGTAGAGTTGCTGCTGGTAGACCGAGACGAACA
Organism: Dendrolimus houi; assembly: GCA_039645545.1. NCBI lineage: Eukaryota > Metazoa > Arthropoda > Insecta > Lepidoptera > Lasiocampidae > Dendrolimus > Dendrolimus houi. The sequence goes on along the minus strand of CM077139.1, from coordinate 4,434,239 downwards.
CACCATGATCAAATATCAGAAGTGTTAAAGAGAGGTCAGGTAAAAAGCATGTCAAATATACGTGCATGTATGAAGAGGTTAATGAAATGAAGAGAAAGTTGTTCATCAGAATCGTCGCAAGCGGAGATCCATAGTCTCTGCCTATCACTGTACATACATACATACTGCACATACAGTATATTAAAGGCGTGATATAATGTATGTGCAAAATATCTTGTCCGAGTTTTGGATTTAATCCCAGTTGCTTTCGGAACGTTCGCTTGGAGGCGAGTTCGGGGTTCTGCTTTAAACGAAAAAGTAGGTTTTGTTCTATACTTATTTATCCGTGCAGGAACGGCGAATGAATAAGATTTCCTGCAACCAGGCGGCCTGTCGTAAAAGGCGACAAAACAACCCACAGCCACGAGGTAGGAAGTTACCCGCCATAACAACCTGGAGTTGTGTTCCGGCTTTAGTGGCCAGGTTCTAGTATCCCTTTAGAGAGTGGCAGCACATGGGTGTTTCGTGTTACAAATGTTCATAGGCGATGATAACCGCTTTTCATCAGGGCCAATGCAATAAAAAAAGAAACATTTCGCGCGAACGTTAAGCCAACATTTCTTAGGCCTTGCCTTCTACCGGGACTTGGCAGAGGTGGCATGGCTAAAATTATTCCTACATAACTGGCCAGCTGTACAAAACACAAATACGAGCATGTATGGAGTACTGCTCTTACCATTGAGATGGCTCAGCCAAATAACAACTCGAAGCGCTAGCGTCGATTGAGCGGAGAACCAGGAGACTGGTTGGCAACGACCAGCTTTACCACGAAATAACTTAGTCTCAAACATCGACGCAGAGTTGCCAGCTTACCGGTTTTCTATCGGATACACTTTGGAGAGTATGCAGCTGAGCTCTTCGATCTGATTCCGCCATCTCCCTTCCATCATCGAACAACCAGACGCACCATACTACACCGATATAGGGCGGATATTGCACCTATAAAAACAAAGCTCATTGTATCTAGCTCCATCATACGCTCCGCAAAGGAGTGGAACTCATTGCCGATTATGTCGTTCCCGATACTTATAACCTGGGTGTCTTCAAGTACCGTGTGTGTGAATAGGAACCTGCTAGGTAAGCGTGCTTCATTCTAGACCACATCTTCACTCCACATAGGGCGAGATCGTGGTCAAATGCGAACCTTTACTACAATAAAAAAAGTGCTTAAGTCAATATAATAAGGTAAATACAATCATAAATAAATAATCCGCAGACAAACACACACATTCTATATACTCAAGCTAGCCTAAGGCCTCGGTTACACTAGGGGACAAATTGTCCCACAATATGACGCGCAACACTATATCTACGTGAAGTTGCCACGTTGCATCGAGGCCCGCAACATGTCCCTCAACATTTTGAGGAGCATTTACGTGACACGGGGCATGTTGCCAGCTCCCATACTGAGAGCCGGCGCACGTGTTGCGGGTCAGTGCCGCCCAGGTTGTCGCTGAGTGTGGACGCGTGTGCAACGTGTCTCTCAACATGTCGATGGTATATAAAAACGAAACGGTACTATATTTGATCGAACTCGAGTTATGGATGGCTGTGGGATACTTCAAATCGTGACTACCGAAATAAATTAAAGAAAAATGACGCGTGGGAGGGAGGACATAGCAAAGGCCCTAAATGTACCAAAAAAAGACATAGAGAATAAAATGCATACACTTCGTTCCCAATTTATCCGGGAGAAAAAGAAGATAACATCGTCGAAAACTACGGGTAGTAGACGATACGATGTTAAGTCCAGTACGTGGTTTGCGTATGACGCAATGAAGTTGTTGCTGAAAGGAGCTATAACGTCTGGTTGCATGGATATATTGGAGACATGGGTAAGTCAAAGTCTAATTATTTAATATCAAAATTTTAATTATGCAAGAATATAAATGTAGTGTCCGCGCTTCAATACACTTATAGGTGCTAAAAATTATTCTGCCAAGGTACACGTCCTTGTGCACTTGTGAAATATTCAGCAAAATTGTTTCTTATTTCTATAGCCGACTGAGGGTTGCGTCTCCCTATACTATTGTTACGAGCTACAGGACTCGAATTAAAAATGCCGTTGGAACTACTATAGAATTTATTAGAACTGTAGAAACACTTATAAAACAAATACAAATAAAACTGGATGCAACCAGTTCACACTGACGATTCAATGCGATTTGACACGCGTAAAGTCCGTCGTTTATATCGCTAATCAAGAGTACTCCAAACGTCTTACTCGTCTCGTAGTCGTCGCTTGACTGCCCGTCCCTCCATTCGGGTATCGTCTTATACTAACTACACAGTACAAAGAAATTGACCACGCACACTGAGTTTCTGGGAAATAGTAATTTGCACACCTGCGAACGGCCACAAAGTCGAAAACAATAACAATAAGGACTCGTCCGACGGTAATGATGATTATAAAACAAGTAGAAAAACAATAGCATGTTTTTCTTGATTGCAAATTCAAAACACAAAGAATTCCTTAATCTGGGTGGAAGACAATAGACTGCGCTTACAGCAGGCAGCTGTGCGCTTATCTTTGACGGCATGTAACACTATTTAAATTAGACATGTTACAAAATATACTTTCTCGGTGTCAAGATCCTTCTACAGTGCCATGATCTATATTCTCATAATCGATGGTCCCATGTGGGTTATACAGTGATCTCAATTGATAATTTCGCCTTAAAAAATTATGTAGGTATACTCACGCCATTAAAATCATTTCAACATAAGCAGGTCGCAGAGCAATAGGAGCTCGGAATACACGAAACACAACACTTAAAATTCCGAAGACATTTTCGCCAAGTCGTCTAGCTCTTGATAGTCTATAGTTAAAAACTCATTTAGTCGTCGCTGCTTCATGGTTACCAGGATATGGCTTGTCAGTTAGTGCAAAAGTACTGTCTCCTACGAGTACGAAGGGCATATTATGCCCAACTTCTTGTATGGGTTCTGGATCTGACTAGTTGAGCTGGTTTTCAGCCAAAGCTTTATATTAAGCAGTCTCTTGGAATACCCCACTGTCTGAAGATTTTCCTTTAGCACCACAATTTGCAGATATAATATTATAATCTGCATCCACTATTGCTAATAAAATAATGCTGAATTTTCCTTTAAAGTTATAGTAGTCACTATCCGAATTTGCAGGAGCTATAATTGAAATATGTTTGCCATCTATAGCCCCAAGGCAATGAAGGAAGTTCCATAAAATTTCATAAGTACGAGCCTTGTCTTTCCATTCATTTGTAGTATCTGGAACCTGGAAGAGTAAATTTTATTTTAATGTTTTACAGACACAACAAAGCCAAGACATGATTCCTGAGTCTCCAAATGCAGAAGCTCTTGAAGAGGATAATCAGCCTACAGCTGAATTAGAATCGCAAGTTATCAGGAAGCATCGCAAGCCATTAGACCATCAACGTCTCGAATTCGCAAAAGATCCTTACCAAATGAAGATAAAATAGAGGAAGCGTATGGAGTTATGCGTCTTGCTAAAAGCAAATTGTTGTCTCAAGATGAATTTTCTGTGTGTGGGCTGTATGTAGCGTCAGGGCTACGTGAAGTGTAAGACAAATTCTGTACTGATGGCAAAATATTATATAAAATAATATTCTAATTGACACACGTTTGGAGAAATACTATTCTGGCCATAGTAGCCGGTCGACTGAGCATCACGGCTATAGTACTACATCCAGCTATGTCAGTCCGGATTATGTAGATGAGAATAGCCAGCCAGCAGGGCAGCGCAATACTGCCTCCGGTAGTAATAATATTAGTCCGTATGAAGACCCCCTAACAGAAACTATTTCAAAGATGGAGTCATCGAACGAGCAATAATAACATTACTATTACTAGTACTGTATGTCTTTGAAGACCACGGGCCATAAAAATGGCCCGGACTTTTGGAGGGCTTGCGTGGGGCCATGGGAAGGCCAACACGTAGAGGCCCTTTGACAAATTTAATGTAAATGTGGCGTGACACTGATCGGCGATTATCCCTGTCTACACCATATAGTAATGCACCCAAGGACAAGCCCCGGCCAGTGTAGGACTATTGTGGGAAATGAGGACAAAAAGTACCGGGCTATTGGGGTTAACTGCTAATGGTACTAGGGATCTGGGAATATGGGGACTATGGCGTCTGCCCGTCACAATGTTCGGGGAACATGGAAAAATGGGCAGACGGTGACTCGCCACTCCCTGCATGGACCCCAAAAAATGCCATAGAAGACAGGGTCAACATGGGTGTGAGTAGCTAAGGGGTGTAGAGAGGTGGGCTGCAGGTTCACTGAAGCTACTTCTGACGTGATGCCATTTATCACTTCCACCCCTGGAGCTTGAGTCTTAGCTCTAGCGATCTCCACTCCGTGCCGGCTGGCTAAGGCAAGCACGGAGGTGGGGGCCTTGTCTTGGCCCCCGGAGTCAGGTATGAGGTGTCGCTACTCACCTAAGTCTTCGCCACAAAGCCCCCCTGCGGGTCTATTACTAGTATTATTAAGCCTATTATTTTGTATTTTCTAAGTTGTTGATTCTAGTTCGAATAAAATTGATGATAAAACTTAATCTATATGTAGTCACTTGCCTTTACAAAACTTTTCAATTGATTTATCAGTTCCTTACAAAGTTCTGGTACTATTCTACCGGTCAGTTGCTTTGACACTCTAAAAGTGTACGATAAGGAAGCATATGAATCTCCAGTCGACAAATATCTCAATATGATTGCAAGTCTTATAAGAGGGGCAACAGCACCCCGTAGTTTTGTATCCAGTTTACGTATGGATGGATCGATCATTTCGAATAAAATTTCAAAATCGGATAATGTTAACTGTATCTTTTAGAACACAATAAAGCATATTCATTCATTCATTTATCTACCAGTATATCCAGAGACGTGTCAATTTCACTACGTGATTCTCCAAAGGCCACTTTAGGCCCTCTGTTTGTCGGGACACTCTCCATTATACAGACAATAGGAAACGCAAGGATATAATAAAACTACGTTTTATCTGTTCTAAACGCGGTATTTTATTTGATTTTTATTCCTACGTTATACTTAAATTAGATTAGGCTCTCGTAGAGTAAATAATAACCGTAAACAAAAATTTAAAGTAAATAATTAAAATGAACAAGTTGGCGGTAGGCTACTTTACTCATTGACACTTGATATCTTTGTCTTCCCGTGACGTAACTCCGGATACTTTTTATACCGATAAATATCGCCGTTTCAACGGGATAGACAAAAATAGCGAAAAAGATGGCGCTGCGATCGAATCTTTTTTGAAAATTACGGAAGTTATACCAATGGACTTGGTTTTTTTGTTGTTATTATATCTCAAAATCCGAATTAAGTTATTGTGTAAGTATAATAAAGCTACTGCGTAGCTTTCGTCACGCGGCGCAGCCGCGGGGCAAGATCTAGTGAATAAATTATAATCAAATCTAAGGCTAATGAACGATTCTTACAAGAGTTTAAGAATAATTAATCTTTAATGCCTTTTTAATATTACCTTGATCTTTAGATATATCTAATTGAAACCTTATCTAAAAATATTTAACCATCGGTTGATAATAACCATTTACTAATGAATATGCGTGTAAGTGTCTATCGTTAATTTTATGAATGTATGTGCATATTATAATTTTAGCTTAAATATTTCCTTCTTCTAATATAAACAGATTATCAGATTGAATTGGACTATTTTTTATCATAAATTAACGTTAACTATATTTTTAGCCTCGGTTCTTTGAATACTAAGTGTTCTAAACAACATTTCAATCAAAATTTAAACTTATCCGTGGAGGAACGGAGAAAGAATACAATTTCCTACGGCCGGACCACCTGTCGTAAGAGGCAAAAAAACAACCCACAGCTAGGTGGGCTTAGGTAGAGGGCTTTGCCCGCCTATATTGCTATCACCCCTGATCTGGAATATGCCACCATAACCACCATGTGTTGTGTTCCGGCATTAGAAGCCAGGTTCCCCCACTCTGAAGTGCTACAGTGTCTACGAAATATGGAACTATATGTGTGCTTGAGCCTATTTCTCTCCTTCTTCTCCTCCTTCAATGGTCACATTCCTGTGGGCGTGAGGAGGTGAAGCGAGGGACGGGGAGCCCCTTTTTAAAACAAAATCATGTGACTGTGGTGTGGCAATAGCACTTCTATGTCCGGCTAGAGGTGCTAGTGCCACACCGACGTGACGGATCCCACACACGGGCCGCGATTTTTCCCCCTTACGCGGCCTATGCTCCTCAATCATATTCCCCTCGTTAAAAAAATTTTTACCTAAAAGTTTTGTCCACATAAATTACTCAGCTCAGCTGTGTATAGATGAGTCGGGTATTGATAATCGTAGTGTTTGCTGAACTTTAGCGGCTTACGCGAGCGCAAAAGTTACAGCTACAAGGCCGTACTAAAGCTACAGGAAACTTAAAACAGCCACAAGAATTAAGGAGTCTGCAATTTCTTTAAGAGTGCTTTAAAAAATCGGAACCATCACTTTTGCATGCTAATTAATATATTTAGAATAATTTAATGTAAATTATAAACGATATAAAGGTATTGTTAAATTCAAATAATCGTAACCTTCAAAATATACTGTTATCGGATATTAATTTATTATTTATTTAAATTTCAATTTGCACTTGTAGGTAAGTAGTAAAACAAAATCAATTCTATTATGAACTAGCTTTGTCCGCCATTTCGTTTGCATTGAACATAGAAGAAAATTAATGTATTTTTTTCAAAGTAGATTCGTACAGATTACTTATTGCAAGTCATGAATTTAGCACCCAGGCCCGTTATTACCCGGAGGTGCGAAGGGCGCAGGGACCTACGGGACACAAGCCGATTGACTTGAAATACAAAGTCATTAAAGAACATCGTCATGATTTTCCTAGATTTCACTAACGACACCCCCCAGAACCGTCAATTGAAAAAAGAATTTCAACCCTTAGTTATATGCATGGCAGCCACTTCGAATTTTCTTTTGTTTGTGTTTGTTTATTTATGGTCTATAGAATACTAGTCAACTTATCAATTAGTAACAATTTCTTCATTGCTCTTAGTGGGCATTTTTAAATATTTCGCGCGTTTTGACTTACGTCAAAATTTAAATGGTCGTGAATTTCGGCCATTTTAAAATTTCAAATTCTCACTTTGTAAACGACACCTAATTGGTCGTCTTCTCCATACGTGATATAAGAATTCGTCACGTCAAGTCGCACATACAACGAAATAAAGCTATCTTCGTACTATTCTGAGATAGGCACCGCTTAAACTCTTTTTTTTTTCTTTGAATCGTCTCCTGTATTTTTACAGTAACGATGAAGAGCTTATTTTGAGCATACCGACATAAGAGTTGTTGGCCGACGAGACAGGCCTATAATTAATACCAAAGTCCAACCCTTATAGACTAGGCGTGTGAGACTCCCTTGTTAAAGAAAGTATTGATTTTTGCAATTATAATCCTAATTTTTATCCACCAAGTTATTTTCAACCAGCGTGTTAAGTAATAAATTAAAAAGTATCTTGCTAAAAAAGAGATACTACACTATTGAAGAAAAATTAAATGACAAAACTTCATTTAGATAGCAGCTCGCTTCAACCTCATATACTATATTTTGTATAACGTTTTTAACTTGCCAAGCTTGTAAGGAATTTATGGAGATATATTGCAGCATAACATTTTAGTACATCATGTCATTATTATAACTATAATAATATTTTTTTTTCCTTTTATTTTGTCTTGGTCTTATGACTATACACTGTTTGCTACAACTCCATTAATTCTTCAAAAAGTAATTCTGTAACATACTTCTGTATAAAACTTATAAAAAAAAAAGAACTTGAGATAAAAATAGAATAAGAAATATAAAGAAAAACAATTTTTAGCTTGACGCGAAGCGGTGTACTTAGACTAGGAAGTAAAATTAAATTTTAACTTATATGTATGACCTTCAAAAAGTGTTTCCAGTGGAACTTATTTTGAATAAAATCTTTTGAATTTGAATAATGTTCTTTAATGTACTACGTCATTGACTTCCATATACCAGCCAATATTAGCACAGTCATATTCCTCGGGAAGCGGCACGTATAGACACCAGTGGAAACTGGAAATAACCTTTAATGTCGTTCTTCAATTCGGTTATTCTTATTGAGTCGAGCCAAGGTAGTTCCGGAAAATAAAACATAGTTATCTAACCTAACTAATTCGTTGTATCAGTAGTTTACCTTAGACGAGTCGATTCACTTCCCGCCTGCTAGGTCATAATTGGTATATAAGTACTGTAGAGAAAGACCTTCCAGAAAGTTGGTAAGAAACCGCCCGAAACCGGCTACGTTTACCCCGATCTTACATTTTCAGGTTCAGGTTATTTTTCCACAATTTCAGTGGGGTTTTTTTTATTGAGGATAATTCTTGAATTCCCACCTACATTGCCGACATAAGCCCTTGCCACCTTCTACCCCCAGACCGTCGGACCGCACCAGGATAGCTGGTGAAGGCCGCCCTCTTCGGTTCAGTAAATTTAATCATCTTTTAGTTATACCTTATTACATTTTACACTGAATGATTTTGGCCTAACTAACTTTTTGGTTTGTTCGTAGACAGCCTTCTTTATCTGAATTAGCCTTGGCTTCCCACGACCCAAAATCCAACTGGAAGAACTCTATGTATTAGTATAGTATAGTATTTATGTATAAAATTTTATTAAAATAAGTTTGAGTTAATAAATTTTTAGCTAGACGTGTCGCTGGGGAGTTTTATGCCGCTTCTTCTCCTTAACAGCAATAACACGTTGCGAAGCGGTGTTCATAGTCTAGTAAGTAAAATTAAATTTTAACTTATATGTATGACCTTCATTCAAAAAGTGTTCTCCTGTGGAACTTATTTTGAATAAAACTTTTGAATTTGAATTTATGAAAATAGGCCTAACCGAACTTTAACAAAAGGTATTTTTTTTTTGATGTAAGAATGTCTACTCTTTGCAGAACTGGTTCTCTCTTTTTAATATGTAACAACTACAACAAGATTAAGAGACTTATAGACCACACCTTCCTGTCAAATTTGTTGCCTATAGAATCAGTACTTTCTTAGAAATATGAGTTACGTACAAAGACAGGTGGACGAACATAACAATTTCATAAGGTTCTGTTTTTGTCAAAATGGCCAAGATAGGCAGCAGGCAAGAGGGTCGCAAGCTGATATTTTGCATCTTGACGTCAAATATGCTTAAGACTGACCTGCTACCATCGCTTCCAAAGCAATGAAGCAGCATAGATGGAATGAAGACGCGTCCACATGATATCTGTACACGCGACACTTGTATTCTGTAACTAGTTTTACCCACGTCCGTATTTATTTTTTACTTTCTGAGTGAAATAAAAATCCAACTCTTGAACTTTATATTTTTTTATATTTAGATACCTTGATTTCCTATAGAAATTGTTTTCGTGCCCTTTTTCGCCTCTTTCACTATTGTTGTTTTACACAATTTATTTGTCTGTGATCTTGCCCAGAATATACTCTGTTCCTTGTAAAATTTTATCAAGATCCGTTCTTTTTAGTGATTTATTTTTACATAGAACAAGCGTTAATATATTATTAATTATCTTGCTTCTAAAATATCATGATGGAAATTATTTTAGTTACGCATTTAAACAATGATACGCAATTTGACTCATTTTACTTATACATACTTATGACGTTGTGAGTTTGTACGCTCGTAGAAAATCTAAAAGGCCGCGACGTTTTGTACTATGATAAAGGAAGTCAAAATTGGATATTTGACACATATTACAACGAATTCTTAAATAGTATTCATATAAAAGAGTCAAAATATCTTGTTATCATCTTACTTTTAAATAGTTCGTTATACAAATAATTTTAATCATAGTTTAAACAATAATAAATACGCTATTGGACTCGTTAAAATTGTGACGTCATAAGCCAGTATTCTCATACAAAATCAAGGAAGCTGTAACGTTTTGTGCGATAATAGAAAGCGTCAGTTGATTTGACTGACAAATACCCAATTATTATACAATACTATAATATTGTATATTATGTAATTTATAATTTGAATTTGGACAAGACGAACGTCATGTTCAATGGACACGTCATGCCGAGAACGGTAAACGTCGATGGCGCCCCTCTTTAAGTTGTGCAGTTACCTTGGATCGAAAATACAGGTAGGCAGGCACAACTTCGAAGAGGAAGCCAATAAGAGAATTCAGTTGGGCTGAGCAACATTTTTTTTTTTTCAGGCAGGGGAAATGCTTTTCGCACATACCGGGTCCTTTGCTAGGGATTAGACCGTTGTTGATCATGGAGGCTTTCCACTGAGGCAATCCAAACAATAATCAACCGGCTTGTGTGGAGACTCGAACCCATGGACGTACATGGGCTAATACCCCACTAAAACCACCCTCCTCCCATGTGCCCCGCGCTTATGAGTAGCAAAGGCATGAGATACAGAACGTAGTTACGCCCACACCGATCCTAGCGCACAAGTGCTTGAGAGTGCCCCGGGAGAGGCAAACTCACTTCGTCAACAGGGGTGAAGACTCCTCTGCTCCCTAGATGCTAGAAATGCAGCGGTATTTCAGGGGGGGGAGATCATGCACATACCTGCGCCTCTGGGCTCCCGACTGACGTCGGCACCCGCGAGACGCATGCGCACTTCCATCTCTCTCCCTATCTCGTTCCGCGGCCTCCTTTTGAGACATTACAGTCTCGCAGAAATTGGCCGTGCCCACCCACCAATCGTCGCTGTGCAGCATGGCTTGCACTTGCATCGCTCAGCGAATCGATCGGTCCTACCAGTATCTCGAGTTCAAACCTCTGAGGTGCCCATGCTGCGCACTCGACCAGCGTGTGTAACGCCGTGTCTGGTGCGCCACATTGCCGGCATTGGGGTGAAGGCAAGCAGCCCGCATTCTGACACAGATACTTATCGAAGCAACCGTGCCCGGTAAGTATCTGTGTCATTCTGAAGGTCAGGGTCCCGCGTTTCCGCGAGAGCCATCGCAACAGCTGCGGTCCAACCGCTTCCACCGTGTCAATGCCAGCAACAGGGTTTTCCAACTCTACTGACCAAGATTGGATCATGGCCGCGGTTTCCCGCGTCCTGATCACCTGGAGTTCGGCCTGGCCATAGACCAGGCCACGGGCGAGGGCATCCTGTCGGGAGCGCCAAACTTTGGCAATCACGTCCCCCTGGAGAGGCCAGGGCGTATCGCCCGCCAAGAGTATCGACGCCGTCCACGACACTGTACGGTATCCTCGGATGGTCCTCACCGCCAGGACCCTTTGTGCGCGCACAACAAAGTCCTATTGTGGCGGTGAAGTGCAGTGGACCATACGGGTGCACCGTACAGGGCCATACTCCTAAGGATGCCCATGTAGAGTTTCCTAATCGTCGTCCCCGGTTCCACGTTGGGAAGAAGCCGAGAGAGGGCGCCTGCGGATCTCACGAGTTTGGGAACTAGCTGCTCAAAGTGCGCTTTAAACAGCCATTTCCCATCGAGAACTAACCCCAGATATTTCATCTGGGGACCTACACGAATATCCACCCCTTGGACTGTAACAAGCAACAACGCAGCGCGTGCCCTAAGTAGGGTGTCATCCGTAAAGCAGATTAGCCCTATTCCGGGCAGGACCGGAACCCGAAGGATCCAGTCATAACCGAAGTTCCAAAGAACCGGCCCGAGGACCGATCCCTGTGGGACGCCGCACGCGACGCGTCGCCGACCTATCGCGCGATTATCGGACTCGCCGCCCTCCCAAAGGATGTGACTATCATGGAGGTACGCGCCCAACAGCCTAGTGAGGTACGGAGGAACTCCGTGTGCACGGAGCCCCTCCCTGATCGTCTCGTGAGGGAGGCTGTTAAAGGCGTTTGGGCTGGACAACATTCAATAAGCTTCGTCAAGTCTTTTCGTTAACCGTCCCACAATGCCTGAGAAAGACCAAAGTCTTCGAGCAGTGTGTCCTTCCCGTCCTGACCTACGGGGCCGAGTCGTGGACACTGACGGTAGAACTGGTCCACGAATTTCATATCACGCTCAACGGGCTATGGCGCGAACTATGTTGGGTGTTCCTCTTATGGATATAGTTAGAAATGAAGATATCCGTAAGAGAACCAAGGTAACCGACATAGCTCGCAAAATTAGCAAGTTGAAGTGGCAGTGGGCCAGTCACATTTGTCGCAGGACCGATGGCTGATGGAGCCGACGAGTCCTGGAGTGGAGACCGCATCTCGGTAAACGTAGTGTCGGAAGCCCTCCAGCCTGATAAACTGACTACCTGCGCAAGGTCGCCGATAAGCGCTTGATGAGGAAGGCGGAGGACCGGGAGGAGTGGCGCCGACTTGGGGAGGCCTGCGTTCAGTAGTGGACGGTGATTGGCTGACGACGACTACAATATTAGTACACGTGTTATATTAGAATATAAAATGAAACATGGTTATAAATGAGCAACCGTTTCGAATTTTTTAACGCGCCAAATACGTGTTTTGAATTTATAATAACAGTCGGAGAAGGATGTATCTGCGACATACTATTTTTTTGCGACAAAATTATATAATCTGGTTTTTCTCACGCGATAAATTTTTGAATACATTTGTTAGATAAAGTGTGTGCTTAGAATTGACGGTTAATTTAAAATATTTACTGCTTTAATATCTAACTTCAGATGTTCCTTAAGTTGATAAAACCTAATTAAATAATGTATGTTATTCAGTTATTCCAAAACGATGTTTATATATCCTACTAGTTTGCCCCACGGTTACGTCGCGTGTCATAACCCTGGGTAGTAGCTTTATTTTGCTTACATAAAAAATAGTTCGGTTTTTTACATATAATAATAACAAAGAAACTAAATCCATATAGTCTAGACAACTGCCCAGCAAAACATAGAGGTGAGTCGAAGCCAACCTGATTTGAAGTATGAATGACATGTTTGTTGTTTATGACTACGTAGATATTTGTTAGAGAATTGAAGAAACGCGATTGCAGCGCCATCTATTCCGTGGAAACGACGTAATTTATCGGGATAAAAAGTATCCTAAACGTTGAATCGGGATATAAGCCAGCATCATGTCGAGTGTTATTTATATACGTTCAGTAGTTTCCAAAAAAGATGCGATCGCAATCTTTTTCGTCTATGCCACGGCAACGACGTCATTCATCAGAATTAAAATTATCCTAAGTTACTCCCAGGGATATACGTTAAATCTGTGTCGAGTGTCATTTAAATTCGTTCAGTAGTTTTGACGTGATGCGCTAACATACAGACGCACAGACAAAAAAATACAAAAAAATGTATTTTAGGAATCTGCTGGTCCGAATTAGCCGCCCTGATTTTTTTGCACATTTTTAAACCCATTGTACAAACTTGAACCATTTACAGAATTATTAAAGAATAGATAGATTTACATGTACTTAATTTGCACACCACCATCATGTTTCCTTTTACACAATCGAAAGTCCGGGTTGTCTGGAAGAGATCATTCTAATCCAAAGCGATAAAGTCGCCCTTTGTTCCTCCTGCCTTTACATGATATGACTGTAAATTATCTACTTCATGTGTATGTAGTGAACGATAAAGAGTTTTATATATAGCTTTTAAGGAAAAACAATGTCTAGAAAGAAAAAGATTTTACCTGAAGAAATACCGATGTACTTACATATTACATAATATTAAAAAATATAGCATATTTTGAAAAATTGTAGACCGCATTCTCAACAAACAAGGTTTGCACTCAGCTTCTTGCTATGCCGCAGTTATAGCCGAGACAAAGCTAGTTTTCAGTGTTATAGTTACATTATATGATATTTTCCCTTGCAGAAAAGTCCTCGCGCAAAGTGAAGTATTGGTTCTCAAAGATCGCGAATTGAAAGAGACGAAAAATTTGTACAACGCTGTGAAGGACATGCTGGCGCTTCAGCCCAGTCCTGAAATACAGGTATGTGTATCATTCCAATGGTGTGCGTTTAAGAACCAAAATAAGGATTTTATTTTTAGAGTAAGTCTTACTCCAAAAACAAAATCCTCTATAAGGTATAAAATATTGTAACATAACCACCCGCTGACAGTAAAAGCAATGTATGGAAACCGCTATACTCCTTATGACGGGTTGCTGTATCTTATTCTACTATCTTAACGTTCGTCGAAAACTTACATTACTTGTGTGGCGCCCTCTGGATGGGGATTTTTTAGATTTACGTTTTTGGGGTACTAGTAGATTTGTTACACGAGAGGTGAAAGTGATCTATAGGCACGAGATGGTTTGGCGCACATGCGTAGCGAGGGTGCTAATAATTCGAGTGCCTAAATAGGCCTTTCACCCGAGGTTAACACTCTGCTTTTCATTTCGAATATGAGGAAAGTAAATAAAAAGTGATTTGTTAAACAAACAACTATTTCTCTAATAAAATCGGGCGTTAAATTCATATCTATATCTGATGAAATGTCATCACGTACATCACATATAAAACGTCAAGTAAATATTTTTTTCTGTGGCATTCTACCAGCCAGTATCTTTTTTGTTACTGATGGTAGTAAATATTGAGCTCAAATTTATGTGAATTAAATAATAATTTAGTAAAAAGTAATTTATCAGTATAAAATGATGTTACAAAATTGTTGATATTTTTTTATTTCAATTTATGCCGCGATTTAACAGTGGCTGTAAAAAAAGTTGAGACATGAGTCGCATATATTACCTATGGTTCGTATAGTTTTCTAAATTTTTTGGCAGCAAAGAGAGCGGAGAGAGGAGGTCAATTCCCAGGGACGAAAGTGCTGTTTTCATCCCTGTGATTAGGGAACTCCAAGCTAAGCCAAATACTTTCAGAATATGAAAAATTAAAAACATCTTTATCAAACGTAATAGAGATATTAGTGCGTGATATATTTCCAGGTAACGCTAAATAAGACGCAGCGAGCTTTGTCACAGAGGACGATGAAAATGAAATGCCTCATAGCTGGTTAGTATTGTTTTAATTGTCGGACTTGCGTCTCTCAAATATTATTTTTATATAATATTAACTACCTTATATTTCTTAAAAAAATTAAATCAATAAATAATCCCTCTATAAAAAAATAATAGTAATAATTTCCCATAAATACTAAATCAATTTTTTTTCCCGTTGAACATGAATCTGAACCCAGTATTGGGCGTCAATGAGCAAATAATCGAGAAAAACCGATGAAAATCAAGATCTTTTTTTCAGTCTTCGATCGGTTTGGTTTTTCTCGATTATTTGCTCATTGACCCCCTGGCTTCAGATTCGTGTTCAACGGGAAAAAAATTGATTTAGTATAACACAAGAAAATCATAGTCTGACTGACACCCAGTGCACATTTTATTTTGAACCTGTGTAATTTTAAAAGATAGAAGCAAGTTCCCTCCTGGGTTTTTTGTCTGGGCTACGACATGGAGTTATTTAAAAAGGACGTAATAAAATTTATCCGGGGCCGTCAACGTCTTAGCAGCGCCTCTGGTGTTACGAGCGTCCATATTATAGCACTTCCTATCAGGTGGGCCGTTAGCTAGCTTTTCACAGAAAAGAAACATTTTACTTCAAAAAATTATTGTACGGGCTAGCAACAGCCGTGCATTTTAACAAACAACATTCATCAATGCCCGTTTACCACCGTACTCGGTCAGTCAGCATAACAGCCATTGATCTTAGCACAATCATTTCATTAATATGAGTTTAGCAATAAACAATTTATATCTAGAAACTTCTATCATTGACGTCCTATGTAGGAAAACCCCTGCAAAATTATTTTTTTAAATTTTAAAGCATATTCAGATTCCAATCGTTAGGATCCTGGCCGGAAAGCACGCACCGCTTAGTTTTCTGACTTAATATGCATATTGACATACTGTTACAATTACAATGTGCTGACATTGAAGGAAAACGTCGTGATGAAAACTGCACATCGAGATAACCGATATGCCAAACCCGTCAATTCTTGGAAAGGCGTGGCCAGTGTACACACATCCTCCATATAGGTTAACCCAGGGGTTCCCAAACTTTTCCAGTTCGCGGCGCACTTGCAGGTTTACTACTTTGCCTCCGCGCCCTAGCTAGTTGAAATAGGGTACAATGATACTAAGTAGATAGGCACAAATATTGAAACATCCGCAATATGAAGCTGAGTTTTTATATTTATATACAAGAAATTATTTATTATTTAAAAAAAATTGGAAATATTAGGTTAGGGAAAAAGTTTCTTCGCATTTTAAATAAAAATTCAAAAGGTTTTTTTATAAAGTTTATTTACATTTGACTAAAGTATGTAAGTGCCATTTTGTTGGATAACTTTTTGCCATCTTGTAGGTAGGGACGTGATCCCATTGCTATAAAAAATTTGGGGCTTCTGATCAAAAAACTGCGACAAGTGGTTTTGGCAGTCCTCTCGTGATGTTAACCTAACACTGCCTAAGGAATTCTGCAGAGTCCGAAACAGGTGAAAATCTGAAGGTGCAAGGTCAGGACTATACGGCGGATGCATAAACACCTCCCATCCAAACTCTCGTAATTTTTACTGAGTGGCTAAAGATGTGTGAGGTCTAGCGTTATCATGGTGAAAAACCACACCCCTTCTGTTGATTAATTCCGGCCGCTTTCTCTCAACTTTTTGCTTTAATCTCATCAGTTGTTTGCAGTACAGTTCAGAATCGATGGTCCTGCCTGGGGGTGAGAGCTCATAATGAATAATGCCCTTCCAATCCCACCATACACAGCATCACCTTGTTGCGAGTTAACCCGGGTTTCGACAGTCTGTGAAGCCTGACCGGCCTTTGACCACGATCTTTTTCGCAAATTCTTTTCGTACGTGATCCACTTTTCATCACCAGTTATCAGCTTCTTCAAAAATGGTTCGGTTTCATTACGTCGTAATAAAGAATCACAGATGAGTACACGGTTCATTAGGTTTCTTTCAGTGAGCTCATGAGGCACCCAAATATCGAGCTTTTTTGTGTACCCAGCTTTTTTCAAATGCGCCAAAACCGTTTTGTGGTCAATTCCCAGTTCTCCAGCTACATCGTAACTACTAATATGCCGATCGTGCTCCGCTTTTTCAAAAATGGCATCAATTTTGTCCGTAACGGCGCGACCAGAGCGACGTGCATCTTTGATATCAAAATCTCCGGATTGAAAACGCTTAAACCAAATTTGCACTACTCTCGCAGATACTGCATTAGGTCCATAAACATCACAAATTTTTTTCGCGGCTTGTGTTGCATTTTTACCTTTTTTGTAGTAAAATTTTAAAATGTATTGAATTTTTTCATTAGATTCACTCATTTTAACAATAAGAAAAACAAATGAAAATCAAATATTTTCCTAATTTGAATTTGGAATTGTCTTCTTTAAAATTAAATCTTTTTAATGATACCAAAACCTGCCAGATACAAATGGTATTGCCAAAGAGATCTTATTACAAGTTCATACATAATATATGCGAAAAGACTTCTTCTCCAACCTATTACACACACATATATATATATATATATATATATATATATATATATATATATATATATATATATATATTATATTTCTTTTTTATTTGTTTAATTGATGTTATGTATTTATAAATTATAATTTTTTTGCAATTCAAATGTCAGTTGCTCCAAAATAACACGTTTCATTTTACACCTCTAGCCTCCATAGTTTACGTACCGAGCGTATAAGAAAGTGCGCATACTTTCTTATATTCAGAGTCCCATCAGACACGACTGCAATGTTGGGTCCTTTATTATTACACGATATACTTACCTCGGATCTCTCTGTCACTCATTTCCACACGCGTTGAAATTTTAATCTTTTAAATTCGCAAACCTCTATTAGGACCGAATTTTTTGCAGACAGCCCTATATCAACGTGTTCGCAATAAAACAACGCTTATGTTGATATTAAAAAAATCTATTATCCAATCAAGTGAAAGTTACTAACATTGACATACCTGTTTATACCTGGCAACCCAGTAGTTCGTCCACGTAAATAATAGACAACCCAACGTCTGCACATTCTATGTTTTATACTTTATAAGTCAGGATAAAATTTTCTTATTATCTTGATGTTGCAACATTGAATAATTTTTTTATTTTAATAATTAAAAATATTCTGTCCAGGATTTTTTTAGCAAACCCATTTTTAATATATTTTATAATATACTAAATTTATTATAAAATAAGTTTTATTCTATTATCAGCTCGGTGAAGGTCGATGTAAGTTCGGATCTTAGACTATTATTATTATAGCAGGCCCGAGCCCAGTAGAGCGTCTATAGGCTAATACTATTATGGTTTTGATGCAGAACTTAGCATGCGAGAGAAGCAAGTGTCAGATTTGCATCTTGAACTGGACAGGGTGAACGGGGACTTGCACTCGTTCAAGCAGAAGTACTACGAGATGAAAAGGGCCCTGGACGCCGACGAAGCGAGAAGGTTGAAAGTGCCAACGCCGCCGGCGCCTAACACCCCGCGAGATTGAACGCTTTTATAGCCGGTTCCTATATCATACTTTCACTTGCCTTACTACCTACTGATTAAAATCTAACAGACTTCATATCAGCTGCAGAAAATGCGCCATATTTGATTTTTGAGAAGTTCTTATTGTGCAGCTAAGTTAAAAGCAGTCATAAAGACAGGCACAGTCTATTTATTTAATGCCCCAAAATATAAATGTGCCAAATATTTTTAATTATAAAATATCTGCTATTCAAAATGTGTAAATTCCTGCCATTCTAAAGATAGTAATCCTGAAAGAAGAAATAGAATCTTTAACTGACACTTAAGATGATAATAATCAGTAAAATTTGATATGATATGTATACATTTTGATATAACATAAAAACAGATTAAATGTGGTATCATTTTCAAATATAGGTGCTAGCACAGGAATCTAAACATTAAAATAACACAGTTATTTATCGGTTTTATATACCCATCTGCTTAAGACTCGTTTTATATAGTTCTGTTTATACGAGGTATATATATACTTATACAATTTAAGTCATCCGTCTAACTTGGGTAGTTGAAAAATAAACATTGCTACTTCTATCTCAAAAATATACTCAATATAAGCATTGCAACACAAAGCTGAGTTATTCGAGTCGTTATAACCTTTCAGTTCTCCAACTTTCAAGAATCAATACAGTATCAGCCTAACATCTGAACATTTAACCAGTGAACGTGGGGGGGTAGACAGACAAGACACTAGCTACATATTTTTATATTAAAAAAATCATTAAATATATTCCAGATCATTTCGAAAATGAATAAATAAAACACCAGAGTAATTAATCCGAAAACAATAGTTTTATTTAAGAACTTTTCACTTTCTCATAAAATATACACATTGTTTTTGTCATTAAACTAAACCGTAAGTAAATACTAATTTTAAATACCAATTCTCACGATTTTCAAACGATCGGATGATCAGGGATATCGCCCCGCTATTGCGTTTCGGTCTAAAAAATCTTTTAATCCCATCCTCACATAGGAGTGGCGTCCGTCCATGTACAAATTCATCACTTAAGCTCTATTTAGAAAAAAAAATATAATCAAATGAAAGCATGATTTTGTACATTTCAAAAAAATAAAAAAAAGAAACATGAAGACCTCCAGTTCTCTTTGAATATAGTGTGATGATAAAATTCTACAGTCCTTTGTCGATTACTTAAAAAATAAACAGTACTATTACGCATGCGTTGATTTTTAGTTCGCGCGGACCGCCACGCGCCACCTCACCCACACCCACCGCACATACAAATGCGATCAAATGCTATTATAAAAAATCTCTTGCTGGAACGATGTTTGCGTTTAAACGTATCCTAATGTACAATTATATATAGTATACTCCGGCGTTTATTTCATTTTTATATTCGCTACGCACACACTCTGCGGAATGCGTAAGGTCACGACACAGTGCATGTAAATAATATCTCAATTATAAGTTCAATGAAAACTAAATTAATAATACAACAAATTTTTTCAATCCTCACTTTTATGAAAATCACGTTAGAGATTTCTTCAGTTCTCGCGACTAGTACGCATAGCAAAAACCAAGTTTCAACGGTTTCGAGCGCGGCATTTTATTTGAATTTTATTTCAATGTTTCGGCCCCTTTTCATTTTCAGTGATCACGGCTACTAAAAAGTGGCTAAAACTGTGCTTAAAACCGTTAAAACGTAGTTTTAATTAGGTCATGATAGATTTCTTTAATTTATCTAATTGTGAGTGGAAAATACATCCTCAAGTCTGGCTGCATTATTATTAGATGGTAATACTAAAGTATTTTCAAAAAATCCTCATTGACCAAATATTTTATACCAATCAAGCAAAAATATGATTTATAACCATCTGGCAGAGGCAGTCTTTTCCCTGCATTTAGTCATTTATTGGACAACACTTGCAAATTAAAGGCACTAACATTATTATATGACTTTCATTCAATATATCCCCCCACAAACAGTTTAAACAGTAAATTCAGCTATAAATATAAAATTCATTTTTATATCCTCCTACCCACAGTGTATATAGCATGTAAATTATTAAAAAGACAATTTTTTATACAAGAGTTTCTGTAAATTCACTCTGAATCGAGGTAATTTATATTGCACTCTATGGTCGAGACCTTACGTATGCCACCAAACACTCACTACCAGTGGCGTGCACAGGCATTTTACTACACAAAACAAGGTATAAAATGAATATGACTTAAAAGTTCTTTATATCTTGTATGTAAAATGTAAAAAAAGCATTTGAATCCTAAGTAGTTACTGCTTTTGAGTAATTTCAACAGAACCTCCCATCCCAGCCTTAGTTAAATTGTAGGTCTTTTGCTAATAATGTGCTAATATCAGACTACTTATAACAACCCAAAGTGAAATTCAAGTCAAAGTAAAACTATTCTTTACTTTTATCAAAATGTGTATGTACACTATTTGAAAATTAATTTATACCGGAAATATTGCAATAATATTATCACCCCAAGTTATTTCGAAAAAGCCAGTGTTAGAAATGTGATACAAAAAGACCGAGAAAACTTTACAAAGACCCAGAAGACTACAAGAAACTGGAAACTTTACAAAGACTTGGAAACTGTATAAAGGCTCGGATACTTTACAAGTAGCTAGAATCTTGCAAAAACCTGGAAACTACAAATTTACGATATGATAAAAACCACCACATATTCCACAAAAAGTCCCTGAAACATGTTAAAAACGCCTATACACTCCACTACTCACAATGGAGCGGCTCCATATTATACTCTACACAATCGCGTCGGTCCGCTTTGCATATTCACACGCATATTACAGTAACAGTATTTATATATAGCTGTCCCAACTTACCAAATACAAACACAGAATCAACTATTTTCGCTCATTTTTTCTTTATTGTTTCACTTGTGATTTGCAAAGAGATTTATTCATAAATATCATAAAATTATTTGTTTAAATTGTAAAGATTATATTTAGATCAATTTGGATACTATATCAATCATTTTCAGGTGACGTGTATTTGTCAAATATATTTATTTTTATTTTCATTTTACAATAAAAAAAAACCATAACCACCTGTATAGGTATGGAAAAAAATATAAAACACCTATTTTGTAATATGTAATAGTTCATAGAGTACACAAAATAATAGGTTGTCTGGAAGACATCGCTTCTAGCGATAAGCCCGCCTATTGCCAAGAAGTATATTTTTTTCTAATTTGGTGAGTTAAATAAAGTGCTAACTATAATTTACTTTCTATTTTAACTTATACATATTTCATAGAAACAACTTGTTGTTAGAACTTTATAATACTGACTTTTACCAT
The DNA here is from genome assembly GCA_039645545.1 of Dendrolimus houi. Classification (NCBI taxonomy): domain Eukaryota; kingdom Metazoa; phylum Arthropoda; class Insecta; order Lepidoptera; family Lasiocampidae; genus Dendrolimus; species Dendrolimus houi. Next base: position 4,412,350 of record CM077139.1, on the reverse strand, counting down.
AATTTCTATAGCTGTGTGTACACAGTTTTCAGTGGGTTTTCTTTAGGTTAATGTACATTAACCTAAAGAAACATGAAAAAGCATAATAGTTAATTTAAAAAAAAATGGAAGTTTTTAAAATTGATTTTTAATTTTTAGTCTGTTTCAACCACTTTCAACAGCCTATTATCGAATGCTCTATCAACAGTAATAATATTAAAATTATTCTTCATCTACTACCCCACCTTGTTATAATGAAATTAATTTGATTATGTTTATGGTCTGTACATCCATGGGGAGTTATAGTGACTATAAACAAGATTAAATAATTAAAATATAGCTTTAAGGGTAGTTGAATAAATTTTAACATTACTCATTAACCATTGACATGAGAGCAAATAGTTGAAAATCAGAATAAGTAATGAAAATCGACCAAGACAAACATTTTTAGACTAAAATGTATTTTTAACCCAACAGTCTGGAAAACCTAATAAGTACTCTATCAATGCATTTGAAAAAAAAACTTTTTTTGTATAATTCATTGAACATCCAGAAGCAAATCTCTATGCAAATTCCAAGTGAACGCTAATAATATATATATCACTCGTTGACTTACGACATAGGTACTTATGACATATTTGCGATGGAATCAATAAAACTATTGTTTATTTTGTTTGTGTGTCGTACGGTACTGCAACGTAACGTATATAGTACTCGCGTCCGACGCCTAGTGGACGTCCGAGCTCTCTTGCTTGTTCATCTGGTGGTTGGCAGGGTCGGACGTGTTGATTGGCTGCAAACAAAACAACATTAAGTCACATTTGAGCATTGCATTTTGATATAATAATAATAATAGCAGCTAATAAATGTCCCACTGCTGGGCTCAGGTCTCCCTTTATAGAGGAACGGACTGTACCTATACCCACCCACACCTGTCCAAGGCAGAACGGCTGATTTGACATATACTCAAGATTTTATTCATAATAAGTTTTACTGGAAAACATTTTTTAAAGGTTATACATACATAATAAATAAAATATATAAAAAAACCTCTTATTGTTGAAAGAACCGTTACATTTAAGTTAATTTATTTAATCCACTAATTGCTATCCAATTTTGCCTTCATACATACATATAACTTAAATTTAAACCTACTTCCTATTCTATGGCACACCGCATCATGTGTTATCTCGCTATTTCAGGAGAATAAGCAGCAAGAAACTACTCAGCAACACGTCTAGCTAAATATTATTTTTCTTCATATTTCCCCATCTCAAGCTTTGTTTAATTTTTTAAAATCATTATAAAGAAAGAATAATAAAAGAAGTATACTCATAATAATAAAAGAATTGAATTGAATAATAAAAGAGGAGGGCCTCCTAAATTTCGTGACGTCACATGTCAAAATCATAAAAAAATATTTCAAATCATTTCATATTTAAGCTTTAAAACACGAAATTTAAACTATTATCGAAAACTTCAAAATATTTCTAACTTTATCTGTATGAGTATAGTGTTTAAATGATTAAAAATTAATTTAAATGGAATAATTTTGTAATGTAAAATTGCAAAATATGTGGTGTCACACTAGGAAGGAAGGAGTCTCATGAATGTGAATGGCTGTGTCAAGGACAGGGGGAGGTTTCAAAAAATTATGTTTTTTTTTAACAACTCTACGCACTCAAGTTCCATACCCTTTATTACAACTTAATTTCTATGAAAGATTTTAAAGTTCATACATGCTTATTATTTATTTTTGTTACTGTGTGTGACATTAATTTAGTGATTTTTGAGTGTATCTGTTTCATGCCGGTGTTGTGAAGAAGTGCATGTGCAGTGTGTGCCTTCTGTCTATACCTATATATATCTTAACTAGTGCCATTCTAGTGAAATTCAAATGGTGTAATTCATAGATGGCCCCTTTTTGAATAATAAGTTCCCCACATTAAGTTAATCAGGAATGTAAAGTTAGGTAAGAATAGGATTATAGGTTATCTCTATGTGCAGATTTCACTACAATGTTTTTCTTCACTATTAGTATGTGGTAATTGTAACAACATGCACATTAGATCAGAAAACTGTCTAAATAGTGCAAGCCAGGATAGGAATGCGCGCCTTTTCAATTTGGAACGCGTGTACGTAAACCACTAAGCTATCAGAGGTTCACACTTGATGCTACATAATAAATTAGATATTTAACAGTTCTAAAATAATGTACAGTCACGGTATGAAAAGGTTCGTCGCCTTAAAGTCGACTTTTGCTTACACCAGTACAAAAACAGTACCACCAACATTTTAATAAATGTTACATTTGTAAAATATTGACAAAAAAATGTCAATGTTGACAATGACAGACACTCGAGATTAACCATAGTTTTAATCATCAGAAACAAAGAGGATATAATCACTATGCTTATCATAAATATTAAAACCATTAAAAGGGGTTTACATCTCTAAACAATCTTTTTAGACAAGATAAAAAACCAACTTTGATCTAAGTAATTTTAAACTTTATGTCCAACAGTTAAACAATTTTTTGCGGAATAGTCTATTCTGTGACTTAGTTTAAAAAGGCAATATGTGCTCGCAGAGCATTAAATGAATCAATTTGAAAACTGACAAACCTTTTCATACCACTACTGTACATGTACTGTACAATGCAGTTTGTTTTAAGTATCTGACTTTCAAAATTTTTAATAAAGATAACTTTAGTTTTTAGTGGGAACATGAATAGAATATTCTTCATTGCAAACAATGAAAAACAATTCATATATACAAATGTAAGGATAAGTACAATGGGCAGTCTAATTAAATAATGGATAGTTAAAAGTGAACAATAGTTATAGGATATTGACTATTTTTAACAAAGCATTGTGAATTTATGTTGCACATCTCCATTGAGCAAGCTCATAAGTCATACATAGAAAGTGGTGACCATTGCCTATAGGCGGTTGTAACAGCAATGGTGAAGCCAACGCATTGCCAGCCTTTATTTAGTATGGGATAAAGAGGACGAGATGGAAGCAGGATCAGAGAGGAAGAATACATTAGAAAAGATGGGATATAAAATTGGAATAGGGGGATGGGATATGGGAGGTAGCGGAGCATCAGAATTCAAATCTTGAAATGTTTCATTTGTGACTCACCAGGGTGATGGGCGGCTGCGGCGGCTGCGGCACCTGCTGCGCGGGCGGGTTGAGCGGGTTGATCGGGTTGATGGGGTTGATGGTGTTGAGCGGGTTGAGGGGCGCCGGCTCGTGCGCGTGTGTCGGCGTCGTCGAGTGCGCCGGCGTGGTCGAGTGCGCGCCCCCGTAGTAGCCGCCGTTGAGCGTGTCGTAGGGCGCGGGTGGCGGCACCGCGCCCCCGCCGCCCCCACCGCCGCCGCCCATCGGCGCCCCGCCGAGGAAATAGTCCTTGTTCACGCAGTTGCGCAGGCACTCCGGGATGCGGCCGACGATCGCGCGTCGGATCTCCGACGCGGCCATCTCGCGCAGCTCCTGCGCGGACGCGTCCGAGTAGAAGGCGGCGTGCGGCGTGCACAGCACGTTCGGCGCGTCCTTCAGCGGCCCCTGGAACACGTTGAACGGCTCGTTCTCGTGCACGTCGAGCGCGGCCGCGCGGATCCGGCCTTGCTTCAGCGCCGCCGCCAGGCCCTCGTCGTCGACGAGGCCGCCGCGGGCGGTGTTCACTAGGAACGCGCCTGAAAACAAATTATAATACTGTCTTAGAAGCCTTAAAAGAGCCGTGTTGGCCTTATGATTCACACACCCGCATTTCAAACTTGCGTCTCAAAATGACGAAGTTCAAATCTTACCTAGAAAATTATACACAACAAAAGCAGTTTTTTGACCAAATGTTCATTTTGTTACAATCACTATAAGCTGACACAGTGACAGAAAACATTGCGATAAAGCATGCAAATCAATATAAACATGTCTCAAATCCGCCTAGTCACCTTAGGGCACCCATGGAGTATAAAAAGTTATACCGTTTTACTCAGCAGAGAAGAAGACATTTATTCACTGTTTTTATTATTATTTATTTATATTATCAGACATAATTAATACAACACATTAAGTGTATGAAAGATTTTTTATAATTTTCTAAATACTAATTTAAAACTAAAACCTCTGGATAGTGTTATATGTGTTAAGGAGTTAGGCCACTCTAGAAGCTGAAAAAATAGGAATTTTGGGGATTATTTTCAGAAACTATATGGTTCAACATACAGCGTTTTACTGATGCTGTGGCCTACTTTAGGCTACTTCAATATTATAATATAAGTATAAATAATGCTCACAAATACTTTGTGACTGAGTTGCTATTAGTCGTAACATATGACTTCAACTATCACTAAGTTGAACCCAGGGATCAGCATCCAAGCCCAACTGCTACGAGAATAAATCCCTGAAAGCAACAATGTGTATTTTCTTCACCCTACTACAAGAAAGCACCAGCATTCCACCAACAACTACCAGCATCTACCACTACAAGCAAGAGCAAATGTACAAACTGTACAGAAACACTACAATATAAATCAAGATTACAAAAAAGGATGCTTATTTATCATACATATCAGTGATATACATATTTTTTTAAGCGTTTAATTTCAATATGGCGGCCGTGCAGTGTTTTCTGCAAAGACATCTCTGTCTATTTCCATTTTTCTAGGGTCCTGGGCTGCACATACATCTCATGTAATTTTTGAATTATAATGAGCCAATTAATTTGTTTTCGATTATATATAATAATGCTATAGAAGTTATTAGGATTTTTTTGATATATTGATTTTTGCCCAAATGGCACACTTCTTAAGTGGAGAGTCGAAATTTTGCCTTAAAAATTGCCAGATAATTTTTAATAACAAATAAACTATGCAACAAAAAATATATATATACTTCCATAGACATTGTATTTTTCAAGATATAATCATTGTATCAAGTGAATCATTTGAAAATTGTAGAGTTATGTTTCCGGCCAACTCGAAAAATGCAGTGAGATAACATGTGTGTGAAGTTTCGAGTAGTAGGAAAACAAGAACGATTTTGCAATACCTTTAATATGCTATGTCTGCACCATACAATAACCATTATCATTTTTGAGGCCCTTGGGGGGCCATTAAGAGAAATAAAACCTACAATTAAAACCATTTTTTCAGTATTTCTAGTGTCCTAACTCCTTAATATGAACATTGTCCATATTCAATATAATAACTAAATAAAACAAACATCTTGTATGAATGACTTAATGATTGCAAAACTTGATTCTAGTATTTTTGTCAAGTAATTAATATATCTATCAAGTTTTGATTAAGTACTTACAAATTATAATAATTCTAGGGAACTTCATGGCACAAGAAAATAGTGCTACCTCCAATGGTAAAACACTCACACCCACAAACACATAAACCATTCATAATTAAATTTTAAGTGATTGAAAATAAAGAAAAGAAAATTTTCCTTTTCTTTGGAGAACCTAACTGGTGATGGTACCAGCTTACTCATAGCAGATTATAAATGTGAATAATCACAATAAAAATAATTGCAATGAGGGATTTTTTTGATAACTGGCCTTGCGAGACCTCTGCATCCTCTAGAATATGTGGCCATCCAGGGAATCCAGGATTGTCATGCCCTAAATAAAAGAGGGCAACTAGTAGATACATTATTTTTAAATAATATAATTGATACACACCTGGACGCATCTGTTTGATAGTGAACTCATTAATTAGGTGATGATTGTGCTCGTTTAAGCTGCAGTGTAATGACACACAGTCACTCTGAAATAGGAGGTCCTGAAAAGAAATATAACCACACTTATCATTAACTGACAAATTGGAAATGTGAAATGAAGGTATTTGGTTTTCAGTCTGCTGGATGGGAGAGCAAAACTTGTCCTGACATGATTTCTCACATGCAAGTATCTCCATGAAAACATTAAATTGAATCCCTCATGTGCCTAGTGCCCCATACATCAACATAAATACCATATAACAAAGCAAAAACCCTGGTATTATACCATCAAATAACTTCGGTAAAGGTTTAAAATGTTTGAAAACATTACTATGACAGCAATTACCACCAAACTTCAAAAGAATTATTTTATTTATTACACTCAGATAGATAGGCCACTAACCATTGTCTCAGCGCAGGTGGGCCTTTTAAGCTTCTTTTTCTTTATCAAACCTACTCCACTGCTAGATGAAAACTTCCCCGAGTTTGCACAACTTATCCTGAATGTCCACTTTCTCCATCCAGCCTCTACTAGCGACCTTACATCATCAGTCCATTGGGCTGGAGGATTACCATAACATTCTCAAGCATAAAAAAACTTGTATTTATCTATACCTAAAAGACCATTTGTAATGCCTGCACCTTTCACACTCTACTAATAATGTCTCCTTGATGACATCCATATAAATATCTTCTTTTGTTGACAATTGCTTTATGGCACAGGCTGTACATTTATGGAACTGAATCATTGATCATTAGGTCAGCCAAATTTATACTGTCCTTTAAACTAATGATCACTATTGGTCTCCTGTGGTCTAATAGTGGCCACTTATTCTGTATTATTTATTATATTCTATTGTTCATCTATTATTAATTTTGTTTATGTTTTGAATGTTTTTATATAAATTTTATTTTATGAATTCTAGGGGGTTGTCTGGAAGAGAGTATTGAAAAGCCTTAAGACCTCCCATTGTCCCTCCCTGACTTTACATGAAATTATTGTAAATAAATGTATTTTGTGTATATGGAAAACAATAAGAGTTTTCTATCTGATTTATAAGTACTAAGAGTTCATTAATGATTGAATGGGGTGGGGCTCACCTGCAATGTGTAAACCCTGGTCAACCCTAGCGACTTCTCAATGCCGTCGGGCAGGTAGGGGTCGTAGAAGATGACGTTGAAGCCGAACGCCTTCGCGCGCAGCGCCACCGCGGAGCCGATGCGGCCGAGGCCCACGATGCCGAGCGTATCGCCGCGGATGCGGGCGCAACCCGTCGCCGCCTCGCGGACCTGTTCTGGACCTGGAAACGGGCACACCACACATCTTACAAAAAATCATAAAATTATTTACATAGAAAAGAGTGGGAGACTAAATACCATACTATCTTCTTACTTTTATAATAAAAATAAAAAATAATAATAGCAGCCCATAAATGTCCCACTGCTGGGCTCGGGGCCTCCCACTATAGGGGAACGGACAGTATACCCGCCACGCTTGTCCAAGGCGGCTTGGCAGGTTTGACCGTTATTAGCACGTGGTAATTGTAACAATATGCACATTAGGTCAGAAAACTGCCTAAGTGGTGCATGCGTTCCGGCCAGGATCGAACCCGCGCCCTTTGAGCTGGGGACACGTGCGCTAGCCATTACACTACCACGACTTCATTTTTATAATATCAGCATAAAAATAATGTTTAATTTAACATGACTACTGTTTAAATAATTACTAATACACAATTTAATTTTTAAGTTACTTCCAAAAGGTGGAGGTTCTCAATTCAACTATATTTTTTTATTTATATGTTTGTTATGCAATTTCTCCATCAACTGTGGACCAATTTTCCAATTTTTTCTCGATTAGAAAGTCTGTCCCACTGTCATGTCGCCAAATCAGGATCTACTTGAGTGGATCCCAGGTAAATCGAGAGCAACCCTTGTTGAAGAGCACCAAGCGCCTACATGCTTCCAAAGACAAACTTGTATATGCATGCCAGTAGTACAATTTCCACAGGCACTTAAAATATTCTTTCTAAAGCTATTTAAGTAACTAAAAAGTGGATTTTTTTAACAAAACCGAATTTAAGCTAAAAAGCAAAAAATAAATATTTTCTATACATCTTGAAGTCGTTGTCACGTAAAACATAAAAATCAACAACAAACTTGGAAAAGCCACTGACTTCAAGATGTTGTAGAAAATATTTATTTATGCTTTTTAGTTTGAAGGCAGTTTTGTTTTTGTAAAAAAAAAAAATTCAACACAATTATGTCTGTATCTAATATATAAAATCTTCGTGTCGCGGTGTTTGTTACCAAACTCCTCCGAAACGGCTAAACTGATTTGTATGAAATTTTGTGTGCATATCGGGTAGGTCTGAGAATCGGCCAACATCTATTTTTCATACCCCTATATGATAAGGGTGACCCACCCCTAAATATTTTATTTATTTTTTTGTCAAAATTTCTTATTTATAAATATATAAAATCTTCGTGTCGCGGTTTTTGTTACCAAACTCCTCCAAAACGGCTAAACTGATTTGTATGAAATTTTGTGTGCATATCGGGTAGGTCTGAGAATCGGCCAACATCTATTCTTCATACCCCTAAATGATAAGGGTGACCCACCCCTAAATATTTTTTTTTATTTTTTTACAAAATTTCTTATTTATATTTAATTGTGATTTAGCATTGAAAAATACATAAACTTCAAATTTTCACCCTTCTACGATCAACCCCTATTTTTTAATAGCGTTATTAGTACTTTAATAATTTAACTTACTTAAAATTACTAGAAATAATTTAAATGGCAAAACAATGTTTGCCGGGTCAGCTAGTGTTAGTATAATATCCAGGATGCTAAAACATTTCATAAGATGATAAAGAGTGTCTTTCTCAATTGCATGTAGATAGAAAATATGGTCATCATCAAGTTTGAAGAAAAAAGTATTACTAGGTTTTTGTATGACACATTGTTTTCGTGAAGTTGTGTCCTACAAGGGCTATTCCATTTTTGGAGATAGAAGGTATATATGGACCGTTTATTTTGAAAGTGGTGTAAGTCCATTTTCTTTTGTTTCGAGAAAATTAAAGGTTACTATATTTGTTGATTTAAAAATACAGGCAAATCATATGAGGTCTGGCATTGTTTCTATTGTTTTATCAACATTTAATTTGTTTATATAAATTTGTTTTTGGCTAATTAGACTACGATAACACATATTTATGTGCTGTAAATGGACTTACACCACTTTCAAAATTAGACAATTGTAAAAATCGGTTAATTTCAATTTTGAAAAATCAAATATCGCTTAAAATATACTTCATTTTAATATAATTTTGTTTACAAATACGCATAACAACACATAAAAATTTATTTTAGACGGCAGTTACATTGTCATTACAAGATACTGATTACAAGAATTTACTTATTCTCTGCATGTGGTAGTGTTTCGCGGAATTATTTTCATCCTCTGAATCTAAGATTATTCTTCTGTTTATATTCATGGGCTTTATGTCTGTGTGAATTTATTTATAATAAAATAAAATAAATATTTGCCGTTGTTTTAAGATAATAATGGTTTACCATTTGTTCTTACCTATATCACTATCTGATGTTAATATGAAGTTAGCCATTTTAACAAAAAAATAGAATAACTAACCTAAATTAGCACCACTTGACACGTAATATCACACGTAATCCTATAAATATTATAAGTCTGAAAGTTTGTAAGTTTTTTTTGGGTAAAGGTATCGCCAAAAGTACGTAATAGATTGGTTTCAAATTTAACACACAGCTAGAGTATGAATTGGAATAGTACATAGGCTACATTTTATTTAAAAATTCAACTCCTAAATAATATAAAATTAGAAAAATCGTAATAAGATTGCGGATTTTTCTGCAAAAAGATGGCGCTACTGTTGTTTTTGTTGTTTTTTTAATTCGCCAAAATACGGGCAAAGATACGGAGTCATACAGCCTTGTCGTATTTATTTTCTTCTCACAGGTTATGCGCTATACATTTTCTAATACATTTCTCTAATTTTTTTATATCTATCTTTTACCTTACGAGTAGTGAAAACACGGAGGGGAAACAATGCAAATCGTCCGCGGGTGAAACCGCGGGACACAGCTATAAAATAAATGAAAAATAACAAAACACTGATCGGCATCCATCTGCTATACCATCTACCTCTGTCAATTGGACTTACACCACTTTCATAATCGATGATTATGCAATTTCATTTACCGACCGATTTTAAGTTGTACCAAACATGGGATTTTTTTGAGAAATTAAACACGGACTAGTTATATATAAAAAATTTACATTAAATTAAGCATGAATTACGTGATAGCTCATTTTTCTCAAAAATGGACTTACACCACTTTCAAAATAAACGGTCCATATATCTAAAGAATACGCTTGTAATAATTTACATGAAAATCTGTTCACATCAAAGGAGGACAAAGGAACAAATGTACAAACAAACTAACAAATATTTAAATGCAAAAACAATTCTTATATGTTACCTTTTCATACCTAAAAACCCCTGCACAGATTATAGTCAGAAGTCAAAATTAGTATTAATTAAATATTTCGAGATTCGAAAGAACATAACTTGTATTCCAAGAATGTGAAGAGTATCTACAGGTACAGGGAACGGTACACCTCCCCTGGGGAATCCATCATTGGGAACACAATAAGATGTATAACAACACTTATTTTTAGGCAATATCTTTTTTATCGGCTTTACTTTTTGCCGTATTTCTTTTAGGCCTGAGATTGACAGCAGATGGTAAAAGATAAAAAGTAACAATCTATACCAATAAATAAAATTGAAGTATTTGCCTGTGATTTCAAAATATATTCAAAAATTTTTAATCATAATTTCACATAACTATTACATATATATGACGCCTAATCATAAACAACACAAACAATCGCTTTAAAAAAATAGCCTGTCAGTATATCGGAAAGTATATTACAAATACTAAAGGAACTTAAGTGAGACTTTTAGGAATTGAAATAGCAATTCTATCTAATGGTAATGTATTCTTTTACGTTCAATTTGAATCTCACATGGTTCAGAAGATTATAAGTATAAAATTAAAATTTCGTGCAAAAAATTGCCAAGCACAGTTAGTATTGTGGCAAAATTAGATTTTAATTTTTTACAGAAATGAAAATTTTATAAAAACGAGTGTAACTTAAAAAAAAGTTACTTGAGTGCCTTTTTAAGCGCTTTTTGTTTTCGTCTTTTTTCCTTTATGTATTTATTGTAAATAGTTCTAAATTGTGTTATTTGTATTTCTATTAGTTATTTATACACAACATTTTATACTTTAAACACAAATTGCGTCGAAATACTCCATAATTTAAAAAACACCATGTCAAATAAACAAATGATTAGTTAAAAAAAATAAATATTAAATTTTATTTTTTAATAATTAAGTTCATTTATTTTTTTAAATTGAGAATGCCTCGGTTCGCTCAAAATTGAAAGACAGAAACAAACCCTTTATTTTCGGCAATATGAATACAAATATTTAAATGGTGTACCTGTGAATTTTTTCCCTTCCCGCACCATATTCGCGAGCCAGTACGTCCGTCGATATAAATTCAATATGAGACACATCGTCGTGTCGGCCACCTCTTCTACCCCGTAACCGGGCACGTTGCACACCGCTATGCCTGGAATACGCAACACAAAAATATAACATATTTGATACTGTGCGAGGGACACGCCACGAAAATAATAAAGCTAGAAATATGACAAAGAATTATTTTCATCTATATGATATTTCTTTTTTTCCATTTTGGTCACATTTTCAAGGTTCATTTTTAATTTCTATTATTTCCTTCTTCGTCACTTTAGTTTTTTATAGTAGTATAGGTTCGCTTTTGACCATTATCTCACCCGATGTGAAGCGTAGATAAGGTCTATGATGGAGATTATCTTCTTTACATAGTATAAAACAAAGTCGCTTTCCGCGTCTGTCTGTATGTCCGCTTGCTCCTCCCAAATCACGCAACAGATATTTCTAAGCGGTTTTCACTATCAGTTAGATGATTTTGCACTGAAGATATATAAAACATAAAAAACCTAATTAAGTTTTTATGTAAGTAAAATAGATAGCTACTTTGGGGCCGCACACATAAGGAGAGAGGGGGTCGACGAACTATGACATTGTGTGACATGGGGTGGGAGGAGTCCTAAATTTCGTGACGTCACATTTCAAAATCTTCTAAGCTTTAAAACACGAAATTTGAACTATTAAAGATTATCTTCAAAATATTTCCGACTGTATTTGTAGGAGCAGTTTTTAATTATTTAAAAATAATTTAAAGGGAAATTAAACTAATTACGGAACTGCTAGGGAGGGAGGAGTCTCACGAATGTGACAAGGACGGGGGAGCGGTCAAAAATCATGAAATTCGTGTGTCGTAATTTGTGGCTGGCCCCTTTCTAGGATTTGACTAGCGGGGCGTGGTTACAAATTAATGAAATTAATAGCATTAAAATCATTTAACCCTGAATTACATGTGGCATAAGTACTTATTTATAATCGTTTGCAGAGACATTTTCCAATTAAGTAATAAGTTTTCCATAGTAATTATACTTCCAAACGGTGACAACAAGTTATTCGCAACTAAGTAATGAAAATGTAAATTGGGCTTTAAGATAAGCAATAAAAAATTATAAAAAAAAGAAAAGTAACTCAATCTGTATTCTATTGTATTTTTTTAGTGCTGGAGTAAAGCAGACAGGCTGACGGCCCAACAGTGATGGAAAGTGGTTACCGTCGCCTATGAACACTTGCAACACTAACCGTGCTACCAATGTGCTGCCGAACTCGTAGATGGGACTGCCGACCACTAATGCCGGAACACAACTCAAGGTTGTTATGGCGGCATGCTCTAGACCAGGGCTGGTAGCCATCCAAACGGGCAAATACCTGGCTGTGGGTTGTTTTGTCGCCTCTTACGACAGGCCGCCCTCACGCAGGAATTAGTATTCTTTCTCCGTTCCTGCACGGATATTACATACTGACACTGTTTTTTTTTTAATACAATTCAAAATAAGATATGTATTCTATATGTAGTTCCTGGATGTCAAAATTTTAAAATATTCCCTATTTCTTCTTTCAAGGTAGTTCTACAATTTTTGACGAGACAGGTGAATTTTTAAGTGAATCTCTATGGCCAAATCCGAAACCTTAAGAAATAGCGAAAAACTACTCAAAGAAGTCATGTGGCCGATTTTAATGAAAACTGAAGTAGCATTATTAGATTTTTGAATTATTAATTACTTACTCTAGTCAGAATTCGAACCGGTTGATTTTGAAAAAAAAAACACATACTATAGCATAAGTTTGTAAGGATCAATTTCTGTGAAGGAATGTCAAACTTAAAACTAAGAGAAAGGGCTCTAGTTTCGGATGTAGATGTAGAGGCCCACTTGAGAAATTCACCTATATACAAAGCAAGACCAAGAGTGTCTCAACTCACCTAATTCACCAGCGGCTTTCACATCTATATTGTCGACGCCGGAGCCAATGCGCACTATGATCCGTAACGCCTTAAACTTTTCCAAGTCTTCTTTTGTCAGTATAATCGTGTGCCACATTAGCGCACCGACCGCCTCGTTCAACACTTTCTCGTGTATCTCCGATGTGGATTGCGCGTCGCAGAACGCGACTGTCGCAACGTCTTTGAGAATGGGCATCTCGACGGTGCAGTCGCGACCGTCCAGTAGGGCCACCAACGGCCTGAAATTAACAAGAAAAAAACAATATTAATATTAGTTGTTCTCTTACATATTTATAAACATCAGTACTTTTCTTGCACGCACACATCAAACGATTTTGATTTTTGTCTTATATAATTATGAAATTCAATTGCTGTTCGTTAGTGTGGTAAAATTCGAAAACGGCTTGACCGATTAGGTGAAATTTTGTTTGTGTGTTTGAGTGGGGTCTATGGATGGTTTAGACTTATAATTGGACGCGGTAAATAGCGTTGCAATTGCGTTTTAAGTTTGTATTTTTTCAGGGCAGAACAACGTTTGCCGGACCCTCTAGTAAGTTTATATTTATATCTTATAATATCCGTACTTCGCGAAACAAGGCAATCCAAATACGGGGACCAAAGCATTACCATCTTCATTGTAAATGTACATATTTGAAAACAAAATATAATCTATTTTTATATCTCTTATTGCTCGAGTATAATAGCAGGATAACTGTCTATCTGATAGCAAGTGGGTACTGTTGATATCTCAACGTTCTACACGCCTCGAAATTGTTTTAAGTCATATTATTTAAAAAGTAATTATGAAGGAATGTTAGTCTCAAGCTGCGTGTGTGGGAGGGATGAACGCATGGATGTGTGGTAAGATGATGGAAAGGTAAATAAACGCTCCATTCCAAACATTTCCTTCTTATAAGCAATGAAAAGTAAAGCCTTGATCAAATTGAAGCGCCCTGAGCGAGATTCGTCTCAATTTGACTGGAGTTTAAAAGCTATCTGAATTGTACATTCTTCCAGTATTTTCTAGAATTGTGATGTATTTAACTTAGCTATCACTCGATCGCCCTCATTGAGGTAAACACACGCTCGTGTAATAAAAACTGTAGCGTAACTCGACGACAACACTATTATTACACAGAAGCGATAAAACCCACTTAATTTTATCGGTTTTGTGGACAATTTATTGTGACATGTTCCAGATGATTGACGCTTATTCATAACATATAAATTATCGTATTTATACATAAATTTCAATTTAATTTAAACATCTGCAAGTTTGTTTGTTTCTATTTGTGTCATAAAATTTGATGTAAATGAAAGTAGACTCTCTAGTCTACTATACCGAACATGAATTTTGTGTAAACCGGGATATATAAACGAAAGTTATGTAGGCGAAGTCATTATGTGAAATATTTATATTATAATAGCCTGTTTTTCACAAAACAATTTCAATTTTGACATTATATACCTATGTAGGTATATAAGGGTGGGGTATAGTTATATGATACATTTATATATTATGAACAGATCCGAACTCTTTAATATAGGTTAGAAGGCTAAGGCGGCCTTTAGCCTTCGTGGTTATTTTTTTTTTATAACCACAAGTTAATTTTATATCTCAAATAATAAATGAACGTGCCGTATATCTATACCGCACCCATATACAATGTCAAAATTGAAAAAACAAATAAAAAATTCATAAAGTATGTACTTTATGAATTTTTTGACTAAACCAGATTCAATGCGAGAATCGCTTGTGGTTCATTTTCTCTCAAATACATATAATCCAAAACTGATTCTATCAATACGAATATCACGTACTCTGCCTACTCTGATATTACAGTTCTCAATGCGTAATTTGCTTATCTATTCGGACAACACAAAAAAATACCGAGTTTTCACATAAATATTGTAAGAAAGATTTTTTTTTTTCTATTTCAAAGAACATTTATAAG
Source organism: Dendrolimus houi (assembly GCA_039645545.1). Classification (NCBI taxonomy): domain Eukaryota; kingdom Metazoa; phylum Arthropoda; class Insecta; order Lepidoptera; family Lasiocampidae; genus Dendrolimus; species Dendrolimus houi. The sequence goes on along the minus strand of CM077139.1, from coordinate 4,397,158 downwards.
TTTTACAGTGTGTTAGTTTAATACATAAATATAAAACAATTTAAAATATAAAAAGCTTATTCGAAGTGGTCTCCATTGGCTGCAATACAGTCCTTTAAACGTTGAGGCCAGTTATCAATAGAAGCACGCACTCTTTCAATGGGAAAATTCTTCACTGCCAATCGTATGGATTGTTTTAGGGACTCCAAATTATCATGGCGTTTAGAGCAAGCCGTACTCTCTAAAACTGACCATAAATTATAATCCAGCGGACTAAGATCGGGACTAGACGACGGCAGTCTTCAGCTCTGATGAAGTCCGAAACGTTCGTTTCAAACCAAGACTGCGTGGACCGAGCTTTATGACCCGGCGCTGAGTCTTGCCGGAAGGACCATTCTGGGTTATTGAACATGGTGTTGTTAAGGGGCTTAACTACCTTCTCAAGAATGGTATCTGATACACGTGTGCCGATGTTTTGATACCTTTTTCACAAAAATATGGCCCCGTCACTCCTTCATCCACCAAACCATCACTGAAGACGGATAATGCCCACGTTGCACTCTGTCGACTAATTAAGAAGCTTCCTTAGAGCTTTGAGCATAAATACGGTTATTTTGTTTGTTGAAATGTTGCTCAATTGTAAAAAATTTCTCATCCGTAAACAAAATTTCTCTGTGACCTCCCTTTGCGTACCACTTCAGTAGTTGTTTCGATTTTACCACCCCATTCTTTTTTAAATTATGAGTTAAGAAATGACCAGTGCGTCTCTTATAGGCTGCAAGTCCTAAGTCATCTTTTAAAATACGCGACATAGTTCTAGGTGATATCTTCATCTCCCGAGATAAAATCTTTTGCTTTCGGACAGGATTTCTTCGAATTCTTTCCCTTCCTGCTTTGACACCCTTTTTCGTACGAACACTACGTGGACGGCCAGATCTTTTTCTGTCACAAACAGAGGAGGTCTCATTGTACCTATTAATAGCCCGGTACACAAACATTTGACTAATACCAATCGTATGGAGTTTTAAAAATTGCATTTGGCTCCATACCTACTTTGTGTAATGCAATCACAGCGATTCGGTTCTCTTTATCGCCCCACTCCATTTTAATATCGCAAAATGTTGTACAATGTATTGGCGCCAAAATGATAAAACACAATGAACAATCATATAAAAATGACAGATTCCAAATTCAAATGTAATATTTTGTTTCTTTTTAATTGTAACAGTATTTATGGCCATACTAAGTATATAACAACCCACAAACGTTCCACAACTCGGCTAGTGCCTCCCCGTGTTAAAGGAAACGAATAGCATATCTACCGGTCACGTTTGTCCATTGCGGATTTAACAAAAATGGTTATGTCAATGTGCAGTTGTGTGCATTGTGCATGCTTCTCGATAAAAATTCGAACCCACGTCATTTAAAGCTCAGGTAAATAAGCTATTACAACTTACACAGACAACAGATAACAATCAATAATTTGTCAAATGTTCAATCTAGATGCTATCCATGCACTACTTACTACAAGAAGTACAAAAAAACTCGAGCATTAATAATTTATTTTCAAATTGACATCCCTATAAATCTAGCAACTCGTTTCCAACAAATGAATCGCATAAAACTCCAAGAGAATGAAAACCTTGTAAATTAGAAGCGCACCAGTGTAGTACGTGTAGCATATTATAACGATGTCGACGACCGCGTATGCGAGCCAAGGTTGCGTTTATCTAAACACAACCGACTTACAATGTGAATAATGCATTTACAACTATATTAACTCACCGAGTCTGTTTACGATAATTTTAATTTACATTAATAGATAATTATATTTTGAAAACTGTATAAACTTAACGATATTGTAAGTGTATGTTAAGATTATTATAATGAAGATTGGTAGTGTGGATGTGAAGTATATTATGGTCTCGAGGGTGAAAAGAAAAGCATTGGCCTGTCCTCAAAACACAAATATTTATAATATAATCAATACAAATACATAGTTTTATCGTCCACGCGCAAAAACATTTTCATAATTATAATAAATTCTACCATAATTTTTCAGAAAAGCAAGTATAACTGAAACGATTAGCCTTTTTTTATTGCATGAGTTCAGCAGACAGGCAGACAGCAGACTTGATGGAAAGAAGCAGTTACCATCGCCTACGGAAATTTGCAACACCAAAGGTGCTATAAATGTGCTGCTGCTCTCTTAAAGGAGGCTTGAGCCTTGAGCTAATCGTGTTTCGTGCGATGAGTGAGAGTTCTGATAACATACTTCCCCTCCGCCTATCCAGTCTTCCCCTATCCCACCCCCTATTCCAATCTCATATCCCATCTCTTCTATACTACTCTTCCTGTTTGATCCCTCTATCCCACTCTAAAGGCTGGCAACGCCTTGGTTTCGCCATTGGTGTAGCAAACGCCTATAGGCAATGGTCCCCACTTTCCATGAGCTTGGGCCCCGTCTGCCTGTTTGCCAACTTCAGCCTTGCCAGCAGCAAAGCAACGCATAATAAACTACAAACACAATCAGCTAATCACCGGCTCTCTTAATAGCAGATGTATATAAAGAGATAAAATGTATATTCCACCAACAACAACAGCGAAATCATGTTTCATCTAAACAACATACCAGCCTCCGAAACAAACACTAACAACGAACATAACAATGCTACTAATTAACCACAAAGCACTCTCACAACAAAAGAGAACGTTTAATTCATGGCCGAAATTAAATCAGAGGCAAGTATTGGCTTGCTGCTTAAAAGCTTGTCGCGTTTTAGACTACAACACAAGTTGACTGAAGTTAGCTAATCAAGGGTCGTGGACGTGGTGCCCGGACAACCCGCCACTAACCACGTAGCTCTAAACCCCCCCAAATAATTAAAGTAAGCCAGTGCGATTAAACTAATAACTTAAAACTTTCCGTCATAGCGAAGCGGAATTATTATTATTGCTGGGCGAAAGTTTTCTGAGAGAGCGACGAAACGGGAAAGTAATTCCTGGCGGAGACTCGTCGGTGGGAGGCGAGGGGAGGTTGAAATTTTTGGAACTTTCCCCGGGGCGGGGACAGACGAAAACAGATTTGTAGGCAAACAAAGAGGCCGGTAAAGGGTGAAATTGTTGAGAGGTGGAGGGGCCGGAGGTGTTGTAACCCCTTTGGGCAAGTTTTGATGGAAACCAAATAGGATTAGGGCGAGAAAAGAATAAGTTGAGCGAGCTGAATGGGCGGACGCCGCTTTGTTAACATGCCGAACCTCTTTGGCTTCGGCCTCAGAGGACGTTTCCGCCTCAACCGCTACAAACTATATATTAAATCGGTCTCCTACCTAATACATTGTCACAAATTTTAAGATGTCGTATCTTACTGCTTTTTTATAACTAAAGACATGAGTGGATTAATGAGTTGTGTGACACTTCAAAGCTACTTTTAATTTTTTACGCCGAATGAAAACATTATACTCCTATATTCTACCAATCTTTCATTTGCCTTACTATCTAAAATTAGACATAAGCTCCATAGTAGTGATGTCAAAATTTAACCGATGGTAAGGCAAACGAATGAATAGTAAAATATAGGAACCGACCAAGAAACCACAGTAGACCTTAAAACAACGCAATTGATGATGAATATTGAGATAAATCCTTCCTCACTAATTGCCGAATCACAAAGCTAAAATGATTACAAAAAACTTTGTTGTCCGTTTTCTTGTTACAATGTTTTTTATTTGCAAAACATACCCCCTTCATCCACTCATGCAATCATGACTGATGTAATTAAGATAACCTTGATTGATTTGACTTTGATACTAACCTTGATTGCAGGGGTCCATTCGCAATTGGACCCCGCATGCCTTCCATACGTGCTCTCTTTGGCAGCATCTTGCGTTTGTCCATTTAAAGCGGCAGAGCCGCTTTAATCACGCTCCGCAGCGCGTCACCTGTAACAATACACACAACCGCCTTTATTTACGTCATTAATCTTTCTACTATCTTCTTTACATAGTATAAAACAAAGTTGCTTTCCACGTCTGTCTGTCTGCATATCCACCAAACCCTCCTAAACCATGCAACAGATTTTTAAACGGTTTTCTTCATCAGTTTAATTTTTCAATTAAGGTTTATATATAATAGGGTGGAGACTTTCAGCAGGGCAGTAATTTTTTTTTATGCCAATCTATCCTGTTTCTGATATTGATCGAAAACTTCTATGGGATCAACCCAGGTTGGAGTACTAAAAAAGACAGACATTGCAAAAACTTTTCTTGTACATTTTATATGTAAATTATATATATATATATATATATATATATATATATATATATATATATATATATATATATATATATATATATATATATATATATATATATATATGTGTGTATGTGTGTGTGTGAAATAGGATCGATTGGCATAATTTTTTTTTTGTGTAAAATGGCATTTTCTTGCTAACTGAATTTTTTTGAAAATCTGTGAATGGGGATCAAAATTTCACGAAAAATTATGGATGGTCTACTAAGACAATTTTCGTATAGCTGCAACGGTTAAGTTACTTCCCCTTACTGCCCCGCAGAAAGTTTCCACTTTGTATGCTAGCTTTTGACCGCGGCTTCGCTCGCGATATATAGAACCTAATTAAGTTTTTATGTAATTAAAATAGAGCAACTACACCAGGCTTTGACACGCGGCGTAACCGCGGGGAGAACTATAGTTTATTTCTAAAGTAATACGCTCCTTCATGCCACACGTGTGTAAGCTGTGAAATGAATTCCCCCTCCCGGGGTTTTTCCAGAGCGCTACAATATGGGCTGTTCAAAAAGGGCGTAAACAGATATTTAAAATGTCAACGAGGTAGAAACCGCATCGACTTCCTTGGTGTTGCAGATGACCATGGGCAACGGGTAACCACTTACCAACAAGTGGACTGTTTGCCAGTTTGCCTATAAGCAAATATAAAAAATATATTAAAATTAGTAGAGTTAATGACTAAGATCAGCCCGTAAACTGCCCTCTTCTGGGTTCGTTCCTCCCTATTTTTAAGTGGGAAAGGTACAGGTATACCGCACCACACTTGTCAAACGTGAATTGGCGGATTTTAAGTATCGGTTACCTCGATGTGCGTAAGTCGTGGTAGCATAATGGCTAGCGCACGCGTCTCGAATTCAAAGGGCACGGGTTCGATTCCTGGCCGGAACGCATGCACCACTTAGGCAATTTTCTGACCTAATAATGTGCATATTGTTACAATTACCATGTGCTAACAACGGTGAAAGAAAACGTCGTATCGAAACCTGCACATCGAGATAACCGATGCGTCAAACCTGCCAATCCGCCTTGAACAAGCGTAGCTACTGTCCGTTCCCCTATAGAGCGAGGCCCAATACCAGCAGTGGGACGTTTATGGACTGTTACTATTATACCTCGATGTACAGGTCTCATCGCGACGTTATCACTCACCGTTACCAGATGGTAATTTTAAATTGCTTGGACTAAAATGAATGCTGCAGTCGACCTTGATGACCTTTGATTGATACGTAAGTTGTGAGCAACAACTCACCACTGTGAGTTGAATCCTACAGGATTTTATAGGACTGAAACACGATCAAATTGGCAACGGCGACGCGCACACACAAAAGCCTAATTACTTCATTCATGCTATTTTTCTTAATTAAAACAATTTCATAATTTACAAAACAAACTGCAATGTTATCTGGTCTATTTATTAATCAATAATAAAAATCCACGCGCGTGTTCCAAATAATTCAAGAAGGTCCAATGTTTTGTAAAATTTCTTTAATTTAAACTCAATTAGAAGTTTCCAAAAGTGTGGGATCACCGGACTTATTTTCTAACTCCAATCGATGTTCAAAGTATTTACCAACTTTGGTTCCAATAACTTTTGAATTAAAATTTGCGAAATATATAGTCCCCGGCACGATTCATGAGCGGTCACCTTGGGCTATGCAGACTGAAATTCCGGTTCTTATACGAAGTATGAGATATTGATCCTTTCGAGTAAAGGGGCAGAAATATTACATTGTCTTTAAGTTGATAAATTGCATCACATTGGCTACATTCAAAGCGCAAAGTGATGCCTACTATTCCGCTGACTGCTCAAGATTCGTGCCGGGAACTATAATCTTTCTTATTTAATACTAGCTGTTACCCGCGACTTTGTATGCGTGGAATTTAATTTAATTTGCTTTTCGGTGAGGAGACGGCGGCGTACGTAGTAGGGGCCTTTAAATTTTTTTTTCTAAAATAAAAGTAACCCAAGTTACTCGTTATAACATCAGCTACCGGCCAGTGAAAGTCCCGTCAAAATCGGTCCAGCCGTTTATTATTAGCCGATTAGCCGGAACAAACAGACAAGACAGAAAAAAACATTTAAAATTGATTTTTCGATGCAAGTACCGTATTAATACTTTCATATGCATTTAGTAAAAAGCTGTTATTTTAACATTACAGACACTTCGATTTTATTTAATTGTATAGATAATATATTGAGATTTAAATGAATACTAATAGACTAATGCCTTCAAATTACGGTAGTAATTGCCACCTATAGGTGTAGTTTTTATGGGTAAACTATTACATTACCGTATTATTGGTTTAGTATTCAGAATTTTCTTTTAATGAATCATACTAACTTAACTAGCCTTTAAATACAAGTACTCTCTTGCAGTCGGATGATTGTCAATGCTAACTACAACACAGTTTCGACTCCTAGTACGGGGTCTTAAGCAATCACCTGACTACAACCACTTCTTGCTATTTCTATATTTTTTTTTTACTTTTACTTATAACATAATTGTGTTGTAATGGCTATGAAATAAAGATTTTATTTATTAGATAAAGCGACGTTGTGTGGCAATATTATTGCAAGTGGAAATCAATGTCTGCCTACCTCTGTAGGAAACAGGTGTTATAGTATGATGATGATGATGATAGAATTGCGCCAAATACGAAAAGTAACAATGATAGTCAATGAGTTAAGTAGTATAGACGTTAATAAATAGCAGATAAATATAAGAGAACAAGTTAATTAAAGGCAACCTAGGGTTCAAAGATTATTGAGATAGAACAGGCGAAAAATCCATCTGTCATGATGGTTTAGATGCCCAGGATGTCCGGGTCTCATTTCAGTGGGGAGAGACTTTGGAATCTGGCAGTATTTCTCGTCAAATAAGCAATTGTTTAAATTGCAACTTTCTGACGGTGGAAGAAAACAACGTGAGAATACTGATACATCAAACCCGGATCCGCCTTTAAAAAGCATGTAGTTTTCCGTTCTCTTGAAATGGGGATGTACGCGTGCTCACAAGTGGGACACACAGCGGTCAATATTATTTTAGTATCTCTAATCCTACTCAGTCTAGTTTTCGCTTGGTAACTAAGAATCATTTATTTTCATATTAACCTTAGACCAGGTTAAAAGAAACACAGTTTTAGAGCTCATAACTATAGCCATACCACTTAAACAGAGAGCCGGTGTTGTCTTGTGATAGGGGTACGCGGAGTAGTCTGGTGAACGAGTTATAGCACTGCTAAATTTCGGCAATTTCAAAAAATATTCAGCTGGCAACATAATATATGTATAATAATGTTACGAGTTGCAGGACTCGAATTAAAATGCCGTTGGAATTATTATAGAATTTATTACAACTATACAAACACGTATAACACAGGTACAAATATAACTGAATACAACCAGCCCAAACGTAATGCACGATTCAATAACACGCGCAAAGTCCGTCACTAAATAAATTATCGAATGCACACAAGTCTTGCTTCGCTTGTGGTTATCGCTCGACTATCCATCTCTCCATTGGGGCCTTGGTTTTTTTTACTGCACAAATGTAATATATCTACCTGACCGCACGGACCGAATTTCTTAGAATCACACCTGGCTAATGATTACCATAAAAGATTGCAATACACAATGGGCTGTTTTTCTAATCACAAATTTTAAACACCAAGTAAACAAAAGAAGTCCAATTACCGAAAAGTAATAAAATTTGTAAAACAGGTTTGCAGGTATGAATTTGTCTTTGTCGGTTGTAACCATAATATATTTATGGGTCCCGCACTGTTGTGGTTTGGTTGTTTCAAGGTAAACAAGTAAGTCTGATAAATATATAGTTGAATGAGTTCAAATATGTTAGCGCACGTCGTACAATATAAAATAATGTAGTAATTATAAAAGTGCTGACACACGGGATATGTGCGGTTGTAAACTGTACAATATAACTTGAATAGCCCGATTACATAAATGCTTATTGCATTAACAAAACTACATAATATTATGCGTAGAAACGTAGAATTATGATAACAACTTATAATTTATCTACATCGATGCTGAAACACATATATTGTGGGTTCAGATGACAGATATAATTGGATAGATGACACATGTTACAATAAATTCTAAAAATATGTCATATGAAAGAGCAGACGATAAAATATCATGCTATTTCTTGTCTTAGTTTTAAACATCAAAATTAAAATAACTTTATAAACTATTTAAACATTTAATTGCTATGCGATTTGACTCGTCGCTACTCTAATACAAAATTTCGGCTTCTGCGTTTTGTAAGATGATAAGATTATTGTGGCTAGAAATCTAAATAATAATAATAATAACTTATGATAAGACTCGCTGGCTAGACTATAGCCATAGTTGAATAGTAGATTGTTCAACTGTGCTATAGTAAAAGCGTCAATGATCTGTTGACAACGCCGGATCTGTTAAGTAGTATAGCTATAGTAGCCTTAGCTATATTTATAGTAAACTAGGGTTTGCCCGCGACTTCGTCCACGCTTGAGTTGAAATTCCCGCTGGATTCCCGGGACGTAAATTATCGCAGCATGTAAAAAATAATGTAAGCTAGCGTTTTAGTGGAAACTGTGTCGGAATAAGCTAATTTTTATGCATCCGAACAACTTCAAACCGCTCCTGGGAAAATTCCAGCGGGATTCCCGGGATAAAAAACATCTTACATTTTATTATATTAAATTTGCTATCGATCAGTAAAAAAATTAGATTGGAATTCGAAATATTTTTTTAATCTGGCCACTTTAAATAATTCCCAGAAAAATTCCCGCGGAATTTCCGGGATAAAAAGTAGCACAGAGTTTAAGTCTAAGAATTAGATGCCGATCGTGGAAAACCGCATCGAAATCGGCTCAGTAGTTTTTACGTGAATCCCGATCAAACAGACAAAACGACAAACAGACAAGATATTTAAAAAAATGCATCGTGTTCTCCATCGTTTATATAGTCTATTCCAGTTGTTTTTTTTTTTTTATAGTTTGTATGTAAAGACACGGCATGTTTAGAATTTTGTAATATTATAGATTAATGGTTATAATTGTATTAAGCCTACTGATAGCCGAGACAAGATGAGTTGTTAGCATACGTTATATGAACATTATGAAGGACCGTCAACAACGGGGCGAGGTGTGTGTTGTATGTCTACTCACAATTTTAATGTCATTAGTGATGTTGACGTCACACTGCTGTCGGGGGTCTTGTGTCGCATAGTTCTACCTACGGCAAAAACAATACTTGAGTTTTTTTATGCTATTCTGATAACTAAAACATTTATTATTCTAATAAGGACACATCTTTATAAGTAAGTATTCAGCAACCGTATGTTAGCCGGCCGCAAAATTAGAAAATGTTCGATGAAATGACTTGAATAATTCCACAACATTGCATTTTAATAGAATAGTGTTTTTATATACTAGCTGTGAGTTTGTTCGTTTTTTTCTGTCCCTAATACCAATTAATATAAAATTGAGCTACAGAAGTGCGTAGCCGGGTTTAGGTAAGTTATATTTTTTATATGTGTAAAGTTTTTGGCCAAAGCAAGTGACTTATTACATATTATTTAAGTTTAAATATGCATATTTAAAAATTAGTAGGGTCTAACGGGCTGGCTACTACTCTGGGCCTTTTGTCTAAACTTATTAAGCAGTATAATTCTGTCTGTTTATTTTGATGCAGCAACAATGACGAATCTTTGATCAGCAGCGAATTGCAATTAACTGATAACGAAGACAAAATTAAACACAGAAATCACTGTTGTTAATTTCAGTACTTACATATTTCTCTTTTACGAAAGACAGGGCGCTTTAGTCTTATTGGCATTAAAAACGTGGCAGAAGATATGCATCATTTATGAATTAATAACGAAAAAAATTAAAAACTTGTTAAAAAGGTATCTATTATAGCCATACTCATGTACATTAATTGCAGCCGAAAGGCTGAGTTATGTATCCCGACATTCGAAGTATAGGATTTAAAGTTAAAAAAATGAAACTACATAATTATATATTTGACGGCCTCTGTGGTTGAGGGGACAAAGCCTTTGCCGGCTTACCTCACTGCAACGCAGAGGCTCCGGGTTCGATTCCTGGTATAGAAAATTTCGGAAACGTATTTTCTCCGTTATTTACTATGGTCTGAGTGTCTGGGATCGGCCGTCCGTTGTATATTACCCATAACACAAGCGTAACTTGCTTAATTTGGGGATATACAGTGTGTGTGTTTGTCTGCCGATTTATTTGATTTTTTTTATATACAAAATATAAATTCTGTAAAAATCATTACTTGAAATTATATTATGATAATAATATTTATGTAAATCTGATTTAAAATAAGCAATTCTTTAATAACGTCAACTTCAAAACACACGATATAAAAACGTTCAACACGATTTTTACCTTTGTCAATATTATATTCCCATCAAAAATATTATTATTCTGTATAAGGAAACTAACAATTATACGTTACATTACATCCTGTACGTAATGTCCGAAAATGATCTTGCCTTGATTTTGCAATGAATTACACTATTTAATGGTGTTTAAATGACCAATGACTTAGACAACATAGGCCACATCTAAAGTCAGATATTCCAGTAGAAAATTATTTACATTAATCATCTAAATACGCAATTTAACTAAAATTTTATCCAAAAATTTGTCTTGTAAATAAAAGCAAGGTATTTTTACATTTTCCTGTTCAGATTCAAAAGGCAGTAATTTATTCAGTTCTCAGTAATAATAAAGCCGGGTGACAAACAACGACAGCTGACCCCGGAATAGTCTCGGCATCTCGCATAGCACGTGTCGATCAAACGACCTTCAAGTAACCACACAACCTAGTACACATTGTACCTTACCCACAGTAAATATCCACGTTTGTAAAGCACATATTTAAATAGATTTTTTACTCCGATTGTTACTACGAAAACTAATGGTGAGAAGGTTAACGTACCTACCTACTTTTAAACGCCTGTTGTTTATTCTACCAAAATCTTATAATTAATAAATAAATTGATAGCTAATACAGGCTAGGATAAAAACATGTCCCCTTTCAGTTTTCAATTTTGATAATGTCCTCAACTAAACAAATTCAATGACAATAATTATAAGTACTAATATTAGGTGATTCGTAATTGAATGAAAAACTAAAAACCTTATCATGTTTGATTATATCCATATATTTATAATATTGATTACATTTCTTTTTGAAGGCGCAGGCCGACAACCTAAGCATAATAAAAGAAGAAATATAAAAATATCCTAATGGTATACCTACACAACATTATATTATGGTTATCAGTGCGTGATATATTGGAAGTCGGTATTAGATACATTCCAGGAATTTGCTTAACGTATGAATATAAGACTTAGAGCCGATTGCTCAATCGCCAGATAAAAGTTATTACTCATCGAATAAAACAGTTTCAAATTATATTTACTCAAGTCAACATTTATTCCAAGGATAACTTTTATTTGATGATTGAAAAATTGGCCCTTACGAAAATAATTTATTCTGTTCATTTTCTAAATATATAATATACAACAAGCTGTGTCCGCCACTTCTTTTTTATTATACTAAAATCTGAACCAACCCTGCTTGCAGGGTTGCAGGTTGTCTTGACATCGAAATGAAATAACGAAAATTTAAACTAAAATTCTTGTTTTTAACCCAAATTAAATTTTTATTAATACCCTTTGAGCCATTTCAGAATCTAATGAAGATGAAACTTTCAGACAGACCAGACAGAGAGACAGACAGACAAAAATTCTAAAATCTGTCAATTAGGATTAGGCATCGTATAGATAGCAGTTTTCGCTTAAATTTTGGCATTTATTTTATTGGTATAGAATAATCACTAAGAATTCAGGTCTTGATCAATATCAGTTCCTAAGTATCACTCAATACTCGTAGCAAATTGTTTCGTTTGAATTAATATCTAAATTAAATACAGACCAAAGGGCGACTCAAGTATTCTCTGTATTAAATGAATTAGTTTCTATCGTATAACGTAATGAAGCATAATGCACTAGTAGACGACACCTCATTTTTAAGATATCTATTAGTAATTACTAAGGCAATTTAATATCTGCACGCCCTATGTATGGCCATGGTCATGGCATATTGACCTTATTATAATTTAAGATCTGTTTATAAATGTACCACCATGTGATAAGCACATTTTTATTTTGCATTTCTAATAATCGGAAAGTAAGCTTGAACAAGGACGAAAACAGTACTTTTCGTCTATGTAATTAAAAAATATCAACAATTTCGTAACATGAATATAAATTACTTTTCACTAAATTATTGTTATCTAATTTACATAAAGAGCTAAATATTTACTATCATCAGTGAGAAAAAAAATACTGACTGGTAGAATGCCACAGAAATAGTAGATTCTTACACGAGGTGAAAGTGAGTTATTTAGGCATGAGATAGCTTATAGCACGCGAGCATAGCGAGGGCGCTAATAGTTCCAGTGCCTAAACAAACCTTTGACCCGAGGTTAACACTAAAGTTTAGTAGTGTCCTCACTACGCTTGTGCGCCAAATCATCTCGTGCCTAAATAGGTCACTTTCATCCCTTGTGTAACAATCTACTATTCAGACATATATAATAATTAAATGAGCGGTCAACGTCTAACTTGTAAAATTATTTGGCCGGTTCGTATATTTTTTACTGAACGTACATTTGCTTACAACTGGTTAAAATTAAACATAAGCTCCATACAAGTACGTAATGTGAAATTCCTACCAATGATAAGGCAAGTAAATAGGAGTAAGATATAGAAACCGGCCATGTATCGTTTTGATTAAATAATCACTGCTCATAAACGTCCCACTACTGGGCTCGGGCCTCCCACTATATGGGAACGGACATTATGCCCGCCACACTTACCCAAGGTGGCTTGGCAGGTTTAACACATCTGTTATTTCGATGTGCAGGTTTCATCATGATGTTTTCTTTCAGATAACTGCTTAAGTGGTGCATGGCATTACGGTACCACGACTTTGTTTTGATTATTAACATCAAATTTCCTGAGAAATTGTATATAATCTTTAGTCTGGTGCACGTAATAAGTTAAGTCACTAGAGCGCAGAGGTCGCGTATTCGATTCCGGCAGGGTAAATTTCCTAAAAAAAAGCTTTCTATTATTTATTCTGGTCTGGGCGTTTGATCTACAGGATTACCTGTTTTATATATATACATCGCACAACAGAAACTTAATTCGATTAGTTTGAGATGTCACGGACACGTGTGTATGGCGTACGGACGGTGGACTCTTGTGAATTTCATAGTCTTGTGCAATTGTAACATTGTGTTGTCGCCGAGCATAATATACGTGTGGAAAGGCTAATTTACATTCCAAACGGCGCCAGTGCAGGTGCAAAACTGACTCCTGCAGTTTACATAAAGCTAGTAGACATTTACACGATGCCAATATGAAGCCAGCATTGACTTCCTTCGAATTTGAAAGCAGTATAGCTGGATCAGTGTAAAAAATCAGCATTTATACACGAGCTTTACGATAGAGTGATCAACTGATTACTCACCAGCGCTGCTCTTGAGACGTAGTCAGTCCGCGATCACCGATCCATCGGCACACCGGCATTGACTTGACGTCTGCGTCGGCGCCACTTCGGACGCGCACACGCACAACCGACACTCACACGAGCACACACAACCAACACACACGTCAATCACTTTGTATCACGGATGCACCACAACTAACACCCACAATCACAAACGAGCGGCCGCTGCCGTCCGGTAGTACACTACACTGTTGGTCACCAATACAGCATTCACTGCACACCTGCAACAAAAGAGAGGATCGGTTAGACATATGATTCCGATTCAATTACATTCACTAAATAGGGTTTTTAACATACCAATCAATTAAGACACTCTTTACTACCAAAACGCCGAAACCGCCTACCTTTTATATGAAAATATTAAATTATGACATCGCAACTTACGCGAGTCACACAGCGTATTAATTATTGTTAAAAATTATTGATTTTTTATAGTCTCTTTTATACTCCGAAAACTTTGTATAAATTAAATAAATAGCCATACATAAAACAAATTATATTTATAGTTTGACAAAAAACATAATTACTAGGGATGGGCCGAATGTGGTTTAAACCGAATACGAACTTCGGTTTGATTTTGCCACGCTTTCTCAAGAGGAACGCACGCCGTGACCTGTTGACGTCGTGACTTGATAACGCCGAATCTTTGGTTGTTTTACACCATAACCTACCTCTACCTCTAGTAAATTTTAAGTATGAATAAGTGGATAAAAGAATAGATTTTTAGACCTTTGATTGAAAAAATATCATCATTTCATAATTCTAAATTCATAACGTTTAATTCGTAAAAAAGTGATTTCAATCAAAATTAAAGTTGTAATTGCTGATGTCCCTTAGAAGTGTTTTATTCAAGTTATGCATTATAATTAAGCAGTTGCACTACTTACTGATGTTTCTTAGTAGAATAATAAGTTTATTTTATTTTAGTTTGATGTCTATTTAATTAGGCAAAAACTCAATCAAGAACTAATTTTATCACATTGCAAGTTAAGGTTTATATGTTCCTAAATAAAATAAATGACCATGAGTATATAGAGGCCAATTTTTATATTACGGCTATGAGAGATATGATTTCTATTAACTTCAATCAAAATAGTGCAAGTAGATATTTTACTTTTTTCTTGCATCGAATGTTCGGCATTTAAACCGAATTTTGGCCGAATGCCGAAGTTCGGCTCAAGCTGCCGAAATTCGGTCAAACCGAATGTCAAACGAATTTCGGCCCATCCCTAATAATTACACGATAATGAATGATATTAAATAAAAATTTCAACAGGCACTAAAAATAATACCAAGTCGTAGTAAAGTGGATAACGCTCTCGAGCGACAAACGCACGTTTAAAAAGAAACATTGGAATTTTTTGACCTAACGTGCACTTGGTTACAATTATCACGTGCTGACAGTAAAGGAAAAAATTGTAATCGTGATGAAACCTGCACGTCGAAGTAACCAATGTGTCAAACCCGCCTAACCGTCTTGGACAAGCGTAGCGGGTATAATATAAATTTTCCAAAAAAATGGGGAAGTCTCGGGCCCAGTAGTGAGACGTTATGGGCTGTTATTATTTAATTTTTATTATTATTAGTAAATAAAAAAACTTCGAAAATCAATTACAAAATGTTTATTACATAACGAGGTGTGATGAGTTTGTAGCACGTAATACATAAAAGCGGTTATTATTTAGTTTCACGGTATTAGTGATGCGACTCGACTTAATAAAAAAATTTAAATTCGTTGTTTCTATTTAATTTTAAGGTATATTTATCAGTCTTCAAAATTTTTTTTATTTCATAAAAAGCATTTAATCAATATCCTAGACTCAATTACTATATTGCCATTGTAACTTACATAAAAAATCAGCTCTAGTAGGTATGTATATCGACAATACTCGAAAAATAGTCGATTGATGGACTTCAATAGTAATTAATATCAGACTAGTGGCCGGTTCTCCTATATCTTACCATTCATTCACTTGCCTTACCATCGGTTAAATTTTGACATTTCTTGTATGGAGCTTGTGTCAAATTTTTACCGATAGTAGGGCAAATGAACGGTCAACGGAAAGGATTTAGCTAGTGTTAATAATATTTGTTCCAAGTAGCGCCAAGTATTATTGGGTACTATTGTAATATTTGACCATGTGCATATTGTTACAATTACTACGTGCTAACAACGGTGAAGGAAAATATCGTGATGCAACTGCACATCGAGATAACCGTTGCGTCAAACCTGCCAAGCCAAGACAAGCGTGGCGGGTATACTGTCCGTTACCCCATATGGGAGGCCCGAGCCCAGCAGTGGGATGTTTATGGGCTGATATTATTTATATTGTAATATTAAGGGGTAGTTGTGATTACTAATAGGATACAAAACCAGCTTGCGTAGCGAGTAGCGACAAAAGATCATTCTCACTTCGACTTTGGTCGTATGCGCATGTCATAGTAGCTCTCTAGGATAGCTAATTTTTGTGCGAGAATCGTGACTTATAATTAATTGTACTTTGATCGGCATTCTCGGTTTAAAGTCAAATAAAATATTTCTTAAAGTACTAGGCGTTTCGTTATACAAATCCCGCACGAACACTAGCTAAAATATAAAAGTACTGGATTGAGAACGACAAAGAATAAGAATCGAGTAAGTCGAGCAACAATTTCTCACTCGAATCTTATCGCGACGGCACGTTACTCTCGCCTGTACGAGTACGTAATATTTTACGGGCCATAAACCAGCCTACAATGTCGCTTTACAGCTCACGAACACGGCTGTTGAGCTGTTTCCATACGATATTACGACGTCGATACAAAGTTAACAGCGCCGATGCGTCTGCCAGGCATATAATATAACTCTTCTGAGCGTGAACGGGCTTTCAATGTATAGTAATGTTGATAAATAGATAACTCTTTATTGTACACCAATACAAAAATAAACTCACAGACTAAAACTATATCTAATTGTGCACAAAGACCTCCGTCTTATCGCTAAAAATCTATTTTGCTAATCCGTCCATTTTAAGGAAACAACGTTATTTATCGGGATAAAATGTATCCGTGTTAACTCAGGTTATAAACCAGTACTATGTCGAGTTTCATTCATATACGTTCAGTAGTTTCAAAAATACACGCGATCTCAGCGCAATCTTTTTCGTTATTTTCGTCTATACCACGGAAAGGACGTCATTTATCGGGATAAAAAGTATCCTAAGTTACGCCCCGTGATATACGTTAGTTCCGTTTCGCATTTCGTTTAAACCTGTTCAGTATAGCTTTTACGTGATGATCTAACAAACAGACAGACAGACAAAAATTCTAAAAATTGCTGTTTCGGAATCTCCTAGTCCGAATTTTACCCCGTGATTTATTTCATATTTTTAAATGCAATGTACAAACTCAAACCATTTAAAAATTTATTATAGTATAGAAATAAATGAAGGTAGAGAAGCGAACTACATATTGATTCTAATGAAATTAATTTTTTAGGAGATTAGAATCCATGATAAAGATTGCAATGCCGTATTCATTTACGGCATTGCAATCTTGACTGTCATGAATCGCAATAATCGGCATTTGTAAATACAATTAGAGTGCAAAATCCCAAAAAACACTCGAGAACGTTTAGTAAATTATTTTAAGCAATTAGTAAAACAACGTTTGTGCAAGAAGACTAATTATAAAGCAAGAGATTTTCTACACGACCACATTGAATAGGAAAAATTTGAGATTGCTGACAGGATCTTTCAGAAATTATACAAACAACCCTTACTCTCATATGGTTGCACTAACAGAGCCTTTTTTCATTTGCATTAATTTACATTCAATATTTTATATCGAGAAGAATAAATCTCACATTATGCGTAACACAAGACGTATATTACACAATTTCGATGTTCAGCATTCCAATAGTTTCTTCGTGATAAATAAACCCTAGACGTAATAAAACATAGCATTGTCTATAAAACATTTTAGTACAAATGTGAAATTGCTGCTTTTGTATTTTATAGCTCATTCAGTATAGGGATACAGAGGCTATTTTTCTTGGAAATTGCTGGCTGGATAGTTTCATAACAGGAGCAGGCGGTGCTGAAATAACAAATATTCTAAATTCAGCTTACGATTTTGTCAGCGTTTAGTAAATAGCAGTCTTGTCGAAATTCTACCTACGAGATTACTTAAAAATGACACAGTTGCTTTTATAATAATATGTCGTACTACGACTATATTTCAAGGAAATTTCTTGAAGTGTATATTTTAGAAAGTGTTAAGTTTAATTACAGAGTTGTCTTTTATTAAAAGGTTTCAGAAAGACATCGAAGCATTATTATGTTGTTGTGAACTTTGTGTTACCTAACATCCATCATCTTCTGATGACAGCAATTATTTTACAAAACAGCATTTAGCGACAGAAGAAGCAAACCAATATTCATCCTTTTTAAATATCTTTTCTTACCATTTACGCATACTGTCCAGTATTTACGTACGTTTGTTTCAGTGTATCCTATAAATATTATAAACGCGAAAGTTTGTAAGAATATATGTATGGATGTATAGATGTATGGATATATGTTTGTTACTCTTTCATGCAAAAACTACTGAATGCATTTTGATGAAACTTTACAGTAATATAGCTTACACGTCAAAATAGCACAGGCTATAATTTTTAAAGATATAGTGTGAATTATCCAAAGTATAACGATTTTCCATCACCACGAGGGTGAAACCGCGGGCGCAGCTACTAGACCCATATAACCCACCAAGTCAGCCTCAGTCAAACTGTAATTGTTCAGTAGGGAGCTCTTGTGGGAGGCTCGAAAAGGCACATTTCACTAAACGGTTGATATTTTCTATACAAAAAAACTTACATAAACAACACAAATATATTCCAACATTACTCATTTTCGACAAAAATACATATTGAAGATAAACAGGCCACAGTAGAATATAACTCTTCAAATTCCAGCCGAAAACTCCCAATGAACATTTTGTAAACTAAAACACGATACAGTCCTTTGACTATTTATAATGCTCATGCTCCATCTGCGTTAATGTTAGTGACTGTGATCAAATGCGACTTATACCTTTAAAAATAAGGAGTTAAAAATTAGCTACAATGGTGTAGCTACACATACATGAGTTATATCTCAATATTTAACATCACTAATAACGTCGTATTTCAACTAACGCAGTAACTCCTTGGCTACATCTGCGTGACATAGTCAACTAATATTATCCCAAGTGTATCAGGGGCATAAGAAATAACTATTTCCAAATAACTGCTCATAACACAACGCCACACAAAAAAGCACTAACATCTTCAGTCTGAGAAATTTAAAAAGAAAATATATTTATCAAATTCGAATGTACTATATGAAGAAAACGAGATCAAAACCATACATATGTATATACATACAGATGAATGGATACCACTCATAAAACATGTCGGGGCAAAAAGCCTAGGCTTTCAGGATTTATGGCCACCGCATACGCTCACATTTCGGTTGACCTCCAAACATACAACACATGAAAGCGTCCATCAAATTATGAATGATGTAAAAACCATTCCATAGACATACAACGTGGGCGCGCCGCAAAAAAATATTTTCCTACTCGGCAAGCCTCGCTGTTGAAATGCTTTTATGTTGGATGGTCAGTTTTCCCCCATTCTGAATAGATATTTATAGATTTATATTCATTTTAGGCATATTATGATTATGCTTGACAAATACGTCAAAAGAGACATAATTTAATATTTTACGAAATGCCGAAACCGCCTAGTTTTCATACAAGAATATATAGTATGATCTTCAAAACTTAATTTTGAATATTAGCGTAAACGAAATTTTGCTATATTAATTAAATTAGGCTATTCAGAACTAAAACTTACAAGTATTCCATGTGCAAGTACAAGTTTTTAGTTAAATAAATAGCTAAATAGATTATTTAAATAGCACTTAAAATCTTAACTGATGCACTAATGTATCGTTTCTATATCTTACTACTACTAATACCATTAGATGGCTAACTCTTTATTGTACACCATTACAAAACAAACTTAAATACTGGTCGTAATATACAATTTGTGTACAAAGGGCGGTCATATCGCAAAAAGCGAACCCTTCCAGACCATCAGTGGTGGGAATAAATTACATTACTATTATAAACTCTTCTACCTTATCAGTTGTAGAATGTTAGTATTACTTATATGGAGCTTATGATAACCAATAAAAGCAAGGGAAATTAGTATATATAATATATAGAAGGTATAGAAAAATCGATTTGGTTCAGATTACAATTCTCAATCCTGTATTAAAACATATAGTAACATGTGCCGTAATAATTTTCATAAAAAGCGTCTGTGGATGGTAGAGGGGAGATTCGAGGACAGCCCGGCCGAACAATGAGGTGGCCCACAAAATTGTGCCGCGGGTGAAACTTTTAATTGAAAGGGCCATTGATCGCACCCGGCGACAGGGCCCGCCGAAAGCACAGTCCAAAACTACGCTTACACTTTACCATTAGTATTCGACACAGCACGCATAAATATTTAAATACTAGCTGACCCGGTAAACTTCGTACCGCCTATACGCATTTTCTAAGGGAAAGCGAACATGTTGTTTTTACTATATTCCAAGCAATTTTTCTCATATTTACTTTTAAACCTTCCGTGGACTTCCACAAATAATTTAAAACCAAAATTAATCAAATCAGTCCAGCCGTTCTCGAGTTTTAGTGAGACTAACGAACAGCAATTGATTTTTATATATAAGATATTTTGAATATTGAGATTATTCCAAAATGTTTATACATAGATTCAGACACAGTTTAAGAGTTCAATATTAACACCTTACCTCTGTCAACTGACACAAATAGAACGGTGTGATAGTGTGGAGCATATGCTAGTTAGCCCCTGTCTCAGATTCGCTTAGGACCTGACTTAATGATTAATGTTAGAAAGAAGCGGCTTTCAGCGAGATAAGTCTTTAATAGCCGATGGCCTATTTCGCTTTAGCTTTTACCCTGTGATATAAATATAATTAGAGCAGAGAGTATCAGGGTATATATAGTCCGCGCCAACTTTTATGGTCGGTTTTAGTCAGCAATAGCGAAATACGACGTTTTTCATACAAAATTATACACTGCGCGTCCTTCTAAAGTTACTCTGGAGAGGCTACGTTTGGAGACGTTTGAACTACTGAAATTATGTGTTTTATTCTGTCTGTTTTTGCGTGAAAATTTGTTTGATTCCCGATGTAACAAAATATTTCAATTAGAAGAAAAATACTCACATTCAATCGAACATATTATATACGACGGCCGGGCGGTGTAATATTCCTAGTCCCCGGGTTTTATTTCCAGCAGGATTTTTATAAATGAATACTCCATTGTTTACTTTAGAGTTTTAGAGTGTCAGGAATTGGCCGCAGTGTCATCCATTGTATATAAGCCACATCACAAGCGTAAATTGGTTAGCTTGATAAAATATGAAGAGAGCTAAATTTTTATTGCCTTCACTTTGAGTAATTGAACTGTTGTTGATAGATATATGTCTTGTACTATACAAAGATGTCAAAATAGCGGTCTCACGTCAACCTACTGCGTCCACTGCCAGCAATCGGCAATTATGTTATTGTCCCGTTAATACAGCCGACGCGAGTAAACGGCTAGTTGTAAAATATAACTGTAAAACCGTTTTGTACAATTGCATGATAAATGTAATTGATAATTACGATGACTTGTCAGATTGATTAATTACTACTGATAACTTTTTTTTTGTTTCCATGATGGTTTTTGATGATACGACACGTTGTTCTGATCTTCCGATGATAGCCAAGCGTTGGAGTGGTTTAATTTTACCGTTCAATTCTTAGTATTCACAAATTGTTTGTAAAAATGTTTTGCCCGGATCTTAACCTAATTGCTTTGAAACGATATTTATGATAGACCTTTTATGCGCCATATTAAAGTCCATTGGACCTATCAATTCGGGTTATCGAAAATTAAAATCGTCATTTGAAAGTTCAGCAAATCTCAAGCGGCCGCTTTCGGAGAACCTTTTAGTGAAATTGACACGTGTCTAGACATACTGGTAGTTGAAGATTATACATAAAGTTCTTCTTTAACTTGCCATTTCGTAATACAAGTCTGCGAAAGCGGCTGATTTAGGCCACCAGATCTCAAACTAAAAAAAGCTTTAACCTGTTTTTTCTTACGAGTATAATATAATTTTAGTTTAATTGTGTGTTTAAATAGTTAATTTCAAAATTTCTTCTTTAATGTCTTCTTAAATTTCTTAATCCTTTTTAAATTCACGAAGACAATATGTTAACATAATTAATTAGTGTAATTGATTGCAAAAATAATGTCTTATGTACATATACATAATCTTTAAAGTAAAACAATGTATACATTAAGCTTTGTTTTATTTTATTTATATTATTACCATATTTGTATCTAATTTAATTATTAATTAAAATTATAACGTACCGATACTCATCCATATGTCAAAGAAACATACTTATATAAGTAGATACTGCCTTTAAACTAGTTTTAAAGGCACGTTTTATTTTTCTATCGATCTTTTCAATATAAAAATGTAACAAAGCTATAAATATACATATAAAACCGTTGACGTACTGTACAAAACTGCTACTGCAAGCTAAGGTCGTCGTACTATCGATTGAGGGACTGTTAGGTGCTATTCTTAAAAGACAATGCGATGGTTGTTGGCTGTAGCTAGGGTTGCCTACCATACTTTATAATAACGTATCCTACTATATTTTTGGTAAATATACTTTATACTTTTGCATAAAAATAAAGCATGTGAAAATGCTCTATTTACAATATTTACTGTGATGCGTAAAATGAAATACTTATATGGATAATTAGTGAACTATTATCAATCCAGCTTTCACTTAAAGAGTTTATTCAGTATTGAATCTAAAATGGCGAGAAGAAAGGAACAGGACATCTATAAATTTAATAAAAAAGGAATTGTTTGTTTATTAAAAAATTAAATTGGGAATGTAAAGATAGCTTCCAAAAAATTACGGAGAATGAAAAGTTGTTAGTGTGTGCTAGAAGCACACAAAAATAGTGTCTCCAAGAGAAGAAATAATTAAATTTTGAAAAAGACTTTTTTCTTCCACATGCTTTATTTTTTCCCTACTTAAAAAATGTAATACGTTATTTTTCTCAAAAATAGTTGGTAACCCTAGCTGTAGCCCCTTCTCTTTCACTTGGAGAGGACAGGTTGTGTTCCACTTACATATTGGAATAGTGTTGGAAGTACTCTTTTGTATATAGATAATATTGTATTGAAATATCAAACATACAGGAACTTCGTTTGCAATGAACTTGAATGTGGGTACGACATATATATCGTCGACGTCAGTGAAAAACTTTGTAACTACTTTTTTGGCGAAATTAAGTTTTTCGTGAATGATGAATAGAAAAAATATATTACGAAAAAAATTAGATACAAGGTTCTGCACTGACGCCGAAGATATTTGAAGTATTCATGTAGTGACTTATGCACTCTTCCAGTAATTTTGATTCAATTTTAGTTATTTTGTACACTTTTTTTTAATAATATCAGCCCAGACTTCGACTGCTGGACACAGGCATTCTCATTTTAGATGAACGAGGTACACCCTCCATGTTCGTCTAATGACCGGTTCCTATATGTTACTATTTATTACTCCTTGTCTTACCATCGCTTCAATTTTGAGATTACTTGTGTAGTTAATGTCAAATTTTAACAGTGAAAGCAAATCAATGGTAAGATCTACATTTTACTACCATCACTCGCCTATTCGTCTTATGGTCCGATCCTATGATCGGACCATAAGACGAATAGGCGAGTTTAGGTAATCTTAAAATTTTGTACAGAATTCCCAGCAATAATTATCTTCATCATCAACACAAGGTGATTTTAAGACCACATAAGATCTAAAAAAATTGCCTAAGCGTTGCATGCCCAACACAATTAGGATGGCGGTCTAACCGTTTGCTTAGAAGCAAACATAAACATATACACATAAATTAGAGATCTTATCTTAGCTACCGGCGCCGCGAAAAAAACTATACTAAACAAAAATAGATGAACAAAAAAGTCTAACAAAACAAGCAAACTAGAGATAGTTAACCCATAGAAGGCAATCCAGTGGTGAAACAAAAACAAAAAGGCCCCCTTCACTGTACAGATATACTCAATACTCATACACACAAACAGACAGGGAGCCGCATTGTCTAACCGCAAAACACTAGTCGCCGCTCCGATAATATCAGATGACTGTGATCACAAAGGCAGCTTTTTAATGTACAGTCATTGGGAAAAATGTGAATAGATCTCGGATTTTTTATAGGGTACAGGGTAGGGTACGATACTAGCCTATGCTCGCAGCTTCGCTTGCGTTAATGTTATCCCACGGGAACCGTACATTTTTTAGGATGAAAAGTAGGCTATATGCCTTAATAAAAATGTAGTTACAAGGTCCTGCATTGACGCCGAGTATATGTAAACTCTATTCAGAAAATATAAAATATTATCACAAAAAAATGCTATTCGCATTTTAGTAGGTAAACTCCATACATAGTATTAAAACAAAATACACAACTTTTGCAAAAATTTGATTTGGGAGAAACTTTTACTTATTATTGGCTATTACAATTATTATTAATTCTTATATATCAAACAGTAATAGTACATTAACAGTTGTAAGCGTTTAGGATTCGTTAGAAACATGTACCATTTTTACGAGCACGTTGCATATCATAGGGTTAAAGTAATTTTGCCTCCGACTGTACCACTAACACAGACACACTGTGCCTTTTGTTAATAGGCGAACGTAACAGTGCAATGTACCAGAGAACGTACTAATTTGCATAGACACGGGTGTAGAATAATATAGGTTGATGGCTTTAAAGTTTTTATGCTTCTTAATTAAGCTTTAGACCAGACTTAATTTGGACTTATTGGGTTTACATTTCGTGTTATACATGATTAAAAAATACCTATTAAACAGCATGAGGTGTCGTAATTTCTGTTGCCATATTTTTAAATTTAATATTCATGTATAAACTTGATACATGCCGCAAAATAGAACATACTTTAATGTACAATAAAATTGATGAAACAATACGCAAAAAAGCTTATATTTAAGAAAGCGATGACGGCCTTGTCGCTGATATCGATCTCTTCCAGTCAGTTTTGGGACGGAGAGAGCGATATGGGACAAAAGAGAGGGCAGGTTTTTTTAGGGGGGGGTTTGTTTGAAAGTTTATCTTGAATTGACTCTGTAAATTGTAGGAATTAACACGGACTTTATTTGTTAAGTTTCCATGTACCTATACTATTTCGATATCTTGCAGGGTTTAAAAAGTCCAAATCCTGTAAAACTAAGGCAGACATGACAAGTTATAAATACATTTCGTTCAAAAGCCGGTATTAAATCCGTATACTTCTATCACTATTCAATTTCCATCTGTGTATATACGCCATTTACACCGACACAAACGGCTCAAGGTGTCACAGGCGCGATAATTTATGGGCAACCGATAATCTTTGACTGACAACCCCTACCGAGGGGTATAGATTGGCTCGCAATCCCCGAAGGCTATGTAGATCTCAGATAGGCGATAGACAATCGCCATTAGACTAATTTAACTGATGTATCGATATTGTATATGGGCATCGGTCGATACTGGAAAAGGGTATCTGAGATGACATTCAGATATGTATAGATCTAACTTTGTCGTTCTCTAAAACTTTTTAATAGTTACCAACTGACTCGGCAAACTTCGTACCACCTCAGAATCGATAAATAAAAAGGCTGAATAATAATTGCAGAATGTTTCAACTTTAGTGAAAAAAATGTAGTCAAACTTAACCGGAACAAATAAAAATCGTAATCAAAAAAAAAATGCTCGATATGAATTAGGTTTTATTATTATTTTTAATTACACATGATGTTGCTTAAAAAATTGTTGTTAAAACAAACGAAAAAAAAACCAAAAGTATTCTTTTAAATTTAATTTGATTTCTAAACGACTTTTAAATTAATTGATTTCTAAATGACAAGGCGAACATCAAATGTTTGACAGGTAGGATTAGTTTCTAAGGAAAAGCGAAATTGTTGTTTTTACTATATTCCAAGTATTTTTTTTCATATTTTCTCACATTTTAACCTTCCCTGGACTTCTAAAAATAATTCAAAACCAAAATTAGCCAAATCAGTCCAGCCGTTCTCGAGGTTTAGCGAGACTAACGACCAGCAATTGATTTTTATATATAAGATTTATTTAGCTGTAAATTTTTATGCAACATACTATATATTATTTATTTTAATTTTATTTTAGAAGTAACGTATTTATTGTCGGTTTTATTAAAATTTATTTATTTGTTTTTACTAATTAAGTATTATATAAGTAGAATTAGTTTTATTAATTATTATTATTATTCATTATTTAATTAACAAATTTGGGTCGTTTTTTTTGGTCTTACGCTTAAAGGAAGGTTTGTACTGAAAATCAGCGTCGTGTCAGATATAATTCCGGCACAGCAATGTGCTGAGTGCAAACCTTGTTCGCTGAAAATGCGGCCTACAAATTCTCAAAATATGCTCTGTGTATAATAATGTATAACGAATGTAATTACGTCGCGATTTCTTCGAATTAAGTTTTTCTTTCTTCTTTCTTTCTTTCTTTAAGTAATTTTGGAGATAAATCTGTTTATATAATTAGTAATGTCACACCAACGCCACCTATTGACTACTACTTCCTGTCTATAATACTAACGTATGCCGTGTGCTTTCAAAATAAATAGTGAATTTAGTATTCAAACAATTGTGTTATTGAATCTTACTCTCAACAATAATATACAAACGTAAATTTCTAAGTAAACTAAATCAAGAGACATAGACATTGCGATGCCATTAAAGGAATACTATGTATTTGCGTCAATATGATATGTAACACTTAGTTCGCAATGAAGATTATTTGATTTTATAGTGAAACTTTAAATATTTGGATATTAAAAATCAATCCTTGCTATATTAGTTAGTATAAGGAAGAAAACTAGGAGTGACAAATATCTAAAAATAAAAAGCAACTCTTAAAAAGCCCTTAAATCTCATATTTGTATGCGTCTTATTATATACGTCTTATCCGTGCAGGTACGGAGAAAGAATACAATTTCCTGCGGCCGGGCGGCCTGTCGTAAGAGGCGACTAAACAACCTACAGCCAGGTGGTAGGGCATTTGCCCGATTGGATAGCTACCAACCACCCCTGGTCTAAAGTATGTCGTCATAGCAACCTTGAGTTGTGTTCCGGCATTAGTGACCAGGTTCCAGTCTCCCCTAAGAGAGCAGCAGCGCATTTGTAGCACCTTTGGTGTTGCAAATGTCCATAGGCGATGGTAACCGCTGTCCATCAAGCGGGCCGTCTGCCAGTCTACTGAACTCCTGCAATAAAAAAAATTGTAGAGCACATGTCATTTTCTTCTCTTGATACGGGGTTTGTTGTCGTTGAAAACAAAACAGCTGTAACTAACAATAGTGATGCTGTTTTATAATAAATTTGCAAGTAATACATCTATTTTCGACCGAACAAAGATGCCATTCCCTTTGCCAATATTTTACAAAACTGGTACAATCATAGGAGCGTTTCGCCTTTTTTACAACTTGCGAAATTCCGAGCTAAGCCAACTGTACCTATATATAATACTAGGATATGCCCGCGCCCGCGACTTCGTCCAAACTTGACATGAAATTCCCGCGGAATCCCCGGGTCACAAAATATTGCAGCATTTAAAAAAAGAATGTAAGCTATCGTTTTCGTATCGTCGAATAAGCTAATTTTTATGCATCCCAACAACTTTAAACCGCTCCCGGTAAAAATCCCGCGGGATTCCAGGGATAAAAAGTATCACTCATGTTATTACATTAAATTTGCTATCGATCAGTAAAAAACGCACATTGGAATTCGATTTTTTTTAATGTGGCCATTTTAAATAATTCCCAGAAAAATTCCCGCGCGATTCCAAGGATAAAAAGTAGCGCAGAGTTTAAGTCTAAGCTTAAGCTGTCGATCAGCGAAAACGCATCGAAATCGGCCCCGTAGTTTTTACGTGAATCCCGAACCAACAGACAAAACGACAAACAGACAAGAAATCTAAAAAAAATGCTTCAAGTTCTCCAGTCTATTCCAGTTGCTTTTTTAAAGATAGCTTCAATCTAAACACGACATGTTTAGAATTTTATAATATTGTAGACAGTATTCGCCGCTGTAAAGCACGAACGAATAAAATATATTTCGCCAAGTAATAGTGCATAACAAAATATTGATGTTAATAAAGTTATTTTTTAAGGGTCCGTAGCCAAACCATAATCTCAAGATTTTAAATGAATGAAAGCTCTTTATTCTTCAATGATAATAGTTATAGTGACGCGGGTGTAATGCCCTAGTATTTGTCTTATTAATTAATTGTTGTGCCGTGAATTAATTTGAACTTTGAAAACATGGAAATAGTTTTATAATATAAAAAATTGTATATAATATGGAAATACTCAATTATCTGAAATAAATGCATTATTATTATTATTAAACCTATACAATTTAATATGAATACATTTCCACTAGAACAGTGGGCGGCCTTATCGCTCATAGCGACCTCTTCCACGCAACCGGATTTTGAATTTGTTAGTTACTTCATTTTGTCATGATGGGGAGGGACGTTTCACACATCTGTCTGTTTTGCATACAAATAAATATTGTCTAGGTACATCATGTCCATTCTTTCCGAAATTCTTTGGGGCTTATTATTTCAAAAAAATATATATTCTATGTTGCTATGTAATGTTGTAGCGACGTAGTAAAAAAATTCATCATTTTTAGAGATAATCCATCCTGTTTAATGCGCGGCTTAATATAATTAAATAAAAATGTGACTTGTATTGCGCATAAATTGCATTTCGAATAACATTGGGATAAACAGTAAAATCGTTCGTTATAAGGTTGAAAGTTATGTATATAAAATAATACATTATAATCGGTAAATTTCAAAGCCCATGAAAAAAGAATAAACGAACAGTCACTATCACGTTTATATATTCGTATTTAATAAAAATATTTTCATTTTTTTTATTTCTGCATTTTTATTAAAAACAATCACAATACAGAAACGGCAAAGAACACTGCTTAAAAGTATTGCATAAATAAATATTTAACATTAACATAGATACTATAATTTTGTCTCTATAAAACAAAATCTATTTCAACCAACATTGCTCAAGTAATCCAATTATCCAAATCACATAGGATGAGACTACTAGTATCCACGTGAAGTATATACTCCTAATACATTAGCTATATAGTTTAATAGCCTTCAGCGTTCAACTCAGAAGTGAATACAGCGTAGATAGATTGCAAAGTTAGTCCAAAACTTGTTAAGACTTGAGTAAGATGGGCAGGCCAATTTCGCTCTGAAGTTTACCAGTTTGTGGCTTGCATTCCAAGTGATTAACGGCCAAGTTTCAAATTGTGTTGAATAAGATTACATTTTATCAAACTTAATTTATTAACTGACAGCCTATCGTGATGGCCCATCAAAATTAAACCCAGACAATGTTAATAACAAAGATAATAAAAACCATTTTATATTATTTTTTTCGAGTATAGTCCAAAGTTGTCAAAGTAATTATCGAAAAACACTTTTTGAAACAACTAAAGTTAAATGGAATTAGGTTCACTTTAGAATAGAGTTCATTTTCTTATATTTTCAAATGTGGGTATGCACACTTTGTATACTTAGACAGTGATGAGCATTCACGAATATTCAAGATACAGAATAATCTTCAAGCAAATAGGCACCTTATATCCCTTTAACCTAGCCAGCAAATCAAATCCTTTTATATTTAATTGTTTTATGTACTATCATCGATTTTGTGTACAAAAACGGCTTATTCATAATCATAATAGTTATACAAAGTTTATTGGTTCGTTTAAATTTAGTAATAAAAGTAGGTTTCATAATAGCATTCATAATGCGATTATGAGAAACACACAAATGTAAACATTTAATTAAAAATATTGAAGAATAAGAATACTGAAAAATATTTATTTATTTATCACATTTGGAGGGCTAACAGCTATAATAATAATTAGATTATAATGTAATTTATGATTTATTTGATTGAAGCTATTGATAAGTCTCCACAGATGAAAGAAACTGTAAAAAATCAAAGAGGAAACAATAACAAAAAAACAAGTGTAGAGATCTAAGATACTTGAACAAGTAAGTTTGAATTACAGTAAATTTTTACCAACTTTGCGTTTCGATGATGCTATAAGTCTATCTCATCCATTTTAATTAGTCTGTTATAATTCATTTGTTCTTTTCATAAAGATACTAGTACATTTTAGGTGGCGTCTACATATACTGTCCAATATATTTGCCATTTGACCCAAATATGTACTTGATACACGAATCCCTAAATCGCACATACATATAAGGTCCCCAATCGGTCGATACCCTCGGGAAGAAAATCATTCGTCCGTAATCATATTGTACGGTACAAGGACTCCTATGCCGATCCAATCAAGTAAGCCGGTGTGTCCTTCGCACACATGACTTGTCATTACGAAACTGGCAAACTTTGTTTAGATTACGCATGGAGGAAACTAAACGAGGAAATGAGTTTGCCGAGAAATAGAAGTGGTACATACATAACAGTTGACTTGAGCAGTAATAGGGTCTTAGAGATTTTCGACGGCGTGAGCGAACATGAAAGTGGACACAAGTGAAAGAGAAAAAGAACATTTTGGAACGCGGCAAATTATTGAGGTACAAGAATGGCTGATGTGAATAATAATATATGTGATACAAGAATGAGTTCAGATCCTACTTGCGTATTTTTGGTCAAATTACATGTCCACTATAATAGTGTTGTTTTGCATAATAAATCTCGTCTACACGTGATCACGCGAGACCACATTAAGGAAATTAATTCCGAGATAGAAAAAAAATCTGCCAAATGTCAGAAAATCCCGATGTTGCAAATACTTACTTTTCATTAATTGAACCGTTAGCTTGTTATAAACAAAG
Organism: Dendrolimus houi; assembly: GCA_039645545.1. Classification (NCBI taxonomy): domain Eukaryota; kingdom Metazoa; phylum Arthropoda; class Insecta; order Lepidoptera; family Lasiocampidae; genus Dendrolimus; species Dendrolimus houi. The sequence goes on along the minus strand of CM077139.1, from coordinate 4,366,155 downwards.
TAAATGGCACAAATACAAGTAATTGAGTTTGTAGCTGTCGTAAATATTCGAAAAAAAAATAACAAACACCCTTGGCTTAGTGACTTCCGTGTTTGTATACTTTTATCCGTACAGGAACGGAGAAAGAATACGTTTAACTCATGCGGCCGGGCGAACAGTGTAAGAGGCGACAAGACAACCCACAACCAGGTGATAGGGCATTTGCTCTTTTAGATAGAATATGTCTCCATAACAAACTTGGGTTGTATTCCGGCATTAGGGGGCAAGTTCCGGTCCGTCTCTTCGAGACCGGCAGCACATTAGTTAACACTTTAGGTGTTGCAAATGTTCATAGGCGATGGTAACCACCTTACATCAGGTGGATCGTTAGCCTCTCTGCCCTACTTGAGCATTTAAAAAATGTTAGACTGTAGGAAAAGCGTTTTTTTCTTCAATACATACGCGGTACACAATATAACATATTTCCTTATGCAGAAAAGTAACATAAAGATTATGACACGTCAAAAGTTACGTGTTGGCCCTGAAGGGAAAGTTCACTCGGGACGAGTTTGTTCTTGCCTCTCTCGCCCCTTCCACGGTGGCAGTCTGCACAGTTCGCAAGTTCGTCCGCGCGCGGCGTGCTAGTAACTACCCCGTGAAACTAACGGTTCAACGGAACTAAAGTATTGCCGAATAGGGTATAGTTTTTTTTCTATTATTAAAAACATTGATAGTTTTTGGATATATCATGACATACAATAATAACATATAAAAACTGTTAGCTTTATGGCGAAAATCTAAACTTTAGCGAAATGTAACTTCCGAGCTGCGACAGGAACAAATTTGTTGTATTTGACTCAAAAACCTTTAATTCGAATTTAAACCGAATTCTTTGAAGATTGCTTTAAAACTTGACTATTCTTTAATAACTAACAATGGCTAGATACACTATCACGCAAAGCAATAACTATGTAAAAGAAAAAAAATCTGAATTCAACATAAAAGACTAACACCGAAAGTCGTGAATGAAGCAAAATTTCATTATGAACAGACAAATGTATTAAGTTATATACCTAATTTTGACACAACCAAGTTGAATAATGCCAATAGCATTAAATATCGGCGCGATTGAGAATTTTCTTTTAATAATTTATTTGGCTTTAGTTATTAGCAACATAAATTGTAAAGATGTCTCCAATGTAAATTTAAATTGGTCATTATGCTAAATCGCTCTCTAGATCAATGCGGTAGTAAGATTAAGGAAATTAGCATGAAATGAGTTTCAATCATTATACTTCTAAAATGAATTGTTAATCATTGAATATAAAAATCTAAACCACAGCAAACAAATAACTGCTAAGCTAATCACTAATTAGAGAAGGTTATATGAACATGTATTACAATTGTAATAGCTAAAAACGGAGAATAAATTATGGTCATTGTTATATATGAGCGTTTCTCAAAATTTTTGACCAAAGTAATTTTGGGTTGTTCCACATTTTTGCAAAAGAATAAATAATAACACATCAGTTGTCATTATTATCAAAGAACTTATTACGGAACAGTTTAAAGGCATCGTTTTCTATATTTCTATTAAGGCACGAGATGGTTCGGCGCACGAGCTTAGCGCTAATAATTCGAGTGCCTAATTAGGCCTTTCACCCGACGTAAACACTCTGCTTTTTATTTCGAATATGAGGAAAGTAAATAAAAACTGATTAATTAAACAAACAACTACTTCTCTAATGAAATCAGGCGTTAAATCCATACCTACTTCTAATGAAACGTGATCATGCACGTTACATATGAAACGTCAAGTTTTTTTTTCTGTGGCATTCTACAAGCTGTTATTTTTTTTATCACTGATGATAGTAAATACATAACTCAAATTTATGTAAATTAAATAATAATTTAGTGATAAGTAATTTAGTATAAAATGATGTTACAAAACTGTTGATATTTTTTATTACAATTCATGACGCGATTTAACAGTGGCTGTAAAAAAGTTGGGACACGAGTTGCATATTTATTATATTGTCTATGGTTCGCATAGTTTTCTAAATTTTTTGACAGCAAGGAGAATTGTTACTCAGAGACGCAAAGCGCTGTTTTCATAATGTGATTAGGCAACTCCAATTGTACTTTCAGAATATCAGAAATGAAAAAATAATTTTCAAATCATGGTAAAAAAAATGTGAGAATCGCTCATATATATATAAAAATTATTATTAGTATTACATAGTAGATTTACCTACACGCACAGTTATGTGAAAGCCTGTAAATAAAATACACTCGTTTATTTTACAAGTACTCTTATTGTTCATTCAGCAAAACGTTTTGGACGAGTAGATTCGGTAGATAACATTTTTAAACCACATTTATATCCTTCTAATTTCAGTTTGAATGTTTGTTCTCATTTCACGGCCTTGAGTTAAATAAACCGGTTTCCACGAAATTTTTGTGTTTTTGGTCACTGCGATGAACAATAGAATAATTATTATGTGATAGGCTCCACGATAAAGGATTTAATATTTACACAAACAATTTTGCATTATTCGATTGTTCTGAATTAATTACTAATCACGGATAGTTTTATACCGGCAGACGTCCTCCTGCCCGGAAAAGTTTCAACGATATGCCGACAGCAGCGCCACCTACCGGATCAATTGTGAACCAACTCAGAAACCTTCTTTGGCTCATGCACAACAACTTTGCTAAGATCATCACATGATCTAATGTATAGTTTACGATTCTATAAAGGACATACAGACAAACATTCATTTTTATATATCAAATAATAAAAAAGTTTCCGAGAGCCATAGACTCTATTACGTAATGTTGATTTCAGACGGGTCAAACAAATGAAATCAATTTAGTTGAAAGGCACAGAACTAAAATGACACGCCAATATTGAATGAATCAAGTTTATGTTTATATGGATCACGTAGATCATGTAGAAATGAATCGTCTAATATATGCTTAAGCGAAGCCGCGAGGAAATCTCCAGTTTATTCATATAAAAAATGCATTACGGTATGTAAAGCTCAAAGGAAAAACTACTACCTAGTACTGCAATCTTTATAAATTAGCAAATGACGTACTATATCAAATATATCTGTTCTAGACTCTTCCAGTAAAGGTACGAGCTAGTTTCGCGCGACACGGATTGTGTAACTATCAAACTACCAACCTCAACTTATCCGGACGAATGGGGTGAATGTAAAACGGGGGAAATAATGTTATCGTGGCCGGCGTTGACTTTCAGACAGGCGGAATACAAGGTGAGCTTTACGAAAACAACTTCGTGAATATCGTGATTTCTTTTGTGCCTCTTGTAAACTTGTAAGATTTGATAAGTCATAATTAAGGAACAAACCGTGGAAGAATACTAGGAATGGCATAAATCGCCCAGTAAGATACGTAAGTTTCTGTTTTGTTTCGCCATATGCCAATCAATTGGAAACGACCCAAATTGTCGTTTTCAACCATAGTCTTTTGTATACGTCAGACGTATTCATTATCGATTGCCAGATTAATGATATGACATTTGTTAAGACACGTTTTCCATATATCAGTTACACTATTGATTTTCGATCTCCTGCTATATGGCCACTCCACTACCAAAGCGACAAGTTGAATTCGAGAATCCACTCAGTGAGGATAAGTTCACCGAAGTAGCATTGAGTATCTCATTATAACGCTGAACAGGCAATATTATATTGTAACAACACTTTTATAGACAACAGATTACGTTATACAAAAGTACATGTTGATAATCACAATACGAAAAATACCAAGAAATAAGGCTTGATGCATATGGTGTCCTACTATGGAGAACATTTCGATGTGCAACGTTATCCCCGTAAGCGACCAGGGACAGAATACACAGGCAAAATCTACATAAACCTACATCGCGCTTGCGAAGTTCAGCGTACTACTAAATATATAACAATATACAAGTTCCCAAATACAAGGGCTAAGGTTTGCCAGGCGTACAACCTTATCTTCCCTTAGCGTTGAAGGAGCGTGCCGCCTAACTCCTTCATCTACTTACGGATCACTAGTGTAAAACGCCTTCAATACGATTGTAAATAAGACTATATGAGAAAACACTAATTCATAAATTTCTCCCGATAGGAACACACACATTGTATAATTAAATCATAATCACATTAAGAACTATGGGAGGTTTCCTCATAACATTTATGTTGGATTAAGGTACCCCCCCTTAGGCCCGCGAGCGAATTTCGACATAATTCGTACAAATTAGACAACAATCCTCGTTTAAAGGCATTAAGAGTGGGAGAGAGAGCCTCGCAAACTTATAATGAAATTCACGAGCAATAAAACTTCCCTTTTGACTAACCCCCAGATATATTTGCCGCGCAGGGATGGTTCGCCGACGATTATAAATTGCAATTAGAAAACTAAATATGCATTAGAAACATGCTATACTAGGTTATATACATTTAAGATAACCCATTTCATTACTTTAGTTTCTTTAGGTAAAGAATGCACAATTTTATACGTTTTAGTCTGAACGATCAATATTATTTTAGATGTATTCGTGCCAATTTGCACACTAAATCATTTTAACTTAGGGATATCTCTTGCAATTCAGGAATGCAAATAAGACTTTCGTGGTTGAATGTGTACACGCATATTGCAATAGTATGTGTTTGATGGAATGACCAGTTGCGAGTGTGCCGTACAATCATAACTGCTTTTGCAGGACACAGAAAAGTATTTACCACAACTAAAGCCCGCTGGTCTATTGCAAGAACTATAGTAAATAAAAAAATACAGCTCTCCGTCTCAGACTCCTGGTAAGCTAAGTTGTCGTTATTTGACTACCGTCAAATAACCAAGCCCCTTGTAGCATCTCGAAATGACACATTTTATTAAACAGTTAAATCCCGTCAAAAAACGTGATATTGGTTATTAAATATATATAATATATAAAAATAAACTCTTAAATATAATTACAGAATCAATGAAGAAATAAGTTATTTTCTTTTCACAATTTCGAAGAAAGATAAAGTCCATTGGTATACATAAAACATCTTAACTTGTAGGAACACCATAAATATCACTGAATACATTAATCACAAGGTTTCCGGCACTGTAGATATGACATATGGCGACAGGACAGCCCTGCATTTGTGTCAAATTATGAGACGGGAGCGTAGCGTCGGCCAGACAAGCTTCAAACTTAAACAAAGAGTCTAACTTCCATTAAATCTTTCGCAACAAAGTTCTCCGGTCCCCGAGATGATTCTTACGTTTTGCGTGAGATACTTACGTATTTTGTTTCTGAATGCTATATCCTATACTATAAAACTATATCCTATATAGTACTATATAAATATAGAAACTATATCCTTCTGGAAATCAATGTCGATGATATATTGCTAAAAAGAATTTTATGCGCCGTAACCATTCACTAGTACAAGATGTAACTCTTCGCAAACTAGTATTTCCAAATAAAGTTTAATCCGTAAGCTGGAGAAAGGCATCCTTTGTTCATCGAAAATTTCCATGTATACCATATTTCAAAGCAAGTGGTCCTAAGACCATGAAGAATGGACATAATAATGTACTAATAGACTGGCATGCAAACATCTAAACAGTTTTTTTTAATAAATAACAATATAGATGTAATGAAGAAAGTAAACACATATTAATTTTTTTTCTAATAATTACCTACTGTACTTTCCTCTAAGCTTTAATGAAAACAAATTTAATACATAATAACCTTTAAGTAAGAAAATTATTCCGCAACATTTTTAAGAAGTTAAAAATGTTCTTCGTGCAATTTGCTTGTTTACTCGGATAAAATAAATTCCGTCTGCAGATATGTTGTTTTGCAAATATGCATCTGGAATTTCATTTTAGATTATGAGCTGAATAAGATAACAAAACGAAACATTCATTAAATGTACTTTCTAATTGCACAATGCAGCACACTAAGTAAGAGAATGTAACATTAATACATAATACGCTATTACAATATAAACAAAGGAATTAGGAAATTATATTCTTACTGACAGTTAGTTTGTGTGTTTCTTTTGACGTGCTTTGGACGCAGGAAATGAGCTTAAGATTTAAGCAAAATATGAAGCGTATCCAGGCTTGGGAACAGTTTAAATTTAACCGATCTTTAAAAGGTATAAACGGTTCTATTCAATGTTAAAAAGGTAGGTAGGTAACACTTTATTGTACACCAAAGCATAGACAAACAGTGTTATTTTTAATACAAAGGTAACAAAGTGTGCTATTTAAATTGCTATTAAATTGCTATCCCTAATATAACAACCGTTTCAATATAAATAAACATGTTTGTCGGCGACTGAAAACTTTCTATACAACTGCGCTTTGAAGGTTTGCGGCAAAAACAGATCTATTTAACGAAATATATTTAACCAACTCTTGTTGTTAAAAAACCATTTCACTGAGGGTAAAAGTAGAACAAAACAGAGAAGAAAAACTTGCATATACTTAGGCTATAATCGGTCCCAGTCTTTGGTTTCCAACCCCTAAAGTGCATTGACATCTACGAGTGCTTAGAAGCTCGGCCTTAATCTCAAGATCGTATACATAATTAGATATCAATAAAATTATTTCTTATACAATGTGTGGACTTAATAACAGTACAAGAACAATTTCATATAAATGTCTTAATGTAAATCGAATAACTTAGTTTTTGTTGAAAGCTAAGTCCGTCGACATTAACCGACATACACACACAAACATTCTGCACTCAATCAGGCAACTTGTTTGAACGTGAGGCAATCAATCAAACATAATACAACGTTAGCACACGAGAATCACATTAGTTGCACATAACTGGTTTTATTATTATGCGGGTATTAATTATCTAGGGTGGGGTAGATTGCCGCAGAATATATAGGTTATCGACGCGTTATGAAATGCACTACTGATACGGAAAAAGCTGTGTGTTATGCATATTAAATGAAAATAGATATTTTTTCTGCCGTCCTTTCGTTTTAGGTAAAATATTAATTATTTTACCTAAAACATAAGGAGTTATTCCGAAGGTTAGGGAGCATTCCCGTGTAATGTAACCATGGAATATTACAAATCATCGTCGCACTAACATGTGTAAGCTACATCACTATACTGCAATGACTGCTAAATGCTTTGGACCACTACAGAGGTAAAAAAAAATTAGAGCGACGCGTACGTGGCTCAATGAATTTGGGCTAATTTCTTAATTTTCATGCACCACTAATATATTAAATCCAGGATAATATAATAAAATAATCAAAGAAACACATCTAAATCAATCCAGGTATATAGTATTGCTATAAATGCGTTTTTAGTAATAACTTATTTTCGTCATTGTTTACAAATAAATTAATACTATATTAATTGCCAACAAGAGACTCGCGCTACAACTCTGTACCCAGTCCATAGGATGTTTGCAGGGGATTTATTAATGAGGTTCAAGTTGTAAGATAAACATTAATTTAAACAGTAAGCGGGTGTGTGTACAGAAGCTAAACATCAATAAACATGTATATACATGTTGGTATAAACGAAGGGCGCAGTAGACTTAGTGAGGAGTTAACAAACTGTTATTTAAAGTTTAACTAAAGGCGAGGTGGCCAGTTTAATGTGTTTATGAAGGATTAGGATCTACATGTTACGGTATCGATCAGAAGTACGAGTTTACTTGTGCAAAAACAATTTCTGTACGTAAATGTAACACTTTCAGTAAATCTTATCATTATTACATTACGATAGTAACAACACCTTTCATTCCTCTTATATCTTTGTCTTATTGAGTATGCACTAACAGCTACAACTCCATTTTTTCTTCGAAGAGTGATTATAACATACTTCTGTATTTATTTAAAAAAATACCCTGAGATACACAAATACAAAGAAAAAATATATTTAGCTAAAATGCTAGTGGGGAGTTTATTGCCGTTTCTTGTCTTTAAACAACGATAACACGTTGCAAAGCAATGTACATATAATAGAAAGTAGACTTAAATTTTATCTTATATGCATGACCTTCAGAACTTTTCTCCTGTGGAACTTATTTTGCACAAAAACTTCTGAATTTGGATTTGGGGTGAAGATTTTAATATAATATGTATAAAAACCTCGAATAGCTCAAACTGTTAAATATGTCACTTCAATATATTTCTAAATTAAAAATTGTCAGTTTCACATTCAAACTCGGCTATCTATATACATACTTATTATCACGCTTGTTACCATGGGGATAGGCAGAGGGGGTCCACTTGCGACGATCCTGACAAACAACTATCTACATATTATGTGTTGTAATCGTAATTCCTAGTACTTTTGTTTCGTTCAGTTACCACTCTATAATTTATGTACTAAACTGGGATTATATATAACACGTGCACATTAACATTCTCATAACTAAACTCAGAATTCTGACTAAAACTCTATTTATAATTACTCTAAGAACGCAATTCGTCTAAATCACTGCTGCAATACCTCATCCAGTGTAACAAATAAGAGCAATATTGTCAGCGTTAAAAACGTTAAAGTATTATACATACACATAAAAATTAATTTCCGGTTATTGTTTAGTGTCACCATACTAAATTGACATTTCAGGGAATTACAAAGTTCATTGATTAACAAATACTATTTGCTGGGTTATTCCTCTACGTCAACGGTTTATTTTGTATAAATAATAGGTTGGGGCAAAAGTCTTTTCGCATATAGTATGTAATATATGAACTTGTAATAAGATCTCTTTGGCTATACCATTTGTATCTGGCTGGTTTTGGTATTATTAAAAAGTTTTAATTTTGAAGCAGACAATTCCAAATTCAAATTAGGAAAATGTGTGATTTTCATTTGTTTTTCTTATTGTTAAAATGAGTGAATCTAATGAAGAAATTCGATACATTTTAAAATTTTACTACAAAAAAAGTAATGATGCAACACAAGCCGCGAAAAAAAATTGTGATATTTATGGACCTAATGCAGTATCTGTGAGAGTAGCGCAAATTTGGTTTAAGCGTTTTCAATCCGAAAATTTTGATATCAAAGATGCACGTCGTCCAGGTCGCCCTGTTACGGACAAAATTGATGCCATTTTTGAAAAAGTGGAGCAAGATCGGCATATTAGTAGTTACGATGTAGCTGGAGAACTGAAAATTGACCACAAAATGGTTTTGGCGCATTTAAAAAAAAATGGGTACACAAAAAAGCTCGATATTTGGGTGCCTCATGAGCTCACTGAAAGAGACCTAATGAACCGTGTACTCATTTGTGATTCTTTATTACGACGTAATGAAACCGAACCATTTTTCAAAAAGCTGGTAACTGGTGATGAAAAGTGGATCACGTAGGACAAGAACGTGCGAAAAACATCGTGGTCAAAGGCCGGTCAAGCTTCACAGACTGTGGCGAAACCCGGGTTAACTCGCAACACTTTTTCGTACAAACATTACGTGGACGGCCAGATCTTTTCTGTCACAAACAGAGGAGGTCTCATTGTACCTATTAATAGCCCGGTACACAAACATTTGACTAATACCAAGCGTATGGAGTTTTAAAAATTGTATTTGGCTCCATACCTACTTTGTGTAATGCAATCACAGCGATTCGGTTCTCTTTATCGCCCCACTCCATTTTAATATCGCACAAGGTTGTACAATGTATTGGCGCTAAAATGAGAAAACACAATGAAAAATCATATAAAAATGACATATTTCAAATTCAAATGTAATATTTTGTTTCTTTTTAATTGTAACAGTATTTATGGCCAGACTAAGTATATTAGAATAGAAGACACTTTATTGTTCACCAAAATAAACAATTACAAAATGAATAATTACAGTAATTTTACGGCAAAACCAAAGGCGGCCTTTTTGCTTAAAGCGATCTCTTCCAGGCAACCTGACTTAGAGGATACTTTTAACAACTTATGTCTAGGTATAATTAAATGAAAAATAAGTAAAAAGCAAGAATAGTACAATGTGGACAGGAAACAGCAAAGTTAAGAAAAATATGTATTTTAATATAAACAAAACGGGTAATGGTTTTTGACCGATTTTTTAAATATGGCAAGTGTAGCTTTCCTGACTTCTAACGGGGTAAAGAGTTCCAAAGGCAAACAGCCTGCACAGCGAAGGATTTGGAGTGTGTATATTGTGTGTGTCTGATATGAATAGTTATTGATAACGACTTATGTAGTGTAGTGGTGTAAACGTCAACCTGCCTCATTTCCTAGTCTGGGTGTTTGGAATTAGCCTCAGCGTTATCCCTTGTATATAAACCACAATACAAGCATAACTTGCTCGGGTTGAGATAGTGTATTTTTCTGTTCATTTGCGTAAAAAATGCACATAACCAGACTTTTCCTTAAAAGATTAGTACCGTTTGTCAAAAAGAAGTTAGAATTTAAGAGACTACAGAAAATGTAGTTATAATTTCGAAATCAACATTATTATGTCTGGATTTATGACTTAACGAATGAAATTTTAATACAAAAGCCGAACAAAGCGGCACGTGTCAAATTGTAACTCGTTAAAATTCGTACAATGTCTCCTTTCACAGAATCCCAAGTCTAGAACTATCTTTGAATAATAAAATCCATTATATATACGAATATTTAATTTAAGGACACATTTATTATTGCCTGGTATTGTATGATGGGGAAATATCCATTTTTTGGATTTCACATTGGAGGACGCGCTGAAGGAATGTGGAGACTCGCTACAATTGGGGTGGACACGCGTTTCCGCTATGCCCTTCCCAGCCAAAATCAACCCCCTGAAACACCCGTCCAGTTCTTTTCTTGCCAACCTTGCCATGTCGCGGAAACCCTAAGTGACAAAAGCTCAAGTTAGTTAATCTATGGAATTAATAGAAGCTATATAAATTATTAAAAGTAAGAAGTAAAAATATTTACTACGGATAATTATTGTCATCATGAATATTAATCACGTACAACTTTTTAAAACCTATTTCAGAAATTTTATTTAGCCAGATAAAGTTAGATACAGAAACGTATAAAAACGAAACAACCTAATATAAAAACTACCGGTATTATTCATATTGAGTTAGAGTACGAACGTTAGAGGATGTTCTAGGTTTATAAATTAGTTTTTCATTGCCACACTAAGATATAAATCTGAAAAATTATTTGTTTCTTTGATCTTTGTATAAAATAATATATTTAAAATAGTATGCAATAAAGAGACAGTTGTTATGTTATATTATATCTTGAAATTTACTAAACAAGGATATATTTCATCGAGTTTATAAGTTACCAAGCAATGCTTAGTAACTTATAAACTAAGTAATCATCAACAAATAAACGTCTATTTCAATTCATATACGTGAAATCACAGTATACCTACCTGCCACTCTTGATCCAGGTGAAAAGTTTCGAGTTATTAAACACGAAATATTGTTTACACGAGAGATATTGGCAAGAGGAACGTCAAAGATTCACATTTCGCGCTGTACACTGACTATTATATGGAAAACGTACAAACAGGTAGCGTCCAACTGTCTAGCTGTGATTATCATAACATAACAATAACGCCCGGTGTTCGCCAACAAAGCCCCGCACCATAGAAGGATAACTTCCGAACAACAAGCAGGAGGGGGGGCCACCTACCGAGCGTTTAGACTATGTAAACTACTTACAAACAGCCATTATGAGTATGCCTTTATACCAGTTGCAATCCAAATATGAAGCCATACCTTAGTAGTATATTTTTATAGTGTTTTTGAAATTGCATCTTTATTTTTTCCTTCACGGTACTAATGTATAACACGTAATATATAACGGACTACTTCACTGAGGGTGATACAAGACGCCCAAACATCCACGAAAAGTTTGTTTATGAAATTTATCATGCTCATAATCGAACCCGGGATTCTGCGTTCCAGTGAGCCAGGCGGGCAAAGGCTTAGTCCACTCAACTACAGAGGTAGTCAAGTAACTTTGACGGCTTCTGTGGTTGAGCGGGCTAAGCCTTTGCCGGCTTACCTCACTGCAACGCAGAGGCTCCGGGTTCGATTCCTGGTATAGTAAATTTCGGAAACGTATTTTCTCCGTTATTTACTATGATCTGGGTGTCTGGGAAAGGCCCCAGAATGGTCCGTTGTATATAACCTATAACACAAGCGTAACTTGCTTAATTTGGGGATATACAATGTGTTTGTCTGCAAAAAAAAACTAAATGTATCAATTGTATAATTACAAGATCTATCCTAAGAGTTCTCCTATGTTTATAAATTGGCTTAAAGCTGCAATCAAAGTCAAATGGGCGGATAGCTATCGGTAAATCAAAACTCATTATAATTTATTATGTACTTTACACTCTATATTTTGCGTTAAAATGTTTAACTTTACTTCCAATTTCTTTGAGCAAACAAAAAAGAATTTCTTCATAGCTAGGGCTATAATAATAAATTTAATATCTCTTTGAGTTAATCCTTCCATTATTTCTTGGGGACCGGTCGTTAATAATGCTCAAAAACAATTATATTAAAGTGTCTTTTTATTTTTTATATTTATAGACTAGTTCGATAAAATTAATTTCTAAAATATAGCTAACAACTTCAATTCTATGAAAAGTGGAACAATAAAACTCCCACTATTATACCGTCGATAGCTGGTTGAAGAGGATACAGGTAATCAAACTACAAGAGTTCTATTAATTAGTACAATAAATTAGGAGATAAAAACCAAGGCAGAGGTACGAAGAACGGTACCAAGATAAGTATCGGAGTACTGGAAACACTGCTGTTGCGAGTAATTTGTCGTGTAAGCAATGTAGGGCTGTCACAGATCAATAAATTAATGCAGCTATATATTTTATATATAATATTATTTTACTAGACATAAATTTTTAGAAATAGCGACCTACTTACATGTATCTTAAAAATAAAAGCATATTTTGAGAATTTGTACGCCGCATTTTATATCCGACACAACACCGGTTTACAGTGCAAAGCTTCCTTTTGGCGTGATACCAAAACGACTCGATTTGTTATAAATCTAATTATAAAACTATTTAATTAGTAGGTTGTAAAGGATAATATACACTTAAAAGGAAATAAACAATAACAATATTTTTTTTAAACTTTATGATTTAAATAATAAAAAATAACTAACGCTTGTCTAAAATATTATATTTACCTGTTTATGCTAATTATCAAAATATTTATAAAATTATATTGATTGGCTATATACATAACAGGTAAAGTAATTCCATCTACAAACTCCATCTTTCTTAATTTGAAGGTTAAGTAAGGACGGCAAATTTTGAGTGATGTGGCACTATGTGAATGTAGACATTTATTGTATTAAGGCAAAAAATCTAAATTCATACATGTCTGTTACATGTTTATATATTTATAAATATCGTATCGGTTTTAGGTTTAAAAAACTGTAAATGTGATTACATTTTTTTCTTAGGATAGGATTTTTCATCCTATCCTAAGAAAAAAATGTATTCTACTCATTATTTATTTTTTATGATTAGACTACATTTTTTGTTTCTTGTACTTTATATTTTAATCTTTGTACTTATATGTCTTTATAATTATTTCTCTTTTTTATGTTTAGCACGGGTCGCATGCCATATGTGATTTGCAAGTCAGCGCTGTGTCGGATTACGTTTCGGCACAGCAAAATGCCGAGTGCCAAACTCATTTCCAAATTGCGGCATACAATTTCTGCAAAATTATATCTATACTTTGTTATGCTACTATTTTGTGTTGTGTCTCTATTAGAAATAAATCTTTTTCTTTCTTGTCTATATTGTCACATACGTATGTATATTCCGCGTAACGTGTATCGAATCATCTAATGAATACAATCGGATACAGCGATTAGCTAATATACTGTAGACTATAGATGCAGTCTTCGTCCCCAGTATTCAAGGACTGCCGCTGGGGACGACGACTGCAACTAGCCTCTACAGGAAACAGTGCTTGCCCAAATCGTCGATAAGGTGTATTTTTGTTTGACGTTAGTCACTATGCAACACCATGATCTACAAAAGTACTATGTCAATGTGGAAAAAAAAATGTCGTTCGATTTGCGTTATTAAAATTTGGCATCACCATAGGTCGTTAGCAATGTGACCGTCCATAATACAGCCGCAAAACGGGTTCATTTTGTGTATATAAAATATGTGTTTAACATACAATAAAAGTAATATGTTTTACCTTTCTAAAACTCATGCCTACGTTCAATGACATCAGAAATTAATGAAAACTAACTAGTTAAGTAATTTTTGAAATCGAAAACATTTATTAACATTTTACAGATCTAAAACAAAGCAGACTTTTTCAAGCGTAATTTCTAAAGCTCTATCTAGAATCGATGAAAGCGTGAATTTTAATGAATTAAACTAAGTAAATAAAATCCAGAATTTTGCTAAATCTGCTCACATTTGAACGGTTTAAATCAAATGTCGAGTATAAATAACCTATTTGCTAAAGAAAAAAGACTAACTACAAGCGCCAGCCCTATGTAAGTGGGACAGGGCGATAGCTGGTGGCGAGCGGAGAACGCCAAGCGAGCGTTCGATCGCCGAGACGCGTTTGGGTCGTTCACCCGGCGTACACAACGGACGGTGCTTGCTAGCTTTGGACCGAGCACATTGCATTTTATTACGGAGAAACGGCTGACGAATAGTTTCACAAGTGATGTATTGGAAATAATGATACTTCACAATGTTATGGCTGTTATACTGGGAAACGCGAACGCTTTAGAAATCCATTATTATTAGAACTTAAAGAAGTACGCCTTTTTCTTTTAATTAAACTTCGAGATACGTTTGTTTGCTTTACAGATAAAGTTATAACAGGTTCATTATGTTTTAAAAAACGATGTTATTTTGAATATCAGCTGATAATTTGTTGTACCGAGTGTTTTGTTTAGAAAATATTACTGACGAATTGTACGAGTCCCGCTCTGCTATTGTAGTTTGGTTATTAGAAGGTAAACAACATAAATCTGGTGAATACATTTAGTTTGTCGAATTCAGAGAAGTTATCGTATAATAATGTGGTAATTACGTATGTACTGATACACGATTTGTGCGGTTGTAAACCGAACACGAATACAATTATTATATACCAAGCAACAAAATTACATTTTTGTCCCATCGTTTCAGTTTGTGTCTATGACGTTTTAAAATATAAAAATTACCATATATCATTATCATGACACACGTCACTGCTTGCTTTCAATGAACTCTGCATGATGTGAATAGATCAATAATCCCCGCCCCGTAGAATCGTGTTTCTGTTAACGACCCGATTGAATACGAATTTGCTTGCATTTGGTTAATAATTTGCTATCAAAATGAGCCTAAATATTAAAGCTCAGCATGTCGTATTTCAATGTTGTTTTCTTATTCTTGTGACGGATGGTTTCCGCAAGTCAATGGCTGGGCGCGCAATTTTTGTGTATTTCCATTTCCCAACTTTATTTTTTTTAAACTTTGGTTTAATTACGAAAGATGGAAATAAAAACACGACACAATGTATACGTACTATTGCAAATTAAAATATATATTTTGCTTTCTTCGTAAATGTTATAAATAATAATAACATCCACAAACTTTCCAATTCTGCTCCGGGTCATTCGGGTTTCAGTTATTTAAGGAAACGGACAGTATACTAATCATGCTATTCCAAAACGGATTGGCGTGTATCAATTTTTTAAATGTGCACGCTTCACTACGATATTTACCTTTGCTGTCAGCATGTAGTACTAACTACAACAGCGTAAGATAGGAAAATTACCTAAATAGTACATTCTAACAGGCCAGGTTTCGAAACCGATATAATTTCAAACGCGTTAGTCGCTAAGCTAACACTGCTTTCAGACGAGCTATATTTAAATCATTTCGCTTCCTTCGCACATTGTTCTTGTACATCCATATTATTATGTATGTGTAGCGTATTGTGATTCTAATATTCACTTGTTAGAAGGTCAGCATTAACCATAAACGTTCTCTTAGAGACCAAATGACGCCGCCATGATTGATCGTTTGAGCGCAACATTCATCACGTCTGTACGAGAGACCACATCACGCGCCGCGTATGGGTGGGTAATAGCCAATCAATGTACAACGCCGGGCCCTCAGTGCTCAATAGTCCCGCTGAAATGTTTGCTCATATATAATTGGAATGATATGATACAGGGAATTTTCCAAATAAAATATACGCAATGACAGATCGCTCCACGTTGGGCGCCACTTTATTGGTTTAAATATATAAGCTACTATAAGAAATAACGGCTGTTCAAGATAATTTTATATTTTACATTGAATATCAAGAAATGTCTTATAAGTGGATATAGCGAATTGTCTTATTTAACGTTAACACTTCATAATTTCGTAAGCTTTGATAGAGGTTGGTGCTTAGGAATTAAACCTCCATGTTACCCTTACATACATAATACACTGCATCAAAGTGCGAGACGATTCATTTGAATGAAAAAATAAAGACCGGTCGGTAGATACAGAATTCTTTACTGTATATCATAAGGCCGAACCTACGGGTTAGTTCTTTTCTTATTGTTCACAAAGAGCGATTTCTTCCAAACAGTCCGTGGCAGGAGTAAAGCAGATGGGTATTGGCGCTTTATCTGAATAAACCTTTTTTATGAAACGATAAATAAACTTGACATCAATTAAAAATATTAAATAAATATATTTATTCACTTGAATATTACACTTGTATTTTGATGCTGTTTATGTGTCCCTAAGATATAAAACATATAAATTGAATTACATATATTCATCTCTGTTATGTCAGTTATATAACGTAGAATGCCATGAAAATCGGAAGTCTAAATCCGAAATGAGAGACCAATAAACATAGTGTAAAAACATCCAAACATTATACAATATTATACATATTGATTAATCTTGTTGACAATAAAGGGAAAAAGAACAGAGTTAAGAATTATAAAGAAAATCTTGAAAATAATTCGATTTATTAACCAACAAGTACTTAGGTGAAAAGTTTGGTCCATATTCCACTCAAACGTGGAGGTCTCATAATAAAGACATACAAAAGTTTATCGAAGTTTTTTTTGTCAAGACTTGCTTATGCAATATATTTCTTGAACAAACTTAAGTGGTTTATATAAGTTATATTATGTTGAATTAAATCCCTATTAATATTATAAATGGGAAAGTAACTTTGTCTGTTACGTTTACACGGAAAAACTACTGGACCGGTTTGGCTGAAATTCCGTAGATATGTAATTTTATTATCGAGGGTGAACAAGGGATACTTTTCATCCCAGTTAAGAAGATAGATTTTGAGATAGATTTATGTAAAGTCATTTTTGTAGTTTACAGATAGATAGACGGTGGATAGATAAATAAAACTAGAACGGGTTGAAATACCATTTCTCAAGTTTATAGACATAAAAATTCATCATCTATAAAAAAAAAGCTTAACAGGTAGACAAATTGAGTTACTATAACTCAATTTGTCTATCTGTTAAGCTTTCACGGAAAACTATTAGGAGTACTGGATCGGCTTTGGTGCAATTTTGTATAAATGTAGTTTTAGTACTGAAAATGGACATTAAAACTTTTCATGCGGGAGATGGGATAATTTGCGAAATGAAATGAAGTTAATCTTCCGGGGGTAATAAGTACTAAGATAAAAATTTAATACAATGTAACCTGTATTAACACCTGCTCTTTAAACAAGAGGTACGCACTAGAGTTTTACCCGCGGCCCAGCCGCGGGGTAAGCTCTAGTGTACTTAATAATAGTGTTACGACCTAGTGCCGACAAAAGTAGATTCACATCTGCATACCACAAAAGCACACTTTATTATTTTTCCGCATTTAGACTTCTTTTGTTTACTTATTTATTAGTTATTGTGGAGAGCAGCCTATTGTACTCGTCTATGGCCGTTTGCAGGCATAATTACCTAAAACACCTGCGTAATTTGGGTTACGATTTCTAAAAATTGCGTCGAAGCTTGCCAGATAGACATATTCAATCTGTGCCGTATAAAGCAAAGCCCCAATGGAGAGATGGGCAGTGAAACGATAACCACTAGCGAGACAAGACGTGTGTACATTCAATAATCTATATAGTGACGGACTTTGCGCGTGTTATTGAATCGCGCATTGCGTTTGGACTGATTGTGTTCAGTTATATATGTACCTGTGTTATACGTGTTTGTATAGTTCTAATAAATTCTATAGTAATTCCAACGGCATTTTAATTCGAGTCCTGTAACTCGTAGCAATATTTATTTGTCAACGGAAACCTTTTCGATGTATCAATTTAACATTTTGAACAAAGTCCATCTATAAAGCAGACAATTAACTTGTTTTCGAGCTTTCGCCGGGGACGTTGATTCGTTTGAGTCATTTTCCATTGCGCAAACGCAATCATCGTGTTTACTTAGCCCAGTTGCTACATTAACGTTTGCACATAGTTTCTGACATACGTAACGCTAGATTTTATCATTTGAGTTTACCGTGGTGAGATTAGGTATTTCCTTGATTGTTAAACTACCATTTAGAAAAAAAGAAATATCTAAATTTAATTTAACTTATTGCGTTTTGTAGTGTATAAAGCCTCTTAGATTAATATCAATACCCGGTAACTTTACAATTTCACCTTGTCCGTCCGTATCTGTGTTTGTGTAATAGTCAAAAAGTCAATAGGCAAAGTGTTTGGAAATAATTAGGAGATGTGCTGCAAGCCGAAGAAACCAGATTAATTCTTAGTTTCAGTTTCAGATACTAATATAATTATACTTTAATGATAACTGAGCCTAACTTAGTAAATGTAACTTTGTACTGCTATTTTTTGACAATAACGTTATTATTATTATTATAAGTCATCATTATATTTTATTAGTAGACTATCATATCAGCACTAATAGAGATGAATTTTGGAAGGAATTATGAACTATGGATACAAAAGTGGAGCGTAATTAAAAAAATCAAGAGTAGCATACGATACATAACAAAGAGACAAAAAACGATAATTTAAAGCACATAGACGAAGGTATATAGTAATTTTTAATTCCTACGTAAGTATCTAAGCCGTAAATACTAGTGGACCGACGACCTGTATAAGGTCACCGGTAAGGGATGGATGAAAAAGGCGAAAGACTGGGATATATTGCGCAGACTTGGGGAGGCCTACGTCTAGCAGTGGACAATAATTAACGGAACAAGAAGATAGGTATTAAAATATTAAATAATAACAACTATATAAATATAAAAATACTTAATTACACATAAAAACATTAAACCGTAATTTTTATTCAACGTATTACTCAATAACTTTACTAAGTAAATATAGTTGAAGATTAAATAACTTCCAATAACAACAAAACAACAAGCTGAATTTGAAAAGTTTCCTGATGAAATCGTGACCTAGCGTTTAGACTTTGTTCAAGGCGGCCTTTGGAGTCGAATACTGATACTAAACTCAATAATACCTCGGAAACTTATTTCATTCAAAAGTCGACGATAGACATTGGAGTCGGCAAGTAAATAGGGGGTTGGGTGCACGTGCTACGATTCGCACCGGTCGCCAATTTCAAGATCGATCGTGAAAGTTTTCCTTTAGCGGAGTTCAGCGCTCGAACAACACTGCTAGAAACTCGATTCGCTTTGCATTTACAATTCTGAATGGAACATGTTGTTACACTTTATACTTCCTCGAAGTTTCTATGCCAAAATATAATAATTCTTCTGCAAAAGCATCCACATCGTTAACAGGAACTATTTGGTAGATAAATATTAAATACTATTTAATATTTGTACGCGTGATGCGGTTTTTTAACTATCCCACGGGAACTCTTTAATTTTTCGGGATCAAAAGTATCCTATATGTTGACCAGTCGGTCGGTTAAATCGGTCCAGTCGTTGCGGAGATTAGCCAATACAAACAGAGAAACATAAAATCTAAATTAGTTCTATTTCACTTGTTACATCCCCCTTACTCGGTTTTTAGAATTATTTTTCATTGTACATAAATTCGACCTCTACAGTTTTATTATATGTATAGATAGTGATACTAATATTTGTAACTAGTAGCGCCACCTAACTAGTTTGGTATTAGTTAGTGGCTCCATCTATTATTAGATATTTAGACTCGTAAAACTGTTATTTGTATTTTGAAATAATGAAGGTCCTTTTGCAACCATCTGTTGAGTTTGTCTGGTGGCGCCGCCTAAAAGCAAATATTGGAACTATTGTCATGTTCTTTACAGTAATTTGTGGAATTCTTGTTGAAGTGATACGAAATTAAGTATTAAGATTTAGTACACAATTATTATCAATGTTTTGACATAATTTAAGACATTGTAAGAATCAAATGTGTTTTAGTAAATGAAATAATATTTATTGGACTGTCAAAACCGTATAAATACTTTAAAACTTCAAATAAAAAGTTCTCAAAGTTCTGCGTTGTTTCGTTATATAAATCCCGCACTATCAATAGTCATAAAATTCCTTAAAGGCTGGGTAGCACATTAATAGAACCTTTGGTGGTTGCAATGTTCATTGGTGACGGGAACTACTTTCCATCGAGTGGGTCGTTAACGTCTGCTGTGCTCTAGCAATAAAAAAATGTAAGTACTACTACTATTGGACCATTGTATTGTACTATTACACTACTACTACTATTCTAATTTTAAGACATGAAAATTGTGTTACTATTTTTATGTTGGTGTACAATAAAGATTATTGTTTTTATATGTGACACTTGACGACACATTACATTTGTTCCAAACTTGTTACGCTCATTTACGTACATTATATGTATTTAGAGTAAGTAAAAATTAATAAAATGTAAGGCAACAATCTAAAATAATGTCATATAAAATAACAGACGTCAAAACACCTTATTCTTATACTTTTAAAATGACATGATTGAAATAATTTCAATTGTTTAAACAATAGTAATTAATACGCTCTGTGACTCGTTAAAGACGTGAAACAATTTGGCTACATTAGTACAAAATATAGATGGCTTCGGCCGTAATGTAATATGTGAAAAAATATCTCAATTGATTTGACTGTCAACTACCTGTCAACCCTATTTTGAGCAGGACCTTTTATGGGTAGAACTGTAAAAAAATATAGATAACTTATAACAAAAAGTGTTACATTTCAAACTCGACTGACATCATCCGCTTTTTGAATTATAGTTTTTTTCTATAAACAGCTAGTTCTCTTATAAATGCCTGTGCAACCGGAACGGTTTCAACAAAAAGAAGTCAACGCAAAGTTAGTCAGTCCTCGAGCGCTACACAAAGCCACAATGCGGTAACAAGCACCGATGGCTTCCGTCGCTGTACTGTTGATTGTTTGTTGAAATTGGCCGAAATTTTATACCGGAAAAATGCACGCCACTCCGTAATAAATAAATAAAAACTTCGTTCCAGCTTAGTGTGGACTCTGTGGACGCAGCTTGTCAGTTATTTTTTTATTTTAATTGCAAATTCAGGGAAATATGCCTTTGTTTAAAGCGCTATGAAGCTTTAAAAATATCGAGAGCAGATAAACTAATTTTCAATAGAGTGCGGGTGAGTAAATGAAATATCGAGATAAAGCGAATACAATCAGATTTTTAGGTGATAATATTAATATATCTATTCATAGCATTTTATAACTATTACTCATAAATAACGATTAATAATATTTTTTAATTAAATTTTAATTTCTTGCGTTCTGATAATTTGATTAAATTAGAACAATAACTAATCTGTAACGCTAATGAAATTAAACAGAACAGTTATTGTCGGCTATGGAAAAAATATATCTTATACATACCCGAACAACGTGTAATTGGGTATTTGACACATTATACAATAAATTATAAAACGATGTATAGAAAGGACAAACATATGTTGTTTAAATTTACTTCACGATAATATAAATAATTTTTATTAACGTTACAATCAAGCAGGTACTCGACTCTTTAAAGTTGTGACGTCACAACGCATTACACCCGTACAAAATGAAGGCAGCTATGACATTTAATTTGTTGACAAAAAGTATCTTAGTTGATTTGTCTGTCAAATTCCCTGTTGATAAATTGATAGATTATAGCAGTGGAATTTAAATCCACTAAAACCCACTGTTACACGATGAAAATCTGTCTCATTATACTCGGCACGTAACCGCCTCATTACATATGAATGAAGTCTGATTACGCTGTCTGATTCCACCACTACCTATCGTATTAGAGGTTATCAAAGCTTTGTGGATAAAGCACTACATTTCATTAATCAGGTAGCTCACGTACGTGGGCACATTAAAGTATAATTGAGTAATTAAACGCGTTGAGTATGCTGTGAGCGATTTACAAATTATTGACTGGTCTAGAGTTGATAATACTCTATAGGCCTAATAAGTGTTTTTATTATATTTTATATTTTTTTCGTAAATTACATTGTCATTAAGGGGTAAAATCTTGTTTCGTTCGAGTTTTTATTGGAAATCAATTATTAACTAAAATACAGTTTTAGATAAATATAGATTTCAATTACATATGTAAATTTAGTTTTTGTATCGAAAGAAAAGAAGACATTTTGTTCCATCAGATGCTTTAGTTATGTCTTACCGCGCGGTAACTTCTCTGAATCGGTTGATGGTGCTTACCTGTAAAGAAAAAGATAATAAAGTAAAAATACGTCATGTTTAAACATAAGCATTAATAAGATGACACAATAATTGTATTTGTTAATTATGCAATATAAGGTGGTCCTTATTTGTATCTTTAATAATTTACTTTGGAAACTCACTGTAAGAAATTAGATATCGCTTTAGTAATGCATGTTCATAACTACGAAATAAACAACAAATTAAATAATACTTAATAAATGTACTTAATACGCGAGAAAAATAATTTTGTAAAACATAGACAAATGGAATGGAACGGAAGAGATCGCTCTAAAGCGATAAGACCGCCGATTGTTCCTGCCTTTACTATTTAATGTGACTACTGTAAATTGTTGATTTAATATATATGTGGTGAACAATAAAGCGTTTTCTATTCTATTCTATTCTATTCTATTCTATTCTGTTCTATAGACAAAAGTCCAGTCATATCTGCAAAATTCAGCAAGCACCAACAATACCTAATTGCTAAAAAGAATTGGAAACACTTAACTGGAGGTAGTATTGTTCTAAAGTAAATGAAGGTTCTTTTGAACTAAATACATACATACATATTACCAGGCTTGTTTCTCATAACGGTAGGCAAAGACAACTGATCTGTATATCCGTGTTATATATAACACCTCGCAGATTTGTAGTAGGCTTAGATCATATAAACGTCTAGAAAACGCATGAATTGCACAAAAACGGCTATGAAACAGTGCACTAAAATTCGTGCACTTGCTCCCCACGTATGTTAGTGTCGTTTTGACTACATTACTGGTTAGAGCTCTCGCAAAAAAAAAAATTGTGCCGTCCTACGCTATTAAAATGTGTCGGGGCTATTTTTAAACGAGGAAAGGATAAGCATGAGATCTCATATGGTCGGTAAGTTTAACAATTTTCTCATGATTTCTTTATGAAAACATGAAATTTAATTTAAATAAATCAAAAGTTATTGTATTGAATGATGTTGTCAGGTGACAAGTGGGAGTTATTTGGGGATTTTTTTTATTTATTTTTTATTTGGATTAATTTAATTTGGATTACATATAACGCCCACTACCTAGTATGAACCTATCGAATCGTTCCAAGTTCATTATTACAGTCAATGTCACTGACTTTTAACGCGGAATATTCTTTAGGGCATAACTAATCGTTTTTTTTTTCAGTCGGGGGAAATTCATTTCGCACATACCGGGTCCTTTGCTAGGGATTAGACCGTTGTTGATCATGGAGGCTTTCCACTGAGGCAATCCAAACAATAATCAACCGGCTTGTGTGGAGACTCGAACCCATGGACGTACATGGGCTAATACCCCACTAAAACCACCCTCCTCCCATGTGCCCCGCGCTTATGAGTAGCAAAGGCATGAGATACAGAACGTAGTTACGCCCACACCGATCCTAGCGCACAAGTGCTTGAGAGTGCCCCGGGAGAGGTAAACTCACTTCGTCAACAGGGGTGAAGACTCCTCTGCTCCCTAGATGCTAGAGACCCCCCCCCCCCTGCAGCGGTATTTCAGGGGGGGAAATTGTGCGCATACCTGCGCCTCCGGGCTCTCAACTGACGTCGGCGCCCGCGAGACGCATGCGCACTACCATCTCTCTCCCTATCTCGTTCCGCGGCCTCCTTATGAGACGCTACCGTCTCGCAGAAATTGGCCGCACCCACCCACCAATCGTCGCTGTGCAGCATGGCTTGCACCAGATCGCCCAGCGATTCGATCGGTCCTACAAGTGTCTCGAGTTCAAACCTCTGAGGTGGCCATGCTGCGCACTCGACTAGCGTGTGTAACGCCGTGTCCAGCGCGCCACACTGGCGGCATTGGGGTGAAGGCAAGCAGCCCGCAATCTGACACAGATACTTATCGAAGCAACCGTGCCCGGTAAGTATCTGTGTCATTCTGAAGGTCAGGGTCCCGCGTTTCCGCGAGAGCCATCGCAACAGCTGCGGTCGAACCGCCTCCACCGTGTCAATGCCAGCAACAGGGTTTTCCAACTCTACTGACCAAGATTGGATCACGGCCGCGGTTTCCCGCGTCCTGATCACCTGGAGTTCGGCCTGGCCATAGACCAGGCCACGGGCGAGGGCATCCTGTCGGGAGCGCCGAACTTTGGCTATCACGTCCGCCTGGAGAGGCCAGGGCGGATCGCCTGCCAAGAGTGTCGACGCCATCCACGACACTGTACGGTATCCTCGGATGGTCCTCACCGCCAGGACCCGTTGTGCGCGGCACAACAAAGTCCTATTGTGGCGGTGAAGTGCAGTGGACCTTACGGGTGCACCGTACAGGGCCATACTCCTAAGGATGCCCAAAGGGCGTAACTAGTCGTCTAATAACCTTCGTCAACACGTTGTGTAATACAAACATATTTTTCATTATGAAAAGTTATAATAATAATAATCTTTAGAATTATTACATTAGTATTGGTAATTAACAGACTTATAAATATTAAAATCTGTACAGACATTTTATTGTGAATTAATATGAGTAGTACATATACTAAAATATGTTATGAACTCATTTGTGCATGTAGTTTATTTACAACGGTTTGTTCCAAGGCACACAACTTTTGTTGGAAATACTTTAAATTATTTTAAAAACTTCAAAGCCTCTCAATAATATTAAAAAATATATATATAACACATAAAGCGAATAAATCATAATGATGATTGAAACTTTTCACTTACATAAAAAATATTTAATTACAAAATTGGGTGGTATTATTTAGCTAACATTCTCAAAACACCCAACACATGGATAGTTTTTGGAAAGTGAATATAGCAAGCAACGCTTCGCGCTTTCGATGCCGTTTTTCCCGGTGTTGTTTGTTAGCAATGCTCTCTCTAGACACATTATACCTTTATGTTATAGGATACGTAATATGCTATGAATTGAGGAGACGTTACTAAAATCTAACTAAAACAAAACTGTACAATATGTAGTAATAACTGTCACTTAGTTACCTTTTTGTGGTGCTAATAACGAATATTAACAACACAAAGCCGGGGGCTAATGGCAAGCCTGTGAAGCTCCTTTGTCTTTTTTGTATATTATTTGTTCGCACCGTTCCCACGGTCCTTGTTATCGATCGCCTCTAGTGCGATATTGTCATAAGACATTGAGGTTTAAAGTCAAAACAATGTAGCATTATTAACTAAGAATATGGTGAAATAACTTACTCAATTTTTTAATTAACAATACAACAGGGACGTGGACACATACACACACAAACATGACAAAAAGGATGTTAAACTGGAATTGTCGGGTTCAGAGGTAAACGTAGACCATAACAGAGTTAGTTAGATTGTGTGAAGGACGGCATGGTGTGTTGCACATTTGAGGTGTGACAGAGGATGTATGTCAGTTTAGAAGAATATGGAAGGAAAAGACATAATTATTGTGCCGACTTCAAAACGTTGGTAAAAAGTGAAAAGGAGAGAGAGGGAGAGAACACATTACAATGAATTCTAACAATATTTCAAAAGTGGTAAATACGATTACACCTAATTAATAATATACGAGCACAAAACCCCCTGCCTCAGACCGTGACGGAGGAGGGAAACATTAAAAAGAATGAAGAGTGTGCTATGATGTTATAGTTGAAATGTAAGGCTCTTGAATAAATATAACTTCGATATTAAACTGACTTTTTATTTTCACTTTAGTAAGTATCTTTTTTGTCGTACCAAGATGATCTCTTCTTAACTGAATTCAAAACCCGTGTCTTTTTTTACATTTTTTAATTCCCACCAATGAGAGCGAGTCTTATACACATCTCTCATTGGTTAGTCATATCCTTACGTCCTGGCTAACATAGGCATATAGGCATTGATTAACCATAACAAAAGTAGATCATTAAGTAATAATAATTGATAAATTAAATTTAATTAAATAAATAAGAAAATTGAAATAGATAATTATATATAATTTATTTTATGATTAGAAATTATGATTAAACATGAATAGTAAATATAGCGTAGATCAAAAGAATGTTGTTCCTATATTTTTCATAAGGTAGCACCTTTCAAACGTCAAAAGCCAAATGCCAAAAGATTGACCTTGAACTTGACTTACTAAACCTACTTTTGTTTATGATAGATTAAAATACGAGTTTTATTTATTGCGAAAGTTTCTAATAGAAATGAAATGAAATATAAAAAATGTATAAGCAAATAATTGAGTTGGAAACCCGAGCGTGTGGTAACCAGGATCACGGTATATTTTAAACAAACATAATATAAAACTATCTAGAACTAAACGTGGTAAGTGCATCCACTACAAGAACATTATTTAAATATAAAACACGCCTTAAAATAACATCTTATCGACTTACAGTCTTATTCATATTGATTTAGAGTAGGTTTAAAGTCTTCTTTATGGTTCTTAAGGAAGCCTTCACACTTATTCATGAATAAGACCAACAAGATAATGATAGACAATTTTAAATACTGTTTAAACAATAGTAAATGCGTTTTTAAAACTCGATTTAATTATTGTTACACGTATGTAACTTATGTATGTACTTAAATATAAGAAGTTCGATTGCTATCAATACAATGAACAAAAAACTGAAGCAAGAAACAAATATTAGAATTGGCATACAAATGATGTTTAAGGATTAGCGTGTTATTCTAGAAACATATTATTGAAATTCAATTCTAAACTTCTGCCAGCAGTCGATCCATTTAAACCGTCAGCGTAACAAAATAAAAATGCCAACGTGCAATGCCATTCAGAACGTGGACGGGTTGCAAAAGCCGTTTGGTCGTAACAGTTTACGCCAGGCAATAAGCTGACTATGCACTCGTGTTGTCTCTGAAGCTATTCGGGGAAGCCGATAGCCCGCTGATGCGAAGCCCTATGTGATGGAAAAACACATTAAACTGGCAAATTCCTTCACATTATGGAAGTCTATTGGGAAGCTTTCCAGCGCTTTCGCTTTAATATGTGTTCCTTATATTATTCAGTGTTCGTAGTGGAAAAAATAGAAACAAAAATTAGTTACTAACTGGGTCCTACCACTTTGTTCGCGCGGGACTTTCGACTCTGTTGATGTCTCCGAACTTATGCAAGATATCGAAATGAAACATATACAAAAATTTGTGCTACAAATTTCTGTGTTGATCCTTAAAAATTATATTAAAAAATAAAATGAATGTATGATTACTTTCATTAAAGACAGAGAGACAAAAAGTTATTTATTTCTCCCACGAGTAGTCTGGCAAAGATCGTTTTATAGCGATAAGAACGCCCCTTGTGCACAATTAGAATAGTACCGTAAAAAGTGTCTGTAAGAAGTATTCTCTAATTGCGTACCGTAAAGATTTATTTATACACCAGTTTTCGCCGCGGCTACGCCGCGTGAAAAGGCCCTAGGTGGTAGTAGCTCTATATTAGGTATATACAAATTTAATTAGGTGTTTTCCCTAAAACTACTGTTTCTTGTTACTAAGTTCACTACTATAACAAATAAACAAGTCCATATAGTGTACACAATTGCGCAGCGAAACCATGGGGGCGAGTCGCTGCCAACCTGATTTGAAGTAATACACTCAGAATGAAACTGTTGTTTATGACAACGTAAATATTTATTAGCGAATTGAAAAACGCGATTGCAGCGCCATCTCATAATCAAATTCAAGTTTTTATTCAAAATAAGTTCCACTGGAGAACACTTTTTGAAGGTCATACATATAGGTTAAATTTATATTTTACTTCCTAGTCTATGTATACCGCTTCGCAACATGTTATTGCTGTTAAGGAGAAGAAGCGGCAAGAAACTCCCCAGCAACACGTCTAGCTAAAAATTGTTTTTCTTTATATTTCTTATTCTATTTATATCTCAAGTTCTCTTTTTTTTAATAACTTTTATATAGAAGTATGTTACAGAATTACTTTTTGAAGAACAATGGGAGTTGTAGCAAACAGTACTCAATAAGACCAAAACACAACAAAAGGAAAGAAAAATATTATTATAGTTATAATAATGACATGACGTACTAAAATGTTATGCTGCAGTATATCTCCATAAATTCCTTACAAGCTTGGCAAGATAAAAACGTTATACAAAATATAGTACATATAAGAGGTTGGAGCGAGCTGCTATGGGAATGAAGTTTTGTCATTTAAGTATTCTTCAATAGTGTAGTATCCCTTTTTTAGCAATACTTTTTAATTTAGTAAAAGGCAGATCTAACATTTCACTCGGATTTTTATTGAAGAAGCGTATACCAGCCCCAAGAAAGAGGACAATACTTTTTGTAATCTAAAATATGGCAATATAAGTCTATTACAATGCCTGGTGTTGAAATTGTGAACATCCTTATACTGCTTGTAGGCACTCAAATTATTACGAATATAAATTATATTATTAAAAATATATTGGCAGGCAACCGTCATAATACCGATTTCCTTAAAGTGTTCCCTAAGAGGCTCCCGAGGGCCGAGGTTGTAAATTGAACTTACGGCTCTTTTTTGTAAAACAAATATAGTCTCAAGTCAACAGCGTTGTCCCAAAGTAAGATACCATAGGACATGACACTATGAAAATAAGTAAAATAAACTAGTCTAGCAGTCTCTTCGGCAGTGAACTGCCTAACTCTTGTGACCACATATGCAACAGAACTATGGATCTATTTTGCTAATCCCTTTATTCGATGGAAACCACGTAATTTATCGGGGTAAAATGTATCTAAGTGTTAACTTGGGTTACAATCCAGCACTATGTCAAGTTTTAATGATATACATTCAGTAGTTTCAAAAAAGATGCGATCGCAGCGCCATCTTTTTCGCCATTTTCGTCTACCCCTGGAAACCACGTCATTTGTCGGAATAAAAAGTATCCTAAGTTACGCCCCAGGATATAAGCTAGCTCAGGTCGAGTTTCATTTAAATCCGTTTAATAGTTTTCACGTGATGCTCTAGCAGACAGAAACACAAAAATTCTAAAAAATGCATTTTCGGAATCTCCTGGTCCGAATTAGCCCCCCTTATTTTTTAAACGTATTGTACAAACTCGAACCATTTACAGATTTATTATAATATAGATTTATATAAAGATGCCGGCCGAGTCATTATTTTATTAGTTTCTGAATATAATGTTATTACACAACAAGAGCTACATAAATCTTAATTTGTCACTCGGTCTACATAACAGAACTCAATACGTCCCTACAAAAATATGCTATATGGTGTGCTGCTATAGGCATGCAAACGCCACTGTCAGCATTCTCGCATAGCATACTAAGCGGAAGCGGTCGGCTGTCTTTCAATATCATTACCGCTGCGAAACCAACTGAGTTAGCATTAGTAGTTTGCTATCTCGCTTACTTTATACCCGTTACGCGTATAGTATACAATACGATAAATAACAAACGCGGGGATCTCGTGACAAACACCAAATACGCTACTATAATAAAGATCGTAGAGCATATTCTTTCAATCTATATCCTTCGAGAACTTACGATTCTCCGGGATACAGTGTTAGGATATCAAAGAGTTATAATTAAAGCCATGATTCTTAACAAACTGGAAAACGGTCCGTTTCGTGGTAGATGGTTACCGTCACCCATGAACATCAGCAGCACTTAGGCAACCGATGCGTTGCCTACCTCGTTAAGGCTATGTAAGTATCTGTTTGCGCCCTTTTCGAAGAGGCGCATATTTTTATAAAAGGTGTCACGAAAAACTTCTACGATGCCGGTAGCACGTTGGCTTTGCTAACACCTTTGGTGCGCAAATATCCATAGACGACGCTAATCACTTTACATTGGACGAGGCGTCGTCAATTTATCTCCAATACTCCAGAAATAAAAACAGGTAGTTTTTAACGCGGAATTCGCATTTTTTATTTGATATATCATTTTTAACATAAACGTACCAACAAATCTTATCAATTGGTTTGCATATTCAGGAAACAATGTATGATGTACCTTTGTAATATTTTATTTATTTATTTTATCATTTGTATCCATATTCAGCAGGATATGGATACAAAACAGATACGGGTAAAAAACCGCGTGGTAAGAACTGTTTATGTATGTACAAAGTATACATACTTGTTATATTTGAAATAGTTGAGGAGATAAAACGAATGCAAACGCGTTATATGCGTTAGCAATAAAATAAAACCATGAATATCGTAAACGATTCGCTGGCACCGATGAAATGTGACTCGAATGTTCCGCAAAACAGCGCAATGTGCATTTTTATTGACCGAATAAAAAATAAATGATTATATTACATATATACATAATATTTGTCTATATACGATACGTTTGCAATAATAAGATACTAAGAGACACCAAAACATTAACTAGCACCTTATTCATATTAGTTATACGAAGTTGATAAGACTCGTTCAAAAGAATGTTATTCGTGTTCGCGTTTTAAATGGATAATGAATAACGAACGAGTCTATAAACCTCGTACAACTATTATGAATAAGGGAACTGAAATGCACACACAGCTGTGCTACGTACCTATTAAGTAAACGAATATGATATTTTTATTTTAACCAAAATTATAAAGTAACTAAGTAAAAACTATAAACTGATTTTGTTTTTAACTAAATCTGTTTCCGGAATACTTCCAGTTCTATCGTCTCGATTGTTTTCAGAATTAGCAATTCATACTTCTAAAGTTGGAAGGACGGAGAGACACTTCACGACTTTGGAAACGAAATATCTCACTACCTGTTGTCTTATATATGAAAGTTACTAAGAAACATCGTTATGCTTTTTAGAGATCTGTATAAACCACACACACGCTTTTTTACTCTAAATATTTTGCATCAAAAATTATTTTTAATCAAAAACTGTAGTTATTTTTTTTTAGTAATGATCCATAGTAGTGCAGTCGTTCCGACAGGTCGTAGCAGTGCTGGCACCGCAAAGCCGACGCGCAAGGGGTCACGGGTCAGCCACATGGGTCACGACGTTCACAGTACCAAAGCAAAATAACAATGTTCGGGGCAATTAGCGTTACAAAAGCTACATCTACACAATTGAAATATTTAGAAGTATGAAGGCGACGACAATAATTATAAGACAAGAATAATAATATAATATGTAGGAAACGTTGTAGATTGACGCTGGAATAATTATCTTGATTACAGCTCTTAGGGTCGGCTCGGTCGGTGTGATGCCACTCTCTCACAGGTTATCGGCGTAAAACCGTTAGCCTTGAGCCGTTCGTGTTTCGTGCAATGAGAGTTCCGATGATCCACTTCCTCCTATCCTACCCTATCCTCCCCCCCATTTTATCTTCCCTACTCCATCCTCCTATTCCAATCCTATATCCCATCCACTCTATCTCATTCATCCTGTCTGATCCTTCTACCTCATCCTAAGGTCAGGCAACCCGTTAATTCCGCCCCTGGTGTTGCAAACGTCTATAGGCGACAGTAACCACTTTCCACGAGCTGGGCCGTCTGTTTGTATGCCAGCTTTGCAATAATAAAACACAAATTGCTTGTTTTTGTGGTAATTGGATGTTTAGCCTGAATAGGGAATGAAATAATAATAATCTATAATAACAGCCCATAAATGTCCCACTGCTAGGCTCAAGCCTCCCATTATAGGGGGAACGGACAGTATAACCACTACGCTTGTCCAAGGTGGCTTGGGAGGTTTGACACATCGGTTATGTCAATGTGCAGGTTGCATCACGATGTTTTCCTTCACCGTTGTCAGCACGAGGTAATTGTAACAATATGCACATTAGGTCAGAACACTGTCTAAGTAGTGCATGCGTATCGACCAGGATCGAACCCGCGCCCTTTTGAGCTCGGGACGCGTGCGCTAGCCATTACGCTACCACGACTTATGGAATGAAAGATATGAATTAAATATTATACAGATTTTATTAATTGGACATTATTTTAATTTAATAATATTAAAGGTAGACGGAAATGATGGGATTAATAATAACGGATATATGCTGATTTACGAGTTAGTACAATTTAAACTTTCTTTAAATACAGGTTCTCAATCTGCGCTACGACATGAGCTCATGAAGGACGCCATAAAATTTCTTAGAGGTTCGCAATACATTAGCAGTGTGAACGTTTATTGGCGGCGGTGACTCCTTTCCACCAGGCGGGCCATCTGTCACATTTTGGCAATTAAAAAAAAACACATGAACTACGTACATGTGAACTATGTTATACATGCAATAAACATTGAAATGGCTTCAATAAGCTGATATTGTTATTCCTATGGCTCCATTTGAAACGGGTGTAATAACGATCTCTGAAATAAACTCAAACTGAAGGCACACCATCACAACGCCGGCGGCGCTCAATTCACGGGTCAATGCATGGGTCACACGGTGCGGTGCACACGAACACTTTGAACGAACGAGTGTGCATTAGGCGATCCGAATATCTAGCCTTTAGCTAGCATTGGTATTGCAGATTTATTGAATGGTATAAAATATAGAATTTGTTCGACGATGTCTCTCTAGGTCTAACTCTAAATAGGTTCATATTCATAATCACTCAAAGGTACACCAGAAACGTTAGTTTTTCCATTTTATTGCGACGTTGGCAAACAGGCGGCAGACGGCCCATCTGATGGAAAGTGGTTACCATCGCCTACAGACGTTTGAAATACCAGGAGCGACGCCAACGCGTTGCCAGTCTTTAGGGTGGGGTTTTTCTTAAAAACTGATATGGTTAAGTATCATTTTAATAGTGGTTTATTATAATATTATATTATAGAAGATCACAATTTTGTCACCTTTATGTCAAAGTTTAATACAGTTATATAATATACTTGATGAATGTCAATTTTATAAACAATAATTAATAGTCGAATAATATTTTGAAATCATGAGCGCACGCAGATTATAAAATTTAAAAAAATGACAATAATCTAACTTAATAATACAGACACCTGATAGAAACATTTCTCGACCAGCCATATAAGATAAGAGAAAGGGATCAGACGAGGAAGAGTGGGACAGGGAGAAAAAGAAGCGAGATATCGGATCCCTTGTTTATTGTACGAAACACCGTTAGCTAAAAGCTAACCATTTCACGCCGATATAATGTGGAAGCGTAGTAGTATCAGACAGTTTGAGCCGGCTCTATCACGGTTTAATTAATCAACTAAAATTTTGATGCAATCAGAATTACAAATTTTATTCCAGAATGTTGTCACTAAACAGTCTGTTATATTATAGGGCCTTTTTTATTGAGCATTTAAAGCATTAATTGAACTGGCATATCTGGCGCTAATTAATGTAATACGTTTATGTAAAATACACATCTTTCTAAAACGTCAATATAACATCATAAAATATTTTACACCGAGTCTCGATAATGCGTCTTATCAACAAAAATATCAAATATAACTTAACAGATTTCAACATATACAAACCGCAAACATGATTGATTCATCATATTTTATTATCATTTACGTCATGTTGCTTTAGGCAACAATTAAACGTATGAATCGAGGAAAGTTGTTGTTTTTCAGCGTATTATTAATTGCGAGTGTTACCAAAGTCTGTCTTCTTATACAGTCTAGCCTACTTTCTACGATCTTCGTCATCCTTAATTTTATCAAGTTCAGTCACCATTCTTTTGGATATAATGGTAACCGCATATCGGCTCATTAATCAAATAACAGATGTTACACCTGGCACAGTTGTCCAGTACCGATAAGGGGACTTTGCATATCGATATCTCAATATTCGGATTACTTTCTGTTCCTTCTTTTACTTCGTCATATAAGTTTACAACATACCAATCATTATCATTCTCCAGGAGATGGACTATACAAAAGTTTGATTTCAAATAATAGTATAATAGACTATGTATAAGACATGTATAACTGTATGCATGCTGCTACTGCTCTATATGCGCTAAGATCGGGTTCTAGAATCCTCCTAATCACCTGGACCGATTTTGGTGACTTTGTTTTTGTGTGTTTGAGTGGGTTCCCGGATGGTTTAGATTCACAATTAGAACCGGTAGGTGGCACTGAGATCGGGTTCTAGAATCCTCCTAATCACCTGGACCGATTTTGGTGAATTTGTTTTTGTGTCATGAAACAAAGTCTTTTAGGAATACAGAAAACAAGGCGGTGCAAAGTTCGCCGGGTCAGCTAGTTTACGATAAAAATGTAAGATACCTTTTTTGTAGAACGTTCGCTTTCCTACAAAAAAATACATTGAATTTTGCTGCTTAAATCAATTACTAACAGAGATATGATTTTTTTCTATTGGACTAAAGAAAAATTCGAAAACTGTAATGCGGAGGACCTTCCTATTGAAACCAAGAGCTCATTTTTGGTGAGAATACTCTAAAGGTGTCCTAGCAACCCATTTTCAGTATGACTATGAAAAAAAAATATTCGAATTATTTTGATCCACCCTAGCGGACATGTCACCTATGGGCACAAAGCTCTTCGCATCGAGTCTGTTTCTCCCCAAACCTTACAACCTGAGCGTCTTCAAGTCC
Source organism: Dendrolimus houi (assembly GCA_039645545.1). Taxonomy (NCBI): domain Eukaryota; kingdom Metazoa; phylum Arthropoda; class Insecta; order Lepidoptera; family Lasiocampidae; genus Dendrolimus; species Dendrolimus houi. Next base: position 4,331,053 of record CM077139.1, on the reverse strand, counting down.
CGTGTGAATAGATACCTTTTAGATAAGTGTGCTCCATCTTAGACTATATCTCCGCTGGAGATCGGATGAGTTAATTAATGATCAAACGCGAACCTATACATCAATTTAAAAAAAAACTGTATACATTAGTCAGTGATGTTAGTAAACATTTACGTGCAAAAATTGTTGCCTAATACGCGATCATTCTTCGCTTCGCGCAGACCTTACGACCGCTAAGATACAAAGTTCGCAATTCTGTATCGTTCATGGCGGCACGTACCATCATGAATTCTTAGCAAATTCGTACGGGCCAATGAAGAGCGAACACGGTGCGGCGGTTTCAAAAGTGCTCGCTGCGATAACTGCTAGTAGCTAGGCGGCGTGGCGTGATCAGGAACATTTCACATTTAAATATACGGAAGCCAGAGGTATTGGAAGTTTCGATTGATATGCAAAAGAGACGAGGTGTAACTGTGAGCTCTACATCTAAGTCGAAATAGTCTTTGAACTCAGCGAATACATTATTTACACAAGTCATGAGTCATTACGCCTATCTTCGTCATTCGTGTCGTTGCTCTCCCCGGTAATCAGGCATAACACGATGCCCAATAGGGTAGATGACAGTCAAATCAACTGAGGCACTATTTATTATCTTCTAAAACGTCGCAGCCTTCTAGATTTTGTACGAGCGTAGCTAGTCATGACTCCATAACTATAATTGAGTCAAACAGCAATTATTGGTTAAACAGTAATTAAAATTATTTTTAACGTCATCTTTTAAAAGTATGACTATAGTATCTATTATAACCACGCGGCTCTTTCACTTGTAAATAATGTGATAATTTATCGTAACATGTGTCCTGTGTCCAATTAAGGAAAAAAGGTAGGAAAATGCTGTAAACGTACATTGATCACATGGGTGAAAATCAATACAAGTGTGGCTGCTCTCATATACCTATAACAGTTCTAAAGAAATGTACTTTTCATACTAAGTTAAAATAATTTAGTATGAACATTCCAGAGGAATAACAATAGTTCCTCAACGAAACAAATTCTAAACAAAAATACTCGAATACAACTGTGCATGGTCGCGCAAACAGTCGTCAACCGCCTCTTCGTTTGCCCAGTCACCGCAGTCCGCAGTCACACGAGAAAGCGAATGAAAGCGGATCGCTTTCCAGTCAGTCGTTTGTGTTGCAGCTTGTGCGTCCGTTACGTGATCGAACTGCGCCTAGGGCTGACAGAGTTTCTTATGTTTCTTTCCAGACTTTTCTTTCAGAAAACTTGCTTGCGCTTAATTAATAACGGTCTTTCAATAAATATATACGTACAAATACTATGGAAAACAAATGGCATAAATCGAGTTAGTTGAATATAAGTGGATATTGCATTTACACTTGTAAACCGCACGATTGCCTGTTTTATGTGGGATATAAAAAATAACAATTGAATTACTCACACAAGTAAACTATAATATCGTATTATACGCACAATTTTATAATGAAAATAATAACCAATATTACGGAAGAACAAATTATGAAACAGCTTATTCTTACTTTTATACATAGATTTTTATGGATATAAAATAATAATATCAAGAATAAATAATTTTATATTTAAGAATGAATTAATACATAACCAAAAGTTGGATCATAGTGTAACGTACGCAATCGTTACAATAAAGTAATATAACATTACTACTTAGTAGTAAGAGTACATGGATACGTTAAAATTTCATCAAGAAAGCTTATTATATTTTGCATACACTACAAAACAATTATGGTGATCGGTAGATAAACAAAATACCTATAATATTTTATTTGTACACAATTTCAAATTGAATTAGTCACGTGGTTAGTAAGCTACGCTATAAAAATAATACCAGTTCGACAACCCTAAGCAGATACTCGGGCGCGTCTTATCAAAATCAATTGAATCGGTTGTCGTTTTGTGTCACGTTTAGTTTTTGTTTTATAAAGAATTGGTGGGCGAGAGTTGCACGTAATAATACACGTGCTAGATCTGTGATAGATAGAGCATCCAAACTAAAAAATGTGATATGAAAGTGATTGAGTGAAAAACACGCTTGTTCAATGCAAGTAGCACATATGTATGATGTTTCACTTCTAGTCAATAGAGTCTACTTATACTTATTATTACTACTACTGGCTCAGAATTTGTACGAAATGTGCATATTAATATTATGACGCCTGTTTCCGATAGAGGTAGACAGAAACAGTTTCACTTACTATGATATACACCTTTCGAAAACACAAACAGAAACCTTATACTTAGGAGTTAACTTCTGTTATAGTTATACAATCGACTTGTTTTTTTTCACCTTGCCGAATCATTTGGAGTCGACACAATATCACTTTTCCTTTCATACTTCTCTGTGGCATACATCCACTGTCACATCACAAATAATTATATCCTTCACAAAATCTATCCGCTACAAATCGTATTTCCTATATAAGGTAAACTCGAAAGTAGAGAGAGACAGAATCAGTTAACACACGACCGCTAGCTAGCTCGCCAGGGTAGTAAATAATGGTTCACTGACTCGACGTCATACCGGCAAAATGACATTGTACTGCTGACGTCTTAAGGATAAATGGCATACAGAACACGATCCATTTCTTTTTGATCTCCCTTTACACTTGTATCCATCTGTATCTACGTACAACATAGTTCGTATGTGACAGTGTTCTAAAATAGCATTATAAGCTACTTTAAACCATACTTTAAAGTATACCACGAGAGGTAAACAACCCGCGTCTTGCCTTAGAGCTCACGGCTACGGTGAATTATTTTACATATTCCAACAGGTATACGTCAACTCAAAATCGTGCCCAATCGCTAGAAAAGCGAGTCTCAAACGATCAAAAGACTCACTTGGATTTATACAAGTTTTTTCGAGAAAACATTTGATTACGTCAAGCGGAGTAAAGGAAATTTTCCTACCTCATTAAATACACGGCGATCGTCTTGACACAATAATCGAGAAGATCTGGCTAACTTGTTCAGACTCGAGATCTACTCTATTATAATATTTACTACTACTTATACAAAAGAAATTGTAAACATATCTATAATTAAAACTATATGTTTTAACGGGTTCAAGCGCAGCATTTCACTTAATTGTTAACCGACTTCAAAAAGGAAAAGGTTCTCAATTCGTCTGTGTCTTTTTGTATGTTCATTACTCTATTTCTCCGATAATTGTGAACCAATTTTCAATTTTTTTCTTTTAATCGAAAGGTTATACTCCCGAATTGGTCCCATTGTCCCCATGTCAGGATATGGTGAGTGGGTTCCAAGGAATTAGAGAAAACTATGAAGATTGATAACAGACTTCTTCGTAATACAATATGTCCGTCAATTCGTATCATGGTGTCATTGTCACTAAGTCAGGAGTCTGATTTGTTGATCGCAAGGAAATCGAGAGCAACCCTTGTCGAAGAGCACATACACCGAAGAGCGAGATGGCAAATTTGTATACGAGTGCCAGTTGTACAATTTCTACAGGTGCTAAATATATTGTTACAACTTAGGCTTCGACAAAGGCATATTCCACGTACAGTCTGTAAAAGCACATTTTATTACCTGTTGGCATTTGAACTAATGAACTAATTGTAATCCTTTTATTATCGTCTTCTTTTTGTCTACTTATTTATTGGCATACGTTTCTAGTATTGTGGAGAACAGCCTATTGTACTCGTTTATGGCCGCTTGCAGGCATCATTAGCCTAATGTGCGGATGACGATTACTAGGAAATTGGGTGGACGTTGTCGGGCGGGGACATTCGCATTTGTAAAGTATAAAACGACGGGCTGATTGAGAGAGGAGGCAGTTGAGCTACGACTACGATACGGGCGTGACGTGTATACATTCGGGAATCTAATAGTGACGGACTTTACGCGTTTTATTGAATTACGACCTTCTGCATTATGTTTGGATTTGTGGTGTTCGGTTATATTTGTACCTGTGTTATACGTGTTTGAATAGTTCTAATAAACTCTATAATAATTCCAACGGCATTTTAATTCGAGTCCCGCAAATCGTAACAATATTATATCTAAAGCTATTGAAGTATTTGCGCAACTTAAAAGTAAAAATAACGAAAACAAAACCGACTTCAGACTAAAAAATAAATATTTAACCGACTTCTTTGTACAACATCTTGAAGGCGGTATCAAGTAAAACGATAAAAATTACTAAATTTTGTAAATTTGTTGTTGTTCTTTTGCACTGACTTCAAGATGTTGTAGAAAGAAGGCGATAAAATATTTATTTTTTGGTTTTTAATGTGAAACCGATTTTGTTTTTGTTAAAAAAATATTTCGACGTTTCGGCCACTTTCCAGTAGCCGTGATCACGGAAAAGACAAACGCTCTTATTCATATTGTTTTAGAGTAAATGTGTAAGCTTCTTTAAAAAACTTAAGAAGCCCATAAACTTGAAATGAAAACCATATCGACAGCGATAGTATATTTTTAAACGGTCATATATTTTTATTTCCTTTATAACTATCGATTCACTTAATGCCTAATAACCCCGATCGACCGGTTGGACACCCAGGCAACGTTATATTAAAATTCATTATTTTCGAATCGCTTACCTTAACGTAGCGCGTGAATAAAACTACTATATAAGTAGGTATTTGTTAAAATTGAGGAAATACCGGTTTTTAATGTCATAAAAATAAAACGGTGATGAATGTGTTTATTTAAAAGATTTATACATACAAATATGGTTATTTAAGGGGCCGGATAGTCTCCAAAATCGTGGTGGCTTATATATGAGGCACTCACGTCTTAGAAAAAATAGCTTTTATTCAGTTCAATCATTTTATAATGTTACAGTTATTTAGTAGCATAGTTGTTCTTATCATGTTTCTTTTTAAAGTTAATAATTAATTTTGTTATGTACCCTCTTATTTCTAAACGATACAATCATCCATTTCCTTAATTGAATACTAAAGTTGTATTTTTATTTATTCTGTGATTAGCACCTGTTTTGTATAAAGTAGTTGTCTATAATTTATAATAATTTTATAAAACAATATTTATCCTTTATATGATGTGGTAATTATGTAGATTATAATTCAAAATCTTTCAATTGTGTATAGACGGTATTCATTACATTTTATTTTCTCGTTGTCAGACACGATAGATTTATACTGTGTTCGGTTTATTTTATTACATGTAAAATTTTAAGTATAATATTTTATATAATATCATATATAAAATATTATCTAAAATTTCCAAACAATAATGTATTAAATTCTTTTCATTTATAACCCTTTATTTAAAATAGTTTATCAATGACTTCAATTCGCTATCGGTTGTGCCAATTTACTAAGCTTTTTATACTGAAAAATTGTTGGAGGGAGGGATGGCGAGGTGTTCTAAAAATGCCTGTAGAGTGCGAAGAGTTAGTGTATTCAATGTGTTAAAACCTAAGGTTCTCTGATTATAAATATGCGACCAGTTGCTGTTTTTTTATTAACATAAACCCTTCTGAGGATTACAATAGTTATTTTATAGTCATAAATAATCGTAGGTAGGGCTTTTGTGGAACTGCCGCGGCTTTGCTTGTGAAAATCCGGAACTGTTTTCCTAAAAAGTTATTTATCGTATACCCACCCTAACTACAGATTTACACTTTATACGTAAGCACTTAAAATAATTGTCTTTTTTCCACAGTGGTAATTGTTGAAAATGCTGTTTGTTCACTTTAAGGCCTTTTGTTATATTCGAAGAAAAGCATGATTCATAAAAACAAGTCCAAAATATATTTCCTGATAAAGCAAATACAGACTAACTAGTCTATAACTACTTACAGCAAGTGTTATTGACATTACAAACGGCAGAAAGTTGTTTCAAATGATTGTTAAAATAGTCTCGGGGAAAAAATAAAAGGAAACTGGGGTGGAAAATCCGAAGGCAATATCAGCAAGAAAGCGCTTCGGTCACCAGTCTGGGTAATCAGGTTTGCGTGTTTTGTTAAACTTGATAGGGTTGACTCTTACAGTATCGATTTTAACCTTTCGTCTAGAAAAAGTATTTTTCTAAACTAACATAACTAAAACTACAGTATTAATTGAATGGGAGACCGCAATTTAATATCTAGCGAACAAAAAGATGTCGAGATTAGTGCATGCTGCATTCCTTAACATTCAAGTAGCCTGGGTGTGGATTAGAATTCATTTAGAAGAATATTATTGCTTTATAGCTGCTAATAGTTTTTAAGAACGTAGTTTTCAATTTATGGTGAACAATAAAGTGTTTTCATTCATTCATATTGCATAGTACTGCAGACAGTCAGGCGGCCCGCTAATGGTAAGCGGTTACTGTCATATCTACTTACATTTAAAACCCCAAAAGTGCTACCAATGTACTGCCGACCCCGAATGGAGGATTGAACCTGGCGAACACAAGTCAAGATTCTTATAGCGGCACACTCTAGATCAGGGGTGGACATCCAGTAGAGTAAATGCCCTAGCTCTTGATTGTGCATTGCTTTCTCGCCTCTTAGGACTTGCCACACGAATTAGTATTCTTTCCCTGTTCTTAGACAAATAGAGTCCATTTTAACTGAAAATTTCATATTTAATATTGACAAATTATTCTTAATCAATTATCAATTTAAATCACAATGAAAAAATAGTTTGATTCAATAAATCAACCGAAAGGATGAGCTTTAAACAAGGTATATATTTAAAAAGTTATTAAGAATTGTTCCAAAAGTCGTGTATTTACTTACTGTCGAAAGATTTAAATGTAGTATCTCTTAATTTCTTTTGTTTAAATTTTATCCTAGTGACTAAAATATAGGTATAATTATAGAGTAGGTATTCGAAAATACTTTTTTAATTTAGCCGCACATTATCAAGCTTCGAGTATGCGTATGAGACTTGTACTAAAACTTTAGATGACAAAATAACAGAATTAAGTAATCAATCTCTTTGTATTCATCGAGCATCTGTTGTCGGGTTTATCTCGCAACCTAGTAACCCTAGGCGAAGCTGACTCACCGTACACGACCTGAATGCGAAACAGTTCCGTGAGAATTGATTAAAAGGACACGCAAAGGATTGAACCGTTAACGACCGAAAGACAATTAACAATCGAGTTAGCGTTGCTCTCGATTAGAGATGATTAGAACGAGGCCATAGCTAGTTACTTATAATTTTGTTGTTTCTTAGAAGACAAATTTAAGATTAAAATTTTTGTTAAATTGTATATTCGGGTGGTTATTTAAAAAAATAATGCACCACTAGATACGTTAGTTATGAGATCCCCATAACCTGGGGGCATTTCGTAAGCTAATAAGTATCTTAAGTGATTTGACTGTTAAATCTAATGTAGTGACAAAAGTTGAAAAAAGAATGTTAAGGTGGTTTGGGCATGTAGATATAATGAATTAAAGCAGAATCACAAACATGTATATGACAGCAATGTGACTGGTAGAGTCGGTGCCGGTAGACCGAGACGTACTCACCATGATCAAATTTAAGATATTTTGAAGAAAGGTCAGATAAAAAGTAGTTTAAATAAGCGTATATAATATGTATGCAAAGATTAATGAAAGTTGATGAAGCGAAAAGTGTTTGTCAGGATCGTAGCAGGTGGAGATCCATCGTCTCTGCCTACCCCAATGGGAAATAGTCGTGACAATATGTATGTAAGTATGTAAAAAAAATATCAGCCAGTAAGTATAAAATTGCAAGCATGCTAAATCTCTAAACACAATTTTGACGGTACTATTATGTCCTTGTAGACATGTTCAAATTGTCCTACTTTGGTTTGTAATTATTTTCTTGCTTCCTGTGATCAGTGGCAACACTTTAAGGAAAAGTGATGTAAGAAAATTTGACTGTAGAGAGAGATTGGTCTTTTCACTAAATAAAGGACCTCTTTTCAAAAATACACTTATTCAATCCGGCCAAATTTCAATTTAAATGCAATTCCGTTGCTGCAAATGTATAATTGAAGTCATTTTAAACAGGCTACCGGCAATATTTCCACGTCTGTGGCCAAAACGATTGATGTACGCAAACGATTTATAGAAATTAATGATGCATACGAGATATACCGCACGCTGTGTACGGATTAAATTTATTGACCGAGCGAATGTAAATTAGAATGAGGTACGACTAACGACGATCACGATTGCCGCAGCGCGGCTCAGAGCGGTGCCGGCTGTGCGTCGCGTTCATTCAACTGCGTTGCGTCAGCTTCGCGCTGTGGGGATATAGGCGGCTTTTAGGTTTTTAGCGTCATTTGTTTTGCTACCCACTGAGAGGCGACCATAAAATTTAGTATTACTCCAAATGAGATACCCCTAGAGTTTTATAGGGTAACAATTACGGAAACAAATTTGTTTCTGACTGATGAAACATTCAATTTTTTGGGAGAAATTAGTCTAACTATTAAGGATATGGATGAAATTATATAAATAAAAAACATCGTGATTCATAGAACCGCGTTATGATTAAATAGTAGCACAATTAAATTATTTTTTGTATAATTTAAATTAATAGTTATTTCTAAGTCAAGTTGTGATAACACTACAAGTTAGGTTTTATGCATAATTATGTCAGCCGTACCGTCGTAATATGGTTTACAATATATCAACTGAGATACTTTTAATTATCTTACAAAATGTCGCAAATTTGACACAGCATAGATTTTGTACAATCGTATAAACTTATGACGTCAATGTACGAGTAAAAGTATTCAAATAGCGCAATGATTATTCTTTAAACGGCACTTAATTATGAAATTTTAAATGTATGACAATAAGATGTTATTATAAAGCCTGTTTTTATATGTAAATAAGATTAGAACTAATTTTAACATGTATTCGGATCCCAATTGTTGTATTTTTTTAAATATTACACGATCCTTAAGAAAGCAATTTCAATAGAATATTTTGTGTTCCGCTGACTTCCGCTCCATGCGGTTAATTTACTAAATTCTATAGAAACACCCGTAAGATTAATCTAACGATATATCTGTTATGGGTTTATTAGTAATAGAACCGACAACTTTTGTCTATTAACAAATTCATATAACGTTTCATATCTAAAATTAGTGTACCTACTGGCAATTCAGGATGCGACGACATAATGAAAACATACTATTAAACTAGAGCTATTAAACTACAAATTCTCATGTTAATATTTATACGTTAAAATGCAAATTTTACTGATTTCCGACAAAAACCACGATCATTTTTTTTGTAATTACCATCATTATAAGTTCCTCAAAACCTTTTTTATGGACTTTGCTTAATATAAGAGTTTATGTTCTTTCATATCGTGTTTGTGATTCTGATGTCCGATCTACTTTCGAGGAGGTATTTTGAGGGACAGTTACGTAATGTTGAAAACGATTAGTCTACTGATTTTCACACGTAAATTCAAACTTGCGGATGGATGGATTGTGTGAAGGATGACATCATGATTTGTAGTGTGACAAAGGATGTATAATAGAATAGAGTATTGTGACGACCCCAAATAATTAGGAGAAAGTGAAAGAAAAGAAATCAATACATAGAAGCATTATCACCGGCTCAAGACCATTAAGTCCGCAACGAAGTGTGTACAAAATGTTTTAAAGTCAATGTGACGTGATCTTTGCAGGTATGACGAAGCATCTATGAAGTAAACGTGGTAAGAATAATGGCAAATAGAACTTTTTGTCCAGAAGAAATGAATTGCTTTTCCGCAATAATATAAACAAACTGGCCGATGCCGGGTTTCTAGAAATCGTCGGCGTCATTGCAGGACATATTTTTTTATTTGTTTTCGTTAAAATGTTTACATGTTCTAACAACTATTTACAATAGTTGTTTACTAATCTTCAAAAATCTCCTAAAACTATAAATATTTAAAATAAAATAATACTAAAATATATAAATATTAATTAATAATAATATAAAATATAATTTAAAAAGTCACCACCCATAAACGCCATGTCAATGTCATACAATAATTTGATACACGTAAAGCGATGTCTCAAGGTGTACAAAATAAACGACAGAATGACTGTGTAGGGCAGACAAAAATCTGGGCTGGCTCATAGATGAGACTGCGTATTTAACTGATAAATATATTGAAAATTTTTACTTTAATATCTTAGTTACTAAATAAAAGCTAAAATTGTAAATGTTATTTATATTCGTGTATAAAATAAGTGTTTGTTATTCCCATACTGGGAATTTGATTGGAAGTAAACTCCTCCCACTCTCTCCGAAATCTAGTCCCTGGATGTTCCTGAGCCTTGTGTATAGGAGTTGCGAATAAGAAAGAGGCTGCCGTGCTATCCAGCATACGGCAAGGATTCTCAGGGAAGTGCGGTCCTGTTCTGAGACTAGCCAGAGAAACTGACTTTTTTTGGCAAGAACCCATTTCTTACCCGCTTATTTTCTTTAAAAAATAAATAGACTAATTTTTTAAATCTTATATTGATCGCGTTTTTATTTATTCTAAAATAAAAAACGTGACAATGTTACTTGTTAATAACGTGAAGAAAACAATAATATCACCGAGAATGTAGTTACAAGGTCCTGCACTGACGCCGACGATATGTTATCTTATAATCCATTCCTTGATTACATACATACACATTACCATTGGTAGTAAATTGGCGTACTTTATAGACTTTATGTTAAATTTTAATTGACTTAACTTAATTTTTCCGTCGAGTGATGCATGTTATTTCATGCATTCCAATCTACAAAATTGAGCCACTGTTCGTTATTCGAATATAATTCATTTAGCTCGCAAATCGAATAGTCGTGCCAATTTTTCGCTAGTGTTATTATTTTATAGTATTTTGTTAAATACTATTAGTTTAACGCTACAAGTTGCACATATTCTTTCAGTAGCAGTGTCTGCGAAATTTTGTTCGTGTTGCTCTGGCGACGTCGCATTTGTTAGTGAATTGTAACGGTGGCACTAAAAACAAACTCAACCGTAGTAGCGTCATCTGTCTGACTATGTCTGTCCATGGAATCGACATCATTTATCGGGACAAAACGTATCAAAGTGTTGACCCGGGATATAAGCTAACTCTGAGTCGAGTTCATTTAAATCCGTTCAGTAGTTTTCACGTGATACTCTAGTAGACAGACAAATAAAGATTCTAAACGTGCTACTTTCGGAAACTACGGACCCGAATCAGCTCCTCTGATTTTATTCTTCTTTTTTAAATTCATCGTTAAAACTCTACTCCTCTACAGATTTATTATAAAGATTAAATAATGGCAATAGTAAATATGTATTTATTACAAAAATATAATCATACGCAATAGCAGGAACAAAATGTTCAATAAAACGACATAATAGCAACTTCGTTCTTATTGTTATGGAAATGTATAAAAAATTAGGACGAAGTAAAAGCCAATTAAAACTTGCAAAGATTCCAATTTTTTTGTAATACAACGTCCATTATGGTGTTCAGTTTTTGCAAACTTCGCCTCCCCCTCGTCAGTTTTTTAATTGGGATTTAATAATTTATAGAATTGTGACTATTTTTTTAAATGGAATATTTAAGAGATGATTATCTAAATGGCCGGTTCCTTTATCTTACCTACCGTTCATTTGCCTTAGTATTGGTTAAAATTTGACATAAGCTCCATCCATACAAGTAATGTCATATTTTTGCAAGTGAATGAATAGTAAGATATAGAAACCGACTGTTATGCCATCTATGCTTCGCTGCAAAACTGATGTAAGACGAGTATCTATCTGTTCCTTTCCTTACTGCAAAGAAATTCCGACAAGTTTGGCAGCTGAAATTCTTATAATTTTACAAACTCAGTTTGTGTCCGCAACACTCAAAAAGTATTCGATGGATTGAGTTCCCCAATAAGTAATATCAGACATCAGACTAAGGCACAGCGAAGCGTAGACGGGTTACGCTGGCATAGTGAACATTTATAAATACACAAATAAACATTTATAAAAATATATACAGCGGAATACTTGCTATTGAAAATAGCTATTGGTACTTTCACGAGCCGATTTTTATTTTGTTTATATATGAGACCATTAAATATGAAAGGAAATAAAAATTTCGTTTCGTGTCTCTTTCGATTTCTCAAGACTTATCTGAATACCTTTTCATGTTGACAACAAGACAAGCAAATAAGAATGTACCTGACAGTCTTGTTTGCTTGGATTTCAAATGAGGAAAACTTGTCAGTTGTGTAGTTGTTTCAATTTCCTTAAAAATAGCCCGTTTCATGTTAAACAAAAAGCGTAGTGGTTTCGTGGCTAAGGCATCTGCGCCTCGTTTAAGTGACGTGGGTTCTTAGCTTATATAATAAGCGGCTTCATGACGTCTCGCGCGTCAGTTCGAATCTTGACAGTTCTGACAAAAGTGCATAATGTTTCAATAACCACGCTCTGTAACTCTGATGAGTGAAACCCGTCCGTTTGCCTTGGAAAAGCGTAGCGGGTATAGACTATCAACTTCCCAATAATGGGAATTCTTGCAACCGATGACGAATTTGCCTAAAAATTCGGAAGAAACACTATCAAAGCGTGGTACACATTTATTAATACATTCAAAAATGCGATGCGATGTACCTACGTGGTGCGTACACTTCAGAGCATAAAATATAATAATGTGCCTATAAAAACCTTTATATACATAATGAAGGTCGTTAAAGAATAAGTGATCGTTTTAATGACAACATGAGCGTACAAGACTGATGTTATACGATTTGAGTCATAATTACAGGCTATTATGTGATTTCGGACAGTTTAATGCTGCATTATTATTTTTTTGTTCAGATGGGAATGGTCTATGCAGCACACCCCGCTGCTGTCCGGAAACAAACTGTGAGTAGTGTCATTTCCTAAAAACGCTAATACAGTAAGAAAGAAAAGATAAATTACATCATTGTAAATGCTTGTCTTGTAACAAGTTGGTAGTGAAACACTAACAAGCCAATAGATGGCGCTGTGCAATAATTGAAGTCGCAAATATTTCCCGAAACGTACAAAGAATATATACAAATTTTCAACAATAACAGAGGGGCTTAGACCTGCGAGGAACAACACTAGCTTCGCTGAAAGATCTTCCTTTTTGAGACGGAGGAGCATTCCATCTCGCTCCTCCAATCTATACGGGGCACCCCCTTCAAGTACATTCCGATACATGTCGATAATTCAGTGAAGAATAGCGAATTTAAAAAAAAAGCGCTAAGTTGGCAACAGTGCTGGATATCCCCTAATGGCCGGTTCCTATTTCTTACCGACCGTTCATTTGCTTTACTATCGGTTAAAATTTGACATAAGCTCCACACAATAATGTCAAAATTCATCCGATGGCTTACCATCGGTTCATTCACTTACTTGCCTTAGCAAGTGAATGAGTAATAAAATATATGAACCGGCCCTAAAATCACCCCGACAGTCCTTCAATCATTCGAACCAGGGTCGCGCGTCATATTATCCCCGACGGTCGTAACGCACGCTGCATTCAACGAACCAATAAGTAGTGGATCATCCGTCTGTATTAATTTCATAAATACGATCTTCATTGTCTTGCGTCATTTGCAAAGTCCTAAAGAGACTATTGGCCGCTATGTTTTTTTTTAAATATTCTACTTTGAATGAAACGTTATTTAGATTAATGACAAATCAAATGATAGTCTAACTCTAAGCAAAACGTCACAGCGTCTTGTTTTTTTTTATACGAAGTTTTACATAATTGTAATAAGTCGGTACAGTGATACTTTATAAAGTACCGTCTAAAAAGAAATTAAAGTTATTTTCATCTCGGTATTTTGAAAGTAGATGATGATAGGAAAGTATTCGTAACTATAATATACTAGCGTTCTCGGCAGACGTTGTCCTATCCTGAAAATATAAAAATCTAGAACCCGATTCCAGCGACAAGTATTTTGTTTAGATTGATGGGTTACATTATTGAAGTTTTAGTAGGGATCCCTAATTTTTATATAGCCTATATTAATCGGGGATAATGTAGCATTCGAATGGTAAAATAATTTTTGAATTCGGTTGAGTAGTTTTTGAGTTTATTCATTACAAAAATACAAATCTTTCCTGTTTACATTATTAGTATAGATTGGTAAATTGTTTCAAATTTCTTGTAAATGAGGTCCCTACTAATCTTACAATTTGTAATTCACTATTAATATTACTAGTTAAAAAAATATACAGTAACAAAACTGCTCTGTTGTATATTCGGTTTACCTATAATAAAGCAAGTCAAAAACATTTAACTTAAGGCCAGAGGTTGAGGTCACGGGCTCGTAGTCGTATTAAATAATAATAAGTAACCCATCAAAAAGCAGCGACATTTCTCGAATGAAAATCTATAATTTAACACTTAAACCCGCACGTCACGAGTCGCGCAGTTCAAGGCCGTGTAAATTTTACCGCGCGAGTGGAAATTAATTCTTTCTCATATGTAATATAATTTACATACATACACAATAAGCGGCCATAGCGGCGATGGTAAATAATATGGATGCGTCATAACTTTTTTAACATAACATTTTTGTTTCTTATCGTAGAATCATTTACGACTGAGATGTCATCTAAGCATGTAGTTTTCTTTTTTATTTTTAGTCTGATTTGAAACAACTTTTCGAAAAATCATAATAATAAGATACGAAAACATGATCATACCTGTGCAATAATAATATCCATAAGTTATATTAATATTAATTATGAGTTTCTGTGATGAGATTTTGTGTGTCATGATCTCTCCTGACTCTCTGAGTGCTCTTGTACTAGGGTTTATACCATTTTTGCTTCCGTATTCGTTGTATACATGGATATAGCTATCCAATATTCCGAAATAAATGAATCATATCGAATGGTGAAAAATTGTATGTTTTAAGCGACATTTAGTGACATCATTTACATTATGGCTTTTTTCATCCCAATGCCTCAAACTTACGGAAGTATAATGAACCTGGTACCCAATTAAAAATTAATAGAGGTTTTTATTTTTCATAAATAATACATAATTTATATTAATGCTATTTTTTATTGTGTCATTTGAAACTTTAAACTCTTCTCCCGACACATTTTCCAAAAGTCGCTTAAAACAAATACGATTTCATCCCTCGATATAAGTAATAAATACTATCTCTACATACGAATATCTTGATAATCGTTTTTTCTCAAAGCCCTGAGAAAAGGTAGCAAACATCCAAATAAAATCACCATTACATAAATTAAATTAATATATCACAAACCTTTAAAATCTGAAGCCAGCTTACGAGTCGTTCACGTAACATTCTAGTACTCGTACAGACACGTACGTTACGTTCTACGTGATATCTGTGCAGGCTTTAATAATATTTTACCCGGATTTATGTCCCGACGTCTCGGAGCTATCCGTACAGCTATTCTAGTACCATATTTATTGTGTGCCTTTCGCATACTCCACAAAATCGGATTACAAGCCCCTGCGGTGGTTAAATGTGTACTATATAGGTTGGTTCTGTTTTGATAATCCTACATATTGAGAGTTGAGTAAACGGAAGAAAGGAAATAGTTGCAAAGATGGCTTACAGGCATTTGGTGTTTCTTGCTTGTCTTATACTAATATATAAAGCTGAAGAGTTTGTTTGTTGGCTTGAACGCGCAATATTCTTAATCTCAGGAACTACTGGTCTGATTTGAAAAAAAAAATCAGTGTTAGAAAGCCCATTTATCGAGGAAGGCTTATAGGCTATATATCATCACGCTTAGACCAATAGGAGCGGAGAATCAATGAGGAATGTTTCAAAATCGGGGGGTTTTGAAAACAAATTCCACGCGGACGACGTCGCGGACACAGCTAGTCAATATATAAAATGAAATAACATACAATTCGAATAACCTGGACTTAATAAGTTTTTGGCGGAAAGTTAAAGAGGCTGCTTATAAGTAGGTAAGTTAAGTGTAAGTCTCCCTCCCTTAAGAGAGCAGCAGCGCATTTGTAGCAGCTTTGGTGTTGCAAATGTCCATAGGCAATGGTAACCGCTTTCCATCAAGTGGGCCGTCTGCCTGTCTGCTGAACTCCTGCAATAAAATGAAATGTACCCTTCGAGCTGCCTCAATAAAATCATCGAATGGCTTCAATTAAAGATGTACAATTTAGCAGAAGGCTTCTGCTTGAAGATGGCTAACACATGGCTACTCATGAAAACATAACACTGGCTAAATACTAAAGTTGTGCAAAGGTATATTTAAAACGAAGAACTTGCCACATTTGTGAAGGTATAAATTAGTAGAATCTACTTACGACAACTCTATATTACACAAATCTAAACAATAATAGGTAGGTGACACTTTAAATACTATTTCACTCTAATGTTATACAATAGAACTTATATTAAGTTGGATTATTCAGATCAAAAATAGTTGGGGCAACTTATCAGCAAACTAGACTAGTTAGGGGCGGAACTAAACGCGTAAATCATAGCCAGCGGTTTACAGCGACATAACTTTGTTAACTACTACAATTTTTAATTGATTTGCGCTTGTTATACATTTTACTGATTTAATTACTCTATTTACAGTACATTTTCATAGTGTCTTTAATTTCTTAAGCTTTTCTGGCTCGTAAACAAATCTGCTATTAAAAAAAATGGTAGTTATAGAGAATATCGACAGAAGTGAAAACTTAGAACTTTTAGTATTAAAATTTGAAACTTCATAATGTTTGAATTAAAATACTATTTCAACAATGCACATTATATACACATTGAACTTTTCACTAAATCCATTCAATTTTACTTATAAGATATATACAGCACTAATGTTGCACAATACGTCAGCTGTATAGCTACAGATATACTGATAACCAGTCGGTGATGCGAACGCACGAGATTTCACCCATCCAAAAAGCGTCTAACGCGCACAGCGCACCACGGCCGCTGCGCATGCGCCAATCAGGAGCATGTCGGTGACGCCCATAACATTTTCCCATACCAAATAGTGCCCAACGCGACTAAAGAAGTTTTCACTTCAAAAATGGTTGGAACGGTCGTACACTTGCTTCATTAACTATGCCATTATGACGCCAATGTTCGACCATTGTGAGAAGATTGTAGTAGCAGATTTGGGATTCTGATGCTAAGTTGTTACTGTCGCCCGCCCACACCATACCATACTAATGGCCAGTTCCTATAATTTACTATTCATTCACTTGCCTTACCATCGGTTAAATTTTGAAATTAGTTGTATGGAGCTTATGTCACATTTTATAGTAAGGAAAATAAGCGGTCGGTAAGATATAGTAACCGGCCGTACGTCAGCCGATGCGTTACATAATTCGCAAAAAATTTAAATATATTTGTCTTTAAGAATATCTCCGTAAATATACACTATTCATATTAAAGTTTATTTTCATTTGACGGCCTCTGTGGTTGAGCGGGCTTAGCGTTTGCCGGCTTACCGCTCTGCAATGCAGAGGCTCCGGGTTCGATTCCTGGTATAGTAAATTTCGGAAACGTATTTTCTTCGTTATTTACTATGGTCTGGGTGTCTAGGATCGGCCCCAGAGTGGTCCGTTGTATATTACCCATAACACATGCGTAACTTGCTTAATTTGGGGATATACAGTGTGTGTGTTTGTCTGCCGATTTATTATTATTTATTATTATCTAATTAATAAATGAATCATACGACCTTGAGACAATTATAGTCCATACTAAAAATAGTACAACATTTATTAAAGACAATTATTATGTATGTATAGGTAGGTATACATAATTTTAAAAAGACTTGAGTTTGCGGATGTGAACTTTTATGTTGTGCAACGTCAATTCGAGATACGTAAAATTTTTGTTTCAAATATAGGAAGTACCTATTATATACACAATTATTTGGCAAATAAGGAAGGAAGGAAGCTCGTAGTCACATTTCACTAAAAGACTGCGAGAGGCTGCAATCCATTATTTAACGTCAAAACCGTTACAATTTCACTTCAGGGGTATTTATGGATTTCTCGACCAGTGCGAGTTCGCTTGGAAATTATTGTAATTATTCAAAAATATACAGCATGACGAACAAATAATGATAAGCTTTTTTTAAAACAGAATAAGAAATTTTGAAGTTAAAATAGTTAAGCAATTTCATAGGACCAAAAATCTATTTTATTTATGTACGTACGCCTTGTTAAAGAGACTATCTGTGTTTGTAGGAGTATCTATTTTAGTGCGTTACAGCGTTGGCCACCACTAAGATGCGTTGGTATAGTATTATAAGAATAGATACTGATAGATTTAGCGAGCTATTGTGCTTTAATATTTATCCAGATTGTTATAACACGTTTCGAAGTGGTGTACATAGAGTAGGACGTAGATTTAATTTTAACTTATATGTTATGACCTTTTTTTACGCTGTATAGGTTCGAGTTTGACCGACAGGCGACATTGCATCTGATGTCAGGTGGAAATGCAGTCTAGAATGGAACACGTTCACTTAGAGGTACCCGTGTACGCGAAACTTCAAGACGCCAAAATTGTATGTTTCGGGAAAAACAGACAGTAAAGAGTCTCACTCCTCAGCGGTAAATATTATAAAAGTCAGCTTGTTTGGTATTTTCACCGTATATCGGTGGCGTGAGCTTCAACAAATGTTCTCCAGTGGAACTTACTTTGAATAATACTTTTAAAATTGTATTTATATTAAGTATCCAGTACCAGGTAGGGTTCTCAACCGTCCAATAATATATAGGTATTGTATTGTATTGTATTATATTTTAGCCAATTGTACTATATGTTATAGAAAAATAGTATAGTACGAATATTTATATTTTTTTCCACATCAGGACAATGTCTGCCGGGCCCACTACTTTCGTTATGTTTTCTTTTTAAGGTATTTAATCTTATACTAATATATAAAGCTGAACAGTTTGTTTGTTTGTTTGATTGAACGCGCTAATCCCAGGAACTACAATGGTCTGATTTGAATAATTATTTCATTGTCAGACAGCCCATTAATAGGAGCGGAGCACCAATGAAGAATGTTTCAAAATCGGGGGTTTTGAAAACGAATTCCACGCGGACGACGTCGTGGGCACAGCTAGTCAGATATATCTTCGTAATAAAATTTATCATAAAGGAAGTTTAACCTGTTCTTTTTATAACTTGCTACCTTTATGTTATCTAGCACCTGAACTTCTTTTAATCAGTAAATTGATAGAACGATTAATCGCATTTAAATTGGCTCATTAGAATTCTTGTATTGAGTCCATTAAATTGAAAAAAATAATGCGAACTATTTTGTCTAATTAATATTCTACATATGCGCAATAAAAAAATTAAATACTTGTTTTTGAATAATAAATAAGTAACACACAAACTCAAAGTCAAGTCAACAAACTCAAACAAAAGTCGTGGTAGCGTAATGGCTAACGCACGCGTCCCAAACTCAAAGGGCGCGGGTTCGATCCTGGCCGGAACGCATGCACCACTTAGGCAGTTTTCTGACCTAATGTGCATATTGTTAAAATTACCACGTGCTAATAACGGTGAAGGAAAACATCGTGATGCAACCTGCACATCGAAATAACCGATGTGTCAAACCTGCCAAGCCGCCTTGGACAAGTGTGGCGGGTATACTGTCCGTTCCCTTATAGTGGGAGGCCCGAGCTCAGCACTCGGACATTTATGGGCTGCTATATTAACACACAAACTATGAATTTGTCAAATATATTTTTTCCAATGATTGGCAATTACAACGAATAACTTCCAATGCTCCTACCACCTTTAGAAAGAAAGAAAGAAAAACTTTATTCGAAGAAATAGCGACGTAATTACATTCGTTATACATTATTATACACAGAGCATATTTTGAGAATTTGTACGCCGCATTTTCAGCAAACAAGGTTTGCACTCAGCATATTGCTGTGCCGGAATTATATCCGACACAACGCTGATTTTTAGTGCAAACCTTCCTTTAAGCGTAACACCAAAACGACCCAAATTTGTTAATTAAATAATGAATAATAATAATAATTTATAAAACTAATTCTACTTATATAATATTTAATTAGTAAAAATAAATAAATACATTTTAATAAAACCAACAATAAATACGTTACTTCTAAATTAAAATTAAAATAAATAATCGTGTAACAAACTTGTATCGAAAACACTTGGTTGGGGTGCTTGCCGAGTATTACCAAATTCTGTGTGCCACGTCACTGACATGAGGCAACAAATGACATTTTACTTCATAACCTTTACGCAGATGATCTCCAAATTTACAGACATACCACTGTCGACAGACTTGCTGAAGCTATTAATCTCACTAATCGGGATTTACGTAATATATCTGATTGGAGTAAGGCATATGGACTAACTGTGAATCCTTCAAAAACACAGGTAATTTTGGAGGGTAGCTCCAGGGTGGTTTCCAGGATAAGGTATCCTTTGCTACCGCAGATTATCTTCGAAGGAGTTCTTATATCTTTTAGCGCCAAAGTAAAAAATCTAGGCGTTTATATTGATAGTCACCTCTCTTGGAGCCCTCAAATTCAGGAAGTCAGTAGGAAGATGTTTGCATCTGCAGCCGCACTTCGAAGTCTGCATAATTTCCTTCCTCATGCAACTAAAACTGTACTTGCACAATCTAGATTACGCCGATGTCTGCTATCTTGATCTTGCTGAAAGCCAACTATGTAAACTTGAGCGACTTCAAAACTTTTGCTTACTTTTAGAAGCAAAAGTTTACACAAACTCAAGTGGCTTCCAATACATCTTCGCCGGAATGCTCATATACTATATCTTCTGTAAAATAATACATTATTTAACCCTCAGACCCCTGCATACCTCCAGTAACAATTTCATTACCTTTATTCTGGTAGCTTAAAGTCTCTCAGATCCTCGGAAAATTTGTTACTTAAAACTCCTCTGCATACAACTAGCTTTTATGGCAAATCCTTCACAATCCAAGCAGTTCGTCTTTGGAACACGCTGCCTGTTAATATCAAGCTAGCCAAATCGCTGCCTATTTTTAATACATTTGTGAAGGATTATTATAGCTCCAATAGCCCAATTTAAGGATGCAGCAGTAGTTATAGTCATCTTTTTCTATTTATTTATGTAAGGGTATTTTAATAATATTTTATTTACATATACCGTATTAGTATAATTTTTATTAATGTATGTATATTATATCATTTATGTATACATTTACAACACACTGATTCGATAGTGAGAATAATGCAACATACCTCTGTTCTTATCAAATTTTTTGTCCATCCAAAGGTTGTCTGGAAGAAATTGCTAATAGCGATAAGACCGCCTATTGTAAAATTTTGTTTCTGTTAACTGTATCTTTTAAAGTACAATTAAGCATATTCATTCATTCATTCATTCATACAACGATTACTACAGCAGGAGTTTTATTTATACTTTACATACAATCTATTCCTTTATCATATACCATTGGTTGAAAATTGGCATTACTTGCATGGAGTTTATGTTAAATATTCACCAGTAATAATACAAAGGAATGTTTAGTTGATGATGAATGGTTGAAATTGTTGGTTAGCTCTGAAACTGCGGTCGGCCAGTAAATGCGCAAAACACTACTAGAGTACATTAGTAAGGTGAAACGTTTATTCGATGTTTTTGACTATATAGGAAATTATTAAAAAAAAATATTTGTGCAATTTTATTGTAACTCGAAAAATAAAATATTTTAAATACACGAAGAAAATTAAATTATATTATATATTTGTACTTATTTTAATAGGTTGGGGAAAAAGTATTTTCGCATATAGTACGTATGAACTTGTAATAAGATCTCTCTGGCTATACCATTTGTATCTGGCTGGTTTTGGTATCATTAAAAAGTTTTAATTTTATAGAAGACAATTCCAAATTCAAATTAGGAAAATATTTGATTTTCATTTGTTTTTCTTGTTGTTAAAATGAGTGAATCTAATGAAGAAATTCGATACATTTTAAAATTTTACATAAAAAAAGGTAAAAATGCAGCACAACCCGCGAAAAAAATTTGTGATGTTTACGGACCTAATGCAGTATCTGTGAGAGTAGCGCGAATTTGGTTTAAGCGTTTTCAATCCGGAAATTTTGATATCAAAGATGCACGTCGCTCTGGTCGCCCTGTTACGGACGAAATTGATGCCATTTTTGAAAAAGTGGAGCAAGATCGGCATATTAGTAGTTACGATGTAGCTGGAGAACTGGGAATTGACCACAAAACGGTTTTGGCGTATTTGAAAAAGCTGGATACACAAAAGTGCTCGATATTTGGGTGCCTCATGAGCTCACTGAAAGAAACCTAATGAACCGTGTACTCATTTGTGATTCTTTATTACGAAGTAATAAAACCGAATCATTTTTGAAGAAGCTGATAACTGGTGATGAAAAGTGGATCACGTACGACAAGAACGTGCGAAAAAGATCGTAGTCAAAGGCCGGTCAGGCTTCAACAGACTGTGGCGAAACCCGGGTTAACTCGCAACAAGGTGATGCTGTGTGTATGCTGGGATTGGAAGGGCATTATTCATTATGAGCTGTTACCGCCAGGCAGAACCATCGATTCTGAACTGTACTACGAACAACTGATGAGATTAAAGCAAAAAGTTGAGAGAAAGCGGCCGGAATTAATCAACAGAAGGGGTGTGGTTTTTCACCATGATAACGCTAGACCTCACACATTTTTAGCCACTCAGCAAAAATTACGAGAGTTTGGCTGGGAGGTGTTAATGCATCCGCCGTATAGTCCTGACCTTGCACCTTCAGATTTTCACCTGTTTCGATCTCTGCAGAATTCCTTAGGCAGTGTCAGGTTAACATCACGAGAGGACTGCCAAAATCACTTGTCTCAGTTTTTTGATCAGAAGCCCCAAAATGTTTATAGCAATGGGATCACGTCCCTACCTACAAGATGGCAAAAAGTTGTCCAACAAAATGGCACCTACATACTTTAGTCAAATGTAAATAAACTTTATAAAAAAACCTTGTGAATTTTTATATAAAATGCGAAGAAACTTTTTCCCCAACCTAATATGATACAGGTAAATTAGTTTCGAGACGTTTTTGCGTTTGTAGTATAGTATTTGTATATTTACAGGACATGTACACTTGAAATTAAGTATTAAAATTATGTTTAATATTATGTACCTGCCTATAAAAATATATTAAAAGTATTACTTTATTTATTCATGTGCTGACAGTACACTTACTACAAACGCAAAAACGTCTCGAATCTAATTTATCTGTACAGCATATTTAAATTTGTTTTATTTTTCGAGTATTTCTTTTATTATTCATCAAATACTTCCACAAACTCAACGCTGAAAAAAAAAGGATGCTAAGTTTTTTTTGTTGTATAGGTTCCGTTAGATCGCTCACTCCTCTAATATTCGATCACAGTCATATTCCCCAAATTTCAAACAATAGAAACTCCTGAAATATATGTTACAGACGGTCAAATTTCGTGAGATCATATGGGATTTTTCTTTAGGTATAGGTCCACCCTATGAATGACATACTGAATTTTGGTATAACAGAGGACGTATGTCAATGATATATTATTGTGATTTCAAATAACTGAGAGAGGTGAAAGAAAAGGGAGAGTCGTACCCTAAAAAAACATGCGTAAATATGCATATAAACTCTAAGAGCCCAGCCTTGTAGCGCAATACCTCATAAGGCTTAATGGCGCATGACCGCGCATGTCGTCCAAGATTATCCTTCTGTTGATCTTGAGACCGTTTGTGATTACTCACTGTCAATTCGCAGACACTAACATCGACACTATAAAATAGGTATCACCATCCTTCGTGAATCAAGTAAACAAATTAGTAGAGACATCAAAACCTATTTTATGTCCGTCATATAAAATGAAATGGATATTCTTGAAAACGCTTTGTCATCCTACGTAGTCACGGTTCTCGTCTACGAATAATTTCATACGAGAACATTCAGGTTTTGTAGAATATATCATAAAACATACATAACTAAGGTATATTTGAAATACAAGTAAGAGGTATCTAGTTTATGTGGCGTCTGGATAATATATTAGGTTGGGGAAAAAGATTCTTCGCATTTTATATAAAAATTCACAAGGTTTTTTTATAAAGTTTATTTACATTTGACTAAAGTATGTAGGTGCCATTTTGTTGGACAACTTTTTGCCATCTTGTAGGTAGGGACGTGATCCCATTGCTATAAAATTTTGGGGCTTCTGATCAAAAAACTGAGACAAGTGATTTTGGCAGTCCTCTCGTGATGTTAACCTGACACTGCCTAAGGAATTCTGCAGAGACCGAAACAGGTGAAAATCTGAAGGTGCAAGGTCAGGACTATACGGCGGATGCATTAACACCTCCCAGCCAAACTCTCGTAATTTTTGCTGAGTGGCTAAAAATGTGTGAGGTCTAGCGTTATCATGGTGAAAAACCACACCCCTTCTGTTGATTAATTCCGGCCGCTTTCTCTCAACTTTTTGCTTTAATCTCATCATTTGTTCGAAGTACAGTTCAGAATCGATGGTCCTGCCTGGCGGTAACAGCTCATAATGAATAATACCCTTCCAATCCCACCATAAACACAGCATCACCTTGTTGTGAATTAACCCGGGTTTCGCCACAGTCTGTGAAGCTTGACCGGCCTTTGACCACGATGTTTTTCGCACGTTCTTATCGTACGTGATCCACTTTTCATCACCAGTTACCAGCTTTTTGAAAAATGGTTCGGTTTCATTACGTCGTAATAAAGAATCACAAATGAGTACACGGTTCATTAGGTTTCTTTCAGTGAGCTCATGAAGCACCCAAATATCGAGCTTTTTTGTGTATCCAGCTTTTTTCAAATGCACCAAAACCGTTTCGTGATCTATTCTCAGTTCTCCAGCTACATCGTAACTACTAATATGCCGCTCTTGCTCCACTTTTTCAAAAATGGCATCAATTTTGTCCATAACAGGGCGACCAGAGCGATGTGCATCTTCGATATCAAAATTTCCGGATTGAAAACGCTTAAACCAAATTTACGCTACTCTCACAGATACTGCATTAGGTCCATAAACATCACAAATTTTTTTCGCGGCTTGTGCTGCGTTTTTACCTTTTTTGTAGTAAAATTTTAAAATGTATCGAATTTCTTCATTAGATTCATTCATTTTAACAATAAGAAAAACAAATGAAAATTACACATTTTCCCAATTTGAATTTGGAATTGTCTTCTTTAAAATTAAAACTTTTTAATGATACCAAAACCAGCCAGATACAAATGGTATAGCCAAAGAAATCTTATTACAAGTTCATACATACTATATGCGAAAAGACTTTTTCCCCAACCTATTATAATATGTCAAATAAATTCTATATGAATAAATAATCCGGGAGTTTCCCCAATTTACCCTTACACTTGTCTAGTTGAGGATCTTCTGTACATGTGATGAAATCAATATACGACAAAATATTATTTTTTATTATATTTTACATTGACTTATCAAAACTATTAATAACCGTTATTAGTTCTCATATTTACCGACCGTTCGTTTGCCTTATTATCGGTTAAAATTTGACATAAGCTAATAAGACATACACGTGAATGTTAAAATTCAACCGATGGTAGAGCAAGTGAATGAATAGTAAGATATAGGAAGCGGCCTGTAAAAATGACAATGTGTTTGTAGCATTTAACAATTTGAACATTACTAAAATGTAGATTAATTTGCCTGTTATTGCCTAAAGTTCTTAATCAAACCGGTCTTCGAGTTTCGAAATAAGGTCTTTACTATACTTTTTATTTCACAACAAGGCTTTCCTCTCGCAAGCCATCGAAACAAGGCACATGTATTCTGAATATGGGATAGCACTAAAATGCTTTAAAATCTTACACAAGAAACTCGAAAAATTATTAACTGATAATCCCAATAGATAATATTAGTATATGTATAATATATATTGCACCTCGACCTTCAAATAAGTCCGTGCATACTTTTATGGTCTTTCCAGACTAGTTGCAGGATAAAGCACATCTCCAAACAGTTCATGTATGTTAAATCGTCTGTTGAAGTTTGGTACAGGATTTAAAATAATATTAAAATTATTTTGCTTTAGAGCGCATGATGTAATGCGAATGTTTTCCTGTTTACTGTAGCGCGACCCTATGGAATAAAGGGCACCTGGTAACACAATACCAAGTCAATAGAGCCGTAGTTAGACAAAGTTATACACACGTACCAAAAATAAAGCATGTAATATTTTTTAGTTTAATTTAGGTTTTTATAATATTTAATTACATACATACATATTATCACGCCTATTTCCCGTGGGAGTGGGCAGAAACTATAAAACTCCACTTGCGACGATTCTGACAAACAACTTTCGCTTCATCTACTTTCATTAACCTCTTCATACATGCACGATTATTTGATATGCTTTTTACCTGACCTCGTTTTAACACTTCTGTTATTTGATCATGGTGTGTATGTCGTGGTCCACCGGTACCAACTCTACCATTCACAATACTGTCATACACTTGTTTTGTGATTCTATTTTTATCCATCCCCTCTTCATGCCCAAACCACCTTAACCCTTACAACACAACGTTCCCTTATTACACTATTCCGCATCATATCATTCATGTTTACCTCACATATACTTCTCAAAGCTCTCATTTCAACTGCATTTATTCTACTTTCTTGCTTTTCTCTGCCAAACCTAACTTTCACTGCCGTACATTAGTGTTGGCACCAACAACCCTTGATGGACAGCCAAGCGTGCCTTTACATAATATTTAATTTCCTTAGTTTAATCAATCAGGGTGGCACAAATTGGTTCAAATCATTTTTCTTATATAATAATAACAAACAATATAAAATAAATATGACTATAGATACTTATATACGTAACAGGCACACACACTCAAAGATGCTCGACATACATTTCAGTCTGTATGTATTTTTCGCAATGTTCTAATGAATACGGTTATATTTGAAATTCGGAAAACACTATATTTGAAACTCTGTAACCTAGCAGTGTATTATTAACACGGAACACAAAACCTTAAAGATCACTGTCTATCGATATTTTTTAGTCTAGTGTCAAACAAAGAGCCTTTGTACATTTCGAATATATTTTTTACCATATCTATGTAATTTTCGTGTAATCGCGAAAAGTTTACGTATTTCTAACAGAACTTTAATAGGTCTTAGGCATCCAGACTACTAAAAAATATCGTTTTAAATTTGTTTAGTTATTAGTCAATAGGCACTTGGCAGTCGAGCTTGTGGTGTTTTTCTTCAATTCTTCATCTTAGTGTGAATATCTATCTTCTTATCTCGACAGTAAGATGTAATATAATGTATAATGAAGCTTCCGTTTAAGAGCACGGGATCACCTATCCTAATTTTTTTATCTTTATTTTATATGGTTTTCTTTACGGTTTTATCGGCATTTACACCGTATGACAAACAGTATGTATGCCCATTACGGCATTAATCAAGTCTAGACTAACATTATAGCCCTCAAACAAATTTCAAATACCTATGAATATTTTAAAACGTATCTAATTCGTTTCGCATGAGACAGCTAGTTCTCATAGATATCGTCATTTACATTTCGTGATTTCATTAATATGATTAAATTAATGGTATGTTTCTTTGATAATAGAAACAAGTTTTTGAAATAAGCGCTTAAGGATAAAAATTATTTGAATTGATATATACAATTGTATACACAAATTATTACAGTTATTACACAAACAACCGATGTGTCAGCCCCTTCTAAGGTACTTATAACTACAAAATGTTATTAGTCCCAAAAGCATCACGGGATGTACACGCTTCAGTGGAAAGGATGTGGACATTTAACCATTCAAATGGAAAGGAAGCGGTAAGTTTTATGTTTATCAACTTGTTTTATCATCGTTCACTGTAAGCCGTTCAGCAGTCTTACAGGTAATAGATAGATAGATAACACTTTATTATACACCAATACAAAAATGAACTTAAAGACTAAAATTATATCTAGTTGTGTATAAAGGGCGGTCTTATCGCTAAAAGCGATCTCTTCCAGACAACCCCTGATTAGGTATTTAATAATAAAAGAATATATACAGGTAATGTATATATTCTTTTATTATTAAATACCTAAACTATTCAAACAGCTTGGTTAGCAAAATTTTCGACACAGGCCCTATTCCTTTTTTCGGAATAAAATGTAGCTTTTATTTTTCTTTAATTCAATAATCGCCAAACAAATACACACATTGTATATCCCCAAGTTACGCTGGTGTTATGGGTAATATACAACTGATCACACTCTGGCGCCCATCCCATACTAAATAACGGAAAGTTAGAAATAGATAATAGAAATTTACCATGCTAGAAATCTAACCCGTAACCCTTTGCATTGCAATGAGGTAAGCCGGCAAAGACTTAAGCCCGGTTCCTATATCTTACCGACCGTTCATTTGCTTTACTATCGGTTAAGATTTGATATAAGCTCCAAATTGAATTGACATTGGATATATATCTAATGTCAATTCAACCGATGATAGGGCAAGAGTATGAATAATCAGACATAGGAACCAGCCATTAGTCCACTCAACCAAAGGCCTTCGCTGTTTTGTTAGATTTATAAGTAGTATAATAGCTCAAATGCTAAAGAAACCAATATAACTGCGAGACTAAAATATGCAAATTGCCTGCTATTAGCACCGAAAGACGTGTTCCTTTTTTAGGAAACATTTGTATTTGTACGTCCTGAAACGCCGCAAGCAATTAGAACTTGACAAAATGAGATTGATTTGAAACGTTTTGGCGAACGAAAAACCTTTAAAAATACTTGATTAATTGACTATATCGTAGAAATTGGATTAGTGGTTAAACGGATCAAGCAACTGTAGAGTTGAGACGATTACTTAGAATTTATATGGAAGAAGACTAGAATTTACAATCGCTAAGTAAAAATTAGATTCTAAATAAACTTATTAATCTGAGATTTCTTGAGGGCGATACTAGTCATTCTAATTTTTTATGAGAAACAGGCATTAACATGTTATTTATTAATATTGGCAAAGCATAATCATCATAGAAAACTGCTTGAGTGAAGTTTATTTCTTAATTTCAGAAAAAGGTATTCACGACTATTATTAATGATTAATACTATATTTGGTGACCAGTTTGAGTCAATTAGGGATTATAAAAGCTTTATACAAAGACTCGTATGTTACGGTTACCAGAACTTTATAGAAAACGAGTCCTACCTCTTCGTCGAGTCGAACCTCTCTTTAATACAAGTCGACGATAACGCCTTAATAAAACCAATTCTATCAAAATGTATGTATATAATATAAAATCAACAAATGTTACAATTCATATTCTAGAATCATATCTTTGCTCTACCGAATGACGTATTGTGAGTTATGACATCGTCTGTCGTATATCAGGAGCCGATATCAGACAGTCGGGCGCACACATACACAGCGGAATTCCAAAGAGCTTGCTCAGCGGTATCGAGTCGCACATACCAATAATCGCGCCCGGCTTCTTGGTTAACTGGAGTACAGGATAGGGGGAGATTTATAAAGGCTTGTTCACAAGTAACGCACATAATTCCTCCTTTTTATTCATGACTTAATATAATATAACCAAGAAGTGTAACAAACATAGTTATGAATAAGTTTATGAGTCACATAGGCGTAATATGTATTAAATTTTGTTAGCAGAACAATTGTTTTTTAATTGTTTGCATTTTGTTAGTGTGGATAGCATAGTGCTGATTTACAAATCAGAACTGGCGCAAACTAAGATGTTATGTCTAATATTTTTAATTATTCTCTATCTCTACCTATTTGGTCTATTATTTAATATGTTCATAGGTATAGGTACATTGGTGCATATTCTTAGTAATAAGGTATTTTTAATAATGGAGCTTGTTTATAAAGTGGGGCAACTATAGGAGTTTTACCCTATAGATATGTGTTCATATTCCATCTACGAGTAATTAAGACTTTAGTTTGATGGTTCGAATTAATCCTTATGATGTTTAGAGATAAGAGAGGCAATACGTTCATTAAAATGCACTTATCGTTACCATCGATTTCTTCTAAGATCTAAAATACAGTTTCCTATTAGCATGTTCTTATAAGATACTATTTATAGAAGTAGTATTTGTATGTTTATTACTGTTAGTAATTTTTTTTTAATGAGTTGATTTATTTTAACTGAATCCTTCTTTTTTGTCAGAATAAGCATTCATTCAATCTAAATGTAGTATATGAGGTACACGATGAAACAGATCAGAAGAAATATTTAGAAATACCAGAAAATACATTTCGACCGAATACGATTGTATGCTTACTTAATATTACATAATATTTAATTTGTCATGCATTATTTCAGAAGGTAGACAGATGACGCAACACAAAACAGAATTATACATACCGAAAATATGCTAATTGTAATATTGTTACTGCATTGTCTCGTACATTGTATGTACTTCGAGTAAATAGATTAAGTAAATTGATGCTTATATATCGCTGAATATTTAATTTTGGATAACATGTTGTTTACTGAAATTTAATATTTTATTAAATACTGATGGACATCTTTGGGACAAATTGTATAAACATGTGAAGATACTTGGATGCACTATAATATATATATATATATATAAGTATGTGTAGACTTACTTATAAGTAAGTCTACACATAGTTCATGCTTATAGTATATCCAAACGCTTATTTCCCACAGGTGTAGGTAGGTGGAGATGATGGATTTCCAATTGCTATGATCTTCACATACATATTTTGCTTTATCTACTTTCACTAATCTCTTATTAATTATTATATAAAACAAAAATTATATACCGCTATAATATTTTATATTAGTTTTCTAGGATCACGAGGGTAGCCTGGAAGCGATCGCATTCATCGATAAGACCGCCCTTTGTTCAATAACCTAATTGTGACCTAATTTTATTTTATGGTGAACAGTAGTGTCTAATTCATTCATTATTACTTATCTAAATAAATAAATACTAATTTTTATTTTATACAATATCTAGGTATTTGCAACATGTTTGAGTTATATCATGACAAATGTTACAATTTTTTTTACTACAATGACAATGTACTCTGGAATCATCCATGTGGATAGACTTAATTAATTGAAAAATATTGTAATAATATAATCGTTGTAGCTAAAAAATATGAAAATGTGTGTCTATATATACATATGAAAGGTTTTTGATTCCTTCTTTACAGCGTTGGTAATAAAATGATTTTGTATCCCCAATGTGCCATTTGTCCCAAAAAATGCTGTAAGCTGTAATGCTTTAAAAGTTTAAAATACGTAAATTACATTAGATTAAATATGCAGTTAGTTCTTCTTCCACTCTTTATCCCATTATTTAGGGGCGGCGGGTCTCCTCACTTTCCTGCACCAAATCATACTATCTTACGTTGTCGGTTCGAGCACTTGGGCTTTCCTTGAGGATTCTCTGAACGTACCACCACCAAGTCAATGACGTAAAGCATTGGTTATGTAAAATAAACTCCTGTCTGAAAGAGATCGCTTTTTAACAATGAAGCCCTTTGTGCATAATTAGATACGGTTTTAGTCTAAGTTCATTTTTGTATTGGTGTACAATAAAGAGTTATCTATAATAAAACTTCGTTTTAACGGTTTTGAGCACGGTTAAAACGTAATTTTAATATGTGTACTAGTCGCGAGAACTTGAGAAAATACTAAGAGTTTTTTATCTATCTATTAACTTGTCTTTTGTTGCCATGCAACTGCTAACGGTATCAATACGATACCAATTTCGACAGTACAGCGCCTATCGTAAACAGCTCACGCGACATATGCTCCCACCCTTATATGGTTATTACCGAGTCGGTTCGCGTAGCCGGAGATCACGTACGGGACCGGTCGTCGTGAGAGCCCGCCCCCACTTCGCCTCGGCCCGTGTTAAATTACCGAAAGGAGACGGCATTTGATCACACCCCGGAGCGACGAATAAATTACTTATAGGTAGGTACGTAACCAAAAAGTGCACCATCCAGATTACGGTGTACAATTGTATAGAATAAATGTGGTCATGTCGCATTTAATAGTAAGCTAGTGGCAAAGGCACTCGTGTTTCATAAAAAAAATAACAAATCGTTGAAGACAGCAGACAGACTGACGGCCCACCGAATTTAAAGTGGTTACCGTCGCCTATGAACATTTGCAACACCAGCGGTGTTACCAAAGTAGTACCAGCTTCGAGGAAATTTAACGAAACTTGTCTTTAAAAACCCCATAATTATGATAGTGCCGTGAAGCATGCACCTTTTGGACAGTTTTTCTGAACATAAACCCCGCGCTGACGGCGAAGGAAAATATTGCAAGAAAACTTATCGTATCATATAATACCAATACGTGGAACTCGCCAATCCACCTTATAAGCGTGGCTGGTATACCATCTGTACTAGTAAAACTTAGTGACCAGCAGTTTATGGACTCACATTATTGCTATGAATTAATTGAATTGTGTGAAGGATGATTTATGGTTTGACAAAAGACGTATCTGAGATCAGAGAAAAGACATTGTGCTGACTCTAAATAATTAGAATAAGCTAAAAGAAAGGAGAGGTTATTACTATATAACAATTAGTAAGTGTTAATACTATTCATGGCCGGTTCCTATATCTTACCGACCGTTCATTTGCCTTATTATCGGTTAAAATTTGACATAAGCTCCATAGAAATAATGTCAAAATTCAATCGACGTTAGTAATATATAGAAACCGGCCATGAAACGCATTTGTAAGCGCATAACGTGGATGTAAAAAAATATAACAAAAATACAGTATGTTGTATTTTAAAATATATCCAAAAATAAAATAATAAGCCAATATAAAACCTTGAACTCGTGTCGAACGTTTGCTTACCTTGTAAAGGGGTAACACACCCTTACGACCGGCGGAAGTCAGTTAATTGGTAGTTATTTCCACATATCTTCAAAAGCTAATAAAGTAGTTTCAAACATTTAGCGCGTGCCCTTCAACGTATTATTATAGTAGATTATTGAATTCGGTATTAAAGCCTTATTTATCAGATTGTAAACACAAAGCAATTAAAATTTAACTTTATATACGCACATGTATCTTAACATGGACATACTAACACATTTGTTTTCCATAGAAGTATGTATGTACAAGACCAGATCTCCATTTGCTAGCTTGCATCCATTTCTCTTTGACTAACTACTTCCGTTAACATCTTTCATAAACGACGATTCAAAGCACTTTTACGAGAATTTTAATCAGAACATTTGCAATTTGATCGCGGTGAGTATGTACATTCACTTATTTCCTTACTTTTTTACCATCCCTTCTATATTCCTAAACAACCTTAACATTCCTTTTTATCGGTTTGATAAGTACTACACATCTTTCTCTCAAGTTGATATTCCGTGTTTGTTTATTACAAAAGCAAGTTCACGTGCTCACAAATGATAATAAGAGTGTAAATACGTGCCTAAAATTGTTACTCTTGCTTAATCAAATTAAAAAGTATAATAATTATTTTTTTTAAATTCTAATTAATTCAAGTTATGATAATCAACACGTCCCTTGCTGTTATTAATCAAGACGTGTACGTTATTTATATTTCTAGGCACGTTTCGTTTTGTGTTCAATAAGCTTATTAAATGCTCGGAGATAAGATTAAATATTTGAATGTGACATTCAAAGTGAACGTTTATGTACATATATAACAATTAGAGATGTCACGAATATTCGGCTGCTATTCGGTATTACAGCTATTCGGCCACTTTTTTAACTATTCGGTATTCGGCCGAATGTCTAATACCGAATTGTGACAATAAGTACATATTCCTCAAAAAGGTTTTTTCATTCACAAATTACTGACACAAACTAAGTTTTAACCGTTGTAAATGCGATTTTAATTAATTTTTCATTTTAATCTTACGTGTCGGCCAGTTTTAGAAATGCCATGATGAATTAAATAAAAATATCCAGTTTCGCCCGAATATACGTACTCATCTTTGCCGAACATACGGCACTTCGGCCGAGAACATGCCCGAATATTTGCTATTCGACCAACACTATTCGTGGCGTCTCTAATAACACTGTTTAAATACCTAAAGTATACATCAACGTTTTGGCTAGTCAATTCGATTTGTTGCATGTTTCGCGGCTGCGATGGGCGCGTATTAAACCGCACAGTATTATCGCTATTCATACTTCGGCCATGCGAGGCCGGGCGGCCCCATTCAGCTGTCACAAAACGAAACTGAATGCCATGTCATCTAGACTTGGGTAGCTCGCGGATGAGAGATAAAAATGAGCTATATCCCTATGTATATTAAAACTTATCTCTCATTCGCTCAGTTAGTAAACATATAGCTCAACGGCTCCTGACTGGCCGATTGACCGAGCATCAATCGGCTCACCAGCTCAATCAGCTCAATTGTCAATACGTACAGTGAAAATAGATCTTTGTGTCTATAAAATATTCTATAATCAGCTCTATTACCATCAGTCAGATAAAAAAATGTTTACATTAGTGGGCATACGAATTAAAATTTCGCCGTGCACGTCACAACACGGCTGGATCTAGCTCTTTTGGCTATTGAAAAAGATAGAGCCAGAGGTGTCGCTGCGATTTCTATTGTCTCTGTTGAGTTAAATGAGCTAAAGGAGTAATACAGTTCTTTATAGTGAAAGAGCTATATCTATCTATCTCTTTTCTGTTTAGTGAACCATTTTGCACAAGTCTAAACTGAATGCCATTTCATCTCAAGATGCGCCGCTCGCCGCAGATCCGAGGGGTCGACCGTGGGGGCGACGGGTGACGTACGAGGGGCGGAGGGGGGCCGGGTCTCCGGCTGCCCGGCAACTGCGCCATATCTCGCCGCGCACGTACAACCAGACAATCGCAATTATTATTAACAGATATATACGTTTAATGATCGTGTATGTGTAGAGTGCAGAGGGCCAAGACAGAGATCAAGCGGTCCGATGTGACGTAAGGGCAGTTGCAAACAAATAAGCGACAGCGAAACGCAATTACTTTTTGCGGAATAAATACTACTAACCGTTTACAAAACAGATCTCTATTTAACAAGCCTGGTCACCAATTATAATGGAAGACATTTCTGCAGTTGTCACAAATATTTTTCCAGTATAAATACCGCAAAAATAATACCATTTACAAAACTGAGTGCCTAAAGAGGAAACACGACAAGTATTACTCTCCGTGGGAATGGAAAAAGAATACTAATTCATGCGGCCGGGCGGCCTGGCGTAAGAGACGACAAAAGAGCCTACAGCAGGGTAACCTACAGGGGGGTAGGGTATTTACCTATCTGGGTGGTTACTACCCCTGGTCTAGAGTATGCCGCCATAACAAACTTAGTTGTGTTCCGACATCAGTGGCCAGGTTCCAGTTTCTCCTTCAAGGCCGGCATTACTAATGTCCATAAGCGACGTCAACCACTTTCCATCACAGTTGAGCCGTCAGCCCATCTGCTGTGTTTCAGCAATAAAAAAATATTAACAAAGTGGAATTTTATGCTATATCTTACAACTAACTACCAGTAGATATATGTGTGTCAATTTCACAAAGCGATTCAGCAAAGGCAACCGTTTTAGGTCCTTATTTATCTCTCTCTCTATTTATCAAGCGTGGTCACCATTTGTAATAGAAGAAATTGTTGTGGTTGTGATAAATATTTTGTAGTATCAAGGCAGCAAACGAAACTACCACAGCATAGACATTCAACTGTATCACAATTACCTCAATTCCAATCACATCAAAACACGAATATTACAAACCCCCGACTTTGACAGTACGAAAGTTACATCAAAAACCAAACAATAAATAACTGTACCTACTTTGTCAAACTTTATTTAAAACAATTTATCTCCTGAACATCGTATAGGTAGGTATCTACTGCGTTTTGTGTGCGTAACCCATGTCTTGAAGTTGGATTAGCGTAGACCGTGTATGGATAGTGTAAAACAGTGTTTACTTCGTTCTCGTGTTTGTGAGAAGTTATTATTGGACAGTTAAGACAAATCTGTTGTTTGGGTGCGAATTAACGAGAACACGAGTCTGTGAGAGTAGCGTGGTGCACAGTCGTATGAAGTACATAACAGCTTAATCGCGATTCACTGAGCTGTAAATGGTTAATTTCGATTAAATTCGATTCTCATTGCAAACTTTAAAACTATAAAAGTAACGATATTCAAATCCCTAAATTCATAATTTGGTTATACTAACTATACTTAAGTATATAACATGTGAAGAGTCGTCCAATTAATTAATCTATAATATTGTAAAAATATAAACATACCGTGTCTGTACATTGAAGCTATTTAAAAAAAAACTAAACTAAAACGATAGCTTACATTATTTTTTAAATGCTGCGATACTTCCCGTCCACGGAATCCCGCGGTAGTTTAAAGTCGAGCGTTAACGAAGTCGCGGGCATATTCTAGTATCTAATAAGAATACACCCTTAATCTTAGTTTCCGAGTGTAGTGCTCAATATAGGCAGAGATATATTGAAATTTCCATCTCTTTGTTTACCTCTACAGCACACACAGCATCTATGCAGATGCACACAGGCGTGCATTTCGTGCAAATCGCTCATAAAAACTAATGTCATTAGTAACATACATATAAGGCGTTTCCCCTTTGAAACGGAGACTGCGTTGCTTTAAGTAACGGACCATGTCTGACTACGCTCATAACTCATACAAAGAAAGACTAATAGTTGTGTCGTACAATAATGAAAGCTGCTTACTTTGGTCGATGACACGTTACGCTCGCGTGTCAACGACACGTTTTGTCCGCATCAAACTTTACACGGGCAGTGTTAGTGAGCTAGAGACGGGTGTACAATAGACGGGCATTGTTCGACATAGGCCAGATGTTCACCATCATTTCCTTAAGTTGTCACGCTCAGATACGCAACGGTTCTATAGAACGATTATTCCGCGTACTACTTGGTAAGAATCTTCCTCTAAGGTTTTCCTTCTTTCTTTTCCTCCTTTCTGAGCTATGTATGATATAAAGGGCGACATAAAATTTGTTCGGCCGGCAATGCGTTGGCGACGCTCTAAGTATTTTAAATGTCCACTGTGGGCACATCACGGATTGTGTTCAATCCGAGTTGTATAAATAATGATCTCCAATTACCATTACAAATATAATGTATTAGTTTTAGATTGAGTACATTTTTATGTGCTGGATATTACAAGTTAGTAAATTGTAAAATAAAACATAAAACCAAAACAAATCATTTGACATTGATGTTACTTACATCATTGAAAATACGTGGATACAAATTAAGAGAGAAATTACTTAAGGAGATGTTATTTATTACTCAAGAGTAAATATAACACTTAAAAACAATTCTAGTCATAACAAAGACAGGTAACAAGAATAAATTAATGTAATGTTGTACACATTACATACTGTATACGAAGTTAACAAGATTGAGCCGTACATATTATTAATAGTAGGAACTCAAAACATCACAGAGGCTTCGGATTTATTAGACAATTTATGGTTAACACACCGCAACGAATTCATAATACACGTAAAGTAAGAGAGAAAAAATATTACACCTTACATATTAATAGTACCATATAGCAGGAGCGTAAATAAGATAGAGGCGCGAAATACTTGTTTTTATAGTTTTTTTAATTGCATGAGTTCAGCAGACAGATGATGGTAACCGTACTATCGCCTATGGACATTTGCAACACCAAAGGTGCTACGAATAACTTGCTGCTCTCTAAAGCGGAGACTGGAGCCTGGTCACTAATGGTGGAACAAAATTAAGAGTTGTTATGGCGGCATACTCTAAAACAGGGATGGTAGCAATCCAGAATGGCAAATACCCACCCTACTGGCAGTGGGTTGTTTTGTCGCCTCTTATGACAGGCCGCCCGGGCGCAGGAAATTGTATACTTTCTCCGTTCCTGCGCGGCTGTGTGATGATAGTTACGGTAATGTATTGTTTTTAAAGATTAGAATAGTTTTTCCGCCACAAAATTGAAATATTCCAGTAATTGTATATCCGGTCTTTTCCTTAGAACTACCGCAAGTCCCCCGGGATATAAAGTACCGCATATTTTAAGTCAGAAAATTGGAATTTAGTCTTATAATCGGTAGACAAACACACACATTGTATATCCCCAAGCTAAGCAAGTTACGCTTGCCAGTCTGGTTGGCTACCACACCTGGTTTAGAGCATACCGCTATAACAACCTTGAGTTGTGTTCCGGCATTAGCGACCAGGTGGTTCCAGTCACCCTTTAGAGAGCAGCAGCGCATTTGTAGCACCTTTAGTAACCGCTTTCCATCACAGTTGGGCCGTCAGCCTATCTGCTGTACTCCAGCAATAAAAAAAAACACCAGAAAAACAAGTACAATAGACGAGTACATGGGTATTGTCTCTCCAAAATATCTTGAAAGCCAAAAGGCACACACATCTAGATTTACGCTAAGACAGTACAAATCTAAATTCAGGATTTATAATAATAAATCTAGTCATGAAAAATAATCACACATTATCTAAATCGCTACAATAGATTCTTGGTTCTAAATTCCATTATTTATTAATGATATTGACTGAGATGTGGCCGACGTCTCAAGCATACTGGCGTTTAAAGATTCAATTCGAAAGTTTTTCGTCATGAAATCTTTTAAAATACATAAAAACCTATAAGGCATCCAATGGTCCCCTATACATATTCATGTAATATAATATAAAATAAAAACTACAGATGCATCTATTTTTACCAGAAACAAGTTATTAATTGGGTTCCACTATGTCTCTATAATCGAAATTCACGGTCGTTACGAATAGTGTGGGTTTCAAAAAAGCAATAAAATGTATGAAATAAAACTTACTTTGTAATTAGTCCACGTTTATGTATTTCAGTCCTTAACCTGAAAAAGCAACAAAAATAATAAATATTATTTAATAAACTTGAGACACATTCGAAATAGTTTACTTTTGCTAACTCAGATTTATAATGCTTGGTTTTAAGAGATCTCAGAATCCCGACCGTTCTAATTTAGCACCAGGATGTCCTGGAGCCGTCAGTCTCAATTCAATAAGTTAATGTACAAAGTGAAATAAAACATTTATAGATGGCTCAAGATTGCGTTTTAAATAAAGTGGCATACAATTATTGTCAATACGAGCCCATAAATAATGTTTCTAGACTCGGCGTCTTTTTTTTCTAAGGAACGGGCTGATGTATCAGCTATATATACTTGTCTAAGAAGGATTGGTGGATTTGTACATCAATAATTTCTATTTCCTCGCTATTTTTTTTTAATATCAGTTTTGACACGTAATATGTATATTATGGTGTGACAAATGCCAAAATAAAGGAGTATTGAAGGAAAAGATATATCGAACCCAAATAATTCGGAGAAGGTGCAATAAAAGGGGAGAGAGAAATTAGACGACAATAATATGCTGGCAACCGAAGGTGGAAATATCGTTATTAATAAGTTGCGATTACGTATTCTCATATATTTTCGACTAGCTGCGCCCCGCGGTTTCACCCGCGTGGTGATGGAAAATCGTTATATTTTGGATAATTCACACTATATCTTTATAAATTATAGCCTATGTGTTATGATGTATAAGCTATATTATTGTAAAGTTTCAACAAAATCCATTCATTAGTTTATGCGTGAAAGAGTGACAAACATACATTCCACATCTATACTTACTACCTTCGCGTTTATAATATTAGTGGGATTTGACAGCACGTTTCGATGTGTATGCCATTATTTTATTTGATATATGGTTTCAACGCAAATGACATTTTTATTTAGCCAATGCCAAAGTTGAACGATGAAAAGGTAGGTGGAAAAGAAAAATATATAAATCTAAGTCTGGCCAGTGTTTTACACTGTTAACTGTTAAATATTATCTGCAAAAAGAGACAACAGAGGGACACTAATACACGCAAACAAAAGAAATCAAATTGCGATAATAATTCGGACCAATCAAAGGGAGAATGGCCAAATTGATCGGAAATATTTGAGGCGGTGGTTTTACATTTGACCCAATGCCGCGCCGTTTGTCCCCCGCACTTGGCCCGGCTGGGCGGCGCGGACCGGGAGGAGAATGGGGTGGCACGAACTACGAACGAAATGGACAATGCGCATAAAAAATCAATAAAAGCCGGGCACGGCCTTCGCCGAGGTCGACCGGCGGCCGGGATCACCGGCCACATTATGAAATATTGAAACAACGAAGATCTTCACAAGTTTTAGGCGAATTTAAACAACTCCGCTTTGAAAAACTTTTTCTTTAGCTTTGTAACGAACAATTTTTCATTCCATTCTGGTTTTTTTTCAAGCTTTGAAGCTGTTTTTATGAGTAGGAAAACGGTAAAATTTACATTGTTATCATTGAACGATTAATCACGAAATAATTTTGGGACATGATATTTATTTGCAAGAAATATTACGAAATGGTCTCAAATATAATTACCGTACTACATATTTAGATCTTTATTTTTATGATTGCACTAATTTCTCACATTAGTCCCAGTCCTGGAATAGGCTCTCCCATTTATACATAGGGACGCGGACACTATATCCGCCACGTTTGTCCAAGGCGGCTTAGCGGATTTGACACATTGGTTATATCTCGATGCATAGGTTTCATCACGATGTTTTCTTATAAGTACAGTTAACAGATGGTAATTGTAACAATATGCACATTAAGCCAGAAAACTCTCTAAATGATGCGGGCTTCCCGATTATAATTCGAACCCGCATCCTTTGAATTTGTAACGCCACTGCAAACACTGACCTAACACGTCTATATCGAGCCTTTACCGCCATTTTATCATAAGCGACATTTGGACTTAGAATATTTTTTGTTGCAAAAGGTATTTTAAACTATTATTATGCTTTAAGATTTTCAGTTTTTTGATTCAGTGCGGTCTCATCTAACTAAAACTGAAAGTCTTAAAATAAAATAACAAAAAAATATACTTAGGCCCAAATGTCGTTTACGATAAAATAGCGGCAAAGGCTTGACATGTACTTATAATCAAGAAATAAATATCTACATAATTTGTTGTTCTGTCTCATACCTATCCAATCCTAACTAATATTATAAATACGAATGTGAGTAGTTTGTTTACACGTTTTGACGCCTTAACTACGCAACAGATCGTTATGAAATTTTGCATTCACATTGTCAGGGGTAGTATATAGAAAAGGACATTTTTTATGTGTTGTTCTCGTGGTTAGTTCTATCTCCGGTAGATGGCGTTACGGTTGTTTTGAATTAGAAATTAAGTTTGACATTCCTAACGACATGTGGGATTACTAACGGCTGGTTCTCCACTCTGTTTACAAAATTTACATTAAAGCGTACGAGGACGCGGGCAAAAGCTAGCTAGATACAGGTACCATATTAAACGTAAAATAACACCAAAAGACATTTGATTAGAACACTCGAAACGAAACCTTTTTTTATTGAACATAATTTCACGCCAAATTTACCGTAATGGAAAATCTATTAAGAGAATAACTACAGACACAAAAGCATAAATTCGACAATTGACTCAATAGTAACAAAGGCGTCAAGGTTGCACATAATGAGTCAATAAATGACGCAGTTTATTGACAATATAATAATATTTGTGTTATCAATATTAATATCGATAAGAATATGACCAATAACTTTTTTTTCATCAAATCACAAAATATTTTCTTAAGTTTTCGGGAATAGTATACATAATAAAACTAAGTTTTAAGTGCGGTAATTTATTTGTTTTTTATTGTTCCGACGTTTCGGCTACTTTTCAGTAGCCGTGATCACGGAAGACAAAGTGTCAATGAGTATTGTTAAAGTTTTATTTAGCCTACCACCAACTTCGTTTACCTTCGTTAAATTTACCACCGCTTCGCAACATGTTGTGGCTTGAAGAGAAGAAGCCGGGCAAGAAACTCTTCAACAAACATGCCTAGCTCTAATAATTTTGACGGCCTCTGTGGTTGAGCGGACTAAGCGTTTGCCGGCCTACCTCACTGCAACGCAGTGGCTCCGGGTTCGATTCCTGGTATAGTAAATTTCGGAAACATATTTTCTCCGTATATAAGTTTGTTACTCGATTATTTATTTTAATTTTAATTTAGAAGTAACGTATTTATTGTTGATTTTATTAAATTGTATTTATTTGTTTTTACTAATTAAGTATTATACAAGTAGAATTAGTTTTATTAATTATTATTATTATTCATTATTTCATTTAATTAACAAATTTGGGTCGTTTTGGTGTTACGCTTAAAGGAAGGTTTGCACTAAAAATCAGCGTTGTGTCGGATATAATTCCGGCACAGCAATATGCTGAGTGCAAACCTTGTTCGCGGAAAATGCGGAGTGCAAATTCTCAAAATATGCTCTGTGTATAATAATGTATAACGAATGTAATTACGTCGTTATTTCTTCGAATAAAGTTTTTCTTTCTTTTCTTTCTTTCTCTCTCTGTTATTTACTATGGTCTGGGTGTCTGGGATCGGCCTCAGAGTAGTCCGTTGTATATTACCCATACCCATAACACAAGCGTAACTCGCTTAATTTGGGGATATACAATATGTGTGTTTGTCTGCCGATTATTATTATTATTATAATTTTATATAATATTAAAATGGGTAAGCTAAAAATAAATTGTCAACCAAGTTGGTTTGTGTTCGGATGCACGCAGAAAGAGCTCAGTGTCTTGAGGTCTGGCAGTTCGTTTTTGCTGGGTTTGGCTTTTAATAGTTTTGATGACTGTTAGGATGTGTAAATATCTCAAGTTTGAAATAAAACTATGCTATTACGATTTCAGACGAACTATGTACCTGAGAAACATTACTGTAACTCGAAAATGTACATTTTATACAAGAGCTGATTAATATCATTTTATAGCTACCTGTAAGTATAAAACTAAAAAAAAACATTTCACAATGCACTGATTACTATAAAATTATATATCTTTTCTTTCTTGCATAATGTAGGTTTTAGAGTTAACGCTTCTCAAGTACAAAACTTAAATTACGCATGTTACGACTGGAGATGCAAAATGCAGTCCATCGGTATAGTTATAGAAATATACAAAACCTATAGATAGTTCCCTAAATACATAGGGCTATATTCGAATAATGCTATAGAGGAAAGATATATATGTAAGCATTTATAGAATTCTTTAAAAAATTGGCTATAGTTCAAAGAGTTAACGCCGCTTAAATCAGTGCCAGATGCAATATTTTTAGATGGCAGTTGTGACAGAAGCGTATTGGAAACGCGTAATAACTAAAATTGTCTTGAC
This sequence comes from Dendrolimus houi, assembly GCA_039645545.1. Classification (NCBI taxonomy): domain Eukaryota; kingdom Metazoa; phylum Arthropoda; class Insecta; order Lepidoptera; family Lasiocampidae; genus Dendrolimus; species Dendrolimus houi. The sequence continues at coordinate 4,287,711 of CM077139.1, read as the reverse complement.
GAATGCCAAATATAAATTAGAAGAGGTTGGTTTAATGTCACACTGTCACTATGCAACTGTTTGTTATCCCCTTATGTCATTGATACTAGTACTGCTAGCGAAATTTAATTCGCGTTGCCACGACAACGTGTTAGTGAACTGCAAAGACGAAACAAACAAACAAAAGACATGCCCGCAGTTCCACCTTCTTGGCTATATTTGTTTAGCCCCATGGAAACGATGTCATTTATCGGGTTAAAAAGTATCCTTTGAGTAAGGTATAAGTAGCTGTGTCGATTTTCTTTTTAGTTCGTGTACGTTCAGTAGTTTTCACGGGATGACAACAACTAAGAAAGACCGACCGTCAAAAATTCTTAAAGTTGAATGTCCGCATTAGCCCCCTTGATTTTTTTCTTATTTTTAAATCCCCCAACAGAATATTATTTATAGATTATCATTTTGACTTGAGATATGCGTGAACATTATATTGAGTAACACAGGACAATCTATGTAGTGTCCAGCCTTCGTCTTATAATAAGAAAATTCACTCTAAAATAAATCCATCAAAAAATCCGGCTTTGCTGTTATTTTTTACTTTATTTCTAAATCTAGGCTTAAGTTAGCGTTTAATCACAATATTGCCTGATGGAGCACGTTTACCTAGAACATACCTATTCACAGGGCACTTATAATTCCTAACTTTACTCTATATTTAATCTTTACGTATCCATTTCACGGAATAATTATGGATCACGAAACAGCTGAATTTCTTCGAAGTTATTGATAGATAGTAACAATAGTAAGTAATGAAATTAGGAATCTAGGATCTTAGCAAAATATACTAAAAAGAATCCAAAATTGTATAGCTTTCGAATCTAACAATGTTGTTTAAAAACTCATGAAAATTTAAAACAACAGAAATAACACTTAAGACTATATTTTATGTACTTGCAAAACTACAAGCACATATGTCGCAAGAAATAAAATATTTAACGTTTCATACTATGCAACTAACAGTACAAGTTTTTTCATTTATCAAGTAGACAAAATCTCATCTCCGCTTGCACCAAGTTTGCACATAAAACAGCGAGCTGTGATTATGTTGGGACAATGGTGTGGTGAAAATTGTCATCAACATTAGATCTCACAATTGGTCATAACTATGGATACAAGAACAATTGTTTGGCGTTATCTTCGTATTATTATCTTGTAATGAGATGAGAAAATCCAATAATATTTGTAAACAAAATAATTTACGAGTTGTTTAATTGGTGACAAAATTATGTCTCTCTGTACCTTTAACTAAGAACAACTTTAAAGACTCGCTCATCAAACATTAATGATATCTACGGGTTATTTCAATGTTGCTACTTGCATAAATTAACGTCCCTTACTAATATTATAAATTAGAAAGAGATTATGTGTCTCTTACGCTTTCACTGAAAAACTACGATACCAATCTTGCTAAAATTTGGTATGCATATAGTCTCAATAATAGTAACTTTAATATCAAGTATTTTTAACGGGGGCGAATAACGGCTAGATAAAAAATTAATTCAATGTAATCTGTGTGGCTTACTTGTTTTTAAAATAAGCTAGAGTATCTCGTATCTCGAGAAAAAAAAGGTTTATTGTATTGATTGATATACAAGTGATAATTTAGCTCATAAAAAAAACTGAACAATAGTCACTATGCACACAATTTTTGACTTGTACTATTGTGAATATATTATGACAAAGACGGAAAACACCGGCCCACAAAAATAAAAAGTGGTCTGTACTATTGACCAGACCCATATATTTGTATGTATTGTTCAATGCGCTGAATCTGAATCTGGGGTCAGTTTGCTCCATACACTCTCAGAATACTGAAGGTATATGTACCAAATTTAACCCAAATTCGGTCCTTAGATCCATAAACATGAGTAATTTTTAATAATAATAAAAAAAATTAAACATGAATTTTCTCATATTAGATTATGGATGATGGTATAAAAGATAAGGTGCGTCGTGTTTGGCCAGTTAGGCATAGAAAAATTACTATACTATAAAACTGTAAATGGTTCGAGGTTGTACATTGCGTCGTGTGAAAAAATCAGGGAGGATAATTTGCACCAGAAGATTCCGAAAATGCATTTGTTAGAATTTTCGTCTGTATGTATTTCTGTCTGTTAGAGCAACACGTGAAAACTACTAAACGGATTTAAATGAAACTCGATATAGAGTTAGCTTATATCCCGGAGAGTAACTTAGGATACTTATTATCCCGATAGATGACGCCATTTCCACGGAATAGACGAAAATAGCGAAAAAGACGGCGCTCCCGTCGCATCTATTTTGGAAACTACTGAACATATACGAATGAAACTAGACACAGCTGACTTATAACCCGAGTCAACACTTAGGATACTTTTTATCCCGATAAATCATGTCGTTTCCGTAGTATGACGGTTTAATAAAAAAGATGACGCTGTAATTGCGATGTAGACAATTATCGCTGTTATTCAATAACAAATACGTTGTCATATGTTGCCCACGTGTCATTCATTATCTATGTATTAGGTACTTTAAATCAGGTTGGATGCGACTTTTCTTTATGTTTATCTGTGCAATTGTCTACAGTATATTGACTTAGTTTCTTTGTAATTGTAGTGAATTGAACAATAAATTAAAGTATTGAAGGTTTATATATATAAAACACCTAATTAAATTGTATGTAGGTAACATAGAGCTACCACCTAGGGTTTTTCAAGCGGTCACACGGTAGCCGCGGGTAAATTCTAGTTATAAATAGAATTAAATGTCTCAAAAAGAATGTCATAAAAATTTTAATATTGCTAAACTATTATCTATAATTATAATAAATCTGTAAATGGTTCTAGTTTGTATATTGCATTTAAAAATGTGAAAAACGTCAGGGGTGGGGCTAATTCGGCCCAGGAGATCCCCTAAAATGCATATTTTTAGAATTTTTGTATGTCTGTTTGAGCATCACGCGAAAACTATTGATGTATTTTATTAATCTCGACACATAGCTAGCTAATATTCCGGGGTGTAACTAAGGATACTTTTTATACCGATAAATGGCGTCGTTTAAGCGGGATAATGAAATACAATATCGAAAAAACTGGCGCTGCAATCGCATCCTTTTTGAAAATTGCTGAACGTATATGAATGGAACTTGACATAGAGCTGGCTTATATCCCGAATCAACACTTAGGATAATTTTTATCCCGATAAATGAGGTGTCTTTTCCATAAAATAGACAGATTAGGTAAATAGATGGCGCTGCAATCGCGATTTTTTTTTCTTTCCTTTTATTAAATCGGGTTGGCTTCGACTAATGTCTATGTTTTGCTGGGCAGTTGTTTAAGACTATATGGACTATGGACTATATTATTATTATATGTGCAAAAGTAAATTAAGCTTTTATCTAAGTAAAATAAAATGTCCAACCCTACGCAGTAGGCGTAGGGTTGGACACGCAGCGCAGCCGCGAGGCAAACTCTAGTTTTATTAATTAATATGAAACCGCAATCTTTAAAACCTAACTAATTGTTACTTATTTGCTTACAAAGCAGTCAAATGTTATTACGCTCTCACTTAGGTACTGTTTAAGATCACCAAACAAATATTGATAAACTGAACCCAAACTAAGCTACAGCTAGTAACCGGAATGGTGCTGGAGGGAAAAACGTAGTCAGTAGTCATTATGCAGAAAGTACAAGTACCACAGACCGTTGGCAATAACCGATGGGAAACCACTGTTTATTACCAACGATGTAATAAACTACACGAGCGTGTTGAAATATCCGGTTCGATGTTGGAAAAGCACTCGAGGTCGTTTACCGAATACTTGATTAGGACACATCGGCTTTTGGTCATTTACGCAATAACACGAGTAATAGATAAGCATTTAAGAAGTGGGATACTTCAGAACATAACTTATACATTCTGAAACGTTATTCATTATAAGAACTTAGGATTTAATGTATATTTTCTGAATATCTACACTCTGAATATGAAAGTGACTTTGCGTCCTTCTTCATTCTACATTATTTTGATATAATAAATCTTTATTTTCTCTTAAAAATCAAGTGTTGACTGCAAAATAAAATCTCATTTGTTTCACCTTCTCCCAATTATTTGGGGTCGACACAATAGGTCTTTACCATTATTACAAAATAAAATATTACAAATAAATTTTGCATATCGGATAGTACAAAAAAATTAAACACAGGAAGAATAGGAGTCCAAAGTGAGAAAAGCCCCATCCTATGGACTTCCTGGTCTGTCCTGTCGTACAATTTGTTTTTCTTAAAAGATCAACTATTACTAACAGTAATGTGTCAACTGTAATGTTTGCAAAGCGAGTGCATGTCAAGCGCGCGCGCGCTTGTCTGTGTGTGTGTGTGTGTGTGTGTGTGTGTGTGTGTGTGTGTGTGTGTGTGTGTGTGTGCGTGCACGTGTGTGTATGTGTGTGTGTGTGCGTGCACGTGTGTGTATGTGTGTGTGTGTGTGTGTGTGTGTGTGCGTGTGTGTATGTGTGTGTGTGCGCGTGCACGTGTATGTGTGTATATGTGTATGTGTGTGGGTGAGTGCGCGTGAGTGCGTGAGTGTGTGGGTGTGGGTGTGTGTGTGTGTGTGTGTGTGTGTGTGTGTGAACGAACCTACTATTATTAATATAAACCAAAATACGGTTACATTGCCTTTCATTAATAGGAAACGTATTATGATGACACTTCATATTCAAGAAAATGCAAACTGAAGCCCGCCCAATGGAAGTCCCAATACTTCATCAAGTAACAATAATTACACACCGATTGAGTATAATTTGAAATACTTCAACAAAACATTCAGAAAGAAACAATATTAAATCAAGTATAACAATCAGTGAAGCGAACTCCTTTAATTAAATACTTTCCAGTCCGTAACAAGTTAACGAAAAAGATACCTTTAACAACTTACATTTCTTCCGCTAACAAGTCAACAAAAGGAAGATTAAAACGTCGGTAGAAAAGATGGGGAAAGTTTAATTTAAGTTTATACCTATAGTAATGTACTGACGTTTCTGAGCGGATTTTCTCACGATGCGACCGGCAAATCTAGATTTAGCAAGGAGAAAATGTCATAGGGTCGAAGGTTAAATGCAGACTGTGTGCACAGATACGATAAAATCAGGGCAACGAACAATAGTCGAACGATGTACAAAGAACAAAAGCTTATTGATTGAGTAAAAATATTGTCCTGTGACTAGTAGTAGTGTATACTTCATTCCTGCGGAACTAGGATGCCGTCTAGTCGGTAAAGCCGACTATCCGGCCACTATCGTAGTCGGCGACGAGTCGGTACTATTCGGTAAAGAGCGCCGACTATCCTCCGGCTTTTTACATTGTAATTTGTATTCTATACCTTACTAATACTTTGTAAAAGCATACACGAGACTTCCTTTTTGACATGATTAAATTTTAATTGAGCTCTTTCACTGCAATGAACAATAACAGTATTATCTTTAAATTAATTTTTATTTTTTATTTTTACATATAAACACCGCCCTGACTCGCACAAAAGCAAAAATTAAGAAATAATGCGAAATAAACAAAACAGTTCCGACACGCTCGCATGCAGCAGTTGCGATTTGTGCGCGAAACAGCTATAAACGAAGCGTCACGGAAATCCCCGAAACCGTCATCGGCTTGGCCGACTAGTCGGCCTCTATACAACCGTCTAATCGGCTAGTCGGCCAAAATCATAATCGGCATATCTCTAATATATATATATTTACCGACCGACTTCAAGATGTTATAGAAAATATTTATTTTTTGCTTTTTAATTACTCTTAAACTCTGTTTCTTTTTTACTACATTTTTTATTTTATAGGTATTACACAAATCAAAAGTCGTGGTAGCATAAGGGCTAGCGCACGCCGCGTCCTTCACTCAAAAGGCGCGAGTTCGAATCCTAGTCAAAATGCATGCACCTCTTAAGCAGTTTTTCAACCTAATGTGCACATTGTTACAATTACCGCGTGCTAACAACAGTGAACAAAAACATCGTGAAGAAACCTACACATCAAGATAACCGATGTGTCAAACCTGCCAAGCCGCCTTGGCCAAGTGTGGCGGGTATACTATCCGTTCCCCTAAAGTGGGAGGCCCGACGAGCCCAGCAATGGGACGTTTATGGGCTGTTATTATTATTATACACAAATCATTTTAACAATGTGAGGCTGCGATCGATACCCAGAGAAACAGGCGTAAAAAAATTGTACGGTTACCGTTTGCGCCAAAATGGCCCCGGAACCCTAAAAAAGAGACGCCCACAAAAATAAGTTATTTTAAAAAATCACTAAAAGAATTGTAGGGACATACAAGCATGCAAGGCAGAGTGCAAGATAAGTGAAATGCTGTTTGAGGAATTGTATGAAAAACGTAATAGTGAATGCATGCTGTTCCGATTGATGGTCCATAAACAAGAGAAATCAATTTAGATACGAGCCATACTTTAATATTGTGCTGGAAGCTTCTGTAAAAAGCTCTTCAAAAATTACGCCGTATATGTATATATGCCTACCAACTTCATATATTCTAACAGTTAGTTAATAGTCAAAAAATTAAAACTATCCCGTTGTTTACTAAAGTTGAAAAATGTTGCCACTAAAACGAGGCATGCAAGGAATTCAGTCAACACAGTTTATATTTCCATGACTGAAACCTATTAGCGGGGAACATAAAAGAGGAAATACTTAGGAATAAATGGAAAAGTTGCTCTTTAAAAATAACTCTAAATTTTACTACACAAATTTATCGACTACAAGAAATTTTCTATTATAATTTCTCGGAGATGAGAGCTAATAATAATAGCTTACAAACAGTTACTTTTGTTTAGGATACTATATTGTTTCTTTGCATTTTATTTATACTGTGTGTATACATATCGAAGGGGAGAAGGCTATTGTTCCAAGCGATATTTTGTGAGAGACTGAACATGATGGGTTTTTTCTTGCGTATTTGCTTAAGGAAAAATACCTAGTTTCCAATTGAAATCTATAAATATTTATCTTTTTCCAATAAGTACATACATAGTATATTAATGTTGCGTTTTTATGGATGATTTGAGGCTTTAAATTCTTCTCCTGACATATATCCAAAATTCACTTGAAACAAATAACTTTCCATCACGCTCAAATAACATATGGTAGGTTCCTATCCTATATTACTTACTTACTGTTCATTGACTTTACTACTGGTTAAAATTTGACCTAAGCTCTATACCTTTGTATGAAGTTTATATTAAATTTCTACCAATGATAAGGCAATTGAATAAATACTAAGATATAGGAACCGGCCCATAACCAAAATAGTAACTGTTTGTATGTTCCTTCTTCACCAACTTACGAGCAACCAAATAATCATGATAAATTTTATATGTGTAAGTTCAATAACCAGACTGAAAGTAGATTAAAACTTTTATTCCAGAAAAAATAGATTTGATAGAGATCAAAAGTTTTCGCGAGTGAAATTACTTGGAAGACTTTAAAAACATTATAAAGAGTCATTTTAACCGTTTCTGCGAAAATTGTAATTCCTTAACACAGTAATAAATGCTCTTTCTGCCTGTCCCTCTTTTATTTAGTGTCGTGTTGGGCCCACTTAGAGCACGTTGAACCGGTCGGGGCGGGCCGCCGCATACGTAAATAAGACTAGAAACTATCCAACAACATATTATGTAGACAGACACGTGTACTATGCTAGCTAGTTTAAAGAAAGTTGCAGTGGTGTAGGTCGAGACGAGAGCGAGCCGACTGATTCACCGAACAACACGGTAATGAGACGTCTTATAATGGTTCTAAACTTGTTAATGGTTTAAAATCACTAATAAGTAGTTCAATCAAATTATAAATATCTTCATGATGTAGACATAACAGCAACACAAGATACAATAATTCGTGTACATAAGTTAGAATTTCAAAAGACATACATTTATTAATCTGGCAAAGCAGTTAAAAAATTACCCACCTTATATGACTGGTTAACATATGGTGGGGGTACATAATAGGGTGCTAGGTTTCTCCCCTTATGTTATTCTGCGACGCTCGAGTAAATCCCATAATTCCCGCTTGGCCTTCCCTACTACAAGATGAACAGCATTTTTTATTACAGTCCACTTTGGACCTATTTCAAATGTGCTATGCTGCAAGACTCACTTTCTACAATGTTGACCAATGTATACCTACCTTCTCTTGCCATACCGGGCTCAATAGGTAGGTACAAGAATGAAATAGTTTCCTTAGAGCCGAGAGTGCAAATAAATTCGCCGCAATCTAGGAAAAATGTTTGACTCAATACTCCGTTTCGTGCTTTGCGAGATACAATTGTTCGCTACTAAAGACTTACATTTTGCATACTAATATATGTCTGCAAAATGACTGGTTTGGTTTGTTCGTTCATTATGACTATGGGAATGAACTTCTTGGCTCATGCAAGTGGGAATATGGTTAGAAAATTGATATTATTATGTTAGGACGGCTTCTTTACATTATTCTTTTAAATTACATTATAATCTTTTAAAATTTGAAAATAACTCGTTTGATAAAGTACAATAAAAACAATCTCTGTAGTAAAGGTATATATCGCAAATTCAGTATTTTTTTTTGTATTTTTATTTACTTATTATAATTACAGTCTGTTCTACTATTTTCAACTTGTATAGAATTTATGTCAAATTTGACCATTGGTAAGCCGAGTGAATAATTGGGAGAAAGGAAAGCAACCCTTTTTTTTATGATAAATAGGTTCACGTTTGACCACAATCAAGCCTTATATTTAGACGATGATGCGATCGAAGATGGAGCACGCTCACCTAAAAGATACCTATTCACACAGAGTTGAAGACTCCCGGATTGTACTTTTTGGGAAACAGTCTCTGGTAGCGCATTCCACAGCTCTGCCGTACGCAGAAGGAACGTGGAGGCAAAACGCTTCGTACGCACAGATGGTGTTTCCACTGTGAAACGACGGCGTAGACCAGAGCGCCTTATCGTCCGAAGATGGAATGGTGTAGTGGGAATTAGGTCGAACAGTTAAACCGCACACTCTCCGAAATTAATCCTGTAGAATACGGATAGACTAGCAACCCGGTGCCGATGGTCCAGGCTTTGAAGCCTTGTGTTGACAAGCTGGTCGCTACTAATTAACCTCTTGGCTCAATCGACTCCAACGCTTCAAGCTAACTGCTAAAACTAATGACGGATAGTAAGATATAGGAACCGGCTATAAACAAAGCTGCAATATCTAAGATGTAACTGCTGTTTGTAATGTACACAGTACTACGCAATACAGAATAATACAAGCGCGGCTATTTTAAACAAACGATAACAAATTCCAAGAAAGGCAATAATTATAACAATAACATGCGATTGTCAGCATTAAAATGGCGGTGTCTAGTTGCCGTGCGAACATACTAAAACTATACTTGCAAATTACCTATTTTTGTATACCAAGCTTTGTAAAGGTAATAATAATTAATATACGTAGTTGCTTTAAACAGGTATGATTTGAAGAGCAGGAAGGTCCATATTGTTCGATATTTTTCGTTAGAATAAACTACCAATCAACTCAGTTTGCCTTCGGTGCCTAAGGTCCGCTTTCCGGTTTTCTTTTCTCCACTTTGCGCGATCTTCGGTATCCCATATTGTGAGACCACAGATACGCATGTCATCCTTTACAACATCAATTCAGCATTTTTGGGCCTACCATTTCTACCGAGGCCTGAGGGAGATTATTGGTTCTTCACATAGCTAGTCGCTTTACATAAAACGTAGCCCTAACAGGCTTCCGCGGAAGCGAGTTTCTAACGCGGTCAGAATAAGCTAGTATCTATCTTATAGTCTGTCTCAGTAGTAGTGAAAAGCAAAGGTCCCGGTTTCGATTCTCAACATGGTAAACTTGTTATTTACTCTGTCCAGAACAGTTTTGGGTATCTGGGAGCAGCCCAAAAACTATCTGTAGTGTAAATAATAATGGTACTCTCTATATAGATTGCAACGACCAAGTGTTGCTGCGAACACTAAAGCACCGATTTTAGAGAGCCGGTTGTAGATGTACCAAAGTTAAAGTAATAAACATTTGATTGGTTCTATTATAAAGTCAATAACCAATTTTTAATTGCTTTTTAGGTAAAGGACGCTTATGTTAATCGTCTTTTAATCTCTGAGCGAGCTATAAATGTAGTGATGTAAAAGACCGATAATATAGATACTAATAAACAACGTTCATTACATTTAATTACACAACGTAATTTGTTAATACCCTCTATATGTATAACAAACACGTATCGCCCGATCGTTTGTAACGAAAGTCACGTTTTGAAATAGGTAGTTCATTTTCACACGGAGCAAGCAATACCTTTGTCATCAGTATTTCTTTTCCGCATACCGAAGTTTGAAACATATTTTAACGTATAAATATTATGGTTAAATACATAATAGTATACGCTGCTTTTATAAGATTTTATGGCATGAACTTTAAGGCAAAATCTTGTTTGAAATTCGTCACTAATGTTTATTGATACCCATTCTCAATCAATTTGTACATTTAGGAAGTACCTACTTGTAGCAGCTCAAAATGGTATATTTCACTAAAGAGTTGAGATTTTCCAAAAAAAAGCACACAATTGTTGTTAAAAACATTCTATATCCTACAACTATTTCGCAGGAGGACTAGGGTAACCGACATAGCTCGTAAAATTAGTAAACTGAAGTGGCAAAGGGTCAGTCTAGTCTTCCATAGATAGTCCTGAAGCTAAGACTAAACGTCTCGTTAAATATGGTGTAAGACGTCCGCCAGTTCCGTTGAACCTACAGACCACCTATGCAAGGTCGCAGATAGAGGCTGGATGGAGAAAAGCGGATGATCGAAGGCCTACGTAAAAAGTGAGGGTTACGGCCAGTTTTATTTTTGCTTGTAGGTATACTGGCAAACGGGTCTACTTGATGGCAAGTGGTTACTGTCACCATGGACATCTGCAACACTAAGGAAGCCGATGCGTTGCCTACCTTGAGACTGAATATTTGTTTACGACCTTTTTGAAGGGCCCCATACAGTAGCGCTCTGAGAAAGACCGCGGATTTACCTACAATTATCAATAACTTGGAAAATCTAAGTACCGGAATAAACACTCTTTTAATCTGACAAGACTGAGGGCAAAACTCCCTAGGTCGCTCTGTGGAATAAACCTCGTATGATATTGTACTCATTTAAGCAGTGACACGTGGAAGATTAAGCAATTTATTCAAATTAGATGAAATATTTGAAAAGCAACATATTTATGAAGCCAAATAACTGACTAATATCATGAATATCTAAATAATATATATGTATGTCGTCACACGATTAGATAACATCCTCTTTGGTTAATATTCTTAAGACAGTTATCATCATACGACTTTACGTTGAACAAAGTTATCTGTCGACTATCACTTATGTCACGCGTTATTCGAATTATGGTGTGTATTTAAAACATTCCAGAAGTTTTGTATTATATAATTACTTGCCTATTGTCTGTACTATACAAAAAAGTTGAATATTATCAATTCAACAAATTAAATCACATTCAATAAAATACCGCACGCGCTCGAGAGCCTCGAAATATAAAAGAATAGACATTATTCTCGTTGTCCTAAGTAATCACGGATTGCTGTATATCACACATCAGAAATGACGAAGCATGAGTAACGTCACGGTTTTATCTTAAACTGTCAACATTAAGACAAATATCACCTAAGCGGTGCATACTTCCTACGACGATTCAAATAATCGTCATTGTAATACCTTCTAAAGGGAACTACTTTATAGATTATTATTATGTATCTTTTGTACACTGCCAGCTACATAAATGCCTTACATTTTTATTAACACGAGGCTTTCACTGTCCAGAATTCTAAAAGGGATGAAAGAACAATTTCCAAGCTGATCTGCGAAATTGGAAAATTATATCATGAAATAAAAAATACGTAACAAACACGTAAGTAATAAAACATCTAGTAATTGTATATACACATTATATAGAAGACTGTTCATATAATATATGATAGTTTATAAATATAAAAACAATTTGGATATTTTTTATTGCTAATAATAGTAGTTAAGCTAACGGCCCATCTGATGGAAAGTCTTTTCCGTTGTATATGGGCCGTATGCAACACCAGAGGTGCTTCCTTGAATATGGGCAGCTTGTTGTTAACAAGCTGCCCATATTCAAGGAAGTTTATAAAACACCTTTACACGAGGGTATTGGGGGTGGTACATAAATTTTTCAGTCACAAAAAATCATTTCAACCAAAAGACAAAAATAATAAAACAACATCTTATAGCAAACTAATATCAACACAACATAAATAAGTAAAAACATTCGAGCGTTTCAAATATAAACTCAAATCGATGAGCCATTTAACTAGAGTTTACAGACTATATAAATCAAAACTTTGATCAAACAAATTTTACAAGATTGAACGACTCTGGGCGTCTCTATAGCTAATTTATACTTTATAGACTACCACCCACGCCTGACCGACAAACTCTGTGTAATGTTTAATTTGTAACTTTTAATAGGTACTCCCCCACTCTCACGACATCAAGTTTTGAAGTCGGAGAACGGTTTCCAGCTTAACATGGTTGGATACACAAGGCTGTTTGTGTGTATTTCATTTATTTACATTTAAATATCGGTATACTAATTAGTTGCTGGTTATAAAACAACTTATAAATATCTCAGTCTTAAAAATGTTAATGACATAATTACATTTTAAATAACACACACACGAATACCGGTGTAGGAAATAAATATTAACGGTAAGAAAAGTAATAATTTAAATTTATAATTATTATTGCGTATCGTGGGAATGACCTTTTCATTATTTACTCTGGTCTAGGTGTTACTGGTACAGCCCCAGAGTGGACTATCGCATGTCACTATAATTACAAGCGATACCTTATATAAAATGACAGACAGACATCATAATATGTGCTTCATAAAAAAACAGTCTACAATTATGGTATCCTATATAACTAACTATGAAAGCTTATCAAACCGCAACAACAATTAGTTAACAAATACAATATCGGTTTTCATGATAATGATGATAAATAACGCAACTTTTTATTAAACTCATTTGAATAACTCAATGACAAAACAAACACTATTGACCACATGATTTTTATTCTGCAGCTCAAGTCAGCTACGACAATAAAATTCGGCAAACACAAAACCTAAATAAAACATAATAACCCGTCCAATTTGTCGTCTTGTAAAAACGTGAGACCTCATTGAGCGTAACAGTAGATAGGCAGGCGACGCAAGGTCACTGAACGCTTCCTCGCCCCACAAACCCCTTAGAGACAAGCAAAACGGGTTAAATTATTGCGCCCGTATGCATTGTGTACACAGTATTGATACAAATCACGCCGTGTAGTTTACTATACATGACCAAGTGTACACATATAACTCACCCCGTGCGCGGAGTATAGGGGGATACGGTTCGAAAGAAGGCTGAAGTTGAATCGACCAATCCGGTCTGCACGGTCTAGTTTCCAGATACACAAACAACATAAAAGGACATCTCCTTGTTCGATCACAATAGACGGACAATAGTTGACGGTCGTACGCGTCGCGAGAATTGAGCCACGGCGGCGTCTGGTCAGGCAGAGCGATTATCTGTCGGTGACAGCTAGTGCCGTCGCCTCGAATAACAATAATGAGGCGAGTAATTATTATTATTACCGCTCAGCAGACGCACTCGCTGTACGTAGGTAGGTGGCGTAATCGCTGAATTCCATATAATCGTGGCTCACTCACACTAAAACACACGCGGACGCTCGTCCCCGCCACGTGTAGTGACTGGTGACGTTGCGCGTACCACGGCTCGGCTGGGCACAGGTAAATTGTGTATGTATACAGAGCGCGTTGTTGGCTATGCGAGCGTATCGATCTCGCGATAAATTCGATACGGTGAGCGGTGAATGCACCGGCCGGCCGGTTGGCAACGACGCGATCGCCTTTCACAGCGACGAATACGCAATTTACGATCCGTCCAGTCATGCCACCATACCGCATCGACATTATGTACGAATCGTATTGGTCCAGCGTCCAACATCAACCGATTCACTATTTTAGCGGGTAATTTATGTTGTTACGAGAGCAGGCGCATTGCCACGCGGATACATGAACATTCTCGAAGCTGGAGATAGCACATGTATTTACGAATAGCGTGAATTGCGCAACTATAAAGAGTAGTGATAAAGCGCAGCGGTTAGTAGATATTGCTCGTGACGCGCTTACCTGAGCGAATAAGCCGCGAGGTCGCATGTCAAGGGGCCGTAGCATTTCACGGGCGCATAATCCAATTTGGCGTCGGCCGTGCCATTTCTAATCGGCCTAATTGGGGAACGCCCCAACAGCAATTACTACTATCGCAGCTTGTTTGAACCACTCGAATATAATACCAACACGTACGCAATTAAAATCGAAAATTTATCTACATCAGTGTGTTGGGACTATATTAGAATGAGTCATGTGCATGTTTTTAGGAGCGAAAGCTCATGATCGATTTACAAATAGAAACTACCGGAAATTTCCCACAAGTGTTTGTTGCCGACGCAAAGTTTGGTTTGAAAACTGAACAAGGCATTTTCAAACAGCCCAAGTTGCCTACGTTTGTGTAGGGAGATTATTTCCGAATCTCTTTCTACCTTCAGCTCACGTGTGAGTACCGCAACTTCAGATAATCTTGATATCGGATCGCGGTAATCTTGACAAATAACTAATACAAATACAAACACTTGGGCGTGCATATTATTTTTACTAGTGTGCACGACGCGCATGGCCGGACCGGAAGATGTAATGGTCGTTGAAAACTGACAAAGTGTCTACTTGTATCAATTCCAAAGTGACCGAGTCGCAAAAATGTCAACGGGGCTGTCTATTGAACGCTAGAGAGCGGTTAGCACCAAAAAGTGAATAGCTAAACGTCGGCGAGGCAACTAGAATCGTCGCACAATCGCGCTATTTAGAGATGCGTTTTCCTCGTCGCAATAATGCCTAACAGCTATTAATAAGTAGCAGACTAAGAGCGTTCCACACAAACAACTACATAATTGCATGTCGCAAAGTCCGCTCAGAATTATGTCTTGCCGAATATAGTTGCAGCATATATGAATATATTGAAACACACTGCCACGTGGCCTACGCAGGTGGTTAGCGATCGCGCAAGGTGAACGACTCCATGTAATATTAATATGAAAGAACAAACAAAACTAAAGAGCTTTAAGTATCGAAACGGATACAAAAGACTAGGGTGTACGCAAATTAGAACGACATTAGCAATTCAGAGTAACATTAAAGGAGTTTCTGTTATTACCGCACGCGACAATATGAACGACGCTATGTGCGAAGTTTGCGAGTTGGGAAAGCGCGGAAGATTACATAATACAGTCAACTTCGGAACGCGAGTTGACACGAACTTGTGTTTTATGTGTACACACATGCATACCTGGCGTTATGAGAACTGTTCCGAACTGAAGGGGGTGGTTCGAGGTGCGGCGTGAGGAGTGAGGCGGGGAGGAGCCGAGAGGCTCAAGTTTGCGCGTCAACTTTCCGAGAGCAATTCGCCGAGTGTGCTCTATAAAATATAGTTCAAAGTAAGTTGGAGCGAGCGGAACTTAGCTGCTACTAGCAGCTGTGAGGGAATCGCCATTGATATTAAACTTAAACTAAAGATTAATCCGAAAAGTTTGTGTTATCTTAGTATTATGAATATAACTAAGTAGACGCAAATGTATATTCAAACTTGCAAGATCAAACAACTTTGATGAAATGTTGTTTCAAACGTTTACCATCCTGAAGTATAAATCAAGATTAGATTAATAGTAAGTACAACATTATTTTAAAATATAAAAAAATCATTATTATAAAATGAATATTTGAAATTAGATAACTAAACCAAATTGGTTTCTCCTGCAAACTTAGCCAATTAATAGTTGAAGGCTGTAAAAATTAATGATTTTAACTGCGGTGAAAAAGATTTTCTTAGATTTGGTTTT
Source organism: Dendrolimus houi (assembly GCA_039645545.1). NCBI lineage: Eukaryota > Metazoa > Arthropoda > Insecta > Lepidoptera > Lasiocampidae > Dendrolimus > Dendrolimus houi. Next base: position 4,271,635 of record CM077139.1, on the reverse strand, counting down.
ATGCATATTTGACGTTGTATTTTACGAGTTATCGAAGTATACATAAATTGAAACTTGCAAAGACACCTTAGAACAGAATCAAATATTGTAGGGCACAAATAAGAGTAGAACTAAGTGACTTTAACAATCAAATTGATGGAATCTCCATAATTGAATTTTGGCATAGTATTAATATTAAATAGAGAACTAATTGAAGTTGGGGCAATAACAATTTAATAAGCTTTGAAGTTTCGAGACATCAAACTAAATAAGACACGGCATGATTATTAAAATTTAAGTTTCGGAACTTTGTTTTTCGTTATTATTAGTCTTCTCGTCTCCAGTAGAATTCTGAACAATAAATTAATTCTACTAAAAAAAGAAATATAAGTACTGATATATCACGAATCGCAATCAATCAGTGACTCAAAGCACTCATTCACTTATTAGTGTGTCGCGATTTTGACTACTCGCAGAAGACATACCGATAATAATTTTTCAGACCTAACATGCACATTGTCACAATAATCACGTACGTCGTCCTGGCCATAAAGAAAATAGTCTGACTCATGCACATCGATACGCGAAATCGACCAATCCGATTTGATCAAACGTTGAGTTTGTAATGTCAACAATCATGAAATCAGTAATAATCTACTATTCCGACACAACTGTAACTAGCAGCTTTCATTTAGAGAGAGACATTTTGTAGGCTAATAATATTTTTAAGTAGCAATATTGACAGGTTGAGCATTTTTGGAATGATTTTTAGGCCAAGTGGCAAAGATCTATATTATTATTAGACAATACTAATAATCTAATTCAGAGGTCGACGTCACAGTACTGGTCAATCCTACTTATGAATTAGATATGTACAGTCCCGAGCATACGTATCGTATAAATGACCAGGCCCCAAGCGCATAGAATAGAAAATTTATTGTAATGACATTATCGTTACTCTAAAGGCCCCCATATACGGAACGATTCGTCGTTACGATAGATCTGAAGTAAATCGTGACGATCTATCGCGTCGAATTGCCGCTCAACACACGAAACGATTGGTAGTTGCGAACGTTCGTTTACAATCATTCGTACGCGAAAAAAACGTGAGTCATCACAGAAATTCAATACGTGCCCTCTTTGAAAATGGAAAACGAACTTCTGTTCATTACCTATATAGCGGTAGGTTTAAACCGGCTATAGAAGAAAAGATTAACCCAGAAAAGTATGGGTTAAGAAATGGCTATTAAAGCGAAATCAATATTCACCCACATGTTAATATTTTAAACGAATTAAGATTCCATCCATTATAATACTGGCACAAGTATATGAGAATGACCGAACCGAGCCACACACCTTCGATTTATCGTCACGATATTCATGATTGTATTGGTTTCTGTTGCGATCACGATATTGTCTTCGATCAAGTAAATCGTTAACGATTTGGAGATACACCATGGTTCCGTCGTTGCGATTGGTCTGAAAAGACCGATCGTAACAACGAATCTTCCGTATATAGGATCCTAAGCCCTTTGCCTACAGAGCCACGAATCTAATCGTTTAATAAGTAGTATGTTGCGTCTATGAAAATGTAAAAAAAATAACGAGAGCGCCTATATCCAATACATATAATAAAATTCAAGCATCTGTTCCCGTAAAGTCGCAGATGTCTACGGGCGATGATAACCGGCTTAACATCACATGATCCCTCTGCTCATTTTCCTAAAGAATATCATGACCAAAATAAATTAATCAGACTCTAGATACCTTCAAGGTATTCATTTAAATAGAGCAGTATAAAGGTCGAACTTAAATACTTTCATAGTTAAATTGCGAAAGTCGCGCGAAAGCCTGAGGGCGACAATTTTAAGAAATTAAAAGCATTAAATTTTTTCTGCTAAGCTTTACACTTAAAAAATAGTACTAAGGCGTGTTTCATTACTTTAAAAGCCAAATGACTCAGCTTAACCGACAGAAGGGTAGACTGCGCAAACAAATTTAAAGTAACTGGGTACTTTTTACGAAACGTGAAAGCGACCCGCTGATGGACGGTGTAGTTTATATAAAATGGGACATAGGAGGAAAACCCTCGTAGTTTGATAAATTACATTTTTACAACACATTTGTAAACAATTATACAACATACTAGCTGTCACCTGTAATTTCGTTCACTTTTATTTTTATACTTTACCATTGAAGTACCATTGGAACTGTGCTGGCGAAGTAAGTTTCCTTTTGCTAAAGCCTAATTATATACCTATCTTGATTTATTATTTATACCACCAAACTACTAAGTTTTTCTGCGTTTTCTGTAATGGTGTACATACAATAAAGTGTTATCCATCTATCTACTACTTGATAAACTTTAACCTTCTTGAGTGCGTTACGTCAATTGCCAGTAATAAAAAAGTCTTACCTGCAACAATAAAGAAATTCAGTTATAATAACGATAGAAAAGTGTTTAATCATTTGTTTTTTATTAAAATCGAAAAACTTAATTACACAATATTCTAACATTTCCTAAACTATAGAAAGCCAAGTGGTAGGGTATATTTCCGCTTGGATGGCTAACACCCCTGGTCTAGAGTATGCCGCCATAACAACCTTGAGTTGTGTCCGACATTAGTGGCCAGGTTCCAATATCACTTAAGAGAGCAGCAGCGGATTTGTAGTGCCTTTGGTGTAGCAAATGTTCACGGGCGATGGTAACCGCTTTCAAGCAGGTGGGCCGTCTGCCTGTCTGCTGAGGTCATGCAATTCTTAAAATATTCATACCACTGTTATCGCGCAAACCAATCTCTTCCAGTACAGTTGACATGCAATACGAGTGCTAGAGATATGTGTATCCTTGTCAATTTATTCTAACCCATACAGGCTTCCACACATTATACTGACCCGAAACCCCGTAAAGACACCAAAAATATAACAACGATCGACCGCAAAGGCACTTCGTGAATTCGCACACATAAAACTTGATATTATGGCAACAGTCAAAGGAGTTCTCAAAAGTCAGCTCACATCTCGTCCCGGCGGGTTTAGGGAGGTTAGTGGGGTGGCGTGGGGATGTTGGGGTGGTTATCCAAGGTCGGCGCCCTTGTAGACATAACCTAAGTGCGACCTAGCTGCGTCGCCGGGCCTCTTTTCTTTGCTTTAACGATTAGTATTGAATGATTCTAGATAAGTTTGTTGTTATATTTTTATTATTCAAGTTTGACGCGTAAAAGAGAAAAAATATTTAGAAACTTTTGATACATTCGCTTTATTTACATAATACGTTAAATAGTAATAAATTTATCATCATTCTAGCGTTAAATCCCGGTTGCGTGTTCTTTAGCGGTTATTATATTAAGTTGATTTCCGGACCTTTCCTCTAAATCAAGGTGGTGTAAAAAGAAAAAGCTAAGACTCGCCCACTCTCTGTACCGGCTCCCTAAGTAATAGGAGTTTTAGTTGTTTTTTCCACTTCGCACGGTCGTTTGAAAGGTATCAGCACTTACGACATTAAGGTAACATATCTTGAGCCTACCTGGCCCTTTTATAGAGACCTGGCGGTCACGCAATGGTAAAATATTTAAAAAATAATACAACATAGTATTTCTTAAAGGGTGAATCCCCGAGCGCATTATTATTTGTAATCATGTTTTTAGTCTTATATCTTCTTATGAGTTTCCTCGTTTTAAGTGCCTTAATAATGAGCATTAATCAGTGATAATGTAGCCATAAATTAATGATCAAGCATGAGTTTTAAAGAAACGTGGTTGCAGACAATGATTGAATTAACGGCTTCTGTGGTTGAGCAGGCTAAGCCTTTGACGGCTTACCTCACTGCAACAAAGAGACTCCGGGTTCGATTCCTGGAACGGTAAATTTCGGAAACAAATTTTCTCCGTTATTTACTATGGTCTGGGTGTCTGGGATCGGCCCCAGAATAGTCCGTTGTATATTACCCATAACACAAGCACAACTGGCTTAATTTGGAGATATACAATATATGTGTTTGTCTGTCGATTATATTTGTATGTGTCTACAGACCACGGGCCATCGAAATGACCTGGAATTTTGGAGGGCTTGCGTGGGGCCTGGGAAGGCCAACACGTAGAGGCCCCTCGACAAATTTAACGTATATGTGGCGTGACACTGACCGGCGATTATCCCTGTCTACAGCATATAAAAATGCACCCAAGGACAAGCCCCCGGTCAGTGTAGGACTATTGTAGGGGGAATGAGAATAAAAGGTACCGGGCTATTGGGATGAACTGCTAATGGAACTATCTATCTGGGACTATGTCTGCCGATTATTATTATTAATGATATGGTCAGGAGAATCACGGTAAAGATAGTGAAATTGACACGTGTCTAAAATATACTGTTAGTTGTAAGACAGTATTAATATATAAAATTTCTGCATATATGTATAAATATATATCAGTTATGTATTTATTATGAAAAAGTAAGTAGTTCGTACTATATGTTACGTATACCATCATCACCATTATCATCTCAATTCATTCCTGGGTTTGTCTGCAAGAGATCGCTTTTTAGCGATAAGACCGCCCTTTGTACATAATTAGATATAATTTTAGTCTTTAACTTCATTTTTGTAATGGTGTATAATAAAGGGTTATCTATCTATCTATCTAATATTCCATTTTATGTTGTTACTTGTAATGTTTATCATATGAATCTGGGAAAATGACCTGCTTAGGCCGTCGCTTCTTAGAATTTAATAAAGATTCTTACGCTCGATTGGAAACGTTAAAAAAAAAGGTGTTTCATGGTCCATTTCTCAGGTGTTTAAAAGAAAATAAAATTTATCTTATTAATATTAATTCCATTAAACAGGAAAAGTTGGTGATAACATTTTAAATTATACCACATATAACCGGTTTGTGTGAGCATTATCTAAATATGAGATTAAAATGTTAATCAGAGATTATAAATGGGTACGCGGTTATAATACAAATAATAAAACATAAACGATGTTTTTTAAAGCATTTAGATAGTTTTTCTTAAAATTTGTTTAGTAAGCTAATTTTTTAAATAAAGTTATCAAGTGCAAATGTCCACAGGCGATGGTAACCGCTTTCCATCAGGTGGGACGTCTGCCTGTCTAATAAACTCATGCAATAAAGTGTTTACACCATAAGCAGATTTTTTGTAGGCCAATGGGCCTACAAAAAATCTGCTTATGGTGTGGCGGTGGACATTGTCAGTCCTACCTCTTAGTGTTTCAGACAAAGTTCAAAATGTAATTGACTTTCTTGTATTTGTATCCTCCCACGCAAAAAGAGGATGGGTTGTCATAAGTTTCGAAAGTCGTAAGTCTTATAAATAATTCAATATTAGTAATTAGCAGTCTTCTGATACACGGGTATATAAAAGTAGGTAGTAGACTTAAATGTAACTAATGCGTATTATGACCTTCAAAAAATTATCTCCTGTAAAATGCAAGAAGAGATTTGGGTAAGAAAGTACCAAATATTAACTATTTGGGCAGGGTTGCCCCTTATTGTTCAGCCTTTGATGTAAATATTCACACAGCACACTAAGCAATGAACACAGTCTAAACGCCACTACGCCTTTTATACGAAAAATCCTACCCTACAAAACAATAACATTGCATCATTGCTAAAAAATAGCAATTACATCATAGTGTTGCCAGGATCATAAAACAATTATAATAATTAGTTACTGATGCATTAAATTATCTAGATGATAATTTAGTGGGCTTATAAAATTAACTAACCGGTAGAAAATGGTAATTTAATTATAAATCGAATCATCTGATAAATCGACTAATGGTTCTCATGACTACTGTGATGGACATCTTGTAACACTTCACTTGAACTTATTTTGAATAAAAATTAAAAACCTTTGATTTGAATTTGGCAATCTTCCAACGTGTGCCTGTTCAGTAAAATCAAGTAGTTAATGATAGTAATAATTTTATAAAAATCTATAAATAGCATTTTTTTATCTTTGTCGAATACACTTGTGCGAATACTCCAAACTTTAAACATAGAAAGAAAACATACAGCGGGCGTATTATTTCCAGCAAGTATAAAAACTACTAAAGCTGAATAGAATTAGAAACATACTAATTTCCTTTTACTGTGTTTCTAAAACGATAACATGTATCTGTACTTTTAAACCAGACACATCTCTTCTTATGTATTTCGATGAGCTGAATCCGAATCTGGGGTGAGGATTTGTGGACCAAAAGACCGAATCTGGGGTCAGTTGAGTCTATACATCCTTAAAATTATGAATTTGTACGGACCAAACTGACCCCAGATTCGGATCATCCAAATACATAAGAATAGATAGGTCTGGTCAAAAAAAACGACCACTTTTTATTTTTTGTGCGCCAGTGTATTTGATCCATGTCATTACATAAATGTGAAAGGATCTTATTTAGATGTTCGTTCGTTCCTTCTTCACCGTTTTGGGATTGAATTTATTCATCATGAACTTTGTCACACATACTTTCTATAATCGGGATGGACATGGCAGCAATAATAGTTCGTACACGCAGCATTTCTTTTCACGTGACTATACATACTGCTTTCATGAATGTAAGATTATGATTTTAACACAAATCATTTAATATGTAATATTTAAACAGCACAAGTCTGTTGAAGATGTGCGTGTATGCGAAGACGTTCAACAAGCACGTTGTAATCGTTTAAGACTTAGTAGCTATTTTTTACTGCGCTTACTCTATTTTATACGCCGAAATAAATAAATCATTTTTTCTAGTAGGAATAAATTTGTAAACTGAGTATATACAAGGTCAAAGCAAATATTTTATACGAACAAAAAGCACATTATATAAGTATTTTATATGACCTGAATATGTCACTGGCAGTATACGATTAAATGTAGCCATTCATGTGTGCAATCACGTTGGCAAATATGTAAAAGTGAGTCATTTTGAACTATTATTGCGTCATACGACACATTATTGGCATTCACAACCGTGTCGTGTCAATAAGAGGCAGATTAATAATAAAAGTTCTCTTATCGTTTATGGTTGACGATTACAATTTGCACAAATAAATTATTGAACGTGCTATAATATCTATAACGCTAATATATCTATACTAATATTATAAAGAGGAAGGATTTTTTTGTAGGTTTGTAACGAATAAACTAAAAACTACTGGACCGATTTCAAAAAATTCTTTCACCATTACAATGCTACATTATCCCAGATTATAATATACGCTATATTTATTACTAGAAAAATTAGCGATCCCTACTAAAACTTCAACAATGTAACTCAAATTGTAAATAAATTAGTGTTTGAGTGTGGGTCCAGGGGTGGTTTAGATTCACAATTAGACTCGGTAGGTGGCGCTAGAATCGGGTTTTAGATTTTTATTTTTTTCAGGGCAGGACAACGTTTGCCGAAACCGCTCGTAATGTAAAACAGCAATTTAATTAATAAATTGAGTGTAAACAGCAATCATAGTCTAGAAATACAAAACAAATCGACAGATGCTACATACAATAAACTGTAACACGATGAAAGAATGTTATCTTACATTTAAAATATCATGACAGACATAATTGTAAATATTGTTTTAACAATAATGATTGTGCAATTTGACTTCTTTTACTTGTACATACTTATGACGTCTTAAGTATGTGGGTTCGTAAAAAATCTATGAGCCTGCGACGTTTTGCAAGATGAAAAAAGGCAACAATATTTTATTTATTTAAGAATCCTCATTGACACTTGACATCTTTGTTTTCCGTGATCACGACCACTGAAAAGTGCCCGAAACGTCGGAATAATAAAAATCAAATAAATGACCGCGCTTAAAATCGTTAAAACGTAGTATTATTATGTATACAAGCTTCGAAAACTTAAGAAAAATTATGTCTTAGTTGATTTATTTGTCACCTAATGTCTCATAATTATCACAACTGAACGAGCGGATAATGAAGATGTTGTTCTTTTTATTTTATTTTATTGCCTTTGGCAGGTAAACAAGCAGACGGCCCACTTGATGGAAGGTGGTTACCGTCGCCTATGGACGTTTGCAACACCAGGGACGCTGACAACGCGTTGCCGGCCTCTGAGGAATTTTATAACGCATTTCTCAAAAGATCCAATGTCATAGCGCAAAGGGACAATCTGGGCGGAAAACTTTTTACAAAATAATTTCACTATGGGACAAATATTTTAGTTAACACAAAGAAAAATCTTATTCATTAAAGTAAATGATATAAAATAGCTACTACTATATTCGTTTCACGTCTTTTAAAAACAACTGAACTGAAAATTGAACTAACACATGTATACTTCAATAAAATAATATTATTATGGACAAAGTTTGTCTTACGTACGATTTACTAAAAGCAAGTATTTTTTATTTAATGTTTTTATTATTATATTAAACTCACTAACAAAGTGAAGGCAATATTAAGTATTTTAACACGAGTAAACTGATAACACTTGGTTATATAGTACCCATAAGCCAAATAATTTGGAGTAAAATCTATATAATAAAGTAGTTGATAGATAGTCAATTCAGCTATGACACTTTTAGAATAGAATAGAAAACACTTTATTGTTCACCTAATAAACAATTACAATAATTTAACGGCAAAACAAAAGGCGGCCTTATCGCTTAAAGGCGATCTCTTCCAGGCAATCTGACTGAGAGGATACTTCTAACAACTTATGTCTAGGTACAATTAAATTAAAAAGAAGTAAAATAAAAAGGGAAGAACAGTATAATGTGGACAGTAAACAGCTAAGTTAAGAAGAATAAAAATCATTTTTTCCCCATCTAACAAAATGTCGAAGCGGCCTATATTTTGGACGAGCGTAGCAAGTGCCGACGTCATTTATTTAACGAGTCAAATGGCGTATTATTATTGTTTGAATATTAATTGAAATTAATCGTTAGACTATTCGCTGGAGTACAACAAACACACCTGGAGGAAAGTAGTTATATTCAATTAACGTCTTCGCAATACACAATTTGTATATTCAGCTACTAATGTTTTAAATTGAAAATAGCAGAAACCTAATATTATAGCTTTGTTCTAGGAATTACCACAACAAAGACTAAATAACAAATTTACAACCTGAATTAGCATTATTTTTTGTCCTTATAAAGATTAATTAACTTAAGTCTACAAGATCGCTTGACCTTGTCTACGACCAGTTTAATGTTATCGAACTCTGCAGAATATCAATTTAATATTAATATAAACTTGTTGCGACTAATAATGACATATCTGACGCAATATTTCTTGGAATACTCCATATATTTGGATTATGTATTACACTAAAATTATTAAAACTGTTTTTCTAAAAATGCTCTATTATTCTATCTCTGATTCCAGTTAGTTAACTTTTACTTATATTCTTTTTGCATTCAATTTTGTAAATTTTTTGAGACAAAAGGTACGTTTTTCTTCAGAACGTTCTCGACCCGTTCAGCTGTGAGAGGGCAACAAAAATACAGATCTTTTCGCATTTATAGTACGCTTGTTATAAAGATATTCTATTTTGTACGGTAAGATGCTGATGATATTTAAAAATTCTAAAAAAAACTCATCTTATTCCAGCCCCACCTGTCTGATCCGTCTATCCCATCCTAAAATCTAGCAACGAGTTGGCTTCGCCGCTGGTGTCGTATACGTCAATAGGCAACGGTAACCACTTTCCTTACAGGTGAGCAGTCTGCTTGCTTGCGACAAGAAAAACATTTGAATTGTGAAGTCATGGTTGAGTTCCTATTGCAAACATTGAATTAATGCTAAGAAATGTTTGATGCATATTAAATATCAATATCTTTAAATATCACATAACTCACAGCCTGCTTTTAATATAAAACAAGTAAAATTCTCAGATGATCAACGGATCCGGCCGGCTTCATTCGCAAACTGGTTTCGATACATACCAGGTGGTTTTATAATTACCGCCTGTGGTTATTTTCAATGCGAGCTTAAAGAAACAATTGTGAACACGAAACGATTAATTAACACAATAAATACTTTTTTTAGAATAGCTTCGTTGAATATTGAATTTAATGATCCTAATAAAACGAGGGTTGAATATATATTATATGGCAACCGATAGTTCATAGCAAAAAAAATGTTAAAATGAGAATATTTAGATGTTTGTATGTTCGTTTTTATGACCTTGGATGAGTAGTGTAGGCACCTACTTATTTAATTAAAACTGACATAGTTACTCAAAAAAACTGTACATTAACATGTGCCGTATTGACATTTCCCGCTAAGACAGAGTCTAAAGTATAAGCGAACGAAGTCACGTGGGAAGTCTTATGGCTGATTCATATATCTTACTAACCGTTCGTTTGCCTTACTACTGGTTAAAAACGCCCCAGTAAAGTTAACCAATGGTCAGGCAAGTGAATGAATAGTAAGATATAAGAACCGGCCATTAATCAATTTATAAATAGCCTAACGAATTGGTATATGATTTATTCAGTACTTTGTAGTTCTTTATATAATTGATAACTAAGATTATGTTCACCAATTTTATTTAAATAATCTTTAATTAAAACGCCCAGAAATTACATGACACCATAAAATTTGACAGTCTTGTACACGGTAAACTAAAAACTGCACTGAGTCGAGCGACGTTACCGAATAGGTGATTCAGGATGCTTTATGCGAGACATAAATTAAGATAACAGCGAGGTCGATAGCATTTTATATGTATAATTTTAATTTTAATTAAGATGACTTAGATCGTATTTTGAATTTGTCTATACACTTGTATATTCAAAGGTACGTACGGTCGATTGAAAATTACAATTTAATTAAGGTTTTCCCCGCGGCTGCGTCGCGTGTTAATCCTATCCTATTTCAACTTGTTCTAGTTTTATTTATCTTTCCCTCGTCTATCTATATGTAAACTACATTAATTACAAAAATGCCCATAACAACCGAAATTACAAAAATGATCAAAACAACCGAAATAACATAAAATGACAAATCACAATAAACCTGTCCTAATGTCTGGGATAATAACCTTTACATAAATTTATCGCATTTTTCGGGATAAAAATTATCCTATGTTCATTCATCCTCGGCATCGAATATATATATATATATATATATATATATATATACACACATTGTTTCAGCCAAATCGGTCTAGTAGTATTTCCGTGAAAGCGTAACAAACAGACAGAGTTACTTTCGAATTTATAATTTAATATTGTAAATGCGAAAGTACCTCTAATTTAGGGATTTGATTGAAGTCTTTTCTAGAATTAATATTTGTGTTACACAGTTACATTACGGTACATAATTATATATGATATACTTAGTCACTTTTTAAATCTAATTGATTACTTGATGTAATATCGTAATATCGTATGTATGAAGTTTAACTCGCTATTATCATGCGATATACTTAGCACTAGTACTTATTGATTTGATTCCTGTCTTGTTTGGTAATAAGTATTAGTGAGCTAGGAAGTGTATTGACTGTTTTTAATTCTTTTAGTAAGAATAGGGTATTTGTTTGATATTCAAGTGAGCTGAGACAATTTTTATCATATAAAAAACTCCGCAGCCTCCTGGATTTTGTACGAGGATAGCAAGTTATGACGACATGTTACTAACAAGTCAAATGGGGTATTTATTGTTGTTTAACCAGTAATTTAAATTATTTTTATCATGATATTATAAACGTGTGCCGGTAACAAGGTATTTTAACGATCACCCACCCTTTTATACGAACATTGTGAAATGTATGTATGTATCTATATTACATATCCAATTAGTAAACTGAAGTGACAATGGGCAAGATACACCTGTCACACGATCGGTGGTCAATGTATTAGATGAGTCCTGTAGTAGCGGAGATCGCATGTCGATAAACAAAGTACAGGACGTTCTTCAGTCTTATGGAAAACATCTTGCACAAGACCATCGATAGGGGCTAGACGAGCAAACAATAATAATATTTTTATTTCAGACCAGGGTCCATAAATTGTTAGTGTGTTAGTTACAATTGTCTTATAACTTATAATTAGTAAGTACTGTTAGTAATACACAATTGAAAACAATTTATTTTAAACCAATGGCTACCTTCCCGCCGTTATTGGAAGAAGCGGTCAAACCTTGCCGGAATAGTCTACACAAGGTTAGGTTGCAAAGAGGAAGACCAAGATATGTAGCCCTAACTTCGAAAGGCACGTAGCCAGCCACCAGTGGATATCGATTGGCTAACGATGACAAATGATCAAAACCCTGAGTTTATCATAATAGTAAAATTTGGAGTTTGGACAACACATACATTATATAAAATTTAGGTATATAATTAAAAATATAAATATTAAATTGAACGTCCCAAAAATGTAAAGCAGTGTAAAGATGCTGGTCATTCTCTTCTAGATTAAAAATTAACTAACATTCACAAAAGTTATAGAGGACAATAATTCTGTTCTAAAAATATAATGACACTAATAATACAACAGGTTAAATTATAAGTGTCAATTTTAACAATAAATCGACTGAAATGTCAAAATAAACAATTGCGAAAGAAGGACTTTTAATTTAAAAACTATTATATAACCGGAACACAAAAATAAATATACCACTTTTGTTTTCAAAATAATCTAACACTCTTTATGTAAACATAAACGAATATTATTTAGAAACCAGTTGGTAGTCAGAATCAACTGAATGAAAAAATATTTTTCAAGAAATGTCAATTTCTTTAACACTTAAATCAGTGCTGTTATATATATAAGAAATTGGCACTGACACGTGTAACACTATGTACCTAGTATGTACGTATTATTATTGAGGAGTCGCACGTGACGAGTAAGATGATATGAAGCCGAGAAGACAGTCGGAGGTAGCAGCGCTGAAGGCGATGTTGCTTGGCGTGTGCCTCGTGGGCATGCGCAGGCATCCATCCTTAACTACGAGTAGTATACTTGCGTGTGTATGGGAGTCGCACGTGAAGAATAAGCCGAGAAGACGATGAGAAAAACAATGTTTATTACCTGTACTACTTACGAGTGTCAGTTGTGAACCTATAGACTGCCAGGTGACGTGTTTTTGTGTCCCATGCGAATAAGAATTGTGTTTATGTAAGTGTTCTCATTCAAACTGTGATAATTGTATTTTTTTTTATTGGAGTAGTTCAGCAGACAGGCAGAAGGCCCAATTGATGGAAAGCGATTACCATACCCTATGGACATTTGCAACACCAAAGGTGCTATAAATACGGTGCTGCTCTCTTAAGGGAGACTGGAACCTGGCCACTAATACCGGAACACAGCTCAAGATTGTTATGGCGGCATACTCTAAATCAGGGGTGGTAGCCATCTAGTCGGGCAAATACCCTACCACCTGGCTGCGGGTTGTTTTGTCGCCTCTTACGACGGGCCGCTGGAAATCGTATTATTTCTCCGTTCCAGCACGAATACAATTTAGACTTAAGGTGTATAAACAAGTCCCAGGTTAAGTAATTATTAAGGTATTACATTTAAGGTGTAAATAAGCGTAGACAACTGTGCCGCCTGAGAGGATTGTTGAAATGGATGTACCACTGTTTTGCCGATGTTTGTAAATAGATAATAAATGATGCTTGATTGAAAAAAAAAACTGATGTTTACTTCTAATCCCAGTGCATACTCCCTCCCGCTCGCATGTAACAGAAGTAGTTTCAAATATTTTAAAATTAATTAAATCCACAGAGAAACACACACAATGTACATCCCCAAATTAAGCAAGGTACGCTTGTGTTATGGGTGATATACAACGGACCACTCTGTGGCCGAACCCAGACATCCAGACCATAGTAAATAACAGAAAGTTCGTTTTCCGAAATTTACCATGGCAGCCTCTGCGTTCCAGCGAGTTCGACCGGCTAAGAATTAGCCCGCTCAACCACAGAGGCCGTCGAACACAATATGTAATAGTTTTACTATCTAAAGATAAAGAGCATTATGGCTATGAAAAGGCTGGACGTTTTCGCCATTATAGTAAACCGATCGTCCGAGTCAGCCACTTTTTACGGACAAGCTCTAAAGCGTGATCCTTCACATAAAAGAAACGCTGCCTCCGTTGAAATTGCGCTGACGCGACAAGTCTGCCCGTGCTATCGGGTTCTAATTTTCTGCGTACTCCACCACCACATTGTGAACATGAAAGAAAATGTAGAAATCATTTTAAGGAACTTGTCAACAAAAATTCGAGCAAAACGTTACAGTCCATGCGAAATTCAGAATTGACAAGTTAAAGATGTGACTTACTAGGTTGGAAGTGAATATGTCGGGTTGACATATCCATCCTTTCATTTGCTTTATTTAGCACTGGTTAAAATTTGACATAAACTCCATACAAATACTGTCAATTTTCTACTCATAGTAATGTAAAACCATGGATAGTTAGATATAGAAAGCCGGCACTAGCTTGCCTTCATCTTATATCCCTGATCCATCTGGGATAATGTTAGTGACTGTGTTACGTAGCTGAGGATTTAATGCGTTATTTGTAATGCGACATTGTTATTAATTATTAATGACGTTAAATATTGTGTATACACACTAATGTAGTTAACGTTAGTTTTAACGCTATAGATAAGACACATTTGGCCACAGTCGCTAACACTAACATTATCTCAGATGTAGCAGGGACATTGAAGTCAATCACTCACTATACATCCATAAATATTATTTATTTTCATTCGCTGAAAGTGAGCGCAAAAGAAACTTAAATCATTGTGTGACTGATACCAATTAATTTTAGACTATTTACTCATTAGAAATTTAAATGTTAACCTCATAGCTAATTTTATTTTCATGTTTATATATTCTCGTGACAGTATAAATTATTCCCAATAGATGGTGGAGTAAAATAATAATTCGTCCAAAAAACCACTTAAGAGAGATAATAAGAGTGTGAGTACAACGCACGCATTATTATGCAAACACGAGTAACATGGCTGACATTTAAATAAATAGAATATATTAAAAAATTACACGTGTTCGCTACCAATCACACTACAAACATGGCGACACCTGCAAAGGTTAAAAATCTAAATATTACCTAATACACGCACGCATACGATATTTTTATAACTTTCTGCCACAGCTATCAAATCATTATCATCAATAATGATATTTCGATTAATTACACCCATACTTAATGAGAGTACTGTGGATCTGTGATATGCGAGTCTCCGGATAGCTCCTTAGATTGCAGATGGTTATTATATAGCCAAGAATGACCAAGAATGGGCTTCTCGAATTGTTAACCTTCTAATTCTCATAATCACTAGTAGAATATAGTTCTAATAATGTCATATTTGCGTGTTTATAAAAAAATAACCATTTAATATTTTATTCTTTTAACCTTTTTAGACCTTTGGAGGACCTACACCCCCCCGGCAAGTAGCTAATTCCTACGATATGGTTACTCAACGATATGCAATCATCAAAACATTATTATTAAAGATAAAATATAAGCACTATAATTCATAATGAGCTCACGTTGTTATGTATGGGTATGATAAGCAATATTTTACTTTTACCGACTGCAAATCGCTATCTACTGCTTAGTTAATATTTATTTATTACAGAGTTTATAAAATATGGCTTCATGTATAAAGTTCTACATATTTACGGTGATAACCAATTGCCATGAAACGCCAGTAAATTCTGGTCTTGCTTTGTTATCTGCGTGAACCGGAGGTATTTATACAATGTTCTTTGTAATATCATGTTATAAGTTAGCAGTGGTGTGGACTTCATACAACTCGATTCCCCATAGCCTCCTACCTTTAAGAAACTAGCAACCAAAAGATCGAAAATGCCATGAATTTATTTGGCACTTATGTTTTTTATCCGTGCAAATATTATTACTATCTCTTACGCTCGGCGGCTGTCCACACGTATTAGATGAAATAGTAAGTCATAACCCGATCGGGTACTGGTTTCTGTTGCAATATATGCGGTAAGATTGCAAAATTAAATATACAAATTGTAATAAGAAAATATATCGCGAATTAGATCTTTTTCAACAGCGGTGTAGTCGGTGCTTGCATCATACGGTATGTTTTTTCAACAGGCTTACCACCTAGCCAAATTTTACACCCCGCGCCACTGAAAGTTAGTAAATAACGTCAGGATATAATAATACTAGCTGTGTCCGCGACGTCGTTCGCGTGGAATTTGTTTTCAAAACCATTTTGAAACATTCTTCATTGGTGCTCCACTTCTATTGGTCTTAGGGTGATGATATATAGCCTATATAGCCTTCCTCGACAAATGGGCTATCTAACACTGAAAGAATTTTTCAAATCAGACCAGTAGTTCCTGAGATTAGCGCGTTCAATCAAACAAACAAACTCTTCAGCTTTATATATTAGTATAAGATGTGAGACTGAAACTAAGTTATCAACAGAGTATTAGGAATTGAATTGAGTTCATTTAGCTCAATTAAAATTCCCAAGCGCAACGACTTGGGGGTTTTTAAAAATGGTGTCGTAATAGTAGCTTGTTACACGACAGGGAAAAGCGGTCTATTTAAGCATGAGATAGTTTGGCGCACGAGCGTAGCAAGGGCGCTAATAGTTCGAATACCTAAATAGGCGTTTCACTTGAGGTTAACACTGATTTTAATTTCGAATATGAGAAAAGTAAATAAAAACTGATTAGTTAAACAAACAACTACTTCTTTAATGAAATCAGGCGTTAAATCCACATCCCAACTTTTTCTTCAATAATTATGCCTATTTCTTATATTATAGACTAATATTAATTAGTCTATAGTATAAGAATTAGGCATAATATATGGCACACACAATATGTGTGTGTGTGTTTAATTTATAAAACATGTAGTTTAAGTATGTTTGTTTATGATATACCTAATAATCTATCTGCACCACCTACATAGTATAGCCAGAAAAGGTTAAACTATTCCTTAAGTTAGGTTGCCTGGAAGAGATTGCTATAAGCGATAGGGCCGCCTATTGTTTCTACCATGACAATATTGTAATTGTATTTGGTGAGCAAAAAAATGTTATCTATCTATCTGTCCCCATCTGATGAACTCATTTATTTAATTTAATACGTCGCATATGAAACGTCAAGTAAATTTCTTTTTCTGTGGCATTCTATCAGCCAGTGTTTTTTTGTCATTATTGATAGTGAATATTTCGGCCAAATTTATGTAAATGAAATAATAAGTTAGTGAAAAGTAAATTATAAGTATAAAATGATGTCACAAATTTGTTGATATTTTTTATTACAATTTAAATCGCGGCAGATTTAACAGTGGCTGTGAAAAAAGTAGAGACACGAGTCGCACGTTTTATCTATGGTTCGCAGTTTTTAACATTTTTGACCGCGGGGAAATTCGTTTCCCAGGGACGAAAAGTACTGTTTTCATCTCTGTGATTAGGCAACTCCAAGCGCTCTTTTAGAATATGAGAAATGAAAAATTATTTTGAGGTTGGTAGTACCTTGATAACACCTTGAATATTGCAGTTGTCGTCATAGATATTCTCAGCTTTTCACAAAAAACGGCAAATCTAATCCGAAAACAATATCACTGTGTCAAATATAGCAACGACGTTAAAAAAACATTTAACTTTATTCGGAAATCAATATAATAAAACTTCTTTGGGAAAACCAACAAACAATACACATAAACCAAAATACCGCTGACAAAAGAAAGAAGTACAACAATAAAAAATAGCTTTATTACAAACAACAAAAGTGAAAAAAAGAAAAACGTTTGTACGACAATAAAAATGAAATTTTCGCCAAACATCCCCCAACAGCTCCCAGACGCGTCGTGGCAACTTGGTACTGGCTAAGTAATTGCCTTTTATACAGTTTGTCGCGAGTAACTTCCCAGCTGACTCATCGCGGTCCCAACGACACACAAAAGGATGTTTTTTTCACGCGCGGGCACGCGTGATAAGACATACGACAGAAACTACTTGGTCTAGGTAGATAAATCAAGGAAGACGATTATATGAATTTAATAGCAATCGGGCAAGAAATAAAGATATCATAGATATAATAATATAACATCCCGCAGACTCTGGTACCTCCATCTCAAATCAATTTTAAACCCGGTACTTTATTGAAGAAACTAATTGCCGGAGTCTGTCTTTCCCGCTACATACAACCTGGGTGTCTTCAGGTCCCGTGAGAATAGGTACCTTCTAGGTAAAGTAAAGTAACCTTCGCTCCTCATCGGGTGAGATCATGGTCAAACGCGAACCTATATCACTATAAAAAGGTGCATTTACGAATTTCACACAACGGTAACCTCAGTTTGTGTTTCACCATGAACAAGTAGTAATTCAAATAATATGCACATTACGATAGGAAAACTGCGAAGTACGAGGAGGGATCAAAAAGTAGTGAGAATGAGATAGAATATAATGACTATTGATAACTTAATAATTTATTTTTCTACATAGTCTCCGAGTCTTTCAATCCCTTTCAAAAAAAAAGTTTTGTCTTGGTCCTGCAAAAAGCTCTCCACGGCATCCATCACCTCGTTATCGTCTTCGTACCTGTTTCCCCTTAAGTATTCTTTCAATTTGGGGAACAGATAAAAATCGCTAGGCGCCAGATCTGGTGAATAAGGAGGGTGGTCAACCAATTCGAAGCCAGCTTGCTGAATGGCAGCCATCGCAACTGCCGACCTGCGCGCGGGTGCGTTGTCATGATGAAACAGCACGCCCCTTCGAAGTTTCCCTCTCTTTTCTCTTTGATGGCATTCCTCAACTTGGGAATTAAAGCTGCATAATATTGGCCTGTAATAGTGGTTCCACGCTCCAGGTAATCAATCAACAATATCCCTTTTGAGTTCCAAAATATTGAGACCATAACCTTGTCAGCCGATGCCACGGCACGAAACTTCTTCGGGGTCGGTGATAATGGCCGTTTCCATTGCGAAGATTACTGTTTTGTCTCGGGATCAAAATGATGGACCCATGTTTCGTCCATTGTTACGAAATGAGACAAAAAGTTTTCAGAATCTTCTCGAAACTTGTCCAACAATATCTTCGAGATGTCAAGTCGATTTTGTTTCTGACTGTCGGTTAACATTCTCAGCACCCGTCTTGCGGAGACTTTCCTCATATTCAAAAATTGTTTCAATATGGATTGAATACTTCCATATGAAATGCCCGTTTCTTGAATTAAGTATCGGATGGTAACCCTTCGATCGCTCAATACAATTTTCTCGACTTTCGCAACATTTTCTTGGGCGACTGACGTCGATGGACGGCCGCAACGATGTTCGTCTTTCGTGCTCGTTCTCCCTACTCGAAATTGAGAAGCCTACCTTGCGACAGTGGAATAAGGCGGAGCAGACTCTCCTAATGTTGCCTCCAAATCGCAATGAATCTCTTGCGTCGTTAACTTTTTTAAACAGAGGTATTTAATAACGGCTCGCACTCCGTTTTTCTCCATTTTCGAGAACACGTTCCGACACGAAGCAAACAAATGACTACATTCAGAAAAAAACAAAAGAGAATCGAAAATTTTTTTCTTTATTAATATTACAAATATGTATCTGAACTATGCCTGCCTGTATTTATTTTTTTCTTACCAAGGAGTTTGTCGTTCTCACTACATTTTGATCCCTCCTCGTAGTACAGATATTCCCTTTATTAGGATTCGAAATGATGTCATTGAAAGAAGACAAAAGTGTCGACCTTTTGAGCTAACACGATTACTACATCCATATTTAGCCTAATTTCTTGTGACGAGTAGGCCTCTAAAGAGAGTAATTTCAAATGAAACCATAAGGAGCTTTAAGCAAATAACCGAAACAAAAGTTACCTAATATGTAAGCCAATATCTCAAAATATTTTGCTTTAACATTAGTTAAAGCAAAAGCTAACTAAGCTAACTTATGAGACATGTTCGGGGAAGTTATTCAACTAAAATGTCTCAAGTTTTCATATTAGTCCACAACTTGAGTAATCTGGCAACAATAGCGCTTCGTCATTCAACACTGCGCGCAAATGTTCTAGAGTACAAGTTAGTGTAACAAAAGAAAATCTTTTATCACCGGGAGAATCCGATTAACAAAACGACCGTATACATTTTCCTAAATAGAGGACTCGCGTTAGTGTTCAGAGCTAGTCAGGGCCACGTAGGCTTGCGTCCTGTGCCGCATGCCGCTGACACATCGCTTTCCGCAAAAACAACGTGCTTTCACAATAATACAATAGGTGGTTGGGTAGAGCGGTTTCCTCCACTCGACCCCCCCACACCCCTCGTTGGCAAACGACCGCCCCCACCTCCCCAGTCGCCAGTTTTATGACTCAGCAGCGAAGTAAGTATAGATCAAATTCGACGTTGCGCTACTCTACTGGCTGTTTTTCATAGTATATTCATTTTCACAAACACTGTTGTCCTTACATAATAGCGTGGTCCTTAAAAATACCACATTACCAAGAATACTTTAATGAATTCACTCACGGACAAATTAAAGATATCCGTTTCTTGACATGTTATGTGGTACAGTGTTGCAGTCTGCATGATAGGCGCCTTAATGAACAAGTACGTCCTTCCATTTGGAAAAATAAACATTCGTGGTGGCCTACGCTATATAGCAAACATAATTTCTTAGTATGTTGATTATTATCTCAGTCAGTACTCTTTGATTAAATATTTTGACTTAGTTATTTCAATATGTAAGAGATTGTTACAATTTTTTTGTCTCCTTTTGCAAAACTATGGTACACCGCTACAGTCAAGCCAAACACGGTAGGGTAAGTCAATGGATAAAATAGGTCTTAGGTATAAAAATCTACAAAACTTGTTATCATTTAAGCACTCGCTAAGGGCAACACAGGTCCCTTTACAGATGAGACACTGTCGGGAATAAATTATAGAAGCAGACGAAAAGTTATATTTTTAATACAACTTCTGCAAAGACCCAGCGGAATGACGAGAATGTTAAACTTCGTACACTTACTTGTGGTTTCGACGAGCTATTGGAGAATTGTTTAGCGAAGTACAAATTCCGAATTTTCAAGAGGCAAACTTGAATCAAAGAAAGTTATTGAAAAACTAAGCAAAGTTTTTAACATTCTGATCCATTCTAGTTAAAATAAAATAATTTTTTGAAGAGATGAAATCAACAATTAATTGAGGACCGATTTACATTGTACTCGGTAACGATGTTAAAACAAAGAAAAATAAACATAGACTAGTGATTATCCCAAGTATGTAGATTTCCAACGGAATACGAAATCGAAGTTTACCCAGACTAAGTCGAACAGAGGGTAGAGAGAATATATTATATTTAATTTTTTTTCATGTTTTCTTATACTTACTTCATGGTACATGATAATAACTCCCTATCCTTATTATTAATATTATAAATGCGAAAGTAACTCTGTCTGTTCCGTTTTCACGGAAAAACTACTGGACCGATTTGGCTGAAACTCAGTATATATATTCGATGCCGAGGATGAACATAGGATACATTTTGTCCCGAAAAATGGGATAGTTTCCGGGATAAATATACATTAGTCTCTCTGTTTGTTATGCTTTTACGACAAATTTGGTGGACCGATTTAGCAGAAATTCGGTATATATGTAATTTTAATACCGAGGGTGGATAAGGGATACTTTTCATCCCGGATAATAGGATACGTTTTTTTTAGGTTTGACATTTTCGTCGTTTTGGTTAGTTTGGTCGGTGTGGTCGATTTGGTCGATATGGTCGATATGGTCGATTTGGTTGGTGTGGTCGATGTAGTCGATGTGGTTGGTTTTGGTGTACAATATGTATGTAGTTTTTATACCAAAAATTAGCATAGATACTTTTCATCCGGGAGATGGGATAGTTTGCGATATAAAATGAAGTGAATCTTCCAGGGCAAATAGCAGTAACATAAAAATTTAATACAATGTAACCTGCGTTGTAACTTCTTTAAACAAGAGGCACGCACTAGAGGTTGACCCGCGGTGCTAATGTTATAAATGCGAAAGTAACTCTGTGTCTGTTGCGCTTTCACGGAAAACTATTGGACCGATTTGGCTGAAACTCAGCATATACATTTTTCGATGCCGAGGATGAACATAGCATACTTTTTATCCCAAAAAATGGGATATTTTGCGCGATGAAAATATATTTGTCTCTCTGTTTGGACCGATTTGTCTGAAATTCGGTATACATGTAATTTTAATACCGCGGGTGGATAAGGGATACTTTATATCCCGGATAATGGGATAGATTTATGTAAAGGTTATCCCAGTAAGTAGAATAGGTTTTGTTTTTTTTGTGATTTGCCATTTTCGTCATTTGGGTTATTTCGGTAATTTTGGTTGTTTTGGTAGTTGTGGTAGTTTTGATCGTTTATGTAGTTTACAGATAGATAGACGGGAGATAGATAAATAAAACTAGAACGGGTTAGAATAGAGGATGAAAGTTTGTATGGGACCAATCATTTGTCGAGTTTACAGATATAAAAATTTATCATCTATATAAAAATGCGATAGTAACTCAATCTGTCTGTCTGAATACCGAAAATGGACATAGATACTTTTCATCCCGGCAAATGGGATAGTTTGCGATATAAAATGAAGTAAATCTTCCGGGGGCAAATAGGACAAAGATTAAAAATTAATATGATGTAACCAGTATTAACGATTGCTCTTTAAACAAGACGTACGTACTAGAGTTTGACCCGCGGCGTAGCCGCGATGTAAACTGTAGTAAGCATATAAATATGTAAAATAAACTAGAAAATATGTTTAGCCGATTTACATTTGTCATTGTAATGAGACATGTACTTGAACCACTAAGCTATCAAAACTTTTTAAATATCGTTATTATATCGTCAATTGAATTTAATTTTAGATTCGATCTATATAATTTGAATTTTAGAAAGTTACACCAAAAGTGAAATTCATTTCGCGGCTATTGTCGAGTGCGTGTTAAGAATAAAACGCGAGTAATAAATTGTAATTCACACATGTCACCTGGCAACACCTACCTACCTGCTTCTACATAGAAACCGGTTCACAATTTCTAAGTGGATACAAGTGTTTATATATTTGCTTGTCATTAAGCAGCCAGGTTGCAAGATATGTGTTATGAAATATGTATATACAAATTTATAAGTAGTTTACACACCCAAGTTGTTTCAGGTTGTTCAAAATTAAACAAAATTTGGAATTCTTTTTTGACAGGATGTCAACCTTAAAAGTTCCTTTAACAAGAAAGTACTAATAATTAAGATTTCCAGACTCCAATTCATATTTTGAAAAAAAAACCAAATTAATCGTTCTCATCAAAATTAATACAAAAATGAGAATAACAAATTTATTATGGTCAATATATAATAGGTTGGGGAAAAAGTCTTTTCGCATATAGCATGTATGAACTTGTAATAAGATCTCTTTGGCTATACCATTTGTATCTGGCTGGTTTTGGTATTATTAAAAAGTTTTAATTTTAAAGAAGACAATTCCAAATTCAAATTAGGAAAAAGTGTGATTTTCATTTGTTTTTCTTATTGTTAAAATGAGTGAATCTAATGAAGAAATTCGATACATTTTAAAATTTTACTACAAAAAAGGTAAAAATGCAACACAAGCCGCGAAAAAAATTTGTGATGTTTATGGACCTAATGCAGTATCTGTGAGAGTAGCGCAAAATTTGGTTTAAGCGTTTTCAATCCGGAAATTTTGATATCAAAGATGCACGTCGCTCTGGTCGCTCTGTTACGGACAAAATTGATGCCATTTTTGAAAAAGTGGAGCAAGATCGGCATATTAGTAGTTACGATGTAGCTGGAGAACTGGGAATTGACCACAAAACGGTCTTGGCGCATTTGAAAAAAGCTGGGTACACAAAAAAGCTCGATATTTGGGTGCCTCATGAGCTCACTGAAAGAAACCTAATGAACCGTGTACTCATTTGTGATTCTTTATTACGACGTTATGAAACCGAACCATTTTTGAAGAAGCTGATAACTGGTGATGATAAGTGGATCACGTACGACAAGAACGTGCGAAAAAGATCGTGATCAAAGGCCGGTCAGGCTTCACAGACTGTGGCGAACCCGGGTTAACTCGCAACAAGGTGATGCTGTGTGTATGGTAGGATTGGAAGAGCATTATTCATTATGAGCTTTTACCGCCAGGCAGGACCATCGATTCTGAACTGTACTGCGAACAACTGATGAGATTAAAGCAAAACGTTGAGAGAAAGTGGCCGGAATTAATCAACAGAAGGGGTGTGGTTTTTCACCATGATAACGCTAGACCTCACACATCTTTAGCCACTCAACAAAAATTACGAGTTTGGCTGGGAGGTGTTAATGCATCCGCCGTACAGTCCTGACCTTGCACCTTCAGATTTTCACCTGTTTCGGTCTCTGCAGAATTCCTTAGGCAGTGCCAGGTTAACATCACGAGAGGACTGCCAAAACCACTTGTCGCAGTTTTTTGATCAGAAGCCCCAAAATTTTTATAGCAATGGGATCACGTCCCTACCTACAAGATGGCAAAAATTTATCCAACAAAATGGCACCTACATACTTTAGTCAAATGTAAAAAATCTTTAAAAAAAAAAACCTTTTGAATTTTTTATTTAAAATATGAAGAAACTTTTTCCCCAACCTAATATAACTACATGTTTAAATCTTATGTTAAATTGTAAATAGACGGCCAGTGATATCTAAAATACACACTATAAATACGTCGCAAATATGTTCCAACTCTTGAAACCCTGTGCGAAATAGGAGTGTCTGAATTCTCTAATTTGACATCTCACATGCACGCAATTTTCTATTTTAAACAATACTCCGTGACGTACTGGAATAGTTCAATAAACGTGTTCGTATGACTGAAATCATATATAAAACAATATATAATTATGTGACGAAATGCACCGTCTAGTTTCGCCTACGCGTTATTTCGAGCATCAACGTTATTCTAATGTGCGTCAAAACAAATTTTGACTGGCTAATAAATACAACGAACAGTGTGATTTAGTAGGAAGTGTAAGAGTAACAAAGGTATACGAAATAAATGGTTTTTTAGGACCAATAGCAAAAGGATACACTATACACACACAACCCACCGGGTGGTAAGACATTCGCCCACTGGATGGCTACCACCCCTGGTCTAGAGTATGCCGCCGTAACAACTTTGAGTTCTGTTCCGGCATTATTGAACAGGTTCCAGTTCCCTTAAGAAAGCATCAGCGCATTTGTAGGTAGCACCTTTGGTGTACAAATGTCCATAGGCGATAGTAACCGCTTTCCATTTAGTGGGCCGTCTGCCTGTCTGCTGAGCTCATGCAATAAAAAAAAATACAATTGTCATAGGATCACGCAGCCTATACGCAAAGGGCGCAGGTTCAAACCCTGGCCGGAAAGCTCGAACCATTCGAGCAGTATTTTGACCTAATGGTGCATATTGTACTACATGCTAACGGCGAAGGAAAAACATCGCGATGAAACCTGTACATCGAGATAACCGATGTTTCAAACCCGCCAATCTACTTTCCGTTCTTCTATAAAAATAGGAAGCCCGTGCCCAGCCGTGGGACGTTTATAATGTTGTAATATAGCGAACAAGTGTTAAATTAATCAATTACAACCTATCATAGTTTTAATAAAAATTATCTTCCTATCAAATTTAAAGGATAAAAAAATTCTACACAACAATATCACAGCGAATTGAATTGTACAGCCTCAGACAGCAGCGCATTGTTCGAAACGTTGTGACGTCAATAGTCTCAAATAGATAACAAAATCCTTTATTTTTTGAGTCCCCAAATTACCTCATATCATGGCGGTGTAAAAAACGATTCGTACTTACGTAGATTCGATTTAATACGCAACATATATTTTTAGATAACCTTAAACATTGCGCCACGCGAACTCGCGCCCACGACCTAAACGGCAGATATTAGAACGCTCTCAAAATATAATTGCATGTTTTGTACATATAACATACATATTCCATTAAGAAAGATGTTCGTAGTAATCTCAATACGTTTATTAACAATATTAAACACCTTGCTATTATAATAAATGCAAAGTTCTAAGTATCCAGAGGATTACTTGACGCACCTCCGGGTGACACGTATTTGGATGTAATAATACAAATAAGTTGTGTTCTTAAAAACTGTCTCTCAACACAGAACGTGGTAGTAAGACAAATTAGTACAATCTTAAGTATATTAGCGTTACGTCACTAAATACAGAAGCTATTTAAGATGTGTGACAGGGTCCACTCCGGAAACTACCTCACGATATTGTTTTGAGACTGGATCTGATTGGAAATAGTAAGCCTTATCTTAAGAATAGTGTACAATGTACATATATCGAATGCCTCTGTCTAATGGGGTAAGCCTTGGCTGGAACGTAGAGATCCAGAGGCTCATTCTCGGCATGAAAAATTTCGTAAATCAACTTCCAGTTTTTTCAGTTATTTACTCTGGTCAGAAATCGGCCCCGGAGTTGTCCGTTGTATATTACACATAATACAAGAGTAGCTTATCTTGATAATAAGTACCTATATGATGTGCGAGTTTGATAGTCAATTGAGAAAAAAATGTCTATAGATTTACCGTCTCATTCATATTGAGTTATAGTAAGTCGGAACGCTACTTTAAGAACCTTAAAGAAGCGTTCAAACTTACTATAACTCAATATAAATAAGACGGTTATTATTTGTAACTAGGAAAAAGTTTATTATTTTGTTGATGAACTAATCACTAAATCTAATAACATTTATGCAGCACGAATAATATAGTTCAATTATACAAGAAGACTGATAAAATGACGAAGAAAACCCTTCAAAAGTATTCAATTATTTAAAGAAAACAAAATTCTCACATAATAGGCTATAGAAAACGTGTAGCTACTCCAAGACGTTTCAATTTTTTTCTTCGAGTCCAATTTACAATGGCTCGCGTAACACGCAATAAATAAGATCAAAGCAAGAGCGTCACAGAGAGGCCTCTGTAAGCGAGTTAGGTACTCGGGGGGGACGTATAAGAAGGTCATATCTTAAATCTGGAGTTGGCACTGTGATATATAAGAGCACTCTGTAATAGGGTTAGCCAGATTTCAAAATTAAGAAATTTCACATGCAACATTGCAACAAATTGAATATGAAAAATTAATGTAATTCAGTTACTTGTTGAAAGCCACGAGTCTACCACCGCTTCCAAAACAATTTTTGTTACTATTAAGGGAGACAAAGCGGCGCAATAAACATGTGTATTTATTTGAGTGTTGTGGCGCCAACTGTGATTGCAGTGTTTCAAATTACGATTCTTACTGAACGATTCTCGTTCATTAGTTTTATTCTTCCATAGCTAAGCAAGATATGGCTAATATACAACGGAAAAATCTAGGCCGAGCCCAGACCCTTAGTAAATAATGAAAAATTAGTTTACTAAATTTTCCCCACGCCAGGAATCGAGCCTGGAACCTCTGCGTTGCAGTGAGCTAGGAGGGCAAAGGCTTACATCACTCAACCACAGAGCCTGTCAATTAATAATCTACAAAGTCAGTCAGTCCCGAGGTTACTTACTATCATGACCAACCTACTTTTGGATTCAAACCACTCAATTTTTGTACAACTGCTTGTTAACGAAAAAGTAGATTTAGGGGGCATTTCTATGTACATATTTTTTTTACCCCCCTAAGATGACAGTTTTAGAAATACAAAATAATAATTATACATTTTCTTTACAAAAATTGAATCTATAAAACCAATATTACCAATGAAGTGTCGGGGATTTTAGGACAGATATTATTCATTCTATTAAACATACCTAATAATGGTAATTGAAAAAAATATTACTAAAATGATCTATATCGAATTTCTGTACAATGTAAAAAAATAATAAAAATCGAGTCCGGGGGATGTAAGAAGTGAAATAGAACTAATTTAGATTATTTTTAATTTTATGTTTCTCTGTTTGTACCGGCTAATCTCCGAAACGACTGGACCGATTTAAATGAAATTTTGTATGGTGGTAGCTTATATCCCTGGTCAACATATAGGATACTTTTGATCCCGAAAAATTAAAGAGTTCCCGTGGGGTAGTTAAAAAACCGCACCACGCGGACGAAGTCGCGGGCATCAGCTAGTCATAAATAAATTCTTACTTCCATGCGTTCGTAACAAGTAATACAAGAAAGACAGAAGCTAAACCGTGTCAATTTTGTCGTGTTAAAACTTGACAACCCTGAACTCTATAAACACAACGAGTCCTTCGTCCGACCTCTTCCCCTCCCTTTGTCAAAATCACATTAGCTATTGTTCGATAGCGCTTTGTTGGCGTTACGTGAGAATCGAGAACTGTAGTGTATTCTGTACATAAATATATATACGTACTTGGTTTATTTAATTTTGGTTACTGAAGGAGACAGACATCTTTGTTGCTTTTGTAATACAAATACGTTCAGATTACATTGCTAAGTTAAAATACATTTGAGAAACTAGTATTCTTCTGTTTATTTTAACCTGTGCTCATTACGCTGAGCCTATTCAAAAATATAATTAATCACAATCAAATATGACCTATGTCACTTAGGAATAATGTAGCTTTCTACTGGTCAAAGAATTTTCAAAATGTGTTCAGTAGTTCAAGATATTACTTACTACAAACTTTACCTCTTTATAATATTAGTAGATTATTTCTAGAATTTACTGGTTGTAATTATCAATAGTCTCATTAGGCCCGCGCTACAATGTTAAAGTCGCGGGTGGTATCGTAATGGCAAGCTCACGCGTCCCAAACGCAAAGGGCGCGGGTTCGACCCTGGCCGGAACGCATGCATCACTTAGTCAGTTTTCTAATCTAATGTGCATATTGTTACAATTACCACGTGCTAACAACGGTGAGGAAAACATCGTGATGTAACCTGCACACTGAGACAACCGATGTGTCAAACCTGCCAAGCCGCCTTGGACAAGTGTGGCGGGTATACTATCCGTTCCCCCTATAATGAATGGGAGGCCCGAGCCCAGCAGTGGGACATTTATGGGCTGATATTACACAATGTTAAAGTAAAATTCTGAGTAATACTGTAACATATGGTCTGTCATATAATACAACGTTCGGATATACACACAAAAATAACATTATTTGCGCTTCACCTAAACTCATTATTACCGAACTACATAAAAAAAACATTGATAGCCCATTTCTGGTAGTACGCAAGGTTAAACCGTCACGTTTAGCTAAGGTTTACGGGTTGTAATAATCAGTTATCTCGATGTGTCTGTTTCCTCAAAATACCTTCTTTCAACGTGAACAAGTGGATTATAAAATGCACAATTGAGACAAAAACTACCCAAGAATTCGTTTCTTTCAACCGGGAGGCGAATCCGTCATAAAAATGAGTCATTAGTAGCTTAGATAGATAAAACTTTATTGTACACCATTACAGAAAACTTACGAACTAGTATTATTCTAATTGTGTACAAAGGGCGGTCTTATCGCTAAAAAGCGATCTCTTCCAGACAACCCGTTAGATTAAGCAACTTTGTTTATATTTCTGGATAACAATAGACATGCTAACGGCCCTTCTTCTTCAGGGGACATAACAAATTGCAAGAGAGTCGCTTACGCTGGTACGGCCACGTTTTACGGAGACCGGCTAATTATCTGGGGAACAAATGTCTAGCCATGTCGCCTCCGCCAGGTCCCGGTCGAAGGGGAAGGCCGAAGAAATACTGCCTTGACGTTGTGAAGGATTGATATACGTTCCAATGGTCTCAAAACGGAGGATGCTGAAGACCGCGCAAAGTGGAGTAGAAAAAGTAGGAAATCGGACCTTGCGCGTCGGAGCGAACGCTCCGAGCGCAACCGGGATATAACGTCCGGATGATGATGATGAAGTTGACGGCTCTTCTGATGCAAAGTGGTAACCGTCGCCTATGGACATTTAACACCAAAGGTGCTACAAATGTGCTACCACTCTCTAAAGGGAGGAACACAATTCAAGGTTGTTATGACGACATACTCTAGACGAGAGGTGGTAGCCATCCAGACGGGCAAATGCCCTATCTCACCTGGCTGTGGATTGTTTTGTCGTCTCTTACGACAGGCCGCCCAGCCGCAGAAAACTGTATTTTTTCTCCGTTCTTGCATGGATAAAACGACGATACGAAATTAATATACATACTCACGAAGACTCGAGAGGTTTGTTTCTTTTTTCTTGCGAAGCTGACAAACGGATAGAAGGCCCAACTAATTAAAGTGGTCACCGACGCCTATAGACGTTTGCAACACCAGGGGTAAAGTCGACGCGTTGCCAACTTTTACGAAGGGATGGGATAGAAGAGATCAGACTGGAGGAGATTGGCGAATGGATTAGGAACATGGGATTTGGAAGATGAGGTAGTGGGCCATCGGAATTCTCGCTCATCATAAGAAACAGGGAAAAACTCAAACCTCGCCATTGATAATATTTTTCAATAGTAATGAAAAATGTTTCGCATGACACGCCATATATGCCATGTGTCACATAATAACCTACCGCGAGTATTAATCAAGGATCAATAATAATTTCATTGAGCAAACATAATAAAAACAGGTTACGCGATCTCACCAGCGTTATGATTAGATAAATCCCAGTACAAACGGTCAATATGAAATAATTTCCACAATAACAGAGGAGTCTGTTGGTAATTACAATTTTAATAGGTCCGTCAGCGATGGGGGGGTTTGAATACACCTCCCCCCACCACATCAGCCCCGAGCTGAGTGGGGAGGCAACATTAACGACCCGCCCGTACAATGGAACTGGACGGTAACTTAAATTATATCGTTTTTGATAATAATAGCATTGTAGTTCTGAATCGAGTTTCAAGCAATTAAAGGCGTGTACGCGCCACAAACAAAATGATTTCATTGTAAAACGTTATACGTGAAATTTGATGCTAGTTAATGGTAATAAAATATTTTTGTGTACGTAATAAATGTCATGTTGTGCTTTATAGACACTATACATGTTGGTGGCAGTTAGTCGGTTCGACCGTAACTTCTTTATATACCTGTCCTGTGTCTTAAGAAATAAAGATTGATTGATTGATTAATATAAAATAATACTTTTTAGAGTTTTCAATATTCCTATATAATCTACGGCCTCTGTGGTTGAGCGGGCTAAGTCTTAGCCAGCCGAGCTCTCTGAAACGCAGAGACTCCGGATTAGATTCCTGGCATGGTAAATTTCTTAAAAGAATTTTCCGTTATATACTAAGATTGGATGGGTATCTGGGATCGGCCCCAGAGTCGTCCGTTGTATATTAGCCGTAACACAAGCGTAACTTGCTTAGGCTTGGGGATATACAATGTGTGTGTGTTGGTCTGCCGATTACGATTATATTATTAGATATTATTATAAAAATTTCAAAACAATTTGAAATTTTTATAATAATATAATAATATTTTGGATTGGATAATAATAAAAAATTTATCCAATGTCAATAATACTGAATATTTTTTAAAGCAGTCTGTTTCGTGTAAGAATTATGTTATGATACCGAAATAATAATATTGGTCAACTTTAATTGTCTTTTCCACAAGGACATATTACAGAATAAAAAAATATTGAAGGAAAGACACTTTATGTAGA
This sequence comes from Dendrolimus houi, assembly GCA_039645545.1. Taxonomy (NCBI): domain Eukaryota; kingdom Metazoa; phylum Arthropoda; class Insecta; order Lepidoptera; family Lasiocampidae; genus Dendrolimus; species Dendrolimus houi. Next base: position 4,240,041 of record CM077139.1, on the reverse strand, counting down.
CTCCAAATGATTGCGACAAGATGAAGCAGTTTCCATGGTAATACACGTGCCGCCTACCACACGGACTCGGTTAAATTATGGCAGTAATATTTATAATAAATAAAATAATCGGCAGACACACACACATAGTGTATATCCACAAACTAAGTAATGTACAACGAACTACTCTGGGGCAGTCTGGGACTGTTCCAGACATCCAGCCTATAGTAAAAAACAGAAAGTTCGTTTACAAAATTTACCAAATCAGGAATCGCACCCAGAGCCTCTGGGGTGCAGTAACCTAGACAGGAAGTCTTAACTCACTCAACCACAGAGGCCGCCTGAACTGTATAGGCCACCTAAATAATAAAAGACGAGCGTTTATAAAATTAAATAAAGTCTACACGTGTACTAAATTTACTAATGTCACTACATGAACAGGTTGATATACAAGATTATTACGATGAATTAATATGTTATAGAAACCGCTTATTATAATAAAGGTATGGGACGAGTGTGTAGTGGAACTAAACAGGCGTTTTTAGTTCAAGGCAGATAACTATGTCAATTGATACATACATGCACAGTTGTATCTGTTTGCATTAAAAGTAACTACTTATTGTTAAGAAACGATTTTACTAAAATGCTTCACAATATGACACTATGTTGAATAGGTGTAATTATTTGTTTGTATATTGACTTGAATTTCACGGAGAGCAATACTTTAGAACAAAAAAAGATTTAAGATGCGAAATATGTTATTTTTAATGCATAAGATTTCCATTTATAAAGTAGAATTAAAAAGTAATTGTTTTTCTAATTAGCGATTTATAAATAGTCAGCGCAAAAAATATTGCTTCTTATGATAAATATAATTGAGTCTTATTGTATTTCTTGTTGGCTTGACCTTGTGCTCCGAATAAAATTATGTATTTTTGAATAATAACTTTATTCTTTTTAGTAACACTAACGGACTGCTTCTTTTATATAATCCATAACCGAAGCTGTCTGGAAGAAAGGCCGCCCATTGTTGTCATGTGATTTGATGAAGAAGAGATATATTTCCTCTTCCACATTCAAGCAATCCCTACTGGCTATTTCCTTTCGTTGTTATTCCCTCATACTTTCAATCCGTTTTACGCATCATCAACATTCCTATAAGTAACTTAGACATTTGTATTTCAGGACAAGTTTCGTCTCCTACAGATAAAATTACCAGACTTTAATACTCTTATCATCGAGCGTGACAATGGTATTCTATTCCTATAGTTTAAGTAAAATAAAATTGGTTAATTCATCAATTTTTTTAATAAGCTTAAGTATTAAGTACCGTAAGTATACCAACATGGGAGTTCAATCACATACAAAATATAAGCGAGTTAGCAACAGTAAACCAATATAATACTTAGATAACGACTTACTTATAATTATACATCTTTACAGGTAAATAAAATTGAAGTGTCTGTTTGTCGTGTTTGTAATGTCCAAATAAAAATGTGAAAAAAAAACAAAGGGGATAATTCGGACCAGGATAATCCATAAATGCAATTTTTGTCTGACAGATAGCTGATGTTATAAGGAGTAACTTAGGCTACTTGTTTTTTTTAGGGTTCCGCAAAAAAAAAATCCGCAGATGAAGTTGCGGACAAAGCTAGTTAGAAATACTATCGTAATTTATTTTTCTTAGTGCAACGCTACATTGTTTTCTGTAGAAGATCATTTTCGTACATTACAAACAGCATTTTTGCATTGAATTACACTATTTAGTGAATTTTTAAATGTCTTAGCAAACTTAGCTCCATTTAAAATTAGATATTACAGCAGAAAATGTTTTATTTTAATCATCTAAAAACACAATTCAAGTAAAATTTTATCCAAAAAATAATTTTGTAATTAAAAACAAGGTCTACATTATAATATAAAACTACACAGGGCATGTCCGTAATGTCCATAATTTGCGATATGCGTCACACGTTTATAGGTCGATGAGGGGTGGGAAGAGTCCTAAATGTGATATCACATTTCAAAATCTAATTTATTTAAGCTAATTACGGAACTGCTGTTGTAATTTAATAATTTCTTGATGTAAAACTGGAAAATATGTGATGTCAGTGTCATACTAGAGAGGGGTCAAAGAATCATGAAATTCGTATGACGTAATTGAGAGAGCCGGAGTGAACTATATCGTCCTATATTTATCATCACTTGACAAATGCTACACGGTAAAACCCCGACGTAACCATTACAGGCCAATTTGTGAATTTAGTGAACCGTCACCGAGGGAAAAAAACGCCAAGCGCCGCGCGCCGACGGTGACACAAACAGTCCCAGTAATTATGCGCATAACATTAAGGCAGCCACAAGTCGCCACATTGAGGATTATTAACGATATATTTATGCAAAGAAAGCCTTGGACAGTTCGCTCTTTGTTAGCGCCCAATTAGGGGCACGATACGCGGTCAGCGTCGAATGTTACAACTTACTAGTTACATGACCTTTTAAAAACTTGGTATTCATTTCCCTTTTTAATTTGTGACAAAACTGAATTTTTTTAGAGATTGTTAATGTGGAATTTTATAACACTTAGTTCATGAATACCGTAGTATCTAACTGTAAATAGAATTTTATGAGATTAATACTTATTATTATTATCATCATTCGTTATCTATAATACCTATAATAAATATTTAGAAGGTATATGAATAAAAGGTAGACCAAAAAAAAGATGGATGGATTGTGTGAAGGATGACATGATGATATGTGGTGTGACAGAAGATGTATGTTAGAGTAGAGGAGTGTGGAAGGAAAAGACATTGTGCCGACCCCAAACAATTGGGATATGGTGAAAGAAAGAAAAGCGAGAATAAATCTTTAGAAGTTTTAAGTTTCTACAATAAATTTAAAATACAGGGCAGCTAATTCGGACCAGTAGATTCCAAAAATACAACTTGCACAAGTTTCTTTCGTGTCTGTTAGACAATCACGTGAAAACTACTGAACGTATTTAAAATAAAACTCTACACAGAGCTATGTATGGGTCAGCACTTAGGATCCTTTTAATCCCGATAAATTACTTCATTTCCGTGGGATAGACGAATTTAGAAAAAAGATGGCGCTGCGATTGCATTCTTTTGGGGCTGCCGTTGCAATTAACTACCAAATATGTCGTCGTCATGACAACATGAACCAAGATTTGCTAGCACATCCTAGTTGACAAATAAAAATCAACACGAGAACATAAGACATATCACTAAAAATACAAGTAATGGCTCGTTTTATATTCAATGAATCTATATTATTGCCTATGCTGGAACCGCTAGTAATAAATATAATAATAACGTTGTATTATATGACAGACCATATGTTACAGTATTACTCAGAATTTTACTTTAACATTGTGTAATAACGGCCCATAAATGTCCTACTGCTGGGCTCGGGCCTCCCACTATAGGGGAACGGACAATATACCCACCCCCACGCTTGACCAAGGCGGCTTGGCATATTTGACACATCGGTTATCTCGATGTAGAGGTTGCATCACGATGTTTTCCTTCATCGTTATTAGCACGTGGTAATTGTAACAATATGCACATTAGGGCAGAAAAAACTGCCTGTAGTGCATGCGTTCCGGCCAGGATCGAACGCGTGCGCTAACCATTACGCTACCACGACTTAGTAATAAATATAACGAGCATATTTTATTATTCAAATAAGTCGACCACAAGAATTCGTTAAGTTATTATTAAACTGACATTCAAAATAAGAACGCCTCTAAATAGCCTATAACAAATATACGTCCCACATGTAAATATTTTCTCGTATAAGTTATAAAATACAATAATTCGAGAACGGGTTGCGAACGAAGACACGACCAGTCGACCTCAAGAGATGAAACAAAGCCAAAATAAAAAGCGAGGCGGTGATTGTAGGCGAGTATTTAAAAGGAACGCAATCGATTGCCCATCAACAAGCCGCTGGGGCCGGTTATGGTTTGCATGTGTGGGTGAAGTGTGGAGATAGCGATGCGGTGCGGCCAGGGCTGCCACGTTAGCGATTTCCGAGCTATATCTAGAGCTTTATAGAATAACCTGGAATCCCATTTTTACTCAACTCGAAGCACCTAACCTAGCATTTTATAGTATCAACAAATATCTAATTAAGTACTATATTTTTATGATTCACTATGGTGGTTAATCATGTAGCCACCATAATCATGCTCCCAGCAACAAATTTGTGTGCGGCTCTGAGTCGAGTATAACTCTGTAAAATTACGCCACCATTGGACAACACCAACAGGCCAGCCGGGCCGGCTGGCAGACTTTAGCGTGATACAAACACCATAATTTAAGGTTAACCATAAAAACACATACGTCACAGCCTTTCATTATGTTATTATTGTGGTTACAACATAGTATAAATTAGTTTTTAGATGTTTGATCTTCACTATAAATACCTAGACTTAAAAAATATTGTATGCTAGCAAGCTCGATAAGGCGGCCCATTGCCAGCCTAATGTTTTTTTTAAATATTTTCCTTTGATTTGAAAGTTGTTTTTAAAACCTCTTAACTTTAACATGTAATCTAACGCTTTAATTTATTTTGATCGTATAGCGAAATTTAGCTCAAAACTTGTATATAACAGGTGGCAGCCCTGGGCGCGGCTCACAGCTCGTAGCTCTGATCGCAATGTGCGCCTTGCGAGCATGGTGACCGGGCATACACCTTTATAGTTACTTTATACGTACAAAATATCCTCATCCCATACTTGAAATAGGAATGTTAACGAATAAGGAATTTTTAAACTCTATCAAAATTTATAAGCCGGGAGTAACGAGTGACACCAAAACACGAAAGATTAACGAGGTAATCACCGCCATGATCTCTTTAATAAATTGTCAATATAATTTTATGTTTAAATTGTTCTGTATTCATTTTAGAAGTTTTTGACGTGATTAGTAGAAGACAGTAAGCAGCAGTGGCGTGGACTTCATACAACTCGATTCCCCATAGCCTACCTTTAAGAAACTAGCGACCAAAAGGTCGAAAGCGCCATTTATTGGCGCTTAAGTTTTTTTATGCGTGCATATATTATTACTGTATTAATATTTCTTACTGCCTGCGGTTTCCCAAACGTATTGGATGAAATAGCAACTCATGATCCGATCGGGCACCGGCTTTTCTTTCAAAATTGCGGTAAGATTGCAAAATTAAAAATACAAATTGTAATAGGAAAATACATCGCGATTTACGTTTTTATTTAGGAGTGTAAGTATTTTCAAAGCCTCTTTTATCATACATTAAAATCACTGCCCTCAAATCCTGTGTTTCTTTGTATGGTGATAGTGGGGCCTTAGTTTCTACGACAGTGGTGTAGTCGGCGCTTCCATCATACGGTTCTTTTTCTACCCCGAGTCACTGGTAAGCACCATATCCAAAATGAAAAACTTGGTAACAATAATGTTTCACCCAAAAGAAATCGACACTTCAACATAATCGTATTTTCGCAAACTAAACGATATTGTTTGTACTTTTCGAATTGATAAGATATTAAAATAGCATAGATAGAGGCAGAAGTGTTTCGGTCATCGAATTCTAATGCTTATCGTAATTTAAACACATTCTTCAAACCGTCGTGCGTCACTTCCCTTTCGATACTTGTACATATGTATATTTATTTTGTCGATGTGAACCGAAACTGCATTTCATTTCGAAGTACACGTTCGTATGTCCCGGAACGTTTATCTTAAAAAGAATTACCGATTCCCCCGACTTTGAAAAGGAACGCAATCAATTGGCCATCGGCTGGCAGCGGGGGTCGGTTGTCTCTGTGTGTGAATTCCCAACGTGTTACTCACACGTATATGAAGTACAGACCGCTGGCGATAACGGATGCAGTCTGTCCGTTCATCTTTTTACCCAACTATCCGCGCTACGTGTATAAAAGTATCGATGATTTTATAGATTGATAGATAGAAAAATCTTTATTGTTTACCACATACACAAAGTAAATAATTTAGTCATTTCGTGTAAGTCCGGAACAAATGGCGGCCTTATCGCTTTAGAGCGATCTCTTCCAGACAACCCGGGCTATGGATTGTGGGGAAGGAATCGAAAATGTAATGAAGGTGGTTGTGCAAATGAAATACATGTAAATAGCATATATAAATATTACATATTTTTTTATTAACTATTATTAATATCTTATATAACACGATATTACTGTGGATAAAATACTCGATAATTTATATCATGTTAATCTGTTTTTAATTATAATATCAGGTCATAGTAGGGTAGTCCCCGCGTAAAGATTAAAAGTTTATTATAATTTTTAAACAATAACATTTGAGTGTACCGTCTTGGGATGTTTATATAGAGAAAGCTTTCGCAACCTTAGTCTGTATATACTTTTAATGTTATAAATAAATCATGAATACTGGATACAGATAATATTATTTAACAATATATCTTTAGATAAAAAAGTAGTGTGAAATATTAAATAGTAAGTAATATGTTCAAGAATCGCAAGGGAATATGTATTGACTTGACGTTTCTACACAGCATGTGTGCCATTTATTTTTATTGTATGTGTTGTCTTTAGCAGCAAATAAACATTTTTTCTTTCTGATCACTATCAAAATCTTTAGGCCTTCCGCGCACTAACAACCCTGGCTGCACAGCCAGGCTTCGGTGGCCGAAATATCTGAGCAGTTTGTGGATGCTTCTTGCGCGGGCTCCCATACACCGTCATATGTTCGACTGGCTGCCGCAGCCAGACATTTTTATGTCTTTGGCAAATAAACTTCTTTCTTTCTCTCTGAGCACTTTCGAAACTTTTGAAAATCACTATTCACATTGCTAGAAGTTCTCCAAAAATTTTAATGTACAAAAAACACGTGACGCTCCAATTTAACAGTTTTGGTATTTTTATTAATACCAACTGTACAAAATGAAGTAACTAGCGTGTTCGTAACGCGGTAATACTGAAATAAATCTATACAAAAATAATTCAATAGGTAGTAACAATATATATATATTATTTCCTTAATGAAATATTTGTGGTTTGCTGGTGACACAGAGGACAAAACTAATAAGTGATGATGAGTGAACATTACTTAAATTTTATTTTATTTACAGTCACAAAAGTGTAATTAATATTTACTATACACTATCATGCCTGATCTTTTTTAAGGTTTGTTTTTTGCTGGGATCCGGGCATAAAATCTTTCGATTCATACACTTTTATTTAATTTAACGTTTTCACAAAAGCACGTCGTTTTGAAGCACTTTTTAAACCATAAAACGTAGTTAGTACATTCAAAATTAGTTGTATTATTTACTGGTGGACAGTAAAACAAGTTTTCAAAATTTCATACCTTTATATGCATGTGTAGACATGCAGTAGATAAAGGAGACGGATACGCTTTCATACATTCTTGGGCCCAGATTGCAAAAAGATGAGAGAATGATTGAAAGTTTTTTACACCATTAATTGATCAAATTTATTTACATATATTGATTATGGTAATCGATAATTTATGTTATTTGTGACCTGATTTTTAAGATTTCTCGTCTTGCAGATATAATTTAGGGGTGATGTTTACCATTTTGTAATTGAAAAATGTAACACTTTTTTTTAAGCCATATCTCAACTCATTACATTTCTTTGGCACAAAAGTCCCTCTCTCCGTTACCTTATAACCTTATTTATTAACTGAATTCGATAAAAACAATAATATGTCCATCACAAGTGCACAACAACCCTGGGTCACGAGTTCAAACTGAGCAGACTTGTGCTACACAGTCATACCTACTATATACTACATCTATTTCACACTATTATATATCTTTATAGATATAAGTATATAGTCTATGAAGACTATACGCCGCGACGCGACGCTTGGAATGGAACAAACACGTTCTATGTACACTGTTAACTTTGTATTTACGTAACCTGTGTTTGTAGATATAGCTATGTATGCACAGGCATGTTGCTATGTGCGCAAAAACAGTCCTCCTCGCGAGCCAACGATTACGATCTCGTCGGCTTCATACGATTTATTGCTCTGTACTAAATATAAATTGGTGATTTTGGTTCACTAATATTTATGTCTATTCAGATTTGGTTGGCTTGTACTCGTATACGGAGTATGAAACGTTACAACACTCCATTACAACTATATATTTTAGTGAGTTCTATGAAAGTTTGCAGTCCATTGAAAGTGCATATGTATATTATAAACTATAAAACATACAACATCAAATGTACTTAAAAATTTAAAAAAAAAAACAAAAATATGAAACTTTGAATTGGTTCTTATTTCATTAATTGTACTAATAAACTTTTTTAGAGTATATATAGAAAATTAAATTAAAACAGAATTAATACATAAAAATAAAAAAATCCTTACAAATATATATACTATAATACTATAAGCTAAAATTGGTCCAGCCCAACCAAACCATTGTTGTAGTACAATGTACATAAGAAGGCTGGCAGCATTAACTCCCTGAATACAAACACTAATTAATTGTACTTACGTCATTTTTAACAATTTATTACCATAATAGGCCACCTTATAAATGGTAAATATCATAGCCAAAAAAAATCAGCAACAGTTGTTACAATGTGAAACATGTACCAAGCATTTATTTATAACATCTTTAATCCCTATCTTTCTAACAAATAAATCATTTGATTTCATGTGCTACTCTGGCCTTGCAATAATTAACACCTTTTATTAAAATAAAGACTAACACTATCTTGGAAATACTTTAACTGGAAACTCATTCTAAATCTATAACACATACAAGAGAAATAATTTTAGGAATGTATCTGTTTATTGGAGGTTTCATCTATTTTTTTAACTAAACATTATTTTGCTTCACTTGCTGAACAAAAAATTCAAAGAAACAACAACACATAAAACACGAACATAATAGACAAATAATGAATGTTGAACTTTCAAATGAAAATTCATTCAAACTCTTTGCGCAATACAAAGTTCGGTAAATTTGGGATTGACTTAACTTTTTAATGTATTATGTGTAATATGTTTCACAAAATCTCGGATCACTTAAAATATTAAACATTTTAAGTGATTTGTATAACGAGAGAACTTTTAAGTATTGTACTAATTTTGTGACTGTAAAATCAATCTTGTGAGAATTATCTATTCTTAATATCGTAATGTTGTTTTACAATTTGTGATTTTTAAACTTAACTTAATTAGAAATCTATAAACCATAGTTTGCATTATTGACCATCAGTGTTTAAATATTATATTTTTTTAAATTCTGGTAAGCATTTGATTTAGGGCAAAAATATTTAACTATACTACTATCACAGAAGTCTTATATCACCAAAGGTCTGGATGAGGATTGGCCAACATTTTGGGATTGTTCTCAACTGATGGCAATTTGGAATTCATATACTCATATTATATGTAATTTTCATTATTATAATTTTTTAAACCATACTTTAATGAGGATTAATGCAATATTTTTGTCATTTCTGCTCTTTAATAGTTGTAATATTCAAATTTAAAATTTTTATTCAAAATAAGTACCTCTGGAGAACACATACTCTTTGAAGGTCATACATACAAGTTAAAATTTAAATTTACTTCCTATTCTATGTAAATTGCATGTTATTGCTGTTAAGGAGAAGAAGTGTCAAGAAACTACCCAGCAACACATCTAGCTAAAATTGTTTTTCTTTATATTTCTTATTCATTTATATCTTATCTAATATATAAAATTCTCGTGTCACAGTTTTCGTTGTCATACTCCTCCGAAACGACTTGACCGATTTTGATGAATTTTTTTGTGCTTATCCGATATCTATGAGAATCGGCCAACATCTATTTTTCATCCCCCTAAATGTTAGGGGTAGTCCACCCCTAAATTTATTTTTTTATTTTTTAGACAAAATTTTTAATTTCTATTTTTTTATGATACAACATACAAAAATACATACAATCCTCAATTTTCACCCTTCTACTACCAACCCCTATTTTTTAATAGCGATATTAGTACTTAAATAATTTTCTACTCTCGGCGGTCGATGATTGATCAGTTATTCGAGAGTGATTTAAATTAATAATCAGTTATTCGAGAGTGATTTAAATTAATAATTAGTCCCGGTCGATGGCGCTGCAATCGGGTTTTAAATTTTTATTTTTAAGGGCAGAACAACGTCTGCCGGGTACAGCTAGTTTATTATAAGTTTTATACAGAAGTATGTTAGAGGATTACAGAGATGTAGCAAACAGTGAATACTCAGTAAGACAAAGACAATAAAAAAAAAGAAGAATATAGGAAGAATATTTTTGTCATTATAATAATACCGAAACATACTAATAGTTTATACTACAACATTATGTATATAACTATATGTGTCAAACTCAATGGCCCATCTAGATTACTTATAGAAAACTATACAGTAAATGATTATGTATAAATACAATATTTGGTTGAGCTACTTGTATTAAACTAGTGTGGGCAAGTGTTTTTTAGGGTAGTCTGTAATATGTTGCTTATAAGTCTTCAAGTCAATTGATAACTTTATTTCAAATATAATCAGGGATTTACTAATCGAATGAAAAATAAAAAAGATCTGTGAACACTGGTTAGTCTCTTTTATAGTGGTCTGTGTTAATTCTTTTGTAGTGAATTTTGGATAGATCTTCGGATACATTTAATTGGGGCTCATTTTGATTAGTCAACAAATAAAATTGACCTACCAACTGAATTAGAACTTAATTAAATTTAAAAAACCGAAGTAGTAATAACACAATATACTAACACATTAGTAAGTTATGAGTTTTTAATATTACACTTATCTGGTAAGGAAAAACCTATCAAATCAACAGATAGATATCAATAAAAAACTATTAACTTCTAAATTATTTTGTATTTCTTATAATCAAAGACTTCTGATAGTGAGTCACCTTATCATGCTTACAAGATTTTATATATTTTACCAATGGCTATTTATGATATAATAATGTCAATCTAAAAATGTACCTCTACTATGCTGGAGGCCCTTGCTTTTGAAAAGGAATGAAATGTTATCACAGCACTGTCTAAGGTAAGTTCCTTGTAATGTTTCCCTTTGCTGCAGTAATTGTACAATATTCAGATTTGATATGAAAAATTACAAATGTCTCCATATAAAAAGGTTTGTACAATATGTGGATCTAAATACTAGTAGCACTGGTCACAATGTCCAAACTGCCTACTTATGGATATGGAACATCTGCACAGATATACATTTATAAAATCCATATCATCTCTACATCCAACAACTGAAACTAGCATTTAAATGTATGGTTTGGCACTTGACTAATAGCTAGTTTTAGCTAAACCTAAAAAGTATGGCCACAATTGGAATTAACAGGTTAATAAAAAGGAGACAGTTTATATATTTAGTCATTTCTTTTCTTATTGATGACTATTTACATCAAATTAAGAAACTATTAATTAAGTATTGTTTGTTATTATAATTATAAAAGGCCTATAAGGAATTACCTTTAGTATTGTATTCCTCTTAATAATATTATTCGTAAAAAAAATGAATTTATGATCAGGCAACATGCTTGTTTGCTTATTGAGAGGTATAGGTATAGGTAGAGGTACTAAAAACAATAAAACTATTCAAGAGAAGTACTTTGAGTAAAGATATGAACAATTAAAAAAATTCAATGCTGCTTTTGTTTTTATTGTTTCTGATTTGATAAACTTATAACTTACCTTATTATGCCAACTTTCTATAGGACAGTAACAATCCAATTAGTTAAACAACTTCACCTCACAAAATATAACACCACTTCACCAATAAAGGCACCTAACGATCAGTCAAAACTTGGATGAGAGCACATGCAAGTGGTACTCGAAACCAATAGGTCAATTTGATACATAACCATGCGGGTAAATTAGACTCCCGTCGAGTTTTCTAGAAGAACCAATTCACCAGTTACACGTTTCTCACGCGACTGAGAGATGACGCGTCCGCGTCGAGAGAATAATGTCGTCGGTCGTTAGCCACTGCCACAACGAAATCACCGCACCGCTCCACACCGCGTAAACGACGCCAATACAACCTCGCAAATTATACAATTTAAGATGCATCTATGGATATCAAAATAACACCCGGCATTTGTAACTTAATGAATACTAACTCATTATTAGTAAATATCTTAGAACTCACCGTAAATAAGCCTAATTCAACAACAAAGAGTCGACAGCCACGCGCTCCGATTATAGGACACTCACAAATCACGAAAGCACAACGTATTACAGTAATTATTTTTCACAATATTGCTATTTATGTCATAGTCAATTTACGTAGTCTATTATGACAAAGTTTTCCAGTTTTTTGAAGGTGTAATCACTAAACCGAGAAAGTAAACCGTGAAGCACCGCCAGCTACATACAAAATGGCGGATTTGCGTAATGAAAGTGACGCGATGACGCGCCGACAATGCATGGAGGTTTTGTTTATGGTTTCTTAAAGTTTTATTTAGTTATTATAAGGTGAAAACAGTATCAAAATAAATTTATCAACAATTGAAAAGTTTCCCAGATTTGTATTTATGATGGCCTACAATTGATTAGAATTAGAACTGAATTTCATAGTATTATTAAAAATAGGAAAAATACATAAGTGTGGCGAAGTCTTGAGTAAAAAAGAAAAAGTCTTTTCTATCTCTGGTTAGTTCCGTTCAAAAATTTAAAACATTTTGCTACATAATTTAATGACGAGACTGTAAACTGCAATTTTTGTCAATTCTTCAAATACTGAAAAACTGCGGCATGGTTCAGTATACCTGACCATGACGTATAGAAAGAGAACTAATTTTTTTGTCTTCTGGGAATTTTCTATTTTATCTGTAGTCAAGGTCAGTGAAATTGAATCATGGAGTTTTTGACGGGAACTGAAAGGAGATGTTGTGCTGTGCAGTTTTATTTTCTAAAAATGTGTAAAATTACCCTAAAATGAACAATAGTTGTAGGATATTGATAGTTTTTGAGTAGTAATTATGTGTTTTGTGAGAAATGTGAACTGTATAGTCAAATGTGGCCTTTTGAGTTGTCACAAGAACTCCGTTAAATGGCACCAGCTGATAACTCACAGTTCAGCTGTGCTATACATAGGCTTAAGAAAATGAAGAAACTACATTAAAATCTAAGATCTAACTTAAAGGCCGAGCTGCCAGAAATTTAAATAAATAAATTGAATCATAAACAAATCGAATTTATCCATGTTATATTAATTTTAACGTTGATCCCAGTCTAAAATCCGCTAAAAAATAACTAAATATGCATGTAACAATACCAAGTTTCACGTGAGCAGTAATTTATAAATTTACTAAGGATGTCTAGTGGAATTTGAAGCAAAAATCTTTTCGTTCTAATTCGACGATATTTACTAAAGAACGGCCGACATAATAGGTTTGTAATGGTTAGTTTAATCAAATAATTGTTCTGTTAACTATCACAAGGTGTTATAGCTCTTGCTTACAAAATTATACTCATTATTATTAAAGTAAACATCACAGGCTATGTTCACAAAATGCGTACGTCGTAACTAAAGCAATTTGATACTTGCACGATGATTGATGTCGTACTAAAAATCAACACTATCGTTCACATAGCAACACAGACAGTATTATCTACATTAGAGTGTCTTTGATCGAGAACGATCTAGATAATTTTATGTATCATGATTTTTTAAATTTCTATTATACCGTTAACTTCTCGAATGTGACTTCGTCCGCGAGGGTGTTCTATTTTTCTACATCTAAAAGGACGAACTTACAAGTCTAATGCGATTTATGAATGTAAAAGAACAATGTGGTTTGCAGTAATAAAATAAAGAAGTCATTAAAATAATAAGAACTTTATTATGAAATAATATTAATTAAACTGAAATAAAAGCTCAAAATTAAAAAAAAATCGGTTTCTGAAAATGTAATTATTAATATTACAGAACCTTCAGTCGTTGTAATGGATATTGCACCGTATCATTTTCTGGCAACAAAACTCCAATATCAACAAGTAAGGTCGATGAAATTAAATCATTATAGGTTGCTATGTTTCTTTACCTGTTCAAGAAAAGGTTTTCTTAAATGCGAGTCGAAAGTTTCGTTATTTGTACCCAACATGATTTATGTTTATCAACCTTAGTTTTTGTTGTTGGAGCCTTATTTATTATTCCGAAATGATATAATAATCCATTGTAATAATTGAAGATTCTATAATATTGAGCAATAAATCTACAGAAACACATTTTTTAAATTTTGAATATTCATCTCCGAACGATAATTTTCAGCCTTGCTTTTATTGTAAATACTAAAAGTACATTGGACACAATATCCACCTTTTCCTTACATATAGCTAGCTAGACTTCTGTATCATTAGTAGATTGCTAATATTTTGTTACTTTGTAGGACTCGTGTAGGTAGCTCTCATCCTAAGGAATAATATTTTTGGAGCACTACAAAACTTGTTATGTTTTCAAGGATCTGCGTTAAATAATGCTCATGTTTTGAAGTAATTGCAGATTTTTCTGTGATTCTCAGGATTTTGTAGCTTGTTGAAAATAAAATTCCTTATTCTTCCGTCACGACCACCAATAGTTTTCTTAGAGCGTGTACCACTTTTTGCACTATGTATAAATCATCCACTTATTTCTTGTGGCAACCTTTTCTGCATTTTCCCGGTGTTACAAAAATACTTCCACTCGTCATACCTTCGTTCACAATGCGGCACCGAATAATGCTTTGAAAATACCTAAAACCGATAAAATAATGTCAAATATCATATTTCGTCCCTAAATAAATACAACATAATATTATGAAAGTATCAAACTCGTTAAAAAGAAGTGTCCTCATTCCTAACCCCAAATAAAATATAAACAATGGTAAAATCCAATGAATCATGCTGAAAATACAAGTTATTGTCAATAAATTACAGTTGATTTACAGTATAAAACACAAAATTACTTGCAGGTACCTGTTAATTTTGTTGTTCGACATTAAAATTCGTAAAAACAATAAAGCGACTTTCCGCTGTAAATTCTGTCATATATACTTTAATATGATACATATGAGTTTCTCAAATCACTTTTATATACACCGCTGTTAGTTTTTGTTATAAAAATGTACATATTACTTATGTATTTTTTTTTCATTATGCACAATATATAGAAATCCTAATAGACAAAGAGACGAGGTGACAGTTACTATACTTGAACTGCATTTCTTTTTACTGTTTCTGTTGCTGTATGAACGATAGTGTTGACCTCTTTTTTTCACAATTTTCTTGACAAATTATATAATTTTGATTGTATGATTAACATTATCGTTGTTTCTTATTTATTTATTTAGGTTTATGGCTTGGCAGCTAGGCCTAAGCAGCTAAGCCAGATCTTAGATTACAAAATAGTTTCTTCATTTATTTAAGCCTATATATAGCTCAGCTGAACTATAGGTTATCAATTGAAGCCATTCAATGAGTTCTTGTGACAACTAGAAAGACCACATTTGACTTTAAAGTTCACATTTCTCACAAAAACTCATAAATACTATTCAAAAACTATCAATATCCTACAACTATTGTTCATTTTAGAGTAATTTTAGACATTTTTAGAAAATAAAACTGCACAGCACAACATCTCCTTTCAGTTCCCGCCAAAAACTTATCCTTCTTTCTATTTATTCATTTATTTTAAATTTTTGATCATTTCTAAACGAATCTAGTGGTATATCTGTCTCTTTCAAACGGAATCTGCAAGCTGTAGGAAAGAAAAGGAAAGAAACAAAAGTGGTTTTTCTACGTGTTATTATCGAGCAGAACAATATCAAAGGTTTGTTAGCGCATTTCTTTTAATTTAAAGCATAAATTACAAAAACGTCATAAAATATACAGAAAAATCTTTTATTTCTAAATAAAAGCACAAAATAGGGAGAATTGTAACCTAGCCCAACACTTGTCAATTTCCGTCGTACTCATAAAATTGTTTGTCCATTGATCAATCAGCTGAGTTTTGTTTTCATTCTTTTAAGGTTCCCCATACGTCTTCTGTAATCTTGCATCTAGTATTCCGTAAGAAGAAACAAGTCGAGAGAAGATGAACGAACTGAAGTCTTTAGAGCACGCAACATTGAAGGTAGGCCTATAAAATAGTTTCCAAGTTTCAGGTAAAGTAAAAAATTACCACACACGAATGCCCTGTAATGGCTGTTATATTACCTCGAACCCTTTTTTTAAATTTAGTTTTCTTTGTTCAAAGCTACTATAACAAGTTTCGCCATTTATCGAACTTAAGCTTTTTATTTATTTACAAATAATTTAAGTAATATGATTATTAATATCAAGAATTAACTGCGCCATAACTTGGATCAAATTACAATGTCGCATTATCAGTGCAATACAACAAGTTAACAAGTTATTGACCAGCCAAGTCTTAGTCTTGTAATGTTAAGTATAAACCAATATATTAGTTTCATTACTGGGTAAAATGCATGAAAATACTACCAATATCTCTAAGATTTATATTATCTGCGAATTTTACTACTTGATTTATCCATTATCATCAATTATAACAGTATATAAATTTACACCAGTATTCAGCTGAATAAACAACATGAAAAGGGGGATGCTTCTAGTCTCTTCTCCTGTATAAATTACATAATTACAATATTTCCATGTAGAATCATGTTTGAACCAGTCATGCTCAACCTTTTTTATAGGGGCCCCATAGACATTAGGTAAGGAGTTGTGGACCTCAATATTATTTTATTTAGATGGTTTTTTTACTACTACAATACAAAGCAGACAGGCTTGTTCATATCTTCCCATCAGGTGTAGTTAAGTGATCTCACTTAACTACACCTGATGGGAAGTAGTTAAGTCATCTATGAATATTTGCAGTACTAGAGGTATTATCAATGTAAAACCATCATATTATACATCTATGAACTAAGCCAGGCGGGCCACTCACAGTAGCTCAGTGACCCACCTATTGAGTAATGCTGTGTTAAACCATGAGTTTGTTTCCAGTGAATCCTGATTAATATTTGACCTTGGGTCAGATGGTTATATTGTTGATCATGGCACCATTTTTATTTTATGTATAATAAGTTAATCTTAGGCTTCCTTCAACATCATCCCATTCCTATTGTGGATGATTCCATACTTGTAAACAGTCAATACCCATGGCCTGTTTAAAACTTATGTTTGTAGCAGATTGTTCAACTTAAGTGTATTTTATAAGGAAACATTTGACTTATAGAGGATAACATTTATTCATATAATTGAGTTGTAAAGGTTGTAAAATCAAATATTTCTATGTTCGAGATACAGATGCCCAATTAATTTTTTTAAATTACAGAGGGAAAATAAGTACTGAATGAATGAATTTGCTTATAGGGAGTCCCTAATTTTTTCAACTTATAGAGGGTTCAGATTTCGAGGGGTTTTGGGGTTTGAGGGGAAGGGAACACAATTTTTTTGAGTTTGGGAGGATTTCGACTTATTGAGGTTCGACTTAAAGAGGTTCTACTGTATTAATTAAATAATTATAATATTTCACAGCAACAGTTCAATAGCAACTGACTATTTATTCGACACATAGGGTTTAATTATAAACTAATGACACTTCCAAACAAGCCAGTGTCTATGTAGGTTTCCTACATAGCCTTTGGAGAAACTATGCATTTCTCCGATTTCTGTTCACAACATAACTATACCTTCATTGTCTTTCTATTGCTGTCTGTATTGTTATAACATGGGTGTTAATCCCTATTTCTAAAGAAGGTTTATCTTGTATACCTTATAGGGTTTTCAAATGAATATCCAGCCTAGATATTCCCACTACATTACTATAATGATTATGTTTTTCAAAGAAGCTTTCATGATATTTCTTTAAGGCTTCTACTATGCAACAATAAGTATTTTCAATTAGGTGGGTTGGCTCTTTGCCTCTTGTAATCAACCAATTATTATTTTTATTTATGTTTATTTCAATACTATCATCAGATTGGCTAAGTTCTACAACTATAGTCTGTGTCACAAAAAAGTCCCATGGAAAATAAAGGAACTAAATTGGCGGCTTCACTGTTTGATAGCATTTTGTTCCGAAAAAAGCCAAGAAATAAATTTAAAGTTTTAATTATGAAATATTTTGTATCTATTATTTAGTAATTATATACATTGATTTATGGTTTAAGTACGCTATTGCAGTGCCTGTCTGTGGGACTTCTATTGTGGCATAGACTCTACACACAAATATCAACTTAGCAGTTTCCATAGATCATCAATAATAGACTAATCCATAAAGTAACAAAGAACACAATAATAATTATACTAATCCATGTCCCAACAAAACAACCCACAGCCAGGTGGTAGAACTTTTGCCTGTCTGGATGGCTTGTTGTAGATTTCGGGTTTACACTACATGTAGTGTAAATTCATATTTCATATTCTTCTATTCCAACATAGGTCTTTTATTGTATTTATTTTTTGGTTTGTTCACCACTGGTTTCTAACCAATGAAGTTCAATAATGCCATAGTTACCTGTTGTAACTTTAGACTAATTTATTTTCAAGGTACCATATGAGGTCTTTAACAAAAAGTACCGTAATGCTCAACGGGTTCTAGACGTTGAGGCAAGACATGTTGCGAGCTCAGTTAGTGAACTGGATGCAGCTACTCGGAGACAACCAGTCACTACTGGTGAAATAGATACCCTTCTTGGTGGTATGGTAAGTTGTTTATGGTATAAGAATAGTTGCATTTTATATTTAAGCTATGTATCATTTTTCATAAATATGGTTATTTTTTAACAGATGTCTTAACAATAGATGCATTCTTTATTAAATCAAATGTTTGAGAAAGTCAGAGAATTTGTTTACTTAGGCTGCATGTTTACCAGAGACAGAAAGCATGAAAGGGATATTGAAAGGAGAGTTATATAATAAAGAGCAGGTAATGAGGTGAATGGAGCGCTAAACTCTTTTATGAACAGCCAGAAAGTGTCTGTAAAGGTACGCTTGGCTGTCCATAAAGGAGTGTTGGTGCCAACCCTGATGTATGGCAGTGAAAGTTGGGTATAGCAGAAGAAGCATGAAAGTAGGATAAACGCAGTTGAAATTAGAGCTTAGAGAAGTATATGTACGGTTAGCTTGAATGATATGATAAGGAATAGTGTGATACGGGAACATTGTGGATTGAAAGTAGATTTAATAACAAGAGTTGAAAAAGGAATGCTAAGGTGGTTTGGACATGTAGAGAGAATGGATAAAAGTAGAATCACAATACAGGTGTATGACACTATTGTGAATGGTAGAGTTGTTGCCGGTAGACTGAGACGAACACACCATGACCGAATTATCAGAAGTGTTAAAGAGAGGTCAGGTAAAAAAGCACTTAAAATAAATGTGCATGTATGAAGAGGTTAATGAAAGTAGGTGAAGCGAAAGTTGTTTGTCAGGATCGTCGCAAGTGGAGATCCATAGTCTCTGCCTACACTCATGGGAAACATGAATTTTACATGTATGTACGTATGTAAAATTCTGTGTCTGTGTATGTCACTGAACTCCTAAACGGTATGACCAATTGTGATGAAATTTTTTGTTTATGTTCGTATGGGTCCCGGGATGGTCTAGATTTACAAATGGATCTGGTAAATGCGCTAGAATTGGGTTCTAGATTTTAATTGTTTCAAAGCAAGACAATGTTTCTCAGTCACCCTAGTTTTGTATAAAATGCTGCAGCATACTGCAACTAATCAGCAGAGAGCTTATGAAGTTTGGAGTGAATTTTAAAGAAATTAAAAATATGTTATACTAGCTGTGCCCGCGACGTCGTCCGCGTAGAATTTGTTTTCAAAATCTCCCGATTTTGAAACATTCTTCATTGGTGCTCCGCTCCTATTGATCTTAGCGTGATGATATATAGCCTATAGCCTTTCTCGATAAATGGGCTATTTAGCATTGAAAGAATTTTTCAAATCGGACCAGTAGTTCCTGAGATTAGCGCGTTCAATTAAACAAACAAACTCTTTAGCTTAATATATTAGTACAAGATTGGGGCATGAATAACACAACACTGGAGATGATCTCAGTAACACCCAGACTACTAGAAACTTTAACAGAAAAGTGTATCATAAATTACGCCATATTTTTCCAAACTATGCTTCACCGATTATTATTTCAATTTGCACTAATAAACTTTTATCCTAATTATATTGTTACAGGATTAGAATTATTGTAATTATGTGTGTATCAGATGTAAATATAAAAAATTATTAGAAAATAAAATTAATGAATAATAATAGGATTTGAATAATATACATATATTCGTATACATGCAATTAAATACACTAAGTAACACAAAATTCAGAATTCAAAAGTTTTATTTATAATAAGTTCCACTGGAGAACACTTTTTGAAGGTCATACATGTAAGTCAAAATTTACATCTACTTCCTATTCTATGTACATCGCTTCGCAACGTGTTATCGCTGTTTAAAGGAGAAGCGGCAAGAAACTCCCCAGTAAAGCGTCTAACTAAAAAAGATTTTTTACTGTTTAAGAGGCTATGTAGACCTGATTCAAATCGGTGTTTCAGAAAATCAACCCCGCACGGCCGATATTTACTTCGATGAAATAGCGCGTAGTAAAAGTTCGAGCCTGGCGAAATATTGCAACTGAACATACCTACGCGCACCGTGTCCATACCAACTTGATTCAATTTATTTCATTCTAAGGCTGACGAGCACGAGAGCGAGACAAAATATCCTAAATCCTAATAGTAACTAGGTGGTGCAGGGTTCGAATCCTCCTCAGGCTATATGTTTCGTTTTATTTTTTAATATTTTTTTAGACGAGTAAACTTTATTAAAATGATGTAATTGTATTATGGAACAACAATGACCATATATAGGTATATATTAATATAAATGCGAAAGTAATTGTCTGTCTGTCTGTTCCCTTTTCACGGAAAAACTACTGGACCGATTTGGCTGAAACTCAGTATATATATTTTCGATGCCGAGAATAGTTTCCGGGATAAAAATATATTTGTCTTTCTGTTTGTTCTGCTTTTACGGAAAAAACTATTACATCGATTTGGCTGATATTCGGTATATATGTAATTTAATAATGACGGTGAACAAGGGATACTTTTCATTCCGGATAGTGGGATAGATGTATGTAAAGGTTATCTCAGAAAGTAGAACATTTCATTTTGTCATTTAGGTCCGTTCGGCCACATATATTTTCATCCCGGAAACTATCTCATTTTTCGGGATGAAAAGTATCTCTTGGCCACCCTCGGTATTAAAATTACAACTGTACCCAGTTTCATCCAAATCGGTTCAATAGTCTTTCCATAAAAGGATAAAAAAGTGGAGCAAGATCGGCATATTAGTAGTTACGATGTAGCTGGAGAACTGGGAATTGACCACAAAACGGTTTTGACTCATTTGAAAAAAGCTGGGTACACAAAAAAGCTCTATATTTGTGTGCCTCATGAGCTCACTGAAAGAAACCTAATGAACCGTGTACTCATTTGTGATTCTTTATTACGACGTAATGAAACCGAATCATTTTTGAAGAAGCTGATAACTGGTGATAAAAAGTGGATCACGTACGACAAGAACGTGCGAAAAAGATCGTAGTCAAAAGCCGGTCAGGCTTCACAGACTGTGGCGAAACCCGGGTTAAATCGCAACAAGGTGATGCTGTGTATGGTGGGATTGGATGGGCATTATTCATTATGAGCTGTTACCGCCAGGCAGGACCATCGATTCTGAACTGTACTGCGAACAACTGATGAGATTAAAGCAAAAAGTTGAGAGAAAGCGACCGGAATTAATCAACAGAAGGGGTGTGGTTTATCACCATGATAACGCTAGGACCTCACACATCTTTAGCCACTCAGCAAAAATTACGAGAGTTTGGCTGGGAGGTGTTAATGCATCCGCCGTATAGTCTTGACCTTGCACCTTCAGATTTTCACCTGTTTTGGTCTCTGCAGAATTCCTTAGGCAGTGTCAGGTTAACATCACGAGAAGACTGCCAAAACCACTTGTCGCAGTTTTTTGATCAGAAGTCCCAAAATTTTTATAGCAATGGGATCACGTCCCTACCTACAAGATGGCAAAAAGTTATCCAACAAAATGGCACCTACATACTTTAGTCAAATATAAATAAACTTTATAAAAAAACCTTTTGAATTTTTATATAAAATGCGAAGAAACTTTTTCCCCAACCTAATAGAAAAGTATTTTTATTGCATTTTATAAAACTATTTAAGAAGAGAAAAGACCATTTTATCAACTTTGATATAAAAACAAAAAAATTACTAGATAAAGTGAAACTAGTAGGATTCGAACCCACACAGTCTATGATTTAGACCAGTCCTCTACCGTATACGCCAAATAAGTATAGCTCGATCGGCTCGAAGTTGTGGTTATTAATGCTCCTTCATTTATTTAAAATTTAATTTCGAATAGCACACTCGAGCAGAGCGACGCGTGTACATAGCACCGAGCCGTCCGGCGTATTGATAAATTCCATACATTGGGAGCGGCAAGCGTGATTTTTGAAGTCATTTATAATAAAATAATTAATTACTTGCAAATTCTCTAAGTATCCGAATAAAAAAAATTATAATGTGTATATTTCTTATAATATGATATGTTACTGTCATTTATTTTAGCGATGTACGATTAACAGTAATAACATGACACTAGATTGAAGAACCCGTTAAGAGGTTACTTTGCAATTATTTTCTATCGAGAAAATTTATCGAAAATGCGTTTTGAGTACATAGTTCACCTCAGAAATATGATCAAAATTGACATATATATTTTTTTCACCACAATAAAGTGTGTATAATTACTGTAACAAGGGCTGAGAAATCGATCAGAAAACGCTTTTTGTCTGTTGACTCGCTGTTAAACGCACTTTTTGTCCTTGCAGGAACGGAGAAAGAATACAATTTCCTGCGGCGATAAAACAACCCACAGCCAGGTGGTAGGGCATTTGCCCGACTGGATGGCTACCACCCCTGGTCTAAACTATGTCGCCATAGCAACCTTAAGTTGTGTTCCGGCATTAGTGATCAGGTTCCAGTCTCCCTTAAGAGAGCAGCAGCGTATTTGTAGCACCTTTGGTGTTGTAAATGTCCATAGGCGATGGTAACCTCTTTCCATCAAACGGGCTGTCTGCTTGTCTGCTGAACTCATGCAATAAAAAAAAACTACAATAGATGAGATAAGAAGTAGCACGTAACAAATACAAGATGATGGTCTAGGCCGGACGAACATCGGGGGTGACCAGGTGACACATTAAAAAATAATCATCGATGAATCAAAAATAGTCATTTTGTTTTTAAGGACCAAAAAAAATCGTATTGTTATTGATGAATAAAAAAAAAACCACCTATTGTTATTGATTAATCAGCGAGGAATTATTTAACAAAGATCTAGATGTATTATTTTTAAAAATTGCGTTTTATTTGACCTACTAAACTGTCGTTGTTCCAAATTTTTTCTAGGAAAACCTAAATTTTTAATGTGTTTAAAAAAATGTGTCAGAACGGTTGTAAAGTTAGCGCAGTGCATTCGTGAATTTTGTCTGTTATTAATGTGAAATGGTTGATTTTTTTAAATAGTTGTTAGAAAGCAATCAAGTGTTAACATAGAAGATCTTAAACTTACGAGTATTGCGAAGGTAGTTTTAAGTAGCGCGGAAACGACAAATGGCGTTAGGAAATATGCATGTATATGTAATATGAGTTTACAGTTTGTATTTAAATCAGTAGTTGATGATAGTTGTAGCTGTTTCTTGTGAGATAGTCTAAGGATAATAATATTGAATCAAGGTCAGGAAAGTAAATCTTAAATAAATGTGCATATATGAAGAGATTAATGAAAGTAGATGAAGCGAAAGTTGTTTTTCAGGTCGCAAGTGGTGATCTATTGTCTCTGCCTACCCCATGAGAAAACGGCGTGATAATATACATGTACATATTTATGAATAACCGTCATTGGTAGTCATGTTGTGAATGGGACGTCTTTGTGTCTATAGTCGCCCACTTAGATAATGTTGTATACA
This sequence comes from Dendrolimus houi, assembly GCA_039645545.1. Lineage (NCBI taxonomy): Eukaryota > Metazoa > Arthropoda > Insecta > Lepidoptera > Lasiocampidae > Dendrolimus > Dendrolimus houi. The sequence goes on along the minus strand of CM077139.1, from coordinate 4,215,934 downwards.
TAATATATAATACACGTTGAAATTCAAACCATTGAGTCACTTTTTATCAACTTACGAAAGGCTGCAACAGCCTTTTAGATTTTGCATGACCTAGTCATAACTTTGATGAGTCAAAAACGCATTAATTATTATTATTTAACCGGTAATTTATTATAAATAAAAAAAGTAAAATGCTTGCAAGGTATTTTGACACTCGTACTTTTATATGAATGTTGTTTTATAATGTACTGTAAAATGTGTCCTATTCAATTCTAAGTACACAGCATGCTAGCATGTGCTAGCGAAACTTCGTTCGCGTTACCATAACGACCATATTTGAATATAGCTCGAAAAAGCGTTGATCCGGGATAATTATAGGATGGCTCTGTTACGGGTTGCATAGTTCGTTCGTTCTGTAGCTTTCACTTTCTCTAATAGACAGACAAAATTCTAAAAAATGTATTTTCAGAGTCTCCTGCTCCGAATTAGTCCCTCTGATTTTTTCACATTTTTAAATGCATTGTACAAACTCCAACAATTTACAGATTTTTATACTGTAGACTAGCTTTCACCCGCGGATTCGCTCGCGTTAATGTTATCCCACTTGGAACCGTGCATTTTTCCACGATAAAAAGTAAGCATACGTAGTAGCCAGATCATCAACAAACATCCGTCCAAACTTTCGCATTTACAATATTACTTATTAGTATAGACTAGTTAGTGGTCGCCCGTTTTCGAAATTTGAGCATAATAATTAATTTAAATTATAAGTTTGAACATTATTAAGGTTCTGTTGGCAAAAACTACTTCTATAACCAAAGATTTCGCCAAGGCTACTCTGTTAATTTGACTTTAACAATAAACAAAAGAGTATATATGCGTGTGTGTGTCAAATACATGGTAGAGTGTGTAATGTTTTTTTATTGATTTAATGTAAATTCTATCCATAATTTAAAAAAAATTAGCATTCTGCACTCCTTTTCTATATAAACTATAAGTGTGCGAAATTTCATACTCCTCCGTCCGCGCAATTTTCGTAAAAAGGGGGTACAAAGTTTTTGCTGTATTTTTGCTTCACGTATTAATATATAGATTTATCATTTTATTGGTTCTAGGTTGAAAAGCTGACAGCGATGAAACGCAAAGCATCAGAAGCTATCACCGAGGAAGTGCAAGCAGCTTATGTATGCAAGAAGCGTTTGGAGCACTTGAAGGAGCAAGCCACCGCTCTGGCTGAGCCCAATACACCACAGGTGAGGATTTATCCGTGCAGGAACGGAGAAAGAATACAATTCCCAGGGGCCAGGCAGTCCGTCGTAAGAGGCGACAAAACAACCCACAGCCAGGTGGTAGGGTATTTGCCCGACTGGATAGCTACCACCTCTGGTCTAGAGTAAGCCGTCATAATAACCTTGAGTTGTGTTCCGGCATTAGTGGCCAGGTTCCAGTCTCCCTTAGAGAACGCCAGCACATTGCTAGCGCCTTTGGTGTTACAGATGTCCGTTTGCCTGTCTGTTGAACTCTACTAATAAAAAAAAATGTATAGGAGAGGGGAAAGTACGCCATCGGAACTCGCACTCACCGCACGAAACGCGATTAGCACAAAATTAACCGTTTCACGCCGAAATTCTGTGTTCGCGTGGTATAACACCGCGTAAGCCGGCCGTAAGAGCTGTAATCAAGATTCAAGACAATAATTCCAGCATGGCTCTGACACGTACCAGATAAATATTTCGATACTGCAGAGCTCCAAAATCCTAGATGACGCCACGTGTCATCCTTCTCTCTCGCTTTTTGATATTTTATTATTTGAAATGTATTCTTTTGTACTGTTTCCAAGCGTTTACTTTACTTTTGACGTTTGCACGTCTATCAAGTTACATATTTACTAACAGCAAAACCCACATGAAACAAATGACATAATCGTCATACTTTATTGTTGTGGGTGACGTAATAGTGATGTTCTGTGAGTCACGTAACGCACAGACTATTAAAACATCGACAGTATATGTTAATACTGAAAGTAATCAATTTGAAAATAAAAAATGTTCTACTTTAAGGAAAAAAAAATAAAACTTATTTATAAATGAAGTCGATTTTATAACAAATGGAGTCGTCGACGCGTTAGGACATCACTTAATTGATCCATCATCGAGCTGTCAAAAGTAAAATAAATGTTTGGAAAGGGTATAAACTAAATATTGTCAAAAAATGAAAGTCTTAGTAACTAGATCTCTTTTTTGATTGCTTTTATCTATTTTTTTTAACAATAACAAAACCGACTTCACACTAAAAATCATAAAATAAATATTTAACCGACTTCTTTCTACAAGATCTAGAAGTTGGTGCTCAGTAAAACATAAAAGAACAACAACTTTACAAAATATAGTAATTTTTATGTTTTACTTGACACCGACTTTTAGATGTAGTAGAAAGAAGTCGGTTAAATATTAATTTCTTAACTTTAGTTGCGCAAATACTTCAATAGCTTTAGAAATAATATATTAAGCACCTGTGGGAATTGTACAACTGGCACGCCTATACTTTTCCATCTCACTCTTCGGTGTATATGCTCATCAACAAGGGTTGCTCTCGATTTCCTTGCGATCCACAAATCAGATCCTGACTTGGTGGCTATGGGACCATCTTGGAAGTTAAAAAAGAAATTTTTTAAAATCGGTCCACAATTGACGGAGAAATCCCGTAACATGCCTACAAAAAACTTAAACACCTGTAGAATGTGTAATACTAGAAATGCGAATCGTATCGATTTCTCTGGGATCCACTTATCAGAAGTTTTGAAAACTTCAAGTTACAATTTTGTTGCCATTCATTTTTCCACTTGTCCGTTGAAGTTTCACTTTTCCTATGTGTCCCAGCACACATTTCGTTTTTTTGCAGATTTACTGCAAATTATGATTTGGTTAGGTTGGGTACATTTTATTTTAATAAATGTATTTTTTATTTAAACATTTATTTTATTTTACCAAACAAAAAGACTGAATTCTATTCGGGACCAAAAACGTATCCATAGTCTACTCTTAACTTATGCCGCCCTTCCACGCGGCCGTAACGCTTTTTCGTGACAGAAAAATTCCTAATACCCCCCGTATATATAGAAGTTACACTTCAAAAAATTCAAAATCAATCCACAATTGACGAAGAAATCGAGTAACATGCATATCAAAAATTAAGCGCCTGTAGGAAATGTAATACCTACACGTGTATACAAGATTTTTCCAGGAATTTAGGCGCACGGCATTCTTTAATAAGGGCTATGCTCCATAGCTCTGGGATCCGATCCACTCATCAGATCCTGACAATGCGACTAATTCGGGAGTAGTAAACTTTCGATTAAAAGAAAAATCGGTTCACAATTAACGGAGAAATGGAGTAACGAACATAAAAAACACAGACGCATTGAGAACCTCATTCGTTTTGGAGTCGGTTAATAAATGCATTGTATTCTCTTTTAGACTTCTCTGAATCAATGGCGTAAAGTGCGTTTGGACCGCATGTTGGTCGATTATTTCCTGAGGAACGGATATTATGATTCAGCAACGAAACTCGCCGATGCGAGAGGCCTCAGGGATCTTACTAATGTTGGTGAGTTTAAACAGTATATTTAAGTTCACATACAGTCTTAAAGCCTGATTTACAATCTGCATTAGTCAATTAGTTAACTTGCGAATAAGTCCTTGTCTTCGTTTGGACACGCATCCACTTAACCAACAACTTAATATACTTATTGGAAAAATACTGTCCAAAAGTCCAAACTTTCGTACTGTAGTAATATAAGATAATCTGCAGTTCAGCTGTGTAGTTTCAAAACTTAGGAACTGACATTATTTTTAAAAGAATGTTGTTGCATTCATTGTCTTGTTAAATATTTGCTTATACAGGTGAATTTTCAAGTGGGCCGTCAGGGCCAATCGTAAACTTAGATAGATAAAAAAACACTCGAAAGAAGTCTTGAGGGGCAATTTCGACGAAAACTAAAATGGTGTCATTAGATTTACTACCCCTGCACAGGTTTGCCGATAGCCTCATGATGTCACCCGTCGACGGTCAGTAGGTTGACAAAAAGAATTAAATAAATAGTTGTTGCAATAAATTTATATTTTTATTTTATTATTTTAATTTATTATTGTATATACTTTACAATAAGTATATACAATAATAGTAAGTAGTCATCGGCAAACCTTCTGCGCGCAGCTTATATGAAAAATTAATTACCCTTGTCAAGAATGGAATCGGGTGATTTTGAAAAAATAAACACACCTGTATCATTATACCAAATCGTAATGTGCTACGGGTACGCTTCAATCTTTATAAATATTTATAAGCGAGTAATCATGAAATAAATTAAAGTATAAAATGTTGGTAGCTTTCCTATGTTTATTACGGCTAACGCTATTTCCGCTGATGGTAATACCGAGTTTTTGCTACCATAATTCCGTCTCGACGATATCGAAAAGATATTGTGGATTTAGTAGAATACGAATTTTTGACACTATCGCAATGGCAGAGTAGCAGATTTGGGCCCCTGGTTAATAAATACCTTGCAGACATTTACGCCGCGGCGGCTGAGGTGGAGGCAGAGTTACGCTCGCAGCGTACCGCCCGATGCTTACAATGGTGCGCCGACAATAAGTCCAAACTGAGGAAGCTTGGTTCTACCATGGAGTTCAAGATACGGATTCAGGTGAGTGAATTTTTAACTGAGAATTATTGTCCTAGTGCTCTCGCCTGGAAATTAACCTTGTGCCTTTATATCCTTTAACAGTTTAACAATTTTTAGATTGAGATTCGAACTTAGATAAAAAATATAGTTTCTCTGATGAAAACTCCATCTAGCTGTCACAACAATTAAACAATAAATTATAATACTATAATAAAACATACACACATACTCACGCCAACGCGCACTACCACCACATTGCATTACACGCACACTTCACAAACAAACCAAGACCCACAAAAGAGCCTATAAATTAATAACCCAGACACAGAAACGACAAAACAACACACATCGCACTAGTTAGGTTAATTATATATAGGTATATGTTAAGTAATAAATAAATATCTACAAAAAACACACATATATATATATATATAATAATAATAATAGCTTTTACAAACGCGCAAAAATAGACGATCCTTCTTTCCAAAATATTTACAAACATATTTTTTTCGATTTATAACTAACATCAAAAGACCTACCATCATGACATACATAATGTCAAACGTGCGAACAAAAATGAAAAATTATAAGGAAATGTATATCACGACGAAACAATAATAGGAAAGAATAAAGACGGAAGCAGACAGAAAATATTGCAGCAAGACGAGGATGCGCACGCCCACCACCTGCTGCGCCCGCCTCGCCCGCCTCGCCCGGCTCCACGTCTCGGTCGTCGTCATGCGATGAAGACTTCGTGACGCCGGCGGCCACCGGGGTGTCGAGCAACAGCGAGGAGGGGCCAGCGCCGTCCGCCCCGCCAAGAAGACCTGCGCGAGGCCGAGGACGGCCACCGTCGGCACGCTTGGGACCTGCGGGACGCATCCGGCACCTGGCCCCCGCTACCGGTGGTGTAGTGCGCCGCATGAGATGGTCTCAGCAAATGAATGAGAGCGTCATGCGAGCGTACTTCGAGGCAACAAATATAGGAACTAACCTCACTGCGTATCGTGGTCGGATGCTGTCTCTGTTTCAGGTGCTTCACCCAGATACCACTGTAACGGCACAACGCTTGTCGGATCAAGTGCGGGCTATCCAGAGGTTGCACTTGTTGGATGAATCTGTTCTTGACCGTCTTCGCACTGAAGTACGAACCAGCCTTAGGATTACCGAAACTTCGCAATCTCCGGTACCGCAGAACTATAACATAATAACTAATACAATGATTGATCTGACTTCAACAGCAGCGGTACCGCCAGAGAAGGATTTAGGTATTCCTATGGCTGACTACGTAAGTAGCCAAGATAATGAGCATATGAGGAGGAGTTTGGAAGCAGCGATTAAAGATTTTAAGGATATGCCTACATTAAGTAGGCCGCGTCTACCTCGTTTGCCCATTCATAAACGTAGCTTGGCTATTATGGGCCACATGAACTCACTTTTAGCTTCACACCTTACAGAAAGTAAAGATCTAACTGAAACACATTCTATTTTGTATTGCGGAGCTGTAGCTGTGTGTCGCACAGTTGGAGTAAATTTCAATGACAACCCACAACCTGTTCGACACACATGCCAGAAACCAGCTTGGCAATACAGAATAGAACGCCGAATCAATACAGCTAGAACCTTAATAGCCAAGCTACTCTGCTTCCGGTCGGGAAATACTCGACCTAAAATTATGCGTTTCGTGACCCAAGCATTCGCTGGAACTAATGACTATAAAGAAAGGGTCATGGAGCGCATAGACTTCCTAAAGCAGAAGATTTATGCATGGGCAAATCGAATCCGTAGATATAAAAAGCGTACAGAAAGATTTTATCTTAATCGCCGCTTCCAAAGGGACCAAAAGGGTTTATAGAGGTTGGGAACAACCCGAAGAGCAGGTTATTGACAGGCAGCTCCCAAATGCGGATGCTATTTCGGCTTTTTGGCGTGGGATTTGGTCGGTGCCTCTTAATCACACAGAAGACGACTGGATGGGTGCTGTTGAACAGAAATGCGGACTGATACAAGAAATGGATTCTATAACTATTGAACCATATGATGTCGGTTATGCAATTCGTTCGGCCCATAATTGGAAAAGCCCTGGGCCAGACGGCTTGCATAACTTCTGGATCAAATGGTTCAAAGTTTCGCATCCCTGTTTGGCTACACAGTTCCAGGACGCCTTAAATTCAGGAAACGTCGCAACCTTTATGACCACGGGTGTCACCCATCTGCTATACAAATCTGGTAGTACCATGGAACCCAAAAACTACAGACCAATAAATTGTCTTCCCACCATTTACAAGTTGCTTACATCCATTTTGAGATCAAAATTAATAAAACATATAGTGGATAATACACTTTTGGCCAAAACTCAAAATGGATGTAGGCCTGGGTCCCGTGGTACTAAAGAACTCCTTCTCATAGATATGACCATTAATCAACAAGTCCGCCGACATAGGAAAATCCTCTGCACCGCCTGGGTAGATTATAAAAAGGAACATGACTCAGTGCCGCATACGTGGCTAATGAGGGTACTGGAGTTATATAAAATTGATGTAACTCTACGTACCTTCCTTGGCGCATGTATGGGGCAATGGGTCACTAGACTCTGCATTCCCGGCGGTGATAGCTTACCTATCTCGGACGGACTTATAAAGATAGAGCGAGGGATCTTCCAGGGTGATAGCCTGAGTCCATTGTGGTTTTGCCTGGCCTTGAATCCTTTAACCTCTTTGCTGGAGGATTCAAGGCTAGGCTTTCATCTTCGTAAAGGGGGTGAAGCCATATCTCACCTGCTGTACATGGATGACCTCAAACTGTTCGCATCGAAAAAACATGACCTACTAGAGCTGCTAAACCTAACTGAAACGTTTAGCAGCTCTATAGGAATGGAATTTGGTGTGGACAAGTGTGCGGTTATGTATGTGCGGCGGGGGAGAGTTGTAAATTCTAACGGATTGCAGCTCTCCGAGGGCGTGTGCTTCAAAACCCTTTCCGAAGATGAGACCTACAAATACCTTGGTATATCACAATCATTGGGTACAGTTGACGAGGATGTGAAACAGCTGATAAAAGAACGATTTTTTAGCCGCCTGAGGAAGGTACTAAATTGCCTTCTCTCAGGTGGTAACAAGATTCGTGCTTTTAACAGCTGGGTCATGCCCTCGTTAACTTACTCCTTTGGTATACTAAGGTGGACTCAAACAGAGCTAGACGCACTGGACCGAAGGGTCCGTTGTATGCTGACAACATATCGGATGCACCATCCACGATCATCGGTAATGAGATTGTATATCCCACGGAAGTGTGGTGGCCGGGGATTTTTAAATGCTAAAGACTTACACAACCGTGAGCTGTACAATCTCCGAGAATATTTCCTAAAAACCAACCAAAGTATACATCGAGATATGTTGTCGGTAGATAAAGGATTCACCCCGCTCTCTCTTGCAAAACAGAACTGGCTCAGGCCTCCGGTATTGAGTACCTCCGAGCGAATGGACGTATGGAAGAGCAAGGAGCTGCACGGAAGGTTTCATCGAGCACTATACGGGCCCGACATAGACCTTCCGGCGTCGGTGAACTGGCTACGTTTCGGTGACCTCTTTGGGGAAACCGAAGGGTTTGTTTGTGCAATTATGGACGAGTTTATTAAGACGAACAACTACAGGAAGTACATCCCGAAGGACGGCACGCTCGACGTATGCCGAGCGTGCCACCGCCCGGGCGAATCCATCCGGCATATTATTTCCTGTTCTCTTCTTGCTAACTCAGAGTACTTGCACAGGCACAACCTAGTAGCCAGGATCATCCACCAGCAACTTGCTCTTCGATACGGTCTGATAGCGACTGAGGTACCTTATTATAAATATATCCCTGAGTCAGTTCTCGAAAATGGTCATATCACGCTCTACTGGGATCGGTCTATTATTACAGATAGGACTATTGTTGCCAATAAGCCTGACATTGTGATAATAAATCGATCTGCGAGACGTAAGTTGCTCGTTGATATAAGTATCCCACATGACTGTAATCTCGTTAATGCTGAAACTGATAAATTAACGAAATACCTAGACCTCGCGCACGAGATTACGGACATGTGGCATATGGAGTTAACGATCGTCATACCGATAGTGGTGTCCGTTAACGGTTTAGTAGCGAAGAGCCTCGACCCACACCTAGAGAGGCTCTCGCTCGGTAAATGGGTGAAGGGACAGATGCAGAAGGCGGTTCTCCTGAGCACGGCACGCGTTGTGAAGAAGTCTGGAGCCTTAACCACCGGTAGCTTGGACCCTAGGCCCCGTTGCCGACGGACGTCATCTTTTTATATTTTTTTAATGTGTTTATTTTTTATATATATGTATTAAAAAACATAAAAAAGAATATAAATAAATATATATGTGAAATAATAATAATTAAAAAAACGACATAATAAATAATACATTAAAAAAATGTACCTTAGACATAAGGCACACACTGCACATGCACTTCCTCACAACACCAGCATGTAACAGATACACTCTAGATTAGTGTAAGTTTAGTATTAAAATTAGAATAAATGAATATAACAAGTTATTCTTAAGGTACACCACAACACAACATACATTCAATAAATGTACTATAGTTCGTTCGCGTTAAGAATGCAGTGAGTCATCAGTGCAACTGTAGGGTAAAGGTGTATTTACAGTGGTGTTAAAATTCAAACAAATTATATTTTTAAAGATTAAGTTTAATGAATTTAAAAAATACATTTAAAAGTTAAAAATCAAAATTAAATCATTTATATTTTCAAAATTAAATCATTTATATTTTAATCACTATCACTAGTATCCTCGTTAGTATTTATAATAAATTAAAAACACTGTAAATTACTTTTCTCTCCACTATGAATTACCGAACCACTTTTATTTTTACGAATTGCTGAAGTATTCATTTTTTTAAATATAAATCAGTTAACGCAATTACATAACACAACCGTTGCGTTCGAAGCTATGCCTTAAACTGGTCACTGTGAACTTGACCTTGTCGTTTGAAATGATTTGATTGGTTAGGGGGCGGGGCTAGGCCGACGAACAATGATGACTCACTGCATTCTTAACGCGAACGAACTATACAGTCCGTAGAGTTGTATATATTAAAAAAAACATCTAGCTGGGGCAGATGTGGTCCAAAAGTCCTGATAGCTAGATAATAGGACATTTGAAAAAAGAGAATGAGATAGGTGCCCCTGGAATATCATTGATATAAAGCTCTCTTAATAGGAATTCATAGAGCTTGTTCGCGAAGACAAGCGCCTGGAAGCCGTGCGTTATGCGAAAAAGCACTTTTCGACCTTCGAAGAGGGACAACTGCAAGACATACAACACTGCATGGGGATGCTCGCTTTTCCAAAGAATACAGGTATTGTTTATGATCCATCTAATTGCAGAATGTGAATTGACTCATTTATTGGTTTTCCATTCATTCTGTTATTGTTCCGTTTAATCGTCACTACATTCATTCATTCTTCCATTCAATTTGTGAAACTCCTGAAAATTTTATTTCACTGTTAAAGTTAACAGTGCTCTAATATAATTAAAGAAATCCTTATTATATTCTCTCTGATTAATTTTAATCCCAGTTACTATACTATTCTTTCAAAAGTCTTTTGTTTAGAGATTGCCTATTGAATTATTAAAATTATGAAAATAGACAACTTTGGCGCAGATTATAGCGTACAAGTCTTATACTAAAGTATAGTAGTTACAAACAGCGCATTAACCGATTTTTACTACCAAAATCAGACACTAAGCAGCGTTGCGCAACTTTTTTGGACAAAAATTTTGGGTCTATACAAGAATGTCCTATTTTTTGTAGTAGGTTTTGGTCCGTAATTTATTTAGATAAATATTTCGCAAAAATCTACGCTTCTAATAATTATCTTTAAAATTTAACTAAACGCGTTCAGAAGTTTTAAAGTGATGGTAGTATTTATTACCCGAGGCATCAGTAACGCGTAATAAAATAATAATTCTAAAATTCGGTCCTATGTATTGCTTAAAATACAGTTTCATTCTAATTTTAAATACTGGTCCATTCATTCGATCTTCCGTTCTTTCGCTCATTCGTTCGGCAGACGTGGAGCCGTACAAGTCTCTGCTGTGCGTGGACCGCTGGGCCGCACTGGTCCGCCAGTTCAGGAGCGAACACACGCGCCTGCTGCACCCCACGCGGCTGCCAACCCTTCCGCTGACGTTGCAACTGGGATTGGCTGCGTTGAATACACCATATCCTTTTCAATACATATACGATTATTTTTGATTATGTTGTGTCGTTTCTTGAATACGTGCATATATTTTGTAGACTTTTGCGAAAAATTCTGAAGTGTATCTATACAATTCTTGCCCCGCTCATCAATGAGAGTAGATGTTAGAACCTTTTTGTTTTACCAGGGGAAATCCGTTTAAGGACAAAATACCGCAGGCGAAACGCGTCCGATGGGGGCGTATGATGGGATTCGCCTCGTTCGGGGTGGCATTAGCACCCCTGCAGGAACGCTATTGCCACGTCATGGTTGGGAATACCAACTAAAACCCCTAACCGATCCTCATTGCGTTGCGCATTTACCTTCAGCCCGGACAGAAGGTCTTAGGACTTGGGCATTGACAAACATATTTTGTGTCAATTTGTAGAGCCACTTGCGACAGTCTCTGAAACTAATATTGAAAATGACTGGAATCGGTTACAATAGGTGTAAGTAGATCATTGGTACATCTAGTGTTCGTCGTCAGCCAACCACTACAAACAAACTACTGGATGTAAACGTCCCCAAATCCTCGCCCCTCATCTCGGTCCTCCGCCTTCCTCGTCTAGCGTCCACCGGCTACCTTTACATTAACAGAGACGCGGTCTCCACTCCAAGACTCGCCTACTCCTTTTTCTTTAAATATTTTTTTATTACTGTGTAGTGTATAGGATCGCGTTTGACCATTATCTCGCGCGATTTCGAGCGGAGATATGGTCTAAGATGGAACACGCTTACCTAGAAGGTACCTATACACACGGGACTTGAAGACACCCAGGTTATAGGTTTCGGGAAAATCAGACTCCGGCAGTGAGTTCCACTCCTGTGCGGCATAATTAAGGTGGACTCAAAGCGCTTTGTTCGTATAGGTGGTAAGTCCACCATGCCGCATACCAGTGCGTCTGCTTGTCCGATGATTGAAGGGAAATAGTGGGATAAGATTGAAAAGCTCCAATGCACACTCTCCAAAATGTATCCGATAGAAAACCGACAAGCTGGCAACACTGCGTCGATGTTCGAGACTTTGTAATTTGTCATTGCATAGCTGGTCGTTGCCTATCAACTTCCTGGTTCTCCGTTCAATCGATTCTAGTGCCTCTAGTTGGTATTTGGCTGAGCCATCTCAAAGGTACATTACTCCATACATGCTCGTATTTATGCTTTATTATGCTCCATGGAACATCGGTCTTGCGACAAACATGTCCACTTCAACTTGTTAATTTTACGAGCTTTGTCAGTTACCTTGGTTCTCTTAAGGATATCCTCATTTCTGATTCTATCCATTTGTTGACCAATCCTGCCTTCAGTGTTCAAGTCTCGGCCCCGTAGGTCACTTAAGTGTTAAAAAAAGAAAAAAAATGCTCAGAGTAGAAAAGGCCTTAACAAAGTAGCACTCAGTGCTACAAGGAGAGCACGAAGGTGTCCGCGTGCCCGGCGTGCCAGCCGCCGCTGAACGCGCTCGCGCGCACGCTGCCGCACGCGCATTGCTCGCACTCGCGGCTCGTCTGCCGCATCTCGCAGAAGCCTCTCAACGAGCACAACCACCCGATGGTACTGCCCAACGGCCAAGTCTACGGCGAGAAGGTATACCACCGCCACTATCGAAATAGTACTGTTATGTACTGCGTCATTTTTAAATCGATAAATGTCTTTAGTTATTCTTTCTTTCCGATAAGTGTACATTTCATAGAAAATACCTTTACTGAGCTATTGTCAATAATTATGAAGATTGTAAGAAATTTCTGTACAATACCGCCACGGAGAATAAATGGCTTTAATCAGCTGAATAGTATGTAAAGGTGTCCCTTAATGTGAATGGAAACAATAGTTTTTGGCCACACCATATTTATTTCATGACTAAATATAAGAGGTTGTAAATGATTGCGCGATGTGGCGCCCGCTGGTGCACACTGAGATCGCAGCATGCGGATTCCGGCGACAATGCTAAGTAAATGCTACGTCAGCGAAATATTCGAACACTATTGTTTTTGCATACATACAGGTAGCATTCAGTGAATTCTCGTTGCGGTTTATAACTCTATAGTGTAGGTGTTTCTATGCAAATGTGATGATAAATTTCCGGATGTTTTGGGTGCTTTTAGTTTAACTTTATTTATAAGTTTATAATACTTAGGGCCGCTTGCATAACGATCGTCTTTAAATAAAAATTAGTTAATTTTATTTTACTCTCTAAATGCGTTTAAAACTAAATGCATTTACGTTCCCTTGCATAAGGCACTCTCCCGTGATGTTTAGCTAAACGTATTTAGATGGTCGGTAAAACAGCCACATGGGTTCCGTTCCACGGTTCGTTCGATTATTTCGAGTAAAAACACGAAATCAGTATTTTTCAATTTCAGTCACTATTTTTTTGCGTAAAAAGTAATTTGTCTGTTAATGTCAATTTGTTATTCGAAATATCGACCATCTGTATTCTGTCATCTGTGTTTACGTTTCTCCGGCTCAAATGCCACGGTTATGATTATATTTTGAAATTCATAATATTAATTCTCTGAATTAAGATGATTTATGGGATTTATTTTCTATGGAATTATACTTTGAAATTTATTATAATTTATATTCATTCTGTATTCTTTTAATTTGAAATAAGGCATACCTGGCATATCTACATACATTCCCAATCGTATTAACACATATTCGACGGAATGCAAATCAAAGTGCAAATTCATCTTAAGAATTAAAATAATTATATCAGAAAATGTCGACCAAAGATATATGGATTCTATAGTGTCGACGCTGTACTAAATGAACTAGCTTCAGTAAAATCCGAACACATCTGGCAATTCTATTATTCAAAACAGAATGCGGATCTATTTTTTTGTCCTTAAATGCATTTAGGCCAGTTAAATACCCATTTTTGGGTGATTAACTTTGACAGCTCTTTAAACATGTTTAGCGACACATTTTGCGTTGTATAAGACGCTAATTGTATTTAAGGGTACAAAATGCGTTTAGTGTTTCTTAAATAATTTTAAGGAACGTTATGTAAGCGGCCCTTAATAATATTTTATTTAATTAAATTTACTCACTTCTCTAAACAGTTATTATTTGTATTAATAGATTTATTCAATACTAATAATAATATCAAGTCGTTCTTCTGTGAGAATTTTTACATAAAGGAAAATTTTGTATTCACTTACAGGCTCTTAAAGAAATGGTGAAGGAACACGGCTCCATTATTTGCCCGAAGACCAAGGAAGTGTTCAGCATGAAGAGCGTAGAGAAGGTGTATGTTATGTAAAATATTTTAAAACTATGTATGTATGTATGTACACAATTTTGAACCTTTTGATCACCTATGTTGACAGTTCCAAATAGTGTTCGTTATTGGCATATTTTAGATTTGATTATTTTGAGTAGGTCATCGGTTTCCAAATTTCAGATTATAGTTCCCCTTGCTTAAAAAATCTTTTACACCCATACGTGTATCTTGACTAATATTTAATTTATTTCTTATATATAAACTTCGTAGCGGTAAAAAGTTTCATGTTATATATTAATTTTTAATCTTAGTTTTATGAATTAAAATTCATGACAGCCGTTTCATTTTTAAGACCGTGAAGAGTGATAAACAAAGCAGCTCAAAGTTTAAATTTGTATATTGCTATCGATCAAAGTATGTATATATTCAAATATTGTTTTATATTCAATAATACACTACAACGTGTTTAAATTGATTCTGTAACAAGTAAAAAAAAAAACTAATGAAGTGGGAATAATGAAGAACTCAGGGACCAATATAAGTAGCTTGTTATACGAAACGTTGTAATTAAATTTTATTTTACTAAGCTGTATTATTATAATCGCCAAATAATATTGTATACATTTTTTGTCTAGCTGTATTCTATTTATAATTTTATGATTGTTTTTTAATACGTTAGTCCTACTACACTGCTTCTCATATATAACGGCTTTAATTTTTTCTACGCTTGTTATTGCCTATGGGGGCCGTACTTTGGGAACCTATGACCTAAATATGTTAACAAACTTACAACTAGAAACATACCAAAAGTTCTAATAAAAACTAAACTCTAAGAAATAAATTAATTGAGATCAAAGTATAGTCTGTAACGAACCTAATGAATGGCCTCTGAAAATTACTGGGACAGGACTGCGCAGTAACTAGTTTTTATATGAAAAACCGTCTATTGCGCAGGTGTTTGTTATTAATTAGGAGCAGCCAGAACATTTGGCGCTGAGCATAATACGCGATGACATAATAAATTAGGCGTTATTATGAGTAATCCTCAACCGATTAACTAAGTGTAAGATTCAAATTACAAGTGGGAATTCTTTATCGAGTGATTTTAGGGTGATCAATAGGTTCTGTATTTTTAGTTCTTTACATTTTTTTAATTATACGGTTTTGCTTTACTTTGAAATGTAACCTCTTTTATAAAATGTTACTAGCATTATTAACATTGTTGACTTAAACAAATGTACTTTTGGGGGACGAGACGTACTTCCCGCTCCCCCAAAATATACAACCAGAATATTTCATAAAAACTGCAGTTTTATATAGAGCAGTATGTTAAAGAAACTAAGCTTTCAAAGGATACCGGGAGTTTTGGGCCAAAAAAAT
The DNA here is from genome assembly GCA_039645545.1 of Dendrolimus houi. Classification (NCBI taxonomy): domain Eukaryota; kingdom Metazoa; phylum Arthropoda; class Insecta; order Lepidoptera; family Lasiocampidae; genus Dendrolimus; species Dendrolimus houi. The sequence continues at coordinate 4,200,403 of CM077139.1, read as the reverse complement.
GTAATGAGTTGAGATTGGCTTAAAGGCGTGTTATATTTTTCTATTACTAAATGGATACATTTGCCCTAATTTCTAACTGGAAGACGAGAAATCTTAAAAATAAGACTACAAATAAGAAAGTTATCGATTCCCATAATTGATTTATGTGAATAAATTTCAACAATCAATAATATAAAAACACCTAAATCACACGATTAATACATTCAAAATAACTAAACCCACTACAGTTATAAAAATACCAACACTATAAAAAGAAATCTTAAAATCACTCTCATCTTTTTACAATCTGGGCCCAAGAACATGTGAAAATGTATCCGTCTCTTTTATATTTGTTTGCTATGAAACAAAGCTGATTTCGAAACGTGGGATATCCCAAGAAAAGTTTGGTGTGATTATAATATTTCTATATATCATAATATCCACACATAATAGACGAAAGTTAAATTAGCTTTATCAATAACGTAAAGCAACTTTTGCTGAGTTTCTGTATCCTACTGTCCATCACGGTCTGCAAGTTGGGGATTATTTCCCCAAAGGATATTGTTTGGCATCAATAATTTTTGGAGAAGGTATAAAAAAAATTAAGCCAAGCACTAAAATGTATCTAGTAATGACAACGGTCTGGATGATTCTGACATAATAAATTAATCAAATTGGGGACTCTGCTATCCGGTACTTGGTAGAAAATTAAATGACAATTACTTTATGGGGTTATGTCAAAATTTAAGCAGTAGTAAGAATGTATAATGGGATATAAAAACCCAGTATTTATTGGAACAAAAAAGAGGATTATGAGTTTATAGTTTGCACTTAATTTTTATTTAAAAAGTAAACAGCAGTCTAAACGAATCTCTTATTGTGATTTTTAGTTTTTGTTTAACATATGACCTGGGCCCCAAGTTTGCTATTACAAGTGTCAGATTGGTTGATAATTGGCGACTACAAAGGTCATTTTTGTATATATTATAATCATACCAAAATAATCATTGTAGTGCGATTATGACGCCAGTATTCAACCATTCTGACACGATTATAATAATGTAAGGTCAAACATCAGTGTCGTTTTTATATTAAATCGCGGAAACTTGAATATTTGAACTAACAATTATTAGATTCGATTTTATCAAAATTGACACTGATAATTCGCTTTTAGTTGCCACGTTGGACCCCAGGTTCTGCTTCTTTGTATCAAATCGTTGATATTAATTCTTTGAAATTAAGCCATAATATCATGGACTGTGTTTATATATATATATAGGTTTTCTATTGTTTTAGTGTAAAAACGATATTGTCACTGTAATTAAAGGAATTAAATAGATTGTTGTTTTCTTTTACAATTAAAGGGGTTACGTAGTTTTTAACGCCATGTAATCAATCCATTGTAGAAAGAAACTAAATGACTTTCGAAAATATATTAATATGTGTCTATATTGTAGAATTATTCTATTAACTTTCCCTTAGTTGTGCGCTTGACATCCCTTCACAGAAATGAATCTCTATACAAGTTACGCCATCTGTTGGTCCAATTACAGTATGTGGTTTTTGCAAAATCAAAAATCAGACAATTCGATTCCTGATTAGGGAAATTAATTTTTCAAAAGTATTGAAATCGCTTTAGTTTTCATCAAAATCAGCCCCTAGACTCCTTTAACTAAGTATGTTTCGTATATATCTTATAGTTTCTAATTTATCCAATATGAAAGATTCACCCGTAATATGCTGATGAATTAAAATCCTCTTCCATTTTTTAGATTTTCAAAAATAAAAACAAACATATTGAACATTTTTTATTTCGTAACAATTATTTTACAATATACCTTAATAATAATATGAAATACTTGTAAATGGCATTAATATATCACATTTTAATGGCTACTGGATTATATCGATACTTATTTACTGACGACAAAATGATCTCGCCCTTACCTTATGGAGGTCGACAGAGTTTAAATTTGATGTTATCACATTTAAAACAAATGACTAAAAATATATTAAAGTTAAATTTTTCAACGTCGTGATACTATATTGTTTTAAGACAAGTATTAAAAATAAATAATCAATATTTCTCTAATTCATTGAAAGTATAAAAATGTTCCTAAAAAGCTTTCATTTTATTTATGCATATAGTTATAAATAACATAAGATAGTTATGGTTATTTCTAATAAAAAGGTAAGTAAGAATGGAAATATAATTCCCAATAAAATTTAATGTTTATCAAAGAGGATGAAGTTTTTATTTCAATGCGACGTCGCGTGTTTATAAACAATGTCTTTCACAGAGTGTATTTTATTACACCGATGTATATATTTATGTATTAGTGAATGCGAGAAAACAATTTAATACAAAAATTGACACTGCCATTTAACTTTAATACTCATAACTAATCTACTTACATACAATAGTGGAGTGGATTGTTAAGGTATGTACTACTAGTTAAATGTTTATATAAAAAAACTGCTGGTTACAAAAAGAAATAAGGTTTAGTTTTTGAACATTATGCGTAGGATACACAAATTCAAATAAATATTTTTGAATATGGTTTGCCGCGATTTGTATATCTAGCCAATATTCAAAATTTGAATAATCTTTAAGAAAACGGGCAAAGCCTACATATACAAACACCACATTCAAGTTTCAGCTCAAAATTTTAGATATTTGACTGAAGCCAAACGGCGGAGTTCATATTGCAACTTGAAAGTTACAATTTACTGAAAGGTTAACATTTTCTACAATTGTTTATTTTAAACAAGAATCTTACCTTTTTGAAAAAAATCTGCATTTTAAAACATTCTCTTCAAAATTCATCATTTTTTTAATTTGGTGACCTACACATGAAATTATAATTAGTTTGAATTAAAACATTTTCCGAGTGCATTCAGCCTAAAAACCTATAAAGAGTAACTACAAGTCAATATAGTAATATTAAGTTTTTACAACAAATCATTAACATATTACATTCGATACATGAAACTTACAATATAAAAGTTTTTTTTTAATAATTTGCTTATAAATATTTACAATAATGTACATTTGATTTTTATTTCTTACATTCTAACTATTTGACTAATTTGTAACAGCCTAATGAATTGTTTTCTGCCACTTTTTTCAACTCGTTTACCCGCTTCCACGGTAGCGAGCAGGTAAGTGGCGAGTAAAGTTGATAGCTCGAGTATTTTAACCCAATATATCGAGCCTTTACCGCCATGTTATCGCAAGCGACATTTGGACCTAAGTATTTTTTTGTTTCAAAAGGTATTTGAAAGTATTATTTCACTTAAATTAGATCCTACTAAATCAAAAACTGAAAGTCTTAAAACAAAATATTAGTTTAAAATATCTTTTGCAATAAAAAATATACTTAGGGGACATTAATTAATTAAATAATGCGAGGGGGAGCGGGGTTGTTAGAAAAACCCGTTCTTACGTAATATTATACAAGTCGAAATTTAATATGATATAAACATAATCTATATCTGATAGCAATGAAAGGGTATAACCTAAATTATCTGCTGAAGAATATAATCTTTGATTACGTTAAACTGTGACTTTTAGTGTAACTGATCCTTTTCTAACGTTTTATTATTCTGAAAAACGAGATTGAATCTTACGTAAGGAGAGGTAGGGTGGTTCGAGAAATCTCATGTATCCTTACATGGGGGTAGCTGGGTCAAAAATTGACAAAATTATCCTTACGTAATTAATGACTGACCCCTAAATCTAAATATCGCTTACGATAAAATGGCGGTAACGACTCCATATGTTGAATATGACATACTTATCACTCTATCCCATCGGCTATAGAGGTTGCAAACAGCTATTATAGGCGACGGTAACCACTTTCCATGAGCTGGGCCATCTGTCCATTTGCCAGCTTCGTGATAAAAAAAAGACCTTTCCGCTGCACACTTCCCTCGTCGCTTTCATGCTCACTACCGTGGAACAAAGAGGTAAGATTTGTAACGGCAGCCTTTTCAAGGATTTTTTGTTCCCTAACGTGTATTTCTAAGTTGATTTCATTCATGTACTAATTTACACTACTAAATATTATCTGTAGGTATTAGAAGTGTTAACAAACACTATGTGAGTATTTATGTTGTTATATATAAATGATTTTTGATAATTTTAACTAGGGAAATAATACTATTGTTGGCGGTACAAGGATTGGAATTTTATTGCTTTGTTCGTAACAGTAAGAAATATTAATATTCATTTTATTTTATAGCCATACAATGATAATAATAATAATATTATTGAGTATTGTATAGGTATAAGATAAAAAATGATTGTTTTTTTAAAAATCTTCTATAAATTGACTGGGTGCCAACAATGGTAGTTTATAACCCTATATAATTTTTATTTTGTTTTGATACGACACGAAGGACCAAAAAATTATACAGTCAATCAATAGCACAAATGGACTGTATAAGTTAACTAGAAATGAAAAGTTAATAAAAAAAAACCTCAAAACTATAAAAACAATAAACATAAAAACTCAAATACACTGACAGATAACTCTGTGAGTGAAGTATATAGGCGGAACTATACCATTCTTGGCTCAGTAATTAGCACTTTATTAATTAGATCAAAACATTCTAATATTCTTGAAATTTTGTACATTTACATCACTTTTTTAAATATGTGATTAAACACATACACATACACACGTGTATTAAAAAAATAAAAAAGTAATATTTTCTAAGTTTTCGATAATAAAACTACGTTTTAACGGTTTTATGTGTGGTAATTTATTTCAATTTATGTCTTTAAAGACCACAGGCTATAAAAATGACCCGGACGTTTGGTGGGCTTGCGTGGGGCATAGGGAGGCCAACACGTAGGGTCCTTGACAATATTGATTTAAATGTGGCGTGAGACACTTGACCGGCAGTTATCCCTGTCTACACCATATAGTAATGCACCCAAGGACAAGCCCCGGCCAATGTAGGACTATTGTGGGGAATGAGAACAAATAGTACCGGGCTATTGGGGTGAACTGCTAGTGGAACTCTAGGGATCTAGGACTATGGGGACTATGGCGTCTGCCCGTCTCAATGTTCGGGCAACATGAAAAAATGGGCAGACGGTGACTCGCAACTCCCTGCATGGGCCCCTAAAAATGCCATAGAAGACAGGGGCAACAGGGTGTTGAGTGGCTAAGGGGTGTAGAGAGGTGGGCTGCAGGTTCACCGAAGCGACTTCTGACGTTATGCCATTTATCACTTCCACACCTGGAGCTTGATTTTTATTATAATTATTACATCGTAATAATAAAAATCAAATAAATTACCGCGCTTAAAACCATTAAAACGTAGTTTTATTATACAAAAAAGAGAGTAAATAAATATATAGGGGATATAATAGTATTATTGTACAGCTACAAAATAAATAATATTAAGATTTCCTGGTATATAGAATAAAGTAATTGGGTGCAAATACTTGCACTTATTGCATGGAGTGCCAAAAATGGTAATAGTTCACAATATACAATGTTGAATGTTATAATGTGACTATTACGCGATATGGAAATAATCTTATCACACAGAAAATCATTTCAATTGAATATCTTAAAAACACTTTAAATCATGAAATCACCTAATACTTACTTCCATACTTAATTTTCAAATTCAAAATTTTATTTTATTTTCTGTTTTTAAAATTAATTTTCACAGCATCTCATTCTTAAAGACAAGAAGCAACATTAAAAAAATATCATTAATAATATACGTTTATATATAGAGTATTTAGGTTTTCACTTAATTTCTAGATATTTTTAAAGCACCCTACATTTTAATTAAAATTAAATTTTTCTCACTTAAAATTCTATGATTTGAAAAGTAATACTTTCTGTCTGTCCGTTTGGACAATTTTAAAAGTCACTTTATACGTAATATAAAGTATTCATATATTTATACGAGATGTAGAACTTGTTTAACTTAATATCGATGATTAAGATTGAAATGTTGATCGAAAAAAATCTTAAAACTACCTACAAAGAAAGAATTTTATTTATCTGGAAAGCGAAATTACAAATAACATTAAAAAAAATGGTTTTTATTGCTTGAGAAGTAAGCCTTTTAAGCCAAGTTTTATTTGAATTATTCATCACATATTTTTGACTGACATTTACTATCAGATTTCTTGTAGCAGCTCAAAAATCAAATTTCGTTAAACAGTTGAGAATTACTACACAATTAAAATTAATTCTTGAAAGCAATCATCATCTTAAAGGTATTATAAATTCTTTATTTATATATTTTTTGAAAATTAAAACTGCACCGCGAATAAATTACCCTTTCAAGTTCAAAAAATAATTTGTATTGTTACTGTGACTTTTACACAAGAAATGTTTCATATTCAATTTTTTATAATTTACGCTTAAACGTCAGTGTATATTAGCACACCAAACATATCGACTTGAATATGAAAATTGATAAAAATTCTGGTGTTCAAACACTTCAGAATACTAAAAGAAATGCAATACTTTATATTGTAAACACAAGTGTCAAAATTAATGGTTTACTGCAAATGCATTGCATTGATTTAAACAATTTGTCTATAACACATGGCCACATTAAAAAGAATATTCTACATATAAAAAAATTAATCGTGTATGTCAGTATATACTCAGTGAAGGATTCTGCAATAGCGACATATTATTATGTTCACTAGTTTTTACATCTGAATATGAAACCCTAAAACAAATTTCACTTAGAAATGTTTATTTATTTTAATACTTCAATAAGACACGATTTATAGTTCGGCTATTATATAAAGCCACATTTGGCATATATATATATATATATATATATATATATACACACAATACAATTAACAGTTGGAATCGATATAGGGAGTCATTATCGATCCTATTAAAATAAAAGATTTATTATTTAAAAAATAAATTATACGTGTCGTTGCCATTTTATCTTTTAAACGTAGAAAATATGAATAACTTAATCACGATTTATGTATAAACTTCGATTGTACATCAATCTCCACAGATAATATTTAAGAAAAAAAAATGTGTTGGCAAACATAACATTGTCATGTGTTACATTTGTAAAGAAATAAGCAAATTATGGTGTTTTAACTTGATATAAATTATTTTGATACTGCTACAAAGTTAATTCGTCAGGATTTATATGAAACTAAAGAGAGCTTCATACAAAATAAAAATTAGCATACACACACCAGTTTAACTTAAAACTTAAGATTAACTTAACCAAAATAATAAGTTAATGTTGCCATTACCCCGATCCCGATGCACAGGGCTGCCAGGTGTTTCAGCGACTCCATTTTGTCCTCTTCCCTTAATAAATCTGGCAACACTGTCACTAACGCTATGTGGAGAAACCCACCTGCTGTGAATGGCACTATCCATGAAGTTTTCGCTTCTGTAAGAAAAATATTTAGAAAATGTTAAAAAAGTTATGTCGCCTTGCTGTTTTTGGCGGGAACTAAATTTTTTCTGCTGTATAATTATATTTAAAAAAAAAAACTAGATGTGCCCGCGACTTCGTCCGTGTGGGTTTTTTTTCGCGGAACCCTAAAAAAATGTAACCTAAGTTACTCCTTATAACATCAGCTATCTGCTAGAGAAAGTCTTGTCAAAATCGGTACAGCCGTTTCAGAAATTAGCCGGAACATCCAGACAGACAGATAAAAATTTTAAACATAGATTTTTTGATATAAGTACCGTATAGCAAAAGCATTTAGTAAAAAACTGTTCTTTTGACATTACAAATGGACACTTCAATTTTATTTATCTGTGTAGATGTATAATATTGGTTACAAATGAACAATAACTGTAGGATAGTGATTATTGGAGTTTCCTCCTTAAGAATCGAATACCTCACTGCAACGCAGAGGCTCCGGGTTCGATTCCTGGTATAGTAAATTTCGGAAACGTATTTTCTCCGTTATTTACTATGGTCTGGGTATCTGGGATCGGCCCCAGAATGGTCCGTTGTATATTACCCATAACACAAGCGCAACTTGCTTAATTTGAGGATATACAGTGTGTGTGTTTGTCTGCCGATTTATTATTATTATCCATAAACTATTGGGCTCGGGTCTTCTATTTATATAGGAAAAGCCAGTACACCGGCCACGATTTAACATAACGGTTATCTCGATGTGCAGATTTCATCACGACGCTTTCTTTCACCGTTAAATAGTACATAGTATTTGTAACAGAATGACATTTTAATGAATGGAAACACAATAAATGTTCACCAAAAATTAAAATTATGTTACAAAAACTAGGTACAATAATCTTCAATCGTTTTTTGTAGAAATGGTATCCCAAGGCGCTAATCTACTACATAAAGCTTGATTTTTTATTTATTTTTAGACACACTAAAAAGGTACATATCATGGACATGTTGTTTAGATTATTTTTTAATAGTTAAAGAATTTTATAGATATGAATAAACAATACAATGCAAGAAAACTTAACTTATTCGTATTATATTCTACTCATAGTCCCTCAATACTATAAGTAGAATACTGAGCCCAAATCACCGTCTTCTATGGGTAAGGTGCCCAGAAGGCTGGCTACGTTTCCTCGCTGGATCGCCATACTGATCCGTTGGCCGAGGTAAGCACCAGCCCTCTGATCAGCTGAAGAGTCAATGAGTCGTTTCGATAAATTTTGGTAGAGGCTCATGGCCTCAGGACCCCACGGTCCAAGCGTCTCGACAGCAAACGGCACAAATATATAACTCTCACTGAGGCTTACATACTTGCGCCGCTTGAGTAATTCGGCTGTTTCCGCCGCTGTCCCGGCTGATCTAGACGTGTTTGGTAAATGGGATGCGGCCAACGTGTCTACGCAAGTCGCATCCCACACCAAAGGCTTGCCACGCTGCCAGGGAATTAGAGTCATTTTGTCAGGACGCCTACCATCGTCACGTGCAATACCGTTCGGCTCTAATAAAGCCGGCACGTTAGCGGTGGCAAGCGCCCTCCGTAAGACATGTTTAGACTGAATTATTTAAATTAAAAAAACATACAGACGAATTAAGAACCTCCTCCTTTTGGAAGTTGGTTAAAAAAAGTGTTCCCACCTACCATATAAATATATTAAAAACAGTATTAATAAGTTGTAAATGACTGTAAATTATTTTTTATGTGATGAACAATAAAGAGTGTTCTTATGTCTATCTTGTAAACAAGCCATAAAATTAAAGAAAAAAAGAAGATTCACCAATGGAATTCCTCGCCCCGCTGCATATGACAGCTGTCATGGCGCCGACCAGTCCAGCTGATGCCGTCGCCTGAAGGCAAAACAACTATTTTAAGTCTGCCCCAACACAAATTTTCGTATTTCGTGCGATGGTGAGTTCCGATGGAATACTTCTCCCACCCTTTTTTTCTGATAACGTAGGGGAATGTCTTTTCTTGCGATACACTCGCGCCATTGATACGGGGAGAGGCCAAATGCAGCCCCTAGTGCCACCTGCGAGTGCGTGTGGGACTCTCGTATGGTACCGGTACCCCTCCCCGAAAGCGAAATCCGATGAACTACCCACTAAACCTAATCTGCGCCCCGACGACGAATACACTAGAGTTGGGTAGGACATGATTTTGAAATGAGTTTGTAAGAGTAACATGACATTTTGTACTGAACCAGTACAATGTACTAGTTCAAATGAGGCCGGTGAGACGATGAGCGTCATTCGTTCATCATTCATTTGTCCCGTACAAAACTTATAGTTCGAAAATGTTCGTTAAGAATCGAATGTGATCGGTATCGGTCACCTCATTTTACTAGCAGTCGTACATGTCATGTTGTCCCTCTTTGTCATGTGAATATCCGTAAAGGCGTTAATCTATTGTTGTCCTCGTTCCGTCCTTCCTCTAACATTTGAGACGCGAGTAGTATGAGTAGTAGCGCGACGAAATATTTGAAGCATTACTTTTTTAGATTTTGTACCGTATCAGTACTAATGTACCAATGTATCGTACGTATCCGACGCAACTCTAGAATACACATTAGACAAATATACATGTTAGAACGCCACGGGACCTAGAACAGAGTTACTGCACCGTGACGTTCTAGTGTGCAAGATTGGTACAACCCCCAAAAGTGGGCCAAACAAAAAAGTTTTACATGTCTAAAGGAGAAGACTACAAATGTTGAAACAATATGTTTATATTGTTTGATTCTCAAACATGGATAGCTATATGAAAAGTAGTTTAATTTTTACATGTTTCTATAATTAAAAAGTTTTTTTTTGTTATTGAATTATTTTTCAACATCTACCAAACTGAGATATTCAGTATCCGAACAGTCTACAGTAGGAGACAATTTGGTTTAAACGAGAGCAATAAAAATAATTTATTTGTTAAAATACCAAAGACTGTCAAATCTAACACACCCACAACATAATCTTATATAATAAAGAAAATACATGATCAAATAATGCACATATGAAAAATATATAACTTGAACACTTTATTTTCCGTTTTTGTGTTTGACCCAAGCACTGTTTCTGCCCGGGATTCCCCCTCCCCCTATTTCAATCCCATTCCTCCTGTCTGATTCTTGTATCTCATTTCCCAAACCCCATTTAAAAGGTAGGTAACGCGTTGGCTTCGTCATTGGTGTTTCGAACGTCTCTAGGCAACGGTAACCACTTTGTACGGAAAATAGAACATTTTGTTCAAAAACAACCCTTTCCCTTGGTTTCCCATCTGACATGCCTTCACAAAATTCATCCTTACAAGCTACACTATGTGGTATGATTATGCAGGTTGTGTTTATTTTTTCAAAAGTCTAATGATACTAGTTTGATTTTCACCAAAATCGGCCTCCAGGAGTGTTATTCGCTATTTAGCACAGATTAGGATTTAACCCTGAAGGTCCACTTGAAAAATTCACCTGTATAACTGAATAATAAACTTACCATTTGAGCTTTGGCCGCCTCCCACCTTGAGAAGCCACTCTTCAAGAGTATCGCGAAATCACCAACTTCATGGGGAATTTCGTGAACTAAAATTTACATAGAAGAAACAATTAAGACGAGAAGGCAAAGGAAATTTCAATTTTATTGAGATTGCCTAGTTGAAATACCGAGCAAACGGAGGATACGAAGTTAGAATCTTGAGTGTAGTGAGTGGTTCTAAGTTACGATTCCTGAGCGAATACCCTTTCCAAGCATTTATTTTGCTTTTGACAGCTCGATGACATATCAATTAGTAGTGTACTGAGGCGTTACCGACTCGATTTGTTATAAAAAACGACTTCATTTATAAACAAGTTTTAATAAATTTAACTTAACTATATATTTTTGCAAATAAAATACTAAATCGTGTAAAAAATATACCCACATTTCAATTAACATATTTTACATATACTAAATAAGCCATTTAAAACGGCTCTTATAATAATTGCGGTATTATTTTTCATAAGGTAGAACATTTATTATTTTCAAAACGATTATTTTCGATTTATTTACATATAGTGTCGATGGTATAGTCTGTGCGTTACATGACTCACGAACGTACAAAGGAGTTTTTGGCGGGAACTGAAAGGAGACGTTCTGCTGTGCAGTTTTATTTTCTAAAAATGTGCAAAATAATTAAAATGAACAATAGTTGTAGGATAATGATAGGTTTTTTTAGGATTAATTATGTGTTTTGTGAGAAATGTGAACTGTATAGTTAAATGTGGCCTTTTGAGTTGTCACAAGAATTCCGTTGAATGGCACCAGCTGATAACCTACAGTTCAGCTGTGCTACACATAGGCTTAAGATAATGAAGAAACTTCATTTGAAAGACCCGTGAAGTGCCGAATATCCAAAACAGACTTGGCTTAAAGGTCTAGAAACCAAGCCATAAAATAAAAAAAAGTACGAAAATTATGTAATACTAGCTGCGCCCGCGGTTTCATCCGCGTGGTGATGGAAAATCGTTATATTTTGGATAATTCACACTATATCTTTATAAATTATAGCCTATGTGTTATTCTCATGTGTAAGCTATATTACTGTAAAGTTCCATCAAAATATATTCAGTAGTTTTTGCGTGAAAGAGTAAAAAACATACATCCATTCTTACAAACTTTCGCGTTTATAATATTTATAGAGATGTTTCATTTGGGCTTTACGGTCAAGAAACATGGAACTTGATAGACGTGCAAACGTCAAAAGTAAAATAAACGCTTGGAAATACTACAGCGAATTCTAAGTTATTATGTTGCACGTATTGAGTAAGTCTAAGTTAGGATTTTGAGCGAAGTGACGGGTTCTAAATTAGAATTCTGATAGTGAGAGATTCTTAGTTAGATTCCTGACCGTAACAACAACAATAGTCTTTGTATAATATATTTATTGTCCGGAATATTATACGGCAGCTCAATGGGCGACCTTATTGCTTAAAGCAATCTCTTTCAGACAACCTTTAATTGGACAAAATCTTAATAAAATAGTGTGTTTGCGTGTAATTAAATAATATACTAATAAGTATTGTTACAACCTATGCTCCGACGAAGACAAATTCCACGTATAAATCTGTAAAGGCACATTTTATTACCTGTCGGCATTTGAACTAATTATAATCCTTTTATGATCGCCTTCTTTTGTTTACTTATTTATTGGCATACGTTTCTAGTTATTGTGGAGAGCAGCCTATTGTACTATTGTACTCGTCAAGGGCCGCTAGCAGGCTGCATCATTAGCCCGGTGTTGAAGATTATGGGTACAAGCTAATTCTAGGAAATTGTGTCGACGTCGCCGGGCGGGCACATTTGCATTTGTGCAGTATAAAACGATGGCCTGAATGAGAGAGGGCTGTCAATTGAGCTACAACTACGATACGGGCGTGACGTGTGTACATTCGGAAATCTAATAGTGACGGATTTTGCGCCTTTTATTGAATTACAACCTTCTGCATTACGTTAGGATTTGTTGTGTTCGGTTACATTTGTATCTGTGTTATACGTGTTTGTATAGTTCTAATAAACTCTATAATAATTCTAACGGCATTTTAATTCGAGTCCCGCTAACTCGTAACAGTATGATAATGTAATGAGTAGTTCTAAGTTAGAATTGTGAACGTAGTAAATCCTAAGTTATTATCTTGCCCATATTGAGTGAGTCTAAGTTAAGATTTTGAGTGAAGTGAGTTATTCTAAGTTAGTTCTCGATCATAGTGAAAAATCTTTTAGCATAAGAAGCAAATAACATTTCCATCATGCGACAGAGTCATTCAGTGGTACACAACAAAAACAATTATTTCTAAATTAAACAATCTATTTGGTTTATACACTTAAAGATATTATAAAAAATATATTAGGTATATATAATTTGTGTTTACCAATACTAGGGCTTTTCAAGATAAAAATGAGGAAATTTTGAATTGAATAAATTTCCATCAACTTATGAATATTGCACTGAATAAAACATGTAACAGCTGCGACATGTTATGAAAAATAATCTAGAACTTACCCAAGATTGCGAAAGTGGTCAGGATTCCAACCCTGAATCCCACGAGGAAAGAGCCACCCACCGCCAGACCATGCGTGAAATTGTCTATCGAATTCGCCATCAAGTTTAAATAACCAGCAATCTGCAAATATTAAAATTGTACAATATGAAATTACAGAACAGGTCTTTTCTTTTTTTTATATCGGTTCAATATTACAAAGCTTACTAAGTTTCATTTCAAACGTTAACTTAATCTGTTCTAAAAATCTTTTAAACTTTAAAATAGACGTTTTTTACAAACTTTTAGTTAACTTACATTGTTTGTTAGTTTATTTAGGTCAAATATTTAAAGCTGAATAAGAATCAGACGCTTTACTCTCAAACGCGTTCGTTCTCGTCCGACACGCCCGAAACAGTCCATGAAATTTTAGATAGAAGAAGTAAAGAACAAAAGTTTCTTTAAAACTAGAATAATATTGTTTGCTAGAATATTCCCTGGACTTCATTCACGCTTGACTTCAAATTTCCGGGACAAAGTACCGCAGCATGCATCCGTGCAGGAACGGAGAAAGAATACAATTTTCTGCGGCCTGTCGTAAGAGGCGACTAAACGACCCACAGCCAGGTGGTAGGGTATTTGCTCGACTGGATGGCGACCAACCCTGGTCTAGAGTATGCCGCCATAACAACCTTGTGTTGTGTTCCGGCATCAGTGACCAGGTTCCAGTCTCCTTTAAGAGAGCAGCAGCGCATTTGTAGCACCTTTGGTGTTGCAAATGTCCATAGGCGACGGTAACCACTTTCCATCAAGTGGGCCATCTGCCTGTCTGCTGAACTCCTGCAATAAAAAATAAAAAAAAAGCATTTAAAAAAGAATATAAGCTATCGTCTTAGTGATATCTGTTTTGGAATAAGCTAATTTTTATGCACTATAAACCGCTTTCAGAAAAATTCCCGCGGGATTCCTGGGATATAAATATCACACATTTTATTACACAAGAATTGCTATCTAACAGTAAAAAAATCACATTGGGATTCGATTTTTTTAATCTGGCCATTTTAAATCACTCCCAGAAAAATTGCCGGGATAAAAAAAGTAGAGCACATTTTAAATCTAAAAATTATAGATAGATAGATAACACTTTATTGTACACCATTACAGAAAACTTACGAACTAGTATTATTCTAATTGTGTACAAAGGGCGGTCTTATCGCTAAAAAGCGATCTCTTCCAGACAACCCGTGGCAGGAATATTGCTGATTAGGAGTGGCGATGGTGGTATACATAATTATTGTACGATTACTTACATTTTAATCATGAATATATAACTATACTATATATACAAATATACACATAAGTTATATACATATACAAGATATAGTGATAAAATGCAACTATTTAAACATAATAAATATATAGTTATATGCAATATAATACTAATTATATAAAATTACATATCATTATATTGCAGATAGAATTTCCTGACCATGTTCTGTCTGTAAAATTTGGTGTCGATCAGCGAAAACCGCATCGAAATCGACCTAGTTTAGACTTACGACTTTAAAGGAGACAAAATTTGCATGCTTGTTTATGTAACAAAGTAGCAGAACTAAAGTCCATACACATATATATTATGTACTTATATTAAATTGTTCAAAATATGTATCTTTTGTCTATTTTTTTGTTTGATGTTGTTCTAATTATAAATAATATTAAATGTTCATTAGTAATTTTTTTCTTCTGTGAAGGTGACTTTACTGCTTGGGACTAACGGAAGACCAGCGTTGGTTTTCAACCAGCGTTTGCTGAGTTAGGGCCTGTTTAGAGTTAGTTAACCTTTAGCTTTTGTTAAACTGCTTATGTATAATTTCTATTTTAAATAACTCTAAATAAACATTATTTTCTTTCTTTCTATATAGTATTGTTACGAGTTTTACAGGACTCGAATTAAAATGCCGTTGGAATTATTATAGAGTATATTAGAACTATACAAACACGTATAACACAGGTACAACTACAACCGAACACAACGAATCCAAACGTATGCAGAAGATCGTAATTCAATAAAACGCGCAAAGTCCGTCACTATTAGATTCCCGAATGTACACACGTCACGCCCGTATCGTAGTTGTAGCTCAACTGACTCCCCTCTCAATCAGGCCGTCGTTTTATACTTCACAAATGCAAATGTGCCCGCCCATATTGTCGACACATTTTCCTAGAATTAGCTTGTAATTGTAATCCGCAACACCTGGCTAATGATGCAGACTGCAGCGGCCGTAAACAAGTACAATAGGCTGTTCTCCACAATAACTTAGCAACGTATGCCAATAAATAAGTGAACAAAAGGAAACGACCATAAAAGGATTACAATTAGTTCAAATGCGGACAGGTAATAAAATGTGCTTTTACAGATCTGTACGTGGAATTTGTCTTTGTCGGAGCATAAGTTGTAACAGTATTACATAAAAGTAGGAAGAAACGCTAAAACGCTCCATCCAACAAACAAGGTGAAACCCATTCTGTAGTTGAGTGGGCTAAGTCTTTCTTTGCCGGCCGACCTCACTACAAAGTAGAGGCTCCGAGTTCCATTCCTGGCATGGTAAATGTCGTAAACGAACTTTCCGTTATTTACTGTTGTCTGGGTGTCTGGGATCAGCCCCAAAGTGATTCGTTGTATATTACCCATTAAACAAACGTAACTTGCTTAATTTGAGGATATACAATATGTGTGAGTTTGTCTACCGTTAAATAAAAACTTTAAGATAGTTGTATTAAGTGTTATTATTGAAGAGGGAGAGGATACTAGGCCCTAAAATACAGTACAAACTAGTTTAGGAGCTATTAGAATCAAAAACTTATTGCTAATTCAATGTAAAGTTTCAAATAATTAAATAAAACAAGGTATTTCTTCCATAGCTGCTAATATCGTACGAGCAAAATTACATCCTTGAAGTTCGTACACATCACTACACTGAACATAGTTATAAGATTTGTGCGGTGGTACGTACAGAGGTGAGGGTATTGTGCTCTCGCTTTGCCCCATTTGACTCATATGCCATCTCTTTCACACAATGCACTGTCTTTGATTGGACTTGCGCAAACTCACGGAGCTAACTTCACTCGAAGCGCATACAAGTTTTGTGCGCATGGTACTTACGTCTTTCTTGTCGGTCTTCTCCTTAGTGGCTTGTAAGGCTTTCTCCCTGGCCTCCCTCAATAAACAGCGGCCCATCCATCGGCTGCTTCCTTTGCACTTGACCGTGCCGTTCATGACTGGCGCACTGCAGCAACTTCCCTCACCTAATTAACGTAACAATTAATAGATAACATGGATGTATATTATATTAACATGGATAACATGGATGTATATTCATGATGAGGATGATATACATGATAACATGGATGTATATTCGTGCTTTGCATCGACCTGGGGAATCGAGTTTTTTCAATCATTTTTTCAAAACTTGTAACTTTATGCTTTTAAAAATCTTAAGAACCGGAGTCAATTCAGTACTTCCATAAATATATTTGTAAATTATGTACTGGAAACTATAAAAAGCTGCAGACATATCTAGGGCAACAATTATTTGTTGACTGTGTTATTTACATTGGTAAATTATGGCAAAAATAATTAAAAAAGTGTATTCACTTTATTTCATACATTATTTATTTAAAAAAGTGTGTGTGCTTTATTTCACATATTATTATTACAACCTTACTGAGGATCTGACAAATCTATGATGTGAAATTTCTAATATCCCCCTCGTTAATAGATCATTTTCTACGATAAAATGTATTTTTCACATGCCAAAAGTGAACTGTTTGGCATAGGTTGCCTGCCACTCGCACAACCTGCCTTTTATTCTCTACCTATTTTTTGTTCTCATATAGACTGTCTTGCAGACTTTTCAGAAGAGGTTTCTTAATTATAAGCTATTCATTGACACCACTCTCATCTTTTTACAATCTGGGCCTAAGAATGTACGAAAGCATGTCCGTCTTCTTTGATAAAGACGTATAGAATTGTAGATTTATCATTAAAATAAAAAATGCGACTAGCAATAAAAAAAAAATACCATGGTAGCTTAGTGGATAACACTCTAGAGTCTCAAACTTGCATTTTAGAAGAGACGTGGGTTCGGATCCTAGCCGGGAATCATACATCACCCTTATAAAGTTATCTGACCTAATATACATATTCTTACAATTACCACGTGCTAAAGTGACGGAAAACAATATCGTAATGAAACTTGCACATCGAGATAACCGATGTGCTAAACCTGTCAATCCGCCTTGGACAAAAGTGGCGGATATACTATCCTAAAAATGTTAAAAAATTAAGAGAACCCGAGCTCAGCAGTGGGCCGTTTATAGGCTTATTTATTTATTATTTGACGTACTTACCTTTAGAATTGTTATTGAAGACACACGAGTCGTACAGCTCCTTAGCGGTGACCGTCCCGTTCCCACATATCCCCTCTCCTTTGGCCACCCCACGCTGTTTCCTCTGCACCTCCAGAAGCTTCTCGATCTCCTCTATTTCTATTTCCTTTATCTTCCCATTCTCTTTTACCTCTTCGTCACTCTCATCGCTCTCTTGTGCCGCGAATAGTTTCTCGACGACAATGAATAAGAGCATTCCGAATAGACACCATAAACCGCTTTTCATGGAGACGTGTTCGCCCGCTGGAAGAAAATTAATAAAGTTTGAATAGAATAGATAACAGTTTATTGCTCACCAAATATACAATAAAAAAAATGCACGATTACAATATTGTCATGGTAGAAACAATAGGCGACCTTTGCCCGGTTTCTGAGGTACTTTTAATTGTAGTTTATCTGTTCGTTAGCGCTATCGGTTCAAAAACTTATAAAATTGCGTTTCTGAACACACCATCGTACGATAGTTAAACTAGGTTCAACTTAACTGACCAATATTAGGCGTTTATCTATTCCATATCTTTTGTTTGACGTTTTGTTGTTGAAGTTTTTGTTTGATGTAAATAAATATTAGATATTCCTTCTTAAAGAGATCCATCTAGCGGCGAGTTTTGGTACTAGTTGTAGGTTAACAGTTAACCTAAGTTTATTTATTACATAAGTTTATGGAATCAATTGTTATTGAACTCATAACTGTTAACCTCAGAAACCGGGCACTTATCGCTCAAAGCAACCTAACTTAAGGAATGATTTAACCTAATTTGGTGATGTAGGTGCTGTAGATTATTAGGTAGAACTTAAACAGACATACTTAACCTAAATATTTTATAAATTAAATACACATACTTCAATTACTTTATTAGTAAATTAAATACATACAAACATATTTATAAGATACTAGCGGTGTCGGCAGAAGTTATCCTGCACTGAAAAAATAAAAATCTAGAACCCGATTCCAACGCCACCCACCGGGTCTAATTGTGAATCTAAACCACCCCGGGGCCCACTCAAACACACATAAAATTTCATCAAAATCGTAGATCACGATTCCAGCGTCAAGTATTTTGTTTACATTATTGACATTTTTTTTATCGCACGAGTTCAGCAGACATGCAGACGGCCCACTTGATGGAAATCAAACACCAAAGGTGCTACAATGCGCTGCTGCTCTCTTAAGGGAGACTGGAACCTGGTCACTAATGCCGGAACACAACTCAAGGTTATTATGGCGTCATACTCTAAACCAGGTGTAGTAGCCATCCAGTCGGGCAAATACCCTACCACCTGAGTTGTTTTACCGCCTCTTACGACAGGAGGCCCAGTCGCAGGAAATTGTATTCCTTCTCCGTTCCTGGAGGTATACTCTCAAGAATCTCAAGAACCTTCCTTTTGCGCACCGTGGGGATTGGGAATGAGCTCCCAGCTCAGGTTTTCCCCCAGAGTTACGATATGGGACATTTTAAAAAGGGTCTGAAAATTTTTCTTCGAACTCACTGGAACTAGAGGCTCCGGGCTCATTTCATGCCATGGTAAATTTTGTAAACAAACTTTCCATTATTTACTATGGTCTGAGTGATATGTTGTATATTACCCATAACACAAGCGTAACTTGCTCAGCTTGTTGATATACAATGTGTGTTTGTCTGACTTTGGTTCAGACAATCGTTTAAAAATATGCTCTCGGTTAACCGCAGAGCGTATTATTACTTTAAATAACTCTTACCACAATATTATAATATAATTAATCACACACATCGCCTATACAAGTGCAATAATAATAAACACATAAGCATTAAATCAAACACTTTATGAATCATATCTAAAGTTTTCCCGTTCGCATGTGCTGTTCGGAGCACAAAACCTCGTACAGTAACAACAAAGGAAAATCAACTCAATGACATTAGCGATAAGCTATTAAATGTATTTGTGCCAGACATATTTATTACGATAAACACAAAACCTCAACGCTGTAAATACAACAGTATAAATAGGCTACTAGTGTTTACTTTTTATAAGGAAAATGTGTGAGTTATGCATAACAGTAATTGCTACGCGGAAGACTATTAGATTATGACAAGCTCTAATTAGTATAATTGTTAAAATATTTTAGGGTTTGAAAAGGAGGTTGGAGTCTCGGAGTGTATAAGTGCGCACTGTTCTGCTTGGCTCCTCTCGTTTCGTGTGTGAGACCGAAGACGATAGAGGCTCAGCTCTCCAGCTAAAAAATGAAGGGGCTGGGCATCGTCCGTCTGGGCTGGAGATAAATATAGGACGCCTAGAGGAACGATGAGTTAAAAGGGTGTCCCCGATCAGTGGCAATAGCATCTCTGCGGGGGTGCTAGTGCCACCCCTATGTGGCGAATCTCACACGCCCCAGCGCGCTTCCCCCGCGGTGGCATGTCCTTAAGCGGATTTCCCTAGATAATATTGGCCTCACTGTGAGGTTGGACACTGCTAACTACTAAGACTAGATACGATATGAAATTTAACATACTTGTAGAAGTATTGTTTGCTTACAGACATATAGTGACAAATAAGCGAAAATATTTTTTTGTATATATGAAAAGGGGCACGAAAAATAAATTGTAAGCACATTCAATAAAAAAAATCATTTTGAACAATATCAAAAAATATGCAAAAATTATCAAACTCTTCCTTCCCATCCCTTCCCTTCTTTCCCAAAAAATGTAATGACTTTCTAAATATTTTTTTACTATAATCACATAAAGTTTATATATACCGCTCTATTTGATATAATATTTTATTGTTTTACAACCAAACTCATATTTATTATTTATACGTATTTTACAGGCTTTCTGTAACTTAACTCTTAATTCTTATATAGTACGAACTAGAATCAAATCCCAGTTGATTGGATACTTTTAACATGTTGAATTAATTAATAGTTTGTTTTGAAACTTTGATATGCCTGGTCAATTACGAACAAAGGTTACTGAACATCACCAATACTCAATTGTTATCGGAAAACGTCATTAAATACGTAACACTCGCACTTACATTAAAATGCCGCTTCCTATAGCGCAAACAATTTACAAACAAATCACACGTCCATTGCCAAGAGGCTACAAGACAATAGTTTTTTTTTCCGCTTCAATATTTAAATGTATGATATTGTTACACTAGACTTTTTATCTGTGCAGGAACGGAGAAAGAATACAATTTCATGCGGCCCGGAGGTCTGTCGGTAGAGCCAGATGGTAGGGTATTTTCCCGTCTGGATGGCTATCACCCCTGGTCTAGAGTATGCCGCCATAACAACCTTGAGTTGTGTTCCGGCATTAGGGGTCAGGTTCCAGTCTCCCTTTAGAGAGCGGAAGCACATTGGTAGCACCTTCGTTGTTACAAATGTCCATAGGCGATGGTAACCGCTTTCCGTCAGGTGGGCCGTCTGCCTGTCTACTGAATTCATGCAATACCAAAGGTGCTACCAATGTGCTGTCGCTCTCTAAAGGAAGACAGGAACCTGGCCACTAATGCCGGAACACAACTCAAGGTTTTGTGGCGGCGTACTCTACACCAGGGGTGGTAGCCATCCAAATGGGAAAATATCCTACCACATGGCTGTGGGTTGTTTTGTAGCCTCTTGTGATAAGGCCGCCCGGCCGCAGGAAATTGTATTCTCTCCGTTCCTGCACGAATAGAATAATATTCATCTCTGTAACACGCATCTTTTATATGTGTTGCTCAATTATGAAACAACACTTCTCTGTCACTCAAAAGGAACTGTCTAAGGATGGAATTATAAGACCTATTCTTTCTGCATTTGGGTATTTTGGGCTCTCAAATGACACGCCATTTCAGGAAGTTTGATTGGTATCCTATAACAAGTGACATCTAGAGAACAATGTAGAACTCACCCGGTGTGTTCGCCATATCATTCTCCCAGGCTTCAGGTAGCAAATGGAGGAACACGTCACCCAGGAGACCACCAACTGCGAAGCTTAGTAGTATCTTGAGAGTCGCTGCTTCAGCTGAAAAAAAATGTATTTCAATACAGTAACAATTAGAGTTTAGACTTGTTATAATTAAAAAAACTGAACTATATATTAAACTACGTAACAAATATAAATAGATAATATACAGTTAAGAAGAAACGAAAATTACAAATATAGGTCAAAAATCGTAATTTTAGTTATTGTGTAGATACGTTAGCGGCTTCGCATCAT
This sequence comes from Dendrolimus houi, assembly GCA_039645545.1. Classification (NCBI taxonomy): domain Eukaryota; kingdom Metazoa; phylum Arthropoda; class Insecta; order Lepidoptera; family Lasiocampidae; genus Dendrolimus; species Dendrolimus houi. The sequence goes on along the minus strand of CM077139.1, from coordinate 4,178,340 downwards.
CCAAACATTGAGATTTTATTGAGACTGGAGCCATGGGGACGTGAGGCTTTCAACTTTACCGAGACCTTTCAAGGCGATTGAAAGGAGTCTCGCGTGACTTAAGGGCTGGCCTATATTTAGGGGCCATACAACGTGGGAATGCGGCCAGCATTTTGGGATCGCTCCCCATCGACAGCGATCTCTACATTTTTTACTTGTAAATATGTTTATAATAGTAGAAAATTGACTCATTGACTCTTCAGGTGATCAGAGGGCTGGTGCTTACCTCGGCCAACGGATCAGTATGGCGATCCAGCGAGGAAACGTAGCCAGCCTTCTGGGCACCTTACCCATAGAAGACGGTGATCTGGGCTCAGTATTCTACTTATTGAGGGACTATGAGTAGAATATAATACGAATAAGTTAAGTTTTCTTGCATTGTATTGTCCATTAATAGTAGAATAGAATATTCTTTATTGCACACAAGAAAATAAAGATTCATTCTTCCGAGGACTATATGTATGTATGCACATAAAATTGTAAATACAAATTCTATTACATATTATTATTATGTTCTTCTGCTGTTTTGTTTTTGTCACCAAACTGCCGCACTCAAAGTCTATTATTACCCATTAATCTTAAATAGAATATTGTATAAATACCTATATTAATATTATAGAGGTTTTTTTAAATTTTTTATTGTAGGAGTTCAGTAGACAGGCAGACGGCCCACTTGATGGAAAGCGTTATTTTTTTTTTTTTAACTACGGACTCGTGTTTCGTACCCTTTTACAACTTAATTTTGAAGAAAGGTAAAATTCTTTCACCAGTAAAAAGCTAATTTATACCTGAGTGATATAGGCTATATCTGATTATGATTATTATGATTAACAGCGTTATAACAGACAAAAAGCGTTTTTTGATCGATTTCTCAGCCCTTGTTACAGTAATTATACATACTTTGCTGTGGTGAAAAAAATATATGTTAATCTTGATCATATTTCTGAGGTAAACTATGTACTCAAAACGCATTCTCGATACATTTTCTCGATAGAAAATAATTGAAAAGTAACCTCTAAACGTGTTCTTCAATCTAGTGTCATGTTATTACTGTTAATCGTACATCGCTAAAATAAATAACAGTAACATATCATATAAGAAATATACTTATTATAGATTGTTTATTCGGTTACTTAGAGAATTTGCAAGTAATTAATTATTTTATTATAAATGACTTCAAAAATCACACTTGCCGGTCCCAATGTATGGAATTTATCAATACGCCGGACGGCTCGGTGCTGTGTACACGCGTCGCTCTGCTCGAGCGTGCTATTCGAAATTAAATTTAAAAAAAATGAAGGAGCAGTAATAACCACAATTTCGAGCCGATCGAGCTATACTTATTTGGCGTATACGGTAGAGGAGTAGTCAAATCATAGACTGTGTGGGTTCGAATCCTACTAGCTTTGCTTGATGTAGTGGAATTTTTTATTTTTATATCAAAGTTGATAAAATGGTCTTTTTCTCTTCTTAAATAATTTTATAAAATGCAATAAAAATACTTTTCTATTAGGTTGGGGAAAAAGTTTCTTCGCATTTTATGTAAAAATTCAAAAGATTTTTTTTATAAAGTTTATTTATATTTGACTAAAGTATGTAGTTGCCATTTTGTTGGATAACTTTTTGCCATCTTATAGGTAGGGACGTGATCCCATTGCAATAAAAAATTTTGGGCTTCTGATCAAAAAACTGCGACAAGTGGTTTTGGCAGTCCTTTCGTGATGTTAAAGTGACACTGCCTGCGGACTTCTGCAGAGACCGAAACAGTTGAAAATCTGAAGGTGCAAGTTCAGGACTATACGGCGGATGCATTAACACCTCCCAGCCAAACTCTCGTAATTTTTACTGAGTGGCTAAAGATGTGTGAGGTCTAGCGTTATTATGATGAAAATACCACACCCCTTCTGTTGATTAATTCCGGCCACTTTCTCTCAACTTTTTGCTTTGATTTCATCAGTTGTTCGCAGTACAGTTCAGAATCGATGGTTCTGCCTGGCGGTAACAGGTCATAATGAATAATGCCCTTCCAATCCCACCATACACACAGCATCATCTTGTCGCGAGTTAACCCGAGTTTCGCCACATTCTGTGAAGCCTGACCGGCCTTTGACTATGATCTTTTTCGCACGTTCTTGTCGTACGTGATCCACTTTTCATCACCAGTTATCAGCTTCTTCAAAAATGGTTGGGTTTCATTACGTCTACTAACGACGTAACTACTAATATGTCGATCATGCTCCACTTTTTTTATCCTTTTATGGAAAGACTATTGAACCGATTTGGATGAAACTGGGTACATATGTAATTTTAATACCGAGGGTGGCCAAGAGATATTTTTCATCCCGAAAAATGAGATAGTTTCCGGGATGAAAATATATGTGGCCGAACGGGCCTAAATGATAAAATGAAATGACCGAAATGACTGAAAAAAAAACCTGTTCTACTTTCTGAGATAACCTTTACATACATCTATCCCATTACCCGGGATGAAAAGTATCTCTTATTCACCGTCATTATTAAATTACATATATACCGAATTTCAGCCAAATCGTAATATTTTTTTCCGTAAAAGCAGAAGAAACAGAAAGACAAATATATTTTTATCCCAGAAACTATCACATTTTCCGGGATAAAATGCATACTATCTTCATTCTCGGCATCGAATATATATATATATGTGTGTGTGTGTGTGTATATATATATATATATATATATATATATATATATATATATATATATATATATATATATATATATATACACACACACACACACACACACACATATATACTGAGTTTCAGCCAAATCGGTCCAGTTGTTTTTCCGTGAAAAGGGAACAGACAGACAGACAGTTACTTTCGCATTTATATTAATATATATATACCTATATATGGATTCATTGTTGTTCCATAATACAATTAGATCATTTTAATAAAGTTTACTCGTCTAAAAAATATTAAAAATAAAACGAAACACATAGCCCGAAGATTCGAACCCTGTACCTCTTAGTTACTATTGTGCTCGGTGAACCGATGAGCTAAAGACGCTTAGGAACTCATGTTAAAATTTCAATACCTATTAAGCTTATAAACGATCTGTCTCACTTTAGGATATTTTGTCTCGCTCTCGTGCTCGTCAGCCTTAGAATGAAATAAATTGAATCAAGTTGGTATGGACACGGTGCGCGTAGGTATGTTCAGTTGCAATATTTCGCCACGCTCGAACTTTTATTACGCGCTGCTTCAACGAAGTAAATATCGGCCGTGCGGGGTTGATTTTCTGAAACACCGATTTGAATCAGGTCTACAAAGCCTCTTAATAACATTTTTAATACGCCGAGTGAAGTTCTGGACGGTATTTCCATCGCACGGGATTTGGGCTTTCTTTACATATCTTCTGACCACTATAATATATTGATATGAAATAATAGAAAATTTACTGTGTACTGCAGTTATAATTCGTAGTTTCAATTTTAATGAAATTCATTGAGCCGTTTTGAGGCATATTTAAAATTATAAAAATATTAATTAATTAGGTATAGATGTTTTGTTTTACAATCCGTTATCTTGTCTATACATATGTAAATTTTATCAGATATGAACTTTAATTAAAGACGTGCTGTTTTATAAGGTCAAGGGTTACAACCAATGTCACAAGTTACCGATCGAACGAATTTTCGGCACGTGTAGGTATATACTAGAAGAGTTCGTTTCTCTTCTAAATTTCTTACACTATATGCGTTATAGTTAGGGTTGCCATCTCTATAATTTGGCAACCAAGACAAAACGTGTGAAATCCCGGATTTTGGAACCCAGAACTTGGAATGTCAACAGGTTTTTTTTAAACTTAGTAAAACAGTTTAAAATATTATAAATGAACTTTGTATTGTTCGGCTCACTGTCAGTGTCAGTACGGTGTGCACCGTGGCAACTGCGACTTACGGTAAATCTAGCGGGTCGGTTCGTCGGTTGATAGCGGCGCAGTGCGCGTGTTGCGGTTAGGGATGCAAGTATCGAAAGCAAAAACATCGATGTACACTAAACATCGAAATTATTAAACCCGGACTACAAACTAAACCCCGCCCAGATGCCTTCTAAATTAGGACAAATTCGGGGAAACCCGGACGAATGGCAACCCCCTTTTTTTTGGCCAGGCGAAATCCGTTTGAGGACTAAGCCGCGACAGGCACAGAAGCCTGGGGGGATGTTCGCGACCGGTGTGAGTGTGTGGGATTCGCCAGATAGGGGGTGGCACTAGCGTGCTCAGTCAGAACTGGTGCCACGCTATTGCCACTCCCCAGTTAGGGATACCCACTAAAACCCTTGGGTGTTCCGTCCTGCGCCTTATGCCAGGGCTACGGGACTGCGGGATTCCCAACTCCGCGTGCCCTGGCAGGCGTGGGCCCCCCTCACTGGGCCTCTTCCAATGCCAGGGGACTAGGCCCCTGGCCACAACTAGGTCTATTCCGTGCGTGGGGCGGTCTGTAACGCGCCCCACGGGAAGAGGGATGAGCGCGCGCGGAATACTCGCACTCTCTTCTCGACGGCATGTGCGGGTGAGTGAGAACCCCTATACCCCAAGGGGCCCGACCCGCGCCGCCCGGTTACGGTGGCCGAAGGTCACCATCCGACCTCCGGCGCCGGCGCGTCCTCCTTTGGCGGGAGCGGAGCAGGGAAGTACGCTCACGCTCCCGTTCCGCCTCCTCCTTCGCAAACATGACTTACTCGCAGAAGGAGGAGACGGCATCCCATCCGGTGGAGCTCCCGATCATGGAGCGTACCACGGCCGGGAGCGTGGTGTCAAATCCGGTATGGGCGACGAGCTCCCGGCGCTGCTCCGTCCAGGCTGGACACTTCTGGAGTGTGTGCAGCACCGTGTCCTCGTCGCCCGTGTCACAGTGGTGGCACCCTGACGTGGCCTCACGGCCGAGGCGACACAGGTACCTTCCGAAGCAACCATGCCCCGTCAGGACCTGTGTCAGCCTGAACGTCAGGGTGCCGTGACTTCGTCCAATCCATTCGTGCAGGACGGGCCTCACCGCTTCGATGGTGGCGGGGCTCGCACTGGGGCGTCGTAGGCGATCTTTCCAGACCCCCATGACTACCTGGCGGAGCTCCGACCGGCACGCCTCGATTTCGCGAGGCGCGGGTCTGGTGCCCCTGGCCAGGGCCTCTTTGCGCCACGTGTACAGTGACGCTAGGACCCTGGCTTCCAGGTCTCATGGGGGGGGATCCGGCAAGTAGCGAGGCCACTTCGAAGGACACCGTACGGTATCCTCTTATTGCCCTGAAGGCCAATATGCGTTGCGCTTGACGCAACAGCGCTGCGTTTTTGGCCGTCAGACGGTCTGCTCATACTGGGGCCCCGTAAAGGGCCATCGAACGTACGATGCCTTCAAAGAGTTTCCGGTACGTGGCGTTGGGCCCCCCGACGTTGGTGAGCAGGCGCGAGAGCGCACCGGCTGCCCCCTTGAGTCTGGGGAGCAGCTGCCGAAAGTGTGCCGAAAAATCCTACCGGCCCTCGAGGACCAATCCCAGATACTTCATGGTCTCCCCGATGCCGATGCGGATGCCTCCTACTACGATGCTACTGTCCGGAGGTGGGCGGTTGCGAGGGCCGTGAAACATCACGGCCTCGGTCTTCTGTAACGACACCTCCAGACCAAGACGCCGGATCCTGCTTACTATTGTTGACACCCCAGTCGTGCCTAGAAGGCACGCCTGCCGATGGGACCTCCCGCGCGCGGCGATCAGCGTGTCGTCTGCGTAACATACGACGCTGACGTCCGGGGGGGACCCGACACCTCAAAGTCCAGTCGTATGCGATGTTCCACAGGAAGGGACCTAGAACCGACCCCTGTGGAACACCGCACACCACGAATGGCAACCCTCAGCCAACTGCGACTTACGGTAAATCTATCTAGTCGGTTCGTCGGTTGATAGCGAGGCGGCGCGCGTGCTGCGCTGTCGTCGAGTCGCCCGCTGGCGGCCAACGGCTTGAAATTTTTAAACCCGGACTACTAATGAAACCCCGCCCGGACGCTCTTTAAATTAGGACAAATCCGGGGAACCCCAGACAAATGGCAACCCTCAGCCAGTATTAACTTCCTACGAATATGATGTCAATAGCTGGATCGATGTAAATCAGCCTTAATAGCCATTTTTCGTCCAAGTCGTAGTAGCCTAATGGCTAGCCCACGCGTGCCAAGCTCAAAGGGTTGCGGTTACGATCCTAGCTGGGACGCATGCACCACTTAGGCAGTTTCTGGCCTAATGTTCATATTGTTACAATTACCACGTGCTAACAACGGTGAAGGAAAACACCGTGATGCAACCTGCACATCGAGATAACCGATGTGTCAAACCTGCCAAGCCGCCTTGGACAAGCGTCGCGGGTATACTGTCCTTTCCTACTATAATGGAAGGCCCGAGCCCTGACATTTAAAGGGCTGTTATTTATATAGCCATTTTTCAAACAATCAACTTTAGTTGGTCACACATATTTTTCTAAGGGCCGATTTTTCAATCATCAGATAAGTCATCAGTCGAATAAACTATAATCTGAATGTATTCAAAAGTGAAACGTTTCAACTATTTTATTTATGCAAAAGACATTTTTTATTTTATACATGTTATTCTTTATTCTATGGATAACTTTTATCTGTTGATTGAAAAATCGGCTCAAAAACTATTACTGTTTGTATTGGATGACTAAAAAATTGAGTTAAGTTTTAGTCAGGCTCCTTTACTGTTTTGCGCCTCGAAAATTCATCATAAGAGTATTAGGATATCGATTAACTTTTGTAAGTTCATATTAATATTATTGCATAATCACAAGGCAGTAAAAGTTAATCAATACTATTAAATGTATTATTCAAGAAGTTACTCGTAATATAATAACTATAGATTAGCGTGATTGTGTAGATAACATCGATTGCCTTTATCAGTGTCATTAACAAGCTATTTAATACTTATCTATCTTTATTGTCAACGTGCTGATTTCTGAGTAGGCACTTATTGTTAATTATTAATTAAGTATTTAAACCATCATTTATCATTTAATAATAGTTAGAGCTATAACTTTCCTTATTAAAAATTGTTTAGCAAGAGTTGTATTTCTTTTTTTACAGGTGGATGTGAAGTACAGTAGACAGTTTGTTGATCTAACTGATGGAACGCGTTTACCGTTGTCACATGGACGTTTGCAACCCCAGAAATGTCCCCAACGTGCTGCCGATCTCGAAGGAATGTTATGACACCCTTTTTGAAAACTACCACATCATAATAGGTTGGGGAAAAAGTCTTTTCACATATAGTATGTATGAACTTATAATAAGATCTCTTTGGCTATACCATTTGTATCTGGCTGGTTTTGGTATCATTAAAAAGTTTTAATTTTAAAGAAGACAATTCCAAATTCAAATTAGGAAAATGTGTGATTTTCATTTGTTTTTCTTATTGTTAAAATGAGTGAATCTATTGAAGAAATTCGATACATTTTAAAATTTTACTACAAAAAAGGTAAAAATGCAACACAAGCCGCGAAAAAAATTTGTGATGTTTACGGACCTAATTCAGTATCTGTGAGAGAAGCGCGAATTTGGTTTAAGCGTTTTCAATCCGGAAATTTTGATATCAATTATGCACGTCGCTCTTGTCGCTCTGTTAGGGACAAAATTGATGCCATTTTTGAAAAAGTGGAGCAAGATCGGCATATTAGTAGTTACGATGTAGCTGGAGAACTGGGAATTGACCACAAAACGGTTTTGGCGCATTTGAAAAAAGCTGGCTACACAAAAAAGCTCGATATTGGGGTGCCTCATGAGCTCACTGAAAGAAACCTAATGAACTGTGTACTCATTTGTGATTCTTTATTACGACGTAATGAAACCGAACCATTTTTGAAGAAGCTGATAACCGGTGATGAAAAGTGGATCACGTACGACAAGAACGTGCGAAAAAGATCGTGGTCAAAGGCCAGTCAGGCTTCACACACTGTGGCGAAACCCGGGTTAACTCGCAACAAGGTGATGCTGTGTGTTTGGTGGGATTGGAAGGGCATTATTCATTATGAGCTGTTACCGCCAGGCAGGACCATCGATTCTGAACTGTACTGCGAACAACTGATGAGATTAAATCAAAAAAATTGAGAGAAAGCTACCGGAATTAATCAACAGAAGGGGTGTGGTTTTTCACCATGATAAGTAGACCTCACAATTCTTTAGCCACTCAGCAAAAATTACGAGAGTTTGGCTGGGAGGTGTTAATGCATCCGCCGTATAGTCCTGACCTTGCACCTTCAGATTTTCACCTGTTTCGGTCTCTGCAGAATTCCTTAGGCAGTGTCAGGTTAACATCACGAGAAGACTGCCAAAACCACTTGTCGCAGTTTTTTGATCAGAAGTCCCAAAATTTTTATAGCAATGGGATCACGTCCTACGTACAAGATGGCAAAAAGTTATCCAACAAAATGGCACCTACGTTTAGTCAAATGTAAATAAACTTTATAAAAAAACGTTTTGAATTTTTATATAAAATGCGAAGAAACTTTTCCCCAACCTAGTATAAAATACCCACAGTGTCCAAGAGAAACGTTCTTAAGACGTAAGTTGCGTCTGAAAAGTTCTTCGACGCCGGCAGCATGTTGGTGATAAGTCTTAAATTGGGCATAACAAAACTAAGTTTGTTATGCCCAATATAAAAGAACACGATATTAATAATACTCTTAACGACACTGGACTTAACCTAGTAGATTCAACTGTATTCTTAGGCATTAACCTAGATCAGAAGCTCCAGTGGGGCGCTCATCTATCTAGTCTCTCAGAAAAATTTTGTTCTGCTGCATATGCAGTCAGAAGAGTTAGGCAGTGTACTAACGAAGAAACTGCTAGACTAGTTTATTTCAGTAATATTCATAGCTTATGTTCTATGGTATTTTACTTTGGGCAACCCTGCTGATTTAGAGACTATATTTGTTTTACAAAAAAGAGCCGTAAGGTCAATTTACAACCTCGGCCCTCAGGAGTCTCTTAGAAAACATTTTAAGGAAATCGGTATTATGACGGTCGCCTGCCAATATATTTTTAATAATATAATTTTTATTCGTAATTTGAATGCCTATAAACAACATAAGGATATTCACAATTTCAACACCATCGAGATATTGCAATCTTTTAGATTGCAAAAAGTATTGTCCTCTTTCTTGGGGGTTGGTATACGCTTCTTCAATAAGGCCCTCTAGCATCTAGGGAGCAGAGGAGTCTTCACCCCTGTTGACGAAGTGAGTTTGCCTTTCCCGGGGCATTCTCAAGCACTGATGCGCTGGGATCAGCCTGGGTGATATGTTGCAGTATAAACTTTTAGTACGTCATAATTATCATTATTATAATATAATATAATAATGTTTTTCTTTCCTTTTATTGTCTTTGTCTTCATGAGTACGCACTGTTTGCTACAACTCCATTAATTCTTCGAAAAGTAATTGTGTAACATATTTCTGTATAAAATTTATTAAAAAAAGTTTTAGTTATACAATTTTTAGCTAGACATGTTGCTGGGGAGTGTCTTGCCGCTTTTTCTCCTTAACAACAATAACACGTTGCGAAGCGGTGTACATAGACTAAAAAGTAAAATTAAAATTTAACTTATATGTATGATCTTCAAAAAAGTGTTCTCCTATGAAACTTATTTTGAATAAAAACTTTTGAATTTGCATTTGAACCAAAATATTGTAGATGAAGCATTATACACCAAAATTTCAATGTTCAGTAAGAAACAATCGGTCAACTGTCATTGTAGCGACATCAATTCGTTATCGGTCGAGTGTCTCGTGGTTTGTATTGAGTGACGTTTGTGCACACATTTTATCAGGTCCGAGACACCTCACGTAGGCTGATAAGCGAATGATAAGGTCAGCATAGACAAGACAAAGTGATGTTGTGTTTTATGGATGTAACAAGGAGGGAATGTCAACAACCTGTAAGGAGAAAAATTTGAAATAATTTCAAGCCATTGGTGGCATGGCTTGGAGTGGCAGACTACATGATATATTATTAGTTCTTAAGACGTAATAGCTATGCTGAAATCATTATTGGAGCGAAGTTCCTTTACGCGGTATACAGTAGAGAGAACTGGTAGAAATCGTCAAGTAAGGAAAAAGCGTTATGCCTCCAGGCGACTTTTAACGTACGAAACTTCGATCCTGACGGGGGTCACCTGACCATACTATTTTAATTTTTTGATTTCAGTTCACTGGGTTGGTTTTGCCGGTGTGATACCACGCGCTTGCAGAATATAGGCGTGAAATGGTTGACCTTGAGCTAATCGTGTTTCGTCCGATGATCGACAGACCAGATAGTTCTATTGCCCTTCTCATCCTTATTCCATCCCTTTTAGACCCCATCCGAAAGGCTAGCAAAGCGTTAGCTTCTTTTCTGGTGTTGCAAACGACTATAGATGAGAGTAACCACTTTCCATTAGACGGGACGTCTGTCTATTTACCAGCTTCGCAATGAAAAAATATTACCGATATCGATTTGATAAAAAATATTTTTGAATACACATACATCAGTTTGATTTTTTTCTATGGGACAGTATTCAGTTCTTCACAGCATAATAATTTTGTATATAAGCAGTCTTATCGTAAACAAATAACACTCATAAAAACCTGTTCAAAGTAGCGTATTAACGGAAAATCTTTCGATTCCTATATTTATAACCACTTGTTGTCTATTATCTTAACGATTCTTGACAGCAATCAAAGATATATCGCTTGTTGGACTTGAATTTATGACGATGTGATGCATTGATAACACTGTCACAATATTATTTATTGTATTTATGCAGATTTAAAAAATGTTTATTTGAAAACTATAAGGCTCTATTCACTCTACTTGTATGATGCCATTCACGGTTCAATCTCGATAAGGGATGAGGAAGTCGGAGGACAAGGATGAGTGGCGTCGACTCGAGGAAGATTATGTCCAGCAGTGGACTGTGATTGGCTGACGACAGACCAGCTAGGTATTTATGCGGGGGGTCAATGTCTAGGCATGTATGTTGTCTCCGCCACGTCTCGGTCGAAGGTAGGCCCAAGAAGTGCTAAGTTGATGTCATAAAAGATGAAATCCATATTAATGGTCTCACATTTAAGACTGATATCGATGACCGCGCAGAGTGAAGAAAAAAATTAAGGAAAGCGGACCCCAGGCTTCAAGACAGACGCTTAGAACGCAACTGGGATTTAACGCTAGGATGATGATGACTATCATACAAAAAGGAATCACGGCTATAGTTTTTTTGCTGTAAATAAATTCTTTGTAACAAAAAATATGATACGATGGTGATGATTCAGAACAATAAAATTAGTTATCAACCTTTGTTTACCATTTAAAATTGATGTTTGCCACTTAAGAACTAATAACAATTAAGTTTTTTTAAGTTTATATAATTAATATATTTATTCAGTGCAAATGACCTCTTAATGCTTAGTTTTTACAAGAACTTTACAATAATTTATAATAATGTCTAAACCGATATCGGTTAAAACGACTCAATATTGTACAATGTGTGAGTGATCTGACGGTTATTATATTTTCCGTATTTTAGTAACCATATTTTTAGTACCTAACGATATAATTTATATGGAAAGAGAAAAAGAGGAGAGCAACAAAGATGGGAAGATAACATAAGGAAATTAGCAATTAAATTAATCAATTACATGAGGTAGTGTAGCAAGGGTAAGAAGTAGCTGGAAATTTTTGAAGGCCTAGGTGTCAAAAGACACGGAATACATATATATACATAAGTAAAAGAAAATGTAATTTAAATTAAGTTTATGATTCAGCAAGCAAGGCAAATCTTTTTCAAATACACATCAATTGCTGTCCGTTAGTCTTGCTAAAACTAAAAAACAGCGTGACCTATTTTGATGAAATTTTGTGTGTGTGTGTTTTGAATGGATCCCGGAATGGTTTAGATTCATAACTGGAACCGGTAGGTGGCGCTGGAATCGGTTTCGAAGATTTTGATGATTCTTTTATGTGTTTTAGTAAGGTCCCTGGATTGTTTAGACTCACAACTCGATCTGGCAGATGGCGCTACAATTGTTTTCTAGATTTTGATTTTTTTTAGTGCATGACAACGTTTGCTGGACCCACCATTAATAAATAAATAAAGATTCATGTCGAGTTTTGTTAGAAGAAAAAGTTTTTAGAATACGAGCATTAGGAATGTTTGACATTTTTTGGATACCAGTGACAGACCATGCTGAGATGAATTTAAGATCCGTTTCTTTTATTGTAACATTCCAAAGTCATTTATTAATATTCATAGCATTGGAATGCATACAGACAGACGTACAATTTAATAACACCGATAAAATTCTTGATAAAGGTTTCTTAACTAACAGCAATTTGGGTCCAGTTTTTATGCATTATCTTAAAGTAAAGCTGTAAAGCTTTATTTTAAAGTATTACATCAATAAATGTTTTTGCATTTTCTGTTTACGATTTCAACATAAAGGCCAATATTTAAGTCAAAACTGCTATTGGATGCTAAGAGAGTCTCCATATATGCCGGAACGGTTTTTTTATGTTTGCTTGTAGGCAAACTGGCAATCGGATTCACTTGATGGGAAGTGGTTACCGTCGCCCATGGGCATCTACACCACGACCGATACGTTGCCTACCCCGTTGAGAATGTATATATCTGTTTACGCCATGTTTGAAGATTAGCTTCATTCGGCTCATTGGGCCGGTGAGAACGATTGCCCTTTTTCATGGCGAAAGTACGGCAGAGGCTGACGGCAAACGTGATGGGAAGCGGTTACTAACGCCTATGGACATTTGTAACATAACACGTGTTAATATCCACTGCCGGCCTCGAAAGAATTTTATGACACCTTTTCGGCAAACCGCATATCGTATCGTTGTGGGAAACCCTCATTTGGAAAGTCAATCCAAATCACCATGGTGCGCAAGAGAAATCCGTATGTCATGGGCGTAAAGCTCTTATTGGCTTGTTTTCGCCGAATCAGTGCCGATTACTCTGAGGACTCCCTTATACAATGTCTGGAAGCGGCCAACCAATTTCAATGAAAATTTTAGGGTTCAAACTAGTAATTTTATTTCCAATTTTCTTGTTTTACATTTCGACCTCTTGCAGGGTTCAATCTTTTTGCAGAAGATAAGGAATATAAAGTCAAAGCCCTACTCGAACGAAGTGTCGGACACATCTAATTGTCCAATAATAACAATGTTTTATACATTCAATCCATTGGTTCGCGTCATGCCGTTATTGAGGACATTGTTCCAATTACAATGCCGTCTGTTTATGAATTATTAGTCAATGGACAATGTCTTCGGAATACAATTATGCATTAAAATCACGAAATCTATAATATTATAAAATTATCTGGTTTTTTTATTTTTTTGTTAGGGAATGACGTAAACAATACTAATTTCGATGTGTTTAACACTGATCGATAGCAAATTTTCGGACTTAAAATCTTCGGTAATTTATGTCCCGGGAATCGCGGGGGAGTTTATTTGAGAGTGGTTTACATATCTGACTAATCCGGCTATTTTTATATTTCCCGGGATTTCCCACCCGAAGCCTACCTCCTCCGTGGATATGGGAGGAGATTGCCAACACCTCCATAAGATGTAAGGAACGTCTAATGATTCATCCAAATGAGCTTTCCTAGAAGCTGCTGCATAACGTCCCACAAAGACTCTAAAACGAGCGCACATCCTCGACCTTTTTCTTACCAAGGAAATCCGATTAAGCTTAAAACGCGGGTGATGGTCCTCAATCGGAAAAAAGGCCATAAGCCGCGCGAGAGGGAAAAGTCGCGGCCCGTGTGTAAGATTCGCCTTGTCGGGGTGGCACTAATATCCCCACAGGAATACTACTGCCACGCCACGGTTTGGGATACCCACTAAAACACCTGGCCGATCCTCTAACGTCCCTTTTCCGGGATTTGATCTCCCTTACGCATTCATCTCCAGTCCAGACTGACGACGGCCGGCCCCTCTACAGTTGGCACCACCATTTGTTGCAATGAAAGCAAATCATAGGACTTTGCCGTCTTACACAATTTCCAACAACCAAATAATCTATTAATGAAATACTATCCGATCTGAGATTTAAGGACCCAGAAAAAAAAACTTGAAAACTAATCATAGGGCCTTATTACAATTAATTTTCGTTGAAAATAATCGGCAGACAATCTCACACTGTATAATATCTGTAAGCTAATTAAATTACGTTTGTGTTATGGAGTTATGGTACATACAATCCACACTGAGCCGATTCCAGACACCCAGATCATAGTAAACAACGGAAAATTCTGAACGAAAACCATGCCAGGAATCTACCCAGAGCCTAAGCATTCCAGTGAGTTAGGCCAACAAAGACTTAGCCCATTCATCCACAGAGACCGTCAATTTTATTGACTAGTGGAACGTATCCTTGTATCCAATAAAGGGCGCAGCTGGGCGGGGGGAAATTCCCTTATCTCATAAATGCAGATGGCTATAAACAGGTCAAAGTATTGGAGTGAAAAATTGATTATTTATTACTACATCAACTATTGTTGCTTGCGAGTTTTACATTTTGCTCACTTCGTTAGCAGCGTGCAGGAAAACGGCGAGTGAAGTGAAACAGCGCGAGTATCAGGAGTATCAAATATTCTAAGCCTTTTTTGGGTTGTTTTGGTATCGCACAAAATAAAAATTTTGCACTGAACATACATCAGTGTTCTGTCGGATGTAATTCCGGCAGAGCAATAAGTAGATAGCATATAAAAATATTAAGATAAAAATAATCGCCATTTATAAATTTTAATCTATCGGAATTCACTGGTACTATAATAAATCTGTAAATGGTTCGAGTTTGTACGTTGCGTTTAAAAATGTGAAAAAATCAGAGGGGCTAATTCGAGCGAGTAGAAATTTTTGAGCGAGAATTCCAAAATGCAATTTTTAGAAATTTTGTCTGTCTGTTTGGTAGAGCATGACGTGAAAACTACTGAACGGATTTAAATGAAACTCGACACAGAGCTAGCTTATATTTCGGGGCGTAGTTTAGGAAACTTTTTATCCCGATAAATGACGTCATTTCCGTGAGAAAGACGAAAATAGCGAAAAAGATGGCGCTCCTGTCGCATCTTACACATAATATTATATATAACATATCATTCATTGTATTACTTCAAATCAGGTTGGCTTCGACTCATCTGTTTGTTTTGCTGGGCAGTTGTGTTAAACTATATGGACTTAATTTATTTGTTATTATTATATCTAAAATTTGATTTATTCTATAGTTTAATTTATTTATAATTTGGTTTATTTTTAAATATAGGTACATGTGTATATTTTCAATTAAACGTAAAAACTAATTTTATAACCTTTATATCTAAAAAACCCAATTAAGTTTTTGTCTAAGTAAAATAACTTCCTAGGGTTTGACACGCGGCAACTCAGGTCAAAATATAAAATCGAGTTCTCGAGTTTTTGATTTTTTAATTATTTAGTTGTACCATGACGGGTACGTTATATTGTGTTTTCTAAAGTTAAGCCGACATTAGACGGTTCAATCACATCTTTCAAATTGGATGAATGAACCAAAGTGATTCATACAAAGATAAATTTAAACATTTCAATGTCACTAAATACCGTTGTGTTTTTAACAAAATTGATTCAGTTTGGTTGATTCAACTTAATATCAGCATTAAAAACTAGCGTTTTCAGATCATTGCTTATGACAAGGTCAGTTTCCCCTATTTCAAGATAGCAACAAAGCTGATCATTCGCTTATCGAGACATTGAAATGGTTTGTCAGAGGTTTCTAAACTGGGCTCGCGGTGTCGCAATCTAGATTGCGTCCAGACTCAACGCGACATTGTATTTAGATAAACCGTATATCATTCTATTATAACAAATGATTTAGAGTCGTAGACGGATTATTATATTGCGGTTGCACCATGCGATAATCAGGGACCCTTAGTGTAAATTAGATTCTTATAGTGGTCGCATTTCGACCATAATTAATTTAAATTATAAGTTTGAACATTATTAAGGTTCTGTTGTCAAAGACTACTTCTATAATCACAGATTCCGCCAAGGCTACACTGTTAATTTGACTTTAACAATAAATAAAAGAGTATATATGCGTGAGTGCTTGTCAAATACATGGTAGTGTGTAATGTTTTATTATTTAATGTATTTTTTATGCATAATTTAAAAAAATATTAGAATTCTGCACTCCTTCTCTATATAAACTATAAGTGTGCGAAATTTCATACTCCTCCGTACGCACAATTTTCGTAAAAAGGGGTACAATGATTTTGCTTCGCGTATTAATATATAGATTTCATCGAAATGAAAATAAACTTATCTATAACTAGGTGACCCGTGCCCACTTCACTGGACGTAAAAAAAAATCACAAACAAATATAGACTGTGTCACTCAGCAATAAAGCAGCTTTCTACTGGTGAAAGAATTTTTACAATCGGTTCAGCAGTTCAAGAGATTACTTCCTACAAACAAATTCAGAAACTTTACCTCTTTATAATATAGTATAGATATAATTAAATAGATGGATGGGTACAAATGTAAAGGTAGACCAAAAAAAGATGGATGGATTGTGTGAAGGATAATATGATGATTTGTGGTGAGACAGAAGTTGTATGTCAGAATAGAGAAGTAGAGAAGGGTGGAAGGAAAAGACGTATTGTGCCGACCCCAATTAATTGGGATATGGTGAAAGAAAAGAGTTTTAGTCCGTATGTCTCTCTGTTTGTTAGAGCATCACATGAAAGCTACTGATCGGACTTAAATGAAATGCAACATAGGGCCAGCTTAATATCCTGGGTAAACACAATCAGGATTAGCATTACCAACCGTACTATAATATATAGTATCTCTATTATATTATAAATGCTAAAGTAACTCTGTCTGTCTGTTCCGTTTTCACAGAAAAACTACTTGACCGATTTGGCTGACACTCAGTATATATATATTTTAGATACCGAGAATGACCACAGGATTACTTTTTATCCCCAAAAATGGGATAGTTTCTGGGAGAAAAATATATTTGTCTCTCTTTTTGTTATGCTTTTACAGAAAAATTACTGGACCGATTTGGATAAAAATCGGTTTATATGTAATTTTTTAATACCGATGGTGGACAAGGGGTACTTTTTATCCCGGATAATGGGATAGATTTATGTAAAGGTTATCTTAAAAAGTAGGATAGGTATTTTTGTGATTTGTCATTTTCGTCATATTTGTCCTTTTTGTCCCTTTTGTCCCCTTTGTCCTTTTTGTCCCTTTAGTCCTCTTTGTCCTTTTTGTTATTTGTTTTGTTATTATTGTCACTTTTGTTATTTATGTAGTTTTCATAGATCACGGGGTAGATAAATAAAACTAGGACGGTTTGAAATAGAGGATGGAAGTTTGGATGAGACCAATCATTTCTCAAGTTTATAGATATAAAAATGTATCGTCTATAAAAAATGCGATAGTAACTCGATATGACTTTCTGTTAAGCTTTCATGGAAGAACTGCTAGGAGTACTGGATCGGTTTTGCTGTCATTTTGTTTAAATGTAGTTTTAATACCGAAAATGGACATAGATGTTTTTCATGCCGGGAGATGGGATAGTTTGCGATATAAAATGAAATTAATTTTCCGGGTGCAAATAGCACTAACATAAAAATTTTGTACAATGTAACCTGTATTAACGCCTGCTCTTTACACAAGAAGCACGCGCTAGAGGTTGGCCAGCGGCGCAGCCCGAGGGTTAAACTCTAGTCCTACTATATTTTGCCAATTGTACTATATATTATAGAAAAATAATATAGTACGAAATGTACTATATACATCGTTAATTCAATTGTACCGCTTTTTGTTCAGATACTTATGATTATTTTAAAAAAATAGAGCTTTGCTGGCCCACGCAAAAAGGAGTAAGAAATACACACGGAAAATTTAATAATGTAATAAATAAAATATAAAATAATTATTGAAAAATACATACATATATACTATATAATACAATAATACAAGTATACTATTTTTCCCCCTAATTTCCCAAAAATACTATATTTTCTAAAAAAAAAAGGTGGCAACCCTACTCAGAATGCTTTATATTGCGATAAATGACGTCGTTTCCGTGGGATAGTCGAACAAATCTAAAAAGATAGCGTGTGTGGTCGTGTTTTTTTGTGCCGCCGTTGCAATTCACTCGCAAATACGTCATCGTCATAGCAACGCGAACGAAGTTTTGCTGACACACGCTGAAATAAAATGTGGCTAGTCTATACCTCGGACAATGCATTAAGGCCTGTAGCAACGCCAACGTCTGAGGATTTTTCGGGCGATAACGGGGTTTCCATGACGCGGTCGTTTTTCAGATGCATTGTTATTTTATTGTGAATAAAATAAAGTAATATTTAAAAAAAAAAGAATATTTATCTCTCTTTTATTATTTAAACATGTAGATATTTTTTTTATTCTGTTGACATAAAATCTGAAGGAGTAAAATGGTTTCATGTCAATCATTTGGAGGTAATTTGGTGATTTTTTGTTAACTTAAAATAATTATAGGTTAACTATAAAGAAAAACTATGTTATGTATCATATCATGAAGATTTATGATAACTTTTTTTGCTAAATTATTATTGATCAATAAATACCAATGAAAAGTTCTTTTGTTTGTACCACACTTTCAACCTTTTGCGGCAATAGGAGCCTTAATTACCATTGCCATCCAATAAAGCAATGTGGTCAGTCTTTTCGAAACATTACATAACTGCTAGACAATGATTTCCTACATTTTTAATTTTAATAGCTTATATAGAAGTTTCAAGTTATAAGGGATTTAAGCTTAAAAAATACAATTTAAATAATAAGACAAAAGAAATCAGGGAGTTCCCGAACAGGTATATTTCATGATATAGTTGAGATTTTCAACATAAAGAAAGAAAGAAAGAAAAACTTTATTCAAAGAAATAGCGACGTGATTAAAAAACACTCAAGTCTTAGTTAAAAACAGTCAGTATTATACAATAATCTTCAGTGCTAACCAATATTACACATGAGGTTTTGCTAGCGTTAATGTTATCCCATGGAAACCATACATTATTTCAGGATAAAAAGTAGCCTATGTTCTACTTCAGACTATAATCTATCTCTGTGCCATTTTCATCAAGATCAAACTTTCGCATTTAGAGTATATATAGATAGATTAAAATATCCTTATGGATTCTTAACTTTTTGTGTATAGATTCTATTTTTAAAATCATCTTACAACCAACCAATGCTTCATAGAATATTCGGTTAGAAAAAAGTGTAGTAAAAATAAATTTTAACTGTGAAGGTTCTAAGAATAATGTTTTGAATTTGGAATGCAAATAAAAACATTGAAAGCACCTCAGTCAAGAGAGTCCTGACAAAGGTCACATTTTTATACTTTGACCATAGACATGTTTTTCTTATTTTTTAATTCCAATGCCAGTTTCCAGGGAATTTTGGTGGGACCTTGACAGTGTGAGAGTCATAGATAAAACTTATATATATAAAATGAGAGTGAATGAGAGAATAACACTAATAAGTGGAATCTGTTGCCAGTGTAATTTTTATTTGCATGGGGAGTTTTTGGTGGGAACTGAAAGGAGATGTTGTGCTGCACAGTTTTATTTTCTAATAATGTCTAAAATTACTCTAAAATGAACAATAGTTGTAGGATATTGATAGTTTTAGAGTAGTAATTGTGTGTTTTGTGAGAAATGTGAACTGTATAGTCAAATGTGTCCTTTTGAGTTGTCACAAGAACTCCGTTGAATGGCACCAGCTGATAAACTACAGTTCAGCTGTGCTACACATAGGTTTAAGAAAATGAAGAAACTACATTAATATCTAGGATCTGGCTTAAAGGCTTAGCTGCCAAGCCATAAACCTAAATAAATAAATAATTTGTCTGGGATGGAAAATAATAATAACAGTAACTTAATAACATTCTATCAAGCATAATTTAAAACTGGTATGATATGACATTTATTTTTCTCAGATGACTCACACTGATACTTAGCAAGAAACTCAGAGATACAAATAAAAGTATAGATTGAGCATATGTGAAGAAAAGTGTCAAATGAAGTGAAGCATTACAAACTTGTAAGTGTAAAATTATGTAATATCCATGTGGTTTGCATCTTTGTAATTAATAGTATTGTATACAATGGAAACTATTCCACTTTTATCTGTACTAATTTGATTATTTATTACTAAGTTCTCATAATGTACTGTGGCATGATTGGCTTCCTATTTCAAAATGAGTTTCCTTTAGCCGGCTTCACTCTTGAGAGCTTGTGGCTGCTTCAACCATTTTGTTAGTTTAAACAAAATAGCTCCTTCAATGTGAAGAATTCAACAGAAAAGTATTATTTTCTTTTATTTTTTATATAAATTTATGTGTACTGTATGGTGTTGTATCTTTATATATATAATGTACTCTTTGATGTTGTAGTTCTGTATAAAAGTACTAAATACTGGCTATATATCGATGGCTTCATAACATATAGACATATACACAAAAATGCATTTTTTTGTTGTTTACTAAAAACTATGCATGTTACAATTTAGAAAGTTTTACCAGTATGCAAGTGTACCTAAAAAGAAGGGTATTCCAAATTTCAGCCTTATACAATCAACTAGTTTTATTTTATTCACAATTTTGTACCTTGTGTAAAACTGCACTTTTGTCTGTATGCCCATTTGTTATGAAGCCCTCATTATACATATATAATATAGAAAAGTAAACACTCATATATGAATATTATAAAAATAAACTAGCACTCTCTAACTAGTTTTATTTCTAAATATTTATTTCAGATAGGATAGGGACATTTATTTGCATGGTTTTTTAACAGACTTCAAAAAAAGGGGATTCTTAATTTGTTGTGTAAATATTTTATAGCATATATTTTTTGTACTCTGTAAAACTGTAATCAGTCTCTACAACCAATACCAAATGTGTTGAGCTCATAGAATGTTAATGGGAGCTGTCTTCCAGCAGAAACAATTTCTCAGCAGGTCCATGTCAACTGGTTTCAGCATTTGTCAAGTTTCAATACAATATAATAGCAGGAGTACAGTAGAGAGGCTGCCAGCCTACATGATAGAAAGTTACCACCTGTGGACATTTGCAACACTCAAGGTGCTACCAGTGTGCCACTGGTTTTGAATGGAGGCCTAGAATCTGAACTCTAATACAGCAACATAACTCAAGGTTGTTCAGGCAGTGTAAACAAGACAAGGGCTGATATCCATCCAAGTAAGCAAATGCCCTACCCTACCACCTGTCATGTGGGTTCTTTTGTTGCCTTCTATAACAGGCCACCCAACCACAGGACTTAGTATTCTTTCTTCTCTTCTTTGTTATTAATTAACTCTATATTATACAAAGCTATACCAATAAAACTGCAAGTTTTGTCTGGTATTAAAAACAAAGCCACAATTTAGTGAAATCAATATTTATATGACAGTTAATCATAAATCAGTTTTTAGCCTATTATACCCTTTAATCTATTCGAAAGTTTGTCTCTAATAGGCTCTGAAAGGGCTTAGTTGGGGTGCGGTATAGATATGAGGCCCTTTTATTTATTATTTGAGATATAAAGTAAATTTTGGGAGGTTTTAAAATAAATTACCACGAAGGCTATGGCGGGAGAAAAGCAATGCAGAGCTCCTGCCTTAGCCTTCAAACCTATATTTAAAAAAAACAAATCTATTCATAATAAATTAAAGTGCACTATAACTATACCCCACCCCTTAATTTATCTCATTGGAAACTTTAAGTACTAAAACAGTATTGTGATCTTAAGTTTTTGAGTATGTTTCATTTTGATATCTTACTGTGTTCAGAATATATGGATAAAGTTCATGTCCAATTCGAAAGAAATATCAGCTTCACTTAGTTGCTAAATAGAGATAAAATTACTTAGCATATTATTTGTTTGACAAAATTGATTAAATATTATTTTTTTCATATAATATTTAAATTATAAGCCAATGCACATAATATTGTTTTCCAACATCCAATTACAAATAAACAAATGTTTGATGTTTGTTATATTTTAATCTAATATACATCAAGAACACTAGGAAGCCTTATTGTAGTTTATCAACAAAGTAGGTGAATGATTTATCAAACAAACCGACTGGAAGGCGTCAACGAAATAAACCTGTTAAGTAGGTTATTTCATCCATATCAATAAAAAAAACTATTTTATAAATTAAAGCATTGTTATACCACTGTAATTAATTTGTACTGTATATGATAAAACAAAGAAACGCATGTGCACTAAAAATTTATGATGACTCGGAGATCTAAAAATAGTAAACAAAACACATGTGAGACGTATAACAAAATATTACTTACGGCCATCCTTAAATGACGCTGTAGAATCGATTGGGATGATCAGCAAAGGCAGGATACCGCTCAAACCAACCAACAAAGAAGCAAAAGCCGCAAAAACCCACGGATGTTCATCTAATTCCTCGAATATCGTAAAAAAAGCTTCCGGTAAATATCCCGCCATAATTATTCCTCTCGTAATTTAATGTTCTTAATTCAAATTCGAAACACGGAACTTTTTCTTAGATTTTATTTGTTTAATGACGACGTATTTATTTATCCATCTCCATACAACTACGACCGTTGTTGATTATTCCGCGTGACGAACTATCCAGATATTGCTTGGAGATGTCGGTTTTACTGAGATAAAAAGCCAGACGAACTAATCTACACTGAGATTGAGTGCGCCTCTCGGTTATATTTACATAATGTTCAACTGATACGATCTCAAGCAACAATGCAAACTCATTTTTGTATTGGAATTTAATTCTATGCGCAATAATCACAATATAATAAATTTCACGACACCGCTCAAAGAGAGGCAGCAAAACAGTGTTCAATAGGGATGGACATTTCCTTAACATTTGTATTTTATCGATTTAATCGATAAGTTTGAAACACAGATTATCAATTACACTACTCGATTAAATAATTTAGCATCTACAGTTAACATATTTTAATGTGTTATTGTGTTATATTGCAAATAATGTGAAGTTACTCAGTCCTTAAAAAACAGTCTCAGTTATTATTTTTAATAATAAATCTGATCATTGGTAAAAAAACTTCCGCTTTCCTCATCCAATTCCCCAGGAGACATTAAACAGGTCAAGAGTCTACCAGGCTAGAAGGTAGCACCCTACAGTCTATTTTCTGTGACGTGATTTCTATTCCAAGCCTCGCCCGCTCCATCGAGCAGGCGAGGCCATCCATCCACTTTGCCAGAAAGGAATTGGCCTTGTCCGTTTTATTATAAATATTCTAGTTAGCTCATTACCTCACAATGCAACTTTAAATTAGTGGATCAGTATTCTTGTCGGTGTCCACGTTTCAGCAGCCTAACTGCATAAAGCCAGATAAGTTGGACTATACAAAACTTTTGTTTTTTTTAGCACTATAGAACGATCGACAAGGAAGACTTGCCGAAGTTAACTAAATGCCACCTGTCCTCACTGAATGGTCTTAGGCTTGAGATTATTTATCCAAGATAAACATAATCCCACAAAAACCTTAAGAGCTACTGGTTACAGTTTTTGCACGATGGTTAATTTTTCATCAAATTTTGTGTTTTCTGTAAAAGTAACGATATTATCAGTAAAACAGTGACATGAGATACGCTTACGTGCATTGTGGGTGGCAATGGACCATCAAGTCCATTTTAGAACGAATAAAGCATATTATAGTTTATAATTATATTATAATTATAGATAGGACTATCTTTATTCTACAAAGACTTTTATTAGATAAATTATAAGGAATGATAATTAATAGGCGATCATAATAATAAATGATGTAAATGACTGTTTTGCTTGCAATCTCGATAGACTTACGATTAGTTCATTCGATTTAGGGTTTTGTAGCTTAGAACATATGACATCTCTAGTTTAATCTGTCAGTGTCACTAGAAGTAATTATATCTACATAAGTAGTTTAAAGCATTTCACATAAAGATGGCGTTGTTTAAAGAGATGAGCCATGTTTGAATTCTGGCGCTCATTTAAAAAGCGATGTTAAATAACAGATCTAGAATTCGACTGAAGCTTCTGGTACATGGAATCGGCATTCTCTATTCTATTACATGAATACTTAGCTCTGGCTAGACACAAAAACGAGCAAAATCATATTTAAAAAAATATATAAATATATTTTATTTTTTAGAATAGTAGTTAGAGGTGAATGGGTGTGTTAGAAAATTTTTCGACTATGGAACATACATAGTACTTCGCTATCTTTTGAATTAAATCAATAATATTATAACATTCTAAATATGCCCTGTCTGTACAATGAAGCTATTAAAAAAAAAACAACTGGGATAGACTATATAAACGACGGACAACACGATGCATTTTTTTAGATGTCTTGTCTGTTTGTTCGGGATTCACGTAAAAACTACTGAGCCGATTTCGATATGGTATCCGGTGATCGACAGCAAATTTTTAGACTTAAAATTCTGCGCTACTTTTTGTCTCGGCAATCCCGCGGGAATTTTTCTGGGAATTATTTCAAATGGTTTTATTACTGATCGATAGCAATTTTTATTTAATAAAATATGTGATATTTTTATCCCGGGAATCCCGCGGCATGACGATTTCAAAAAGGATTTGTTTTTGTCAAAATGACCACCGGTCCCTAATATGTGCTAAATTGTTCAGTTCATTGCAGGGGAGGATTTAGAAATTTGCTGCTTGTAGGCTATTTAAATTTTGCTGCCCCTACCGACCTGTACAAATCGATAACCTAGTACACAATCATATTAATTAGATACATTTTTGTCAACTAAATTATAATTTTATGATTTGCGCACTATAGTCTTATTAAATCTCCTTTTTCCGTAATTTGAACATTGTGTGAGACATAAAAAAAGTTGGTCCCAAATTTGCCGCCCCTCCAAAATCTGCCGCCTTAGGCTCCAGCCTACTCAGCCTAATGGTAAATCGACCACTAATAGTTCATTGATTTCATTATAATCGGTTTATTGTCAAGGCCGCAAAAAATAAATCTATCTAAGAAAGTTAATAATTTTATCTTGTGTTTAAACTTAAATTCGTTTTATTAATATTTATTTATTATTTATTCGTTTTATTAGTTTAATTATAAATACGTAACAAACAGACAGAGTTACTTTCGTATTTATGATATTAGTACGTATTGATAAGAAATTAAGACAAACGTATATTAGCCAACTTCCGTATTATTTATATAAAGTTTAATAGTTTTATATATGTTATATTATTAAATAGGCAAGGAAACTTGTCTATAATTGGCAGTTGTCATTAAGATTTATTTGGCTAACGATTGTTTCGTAATTGTTCATCAATGTTAAGTTTGGCAGACGTGATTAAGATCAAATTGCTTGTACAGCAAAAAATGAAAAAGAAACTGGTGCGTAAAAAGAGTGCTCTAAAAATTATATCCTAAATATTTGTTTATGTAAACAGGACCTATTTAAGTATTGTTAATTCCTTAGGCTTCGTGTAGGTAATTTAAAAATGTAAGGACGTTCGAAATTTAAAGTAAGAAATCATATTTTGTGAAACATTAATTATTTCTTTTTTTTATAATGCCACGTAAATCTATGTATGTGTTGTTGTGCATTATTATTTTTTATATATGTACCTATTTTGTTTTTGAGCGTTATGTTTTGTGCATACATGTCTGTAATTGTGTTAACAAATTACGCTTATCTTTCATATACTTCAGAAGTTTTTGCATCTTTGACATTGATGCACATGTTATATTTGTTTTCCATGTAGTGCCAAAATTATATTGTAGTTATGTATGTAGCAGGAAGATAATAAAAATAAAGATTTTATCAAATCCCTAAGATAATTGATTAATTCACGGAAGGTATTATTCTAATAACAACTATATGGGGTGATTTCCCCAAAGAAAACAAGTTATTTGATCAAATTCGTAAACTGATTTAGTGGAAAGATGAAATTTTTGAAGATTTGTGATAAAATCGGGTTTTTTCTACTTTCAAGGTGAAAAATAGGTTGCGAATCATGGCCGTGGGAAGTTTTGAGCAATAGATTGGCCTTGTCGCGGCAGGGGCTGGCAAGTGTCAGAACTAAGTGCATCTATTTATTCACAGGTCGATTCTGGCACTGGCTGGCTGCTAGCACGGCATGGCTTAACAGTAAAAGACTCATATAACACCCACTAATTAATGAAAGATTTACAATTGATCGTTAATAATCTGACTACTTAGATCGTTAACTCGCTGTTCTTACAATTAATCGTTTTTTTATGAAAAACCTGTGACATGTTCATATTTTCACTAAAATTGTTCAACAATTTGATGAAGTCGCTTACTTTCTTTAGGAAAATCACTTTCTAGAGTTGTTTTCTGCTCCATACAATTTTCTGCGGCCGGACGGCTTGTCGTAAAAGGCGACAAAACAACCCACAGCTAGGTGGTGGGATATTTGCCCATCTGGATGGCTAACACCCCTGGTCTAGAGTATGCCCCGATAATAGCCTCGAGTTGTGTTCCGCGGCATTAGTGACCTGGTTCCAGTCTCCCTTTAGCGAGAGGCAGCACATTGGTAGCAGCTTCGGTGTTACAAATATCCATAGGTGATGGTAACCGCTTCCCATCAGGTGCGCGGTCTGCCTGTC
Organism: Dendrolimus houi; assembly: GCA_039645545.1. Classification (NCBI taxonomy): domain Eukaryota; kingdom Metazoa; phylum Arthropoda; class Insecta; order Lepidoptera; family Lasiocampidae; genus Dendrolimus; species Dendrolimus houi. Next base: position 4,151,544 of record CM077139.1, on the reverse strand, counting down.
TGCATACAATAAAAAGACACTTTTATCTGACATTTTATATTAAGTAGAGTTGTCTTTAAATTTGCTAAGGTTAATTGACAAACTTTTTTATCTATACAAACATAAACGTATATGTAGTACATATGAACTTTTAATTCCGGTGATGGACTTATGTTATAAAATCATACGCGTCTTGTCTAGTGTTCCTGCTCTATCTGGGAGAATGTTAGTGTTAGTGACTTTTGTCACGTAAAGGTAGCGATGGGTTTAATGCGTAATTTGTGATGCGACATTGTTATTAAATGTCTAATATTAGGCGTGATCGTGGTCAAACGCAAAATTATTAATCATAATAAAATTGTTAATGGCGTTAAACATGGACTGATGACGTATGTATACTAATGTATATAATAATTACGGTGTTATTTTAACGCTATAAACAAGACGCATTTGGCTACAGCCACAGCCACTAACATCATCCCAGATGGTCCCGTACATAAGGAACACGGGCCTGAAATTATAATAAAGCTAAAATGTATGTCTTTTCCGATAGTAATACAATATAGTCAGTAGAAGATGGACAAGGTAACCAGAACGATAATGTGTCACGAATACAAGACGAGTCACGGGTCTTTTTGGCAGCCGCCACATTCAGAGCCCAGTTGGAGCGAAATGCCGCACTTATTTTGGCCTGCCAATTTAAATATCCAACGCTTATACATGTACAACACGCTGTGGTTCGTTCACACCGTGCCACTTGTCTGCACAGTGAACAGCTAAACTCGATTTAGTATTCTGGCAACTAGAAAAATCTATTTATAAAAAAAAACAATTGTATTTTATTTATTCATACGTTGTTTTTCCTTAGAATATTATTATGGTAGAACACACAAGGTGTGTACACACACACAGACACGATATTTGCAATCAATCACAATATTTAATGATGTTTAAACGTCTTCAATATAAAGAACTCCTAAACTAAAATATTAAAATAGAAAACCATTTAAATCAACAACACGAAAAACCCAGTTTACTTAATTAAAATTTTAAAATAGAAAGACAGATGGACGGTTCTTGCTCTGCCGACTAGTGAGGAGATTAGTCTTTTAACTAACTGTCTAACTAGCACTGTGTAAACCCCAGACATAAAACGCGTGTATTCGTTTAGATTAAACACGCACAGACGGACGACATGACGGGTTGTCGGTTCTTCGGTTAAAACTTTCGCGCCAATATTGTTGTTCCAATTTAAATGTTTTTAATACTTGTGTAGTGAAGTGATTATAAAAAAATTCTGATCAATTAAAAACATTGTCTTTAAGTTTAGAAAAAAAGGAAATTATAAAATATTCTAATATTAAATTTAAAAAGTGCATAGGTACCTACCTATATATATTTTTGCTTAATAATTTGACAAGATGGATTCATGGGGTATATTGAATGTGGACAGTGCCGCCATGGCGATCACACGGGATGAGTTTACTTCAAGTTTTAGGAGAAAACAGATGGTGGTAAATATGAAATATTGTTAATCCGCATCAATAAGAAAAAACCGGGAAAGTGCCTGGCAAACGTCCCTGTTTTGACCAAGGAACCAATAACAAGTAATCGAAATAACCTAATAGATATTTCAAAAACTGACACATGTTTTCTTCAAAGCTGTTTTCTTTGAGAGTATAAAGATACTCTCTAGATTTAAAAGAATCTATACAACCTCAATATTTTGTAAGAATATTCCATTTCATAGTTAGTCTTAGAAATTACGTGTACCCCACAATTACCGTTACTTTGGATGCCAATATCTATCTACTTATTTACATAAATAAAAAGATTATTAAAGAAAGTCGCCGTCAAGATCAGCGTCGGTTGCCTATACAGTCGAGATGATGTTTACAGCCAGGTCGTCTGTAGTGCAGTGCTCTCCACTTGCGTTTTATACGCTCGTGGAGGGCGCTGCGCAGGTTACTCCAGGCAAAGTTAGGGCCGGTAGACTCCTGGGGAGTAATTCACAGTTTTTCTCACTGGCACCTGTTTTTTCAGTCATTTTAATGATTTAGAGAAACGGTGTCGCCAGAGAGCGAGGAGAGGACGGTGCAGACAGTTTTCGACTGTCGTCTATTTAATTGGATGGGGGTTCGAAAACAATGATTTGTATCCGGTTTCCTATTATCCGTAGTAGAGGACCACTATTTACAGGGGTATCGGTGGAATCACTTCTACTGTACGAAGTGGTACGGCCCTGCTTCCCGGGGCTTACTACCAGATCGGCGCACTAGGATGTAAGAAGAGTTTAACTACGTTATATATCTCTGACATTCTAGATATATGCTCTTATAGGGTCCCAGGTAGGTGGGTAGTGGGTAGTTTGGTCGGCCTCCTCCTTTAATGGAGGAGATCCCTTTTACTGTTTGGTGCAAGAGTCCCACACGCACACGAAGCGCGCGGCACTAGGCAGCGCTTTTGGTCTTCCCCTTTATCCAAGACCCGTGTGTGTCACGAGAAAAGACATTCTCCTTGAGTTAACAAAAAAGGCAGGCGGTAGGTAGGGTAGTGGTATAGTAAAATAGATAATTCGTACTACATACTTATTGATAAATGAACAAAAGCCACCCAGATACTTCTGGCTTTTTTTGAACGAGGGGTAATCCGATCGAGGACAACCCACGGCGGTGGCGTGTGGAATTCGCCACGTTGGGGTGGCACTAACACCATTGCCACCCGGGGATATCCACTAAACCCCTCGCCGTTCCGATATTGGCCTTAGTGCCAGGGCCACGGGTAAATAGCCTTGTAACTCCGCGAGGCCCTGGCAGACGGTGGCCCCACGGCCTCATCTACTGCCGGGGGAACCAGACCAGGCATCCGGCCTCTTTCGTCTTTCTTTACGTGGGGTGATACGTGACGCGCCACACTGGAGGAGAGGTGAGCGTGCGCGGAATACCGGCGCGTTCCCATCTTGATATGGTGACTATCCTTAGCGATTTCTCTGTAACATGCAAAGACAGATGTACACGCGGATGGACAGACTAAGATACTATAAGACTTGAATGATAGACAGTTTCCAACAATTAATTGATTAACAATTAAATAACTATTCCATTAAAATGTCAACACATTTTTACTATTTTTTTATTATTATTTATTTAAATGTACAGACAACTAGATCCAAATATTATAGTTAGTAGAGCTTATAACTATGTGTTAGTAATTTACAGAAAATAACCATTTGTTCCTCTGCATGAGTGCCTACATCAGAGGACAATTGTGTTTAATGGCTATACATTCAGGATGCTGTTGCTCCCGTTCCCGCGCACCCTGCTAAGCAGGGAGGCTGTTCTCTTTCGCCAGATGGCGTCAAAGCTATCCGTACGTACAGCCACAAATAAAATTTTAAAATATGACGGGTCGATGTTTTCCAGATGTAAGTTCTCTTTGTCTGTCATATACTGAGCAATGCTTTTAAGATTCATGGAAAAAGCTTTTAGGAAATTATAAAGGGTTAATTACATTATATTTTCTTGTTTTTAATTTATTTTCATTGAAATGTTTGTTATCTATTTACATTAGTACTAATATCTAAATAATATATAAAAAACTACTATTAGGTATATGCATATTTATAGATAAAGAATGGAGTCCAAGTCACTGTCGCTGGCGAGTGTTCCCAAAATGCTGGTCGCATTTCCACGCTCTATGGCAATGCTAATGTATTGACCAAAATACAGGCCAGCCTTTTGGTCCTGCGAGACTTCTTGCAATCGCATTGTACGGTCTCGATAGAGTTGATAAGCCTCGCATACCCACGGCCGCATAGTTTCAACCACGAAATCAACAAATATGTGTCCATTACCAATGGATGCATATTTGCGGCGTTTTAGGGTTTCTTGATGTGTAGCAGCGCTTCCGGTAGTCACGGGCAGTGTTTTGAAGATGGCCGCCAAAGTATTGACACATGTTATGTTTATTTCACTGTTTGTTCAAACCAATCTGTAAAAGTTTAATTTTTACGTCGAATTTAAATAATTCACGCACTTTGTAGCTACAGAGTGACATTTGGAATGAACTCCCAGCTGAGGTCTTTCCGCACCGTTACCCTTTTTAATCGCAGTTGGCGTCACCACCTGTAAATATAGAAAATCTCAATTAAAACTTGCAATTACATCCTTATTCTTTTAAACATTTTTAACATAAATCAGCCATTAATTAAAAAACCTAATTAGCTCCTTTTCAATTTCTTAAATTTAATACATTTTGAAAACTTCTCATCATAAAATTTGTCTTCTATTAATTTAAATCTTTATTACAATGTGTACGAAGCAAGTATGTACATTTTCCCGACTCTTAGGTGAAAACGCGCAAAGATTGCTTTTAACATCATCAAGGTAGCGCACGCGCCTGCTCCCCGGTGCATATCAAGGTAATCCATATTAAGGTTGAAATAAATCGAGTATATAAAGGTGTAGTTTCAATCAAGGATCCTCCTACACAATGACTTTATAAACTAATACAATAAAAGAAAACTTCAATTAGTTATATTATATTCTAACCTTCTGAATAAAGCCTTCAGATCACCTGAAAGGTCGTTGAGTTGTTTTGAGAGCTCTTGGCCTCAGGACCCTACCTACGGGCCAAGCGTTTCAACAGCAAACGGCACAAACATATAACTCTCACTGAGGTTTGCATATTTGCGCCGCTCGAGTGATTCTGCTGTTTCTTAAAATTAAAAATTACAAAGTGGATTGTAGGGTATATGTGGAAATAATTTTCGGTCCCATACATACATAGAAATCTCTTTAGCCGTAAATTATTATGAAGTTTCAAATATAGAATGCAACAGTGTTTTTCTAAATTCAAACTGGCATGAAATATTGCCAATAAATATAACAAAATATACCTACCAAATATTTTATGGTCGTCAGTTTCCGGTTCAAAATACTCACGGTTTCCGGTATATTTATTTCCAGAATGTTGTTTTAAAAAAATATCAAATTTTATTAGGTAAAAAAGTACTAAGATATAGTGTATTTTGTGGGAAATTAAATAAATAGGTACATGTAAGAAATACTTTTGATGTTCTTGTAATCGTGTTAATAAGCGTTTTTCAAATAAAAAATACATTCTGAAATTGTAGGCTATAAGATATTAGTCATATTAGAAACATCAAAAGCATGAAAGTGATTGCTCTAAATTTTTTATAGCTTATACTGGTTGCATACACTATAACATTCACAAGACTGCCTGGAATGTTTTGTACACATTGGAGAATCTATAGAAACTATATTAAATAAATAAATAAACTGAAATGATTGAAAATAGCGTTCTCAAGGCTATTATAATAGTCTTTGATTTATAGCTGAGCAATTTAAAAAAATGATTTGGTCTAAAAACCAAAGGTCTAGAACATGCAGCAAACTGAGAACACCTTCCTTGTTTGCTAATATCCATAGGCGACGGATACCACCTTCCATCAGGTGGGCCGTTTGCCTATCTACCGTACTCCAGCAATAAAAAAATGTATTTTTTTTTGTTTATTGCAGGAGTTCGGCGGACAGGCAGACGGCCCACTTGATGGAAAGTGGTTACCGTCACCTATGGGCATTTGCAACACCAAAGGTGCTACAAATGCGCTGCTGCTCTCTTAAAGGAAACTGGAACCTGGTCACTGATGCCGGAACACAACACAAGGTTGTTATGGCGGCATACTTTAGACCAGGGGTGGTCGCTATCCAGTCGAGCAAATACCCTACCACCTGGCTGTGGGTTGTTTAGTCGCCTCTTACGAAAGTCCGCCCGGCCGCAGGAAATTGTATTCTTTCTCCGTTCCTGCACGGATAAAAATGATGATTTAGATGCTCCAAAATAATATCATAATAATATTATTCATTATACTCCGATTTTTAATTACATCGACTAAAATGACAGCTGCGATCGCCTTTTTTATGTTGCAAGCTTCAAGCAACTCACCACTGTAAATAAATAACCAGCAGACAAACACATATATTGTATATCTCCAAATTAAGCAAGTTACGCTTGTGTTATGGGTAATATACTACGAACTACTCTGGGGCCGAGTCTCTCAGACACCCAGACTATAAATAACGGAGAAAATTCGTTTCCGAAATTTACCATACCAGGAATCGAACCTGGAGACCGACTCACTGAGGCCGACCTCACTGCAACGCAGAAGGTCGCAGTGAGGTCTGCCGGCAAAGACTTGGCCCGCTCAACTGCAGAGGCCGTCAGTTGAATCTGACTGAAAGTTGAATTCTATTGATTTTTTATAGGAAATCTGTAGGATTTGACTCACAGTGGTGTTATTGATTTAACTCACACAACTCACTTATAAAAAAAAGGTCTATCGCGGCTGTCATTTTAGTCCAGAAAATTAAAAATTAGAGTATGGTTATATTTATGTTGATGGCCTGTGGCTGAGCTGGTTAAGCCTTTGCCGGCCTACTTCACTGCACCGTAGACGACCCATGTTCGATTCCTGGCATGATTACCCTACTGTGGTCTACTATTACTATGGTGGTCTAACTAAATTAATTAAAGAAGACTGCGCAGTAACTGAAATGGTTTTAAAACCCCCTATTACGTAGATATTTCTGGCTACTACGATTTTTGTCTCTTTCTTATTTCTTTCACCTTCTCCCAATTATTTGGGGTCGGCACAATATGTCTTTTCCTTCTGTAGCGTTCTTTGAACGCAACTATTTTAGTTTTTGTTTATGACAACATTAGTTTCAGCCATTTTGGGCGTAACATCTGTCAATACAAAATTTCACTAGTGTAAATAATGGAAATACAATTTATTAATTGATAAATCAAGCATTTGATTGTTTCATGTTTCACCTTATAGAATAGGTACAACAACAACTAAAGGTGTTATCAGCAGTCATGGGTTTTTTTAAAGTGATAACTTCTTATGGCAGGGTAAACCGCTTCGTTACGTAACGCGTTACGGCGCCAGTCTGTCTGGCTTCCCTTTCTCTCACGCATACGGCAGCGGTAGGCAGGCCCCTCTCTCACTCTAACCCAAGCGCTATATACATAAAATTTAAGTAATAACCTAAGCTTGTCTCAAGTTAAACAATTTCAATATAAAATAGTTCAACTTAGATTAGTTTAAGTTATCACTTCTGTCGGGCGTCCCGAGACGCAGACTTTTTTTATAACGCAGGGAATGTCTTTTCTTGCGACGCACACTCGGGCCATGAATACGAGGAAAGACTAATTGCAGCGCCCAGTGCCGCCTGCACGAGTGCGTGTGATACTTTCGTATGGTATCTGTCTCTCTTCTAATGAAGGACGAGGCCGACGAACTACCCACTAAACCTACCTGCGTCCTGAAGAGAGAAAACTCTTAGTAAGAAAGCCACGGGATCTAGAACAGAGTGACTGCACCGGGACGTCCTAGTGTGCAATATTAGTATAGACCCAGGAAAACAGGGTTGCATCACTACGTACAGCAGAGGTGAAAGTCCACTGTTACCCCCGTATACAACGGCCCTCTGCTAGGGAATTATGGGAGTAGATTCTGTGCGTAACGGCGTCTCCGAACCCCCGTCTGTTGACAGCGGACGAAGGCTGCTCGCACCGCCTTCTCCCCTTCTCTCTCGGCGGCCTCCTTATGAGTCATTACTGCCTCACAAAAGAAGGAAACCGCCTTCCAGTGACTATCGCTGTAGAGCATGGCCTCGACCAAGCTCCTCAATGAGTCCACCGGCTCAACCTCAGCCTGGAGTAGGAAGCTCTGTTGTTTCGACGTTGCATAAGGTTCCAAACTTCCATACTCCTCTATTCTGGCATACGTTTCTGTCACACCTTAAATCATCATGTCATCCTACACACAATCCGTCCATCTCATTTTTGGTCTACCTTTACATTTGTACCCGTCAACTTTCTGGTTTAACATTATTTTTGTGACGTGACTTTCATCTCTCCTCATTACTACAAAATTTGTCACTTTGACTACTAAAAGTGTTATGTATGTTCTTCATATCACTTATTATTTTCAAAAATTCGAGAAGTACCATAGTGTTCTGTATTTTATGATCCTTTTTACCGTACATGAATAATGCCAGCAAACACATTTACGTCATAATGCACTGATTTATAATGCTTTTAAGATACCATTAAGAAATTCCATCAGCGCACCATCGATCTGTTTGATCCATCTTTCATATTATGTTTAAGTAATTTATAGTACTTTGTTCTATATATTGCAGACCCACACCAATTCTCGATTTTTTTTATAAATAAAGTATTTAAGAAGCAATACCTCATTAATATTACCATCTAATCTAAGAAGACTAATAAGTTTTGTATCTGCTGTTCCTGATTAGGTCCCTAGTATTTTTGTCTATTTTTGGGAAAAGTGACTGATCAACTCTTCAAGTGATCAGAGGGCTAGTGCTTGTCTCGGATAAAGAATCAGTGCGGCAATCCAGCGAGGAAATGTTGTCAGACTTAGGGGCACCTTACCCATAGAAGACGGTGATCTAGGCTCAGTATTCTACTTACTATACTATAACTTATATATGGTATTCAATTTATAGTCTTGAGGAATTATAAATTGAATACTATATAATAAGTTTAGTGTTCTTTATTGTATTAGTTTATTAGAATATGCCCGCGACTTCGTCCACGCTTGTCTTGAAATATCCGGGACACAAAGTACCGCAGCTATCGTTTTAGTGAAAACTGGCAAATATTTATGCACCCGAACAACAAACCGCACCCGGGAAAATTCCCTCGGCATTCCCGGGATAAAAAAAAAACAAATATTTTATTACATAAAATTAGCTATCGATCAGTAAAAATCACATAGGAATTCGATTTTCATTAATCTGGTCATTTTAAATCTTTCCCAGAAAAATTCCCGCGGGATTGCCAAGATAAAAAGTAGCGCAGATTTTAAGTCTAATAATTTTGTCGATCAGCGAAAATCGTATCGAAATCGATCGAGTAGTTTTTACATGAATCCCGAACAAACGGACAAGAAACCTAAAATATGCATCGTGTTCTCCATCGTTTATATAGTCTATTCCAATTTTTTTTAAATAGCTTCAATGTACAGACGTGACATTTTTAGAATTTTATAATATCAAATCAAATCATCCAAATTTAACTTTACAATTGACATTTTATAAAATATGACATAATGCATGATGTGACCATCTATAATAGGGAGTATATTTAGCATGAGCATTGTTTACATTTAAGACGGATGTATATGATGGACCATCATCTCCTGTTGATGGTCCATAATAAATAAACCACGTCTAAAGTTAAATATTACAGTAGAAAATGTTTCTTTCAATAGCTTTTATAAACAAATTTTAATATTCTAATCTATCTTAAAACTTAAACTACACTATAAAACAGAAACCTAAAATTAAATACTAGAACTAAATAAAAACGAGGGTACAATTATAAAAAAAATATTGGTCCCAAGCCACTGTCACTTACCGGGAACGTTCCCAAAAGACTGGCGGCGTTACCACGTTGAATAGCAATGCTTAACCTTTGAGCAAAATAAACGCCAGCCTTTAGGTCGCGTGAGAGGTCTACTAAACGACGTCTCGATTAAGTTCGGACCTCACGGACCCAGAGTTGCCACCTCAAGCACCGCAAATGTGTAACTATTTCCGATGGCGGTGTACTTACGGCGCTTGAGGGCCTCCTCGGCTGCAGCAGAACCGGCGGTAGCGGACGTATTTGAAAGATGGGACGCCGCCAGAGTATCAACGCAAGTAGCATCGCACACTGAGCGGCGGCCCATCTTCCAAGGTACTAACGTCATCCCATCCGGTCTCCTGCCATCATCATAAATGTTATAGATAATGTCTTGAGTTTAGTAGTTAAATTATAGACTTTCCACATCATATTTTTTTTTTGTATTGTGAGCCTGGCAAACCAGCAGACGGGCCAGCTCCTGGACAGTGGTTACCGTCGTGTATAGATATTTATTGCCAGCCTTTAGAATGGATAGATGGATGAGATAGAAGGGATCAGTCAGGAGTAATGGGATAGAGAGGAAGGGATATAGAATTGGAACAGGAGGGTAGGATAGGGAAGTGCGAGAGAGAGTGAGAAGTGGGATATCGGAACTTTCCTCACTTATCGCACGAAGTACGATTAGCTCCAGGCTGACCGTTTCACGCCAATATTACACACCGATCGGATGTGTAATCAAGATAATGATTCCAGCTTGGTTCTACCACATATAAAAGGTTTTGAAAGAAAGAAAATGATGTTTATTTAGAGTTATTTAAAATGGAAATTATACATAAACAGTTTAACAAAAGCCAAAGGTTAACTAACTCTAAACAAGCCATAACTCAGCAAATTCTGGTTGATAACAACCAATGCTGGTCTTCCGTTAGTGCTAAGCAGTAACGTCACCTTCACAGAAGAAAAAAAACGAATAAACATTTAAATATTTATGCCTAAGAAGATTCTAGAGACTAATTTATAGTGAGAACAACAACAAACAAAAAAATAGACAAAATGTATGTGTTTTCAACAATATGATATAAGTACATAATATGTTATGAAATGATAATATGAAAATAATAATTGTGAAAAATAAAAATAGGTACCTCACGTAGAAAAAGAAATGTAATAAAAAAGAACTATAACTACTATGAAAAATATACAACTAGGCTTACTAAAAGGAGTTTGTATTGCGCCTTTTGATGTTCGTACAGGAACGCTTAAAAATATGTATACTTCGAACTGTTCTTATTGGTGGCGGAATTATTGTTAATTGTCGTTTTAATTATTTAATAATAAGTAATAGTTGTATTAGAAACCCGAATACTTTTGTAATTGCCAATTCTTCAAGCTTCTAAGAATAATGATTACATTTCATTGTAACGCCATTAATCCGTTTGATTGAATGTTGAACAGGTTGATACATGATGAATTGAACGTCACCTAGAATTCTATTTTGCTCCAAGCCCTTCAACGTGACTCATGCTCTGACTTCTAATTAAAATATCTATGTAATTAACGAATGGACAAAGCCAAAGTACAAATCCACGATACACATTCATCTTATCAGTCACTATTTATTATTTTCATTATTCTTGATTGTACACAAAAAATACAAAATTATAGAATAATGGTAATGTACAAAGTCGAGCTTTACCCTAAGAGTTTTCTTCCAGCGAGACTATGAGTCAAGCGAGAAGGGAAGAAACAAAAGGCAGGGTTGTGGTCACTAAAATAAGTGCATTTTCTATTGTGTGGACGGCTTCTGTGGTTGAGCTGGCTAAGCCTTTGCCGGCCTACCTCACTGCAACGCAAAGGATCCGGGTTCCATTCCTAGTATGCTAAATTTCGGAAACGAATTTTTTGGGATCGACCCCAGAGTAGTCTGTTGTAGCGTAACTTCCTTAATTTAGGGATATACAATATGTGTGTTTGTCTACCGAATATGTGTTGTGTTATATGGACTATATTACTGTAGTTTTAAAGAAATCTTTACTCTTTCTTTCTTCTGCCTAAAATTTCATTGACTCATCAGGCTGATCAGATGAAAGGCATTTGAGCGTGATAGAGCAAGATCCAGCAATGATCTGGCCTTCGTCATGTCATGAAATATGAAGGTTTCTCAATGTATGTTCCCAACCCCAGTACAGGTAGATACGATCCCCGATTATGTAGTTAGGATTCTGGTGGCTTTGAAAGATAAAATTCTACCAAAGGTGTATAAAACAGCACTTTTGTTAAAGTTTTAGGGGGACCCGTCTAGTGTGGAGGAGCGGGATGGAATGCTCCTCCGTCTGAAAGGAAGATCTTCCAGCGAGGCTGGTGTTGTTCCTCGCAGGCCTAGGCCCATCTGTTATAGTTGAAAATTTGTATATATTCTTTGTATCTTTCGGGAAAGGTTTGTGACATCAATTATTGCACAGCGCCATCTATTGGCTTGTAAGTGTTCCACTACAAAGTATAAAGCTCAGTTTTATTTTAAATTTATTTGAAATAAGAAATCTACGTCGTCCATTGTCAGACACTTAATACGGTTCCGACCTCCATCAGACACATTAAAAGTCAACCGTAGGTCCGAGCGGTTGTTCAGAATCAACCATTCCCTTGGTTTACCTTTTGACATTCCTTCACAGAAATCGATCGTTACAAGCTACAGTATGGTGTGGATAATACAGTGAGTGATTTACATTAAAATACGGGGCCAGTTTCGATGCGATTTTCACTGATCGATAGCATATTGTCGAACTTAAAATCTGCGGTACTTATATCCCGGGAATCCCACGGAAGTTTTCTCAGAAGCAGCTTAAAGTGGCTTGCAAAGTGCACAACAATTCTTTGATTCCAATACAATTTTCTATAAATCAAGAGCTTAAATGCTGCTGTACCTTATATCTCGGTTATCCCGTGCGATTATTTCAGGCAGTGGTTAGGGTGCAAGTTGGCGGAATCCGTTTCGTTTTCATTCACTAGAACGATAGCTTACGATCTTTTGTTACGCGAAAACCTGAGCCTTAAATCCTAGTTGCATTCGGAGTCTGCTTTCCTAATTTCTCTTCATCACTTCGCGCGATCTTCAGCATCCCTTGTTTTGACATCATTGGTATGCATGTCAATCTTCACGTCGTCAAGGCAGAATTTTTGGGGCGTACCCCTTCAACCGGGGTCTAGTGGAAGTGACATGAATAGACATTAGTTCCCCCACATAACTAGCCGGTCTCCATAAAACATAGCGGCATCAAAGTAAACGAGTCATGCAGTTTGCTATGGCACAGGTATGAACAATGCCGCGGAAGTTGCAGTGTTTCCAAGTGATAAATCACACTTCTGGGCAGTATATTTATCTCCGTGACTCGCAGTTCTCGCTTTGGTCGCTCCAGTACAGGGCACGCTTCACTGCCATAGAAAAGAACAAGCCTAATGGTGATAAGCTAATTATTGTAGTATTCTTGTATATTTTCAAACAGTCGTAAAAACAAAAGGTAAATAAAATTCTTAGACAACAATTGAGGTGAATCATTCAGTCCAGGAAATACCTCGAAGCTTGCCAACTCCACGTGAAAGCTCTCAGACAAAATACATAAAGTCAAAAACATTGTTATTTATTTATAATAGCATTGTAAACGAATTCCAAACTTGCGTTTAACCTAAATTCGTTTTCTATAAAAATTATGCAAATTATTCCAAACTATCATAGTAAAGTAAGAGTAAAAAACGGAATTTGGAAACGCGTCGAAATTCCCCATGACTAGATAGCGCCACGTCTGATTAGTTATTTTATATTACTAGGATATGCCTGCGACTTCATCCACGCTTGACTTGAAACTCCCGCGGGATTCCCGGAACACGAAGTACCACAGCATTTAAAAGAGAATATAAGCTATCGTTTTAGTGAAAACTGTGTTCAAAATTTATCCTATTCTACCGCATCTCCACCATGTTATAAGAGACGGTACTCCTTACCATTAACCTCCTTCTCTAACCTCCAATAATAAAAAGCCTGAGTTGAAACTTTCAATCAGCGTCTTATTATATTAAATATAATTTATAAATTTAAATTAGTCCTTAACTGAGAGTCCCAATTTCGCAACCTTGCTATTCTAAACATTAGCAAGGTTGCGAAATATAGTATAGGTACAGAAACATCCGACCAAAGTGACCTTCGTATTTTGTAAATAAAGCCGATATCCGATGGTTCATTTATGTCATTCAATTTGGATGAATCAAACAAAGTGATACATATAAACATAAACTTGTATCATTTAATGTAATCGATTAGAGTCGTGTCTTTTCAACCCAATTGATTCAATTTGATCGTTCCGTCCCATAGCAGCATTAGCATAGATTATGGAATGAATCTAGTAAAAATTCAAACTATAAATCGACATGACATTCAAATTTCCCGCGCAGTTATCAAGCCGTGAGAATATTCATGTTCAATATTTATAATAATTTGTTTTTTAAATGATCATTATCAATTTAGAAAAAGAAATTAAATTTACCATAAATAATTAATAAATAAAGCTTATTTGTGAGTTAATATGAAGGGAATTCTTAAAATATTTAGATCACACGCAGCCAGCGCTAACACCCAGGTGATTCCAAAATTAAACACAGCGTTCCAATTATTCTGCTCGCGGCGTACTTTCCGCGTCTATGAAGTAAACCTGAATAGTGCAGTTCTTAATTCAAAATCAGATTTCGAATGCATTTTAAGTGAATAATCTGTGAAATAAACTGTTAAAAATGGATATTTCAACGGACGTGTGGGGTCAGATCGCTTTGGAAGCCAGTCAAGTGTATTTGACTGAGGGTGGACAAGTCAGGAGTCCTTTTGCCAACACGGTAATGTTGTATGTAATTGTTATGTAAATTGTCTATAGAATCAACTAAAGACATCGTTTAGGTTGCTTTCTAAAATCTAAATGATTACAATTACCCGATAGTAATACGTTCTAATATTATACAGTAGATATTTATTCATGTTTCTACAGTTCACGTAAAAGAAAATTTTCTATTTTTATAACCTTCTTTTTTAACATGGTTTCGCACTGTTCGTGAATCTAGGCAGTGTTAAATATTCATAATAAAGTCTGAGAATATGCATCAGATAAAAACCGCCGATCTCAAGCTCAGTCAAATTTGATAAAATTATCTATCGACTTGTTTTTGCAAATCGAGAAACATTATCGGACAATTAAGATTTTCAACCTAATACATGATTAGAAACAATTGAAATCCTGTAACTATTGTTAATTTTGATAAATATTATACGTTTTTTCCTGTTCTTCATAATTATAGTGAAGAATAAGACTACTAATAGGCGAAATCTTTATTTTGTTTACAATACTCACAATAATCTAAAACAATAAAAGAAAACTTAACTTATTTATATTGTATTCTACGCATAGTCCCTCAAGACTATAAGTAGAATGATGAGCCTAGATCACCATCTTCTATGGGTAAAGTGCCCAGAGGGCTGGCTACGTTTCCTCACTGGATCGCCATACTGATACGGCACGAGCCCTCTGATCACCTGAAGAATACTAAATATACATTTTTTGAAAATAGGTATATCTGCAAAGCAATATTTATACGTCGTTCTTTAAGTTTCTACCTAAAACTTTTTTCAGACGATAGAAAAGCTTCCAGATAAGGTACTCCTGAATATATTTTCATATTTATCTCACCGAGAAATATGTCGAATGGCAACAGTGTGCAAAAGATGGCGCTTGGTCGCGTACGACACAAAATTATGGACCCACGTGAGCTTAAGACCTGAAATATCTGGACTACATGTTGGTAAGGAAACTCTTTTATAATGTAACGTTGACACGATCAGAGTACGCTCGGAACGAGTATACTTGTCGGAAACAACTTCATACGAGTGTAAACAGATAACGAATACCACTCTTCGCGTTCACTCGTATTTAATTGTTATTTAAAAAAAATATTGGATAGTAAGACTTCAGACCAACCATCAAATGATCAAATAAAAACTTCGTGATATACACAAAACATCATCCTAGCGGTAAATCCCAGTTGCATTCAGACCGTCTGTGTCGAAACCCGAGGTCCGCTTTCCTACTTTTTCTTCTCCATTTCGCGCGGTCTTCGGCATCCCTAATTGTAAGACCATTGATATAGATGTAATACTTTACGAGGTCAAGCCAGCATACTTTGAGCCTACCCGTTCGACCCTCGACCGATACCTGGCGGAGGCGACATGATTAAACATTGCACGAAAAAAGTCTTTACCAAAGACACAGCTCGAAGAGCCGGGTTTTTACTTTATACAAGTATTTTTGGTATTACGAATTTCATCGTCATTATGATAGCCGGCTTATTGTGACTGATGCTAAACCAACTTTCCATAATTACAGGATCTCTGGAGTCGCTCCTGGCGCTAATTTCGATAAGATTCGGCCATTCACTGCGCTACATCGAGCTGCCAATAGAGTTGATTACACACACGGTACTCCACGAGTTAGCAGCTAAATGCCCGAATTTGACACACATGTTACTGGATTTTAGTACTGGTTAGTTTCTCTTTTCTCCGACAGGATTGTTGTTCCTCTTTTGTCAGCTAAGCGACTGTCGTCTACAAGAATGAACATAATGTTAGCTTCTAAATTACTTTCTGCTCTAGAATTTAATATAGTCTGGGCCTAGAATTTTAGGAAAATAATCAAAATGTATGAAATACCAGCGGCTTTCTTCGCTGTAATGTAGAATTTGTCAATCAATAAATAACTACACTACAGCCTAAAAATTATTTATCTATCACCAGAATCAGTACTTTTTCTGAATGAATGGCACCCCTGTGTCATTTTCCGTAGCCTTGATAATCAAATCAAATCAAATCATTTATTTGTTTAAAAACATGCTTAGTAAAAAAGCATTAGATGACTGATGATAAGGTTTAGTTTGCAAAAGTTTATGAAGATCGGTTGAGTAGAAGCGTAACAAACAAACTCATATAGGCATAGGCATGTCTGATCTGCTGAAAAGTCGCTAAATTGGTAACACTGATGTTGCTGAGAATTTACTAAAATTTAAGACTAAAAAAACAATAGTGCTATTATTCTATGTAAATGTAATAAATATCTAATAAGCTATAATATAATCTATGACAGCCATGCAACTGCACGACTTCTCCGAGATGCAGGCGTTCCCGACAAAGCTTCGCTACCTGTGCATCTGTTTGTCAGAAGTCATCTTCATGGAAGGTTTCATGAGGAAGATCTACAACTTCATCAACGGGTTGGAGATATTGCATCTAATCGGTAGGCAATGCGTGGAAGACTAATTATTAAATTTAATTATACACACATTGTATATCCCAAGTTAAGCAAGTTACGGGGTAATATACAACGGACTATGGTACCTATACCTAAACGACGGAAACTTCGTTTGCAAAATTGCCACGTTAGTAATTTTATCTGGCACTTCCACGTTGAACTAGGAAGGTAAACGTTTAGACCACTTAATTATGGGAGCCATCAAATGTTCAATTCTAAGTATTAACTTAATAGGTACAGAAAAAAGGGTAGGTCGAAGAAATTCTGGTTTGATCTGAGGGACGATATTGCACGCAGTGTTCATGCAATAAAAAATGTCAAAGACTGCAAAAAATGAAGAAGTAAAAGAATAAAAGCGGACATCGGACTCCGAAGCGGACACCTAACCAGAATTTAATGCTAGAATGATAATGAACGACAGGATAAATGTAATAGGTACTGTAGAAAATAATTTAAATGATGTCTTAAGTCCGTTATTTCAGGTACATACGAGAAAGTCGAAGAAGAAGAGGAAGAAATCTACGAAGTTATAAACGTGCATAAATTGAAATCAGCGACGCCAAATTTGCGCGTGATCAATTTGTATGGGATCAACTTCGTCGATGATTCGCATATCGACGCGTTTAGTTCCAACTGCATTCAGGTACTATTTTTAAGTAGATTTTAATAAATTGCCCTTTACAGTTATGATGCCAAATAAATAATACTAGATAACCTCCTATTGCATCCTAGAGGCTGCTAAGGCGTTGGCATCGTTCCTGGTGTTGCAAACATTTATAGGCGACAATAAACACTCACTGATAAATATCCAGGCATTTAATATACTATTTAATGAAGGATTAATACACTTGACAACCGCGGTAACAGAATGCTATCTACGAGAAGGGAAAAGAAGTAGAAGCAAACAGCCAAGAAGATGGGTAGACGACCTAAAAGTGGTCGCGGGGAGCTCATGGTCAAGGCTCGCAAAAAACAGAGGCGAGTGGAAACAGTTGGAGGAGGCCTATATCGAAGGACAAGCTGGTGACCACGAACAAATTATAAATTAGGTGAAATTTGACAAAAAAAATATGTAATCGTCAATAAAGGCTTTATTATATTTATAATTGATACAGTAACAAAACAGATCTTTTGTGGATGTATTTAATACCGGACTAAATTATCTATAACTACCCTACAAAATTAGCAAGCTGAAGTGGCAGTGGGCCGGCCACATTTGTCTCAGTGCTCACTGAGCACACGAGTCCTAGAGTGGAGACCGCGTCTCGGCAAACGTAGTGTAGGACGCCTTCCAGCCCCATGGACCGACGATCTGCGCAAGGTCGCCGGTGAGGGCTGGATGAGAACAGCGAAGGACCGGGATAGGTGGCGCAAACTTGGGGAGGTCTACGTCCAGCAGTGGACAACGGTTAGCTGTCGACGACCGTACATTGCATAATATAAAAAGTGACATACACATTACACTAACAATCAATTGGGGCGTCTGTCTCTTTGCTGGCTTCAGCCAATAAAACAATTTCATTTGATAAAAATATAGTTTACTAGGCTTGTCTCCGCCGCTTCGCCTTCGGAAAGTTCCGATCTTTATTCCACGAATGCTATACAAGAAAATAGTGCTGCACCTTCCATGGTGTAGCAGTATTTTCATAAAGTCATAATAAATATTAATATTTCAGTTGGAGTGCCTGGCAGTAAATTTCTGCAACAAGGTGACTGGATCGACAATGAAGACGCTCTTCCAACGCTCAAGGCGCCTCACGTGTCTTCTTATGAATGGATGCAGTGAGTTGCAATATTTTGGATCTTACGATAGATATATAAGCTAACTGAGATCTGTGGCTTCCACGAAGATGAACCATGGCAGATCTTTAAAAAAAATATGCTTGTAGGTAAGCAAACTGAGAAACGGTCTACCTGGTGGTAAAAGATTACTGCCTCCCATAGGCATCTGTAATATCAAGGGACCTGATGCATTGCGTACACTTTTGGGACTTTAAACAATCTGTTTACGCCCTTGTTGAATATCCCCATATTATAGCGTTCTTTGAAAAAGTGGATGAACTTTCTTCATTCCGAATATTGTAAACGTATAGCATAAAAGAAAGTCCACTTACGGTCGACGAGTGCTAAGTATCGATCGAGGAGGTTTGTATAAACTGCCATTCGCCACCGAATGGTGCGGTGTTATAATAGCGACATAGGCACCAAGGGCCCCATTCTGCTATTACTATCTCTATTTTCTTAAGTTTTGGCGACTTGTATACATAATAAAAGTACGTTTTAACGGTATTAAGCGAGTTTGGAACCCCTTAAGACGTCGGTACGACGTTATGGTTATTGAAGGGGCTCCTTTATTTGTTATGTGATACAGGACTAGGATATTAAACATACGATTTATCACTTGGTATAATATATTCCGATTGGTTTACATATACTTTTTATGTTACGAATGCAATAATAACATTGTTTTTAGCAAGACTCATATGTGCAGCTGTCAAATTGAGGTACTGAAACCGGTGTTGCCTAAAATGGCCGTCCTGGTGTTGTCAGTATCAAAAACCAATAGTTGCGTTCGAAGAACGCCAAACCCGGTATTTTATTTGATTTTTGTTATTCCGTCGTTTCGGCCACTTTTCAGTGGTCATGATCACGGAAGATAAAGGTGTCAATGTTAAAGTTTTATTTAGCCTACCTCCAACTTGTTTATTTTAATTTTTTACTTTTAATTTCGTTTATGGTTATTATTTACTCTATGGAAGCCTAATCTAATGTACCACCCCTTCGCAACATATTATGGCTTGAAAAGAAGAAGCGGCGCAAGAAGCTCTTCAGCAAACATGCCTAGCTCTAATAATTTTATATAATACTAGCTGTGCCCGTGACATCGTCTGCGTGGAATTTGTTTTCAAAACCCCCCGATTTTGAAACATTCTTCATTGGTGCTCCTATTGGTCTTAGCGTGATGATATATAGCCTATAGCTATAATATTCGGAAATAATACCATCTTAGTTTTCACAATTTTAATCCACGAAAGACAACTCATATGACAACTTCTAAAAATACATTAAAGTAATAAAACCTTTACAGACAAACATTACATTCCTTCCAACTAAATTAGAAATGACTTGACTTTACATTAATAGATATTAATAAACTCTGAATAATCAATATTTATAAATCGGAGGTCTATTTAGACGACATTGTCTGACGGGTCGTATAGGACCCAACGAGTTGGCTGACGGATCAGATGGCTGTTGAGAAATTGAAGAAGTCTGTTCCTGGAATTGGGCTAAACCACTGGGTCCTGGTTGTGGCTCACTTGGATTGCTTATTGGAGTAGTGTCATCGCTCGATTCGACCGGTTCCCTATTATGATGTCTAGGCTGAGGGAGGTCATAAGGAATTCGGCTTCTACTTTCTCCTGCCATATCACTAAGTGGGGCAAGGCTACCGCTCGGACGTTTCCTTAATTGATCGATATGCCTATGAATCAATATGCCTTCCCGAGTTAACACCTTGAAATCCCTAGCTCCTAAACGATCTGTAATCTTTCCTGGTGCCCATTTTTCTCTGTTTTGGAATTGTCTATACCAGACATTTTCCCCCCTTGACACTTGTCTTGTTAACCTTCCTGCTGCCTCGCATTGGCGTTGTTGTACCCTAAACACTCTACCTTCTCGATCGGGCCTAATAATATCTAAACGTGTACGAGTTCTTACCTATTAATAATAACGCCGGGCACTCCCCAGTTGTCGCATGTTCAACATTTCTGTAATGCAACAGAAATGCCCACAAAGATCTATCGATATCCTGCTTCGATTGTACAGCTTTTTTAATTACTCTTTTCATTGTACGCACTGCGTTTTCAGCGAGTCCATTTGAGGCAGGGTGGTATGGTGCTGTGAAAATATGCTCAATACCATTACTTTTTGTGAAATCTTTAAATTCCTTGCACGCGAATTGTGGACCATTGTCGCTTACAATCTGCTTTGGTAACCCCCATCGACTAAAAAACTCACATAATTTATCGATTGTATACCTAGCGGATGTCGAGTGAACATTAAAGATCTCTATCCATTTGGACGTAGCGTCTACTATAACTAAATAAGTTTTTCCCCCTAATGGGCCCATGAAATCTAAATGCAATCTAGTCCATGGACGGTTCGGCCAAGGCTACATGCTTGGCGCGTTCTGAGGAGGATTATCTGCCTGTGATGCACATACTTCACAATTACGATACATTCGCTCAACGTCCTCGTCTACTCCTGGCCACCAAACGTAACTACGCGCAATAGACTTTGATTTGACGATTCCCATATGTGGTTCATGAACCATATTCAAAACTCTCCCTATACATGTTTGAGGTACTACTAAGCGGTGACCCCACATAACACAACCTAACTCCTCATACAATTCATTTATTCTATTGTAAAAGGGTTTTAAATTCATAATTTCACATTGTGTAGGCCAACCAGTTCTGATATAATCAAGAATCTTCGATAACAAGGGGTCGCGAGCAGTTTCTCGTTTAATCTCATCATAGTCCAAAAGAAGCGCATCCTGAACAAAATGAAGATATGTTTGCTCTGGTAGCGTTTTATTGTTTAAATTACAAATTGGTAAACGAGATAGACCGTCTGCTGCATTTTCATTAGTGCGAATGTACTCTATCTGGAAATTATATGCTGATAAAATAATGGCCCACCTCTGCATTCGACTGGCTACCATAGTTGGTATTCCCGTGTTTGGACCAAAAATGGACACTAGCGGTTTATGATCAGTTCGCAAAATGAATTGTCGTCCGTATAAATACTGGTGAAATTTATTTACGCTATAAATAATAGCTAAAGCTTCCCGGTGAATTTGGGAGTAATTTTTTTCTGCCTCATTCAACGTACGCGAAGCATACGCTATCGGACGTTCACCTTTACCATCATCACTTGGTTGTGAAAGTACACTTCCTATTCCTGGGCGCTTGCATCACATGTCAAAATCAAAGTTCTTTTAGGAT
This sequence comes from Dendrolimus houi, assembly GCA_039645545.1. Classification (NCBI taxonomy): domain Eukaryota; kingdom Metazoa; phylum Arthropoda; class Insecta; order Lepidoptera; family Lasiocampidae; genus Dendrolimus; species Dendrolimus houi. The sequence goes on along the minus strand of CM077139.1, from coordinate 4,129,754 downwards.
CATAATGTGCTAAAATCTCAGTACTCGAGAGTAATTTTTTAATTTTATCCAATGAAGCTTCACACTCTTGAGACCAAGACCAATGCTTGTTCTTTTTCAATAAATCGTACAATGGCGCTAGATTATCACTCATTTTCCTAATAAATTTCCCATAAAAATTAGTCATTCCAAGGAAAGATCTAAGTTCGGTAACATTTGTCGGTCTTGGCATTTTTTTAATAGCTTCTACTTTATCGGGATCGGTTTTAATACCGTCTTTACTTAAAATGTATCCTAAATACCTTACTTGGTCGACCAAAAACACACATTTACTTTTTCTTAACTTTAAACCATAATTCTGTAATCTTATGAATACAGCCTCTAATGCCAGTAAATGCTCTTGTTGAGTTTGCCCCCCAATTATTACGTCATCAAGAAAAAATTGTACATTTGGTATATTTTTTAATACTGTGCACATAATACGTTGAAAAATACCCGGGCTTGAAGATAAACCAAACACTAGTCTATTGTACCTGAATAAACCTCGGTGAGTGTTAATAACCGTATATTTTTTTGACTCATCTAATTCAATTTGATTGTAAGCTTGTGATAAGTCAATTTTAGAATAAAATTGAGACTTTCCTAAACTAACCATTAAATCCTCGATTTTTGGTAAAGGATATCGATCCACTAACAAAACTGGATTTAACGTTGCTTTATAATCGGCGCAAATCCGCAAGGAACCATCTGCCTTGTTGACCGGCACCAGAGGTGAAGCCCAATCTGAACAGCCCACGGGTTCAATAATACCATCACGCAGCATAGCGTCTAGTTCCGCGTCAACTCGATCTCGCAGCGCGAAAGGCAAAGGTCGAGCGCGTTGGAACACCGGTTGTGCTCCTACACGAACTCGTAGCGTTGCCTTGCCGGCCGTAAACCGTCCAAGCCCGCCGCTGAAGAGCTCCTTAAACCTACATAATAAATTATTTACATCTTGAGGAATTTTTTTAGGTACTATTACATTATGACAATCACTAAAACTAGGTATTTTTATATTCAACTCTGTCAACCATTGCCTGCCAAGCAGAGAAGTTGTTCCTCCTTCAATTACAAACAACTCTAAACGCTTTCTCAGGCCTCGGTAAGTCACCGCCGGTCTTATCACTCCAACTGGTTTAACCTTTGAACCATCATAAAAATTTAGAACTATTTTGTTTTTTTCTAAGGGATTATTCCGGAAATATCTTTCGTAAATGACTGTACATATACAGGAGACAGCTGTGCCCGTATCAACCTCCATCAAAATCACTCGATCATCTATAATTATTGGCAAACTTACCGCTCTATAATCATTTAAACAAAGTTGATGAAGGTCTTCATTGTTAACTTCATCTTCTGAAACGGCCTCTTCTGTATGTTCATAATAAACGTCGGATCTTTTTGGATAACCTTGCCTTCTATCTGCCTTCCTTGGACAAACTCGCTGGATGTGACCTCTTTTTTTACAATAATTACAAACAGATTTCTTAAAACGACAATTGTTATAAATGTGGTAATTCGAACCACATGCTCCACATTTCTGATTTTCTGACAAATCTTCAAGATTGTGTTCCCTTTTCATACGAAACTCCTTCTTTTACTATTGTAACTACTATTTTGCGCAATTACATGCAAATTATTTTGTATTGGACTCTCCACACATGTTTTCGAAGTAGATGCCTCCACTATGGATGCATTCCGTTCAGCCATTTCAAGATTAGTTGCAATCCTAACTGCAGCTGTGAAAGTCAACGAATCTTCCTCCAAGAATAGTCGCTGCCTTAAACCATCACTTTTTAGGCCACACACAAACTGATCGCGAAGATTTTCGCATATGTTCCCTTCAAATTTACAGTTTCGTGCAAGTTTTTTTAGTTCTGATACGTAATTGGCTATGTCTTCCCCTTCGATTTGCCTTCGCTGTCTAAATATATACCTCTCGGCTAGTATGGAAGGTGCTGGTTGTAGATGTTTAGCTAAAATTTGAATTGCCTCTTCATATTTAAGATCAGCCGGCTTTTTGGGGCAGGCTAAATTTGATAGCAATTCGTATGCTTCTTCCCCGATAACAGTAATCAGGGTTGGTAACCGTAAATCATCTTTTATATTATTGACTAGAAAATACATGTCTAGCCTTTCGACGTACATAGACACATCTTGTATTTAGTTAAATTGAATCGTATTAAAGTCCACAATATAAACCAAATTTATTTAACTCGTTGCCAGTATAATATTCGGAAATAATACCATCTTAGTTTTCACAATTTTAATCCACGAAAGACAACTCATATGACAACTTCTAAAAATACATTAAAGTAATAAAACCTTTACAGACAAACATTACAATAGCCTTCCTCGATAAATGGGCTATTTAACACTGAAAGAATTTTTCAAATCGGACCAGTAGTTCCTGAGATTAGCACGTTCAACCATACAAACAAACATGCAAACAAACAAACTCTTCAGCTTTATATATTAGTATAAGATTAAAATGGGTACAAGGAAAAATAAAAGAAATTATCAGTCAAGTTGGTTTGTGTTCCGGTGCACGCAGAAAGAGCTCACAGTGTCCTGAAAAGTGGCCGAAACGTCAGAATAACAAAAATCAAATAAAATACCGCGCTTAAAACGTAGTTTTATTATATACTATAGTATCTAGTAGTAGATAGTAATATATATAGTATATATATTAGTATTTCGTCAAAATCACCGAACACTCGTCTCAATCGTAGGTTTGCCTGATTTCGGTATTCTGTTAATTCCAAAGGCGTACCTGTGGCATGCCAAACTATTTTTATAAATCTATAAGCGAAAACTCGCGAAATAAATGTTTTGAATTTTGGTACCTTTATAATATTTATATGTATAACCATATATATAAATGGTAAAACATCTTTAAAAAAATATATTATAGCTGGACTGCAGCAGGCAGGCAGACGGCCTACCTGATGGAAAGTGGTTACCGTCGCCTATGGACGTTTGCAACACCAGATATGTCACCAACGCGCTGCCGGCCTCGAAGAAATTTGATGATACCCTTTTACCCTTTTTAAAGAACCCCATATTGTAGCGCTGTGGAAAAACCACGGCTGAGAGCTCATTCCAAATCCCCACGATGCGCAAGAGAAACGTTCTAGAGAACTGTTGCGTACAAGAGCGAAGCGGCTCTAGAAAGTGGGGATTAACGCCCAGCCGATGGCGTGCGGTGCGGTGGTAAAAGGAAGACGAAGGCACCATTCTGAACAGTTCCTCGGAACACTCCCCATTGTACAGTCGGTAGAATATGCAGAGAGACACGAAGTCCCTTCGAAGACCAAGCGTCATCTTCTTATACTATTACTCCGCCACGACGATATTGCGGATTTACTGGAATACTTTGACAATATTGCAATGGAATCGTACTTTGAATATGTTCGCAACGCCAAGATATTGAAATAGAATTGGGCACATGGTCTGCAGAGCAATCTCTATTATGCAAACGGTAAAACACACTTGGGAAACCGATGTCTCTTCTAAGAACCAAATGTTCTAAAGCACCTGTTAGAGAAGGATTGTGGGGGATGTGGATGTAGTATGTGCCCACCTCACATTTACTTATACACCGTCTTATTTATCGCACAACTAAAATAAACAAACAGTTCGTAATTACTCTTATATTGCACTTAGTTATAATATTAAACAATTTATAAAAGTATTCTCAGGTCGTTGGATTTCTTTTTTTTTAACTGTCACGCTTGTTTTTTTTTAACTGCTTCGCGCCTGCGCAGAGGAGCATAAGCGAGATGGCTGCCCCCTTTATACGACACGACCAATGATACCTTACGACCAACGATCTTTGATCGTAAGGTTGGGTCGTGTCGATATATACTTATATTTAATACTTATGGACTTACATATACTATATAATTGTGTGTATGTGAATAATGTATCATAAATATTATACCGATTGTCTTTAAAGAAAAAAGCAACATTTTCACAGGTCTCCAATCGGAATACGTCATGCAGGTGGAATGGGAGAAGTCTTCCATCCAGGAGTTAGACGTGACAGCTACTGATCTTTCCACCGAGTGCCTGATCGATATGCTCAGCAGGATCCCGAACCTACGTTTCCTGAGTGCTGGACAAATCAACGGGTTTAATGACACAGTGCTCAAGGCTTGGGTAGAGGCTGGCACTGCTAGGTAAATATCAGATTAAGTTAGATTTTTTTTTAGAAACAACTGGGTCTAAATGGGTGTTTCAATTTGACAGAAAGGTGAGAGATGTAGTAAAACTGAAAAGCAGCAAGATTGCGTTGAGTGCCATACATGTAACTGAAGGTTTGTTGTATTTTAGAAAGAACTGTAATAGGCTGGTTATAATATAAAGTACGGAATGCAATTTATAAAACTTGCGTTTAATGCTCACCACCTGGACGGTAGGCAATACTAACGCACGGGGTTTAGTACTGAAATCAGGACTCTTTTATACATAACAATATTACACGTCAATTTCAATAATATGTGTCCATTGGTAATGGGTACATATTTGTACATGGCTTTCGGGGTTGATACCCTGGGGCCGTGGGGGCCTGGAGCTTATTACCTCTTCTATCCAGACCTTCCAACGCGTCTACTTGAGGTCTCGCGTGACCAAAAGGCTGGCTTGCACTTAGAGCAACGCATCAGCGTTGCCATCCAACGTGGAAATGCGGCCAGCATTTTGGGCACGTTCCCCGCCGATAGCGATCTGGAGTCTATTTTTTACTTATATATTGTTATTTTCTAAGTATAGTTATATCTACGTTTTAGTTTATATTAATTCACTTAGTAATTATGTCATAGCATACAGGTATAGATTGAATCTGCATATCGTGATAACCGCTGCGTCAAACTTGCCTTTTCACCTTGGACAAGCGTGGCGGGTTTATTGCTCGCAGCCTAACAATGAGACGTTTATAGGCTTTTATTATCCAAGTACAATACATTATTTACTTACAAATTTCTAGGAATCTAGTAGCTCTGGATGTGGACTCATCGGACAATCTGTCGGATGAGGGCATGCACCGGTTCTTGAGTCGGCACGGCGCTCAGCTCTGGGGGCTGGTGCTCTCCGGGATGCCCCACATTACCGACCAACTCTGGCAGAGCGTGCTCCAACTGCTCACCAATGCCAAGTGAGTGAAACCCTTCTTTTTAGGGTTCCGTAGCCATTTTGGCAGATAGGTAACCATAACAAAACTAAGTTTTAACGGTTTTAAGCGCAGTATTTTCATATTTATTCCGACGTTTCGGCCACTTTTCATTGGCCGTTGTCACGGAGACACTGTTTGATCCGGTGCCAACGTCTTATTTTTTCAACCGCACCGCTCGCCATCGACGGGTTGTTCATTCCCCATTTCCTTGAGCTCCCACGCTCAACTACGCAACGGTTCTCTAGAACGTTTATTCCGCGTACAACAATGATTTCGCGGGAACTTCCTGCCGAGGTTTGCGATACGACATGGGGTCGTTTAAGAAGGGCGTTATAAAATTTCTTAGAGGCCGGCAATGCGTTGACAACGCCCCTGGTGTTGCAGACGTTCATAGGCTACGGTAAACAACTTCCATTAAGTGGACCGTCCGCCTGTTTGCTTCAAGCAATAAAAAAAAAACAAAGATGTCAAGTGTCAATGAGAGTAATGTTAAAGTTTTTATTTAGCCTACCGCCAACATTTTCATTTTTTTAAATTGTTAATTATTTTTATATGTAGTTATTTACTTTATGGGAGCCTAAACTAATTTGCCACAGCAGATAGGTAACCGTTATGAAATCGTCAGTCTGTCTGTCTCTGCATGTCACAGACTTTTATCTAAAAAACTATTGAATTTGTAGAGAATAGAATAAATAATTTATTGTTAAAACATTCAGTTTCACCTTCTTAATTTGCTAATGAGATTAATACCTAATTAAATATAAATTAAACTAAAAATTTGCTAATTAAATTACAATAACATTGTGTACATGGTGTAATAGGTTTTACGATCTTTATTTATCTGTTGCTAGTTCGTCTGTATGTGTCACTGAAAATTTCATTAAAATCGCTCAAGTGTTTTAGTCCTTATAAGCCGCTGGACTGATTCTAATGAAATTATTTGTGTTTGAGTTGGTCCCTAGTTGGTCTAGATTTTTAGATTGCCAATTGCACCCGGTAGGTGGCGCTGCAATCGGATTCTAGATTTTTTTTAGGGCAGAACAACGACTACTAACCGGGTTCGCTAGTATAAAATATAAAAAAAACGTGTTTTGCAATCACATATTCATTTATTAAAGTGCCATAAATTATCATTTCCACATAAATATGTATAATTTTGAAAGTAAAACTTATATAAATAACTTATATATTAATGTTTACATAAACAGTTAGGTCAATTTTGAGTATTTCTATACGGTCCAAACTTTAAATGATTTCCTCGAAATCCTTGTACTTGGTACTTCTTGCCACAACTGATTCATGTTCTACTCTTTTGATTCCAGGATTTTAATAATGGGCACTCAAGAAAGGCTGGGCATCAATATCCACGTAGATCAGGTAAGGATGATTATACTAGTTTTATTTCCCACTTTCTTGTCTGCTCATAGTTTTCACATCAGCACGATATCTTACTAGTCGAAACAAGAAGCTTTTAAGATTCTGCTTAGTCCGATTATTGCTGACAGAGTCTGACGACGACCATTATTAGCCTTGCTGTTAATATAAAATTGATACTTGACAATATGTCATGGAGATCTCATGTAGATCAAGTCTGCCGCAAATTAAATAAATTTGCATACGCTCTATGTATGAAAAGAAGGGTATCTAGCTTAAATGTCATACTTAGTGCATTTTATTTATTTATTATTTATTGCAGGAGTTCAGCAGACAGGCAGACGGTCCACTTAATGGAAAGCGGTTACCATCGCCTATGGACATTTGCAACACCAAAGGTGCTACAAATGCGCTGCTGCTCTCTTAAGGAAGACTGGAACCTGGTCACTAATGCCGGAACACAACTCAAGGTTATTATGGCAGCATACTCTACATCAGGGGTGGTAGCCATCCAGACGGGAAGATGCCCTACCATCTCGCTGTGGGTTGTTTTGACGCCTCTTACGACAAGCTTCCGGCCGCAGGAAATTGTATTCTTTCACCGTTACTGCCCGGATAAAATTATAATAATCTCAACGTGTTGTGATTACCGGCTGCGCTAAGGACTTTATCTTACTTAAGGCCTTGTAACAAGTGTTAGCACTGATGTGGAATTTAGTGTCGTGCGCTGCTCCTGTGTGCAACCTGAACCGGGCCAGGAGTGGGCGGGTCTCTATGTTGATGCTTTTACTTTTCTAGTGCAAGGATCTAGGTCATATCACTGTAATAAGGTCCATTATTCTTGAACCAGAACATTACTCATGGGCTACAGCGTCCGTACAACATTACTTGTTTAGGAATTTATGTCAAATATTAACCACTAGTAAGACAAATGAAAGGATAGTAGTTTAATAGTTAGTAGGATATAGAAGCCGGCTAATAGCGCCAAGTGCGGCGAAAGATAAGAAATAACAGGTTGGCGTAACAGATCTCAAGAAAAAAGATAACACTGAAGTCAATTATGAAAAATTTCAGCTGATGGACGGTATAGCGAACAGCTGCCCTAACCTGGAACGCCTGGAGCTGCGTTGGGACCCAGAGAACTTGCGGTTCAGCGACAAGAGCCAAAAGGCCATAGATATCCTTCGCGTCAAGTGCTTGAAGCTCAAATGCCTTGTGCTCAGGTAAGCCTACCCCGATCTCTGCTATCTATATAATAGTGGTCAAACAAACCAATTGAGGTCTCAAAAGTTCTTTAGAATCGTTGTGATTTGAAACTCGATGAAATGCGACAAAAAAGAGATAACATAAATCTGGAGGAACAATAAAACTACGTTTTAACAGTTTTAAGCGCGGTAATTTATTTGACTTTTATTTTTCCGACATTTTATTATGTATACAAGTCGCGAAAACTTAAGAATTAGAATATTCTGCAGGAATAAGCCTGCGAGAGGTTGCACTAATGCCGGAACACAACTCAGGGTTGTTATAGGGACATACTCTAGACCAGGGTTGGTAGCCTAAAACTTGGCTAAAATTAATTAAATATTATACCTTTTATGAAAATATTCTAAAACCGTGTTCCAGTGATGGCCGCTACTACGAGATAGTGAAGGCGAACTTCGAGCGCGCCGACCGCACCACAGTGGTGCGGACATCCACTAACTGCCGCGTCTCAAACTACTACCTCCTCTCCAACTATAAGGATTTAATATTCAACTAATTGCTTCTATATTATTTATCACTCCTGTATTTACACTGTTGTTCATTAAATTATGTTAATAATTTAATTTGTATTATTTTGACAAACTGCATATGGAGTACTGCTCACATCTAGGAGCCGGGAGAGGGAGGGTGCAAAGGGTGCGTGGTACGCAGGCGCAAGCCTATTGCCTTATACTAATATATAAAGCTAAAGAGTTTGTTAGCTTGGACGCGCTAATCTCTGGAACTACTAGTCTGATTTGAAAAATTATTTCAGTGTTAGATGGCCCATTTATCGAGGAAGGCTATAGGCTATATATTATCACGCTAAGACAAATAGGAGCGGAGCACCAATGAAGAATGTTTCAAAATCAGGGTTTTTTTTCTTTTGAGAGCTTCCGCTGCGTGCGTTTCACCTTCTACGTAAACAAAGTCGTGGGTTAAAGTTAGCGTTAGCCCAAAGTAACTATTCCACGTCGACGAAGGCGCAGGCAGAAGCTAGTTATACTAATATAGATACATACTTATACAATGCGACTCTTTAGTTTCCTCTATCAATCTCATTCCTATAATTTGCGTTCAAATTAAAATATTCTGCTAACGATTCCTAAACACACTTCGTCCTTCGTAGGAAATTGTTTTGCCGTACAGGCCGTTCGTCTTTTGAACTCCCTCCCCTTGAAAATCAGACAAGCTACATCCATTTCTGCATTCAAACACTTGATCACTGACCATCATTTGTCCATTAAATGGAATTGTATTATTGTTCGCTTGTAAGTATATGTAATTTATATTATTATAATATATTTAATAATGTATATCTATAATAGTTTATTATTGTTATTATTTTGTTTTTTCTTTAATTACGATTAAATTAGTTTTAATTTAGTTAAACCACCATTTTTTCTTTTTCTTTTAATGTCTACTTGAACACCGGGTTGCCTGGAAGAGATCGCTATAAGCGATAAGGCCGCCCATTGTTGTAATGGAAATGTATTCATATTAAATGTCTAAGTTTTAAGTTCTAGTGAACAATAAAGAGTTTTCATGCATTCATGCGACAGACAGACGGACGGATGCACATGAGGACTTCATAAGGTTTCGTTTTTAACAAAATAGCCTACGGATCCCTAAAAATGGAACATAAAAATTTAAATTGACTTTTTTTTATTGGCAAGGGAGGGCGAAGGCCGATTTTTCGCTATGGGATGCACAATATGGTTAAATACGGCTTAAGCTCAAACATGTTTCGTCGTCGTTCGGTTTTAGAGCCTTTTGCTAGTCCATACTAATACTATAAAGAGGAAAGATTTGTAGTTTTGTATGTTTGTAACGAATAAACTCAAAAACTAATGAACCGATTTAAAAAATTCTTTCACTATTAGAATTTTACATTATCCCAGATTAACAGGCTATATTTATTACTAGAAAAAATTAGGGATCCCTACTAAAACTTCAATAATGTAACCCAAGGTGTAAAAAGATAGTGTTTGAGTGGGTCCGGGGATAGTTTAGATTCACAATTAGACCCGGTAGATGGCGCTGGAACCGGGTTCTAGATTTTTATTTTTTCAGGGCAGGTCAAGGTCTGCCGGAACCGCTAGTTTTCTTATGTTTAAGTACGTTTTTCATTGTATGTTCCATGTATAGAATAGAATAGAATATACTTTATTGTACAATTAATGAAACAATACACAAAAACAGCTTAAAATTTGGTACAAATCGCTGTTTTATCGCTGACAGCGACCTCTTCCAGACAACCTTGGGATGGAGAGAGAAATATGGCACAAAAGCTAAGGCAGGGTTTTGCTGATCAATATTTTTTAAAATGTTACATATTATATATTGTTACAGCTTAGGCTTCGACAAAGACAGATTCCACGTAGTCTGTAAAAGCACATTTGATTACCTGTCGGCATTTGAACTAGTCGTAATCCTTTTATGATCGTCTTCATTATGTTTACTTATTTACTGGCATACGTGTCTAGTATTGTGGAGAACAGCCTATTGTTCTACTGCACTCGTTTACGGCCGCTTGTAGGCATCATTAGCCAGGTGTTATGGATAAAGTACAAGCTGATGCTAGGAAATTATGTCGACGACACGATACGGGCACATTTGCATTTGTGTAGTAAACGATGGCCTGATTGAGAGAAGAGTTCAGTTGAGCTACAACTACGATACGGGCGTGACGTGTGTACATTCGGGAATCTAATAGTGACGGACTTCACGTGTTTTATTGAATTACGACCTTCTGCAGTATGTTTGGGTTTGTTGTGTTCGGTTATATTTGTACCTGTATTATACGTGTTTGTATAGTTCTAATAAACTCTATAATAATTCTAACGGCATTTTAATTCGAGTCCTGCAACTCGTAATAATATTTTCTTTTTTATTTTCGAAACCAACTAAAAATAATTATAATCAAGAAACTCTACTCGTAGTACATTGTATAAACATGAAAGTCTCATTCTAGGGATAGTTTATAGTTAACCTGTTTTATCCTGGAGATCCTGGCAGGACATGAGCACAAAGTTATGAAATTAATGTATTACCATCGGTCTTTAACACGTACAAATTTTCAAGTTTATCGGACGTTTCGACACTGGTGAAAATTACGTTGTAAAAATATATTGCATACCGAAAAATATTAAAAAAGGGAATAGAGTCACTACCATACGCATACCGTGATCAAGCAGCGTTCTTTACATTACTTTGTAATAAAGATCTTCATAAGTTTATAGTTAAAGATAGGTAAAACCATTTAAACGGTTGACGTTGACTAATTGTACAAACAATTTACATTCGGTCAAGTGTAAGTCAAATCACCGTTGTTAGGACATTGACTTTGTATTTATACTTGCTACAAAATTACGAATTGAATTATTTACAATTTTGTTATTTGAAAACAAAACTTGATTTTGTAACACGAAAAATAATGAAAAATTAGTTATGCTTTGCAGGATGTTGCTCATTGATCAAATAACTAATGTGTGGTTGCTGTTACTAAGACCACTTACCTAGTTTACTGAATTGCAGAAGTCCCGGGTTCGATTACTGGTATAGTAAATTTTGTAAACAAAGCTGTAATTTAGTGTTCTGGATGTCTGGGATCGGCACCAGCCACCACCATAACGTCAGCCGATTATTGTTACATCCACCCTATCCCAATCATTTGGGGTCAGGGCGATATGTCTTCTCCTTTCATACTCTTCTATTCTGACATACGTTCTCTGCCACATTACCAATCATCTAGTCATCCTTCACAAAATACATTCATCACGTTTGGTCTGCCTTTACAGTTACATCCACCGAACTTTCAGTTTAACACACTTGTCACGTGAGTTTTATCACTTCTCATTACACGACTATATTCTTTGTCTCAAACTTTCAATCATAGGTATTTTAAAATATCCTTACGTACTCGTTTCTCATCTTGTCCATTCTTGTAGGACCACACATGCATCTCAACAGTCTCATCATCCAAGTTTTTGATTCATCACCGATCGTATTACATAATTTTTAAGTTTGGGTAGCATTATTTTGTCACTATGATATTATTTTTTCATTACTAATTCATGCTTATTTTCTCTTACATAAACTAACCAGAATGTACTATGTCACATTCTCAGAACAACTGTGGGATGACATATAAGTATTTTAGACAGAGCGGGCTCTAGCTCGGGATTTAAAAGTAAAAGACTATTTTATAAATTAACTAGAAGGCCCGGCATACGTCCTGCCTTGAAAAAATATAGGACCCAGTTGCAGCGCTACCTACCGGATCCAATTGTGAAACTAAACCACCCCGAGATCCATACGAACATACACAAAATTTCATAAAAATCGGTCCAATCGTTTTAGGAGTTTAGTTTCATACACACGAACAGAATTTTAAATTTAACAAAGATAGGGTAGATTTAAATTGTAGAAATTTTTAATTAAACTATTGTTTTTTATATTGTATATAAACACGATTCTTAATAAATATGCTATAACTATTGATCAGTTTAACCAATATTATAAGTTTTTTTAAATAAAACTGCACTGCAAAACAATATAATTCAATTAAAATGACATAAAATAAGGAAGTTATAAATCTTTTTCACCCTCTATATGCAGACACATGCCAGTAGCTGTATAAATATGTAAATAAATATATAGGTGAGGTTCAAAAATTAACCAAAAATACTACTAAAATAATAGTTTATTTACATTTAATGATGAGAAAAATTTATATTCATAATTGTTAATCCGTTCGTTTTTTTCAAACGCAAGGCTACTTTTAAATGTATGTTTTTATTTAAAAATAGTATTACGTTTCGTGTAAATTGATTAAACAATATTTTTACAAGAGCTCTTGCTAAACTTGCAATTTTTAATAAAACCTTATGCGGTACGAAACATCAATTCGGTAAATTAGGCGTCAGTGACCACTTTAAGAGACCTCGCCCAAATTGCGTGCAGTACACGAAAATCGACAAACACGATTATATTGTTAAACGTTAATCCTATACAAATGTATATACGTTGCAAACAACACTCTTATCTGCGGACGTACCCATCTGACAAGAGAACAAAGCTTTACACTAATTGTCACACAGCAAAACTAATGTTCATTTATCACAAAAACAAATTTAAACCTTAAATCACAGGTATAATCGATTTGATTAATAGAAAAAAAAAAACAATAAATTACTATACAAAATCGAAAAAGTAACCACTCAAATTAGTTGATTTAAAAAATGTTGTATTTAATCTAAATGCTAATTGTCTTCCTCTAGCAGTCATCTTACTCCCTCGCCTAATAATAGATCGGGTTCTTCCTCCAACAGAAGGTTTTGGTTGTTACTATTTTCTTCATTGCCCGTCTCAGAGTTGCTGTCCTTATTTGAATCACCATCAATCCTATACAAAATATCATGACACAAAGGGCACCTATCTTGAACGTATAACCATTTTCGTAAACACACCCCGTGGAAATAATGGTTGCAACGTGTGATTTTCGCTGAATGCATCTCCTGGTAACATATTGCGCATACGTCATCTAGTCTATTCAATTGATCGGTGGAAGCCTCTCGAAGCGAGTTGATTTTATTGACAGCTGTCCTTCGCTTCATAAACACTGACCATCCAGCCCTAGCCTCACACCAGATATTGAAGTAAGCGTGTATGCACATCATAACAGCTCTGATAGCTCCCCCAGATTCAAATAGTAAAATCCAAGCTCCGTTAAAGAATAGGAAAATTCCAAAGCAGAATTCTATCGTGTTCCCAAAAGCGCGAATGTAGTATACGTAATCGTCCAACTGCTCCCAGAAACTGCTTCTGTATGCGTCAATAAGGAACAGCGAATAGATCATTAGGCTGACAATAACTTTGACGATCACCTCTACGCTGAAAGCGCTCACTGCTAGTAACCAGGTTGAAATTGTATGCTGTGACCATAAATATATGAGCAAGGAAATTGGAAAGATGATCAGAAACGCACACACTCCTAAAGCCCGTACATGTCTATGAGTTGACGGGTTATGTGACGCACTTAGCGACATCAGCATCGGATTTACAATATTATGTAGAAAGTGGAGTAGAGCAGTAAATAGTAGGCAGAAGTTTCGGCACAATCTTACAAATCTTTTTTCTGGATTTAAAGAAGTCAAACCAGTTTGAAGTGCGAGAATATAGAAAAGTATTGCTGATACTGTTCCAATACTTTTGTCTTCTTCTTCATCGGTTAGAAGAATCCACTGAAAGAAGTTTCCAATGTAGTGGCAAAAAAATGAGATCACTGACGTCATACCGAGAACTGCTGTGATAGTCTCACATCCTGTTACTAGCAATGACTTTGCCATAGAAGCAAGTGACTGTACGGCTAGTAAAGTGGAAACTCTTAAGCCTTCTTCGGCGTCATCATCATAATTATCCATTAAAAGTAATATGGCATGTTCGGCAACTCGTAGTACCCAAAAGACCCTTAAAACGCAAGGGACATTGAGCCGCATCCATTCAGTTTCCACCAGGGCTGATAGTCCATAGTTACTGACGAAGAGTCTACCGTGTTGGTAGCCAGCGTAGATCACTTGTATCACATTGTATGCAGATGACCAGAGAACATATTTGACTAAAAACAAAGGAAGCAGCGAGGCGAAAACTGGCGAATGGTGAAGTACATTTGGTGGAACTGGTAACATTGCTAAAAAGGACGGTGCCATAAAACTGATCGGAAGTAACTTCTGAATGGTTGGATGTCGTGGTCCAAGGTGTACATTCTTAAATATAACTGCGAGCATGAATTGAAGGGCAAAGTTTTGAATCACCAGTATACCTGGGCCGTCCAAATCAAGTAGGTTCTTTATATTAAGATTAAGTATATCTTCTAGTATGCTCGTGGAATGATGCGGCGAGGTGACGACAAGTGTGAGCGCTTGTATTTGCTTGATACCTGAGACATTCGTCCAGTACGAGACGAAAACTATACCCACAGATGTGAGGTATAGATAGACAATGATGAGGTGCTTCGTATATAGAACGAATATGCACAGCGCAGATTTACATCCTGGAACAAACAGAAAGCTTTTATTTATTAAAGATTGTTAGACTGCTGTAATATTTATCATTTTAATTCGTTAACGACTCGCTGATTTCTTCTGAATCTTATAATCCGTTGTTTTACCTTTTTTTATTTCTGTATAGGTTCGCGTTTGCCCATTGTCTCGCACGATTTCGAGCGGAGATATGGTTTAAGATGAAGCACGCTTACCTAGAAGGTACCTATTCACACGGGACTTGAAGACACCCAGGTTGTCGGTTTCGGAAAAACAGACTCTGGCAGGCAGAGCTTACCATTGATTGGAAAATGACATTACCTTAATGGGGTTTATGCAAAATTTTAAACAGTATTAAGGTCAATGGATGTATAGTAAGATACAAAAAACGACATTAGTAAGGGGCTTTAAAGGTACGGCAGCATATGTCGAAGGCTTGTCATCTCGTAGATTTTGTTTCATTGAAAGAAGACATTTTTGATCGTACTACCGTCTGTATTAATAATAGAATAAGGCCCGATTTACTTTGCATTGCAACTGACGAGTTAGGCCTTGTCATCGCTTGGAACAAAAACATTTCCAGTTCAGTAATGAGTTGTCGAAAAGTAGTTGTCTGTCCAAACGATGTTAAGGACTAATTCGTAAGTAACTAACGTATAATGTAAATCAGGCTTTAATTTTATTACTTTAGCTTTCAGTAATTATCAATATCCACTTTTTAATTTTGTGCTGTCATTAGCAACTATGATAATAACATATTTTTTACATATGTAAGAAACACTTTTTTTATTTAGACACCCCAGACTGTTGCGTCGCGTCTTCTTTAACAGAGACAAAAATTGCTTTTGAAGCTATGGTAGATTCATGACTTTTATTAAGTCATCTGTAAGATTCCATTTCGAAATAAATAAATTTATTTTCATTGATGCAATATCCTATTGTCTGATCTGTTAATATCTCAATATGAAAGCCGTGTAAATTATATATTTACTAGTTTTCCCCGGGGCTACGTCACGGTTCAAATCCTAGTGCTTAGCTCTATTGTACTTACATAAAAATCTAGGCTTTTGTATGTCACGAGCGGAGACACGGACAAAAGCTAGTTTATGTATAAACCTTCCTTGAAAAATTATCAACTAACTGATGGTGAAAACCACTTATAAAGTCCGTTGCGTAGTTTAGGAGTTAGCGGATATATAGATAGACAGATAGACAGACGCACAAAGCGACTTTGTTTTATGCTATGTACAGACATGTAAACATTTTTTAAATCGGCAGACAAACACACATTGTATATGCCTAAATTAAATAAGTTACGATGGTGTTATGGGTAATATGCAACAGACTACTCTGAGGCTGATCCGAAACACCAAGACCATAATAACGTAGAAAATTCGTTTCCGAAATTTACCATACTAGGAATCGAGCGTGGAACCTCTGCGTTGCCAAGAGATAGGCCGGCAAAGGCTTAGCCCGCTCAACCAGTGGCCGTTTTAAATGTAATACAATGTAGTTGCGTAGGTATGAAACGATGTAAACCAGCGGAACACAAAAATTGTATGTAATTAATGCTAGTGGTTATAAGGTCAATTTGCTAATGAAGCACTTGAGCAAGTAATTTGAATAGTTTCTTTATATGTTGAAAGCAATTCACACTATTATTATCTTGTAATGATAATATGTAAAGTTATGAAGTTATTAAGAATGGTCACAAAATAAACAGTCCCTTATCTTTTTGTAGTGATACCAGATTTAAAAAAAACCAAATCTATTTGAGAAAAATGTGGCCATCTCTTTTTAAATACAGCTTTGGACGGTTTGTGTCTTTGAACAATGTCAAATATTCATGAATATTCAAGTTTTAGAATATTCCTTAAACAAATACGTAGATAAAAACAGAATATGTAGGTAAGAATCATTGTGAATGTTATTTCTACGAATCTCGATCAAACGTCATGTATATATACCTAGGTGAATCAAAACGTTCTTAGAAGTGCATATATATAAAACCTTTTCGGGAGACGTTCGATATTCAAATTAAAGAGTGTTAATTACACAATATTTATGCCAACGGTCACTTGTTTTTGTCAGTTCGTTCACCCGCAATAGATTGTTTTGTGCAATGAGTTGTTAAAAACGCAAAATTATGGATAAAAGTGAGTTAGTGCGGTGATTAAATATCTCAGCTTGAAAAAAATGTCTACGCAAGAAATTTTTCCGAACATTCAGCAGACATTAGAGGGTGATGCTGTACCCTATTCTACGGTTGCGTACTGGGTAGCTGAATCTAAAAGAGGTAGATCAAGCTGTAAAGATGACCTGCGTTCTGGGTGGCCTTCAACCTCCGTTATGGAAGAAAATGACAAAAAGGTTGAGAATCTGGTTTTGGAAGACAGAAGAATAACTATAAAATATATATATCTAAGATCCTAAAGACATCTTTTGGTAGCATTCAATCCATTTTAATTGATCAAAAAAGCGTCGGCAAGATGCGTGCCACGAATGTTAACTGACGAAAACAAAAAGTGACGTTTGGAAATTTCCAAGCGTAATTTCGAAATGTTTCAGCGTGATTCGGGTAAATTTTGCCGTCGCCTTGTCACCAAAGGTGAAACGCGGGTCCACCATTTCGATCCTGAAACTAAGAGACAAAGGATGTCTTTGGACCATCCTCTCCATCCATTAAGAAATTTAAAATTGCTCCTACCGCTGGCATAGTTATGGCCTCGGTGTTTTGCGATAGTAAAGGAATCGTTTATATTAATTACATGCCAAAAGGCCAGACGATTACTGGACTCTATTATGCAAATTTATTTCCGTCGTGAAGAAAAACGTCGTGGAAAACTGTCGTTGGGCGTGTTGTTTCTTCACGATAACGCTCCCGCTCATCAATCGGTAATTGCGCAATCTGCTGTGTTGGCTTCAATCTCCTTGACCACGCACCATATTCTCCGGACTTAGCCCCAAAAGATTTTCACTTATTCTCAAAATTAAAAGAGGAAATTCGTGGAACTAAATTTCACGATAATGACTGCCGTAGAGCAGTTTTTCGAGACTCAAGAATGACAATTTTTCGCAAGGAATAAGGAAGTTAGAAACGCATTATTCTAAATACAGTAGAAAAATAAAATATTATGATTAAATTTTTTAATATTGATTCCAAGAACTATTTGATTCATCCTCGTATATACAATATATTGCACGCTTAATCCTTAATCAAACACTTTCCAAAATTTTGCAAATCGACTTTTTAATGGCATCTATTGTAAAACATGGAAATACGTGTAATAGCGCTAATTCTGATTTAAAATTAACAGAACATAAATATCCTCTAGGAAGGCATTATAAATTTAGTTAAAAGTGTTAAAGTTCACTTTTTTGGATAGTATCAATTTTATTGGATTGATTGAATTTGTTTAAAAACTATTTTGTAAGAGTCTGGTTAACATTTAAACCCGACTAATTAATCTGGCTTTTCTATTTTTCAATTCCTTAAACATCTAACTTAAAGATACAAAAATTTCAAATGTCTCAAAAAATTTTTAAAAAAAACATCCCCCTTTTATAAAATTGAAGGTGCCGCTGCGCTTCAACAAGACCTCGATTTTCTTATTTAGGGGTCTTTCAAGAACTATAATATTATAAAAATTCTCACACCTCAAGAACCTACCCTAAATTGTTCACCAGCTCTCGGACCATAATATACTGCCTTCACAAACACAAAAGCGGTACTAATTTCATGAAATAATAAAAACCATAACGTCCCGCTGCTGGGCTAAGACGTCCTCCTTTCTAGGGACAACGATATACATACCCACCGTTCTAGTCCAGGGCGATTTTACGGGTCTGAAACATCAATTATCTAGATGTGCAAGTTTCATCAGGATGTTTTCAATCACCGTCAGCACGTGGTAATTGTAATAATATACACACTTGACCAGAAGACTACTTAATTAGTGTAAGATTACCGGCTAAGATTCGAACTCACGACTCTTTTTCAATTGCAAGTTAGTGTCTTTCGGCTTTCATTAGGATAACAAGGAAACCACTTTCACATTATTTCTCAAAACACTGACAAAACAAAACACAAGTTAAAATAGGTACCACTCTAGCGTAGGAGGGCAGTATAATAATTAGTGATCTCTTTCACATTTATTAAGATGGCGTGTTGTATACCGAAACGAAAGCATTCCTAATACCTACTCTTAATTATCGTTATTAAGTCAACAGTATTACCCTTTGTAACCTGTTTCTGAAGTCACTCTAACCTAATTTGTACGGTACGCCACTATAAGAAGTTATATAAAAAACATGTTATTTACTTACTTATGAAGTTATTATTATCTTATTTTCCGTAAGGGCATTAAACTAACCGAAATGCTCGCAAAACATGCAAGGTGAAGTGGCAGTGGACTAGTAATAAATATCTCAAGGCCGGTCACTAAGACGTGTGTAAACTTGACAGTGACCTACTTAAAAGTTTAATTTGAATTAAAGATATTACCCTAACCTAAGTAGTTAGATACTTTAGCCTGAAATAAAACTATTACCCTAAACAAGTACAAAGTTTAACCTGAAAAAAATCCCTAGCGTAGTAAAAAGTACTAGTCATCCGTGGTCGAAATTCGACCATAATAATTAATTTAAATTATAAGTTTGAACATTATTAAGGTTCTGTTGTCAAAGACTATACTTCTATAATCACAGATTTCGCCAAGGCTACTTGTTAATTTGACTTTAACAATAAACAAAAGTATATATGCGTGTGTGTATCAAATACGTGGTAGTGTGTGTAATGTTTTTTTTATTGATTTAATGTATTTTTTATGATTAATTTAAAAAAATATTAGCATTCTGCACTCTTTCTCTTTATTATAAACTATAAGTGCGAAATTTCACTCCTCCGTCCGCGTAATTTTCGTAAAGACGGGTACAAAGTTTTTGCTTCACTTATTAATATTATATAACCTGAAATAAAACTATCGTATTATCCCAGAAGAATAAGGATATTGTACAAATTAACGGTGAAAGCCTACTCATTACCATTTACGATCATAATATATAAAAAAAATGTTAAAACGACAAATACTTACATATACTATCCTTCTACTATATTATTTCACACAAAAAATAGTCATACCTATTTATGTTTTCCGTGTGTACTACCTTACCGGCAAATTGCAAAATTAGTAGTCTCCAAAAAATACACCTCCCTAACCTCGGCTTTTGTTTATATTATGTTAAATGGAAAAGGTGAAGAAAGACTATTTATTGTAAGATTGTAATTTTGCGTATTTTAAGTCTCTGGTTATTTTTTATTCAATTTTATGTATGCCTAACGACGCCAAGCCAAATTATTTCATAGACTAATTCCTTTACCTACCAAGAAAATGATAATAATGTTACGAGCTACAGGACTCGAATTAAAAATGCCGTTGGAACCACTATAGAATTTATTAGAACTGTAAAAACACGTATAAAACAAATACAAATAAAACTGGATGCAATACCAGTTCACACTGCACGATTCAATACAATTCAACCGCGCAAAGTCCGTCGTTTATATCGCTAATCGAGAGTACTAGGAAACGTCTTACTAGCTTCGTAGTCGTCGCTTGACTGCCCCCGCCCCTCCATTCGGGCATCGTCTTATACTAACTACACAGTACAAAGAAATTGGAGGCGCACACTGGTTTCTAAGAAATATTAATTTGCACTCCTGCTAACGTCCATAAAGTCGAAAACAATAACAATAGGGATTAGTTCGACGCTAATGATGGTTATAAAAACAATAGCAATAGCATGTTACAAATTCAAAACACAAAGGATTCCCAAATTCGGGAGGACAATAAGCTGCGCTTACAATAGACTGTGCGGCTTATCTTTGACGGCATGTAACAATAACAACAACTCTCCATATTGTAATCTGATAATAAGGTCTTTGTTATCCGATGTGATAACGCCTGAAGAATTCCATAGGGCTTTTCGCCGCAAGAGGAATCTAAAAACTGTCGGAGCCGGTGGAATTCCCATAGAAGCCTGGAAGGCAATGGGTCCTCGTGGTGTGGGCATTTTAACAAATATTTTTAATAAAATACTCCTCACCGGAAACATCTCAGGCCAATTGAGACTGAGTGTTATCATCCCAGTCTTTAAAGATAGGGATCAGTGCAGCAATGCGAAAACTACCGCGGTATAAAGGTAATGTCCCACACCATGAAGCTCTTTGAGAGCACAGTCCACTTTCGGTCCGGCAGGAGTGCACCGTCTCAGAATGTCAATATGGGGTTCGCCCTGGACATGGAACCATGGACCTTGTTTTTGCCCTAAGGATCATCATGAAGAAATACAGGACGAAGTATAGGCCTCTGCATTTCCTGTTTTTGGATCTGCAGAAGGCCTTCGACTGTGTTCCTCGCGTGACAACGCCAAATTTTATTGCTTCTATATATTTGGTTACGCAGTTAGCGCATTTGATCCGAAACAGTGTGATGCCAAGTTGGAACTGGGGCTCACTGTTATCAGCAATACCAGTTGTCTAGTAAAAAAGCTCTAATCTTTTTTATGTAATCATCTAAATCCTTCGTAACTAGATGACGCCACAGGCATGTTCACTCGCTTTTTGACGTTTTATTATTTAAAACATTTTTAGATCAAATCAATCAAAGATTTAAAGTCCTAGTAGGTTTCCTGTTACATTTATAGAATGAAACAAAAGTGACAATTTTGCAATTACGACTCTATTATACAAGGCGATGGTCGATGTGTTAAATATAAAATAAACACTACATAAGGTCTTTGTCCAATGCACCGGTAAATTCATACCTGTTACTATATAGGTATAAATAACTACTAAGCATTGTATTATTTTAGGCCAAAAAACACAACGTAAAATCTACTTCGGTTGTCCCATCTCGAAACTTAGTAACTCACGCAAATGACATTATTTAAAATTCTTCTTACATAATGAATAAGTATGCGAACAAGATAATCAAAAACACAAATTGAGAATAGAAGATATTATAATAGAACTAGCATTTGCCTGCGATTTCGTCCACGGGACGTTGGACAGGTAACAAAGATTACAGTTCTTCAGCTAATATTTAAAATTAAAGGTTATTTCCAGCAAGATTTTTACTATGAACGTACATGAATCCCTTAAACTCCCGTAAAAACCCGGGATAAGTAAATGTTACTGAAGACATACACAACTATAACTGTTCTACTAAAGATGTCTAATAAATATCGAAACTGTCACATCAAGCAAATCTTAAAATCACGTCGTTTCGAAGCTAAAAATTCCCGGGAAATAATAAAATTCCCAGATTAGCCTGGTGCGCAAATTGTTATGTGGTACCAGTTAAGTTATGCCGTAATAGATGTAAAACAGCCAATTTTCATGCTATTTTTAGCCGAGTGATCGATTCCCAAAAAAATCCGAACAGGATATAATATACCGCAGCATTTGAAAACTTAAGCTTTCGTTTTAGTGTAATCGTATCAGAATCAGTCAATGTTTATGCACCCTAACTGAGTTATATCATTCCCGGGAAAAATCTCGCGGGATTCTCGAGACATAAATTTTCGCAGCATTTGTAAAAGAATGTAAGCTATCTTTTTAATGAAAATCGTGTGGGAATAAGCCAAATATGTGCCAACTAACAACTTTAAACTAATCCAAGGAAAATTCCCGCGAGAATTCCGGGATAGAGCGTACCGCAGATTTTAAGTCTAAGAATTTACTATCGATCAGCGAAAACCGCATAGAAATCGGCTCAGTAGTTCTTAGGTAAATTACGAACAAACATATTAAAAAAAAGCATCGTGTTCTCTATCGTACATATTGTCTATTCCAGATGTTTTTTAACTAGCTTCAATGTACAGACAGGACATTTTTTAGAATTTTATAATATTAAAAATATCATAAGACATATTAAAAAAATCTCAGTGCTAGAATACCGGAAAAAACGTGACTAAAATTTTGTCACTTACTAGGTTTTGGAATGGGGCTGCCAATTTTTTTGGTCTAAAATTAAAATACACTATTAACTATAACGCATTTTTATTACAGTATTTTATTGGCGTACAGAAAGCGGGTTAACGAATCTCTTGACGAAAAACGATCAACTTTGCCTATGGGGTTTTTGCAACACCAGATTCATGTCCGTCACCTAGCAGATAAAATGCAACCAAGTCGCTTACGTTGACACGGCCACGTTTTACGGAAACCGGCTAGCAACGTGGGCAACAAATCTACCCATGCGGTCACTGTCGGGTTCCGGTGGCTTAAAAAAATGATAATACGGGTACATTTTACTCAACCACATAGGACAAATTACTGCCCCCTTGCCCCTGCCCCGACTGTGAAACCGCAGTCAGGGTTGACACCTGATCCCAGCCGCGGTTAGCCCATGGCTGGGAGCTTTGGAGGAAGAGGCGTGCGGCAACAAGGGGCTCGGGTCAACTCCCTACGGGTTGTGTGACATTCTTACCTCCATAGGCAAAGACAATCCCGAATGTGTCTGATCGCAGCCCGGATCCGATTCCAACGACGTTGGCAATCCACGTGTTCACACGACATTGACGTACCCGCTTACTCATGGCTGCGACAACTCAACATCCAGTGACATGTGACGAGCGGCAAGAGGACGACCCTGACTCTCCTATGCTTGAGAGGTACCAAGTCTCCGCCACTACCCGGAAGACGATATCCCGAACGAGAGCAGGGGCGTCGAGCCATAGTTCGGCACAGACGAAGAATCAAGGGCTGAGTTGACCTGGATGACCTCCAACGCCTTGAGCAAACGGCCGCAGGCGAAACCTAGGGGAGAGTCCACCCGCACCTATAAGGGAGCGGAGTTCTTCCGCGTTTCCCATTCCCAGGGCGCAAAGCACTTTGCAGGATCAGAAAATTAATTTGTTATAATCTTGACCTGACCCTATCTTAGTTTTTTACTATTTTGTTTCTTACACCAAATGATAGACCATCATAATTCCATCGTTTTAAGATATATCAAGGTTGTAAAAATACAGATTGATAGAGAAAAAATTAATTAAATGGTATAAAAAATGCACTCAGGACTAAATGCACCTAAACACATTTAATATTTACTTCAGAAACATAGAGCTCCTTATTCAGTAAATATATTAATAATCTTCATAAATATTCACTGAAATTTGTGAAGATGATGATAATAAATTACTAGCAGACAATGTCCCTAAAGACATTTGATATTTGTCCCAAGAACATAGAGCTCCTTATTCAGTGAACTAATTCATCATCATTTTCACCAGTTCCCTGGCACTGGGGAGGATGATGAATAAATTACTACTATAAAGGTCATTTAAACATTAACATTCAAAAGAAAGGCATTATTATTATGAAGGTAAAATAAAATCAAGGATCTTGATTACAAAATCATTAATTATAATAATTTTAAGGCTACTAAAAACATTACAACATATCATCTGGCACCCAACTGGTATAACATATATATTATGAGAACTATGTGTATATTATTAACAAAATAAATATGCAATTTGCAACTTTATGGTGGGAAGATATTACCTTAGTATTGACTCACTTATTTTAAGATAATCATCAAATAATATAATTGTTTTACAAAAAATTCAGGGTTTATTAAAATTAGGGAATTATTAAAAGGTTTCTACTACCTTCTAGTTCCTAAGATAAAAATACAATAATAGATGATATACTAAAAGCCATATTCTAAAACTATTAGATTTATTTTTTGTTTCTTTTTTTATTATCAATTCTTTTTCTTAATTGGCAACAAACCTGGTACTACAAATGGCCATAGGTATCAGGGAATACTTTCCATCAGACAGGCCTGTTTCTCTACATCTATACTTAATATTATAAAGAGGAAAGGTTTTATTTTTGTATGTTTGTAATGAATAAACTCAAAAACTACTGGACCAATTTCAAAAATTCTTTCGCCATTAGAATGCTATATTATCCCTGACTAACATAAGACTATATTTACACATTTATCCCAAAATGTATAAAAAATAAATTTGCACAAGTGTGAAGCCGGGACGGCTGCTAGTTAAGCAATAAAATAAATAGTCAGCTGAAAAGGACTCTTAGTTGTGAAGAATGTTTCTATGTATGCATTGGTTTTTCTTACAAGATAAATTTTTTAATAAAATTTTAGTTCAATTGTGTCTTGAGATGATTAATTAATATAAAACATTTTGTACTGTAATACCTAACTATAGATGTGACTTAAGTTGTCTAAGACATTTAAACATTATCAAATAGTGTAATTTATTGCAAAAATCCTGTTTGTAATCTACGAAAATGGTCATCTAAGAAAAAACAGTATGGTAGAGCCATGCTGGAATTGTTATCTTGTATTTAGCTCTTGGGGCTGGCTCTGTCATATATCACATAAACGCAGAATATTGGTGTCAAACAGACTTGAACTAAATATGTTCCATGTGATGTGTGCGAGTTCTAATGGCCAGCTTACTCCTCCTCCCCCTAGCCCTGCTCCTTATTCCAATCCCATATCACATGCCCACTATCCCATATCACCTGCTTGATCCTTCTATGCCATTCTAAAGGCAGGCAATGCATTGGCTTTGTCATTAACGTTGCATACTTCTATAGGCGATAGTAACTATTTTCCATTAGCTAGGCTGTCTGCCAGGTTTCCAGCTTTACGTTAAAATGTAAAAAGAAACATTGATCTTCATTAATGGCAGGTAACTATATCTTACTTTTAATTTATTTGCCCTTAAATTTTGACATTACTTGTATGGAGCTTATTGTTGAATTTTAACCGATAGTATGGCAAATGGACGGTCAGTTAGATATAGGAACTCATCCCTTTAATCACAGACTGGCCTAAAAGTCAGGTTCAACAGGTCTAACAATGCCTCTCTGTATATGAAGGTTTTAGCTACGAGTATTTCGACAAGCAATAACTTAGCTGAATTCATGTAGTTATATTCACAAGTTACAACTAGATAAATTGTGCAAAGCCATATAAATACTACTTTTGTAATTGCTGGAGTATCGAAGATCGACTCATGGCCTAACTGATTTCACTACACAATATTGTAGCAGTGTATACAATACACCATACAATTCAATTTCAAATACATTTGTTACCAAACCACCGACAAAGTAGGGCCTTGTTAATCTGGACCACCACTTGTTCAGTGATCACATAGTAATTAGGATGGGAGGCAGCAGAAATTAAAAGCAGAAAAGTATAACAGACTTTTTCAAGAAGGATATTCTGTTATTATTAACTTCATTTCAAGTAGGAAGATTACATGTTTGAATTCTCAACATGTACATTTGCATTTACACATTTCTGTCTTGTTTGTCTCACTTGTCTTTACTTACTTTTCGATAATGAATGAAAGACCACAATACAACAAATTAAAATATTGTAGACCACAATCCAACACCTTGATAATATATGAAAGGACTTGTTATATGACTGTCCTGAATTATCTAGGCCCTACTATATACCTAAGTTATACTAATAATATCAGCCCCCTAGACACATTGTCAATGTATGGTATATTATGTGCTCACATGCCTAAAGTTACAGCTTAGGATTGATAATAGGTAATATGAAATAAGTATATTGTGTGTACTATATAAATAAATATAAGAAAAATGGTTCTTAAGGAAAATGACTTTGATGTAGTGACTGCTGGGCAGGCATGATAGTAGACTCATTCTTGTAGTATCTCACAATGCCTGAAATGCTTATTCTGCCATTCCACATGGCGACCATGGTTGTGGCTAAAATGTCACTATAAGTTGAGTGCAGAAGGTTTGCTCATGACCCCTCCAGCTTCCTATGACTGGGTCTGGGGCTTGTTTAAGTAGTACTAAGAACTAGAACCGTGACTTATGGTTGTAGGAAGCAGGAGTGGTTATCATTGGCAAACCTTCTGTGCATGACTTATAGTAACATCATTATTTTCAATCACACAGCCCTCACAACAACCCATGTCAAGAGGTGGGTCGAAGTGGGCTTTGGTCACAGAGCATTAATTCTCTCTATCGATTGACATTGAAAAAGGTGCAATTTTTAAATCAACCAATGACATTTGTAGATTTCGTTGTTAATTACATTAACACTCCATAATCTGTTCCACTAGAGTTTATCATTGTAACGCTTGTGGAACTTAGCTAATGTATAAAGGTTCCATTTTTGACAAAATAGTAAAAGAACCGTAAAAATGGATATTAAATATGTTTATATAAAACTAATAAAGTATCACTGCACTTCAAGTGAACTAGTAGATTATCATGATTAACAAGATTTTCTGCATGTTAACCAAAAAATTGTATATTATATGCTTTCTATTACAACTTTATGTATGTTTTTAGTTTTAGAATTTAAAAGTACTACTTTCTACAAATACAGCATAGAATAAGAATTAAATATTTTAGACATTAACAGTCTTATTCATAGAGAGTTAGAGTAAATTTGAATGCAAGAAGCTTTCAAATTTACTCTAACTGTCTATGAATAAGACTGTTAAAGTATATTTTATACCAAATACAATTAAGATAAACAAATAATTAATGAAATCAAGATGATGATGTCAGAGTTTAAAATTTCAAACATTATTAAGACACCTCTAAAAGCATTGTCTGTGAAAAATAATATAGAATCTAATCTGTGAATGGAACGCCTAGTGACAGGGACTATTTCGACACGGTTCCTAGATTGGGAAACCGAAAAGAAAGTTTCTATATTGCTACAATGTGGTAATATTTCATACTGATAATAAAAGGTTACCAACCTAAACAACATACGACGAACTTTAGCAGAGTGAAGATAAATGCATTGTAGAAATTCGCATCGTAGTAATTAGCGTCAGCGTCCGAGAGATCGACGTGGTCGACCGTAAAGTTGCTTAGCACTGACACTTCTTCCCCGCTCGTCACCGGCAACCCCAGACTGATTTTCAGGAACTCATCCACCACAAAGAGTGGTGGCACCCTCAGCAGCACCTCTACAAGGGCCAAAGCCTTTGATCTCAAAGACATTATTCATTTATGCTGCCCGTCAAACACAATAACACATACAATTTAGTCACTACTGCCAAAACCATTCATATAAACTTTAAAACGTTTCGGAGTTGTTATTTTTGCTTTATATTCTTTTTATTTTATTTTGTGTCACGTAATATATAAAATACGAACAGATACGAAAATAATGACTGAAATTTTTGCGACAATGAAAAATTGACATTACAAATTTCGATGTTGCCAAATTCAATAAAATATCATCCTGCCTGTAGTCGAGTTGTAGTAGTATTATCGTGGAAAAGGAATACCTACTATTCTTCCATGATATTATAATAATCACAAAATAAAAAGCCCGAAAGACTTATTTTTAATTTTAGTGTTGCTACGAAAGGGTTTACTGCATAACTCATTTCCATGTATCATCTATGCTCATTTCGATTCAGGAAAAAAACTATATACTTAATTATTCCAAATCCTTAGATTATTTATGTATTTATACTAAAGCAAATATTACATAATATAAACCATATAATAAATTTGTAAAGGTCGAATTTCTGTATAATGAAAAAAAATTATAAAAACAGAGTCAGGGGATCCCCCTGACTAAGAAATGAAATAGAACTAATTTAGATTTTTTCAAATTTTTGTTTCTCTGTTTGTACCGGCTAATCTCCGAAACGACTGGACCAATTTAAATGAAATTTTGTATGGTGGAAGCTTATATCCCTGGTCAACATATAGGATACTTTTGATCCCGAAAAATTAAGAGTTCCCGTGGGATAAACTTTCCACGCGGGCGAAGTCGCGGGCAGAAGCTAGTTGTATATAAATGTATTGAAAACAAAAACGATTGAAGTAATATACACTATACAGGTGAAATCATAAAAAAATTCAATAGATTGTGTTGCGTGATAAATGCATGCGGTTTCAAAATTGCAAATCAAATGACTAAAGTCGTATAATTTTAAATCGATTTCCTGTGTTAGCCGGTTAACGATTTGCAAGTTTCAATCCCTAAATATGTTGTAATAAGAATTGTGAAACTGGGCTTTTTATATTTTTTTTTGTGATTTTCTAAGTCTCTGTATGGAGGGTAGAGGTAAGGAGTACCATCTCTGTATATAAAGATGTGTCCATTGAAATACATTAAATTAGGGTGGCGCCACTTTGGTATCAGGGCGAATTTTTTAACTCGGCATACTTCGATTCGTCTACAACAGCTACATTCATACCATACCCTTTGTCTACGTCAGCGCCATTGTGGACGGTCAGATGAGATGATTCTCCTTACCTCTACCCTCCATAGTATTTGCCATAATGGTAGGCAAAGGCATCTTAGTCAATACAGCCAATTCTGTTATATTTAATATTAGTGTTTGTATAGCTCAGCTGATTGTAGGTCTTCAACTGACATCATTCAACGGAGTTCTTGTGAAAACTCAAAAGCAACATTTGACTACACAGTTCACGTTACTCACAAAAACACATAATTACCACTAAAAATTATCAATATCTATCAACTATTGTTAATTTTAGAGTAATTTTACCCATTTTTAGAAAGTAAAATAACACAGTACAACGTTTCCTTACAGTTCCCACCAAAAACTTTGTGGTCGAGTTGATTGTCAATATTGTAGTTATAATTGCAACAATGTCAGGCTAAAGCACTTAGTTCACACAGCCTTGTTTAATCCATGTGACAGATTAATATAATAAGTTATTCTTATGGTACACCACAACACAAACGTACATTCATTAAATGTCACACACAATAACAAACTAACAAACAAGCGTGTACTCTTAACTTCTTCTTAAATTTAATTGTAAAAAAGGCTATGGAACTATAGAGTCTGTAGAGTTAATAAAAAAAATGTGACAATGTTACCAACTGCACAGTAATTATAGTAAAAACACCATAATCAGCGTAGATCTTCCACTTACCGTAGCATTATAACACTAAAAAAAATTAACGTTGTGGTATTTGCGTTCTATTCTAATGACAACACTGTTTCATGCGTACTGCGCACATCATAATTTTCGAGAATGCCCCTAATAGTGCGGTCACAGTTTGAAATTCTATGTATTTGAATTTAGCTGAATAGTAAGAACTAGTTAATTATTAAACATTATTATTATATTATCAAACAAGTCATTAATATGTAACAATACAAATAAGCGAATATCTGATCAGTGAAGTCATGAAAGATTGAAAATGGTGGCTAGTGTTGCGCAGACTTACTAGATTTAAATTTTAAAAAATAATTTAGGGTACTTAATAATAATAATTTATTTATTACAAGATAACATAGTTAAACATATACGCAGATAAACACACAAATAAACACGCACATTAATGTTATTAGTAATATTACTGATTTCATAAAATTGAAATGAAAATTTTAATGACATATTATTATTATTATTACTACCAAAGGATTAGTTTAAGTCACATTCCAAAAATGGTGTAGTATCCTATCCAACCATATTTCAAAAAATTATAAATTATCACATAAGTTCAGAAAATGTAGTGTTTAAAAAAAATTTCTACCATCTGCAAGATTTGAGAGTTGGCAACACTGGACTAACACCAAACAACGGAGTTCTTGTGACAGCTCGAAAAGCCACCCATCACTAATACAAAGTTCACATAATTATTAGTTGAAATAAATCAATATCCTTCAACTAATTAATATTTTATAGTAATAATAACATATAATTATAATGGATTTTTATTGGTACAGAAAAGAAAATAATGACTGCAATTTTTGTGACAATAAAAGAAATTGGCCTTTCAAATTTCGTTGTTGCCAAACTGAATAAAAATGTTACTCTGCTCTGTGGTCGAGTTGGTTGGGCTACGTTTCAGATAAGGCTCACAACGACCATGTTCACGACCGCGATTTTTCCCGTTCCACTTGTTTGCGAGCGTTACAAACACAAACTCTAGTGGAACGGAAGCGTTGAAGTCATTAATGGCAAAATACACAAATGGCTAACGCCTTAGACTATATACTATAGGTTTATAGTCTAAGGTCAACGCACACTTCGACCCACCTCTTGACATGGGTCGTTGTGAGCGCAGTGTGATTGAAAATAATGACGTCATTAGGACGTTTTCACCACTACTATAACGCTATGTGAAACAGCTGACAGAGCATTTTGGGCGTTGTGAGCTTCTAGAGGATCGCGCCTATAGTCTTCTATAATATTATAAAATTCTAAACACGCCGTGTCTGTACATTAAAGTTATTTAAATAAAAACATTGGAATAGACTATTTAAACAACGGAGAACACGATGCAATTATTTTTAGATTTCTTGTCTGTTTGTTTGTTCGGGATTCACGTAAAAACTACTGGGCCGTTTTCGATGCGGCTTTCGTTGATCGACCGCAAATTCTTAGACTTGAAATCTAGGCTACTTTTTATATTAGGAATCCCGCTGGAGTTTAATTGGGAATGATTTAATAAAATAGCCAAATAAAAAAAATCGCATTCCAATGTGATTGTTTCAATAATATCCCTGAAGTCGTTTTTGAGATTGAAATATTTTCGGTTAAATAGGTACTTTTTATACATTATTTACTTATTTTTTTGCGACTAGTACACGTGATTAAAAGTACATACGTACTTTTAATGGTTTTAAGAACGTATTTTTTTTAATTTGGTTTTTTATGTTATTTAAAAACGTTGAAATAGAAATCATATAAAATTCCGCGCTTAAAACCGTTAAAAGGTAATTTTAGTTAAGCTTTTTATATGATTCCGTAGGTTTTTTGCAGACCACTTTATTATGTGTGCACTGCCACCTATTTGCCAGATTACCATAGTCCGTAATCTTAATTTAATATTATAAAGGTGGTGCTTCATCTGCGTTAGTGTTAAAGATTTAAGCTGTATCGCGCAGATATGGTGATGGGTATAATGCGTTATTTGAGATGCGACATTGTTTACGACGTTATTTTTTTACGCTTTAAACAAAACGCATTTGTCCACAGCCTAAATCTTTAACACTAACGCACAGGGCGTCTTAACTCTTATGTTGGGAACTTTCTGTTTTATAAACATTCCTTACATTGGGAAAACAAAATTCCCGCGCTGTCAAATTTTTATCTATCAAATAAATTCCGATTATTCAAAAACTACTAAACAGATTTACTTGAATTAAAAAGTAATAGATTCTGTGATAATTGATTATTATATTGGATACAAATCCAATAAAACTATAATAACAGCCCATAAATGACCCAGTGTTGAGCTCAGGCCTCCCATTATAGGGGAACGGGCAGTAGTATACCCGCTACGCTTTCCAAGGCAACTTGGCAGGTTTAATACATCGGTTATCTCGATGTGCAGGTTGCATCACGATGTTTTCCTTCACCGTTGTTAGCACGTGGTAATTGTAACAATATGTACATTAGGTCAGAACACTGCCTAAGTGGTGCATGCGTTCCGGCCAGGATCGAACCCGCGCCCTTTGAATTTGGGACGCGTACATTAGCCGTTACGCTACCACGACTTTTTCGACTAAAAGGTTTCAAATTCTCATAAAAAAAGCACACATTCGGTAAAAAACTCAAGTGTTCATCTAAAGATTAAAAAAAGGTATAAGTTTTTTTTAAATAATATGTTATATCTTATATGTATGCCCGGTGTTGAAAAAATAGCTAAAACAACTAATATGTAGTTTTATTACTGTAATTCAATATAAACACTATAAATTAATTTAATTCAAAGAGTTTCAAACCATATTGGACGTCGGGGTGAGAAAGTAATTTACCATACTAGTAAGAAAAAAGTGACAGTAGTTTGGGACCAATAATTTATCTTTAGATATTTTTCCCTTTTTGACTGAATGAATGAATGAAAACTCTTTATTGTTCACCATGAACTTAAATCTAGACAATTGAATATGGATACATTTGCATTAGAACAATGGGTGGGCCCTATCGCTTATATTATAGTGATCTCTTGGGAACCCAGTGTCTAAGGAGATTTTAAAGGAAATTTCAATATACGATTTTTGGTGGTGTACTATTAAAAATAAAAGAAAATAAAAATAAACTATGTACTACATACTTATATATACTGTATATATACATATATAATTAGATATACGATGATATTATAAATTGCATATATGTACCTATATAGATTCGAGCAATAGATACATTCATTTAATGCAAGAATTTTTATTTAGTTAAAGGTTTTATATAGTATAGTTTGTAGTTTATTTTTAGGTTTATATTTATTGCACTTTTATTAGTAAGACAATATTAGTGAAACAATATTGTAGTCAATAAGTTTCAATATTACTCCATCTTGTTCATCTTGTTTTCAGTGATCAAGTTGAGAGGATGGTAAGTAATTTTCAGAACTAGCAGGATACGTTATTTTTTATTGCTGAAGCACACAGCAGACAGGCTGACGACCTAATGCGATGGAAAGTGGTCACCGTCGTTTATGGACATCAACAACACCAGAGGTGCTGTCAATGTACTGCCGGCCACGAAGGGGAAACTGGAAACTGAGGGTTTACACTCAAACGCCTTTCCTCCCTGGTTTTCGTTTTAGAACATTGTTTGCTGGTTTTAAGTAATTAAATTTTCCGTTGTATGTTCCATTTATTTTTGTTGTTGCGGAGGTTACCCGTGAAATGATTAGGTTTTGTGGCTAATAAATTTGTTTAATAGTAAAATGAAAAACATAATTTAAGCAGACAGAGAATATAATTTTAATGTGACAAGTAAACGTCAAATCATAAGAAAAATATATCTAAAAAGTTAGAAAAGACTATATTATTGTAGTTGGAAAGAAATCTTTGTTCTTTCTTATTATTTAGTTAGGTTTATGGCTAGGCAGCTAGGCCTGTAAGCCAGATCTTAGATTATAAAATGTAGTTTCTTCATTTTCTTAAGCCTATGTGTAGCACAGCTGAACTGTAGGTTATCAGCTGGTGCCATTCAACGGAGTTCTTGTGACAACTCAAAAGGCCACATTTGACTATACAGTTCACATTTCTCACAAAACACATAATTACTATTCAAAAACTATCAATGTCCTACAACTATTGTTCATTTTAGAGTAATTTTAGACATTATTAGAAAATAAAACTGCAAAGCACAACATCTCCTTTGAGTTCCCGCCAAAAACTCCTTGTTCTTTCGTCTATTTAAAATTTCATTGACTCTTTTCGGGCTGGTCGGATATAAACGAACGATGAAAGGCGTTTGAGAATAAGTATGTTGTTGGCGGCATACTTTAGACCAGGGATGGTAATCATCCAGTCGGGCAAATGCCCTACCACCTGGCTAAGTATTACGTAAGGTAAGTTCATATTATTTGTATGTCTCAGAGACCACGGGCCATGAGAATGGTCCGGACTCTTGCGAGGGCTTGCGTGGGGCCATGGGAAGGCCAACACCAGGGGCGTAGCTACCACGGTATCAACCGTATCAATGATACAGGGCCCCCAGGCTACAGGGGCCACGAAAGTGTGTAAGCAAAAATTCTTAAAATGTTATCCACAATCTTTTATACATTAATAACATTTTTGAAAACAACTGCTGGGCTAACAGAAACAGCTATCAGACTTCTCATTATTATCTATAGAGGCAGAAAATCTAGAAAAACTGAAATCGTCTTCAACTACATATAGATGATTTGATAAATAAGTTTGCCGATAAAAAGGCGAGAAAACTGTACGTTTGATTTGAATTGTTTGTCTCACTTAGCTCCTATGAGGAGTAAGTATAAATAATAACTTATATTCAGTGTATAATTATTTTAATTCAATTCGAGCATTTTTTGTCTCTTTTATAAAAAAAAACTTTACCCTTCCTTTGGGCCTCCTCAATACATTTTGATACAGGGCCCGTCTAAGGCAAGCTACGCCACTGGCCAACACGTAGAGGCCCCTTGACAAATTTAATGTAAATGAGGCGTGACACTGACCTGCGATTGTTCTTGCCTACATCATTTAGAAATCCACCCAAGGACAAGCCCTGGTAAGTGCAGGACTATTGTAGTGAATAAAAACAAAAGGTATCGGGTTATTGGAATGAACTGTTAGTGGAGTTACAGATTGGGGACTATGGCGTCTGCCTGTCGTAATGTTCAAGCACTAAGTGCATTATTAATAGGTTGGGGAAAAAGTCTTTTCGCATATAGTATGTATGAACTTGTAATAAGATCTCTTTGGCTATACCATTTGAATCTGACTGGTTTTGGTATCATTAAAAAGTTTTAATTTTAAAGAAGACAATTCCAAATTCAAATTAGGAAACTGTGATTTTCATTTGGTTTTCTTATTGTTAAAATGAGTGAATCTAATGAAGAAACTCGATACATTTTAAATTTTACTACAAAAAAGTTAAAAATGCAACACAAGCCGCGACAAAAATTGTGATGTTTATATACCTAATGCAGTATCTGTGAGAGTAGCGCAAATTTGGTTTAAGCGTTTTCAATCCAGAAATTTTGATATCAAAGATGCACGTCGCTCTGGTCGCCCTGTTACGGACAAAATTGATGCCATTTTTGAAAAAGTGGAGCAAGATCGGCATATTAGTAGCTACGATGTAGCTGGAGACCTGGGAATTGACCGCAAAATAGTTTTGGTGCATTTGAAAAAAGCTGGGTACACAAAAAAGCTCGATATTTGGGAGCCTCATGAGCTCACTGAAAGAAACCTAATGAGCCGTGTACTCATTTGTGATTCTTTATTACGACGTAATGAAACCGAACCATTTTTGAAGAAGCTGATAACTGGTGATGAAATGTGGATCATGTACGACAAGAACATGCGAAAAAGATCGTGCTCAAAGGCCGGTCAGGCTTCACAGACTGTGGCGAAACCCGGGTTAACTCGCAACAAGGTGATGCTGTGTGTATGGTGGGATTGGAAGAGCATTATTCATTATGAGCTGTTACCGCCAGGCAGGACCATCGACTCTGAATTGTACTGCGAACAACTGATGAGATTAAAGCAAAACATTGAGAGAAAGCGGCCGGAATTAGTCAACAGAAGGGGTGTGGTTTTTCACCACGATAACGCTAACCCTCACACATCTTTAGCCACTCAGCAAAAATTACGAGAGTTTGGCTGGGAGATGTTAATGCATCCGCCGTATAGTCCTGACCTTGCACCTTCAGATTTTCACCTGTTTCGGTCTCTGCAGAATTCCTTAGGCAGTGTCTGGTTAACATCACGAGAGGACTGCCAAAACCACTTGTCGCAGTTTTTTGATCAGAAGCCCCAACATTTTTATAGCAATGGGATCACGTCCCTACCTACAAGATGGCAAAAAGTTATCCAACAAAATGGCACTTACATACTTTAGTTAAATGTAAATAAACTTTATAAAAAACCTTTTGAATTTTTATATAAAATGCGAAGAAACTTTTTCCCCAACCTAATATTATAATGTTTCTGTAAAATAAGGTCGTCGGCTTGCCCTAAGTCCCTGCGCCCGGGTGCTACACACCCCTTGCACCCCCGGGTAAAGACGGTCCTGTTGACGCCGATGAAGCTCCAGCATAAACGAAAATGTGAGATTATTTGTCATGCTTTCACGCCATAATTAAAAAATACAATTTCCTGCCGGGGGGCCTGTCGTAAAAGGCGACAAAACAACCCACAGCTAGGTGGCAGGGTATTTGGTCGACTGGATGGCCACCATCCTTGGTCTAAAGTATGTCGCCATAACAATATTGAGTTGTGTTCCGGCATTAGTGGCCAGGCTCCAGTCTCCCTTTAGAGAGCGGTAGCACCTTCGTAACACCTTCTTTGTGACAAAAGTCCACAGGTGATGGGAACCGCTTCCCATCAGGTGGAATCCCTGTCTGCTGAAATTAATGCAATCAAAAAAACTCAATCGATCGTCATGAAAATTTTCATACACTTTGTCAGGGGTACAGAAAAAGACATAAGATATCTTTCATCCAGGTAAATAGTACTGTTCCTGGGGAATAGAAAAAAAACCTGAATTGATTGACAAAATCTACTTTCTTCCGAGCCGATAATTTTCAAGGTTTTCTCTCGATTTCCCTGAGAACCACTTGTCAGATCTTAATATAGTGACTATGGAACCAATTTGGTAGTATCCATTTAATTATTTTTTAAAATCGGTCCATAATTGACGGAGTAATCGCGTAACAAATATACAAAAAAACATGCAGGTGAACTTTTCCCTTTTTAAAGTCGGTTAAAAAGGACACCGCGAACTATTATCCTAACAGAGCAAAGCCGTCGGCAGGGGCTAGTTTATTAATAACATTAGTAGTGTGGGTGTACAGGACTCTAGACAAATATAACAAAAGCTCCGTATTTCACCGCGGAACTTAGTGGAAGCTACTGGTGTATGTCGAATCGATACCGAGTCATGCGACTTCTATGGCTTCGTTATACCTATTCTACAGATGTTATAGATATGAAATTTCGTATCTAGTTATGGATACGGACATATTATAATCACATTTATTTATGTATAGTAGAGCCATTCTGGAATACCACGCTCTTACAGAATATCGGCGTGAAACGTATAGCTTTGAGCTAATTGTGTTATTTCGTGCGATGAGGACGTGACGTTTCTCTATGAGGAGAGTTCCAACTAAGCCAATCCCAATCGAGAAGCCTTCATCGTCTGTACTAAGTGTGCTGTCAGCGCACACAACATGCACGATCTGGACGACGCCGGGGGCTAAATCCCCCGGCAATGGAAGAGGCCTCGTGAGGGAGGCCCACGCCTGCCAGGGCACGCGGAGCCGGGAATCCCAATTACTCGTAGCCCTGGCATAAGGCGCAGGACGGAACACCCGGGGGTTTTAGTGGGTATCCCTAACTGGGGAGTGGCAATAGCGTGGCGCCAGTTCTGACTGGGCGCGCTAGTGCAACCTCCGATTTGGCGAATCCCACACACGGGTCGCTAATTATCCCCCCAGGCTTCTGTGCCTGTCGCGGCTTAGTCCTCAAACGGATTTCCCATGGCCAAATAAAAAAAGCAGGTATAAACTTTATGCTTATAACTGCAGGTATAAAGCAGGTTTAACCATATAACAAGTGCAGTACGAATTGACGTTTGACCGAGTCTGCCTTAGTCTCTTCTAGGATTGAATAGGCAAAGCCCGAAACACAGTATTTTACATTCGACGTTTGACTAAAATACTTTAGTCAAAGACCGAAATTGGAATTTATTTCGGGTTTTGTCGAAAGGCCTTGGTCAAACGTAGGATAAACCAGTCATTCCGGAAAGAGACTGCAGAGTGACCTTTGACTATAATATATATTATAAACATGCGTCCACAACCCAATGGCTTAGTGAAATTAACACGTCTCTGAAGCTACTGATAGAATAATAGAATAGAATATGCTCTATTGCATAACATTGCACAGCACACACCCACGCACACACCCAGACACACACACACACACACACACACACACACACACACACACACACACACACACACACACACACACACACACACACACACACAGTTATTATACAGTTTAAGAATTATAAGTACAGAATACAATAGGCAATTCAAGACAACCTTAGGATGGATTGAATATTAATACTTGTAATATTCGTAATATGAATTTGCAAGTGATTACGCGCGGGAAAGCCGCCGGGAGTTCCGCTTCCTGTCCCGCACGGCCTCCTCTTTAGCGACCTATTATTTATTACCTTACTGTAGACTAGCGTGCCTGGCAGACGTTGTCCGTCCTGCCTTCAAACAATAAACATCTAGAACCCGATTTCAGCGCCACCTACCGGGTTTTAACATCATTGAACCTAAATAAACCATCCACTCTATACACATAAAATTTCATCAAAATCCTGGAACCCGATTCCAGACACAAGTATTTTGTTTAGATTGACATTTTTACATTTGTAATAACTTTTGAATGGAATGTCCGTTTTGAATAATTAAAAAAATAATTTACAGGCATTGAAACAGTGTTGAATACGAAATGATTTATTTGGATAAGGATCAATACAAAGGTATAGATGGACATATGGTATCGCGATGTTTTTTGTAGATATTCATATGTTATCTAATATTGTAGAACATTTTTTTGTTCTATCATCAATAGTTTGCACAGCGCATGCGATGAAAGACATTTATGGCTAATTTTTTACACCTTGGGTTACATTATTGATGTTTTAGGAGGGATCCCTATTTTTTCTAGTAATAAATATAGCCTATGTTACTCAGGGATAATGTAGCATTCGAATGGTGAAAGAATTTTTGAAATCGGTGCCGTAGTTTTTGAGTTTATTCATTGCAAAAATTCAAATCTTTCCTCTTTATAATATTACAATATAGATAGAAGAGATGTCGTTCCATCCGAAAATATAGGTAATAATATTTTATTTACAAAACCATGTCATCTGCATCAAACATATAATTTTCACACATAAACACGTACTTAAACTGTGTTTAGCACAATAGAAAATATTACTTATTAATAATTACCATAATATCCATTGCTCGTCTTTTTGCGTCAGTGTTACAAGTCGTAGATTCACACGTAAGTCTCGATTTTTGAAATTATTTTTTTCTTCCGATTCCCTCTTCGCAGCACTTTGAATAGTATTTATTACACATTCTCTAATTAAAAACATTTGAAAGCTATTTGTATTCACGATCTATCCAAATGGACTCGCTCGCGCATTACCACATTTTTGTAGATATAAGTAAATTGCCAGAATTTTCTACGACAGATCCCGAGTCCTGCGACTAAACAGGAAGAAAATATCCATAAAAGTTAGATAAATATATTTCACAGTATTTTTGTCAACAAAGTGTACGTAGTCTTTTTGTTGTTGGTATACAGTAGAGAAGTTAATGATCCATCTAATGATAAGTTACTATCGTCGCTTCTAGACATTTACAACATCAGAGTTGTTAGCAACGTGTTACTGGCCTGAATTGAACAATCTTATTATTATATTAAAAAGTGTTTGGATATTTTAGTTGTTACCTTGCAACACCAACGGTGGAGCGTGCCAAAGCGCGCCAATCCGCAAGCCACGCGACCGGCATGCGCCATGTCCCGCCATAATAATTAAGCGCAAATCAGTCGTAAGTATCTCTTAAAAGATAAGTGAATCTGTAAAATATTAAATTACAATCATTTCTATCTTTTATTTACGTTTACGATTGGGTCGTATCACTTTACTCTGGTCGATTAGTGGATTGTTATTGTTGCTTGGGAAGTAATGGGAATAATGTTGTTGGTTTTGCAAATTGACTGGTATCACCGCTTTGCAAGGATTGGTTCGATAAAAGGGTTGTTTTATTAATAATTGTTTATTTCATTTTTATTTAGACGTTTCGGCCACTTTCAGTAGCCGTGACCAGTGGTCTTCGTCTTCCGTGGTCACTGACCACGGAAGTCGAAGATGTCAAGTGTCAATGAATAATGTTAAAGTTATTATTTAACCTACTTCCAACTGGTTCAGTTTAATTTTGATTTTTATTTATGGTTATTATTTACTCTATGGGAGTTGAAATTAACAATTTGGAGTTAGATAATAATTAAATAATAGTTAAGTTATAACTTTAACATTACTCATTGACGTTTAATATCTATGTATTCTCCTGATCACAGCTACTGAAGTGGCCGAAACGTCCAAATAAAAATAAAATAAATAAAATGACGCGCTTAAAACCATTAAAACGTAGTTTGATACTAATCGAAAAAACTTTAAAAAACAAAATAATTGTTTATTTTAGGCCTCTGTAGTTGAGTGGGCCGTCTGCCGGCCTAGCGCTGAAGCGCTGAGGTTTAGGGTTCGATTTTTGGTATGGTAAACGTTGCTGGATTTCACGTGTGGTAACTTGGAGTTTACGAAAGAAATCAGAATTTTTAACCGGCTTCAAAAAGGTGGTGGTTCTCAATTCGACTGTGTGTTTTTTTTGTATATTTGTTACGTGATTTCTCCGCAAATTCTGAACCGGATTTGTGTGTGTATGCACTATGCTATATGCAGATACCATTATGGTGCTCTATTTATTTATACATATATATATATATATATATATACATATATATATAT
Organism: Dendrolimus houi; assembly: GCA_039645545.1. Classification (NCBI taxonomy): domain Eukaryota; kingdom Metazoa; phylum Arthropoda; class Insecta; order Lepidoptera; family Lasiocampidae; genus Dendrolimus; species Dendrolimus houi. The sequence goes on along the minus strand of CM077139.1, from coordinate 4,088,806 downwards.
GCAACACCAGCAGCCGGAAGTCCCACATACCCCTTGGTGGCATCCCCGGGGCCTGAGGATATACGCAAATGTATTTCCCCAGCGTTGACAAAAAAAAAAAGGTCCGACTACTTGGCACGTATATAAGTTTCATAATTCGTATATTTCTGTTAGTGACCAAATCAACAATCTCCGCGTAATCATCGACAAGGAACTGTGTTGGCGACCCCACATTATCGAGTTAAGTCGCAGGATCTTTGCATCCTACGCCTCACTCAGAAGACTAAAAAAAATTCTTCCAACCGCCACTAAGATTTCGCTTGTTCAAGCAATTTTACTACCCATCCTTGACAATTTGGGTAATATTAAGATAACAGGATGCCTGTTATCTTAATATTACCCAAAAGCAACTTATCAAACTTGAGCGTCTTCAAAATGTTTATATTAGATTCATATTTGCATTAAACAAATATGACCACATTTCTGAATACCGCAAAAAACTCAAGTGGCTGCCAATCTTACTTCGCCGGAATGCTCATCTTCTACATTTATTATATCGTACACTATTATACCCTACACTCCTCCTTACCTTAAGGAATGTTTCAACTTCCTTCATACATCACACACCTTCGATTTGCGCTCCTCTAATAACCCCCTGTTAAAGGCACCTGCACATTCTTCAACATTTTACTCCAAATCCTTTGCTGTGCAGGCTGTTCGCCTTTGGAACTCTTTACCCGTAGATGTCAGAAAAGCTAAATCACTTGCCATATTTAAAAAATCTGTCAAGAACCATTACCTTAGTTTATAATAAAATATTTATTTTTCTATTTTTCTTAACTTAGCTGTTTACTATCCACATTGTGCTGTTCTTCCTTTTTTTATTTTTTTACTTCTTTTTAATTTAATTATACCTAGACATAAGTTGTTAAAAGTATCCTCTCAGTCAGGTTGCCTGTAAGCGATAAGGCCGACTTTTGTTTTGCCTTTAAATTATTGTAATCATTTATTCTGTAATTGTTTATTTGGTGAACAATAAAGTGTTTTTCTCTATAAGTTAGGCCACTGTTTTATTGCCATAATTGCAATAAAACAGTGCTTTTTACAAGGTGCAAAACGCACACAAGTGAAACAAAAAACAGCTCAATTGATCAAAATAAAAATAATTGCACCACATTTTTTTATTTCACCCTATTAAATCCCTGTTCATCTCATAAACAAATTTACATTACCTGTAAAATGCAAACTTTAATGTTCTACATCAACAAATTTAGGTTTGCTGTTACGAGTGGCATTATTATCTTCATCAAATATAAAATCTGATTCATCAATTCAGGGGTGAGATTTAGTTTCATACAAATCCGTCGGCATAATTATCTTTGTCCCACTTGTGTCTTTTTTAGCCGTAGGGTAAATACAGGTGGTTTGACCCTTTATTGACATTGGTGTTTGGCAAATTGATTTGTTTGGGGTAATAAAGTTGTTGATGGATATAATTGAAGATGCTATCTCTACTTTTGTTGATAACTTCATTGAGACTGTCGTGGGAAATGAACACTACCAGTGCCGTAAATAGCCTTTTATGCGCTCTATGTGAGCTTCTATAACTGCGCCCTTGTTTTTTTAGATATTATAGTTACCCTAGCTAGAGCAATGCTATGTTTAGGCCTACTTTATTTCATTCAGGGTTATAAAATAACGCACAAGGACCTTGGTGGACCAATTATCTAATATTTTGAAAGAAAATTCTATTTTTTTAAAGAACAAGAACACAAATACGCTCGTGCGCTGACAAAAAATATGAGCGCGATGTTTGTCTAATTTAACAGACATATTTCATGATACTGGCATGTAGGTACGTATGTGTTGGAATCGAGCACTAAGGGGGCAGCGGGAACTTATCAGGAACAAACCGAACAAATAATAGTCCTGCCTGGTCTGGCCATTCTTGCGCCCCCCTGAGTCTACGCCCTGTACCTGGGCACCGGCGGCACCGCCCTATTTACGGCACTGAACACTACTGGTTGTTTTATTGTGCTAGGTACAGATCTACACCAATAAACACGACACTGAGTAGCTTTGCATAGAAACCTATTTTTATGATTCCGTAGACAAATCTTAAAATGGGACCCACCCTTAGTGCGCGTGTACAGGATATCGTTACTGCACCTTTTAATATATAGACCTAGTTTTGCCATAAATATTACAACATTACAAATATATTTTTCTATTGCAATTAACATTTATAAGTTTTACAGTGTGTTATTTTAATACATAAATATAAAATAATTGAAAATATATAAAAGCTTATTCGAAGTTGTCTCCATTGGCTGCAATACAGTCCTTTAAACGTTGAGGCCAGTTATCAATAGAAGCAGGCACTCTTTTCATGGGAAAATTCTTCACTGCCAATCGTATGGATTGTTTTAGGGACTCCAAATTATCATGGCGTTTAGAGCAAGCCGTACTCTCTAAAATTGACCATAAATCATAATCTAGCAGAATAAGATCGGGCCTAGACGACGGCCAGTCTTCAGCTCTGATGAGCTTTTCAATCTTATCCCGCCGTCTCCCTTCCATCATCGGACAACCAGATGCACTGGCATGCGGCACTGCTATATGGTGGACATACCACCTATACCTACGAACAAAGCGCTTTGAGTCCACCTTCATTATGCGCAACGTAAAAGAGTGGAACGTAGACCATATCTCCGCTCAAAATCGAGCGAGATAATGGTCAAACGCGAAATTATACAGTAAAAAAAAATATCTAAATTGATTATGGTAATCGATACCTTATTTTATTTGTGACCTTATTTTTAAGATTTTTCTTTCGTCTTTCAGATAGAATTCAGGTCTGATGCTTTCCATTTTGTAATAAAAAATAACGCTTTTTTAAAGCCACATTTTAACTCATAGCAAATTCTTTGTCCCAAAAATCCGGTTCGTAAGATATAGGAACGGGCCAATAGATACTATTGGCCCGTTCCTATATTTTACGATATATATGTATGTATTTGAAAAGTGTTAAAAACTTTATTAGCCTAATCCACTACCGCTATGCAGTTAGGGTTGCCAGCACCACACGATTATGTTACCGGACGGAACGAGGCGACATCCGATACCTTCATTTCCGGACGATCGGCTTTCCGACAGGTGAACGATCGATGGAACCCGCAACACGGGCAGACCAGCAGGCGCTAATTTTTGGAATCAATTGAAAGGTAAATAATTTGGTAAGTATAGGTTATTACGCTATATAAGTAGAATAGTTCACGTACTTCTTAGGGTGGAGTTTCATCTGCGATAATGTTACAGATATAGGCCGTTTTATGCTGGGGTTTCATCTGAGTTAATGTTAAATATTTAGGCTGTGAACGAATGCGTCTCATTTACAGCGTTAAAAAATAACGTCATTAACGCATAGCTACAGACGTTATCTGTTAAAATTTAACGTCATTAACAATTTCGCATGTCAAATTGTGGGTAACACCCATCGCCAGATCTAATTGAAACGGCTTATACCTTTTAACTTTAACCCAGATGAAGCCGCGTCGTCACGATAAGTATATTCGTTAACGGCGTTATTTCTTACCGCTTTAAATATGACGCATTCGGCCACATGTTAAATCAATAAATATTACTTATATCAGATGAAGCTGTACCTTTACAAGGTCAATACAACAGACCATAAATGTACCACGGCTGGCTATTCCGATTATATAGGATAAATCATGCCTGCTAGAAGCATGCACTGTGGGGCGCTATAGCCCACGGGTATTATGCTGGTTCAGTAATTGTGGACTGTATGGGAGAGATATGACCTAGGTCCCTGCACTAGAAAAGCAGAAGCTCCACCAACCTTGAGATCCGCCCTTTTCTGGCTCGGTTTAGGTTGCACTCGGGAACAGCGCACGGCACTATGTTTCACTTGAGAGCTACCACTGCACACAGATTAGGTCTTTGAAAGTTATTGATTGGCACGGCCAGAAATTATAATTATTTAAATTTTATAAAACAGGTGAGCGCACGGCGCGATGTTGTTCTCAAAGCGTTGACAGTAGTCCAAAAAAATGGCTGCCCTTACTCCGCTGTGCATCGGCCGTCACCTCACATAGAAAGAGGGTAGATAGCAAAATTCATGTAGCGATGTTCTACCTACTTCACTAGGCAAGGACCGAACATGCACCATGCAATTTTTCAACCCATAAACTTATTTATTCGTAACTACTTATATATTACACGTCAGGGTTATATATTTATTATTTGTATATTTTCAATTATTCAAGTTTTCAATTCAATTTTATATAGAACAGGGTACATGTTTGAGCCGTTTGGGGTGGAGACGTTGGGACCGTGGGGGCCAAGTGCCCGTAGACTTGAAAAACATTAAAAACGGCTTGTCAAGAGCACAAGTGACCGGCGGTGACATCCGGTGAAGGCTGAAGTTTTACCTCGCTCAAAGGATTAGTGTGTGTATTTTTTATTGCATGAGTTCAGCAGGCAGGCAGACGGCCCGCCTGATGGAAAGCGGTAACCATCGGCCTATGAGCATACTGTTACGAGTTACAGGACTCGAATTAAAATGCCGTTTGGAATTACTATAGAATTCGTAATCTGCACACCTGACTAATTATGCCTGCAAACGGCCATAAACGAGTACAATACACAATAGGCTGTTTTCTAATTACAAATTTTAAACATAAGGTAAAGAAGTCCAAGTGCCGAAAAGGTAATAAACTGCAGGTGTGTATTGGTCTTTGTCGGTCATAACAATATGTAACACCAAAGGTGCTACCAATGGGTTGCCGCACCTTGGTACCGTCCGTATTCAGCGAGGTAATGCTGCCAGCCTTCTAGGTACACTGCCCAGCGACTGCGGTCTGGTCGGGCTGGACCGATTGTAGTTTATAGTGTTTTCTTTTCTTTTAGTGTATATATTTATTAGGGATTTATTTATAGTATAGTTATATTTTTAATGAACTGTATTTATAATTTAATTTTAAATACGTACCTAATATTTGAATTAATATTTATCTTTAAAAGTTCTAAGCTTGTGCGTACGTACATACGTCGTTTGGATGTTTAGATATATATTATTTACATTTTAATGTACTTAGTGTTCAAATCACCATGTCCTAACGGTGAAAGGAAAACTTTAGTGTACACAGAGATAACTCATGTTCGAAATCCGCCACAAACGCTGTAGGTATATCGTTCCCCCAAAATAAAGGGTCTAATAAGCCCAGCAGTGGGAGGGACATTTACGAGTTTGTAATCAAAAGGTTGCATTGCTATCCAGCGTGCCAATGTAGCCAGGCTTCTGAGCATGCTTCCCCGTAGTGGTGATCTAGTACATAGTCTGTAATTCGATTGTAGGCCGAATTCTAATAATTAATAATTATAACAATTTATTTTCTACTACAGATAGGTAATTACTGATTATTCGACGAGAGGCTTCACAGCCTAGATCATCGACGCAAAGTCGCTAGTTTGTCGGTATTCAATAAGATGTACTTCGGGAGTGTGCTAGGGAATTGCAAGAATTAATTCCTCCCTCACCTTTTTACGACCGGACAAGCTGACGTACGAGCTCACGCCACCGATATATGGTGGAAATAACAACAAAGCGGACGAAATGCTATGCTTCCACTTTTATCATACGTGCCGCTGAAGAGTGGAACTCTTCACCGTCGTCTGTTTTTCCTGAAACATACAATCTAGGTGTCTTCAAGTCTCGCGTGAACAGGTACCTTCTATGTAAGCGTGCCCCACTTTAGACCGCATTTCCTCCTGACATCAGGCGCAATGTCGCCCAAACGCGAACCTATTCAATAGACAATATTAAAACAAACAGATAGCATAAATTTAAGATGGATCTTCGTGTGGGGTAGACCTCCGTAGACTGGCATATCGCAGGCATCGCTGCCCAATGAGCCGAGAGACTCGCAACGCAGCCTATATTCACACGGTGTTGCTTGCACCAAAAAAACCTGTACTTTTCACACGATTTTTTTTTTTTGCTTTTGAACGAAGTTTTTGCTGGACACGGGAATGTTCGCCAAAAGCCGTTTTGATCTGGCTTCTTTACCGGACTGGCTACTACCGCTTGAGTGGCGATATTGTTTCTAAAATAATAAAATGGCTCTCATTTCGACTGTTTTAAAAAATAAAACGTCAAGAGCTGAAAAACCTGTGACGACATCTAGTTATGTACGCACAAGTACGTTGTTACCTTTGGTGTTGCAAATGTCCATCGAGCGAAACAGGAAATGCTTATAGAAATAAGGTTCTCGGTAAGCTTTCGGTACCACGTGTACCAAGCTTGCTGGATGTGGTGGAACATTCAGATAGACAGAAAAAAATTCTAAAAATTGCATATTCGGAATCTCCTGGTCCGTATTAACCCCCCTGATTATTTTCGCATTTTTATTTTGACTTTACAAACAAACACTTCAATTTATTTATCTGTATAGATCATTTAAATTGATCAGTCCCATCCCATGGTAGGGTATGACGTCTACTACAAGAAGGTTTGCACTGAAAATCAGCGTTGTGTCGAATATAATTCCGGTAGAACAATAAGCTGAATGCAAACCTTGTTCGCTGAAAATGCAGCGTACAAATTCACAAAAGTTTATATATTTTTTACATCATAAAATAAATAAATAAACTATTTAAAAAATTCTTTACATATTACAAACATGTAAAATCTTTGGAAATAAATAAATGCATTATAATAATGTTACGAGTCGCGAGACTCGAATTAAAATGCCGTTAGAATTACTATAGAGTTTATTAGAACTATACAAACACGTATAAAACAGGTACAAATATAACCGAACACAACAAGTCCAAACGTAATGCAGAAGGTCGTAACTCAATGAAACGCGCAAAGTCCGTCACTTATTAGATTCCCGATTGTAGTACACACGTCTTCCTTTGCTCGTGGTTCTCTCTCGAATGACTCCTCCCTCAGTGGGGCCATTGCTTTATACTGCACAAATGCAGTATGTCCGCCCGGCACCGTGGACCGAACTTCCTAGAATCGTAATCCGCACACCCGGCTAATTATGCCTGCAAGCGGCCATAAACGAGTACAATAGGCTGTTTTCGACAATAACCAATAAATAAGTGAACAATATAAGGATTACAAGCATAAAAGGATTACAATTAGTTCAAATGCCGACGGGTAATAAAATGTATTTTTATAGATATGCAGGTGGATTTTGTTTACATCGGAACTTAAGTTGTAACAATAAAAATAATCGGCAAACCACACACACATTGTATATTCCCAAATTAAGCATGTTTCGCTTGTGTTATGGGTAATATATAACGGACTATTCTGGGCCGGTCGAAAGCACCCAGACAGTAAATAAGAAAAAAATTATTTCCGAAATTTACTATGCCAGGAATCGAACCGAAACCTCTGCGTTGCAGTGAGGTAGGCCGACAAAGTCTTAACCAGTTCAACCACAGGTCGTCAAAATATGTAAGCGTTGCTATTTCTTCAAATAAAGTCTTTTCTTTCTCCTTCTCTGCAACAGCTATGTCGCTAGATTAGTTAAGAATTTTCTGGAAGAGATGGCTTTTAGCGATAAGACCGCTTATTATTCTTATCAAGAAAGTATTGTAATTATGCATCTAACCATCTAATAACTGTTGATTATTTTTTTGAGATACGGGGTATTTTCAATTAAATACTTTCTTAATTACTTACTTTTCTCTTCTCTTTCTTTCAAATAATGAAAATATTCGTCGATTATTATTATTATTTAATATCACCTTCACGGACCTCTTGTCGTGCGCGGGCTACCAAGCACTTATTTTTTTACTAGATGATAGTTTAGTAGGTACATAGAATAGAACATATTATTGTTCACCACATACACATAAAATAAACAATTTACAGAAGTTACATTAAATAGTAAAAGTAGGAACAACGGGCGGCCTTATCGCTTTAGGGCGATCTCTTCTAGACAACACGGGCTATGGATTTTATGAACAGGAGATTCCCAAGCGTATGATGGTGGGGTGCAAATTAAATACACATACAAATAGGATATATAAATATCACACAATACATATATACCTAAAATGAGTAAAACAAAGACAATAAACAACACATATGAATATTTATATCTTCTATATATAATATTAATACGTGATGCAAAAACTTTGTATCCCTTTTTACGAAAATTGCGCGGACGGAGGAGTATGAAATTTCGCACACTTATAGTTTATATAGAGAAGGAGTGGAGAATGCTAATATTTTATTAAAATTAATCATAAAAATACATTAAATCAATAAATAAAAAAAAACATTACACACACGCATTTATTTTGTTTATTGTTGAAGCCAAATTAACAGTGTAGCCTTGGCGGAATCCGTGAATTTCGAAGTTATAGTTTTTGACAACAGAACCTTAATAATCGTCAAACTTAAAATTTAAATTAATTATGATCGAATTTCGACCACTAGTATATATTGATATATACATCATAAATAACAAGCATTCTTTTTTTACGTTAAAGTCAACATTATTATCCTGAAGTTGAACTTTCCCAAGCATTTACAAGCTGTTGGCAAAGCAAATGCACTTGTCCCGGTGTCCTTCCCGGCATCTCGCGTGATTGCCTCTCTGCCTGGGTGGGCTGAACGGCAATCAAATTGATCGGTACTGATACGCGTATCATGTTCGCACCCAGCTAAATGCCGATATTGAAATATCAGATCAGTGATTTTCGGTGAATGCGTGTAAAAGGTTCAGAAATGAGAAGCATCACTACAGTAGATAAATCACTTTAATCTACTATTCACTTTGTTGTATTATTCACTTATAATAATAATAATCATCCACCAGCAACTTGCTCTTAAATACGGACTTGTCTCGTCGGAGGTACCTTATTACCAATACAAGCCCGAGCCATTTCTTGACAATGGTCAATATCTGCTCTACTGGGACCGATCAATTATCACAGACAGGACTATTGTCACCAATAAGCCTGATATTGTGATAGTTGATCGGTCTGCGAGACGTGCTATAATTGTAGATGTCGCGATTCCCCATGATGGTAACCTCGTGTAAGCCGAGAAAGAAAAACAAATAAAGTATATTGATCTCGCTGACGAGGTTGCTGCCATGTGGAACTTGGACTCTACAATTATAGTACCGATAGTGGTATCAGTGAATGGACTAATAGCGAAGAGCCTTGACCGACACCTTGAAAGGCTCACGCTTGGTATCTGGATGAAGGGTCGGATGCAGAAGGCAGCCCTGCTGGACACGGCCCGTATCGTAAGGAGGTTCCTGTCGCTGGAGCCTTAACCACCGGTAGCCTGGACCCTAGGCCCTGCTGCCGGCGGACATCGATTTCTTTTTTTTATATATTTTTTTATATTATATGTATTTAAAGAAAAATGTAAAAGAATTTGAGGCTAAATAAATCTGTGAAATAATAATAATAACAGTCCATAAATATCTCACTGCCACGCTTGTCCAATGGGGCTTGGCAGGTTTGACACATCGGTTTACTCGATGTGCAGGTTTCATCGCGATGTTTTCTTTCACCGTTGTTAGCGCATGGTAATTGTAGCAATATGCACATTATTAGGTCAGAAAACTGCACAAGTGGTGCATGCGTTCCGGCCAGGATAGAACTCCCGCCCCTTGAGTTTGGGACGCGTACTCTAGCCATTATGCTAATACGACTTTTTTGTTTACTTGCACAGAACTTATCGTTCTCACACTTGTCTGTCACAAAATTAAACTGAATCAATGTACGCCACTCCCTTCTGGTTTTATATTAATTTATACTATAAGATCGAAAAAACGCACGCAATGAAGTTAGTTAACCGGAAATGTCGTTCACATCAGCATTTTAGTAAAAAGTTCTCAGATTCTGATTTTACCAACGGAAGCGACAAGAAAGCTGGTTGACCGGAAGTACCACGCACGCACACACACAGACACACACATACACACACACACAAATAAGTATTTCGTTAATTACATTATCTACACTATTTGTAGAAATGACACAATAATTATTATCAATTATATGTGGCTGTTATATTTTGTAACCAAGCGTTAAAAATGTTTCATGATAAGGTAACCGAAAGTGTTTTTGAAGTGACAACTTCGTGGAATAGATGCATGCGTGGAATAGTTAAAAAAAAAGTAAGATTAAAAAAAACCCCCCGATTTTGAAACATTCTTCATTGGTGCTCCGCTGTTATTGGTCTTAGCGTGATGATAAATAGCCTATAGCCTTCCTCGATAAATGGGCTATCTAACACTGAAAGAATTTTTCAAATCAGACCAGCAGTTCCTCAGATTAGCGCGTTCAAGCAAATAAACTCTTCAGCTTTATATATTAGTATACGATATGTGCTGGTAGTGGATACTCCATTTTTTCTACATGTTCCGGAATCCTTATTTTTTTTAAATTAAAAATGTCAAAGTATTCAATTAATAATTACAATAAAACATCTAAAAATTTTAGTAAGTAAATTTCTAATTGTAAGCTCCAATCTGATTAGCGCAGATTTTCTTCTGTATGTCGAACAAAAATATGTAGTTTCAGATAATAAAGCGTCACATAACAATATAGAATGCACTTCGTCAAATCTACAAGAAAGTCTAAGATAAAACAAATATTCAATTTACAATCATTTCACTCATAAAAGTATCAAATGGTACTCTTACTGGTTACATTTAGTTATCTAAACATAATCAAACCGCGCTAAACGCATCTCACCACAGAAACAAAAGCTACTGGCCGCCAGTCGCCATGTTAACCCGATACGCGTTGACAGCAGTTTTCCCGCGCTCAATATGTCATGTTTTTTTTTCAGAGGGGTTGGTTACAAACAGCCAATTAAAGGCCCTACTATCCGCCCCTGGCGAATGCATTAAACACACTTGATATACAGTTTAGTCACTGTCAACAGCCTGTGGGATCATCCCGGGTGCTAAATTATTTCTTTTTAATTTGTTTTTTTTTAATCGGCGGCAATGGCGCATGCTTCGTTCTTTCTGTTTAATTTAATTAGTGAGTGCTGTGTAGTTTTGTGATGTGTTTTATTGTTGTTAATTTTTTGAGTTTTAGTGCAGTTTTTCTGGATTGCATTTTGGATTTTTCGGAGGTCAGTAAGAGAAGTTAAATTGCAGGTGCACTCGCTTGCGCTACGTTCTCAATTATTTCAATAATTTATTAATGTCAAACAGAGGGCGCCTTATTTTCTATACTACAGTACAAGGCGAAAATGCATTCGATACTAATATATAACAGTATACTATAAGAGTATGTATCAATCAATCAATGGGAATTCAAATGAGACGTGCCGTGTCAATTTAGTAGTAACGCAAACTATAGTCCAGTATCTGTACGCTTTATAGGCTTCTATTATACTATGAAATTATATAATAAATAAAATTGAAAGCTAAAAGTACACTAAATTAGAAATAAGCATATAGTATATTGTATACAAAGTAAAATAAAACTAATACATACAAATTAAAATATGTAACAAATATCAACAATATAAATTAAAATTGATTTGCTAAATATGTACGTAGTACGTACGATGCATATAATAAAAAATTCTTAATCTTTCTATGCTTTTCTTTGTTATCTTTCTATTTCGGGATTTTATAATGTTAGTAGGATATGCCCGCGACTTCGTCCATGCTTCACTTGAAATTCCCGCGGGATTCCCGGGATACAAAGTATCGCAGCATTTAAAAAAGAATGTAAGCTATCGTTTTAGTGAAAACTGTGTCGGAATAAGTTAGTTTTTATGCACTCGAATTACTACAAAACAATCCCGGGAAAATTCCCGAGAGATTCCCGGAATAAAAAAATACACACATTTTGTTACATTTTGCTAACAATCAGTGAAACATCGCATTGGAACTCGATTTTTTTTTCAATCTGGCCACTTATCTCCAGAAAAATTCCTGCGGGATACCCAGGATAAAAAGTAGCGCTGATTTTAAGTTTAAAAAATAGCTGTCGATCAGAGAAAACCGCATTGAAATCGGCCCAGTAGTTTTTACGTGAATCCCGAACAAACAGACAAAAAACGAAAAAAATTGCATCGTGTTCTCCATCGTTTATATAGTCTATTCCAGTTATTTTTTTAAATAGCTTCAAAGTAATTTTTTTAATATTATAGATATAGACATTTAAAAGAGTGGAAACAATTTCGTACTTATCTTTTTTTACTTTCTCCTTTTTCCAATAATTTGGGGTCACTAGAGTACAACAAGACTGTCGGCGTAATTGATGGAAAGTTGTTACCGTCGCCGTTGCATATTTGCTACACATAAGGTGGTACCAATGTGCTGCTCTGGCTTCGAAGAGGGGGGACAGGAACTTGGCTACTGGTGCTGTTACACAACTCAAGATTGTTATGGCGACATGTGCTAGATAAGGGGCTCAGTTCAGTTCAACATCTTGGCGTTGCGAAGATATCCAAAGTACAATTCCATAGCGCCCCTGGGGTGGTAGCTATCCACACCGGCAAACACTCTACCACTTATTACCATTAGTTTTCTTTCCATACTCCTCTATTATAGCGTACATCTTCTGTCACACCGCAATCTTCATGGCATCTATCACATAATCAATAATCAGGGCCTCTGTGATTGAGCGGGATACCGGGAATTCTCGCGGCAATTGTTCCAGGAGCGGTTTAAAGTTGTTCGGGTGCATAAAATTTCTCTATTCCGACACTGTTTTCACTGACACGATAGGTTACATTTTTTTGTAATTGCTACGATAATTTGTGTCCCGGGTATGGTACAAATTAGTTAGATTGCATAAATATTAGCTGATTTCGATACGATTTCACTAAAACGATAGCTTAAGTCCTGTTTTAAGTGATGCGATGCTTTGTATTTCGGGAATCCTGCGGGAATTTTCCTGGGATGGTATTCATTATATTACTTCAAATCAGGTTGGCTTCGACTCACTTCTGTGCTAGGCAGTTGTCTAGATTATATGGACTTTGTTGTTATTATAGGTTTTTTTAATATATCTAAAAATCGAATTAAGGTTTTATGTGAGTAAAATAAAGCTACTGCCATAATATGTTAATTATAAAGAAGACGCATTTATACGCATCAGTGGTATACGTATCTGTAGTTTACGCATTCTATCCGTGCAGTAACGGAGAAAGAATACATTTTCCTGCGACCGGGCGGCCTGTCTTAAGAGGCGACAAAACAACCCACAGCCAGGTGGTAGGGTATTTTCCCGTCTGGATGGCTACCACTCCTGGTGCAGAGTATGCCGCCATAACACCCTTGAGTTGTGTTCCGGCATTGGTAGCCAGGTTCCAGTCCTCCCTTTAGAGAGCGGCAGCACATTGGTAGCGCACCTTTGGTGTTATAAATGTCCATAGGCGATGGTAACCGCTTCATGTCTGCTGAACTCATGCAATAAAAAAAACGCAAGCAAAACCGCGCTCTAGTACCTAATAAACATTTACAATCTGGGAAAAAACACCAGCGGTCCCAGCAGACGTTGTCTTGCCCTGATAAAATAAAAATCTAGAACCCGCCAGCTACCGGTTCTAATTGTGAATCTAAATCATCCCCGGATCCACTCAAACACTAATTTTTTTACACATTTGGTTACATTATTGAAGTTTTAGTAGGGATTCCTAACTTTTTCTAATAATAAATATAGCCTATATTAATCTGGAATAATGTAGCATTGTAATGGTGAAAGAATTTTTAAAATCGATCCAGTAGTTTTTGAGTTTAGTCGTTAGAAACATAAAAAAATATATAAATACAATAAATACAATTCTTTCCTCTATAAAATATTAGTATAAATTTGATTTAGTGGGTATCTATCCCTAACTGTGGCGTGGCACTAGCACTTCATACGTGATGTGCTAGTGCTCCACCGACCTGGCGAATCCCATACACGGGCCGCGACCTTCTCCCCTCTCGCGGCCTATGGTCCTGAATCGGATTTCTCCTGTATAAAAAAAAGCTTGATATATAACAAATGGATGATAGTCTGAAAAGAAGAGAAGTAGTGTTCACATCTTTGAATTCTAAATATTTATTCCCAGTTTGCAGCGCACTCTTAGGTGCCCGAGTTTATAACTATTTTTCGAAGCATGCATACATAGTGTTACAACTTAGGCTTCGACAAAGACAAATTCCACGCACATTCGGTAAAAGCACATTTTATTACCTGTCGGTATTTGAACTAATTGTAATCCTTTTATGATCGTCTTCTTTTTGTTTACTTATTTATTGGCATACGTTTCTAGTATTGTGGAGAACAGCCTATTGGTCTATTGTACTCGTTTACAGCCGCTTGCAGGGACCATTAGCCAGGTGTTACGGATTAAATGCAAGCTGATTCTAAGAAATTATATCGACGATACGATACGGGCACATTTTAATTTGTGCAGTATAAAACGATGGCCTGATTGAGAGAGGGGATCAGTTGAGCGAGAACCACTGTCAAGGCGTGATGTGTGTACATTAGGGAATCTAATAGTGACGGAATTTGCGCGTTTTATTGAATTACTACCTTCTGCATTACGTTTGGATTTCTTGTGTTTGGTTATATTTGTACCTGTGTTATACGTGTTTTTATAGTTCTAATAAACTCTTTAATAATTCCAACAGCATTTTTAATTCGAGTCCCGCTAACACGTAACAATAGAGTAGATTAAATACAGTAACTCAAAAAAGCCAGAATTGCAACGCGGCCGGCAACGCGCCGCCGGCGCTGTTTCTCAACGCGGCGCACATGTAGCGTTCCCAACCGTACTATAATATATAGTATCGTACTATATTAAAGCCAATTTGTACTATATATTATAGAAAAATAATATAGTACGAAATGTACTATATTTTCATCAGTAATTCAATTGCCGCGCTTTTTGTTAAGACTCTCATAGTTACATTAATAATAATAGATCTTTGCTGGCCACATTGAAAAGTAGTAATAAATACTACTTTTCAATAGTGACAAATAGGACAATTCAATAATGACACAAATTAAATATAAAGTAATGAAAAATAATTGTGTATTATTTATTTCCCACAAATTTTCCAAAACTACTATATTTTTAGGGTTAAAAAACAAAAATACTATATTTTTTTATAAAGGTAGCAACCTTACGAACATGTATTACCTATTTATCAACCGAAGGAAATATCAAAGATCGGCGAAATGCGTGCCAGTCCGGGCATAATAAAGGGTTTCTTAAAGATAGATGATTCCTTAAAGAAAGAAGAAGAAAGAACAAACAGACGGCCCACCTAATGTAAAGTGGTTATCGTTGCCTATGGTTGTTTGCAACATCAAGGATGATGCCAACGCGTTGCTGGCTTTTAAGATACCCTATCTTGATAGTGGGCGATTGAAACTGTCATTCATCGCACGAAACACGATTAGCTCAAGGCTAACCGTTTCACACCGATATTCTGTAAGAACGTGGTTTCACATCGGTCAGGCCGGCCTTAAGAGCTGTAATCGAGATCTGGATTCCAGAATGGCTCTAGCATGCCCACGGTTGATTTATTAAGTTATTCTATTTTATTTTATTTATTTACTAGGATATGCCCGCGAATTCATCCACGCTTGACTGGAAATTCCCGCGGGATTCCCGGGATACAAAGTACCACAGCATTTAAAAAAGAATGTAATCTATCGTTTTAGTGTAAACTGTGTCGGAATAAGCCAATTTTTATGCACACGAACAACTAAAACACGCTCCTGGGAAAATTGCCGTGGAATTCCGGGGATAAAAAATAGCACAGATTTTAAACCTAAGAATTTGCTGTCGATCAGCGAAATTCGCATCGAAATCGGCTGAATAGTTTTTACGTGAATCCCGAACAAACAGACAAACATACAAGAAATCTAAAAAAATGCATAATGTTTTCCGTCGTTTATATAATCTATTACAGTTGTTTTTTTTAAATAGCTTCAATGTACAGTCACAGCATGGTTAGAATTTTATAATACAGATAGATTTATTTCACACAGCAGAATACAACCAGAATAATTAATTACTTTTGAATATTTTAAACATAATTTTAGAATCTATGTCGTATGCTTAAACATCTGAATTCAAGAAAATTAAAATGCCGATATAGCGTTATATAATATACCATACAGTACTTTAGATTCTATGACAATTAAGGTGATATTAAGTATAAAAATATATAAAATTGGTTTATATATATGTTTGTTGATAATAACAAATTAATATATGCCAGAGAAATTTGTAGCTCTGATCAATCGCTTAAACTCTCTTATTTTACAATTGTGTTAGAGACTGTATGAATTTAGATAGAATATTGAAATAATACGCTGGACGACGATGGTGAAAATACTGTTACGCGCGAGCGGGGGTACGCACTTAGGATTGGAAGGAATCACCAGTTTTTTCACTGAACGCTTTTATTAACTTACACAGCCGTACCTGATTCTTCTCTGCGGGGTTGCTCCTACACGCACACCTAACGATGCACTGTCCCGACGATAAGATGTCTCACTCACAATACTGTCGCCGATATTGCGTAAACCACCTCCTGCTACTGCAGTGCTCAGCACCGAATGTAACGCGTGTAGCTTGCTTTTGGATTTTCTCTTAAACTACGCTACACTCCTCCTTCGCTGAACTGCGCACTAAACTCGTCACTGTCTTCTACTTAACTCTTCTTCCAATTCTCTCGTATCGTATTTGTCGCTTTGCTGTCACTGCTTATATACCCGGAAGAATCTTTGGGAACCCATAATTACGATCTTCTGTTCGTTATTCTTTTATTTACTATCTATCCCTTTCTAAAAAGTATCTGTCCTTGTCTTTTCCTTCTAGAATCTTCTACCTTTTTCTAAGTCTTGAAACCGACTTACGCTGCCAGAAAGTTCTACCTCGATTGCCACAATACATATATGTATTTGGTAACTATCTAAATCTAGGATCAACCAAAAACGTCATTCTCTTTTATATCAAAATAAATTAAGAATACAAATACGTACGAAGTTCGTAACACATTGAATATATCTGAAATAGGCTTTGATTACATTATTATAATATAATATTATATTATATTATAATCAAAGGAAATAGGATTATAACTGACCAGCTCATTGTACAGATGAGACATTCCGCCCTTTGTTCAACATTTACTGTATCTAGTTTTAAGAACGTAGTTTTAATTTTTGGTTAACAATAAATTGTTTTCATTCATTCATTCATCCTTAGATGTGATTCACTTTTTATAATTTGACTAATTTCCGAGGCCGTAAGACGTGACAAAACAACCCACATCCAGGTGGCAAGGCATTTGCCTGTTTCGATGGCTACACTCCTTGGTCTAGCTGCTAGACTTTAGAATATGCCGTCATGACAACTGTAAGTTATGTTCTGGCATTATTACAAAGATTCTACTCCCTCATGCGAGGCCGATAGCACGTTGGTAGCACTATTGGAGTTGCGAACGTCCATAGGCGATGGTAACCGCTTTCTATCAGGTGCTTTCTGCTGTTTATCGTATCTGCTGTACTCCAAGAACAAAAAACTATCTGATTTTATTGACAAAACATGGCGATATGAATTCATTGGTAATGTTCCTGTGTGGAAAGTATAATACATTCATCTCCGTTATCAAAAGTACCTACATTTATTTAACAAATGAAATAATAATTTGATTCGTACCCAAGGTCGTAAGGAAGAAACATTCGTAGATATTAATTTTTTGGTTCTCTAGCCGTTTTAACAAAACCTCGTGTCATTCTCGAGCCTGTCTGTCCCGTGTGTTTATTAAAATAGAACAGTTTTTTTTTTCAAAAATCTAGACACGCGGTAGCGTGTCAAGCCAAGTTCAAGGATGACGAGCACCGTGTGTTACACGAACCATTTGGAGCCACTTTTGACCCCCTCATAACTCAAAAACGATATCACATAAACATGTCAAATTTGGCTCATATATTGATACTTGCGAGATAGATATGTGCTCCAAATTTCATAAACACACCTCAAACGGTTATTTAGATCGTCAAAAATCGTCATTTTTATCACAGACTGATTTTTTGACCAAAATTCTAACCCAGTTCCAGATGACCTAGAAAGTTCAAATTTGGCATCCAGATAGGTACTTGGGTGAATACAAAGGAAGAAATGAGAAACTAGTACATTTTTATCATTTTATTATAATTTTCCAATTAATTGATTTTATTAGGAACACTTACTTATAGTGCCTGTGATGTAAGAATCAGCAATCAAAATTGATGACAGCCGGTCTATATGTGGATTTTAAGGTCTTCACCTGAATATATTAGGTTGGGGAAAAAGTTTCTTCGCATTTTATATAAAAATTCAAAAGGTTTTTTTATAAAGTTTATTTATATTTGACTAAAGTATGTAGGTGCCATTTTGTTGGATAACTGTTTGCCATCTTGTAGGTAGGGACGTGATCCCATTGCTATAAAATTTTTGGGACTTCTGATCAAAAAACTGCGACAAGTGGTTTTGGCAGTCCTCTCGTGATGTTAACCTGACACTGCCTAAGGAATTTTGCAGAGACCGAAACAGGTGAAAATCTGAAGGTGCAAGGTCAGGACTATACGGCGGATGCATTAACACCTCCCAGCCAAACTCTCGTAATTTTTGCTGAGTGGTTAAAGATGTGTGAGGTCTAGCGTTATCATGGTGAAAAATCACACCCCTTCTGTTGATTAATTCCGGTCGCTTTCTCTCAATTTTTTGCTTTAATCTCATCAGTTGTTCGCAGTACAGTTCAGAATCGATGGTCCTGCCTGGCGGTAACAGATCATAATGAATAATGCCCTTCCAATCCCACCATACACACAGCATCACCTTGTTGCGAGTAAACCCGGGTTTCGCCACAGTCTGTGAAGCCTGACCGGCCTTTGACCACAATCTTTTTGCACGTTCTTGTCGTACGTGATCCACTTTTCATCACCAGTTATCAGCTTCTTCAAAAATGGTTCGGTTTCATTACGTCATAATAAAGAATCACAAATGAGTACACGGTTCATTAGGTTTCTTTCAGTGAGCTCATGAGGCACCCAAATATCGAACTTGTTTGTGTACCCAGCTTTTTTCAAATACGCCAAAACCGTTTTGAGGTCAATTTCCCAGTTCTCCAGCTACATCGTAACTACTAATATGCCGATCTTGCTCCACTTTTTCAAAAATGGCATCATTTTTGTCCCTAACAGGGTGACCAGAGCGACGTGCATCTTTGATATCAAAGTTTCCGGATTGAAAACGCTTAAACCAAATTGGAGCTACTTTCACAGATACTGCATTTTTTGCAAAATTTTAAAATGTATCGAATTTCTTCATTAGATTCACTCATTTTAACAATAAGAAAAACAAATGAAAATCACACGTTTTCCTAATTTGAATTTGGAATTATCTTCTTTAAAATTAAAACTTTTTAATGATACTAGAACCAGCCAGATATAAATAGTATAGCCAAAGAGATCTTATTACAAGTTCATACATACTATATGCGAAAAGACTTTTTCCCCAACCTATTATAAGGAGTGGAATAACACCCTTATTTTTTTAAATCCAAACATATCAGTTTTAGTATAGTATATAGTATGCCTTGGTTGTTGATTTCAACGACAAAAGAAGTGAGATCTAAATAGGTGCTAAGTTCAATGGTCATTCCTGAATTTTATTTATAACAACATAAAATATTTTTAACAACTTAAAATATCATTTCTTCTTATAACTTAGGTGCTTATCTGTCGATTATAAAAAAATATTCGACAACGCATTGCTATACAGCATAGAAATACGGCCGGCATTTTGGGAACACACCCCATCGACAGTGACCTGCATTCCATGTTTTATTTGTAAATATGTCCTACATATGTGTATAGTAGTTTTATTTTTAGATTTATTATATATTATTTTAGATATTAGTAGTAATAAGTATAATATAAGTTCGATCGTATATTCGTGTAGATGCTTATCCGTGAGCGTGAGCGTGTAACCAAATAATAAAAATCAAACAGCTTTTGCACCGCTACGGAACCATTCGTAGTGCATAAACAGACACGCACTTGGTTGGTTTTTGAGACACTACAGATATTTACAAGTATACGCTTCTCTTTATAATTCTACGAATACAAATTGAACCTGAGATGTGTGCATATTGTTATTTCCAGAGATGCCAACACGCGACTACAAACGTAGAAAATAATACAGCATCCAAAATGGGATGCTAGGGACCGCCCCTGCGCCGTGAGATGCGCCGAGCTCGGAGGCGGGGCCATGGAGTGTTACGTGCCAAACAACCCCCAGTTCGGGCTGGCCGACTGCTGCCAGGGCTGCCAGGAACTCTGCTGCGACCCGCTGCAGCCGTGCAACTGCCTAGAGAACCAGCTGAGGGAGTTCCCGGAGGAGTGTTGTCAGGTTAGTCGAGTTTACCGTTTTTACATCTAAGGACAATAATTAAAAGTATTTAAAAATACGTTTTAACGGTTTCAAGCGAGGCATTTTTGATATTTAAGTATTTCGACCACTTTTCGGAAGCCGTGATCACGTAAGACAAAGATGTTAAGTGTCAATGAGTAATCAAAAGTAATAAATTACAATTAAAAGTAATAAAAAAAAAAAAAAACATATATACGTTCGGTACGTTAAACTGATATTAGACGTTTCAATCTGGTTGATCGACCAAAGTGATTTTCTTCTTCTCTTATATATAACATAAAAATGAATCGTAGATATGTATGTACGCGCATAACTTGAGAACGACGTAACCGATTTTTATGAAATTTGTTTTGTGTGTTTTAATGGGTCCCCGGATGGTTTAGATTCACAATTGGAACCGGTAGGTGGAGCTGAGATCCGGTTCTAGAATCCTCCTAATCACCTGGATCGATTTTGGTGATTTTGTTTTTGTGTATTTAAGTGGGTTTCCGGGTGGTGGTTTAGATTCGCAATTAGAAACGGTAGGTGGCGCTGAGATCGGGTTGTAGAATCCTCCGATTCCTGGACCTGGACCGATTTTGGTGATTTTGTTTTTGTGTGTTTGAGTGGGTTCTCGGATGGTTTAGATTCACAATTGGAACCGGTAGGTGGCGCTGAGATCGGGTTCTAGAATCTTCCTAATCACCTGGACCGATTTTGATGATTTTGTTTTTGTGTGTTTGAGTAGGTTCCCGGATGGTTTAGATTCACAATTAGATCCGGTAGGTGGCGCTGAGATCGGGTTCTAGAATCTTCCTAATCACCTGGACCGATTTTGGTGATTTTGTTTTTGTAAGTTTGAGTGGGTTACCGGATGGTTTAGATTCACAATTAGAACCTATATAGGTGGCGCTGATATCGGGTTCTAGAATCTTCCTAATCACCTGGATCGGTTTTGGTGATTTTGTTTATGTGCCATGAATCAGTCTTTTAGGAATTCAGAAAATATGGCGCTACGAAGTTCGCCGGGTCAGCTAGTATTAATATAAATTTAAATCATTCAATGTCATTGAATCGTGAATCGCCTTTATCTTTCAAAGAAAACAATTTAATTTGTTTAAATGTTCTACGAAATCGGGTAAGGCGACTTTAATAATTACTATAAATTATTCTGAAATGCATTAAATTGGGTAGTCTACTCACGGCTAGTCAGTGCGCACACGGCGAAGGGTTTCTTAGTGACAAACGTTTTTTTCAAAATGTTCACCTCATAGTTTATAAGTAATACAAATAATTTTATGTCCGTGCAGGAACGGATAAACAATATAAATCCTGTCGTAAGAGGCGACATAACGACCCATACCCAGGTGGTAGGGTATTTGCCCGTGTGAATGACTATCGCCCTTAGGTCCCAAATCTGCTATTACTATGCCATCAGTATCGCCAGATACTATCGTCTCAATCGTTGTTTTGCCTAATTTCGGTATTCTGTTAATTCCAATTACTCTATCTTTATGTTTTTATTTAATTTATCTAAAGGAAGAGCAAACAGCTACAATATCACATACAAAATAAAAAGTTACAATAAGATCAGGTACCTAATAATGTTGATGCCAACAACATTGTCCACAGACAAACATTTATAAGATATCAATAAAAATACAAGAGTTACAAAAATATTAACAATAAGTAAAAAGTAGGATATAAAAATTCATAGAACAAGAAGAAGAAGAATTTATCCTTCTTCTTCACAGAAGAAAGATAAATTTAGGATTATTTTTAAGGAAATGAGATGAGAGATAACAAATTTAAAAAATAAAAAAGTTATTCCAGCGCGAGAGTCAAAGCGTGTTAATACAAGTAAATTGGACCTTTTAAATTTGGCAAGAGAACATGCAAAAATAAGTACCAAAATTACCGGACTAAAACAGGGCGACGCCCTCTCACCCACGCTTTTTATTCTGGTGCTGGAATATGTGCTTAAAAGAGTAATGACACTCGAGGTAGGCGTGGAACTAAACGGAAGTCATAAGGTGATAGGGTATGCCGATGATTGAGTACTTTTAGGGGAAAGCCGCGAAGAAATTATAAAAGCAGCTAAGATCTAAAGAACAAGAGGCAAAAAAGGTTGGACTCAAGATCAACACGGATAAGGCGGAGTATCTTCATATGAAGTGGTACAAAAACACCCGCACTGCGTGCACAAACCTTCATATTGGAGATAAACTGTATAAAGGTGCGAGCAAATTCTAATACCTGGGATGCACGATCACAGATACGAACTCCCGAGAGGAAGAAATACACACCCGTGTCCATAATGCCCACAGGTGCAGTGCTGCCCTACATAAGGTATTAGTGTCCAGGCTCCTAAGCAGGAAAACTAAAATTCGCGTCTACAAAACTATCATTAACCAATTTTGATGTAGGGGAGACTGGGGCTGGTTGTGACAGGGGTAGGTAGTTACAGTGACAATGGTGGCGAAACAGACAACGCTATAATGACGTTATAAAGAGATAAATAGTCCTGCTACCTTCGGCTAGCACCCCGCGCGAGCCAGTTGCGCTAACGTTTTTAGGTGCAGAGCCCTCGCGTGCTGCCATTAAAATCCTAGGATAGTAAAATTTTTGATTTTTAGTAATATTGGTCTATAACCCGTTTTCCATAAAAGCGGAGATGTTTCAGTTGTAATGTTTACGCCTTAATGCTTTCTTTTTAGCTACTACAATTTAATACTTTCGTTTATTCAGTTATATTTATTTACGTTTTTACTACTTAACGTTAAAAGGTCAGTTTTGGTGTTGGGGCTAAAAGTGACATTTGCTCGGGGTAGGTTGTGACTTGCCACTACCTGCCCCGTTGTGCTTCTAGCCATCAGATATAATTTGTGCTATATAATTTGTTGTTCTTTTGTAAGATGAGGACGTATAAAAGGAAAACTAAGCGTGGCAAAATATCTAAAGACATTTACAAACAAGCAGCAGCCATTTTGGAGGAGGATAAAACTAAAAAAGTTCGTGGCATCGCAAAATACTTTGGATTATGTCATATGTCGCTAACAAGATTTTTAGAGAAATGAAAAAAAGCAAAAGAGAAGAGCATACCTATGGAAACTCTCACAGTCGGGTATCAGAAGAATAGACAGGTTTTTAACGATTAACAAGAGGTCTTAGTGAGTTACTGCTCTTATTATTGGACAATCAATTTTCGCGCTTGGATATTGAAGTCGTTGAAAAAACTAAAGAAAATAATGCGGTATTGTTATCTTTCCCACCACACTGCTCACATAAGCTGCAGCCTATGGATGTGGATAACATCCAACAACAACTAAGGAAACAAAAAATCTTGCCGTAAAAAGGAAGCTATTACATGGTACTGACGAAGTAAGTGTAGAAGATGGTTATTTTTGTCTGATATTTGTGAGCTATTTAATCTAAGGAATGGGTAGGAATGGGTTTGCAGAAATTGTTCACATGTAAAATGTGTTAGAGATAACATTGCACACTACGTATGTTTGAATTGTGAGAGTGATTGTTCAGATTACAGTGATTGAACTGATTTCTTTTCCTTTTAGTATCTGATTAATTTTTGATAAGAGAGGCATAATTTATTTTTGTTCATGAGGCTTAACGTAGGTTTTGTTGATTCATATTAAATTTTTGCTTAATAAAGAAGTTTAAATAATCTTCTTATACATTGGAAATAATATATATTTTGTTTTTACGAGGTATAAAACCGAAACAAAACTTTGTAATTTTGTTTAAAATTAGAATATTACCATTTTTGTTTTAATGATGCAAAATACTGCTTTGTATACATAATAATATGTTATTTACATTAAGAAACGAAACTGATTATAATTATTGTTCCTAGTAAAAAGTCTTTTATAACGTATGTTTTTTGTTGTAACATTTTGCCCCATGTAGTGTAACAACCAGCCCCTACCGTGGGGTTGAAAGTTACACGCCGTTTTTCCCAAAATTTGTTCATTTATTTAATTTCTGATAGTCTGGTACATAAACAATATATTAAAATTAAATTCTGAGTAGTTACTTTATTAAACAAACTTATATGTAAATTAAAAAATCAAATGAATAAAAAAATATAACCGTTTGTAATAAAAATGTCACAACCAGCCCCAGTCTCCCCTACGGCCGTGAGTCCTGGATACTGACACTGAAGGAGGAGAACCAACTGTTAGTCACAGAGAGGAAGGTTCTCAGAAAAAATTTGGGCCCAACAATAACAGGAGATGTCAGCTGGAGGGTCCGAACCAACTCCTAAATAGAAGACCTCATGGCCGAGCCCAACATAATTGGGGATATAAAATCTCACCGTCTCCGCTGGCTCGGTCATGTGGAGCGGATGGACGAAGATCGGGGAGTGAAGAAAGCATACTTGAGGCGACCCGTCGGTCGTCCCAAGTATCGCTGGAAGGATAGAGTGGAAGCTGACCTGACCGAACTACAAGCCGACAATTGGCAAGACACTGCGCAGGACAAAGGAAAGTGGCGTGCTCTCGTTTCGGAGGCCAAGACTCACTTCGAGTCGCTGAGCCAACGGAGTTAGTTAGTTTATATGCAAAAATATGAAATAGTGTTTATAAATGTTTATAAGAGAAAACACGCGAAATAGGTAAATGTTTAAAATTTTAGTAGCTTTCCAAACTTCCTTTCGGCTAACGCCATTTCTATTAATTACAGTTTTTTTCTACTACACACATCAAGTGTCTAGTGATCAAGTACATTTTAGAGTATCGCAGCAATTGAGGATTATTATTTTAACTTTTTTGGATCGTTATTGATTCTTTTATAATAATCTCAAAATAAAAAGCCGGATTTGACACTTAAGAATGTCTTTACAACGTAACTTTGAATGCAATCAACAAAACTGAAAGCCAATATCAATTAATTTATTTAGTTGATAGTGTACATAATTTTTTTACTGGTGCATTACATAATGTTATAAAACATATTTCAATTATTATTTTACTTCAAATAACGAAATAATATGATAATTTTATTAATTATGTTTAATTAATAATTATATTAAGAGCTACAAGGACTCGAATTAAAAATGCCGTTGGAACTACTATAGAATTTATTAGAACTGTACAAACACGTATAAAACAAATACAAATAAAACTGGATGGAACCAGTTCACACTGCACGATTCAATGCAATTCGACACGCGCAAAGTCCGTCGTCTATATCGCTAATCGAGAGTACTACAAACGTCTTACTCGTCTCGTAGTCGTAGCTTGACTGACTGCCCCTCCAATGCCCTCCATCCGGGCATCGTCTTATACTAACTACATAGTACAAAAAAAAGATTGACCGCGCGCACTGATTTTCTAAGAAATAGTAATTTGCACACCTGCGAACGGCTAACAAAGTCGAAAACAATACCAATAAGGATTACTTCGTCGCTAATGATGGTTATAAAACAAGTAGAAAAACAATAGCATGTTTTTCTTAATTACAAATTCAAAACACAAAAAGAATTCCTTAATCCGTCCGGGAAGACAATAGACTGCGCTTACAATAGGCAGCTGTGCGCTTATCTTTGACGGCATATAACAATTATATTATAATTATTTATTTGGCTATAAATCTGCGCTTGGGTTCTCGCATATGTGCACCACACACATGCGTCTGTGGAACAGAAATAATCGGCCCGGGATACCACGGTCTTTCTTGCCGCCGCAGCGCCGGCAGATGGTCACGCCACGCTGCTTTAAATGATGTCTTACGGAGGGCGCTTGCCACCGTTAACGTGCCGGCTTTATTGGAGCCGAACGGTATTGCACGTGACGATGGTAGGCGTCCTGACAGAATGACTCTAATTCCCTGGCAGCGTGGCAAGCATTTGGTGTGGGTGCGACTTGCGTAGATTCGTTGGCCGCATCCCATTTACCAAACACGTCTACATCAGCCGGTTGGGCGGCGGAAACAGCTGAATCACTCAAGCGGCGCAAATATGCAACCCTCAGTGAGAGTTATATGTTTGTGCTGTTTGCTGTCGAGACGCTTGGACCGTGGGGTCCTGAGGCCATGAGTCTCTACCAAAATTTATCGAAACGACTCATTAACTCATCAGGTGATCAGAGGGCTGGTGCTTACCTCGGCCAACGGATCAGTATGGCAATCCATCGAGGAAACGTAGCCAGCCTTCTGGGCACCTTACCCATAGAAGACGGTGATCTAGGCTCAATATTCTACTTATAGTCTTGAATATAGTTTATGGGTAGAATATAATACAAATAAGTTAAGTTTTCTTGCATTGTATTCGATTGTATATGTTCTTGTCATATTTCTTTTTAAGGTTAATAATTAATTTTATGTACCCTCTTATTTTTAATTATGTTATTTCGTATTAATCTATGACGAAGGCCCAGAAACAGTTACGTTCTCAGGCCTTTTATTTTTAATTTTAGTGTTGCTACCAAAGGGTTGTTGGAGTTCATTGACTCAATTCGATTCAGGAAAAAAACTATATACATACATATTTATTTCAAACCTTACATTATCAATGTATTTATACTAAAACAATACTACATAATTGTACATATATGTATTGCAAACAAAAACGATGGTATAAATATATAATATACGGGTGGAATCATAAAAATTTCAATAGATTAATTGTGGTGCGTGACAAATGCATGCGGTACGCGAATGGCGATGTGAGAAAAAAGTTTTGCGCTCCATATCGATTTTGTGAGGTATTTGCGTGACACAAAATGTAATTAACTTAAAATAAATCAAACGATTACAAATTCGTATAATTTTAAATCGATTTCTCGTGATAATCGGTTAATTTGTTTAACGATTTGGAGGTTTCAATCCCTAAATATGTTGTAATGAGAAAAATCAAATCGGGCTTTTTATTTTGTGATTTTGTGATTTTATTAGTGAATTTCATTCTATTCGAATTAAGAAAATAAGAATATTCTTTAAATTTTGTTTAAAAATAGAAAATCAACTGCCAATCAGGATTCCTATAAAAGTGTGTAATAGCGTTTTTACAATACCATTACAATTTCTGCATCGGAACTGAAAAAAAATGCATCGATATGGAGCGATGATATCATTTGACACGAGAAGATGTGAGCCGTCGGAATGTTGCAAGCTGGTTCCAGGCAACGTACTTTCGCTGTCGCTCTTGGCACTACACAGAGCGTCCTCAGCCGCTTCTGGACACGCAACCGTATCACGGGCAGCGTGGCCGAGCGACATGGAAGACAATCTCGTATCACCACGCGCTGACAGGACCGGTACATCCAAAATACTGCTTGCTCAACGGAATCGTACTATGACCGCCATGATGTTGGCTACAAGACTTCACAGCTTTTCAGGCTTGCTCATAAATGACCAAACCATCCGAAATCGTTTACGTGAAGTGGGTCTGCCTTCTCGAAGACCGCTGAGAGTTCCACTTATAGCACCCCGCAAATGTAGAGTCCGTTTGCAATAGGCTCGTGAACACAGAAATTGGGAGAAAGAAGACCGACGTTGTGTTCGCTTTGCCGATGCATCTCGTTTCGGTATCAGGCCGGATACAAGACGTACTCGAGTTTGGAGGACCTTCGGACGTAAAGAACGTTTGAAATTTTGACAGGAAGTTCATTTATATGGAGCAACAACAACAATGGTTTGAGCCGGTATTTGGATCGGTGGAAGAACCGATCTCATTTAGATCAGGGGCAACCTCAATGCTCAGATGTATGCGGAGAGGATTCTTTCAGACCTTATCATCCCTTTGAGAAGCCGGTTGTGTGATCCGTTTAATGCACGACAATGCACGTCCACAAAGAGTCGTAACTCGCACTTTTGCCGATGCTCGCACTAACGTTCTGCCGTGGCCTGCTCAATCGCCAGACCTCAATCCAATTGAGCACGCATGGGATATGCTTCAAAGAAGACCTCTGCCGATTATGGATGCCGTGTATAGCCCAGAACAACTTTTTGACTTGTTAGAAAGAACGCGGACCTCTCATTCCTCAAAGTGATTTTGATAAACTGATTTTAAGCATGCCAAATCGCTGCGATTATGTAATTCATGTAAATGATGGAAACACAGATAATTTTTTTTATTTTTTTGTCATTAGTATAAAAATTATAAATCCTTAGTTTTGCATTTTTTTGTTATTAATTGACTACACTAATTTAGGTTCATTTACCACATTTTTACAAAATATATGCTAAAGTTGTCAACTTAAACATAGGAATTAAAGTAAGAAGCCGGTCTGGAACACTAGATTTGGTAAATATTAATTAGATAATTTTTTTATACTTATAAATGTACTTGATCCCTAGACACGCTTGATGTGTGTAATTTTAATTTTTGTTTATGGTTATTATTTACTCTATGGGAGCGTAATTTATTTACATAGCGTGCTATGACTATGGCTACTTTCCACAAGAGACTTACAACGACCACGTTCACACACGTCTCAATCGTAAACTCAAGTGGATCGATTATTCGACCCACCTCTTAACATGGATCGTTGTGAATGCTGCGTGAGCGAAATTCATGACGTCATTCGTGACGTTTTCGCCACGACCATAACGACCATGGTCGCCATGTGCAACGGCAGACGGAGCATTTTGGCCGTTGTGAGATACTAAAGGAACGCGCCCTATGTATGTAATGGTGTAATATCTGCCGTGACGATACTATACCTTATGGGCTCAGCGGAAGATCAGTGCTGTTCGACAGACCAGCATTATGCTGAAACTGATGCCTCTTTTAGGACAAGTTTTATTTTCAAGTTTATTTTTGTTAACACTTTAATTTTTATATTACTTTAACTATCCTAAATAAAATGATTTTCTTTCTGTGGCTGAAAGAGCGATTAAAAACCGTTAAAAACGTAATTTTAATTATCTGTAGGCACTAGTTGCGAAAACAAGACAAGATCGTCTAATTATATTATTACGTTTACAGGAAGAACCGGAGATCTGCTGCCCGGAGAATGGAGAGGACGTAAACGTATTAGGAGACCCCCTAGCCCCCTGCGAAGTGCCCTTGGAGGGAGAGGCGAGGTGCGACGGCTGGCCGGAGGATATGGGCTCCTTCTCGCTCCCACCGCTCGAGCTGGACCCATTGCCAACGTTGTTCCCGTTCTCACCCTGTCCGACGTACAAGTAAGTGGCAGTCAGGACTGTCTTTACTCGGGAGTAGCTTACCTACATAATCGGGTTTTTGATTTTTTTAATAAATGGAAAGATATACATATAAGTTTTATAATAAATTAGTTAATTTTCGCTATTAATTATAAGTTTTATTTACTAACTTCTTAATTAAAAGTTATATCAAATTAATAATAAATTTTTGAACTTTAAGTACCCGAGTAGATACCGAAAACACGCCGATAATTCCAGAATTAACCCAAGCGCACACGTGATGTCACTATGGTAATTTCTCATAATAACTCATCGTAACTTCATAGCACACAGCTGATGAAACAAATATGATCTTACCATTTATTTAAAAAAAATTGATTCAACAACCCAATTTCTGAATTAGCCCCTGATTACTACTCGGCCCCGCACACGTTGACCACTCATAAAAAAATAAAATTTAGAACCTGATTGCAGTTCCACCAAGCGGAATAATAATTGTGAACTTGAGCCTTCCCGGGACCCACTTAAACACACACAAATTTGATCAAAATCGGTTCAAACAATTAGGAGGAGTTCAGTAACATACCACCTACACAAGAACAGAAGAATATTATAGTTAAAGGATTACTTGCTAATTTTGTGTGACAAAACATTTTGTTTCCAACTTTTATTGCACATCCATAGAGTGGAACAAATTGCCAGGCCATGTTTTCCGACTTATACAATCTAGAGAGGGACCGGAACAAAATTAACAGTTCGTACCTTTAGCTAGATTTCTGAACAATTATAGTGTTTTTAATCAAATAAATATAACTCTATGATATTTCCATCCTTATTCTACAAATTTACATTATTAGTTTATTTCATAATCTTGCGATTCTGAAAATTTTAATATTGCAAAAAGAAATAGCGAATGTTACTTTCGTTCTGACAAAAGGACAAAAGTAAATACGGTGCGGGTCGAAAGTAATGCTGTTAGGATTTTATGTAATATTATATATGCAATGAAAAATAATCACAAAATTAATAGATTTTTTATTACACAAAAAAACGAAATATAAATATTTGTCTCACAAATAAAATACAAAATCCTATTCTTGGAAATAATAATTTACCCATTGTTAAGCAATAATTGTTAATAATCAGGTCAACTTTAATAAGATTAATACAATAAAATTTTCGCATAAATCTCTAAGCGCTATATTTTTTATCCAGACTTTTTATTTTTGTAAAATTTTAAAGAGGCTCATTTTGGTAGTATTTATTAGAACCAAGTGCTTTACGAGACACTTTTTACTATAAAATTATAGTCATTATAATATAACACTTTGAAAATATATTTCTTCTTTTACCCTTGTTTATGTAGATTTCTAGATATATCTACCAATTTTAGAATTTGTTCTAAATGTAATACAAAATACTATAAGTTTCGGATATTTCATTAATCACTTCCTAATACACCCCCTTTAATTTCAGTAGGAATAATCAAGGGGAATGTAGGGAAAGAGGTGGCGGGGAGGCTGCTGACGTTCTCCTTTCTCTAAAACACGCAGTTGTACACGGGGACTGCGCTTCTGAAACCGTTCACCCTCAGGTATGACTATCTTCATTCCACTTATAATTTAACCGGTGTGTACGAAAGAGATAGATTTACTTGAGTTCCGTCAAGTGTTGTTATTCTTGTTTATCAAACCACGAATTCGAATGTTAAAGAAAGATAGATATAAATCTGATGTTTCGATTCAAATGTCAGCGTTCTCATTCCAACTCGTTGACATTCAAATTTATTATCTTTGTCTTTCATTAATGGAAAGAGTATCATCTATCTCATTCGTATAACTTGAATAGTGTATATTCCATCTTTATCTGTAGGGAGAGAAAATTGTGTAGGAAATCCGTGAAAATTACTAGGGGCGGGTTTCTTTTAGAAAAGGGATTCTTTGTAAAAAAATAATTGTAATTAATATTGAATCGTTTTATGGTTTCGCCATTTTGCCGAATAAACTCTGAGATTGTATGGCTTCGTTAATTATTTCGTTGTTCATAAAGTACAATTTAAAGTTAAGTTTTTTTGGATTCAATAATTACCTATAATACTTTATGCTGTTTGTAAAAATACATTTTTTTAAATATTACGTAACCATTACTGCAAAAAGGAAACTTATGAAATCGTCGTTTTCGTCCGCTCATCTCACAGGGCCGGCTCGATAGGTGTGATACCGATTTTCGCGACATGCAACAGTTGTCTGCCCACTACACTGGATCATAGGTACTATGACCGTGCTATAAATGTATCAGACACGGTAAGAAATCTGATAGTACTATGCCGTTTCGTCGACTATCCCGCAATGCCTGAAGACGAGTCCTCGAGCAGTGCGTCCTCCTGAGACGTGGACACTGACGGTAGGACTGGTCCACAAATTTCAAGTCGCTCAACGGGCTATGGCGCTAGCTATGTTGGGTGTTTCTCTATTGGAGAGTTAGAAATGAGGATATCCGTAAGCAATTTCAGTAAGCAAATTCGCAAAATTAGCAAGTTGAACTGGCAGTGGGCTGGTAACATTTGTCGCAGGACAGATGGCCGATGGAGCAGACGAGTCCTGGAGTGGAGACCGCGTCTCGGTAAACATAGTGGCGGATGCCCTTCAGCCCGATGGACTAACGACCTGCGCAAGGTCACCGGTAGGCGCTGGATGAGGAAGGCAGAGCACCGTGATGAGTGGCGCCGACTTGGGGAGGCCTATGTCCAGTAGTGAACGGTGATTGGCTGACGACTAATATGCCCATTCTCGCTAACAGTAATAGATGACGGTCCGTGCATGGCAGGCACCGCGACGGATTTGGTCGGTGACGGAACGGTCTGATGGGCATAGTCCGATACTTATCAATGCAAAGAATATTTTTTGTCGGATACGTTCCTAGTACGGTCATGACATGAACGGTGTAGTGGGCAGACACCTTAAGCATTGAGATAATCGTGTTTCGCGACCAAGCAACTAGACGAATGCCAGATATAGTTCAACCGTGTCGGGTACCGATTGCAAAAGAATCTAAAGACGCCAAGATAATTATAGTTATTAACTTTAATTGGTTTATCTAATTTTTTTATCCAATTCAAATGTCATCAACGCAAAACAATACGATAAAATAATAATAACAGCCCATAAATGTCCCACTGCTGGGCTTGGGCTTCCCATTATAGACGGAACGGACAGTATACCCGCTAAGCTTGTCCAAGGCGGCTTGGCAGGTTTGACACATCGGTTATCTCGATGTGCAGCTTCCATCACGATGTTTTTGCTTCAGCGTTGTTAGCCCGTGGTAATTGTAACAATATGCACATTAGGTCAAAAAGTGCCTAAGTGGTGCATGCGTTCCGGTCAGGATCGAACCCACGCCCTTTGAGTCAGGGACGCGTGCGCTAGCCTTTACGCTACCACGACTTAATACGATAAAAACAAAACAAAAAAAACTTAACAATCAACAAAAATTTTATAACAAACAACTAAGCTACTAAACTAAGCTGTGAACGGTACTAGGAGATACGCAGGGCCTAAGGTGGTATGCGTATTTGTCTAGTTTTATTGGTCGTGAGTATGAGTGAGAGTGCCGATAGCCCACTTCCCCCTCCCCTATTCCAAATTCTCTATCTCATCAGGTATACAGGAAATCCAGCGGGAATTTTCCCGAAAGTCTTTTAAAGTGGGTATAATACACAAAAATTTGCTGATTTGGATCCGATTGATATATTATAGTATCAATCCGGGACTTCTTATATTCCCCGGGATTTCCTAAACTTCGAAACCACGTGATATTAGGACTTACTTGATATTACAGTTTCTATGTTTATTAGACATCTTTAGTAGATTAAGATCTGTATGCTTTTAGTAACATTACCTATCCCGAGTTTTTACAGGAATCTTCGGAATTCTAAAAAATCCGTTGCCCTGCTGAAAATCAATTTTAAATAGTGGCAAAATAACTGTAGTAATCTACGTTACCTGTCAACCGTGGACGAAGTCGCGGGCAAATCCTAGTTTACAATATTAATAAGATTACCTGATCTTTCTTTACATCAGATGATGGTGAACAATGGTGGTTACCCATACTACGAGCATTACGGTGGCGCTCCACTTTTCCCTACCATGAGCGTAAATGTGTCTATGAACATGACCATGCATGGATGCCCACCGGACCAACTCTGCTCCCAGGTTGGTTTAAAAAAAAGAACAATTATTCTACGTAAGAATTTGCAGATTGCAATTTGTTTTTTCTGATGCTAGACTTGCAAATTTTGTTGAAGCAAATCTTTTTAGGTTAAGCTTGCCGTTGTATGTAGTACTTACTGTACGTATGTACTGTATGTAGTAATATAATAGCCATGCAGGAACGGAGAAAGACTGTCGTAAGAGGCGACAAAACAATCCATAGCCAGGTGGTAGGGTATTTGCCCGACTGGATGACCTGGTGAACCGTCTGGACTTGACCACCCTTGGTTAAAAACAAAACAACCTTGAATTGTGTTCCGGCATTAGTGGCCAGGTTCCAGTCTCCCTTTAGTAGCACATTTGGTGTCACAAATGTTCATAAGCGATGGTAATCGCTTTCCATCGGGTCGTCTGCCTGTTTGCTGATCTCGTGAAATAAAAAAAATGTAGGTATATCACCACTTATTATTAGTATAGTATTGTATATACGGTTATACTATACCATAGATGAATCATCATCATCAATGACTGGCAACCTATTAATTTATTCAAAAGATTAAACCTCTAAACATTTTGAATAAATTTATAAGGTTCTAATCACTCACCAATAATAAATAGTATAAGACTATAGTTTCTTGTAAGTTTTTTCTGTACAATCTAGTAATAAATTTAAAGTGTCTGTCTGTGATTTCAAAATAAGCAACTGCCTATACAATGTTTAATCAACTTTAATCATAAATGACCGTTTTTAAAATTTTGGCTGTAATCTGTCTGAAATTTGGTCTCGAATAGGCTGCGCGACGGCTCGACATAATTCAATGAAAATGTTAGGGATTAAAGCTGCAATTGTTATCTTAAATTTTCGTGTTTGTTCAATTTCGATGGCTTGCAGAATTCAAAAGAAGTGAATACAAATATTAGTTATTAGTTTTGTGTTCCTTTTACTTTATTTCCATAGTCAACTCATTTTTAGTTAGGTATTATAAGTTTAGGTTCAGGCCATTTATTCGGGTCTCACACTTTTTATTCGGGATTACACTTTTTATTCGAATCTCACACTTTTTATTCGGATCTCAAAGTAATAAGTGTCATACTAAGAGGTAGGTACTGAAAATCAATGCTGTGGCGGAGTATCTTTTTCAACACAGCAATATACTGAGTACCTACCTCATTTGTCAAATTGCGGGCATCCAGTTCAAAAATATTTTTTTTTACTAGTTTTAGTTATATTTTGTTTGTGTCAAATAAACTTTCTTTCTGTTTCATATATTTGTGCGGCCTATGTTGCTGTGCGCCATACGTTGAAATCATTATAATTGAATACCTGTTTATCAATGTACAGTGGTGTAATGAAAAAGTTCTCCAGTTTTAAAATTGATTCATTTAACGTTCCGCGAGCACATGTTGCCTTTTCAAAACTAAGTCACAAAACAGACTGAAAGAAACAGACTGCTCCACAGAAAATTATGTTTAACTGTATGAAAATAAAGTTTAAAATTAATTTAATCAAAGTGTTTTGATTTGCTATCTTGTCAAGAAGATTGTTTAGAGATGTAAAATCTTTTTAATATTTATGATAAGCGTAGTGATTATATCCTCTTTGTTTCTGATGATTAAAACTATTATTAATCTCAGTGTCTGTCATTGTCAACAATACATTTTTCTTTTTTCACGTTTCTATGTTTTATTAACGTAACCAAACGTAACATTTATTAAAATATTGACAGTAGTTTCTTCTACTTGTGGAAGTAAAAGATTTGAAGGCGACGAACCTTTTCATAGCGCGACTGTACCATGTCATAAACAAATGAGTTTCATTTCATTTCCTGCGCGAAGGAAGTCACGCGCACAAGCCACTGAATATTTATATTACGTTCTCCATTCAGGTACAATGGAACCAAAACGCTGCACCGCCCTCCGTAAATGTGGTATACCCACAAACACAAAACATGATCAGCCCCACATCCTATCCTTCAGCCACTTACTCTTTCACAGCAGACTTCAGGCCACCGAATCAATCAGATCCCCTTATCACCGCCACTTCGACGTTCAAACCCTTACTACAAACCCAAAAGCAAAATCAAAACTACATATTCCAACAGAAACCGAACTTTTCAAGCCAGAAAGGTTTGGGACAGAGCCTTAAGAGGCCTACCCATAAATTATATATGCAGGAGAGTCCAAAAGATCAGGGTATTGAAGGTTACACGATATTGAATCAGCATCAGCATCAGGATATGCACCAGGATTACGGATATGGTAGCTGCGGTAATGGTTCTGGAAAGATTCAGGTTAGTACCATTTGGTTGCGTTTCGGTTTTTTATCGTTGTACCAGAGGTTTGCTTTTGATAGCTATCTCGTCTGATAATAAGGGATGAATCCGATGCAATCCAGGATGGAGTACGCTTACTTAGTACATATGTATTCACTCGTGACTTGAATACCACTGGTTAAATGTATGAATCTGGGAACTCTAGTAAGTTAATCCATTCGACGGCGCTGTGCATAAAGGCGGAGAAAAACAATCAGTCCTGTTCCCAGTCCTGACAATGGAAGGCGAGTACTGCCTTTTTATATGGTTCTGACTAAAGATAAAGAAAGTTTGGAGCAGGTCGGTATCGGCCGGTTAACGAATAAGCATAGATTGTGTGAAGTTGTTACGTAAGGGAGATGAAGTTATCGGAGAGGGAGGTAAAATGTAGTCGGAAGCAGAAAAATTGAAAATAAAAATAACACGGTGGAAGACATTCTACCATTATTTTCATCCTGATCACAGATCGGTATTTATGAACGTTTGTTCTCCACTTGTCAGTAGTCACATAAAGTACTACAGATTGCGCGTCAGTGGTTTGTTATAGGGGCCTAAGAATATTTTTAAGATGACTGTCTTTGATGAGAGCAGGGTTAAAGCAAGTATTCCATTATCCAATTCACAGAGTACTAAATCTGGTGCGCTAGCTAGTGCATTAGATGATCAAACGTAGTTGCCCATACGATCGCACTAGATTGGATCACTAATTGCCTTTACACCATCCAAATTTAGCATGCTAGTTCACCCAGCGCTCTGCAAATTGGATATTGAAATGCCCGCTTTAGACTGATGGAAGATAAATGAGTAAATGGGAAGCTATTTTATGAAAGTGATGTTTAAGAAGAATAAGTTATGTTTTATTCTATGTTATTTATAATATAACGTTGACAGTTTAAATTAATTATTTATTTCAATGTTTTGCTCACTTTACAGGAGCCGTGATCGATGTAGTTTTAATTATGTGCACTAGTCGCGAAAACTCAAATTATAATTAAGATTTTCTAAAAGAAACAAGGGAGTGCTGGTGCAAACTGTGATTGCAGAGTGTTTTAAGGTGCTCCTTCACCGCGAGCATTCGCCTGTAATGTTTCGCCAAATCCGAGCATTACTTCAGTGAAGGAGGAAACCGAGCATTATAGTGCGCAACCTGTAATGTTACAGATTCGAGCATTACATAAGTGTGAGAGGAAAACGAAGCATTAAAGTACGCAGTGTCGTAAATAGCCTTTAATGCGCCCTAGGCGAGCTGCTAACTGCGCTTTTGGTTTTTTAGATATTATAGGTACCCTAACTAGAGCAGTGCTATTGTATAGGCATACTTTATTTCCTTCAGGGTGTTGAAATAACGCACAAGGACCTTGGTGTTGGTGGATCAATTATCTAATATTTTGGAAGAAAAAACTATTTTTTTAAAGAACTAGAACACAAATACGCTCGTGCGCTGCCAAAAAAATGGGCGCGATGTTTTGTCTAATCTAACAGACGTTTTTGATGATACTTGCATGTAGGTACGTATGTGTTGGAATTGAGCACTAGGGGCGCAGCGGGAACTTATCAAGAACAAACCGAAAAAATAATAGTCCTGCCTGGTCTGGCCATTCTTGAGCCCCCCAGAGTCTACGCCCTGTGCCTGAGTACCGGTGGCACCGCCCTATTTACGGCACAGAAAGTGCGCAACTTGTAATGCTACAGATTCGAGTATTACATCGGTAAGAGAGGAGAACCAAGTATTACAGTGCACAACCTGTGATGATGAAATTTGTAATATTTAGATACAACTTGTAACACAACGACCGCTTTGTCTGATAATGTGAAATCAACTAAATGCTCACAATCGAATCATAAATGTTCCGTTACAGGTGAATGCTCGTCATTCAGGGAGGCACTATTATAACGTAATGCTGAAAATCGAATCATAAATGTTATATTACATGGTCTTGGTGAAGGAGCAACTTTACGTTATACGTTTTTTACTGGCCGATTCTTATTCTTTAGATTTTTTTCCCATGATATATTTCATTACATACAGTTTTCTTTATTCCTATAATTTAGACTTTCTATGTCGTCTATTAGATCGGAGCCTTAAGTGGCTGTTCTGAAGACGACGAACAAAAGCCAAATCTATGTAGGATTTGTGGCAAGACATATGCAAGACCCAGTACATTGAAGACCCACCTGCGCACTCATTCTGGTGAAAGACCGTACCGATGTGGGGATTGTAATAAGAGTTTCTCACAGGCTGCTAATTTGACTGCGCACGTTAGAACACATACTGGCCAGAAGCCTTTTAGGTAAGTGTGGTTATTAATAAATAATTTCCGTGATTTTATACGTACCTAATGAATTTTTCATAATCAGCTACATAACGTAATTCACAGTTCTTACAAACACTACAAAATACAACAAGCCCAAACCGTAATAACATAAAATGCGCAATCTGTCGATTTGAGATTCCCGTTCCAAATGTACACTTAGTAACGCCTCGATCACAGTTGAAATTCAATTAATTATATCTCAACGGGTTAACCTTATATATTCGCAAAATAGACATGGACCCCCAAAAAACAACATGGCTTCTTAGAACTTGCACCGAAATTTAAACGATAAAAACGGTTTACTTATATCTTATTCCAAGGCCGGCCATAAACACATAGAGGGGATTAGCTATTGACAATAGATGGTTACTTAGACAACTAGCGTGAACAAATGACAGTGAACAATTAAGACAATCATGAAAAGTGTTACAGATCATTTAAACACCGAGGGTAATAAAATATGTGATCACGAAAGGGTCATATAAGGCCGAATAAGGGATCGCAACACTATCAAAATTTACTGAGTTGGCATAATATCTGGAAGGAATGTATATTCTACATTCCGCTATTCCTTTATTTCAGAAAGTCGTTTTCACGTACAATTAAGATAACATTACAAATTACTTAGTATATTTCTTAGTATTTATTATCTATTTAAGGTATACTATACAATGGTGCAGTGAAATCAATATATTGATATTTGTAAAATTTAAAAAACTAAAACAATTTACTTCAACACTATCTCTCGGATAAATCATTGTCGATATCGGGAAGTTCGTTTACGAAATTTACCATGATAGGAATCAAACCCAAGGTCTCTGCACTGTAGTGAGTTAGACCATTACTATATCGCGATCAACCACAGGAAGCAACAATAAAAATATGTTGCTAATCTGAACTATCTTAAAACCAAATAATAAATTTATAATCAATTAAAAGTCATCTATACTAATATACTAATACTAATTACTAATATTTATTTATTTTTATTTAATAATAATAATATAATAATAATAATCTCTCTTTTTCTTTCACCATATCCCAATTATTTGGGGTCAGCACAATATGTCTTTTCCTTCCACACTCCTTTATTCTGATATACATCTTCTGTCTAATATCATCATATCATCCTTAATACAATACATCCATCTTTTTTTTGGTCTACCTTTACATCTGTACCCATCCATCTTGTAGTTTAACATTCTTTTTGTCACGGGACTTTCATCTCTCCTCATTATATGCCCATACCAACTTAATCTTCTTCCTCTCAATTTTTCAGTCACGGGTGCAACTTTCGAAGATCCCTTATGTACTAATTTCTCACCCTATCCATTCTTGTAACACCACACATCCATCTCAACACTCTCATCTCAGCTGAGTGGAGACGTTTGTGGTTTATCACTTTAGTGGCCCGCTATAATAATAATAATATTAATATTATTATTATTATATATTGATTAATATAAATATAATATATAATATTAATATATTAATATTAATATAATATTATAAAGAGGTAAAGTTTGTGAGTTTGTGACGTTCTAGGGGGTAATCTCCGAAACTGCTGAACCGATTTAAAAAATTCTTTACTGTTGGCAAATTTCACTATCCCCGGTTGATATAGGTAATAATATATTTAAAAAAAATGGGGTCCTTACTAAAACTGTAGTAAATTAAGTAACCCAAGCTGTAAAAAAATACCTAAAATCGCGTGCGCTGTGAAAACTATTGATGATAGAATAAAATAATGTACTACGACTTTGCAGAACACAGTTATTGACAAAAAGTGTCGCGACAGCATATGTCTAACTATTATAGTTATGCCACAATAAGTGTTCTTTTATTTCAAAAATTTTATTATTACGCCGCCGCTAGAAAAAGCTCTTTATTTGTATCTTGGTATTCATCCTTATCAAAATAAATTACTTCATATTCAAGACTGCTTCAATACATTTATATAACTTTTTGAATTATTCAATTCGGACATTCCATTCGAAAGATATGATGAGTTTAAAAATATAAGTATTAGAAAAAAGTTGCATGGTTGCCGCGCACCTTAATCGGCTATATAGGCTTATGCGATGTAGGCGTCACTGGGGGCACTGGGGTATGGGCAGTACGGGAGGGGAAATATTTTGAATTCCCTTAGTAGGTAATTAAACTCAACGAAAAATAAAGAGGTAAAGTTTGTGAGTTTGTGACGTTATGTAGGGGGGTAATCTCTGGATCTACTTAACCGATTTTGAAAATTCTTTCACCAGTGGAAAGCTACATTATTCCTGAGTGACATAGGGTATATTTTATTGTGATTAATAATAAGTATTTTTTATTTTTTTCTGGTGCCCAGCGAAGTGGGCACGGGTCAGCTAGTCTGAAATAAATGTGTATGAATGAAGAGGTTAATGAAAGTAAATTCAACGAAAGGTGTTGTGAGGATCGTCGCAATTGGAGATGCGTCGTCTTTGCCTATCCCCATGGGAAACGGACGTGATAATGTATGTATGTATCTTTTGTTTTTAGATGTCCAATATGCGATCGGCGG
This sequence comes from Dendrolimus houi, assembly GCA_039645545.1. Lineage (NCBI taxonomy): Eukaryota > Metazoa > Arthropoda > Insecta > Lepidoptera > Lasiocampidae > Dendrolimus > Dendrolimus houi. Next base: position 4,047,878 of record CM077139.1, on the reverse strand, counting down.
TTTAGCCAAAGTTCCAGTGTGACAACACACATGAGAACACATTCTGGAGAAAGACCTTACCAGTACGTAAAACAATTTTAAACATTTTTTAGATTTTTACTTCTAATTGTATAAAGATACTTAATAAAACTTTTCCAATGAAGGATGAAAAGATTTTCACATACATAGATATATGTACAATTTATATCTTTCTATATTTATGTAACTCTCTCTTTTCTTTCACCATATCCCAATTAATTGGGGTCGGCACAATATGTCTTTTCCTTTCACACTTCTCTGTTCTGACATACATCTTCTGTCACACCACAAATCATCATACCATTCTTCACACAATCCATCCATTTATTTTTTTGGTCTACCTTTACATTTGTACCCATCCATCATGTAGTTAAACATTGTATATTTATGTATACACAAAGGTTTAAAAAATTCAAAATTTATTACGTACACAGCTTATATTTATCGCAATAAGCAGTACATCAAAGGCGTTGACAAGGGAGCAGGGAGGGGCAGCTGCCTTCAGAGATAAAAATGTAGTCAAATGTAAAGAAACCAAATTTCTATGTACACTTACTTGACGTGCTTAATAGATAATTTGCGCAAGTTGAAACTTGAATTAATTCACCATTTCTTCATGTTTCATGTGCTCTTGACTGTGTCTACAATTCATACGCTTCCCATTCTCTATATATCAGCTTGCCCGCGTCTGGGCCATCGACTGGTGACGTCTTTGAGTTTTAGCTTATTTATTGCATGAGTTCAGCTGACAGGCAGACGGCTCACCTGACGGAAAGTGGTTCTATCGCCTATGAACATTTGTAACATCAAAGGTGCTACGAATGTCCTGCCGCTCTCTAAATGAATACTGAAACCTGGCCACTAATTCCAGAACACAACTCAAGGTTATTATGGCGATATGCTCTAGACCAGGAGTATTAGACATCCAGGCGGGCAAATACCCTTCTATCTGGCTGTAGGTTGTTTTGTAGTTGTATAGCTGTTGGTAAATGAATTGGGTAAACCTGTATTAGATAACGCACAATGAGGGTTGTTTTTTGTCATTTGTCTACGGAACCCTTAAAAAGACTGTATCTCAAAAACTACTCAACGATCATATACAAAAAGCAATTTATGTTGAAAATATTTTTTTAACTTCCAGTTCATATTTTAAAAATTGTGTGCCTCTACACAAATTTTACGAGTTTAGAAAAGCTTTCCTTGTTTAACCGTTTTAAAAAAGGAAGAGGTTCTAAATTCAGTTGTATATATTTTTTTGTATGTTTGTTACGTGATTTATGTACCGATTTTGATTTTTTTATTCGAAAGAGTGTACTCCTGAGGTGTTCCTATTATTATCAAGTCAGGATCTGATGAGTGCAACTCAGGAAAATGGCGAACAACTCTCGAATATTATAAAGACGTACAACGTTTTTCATATATTTTTTTCTAAAGCTACTCAAGTATTTGCGTAGCTAAAATGTAGAAAATGTTCAAAAAATAAACAAAACCGACTACAAACATAATTAAAAAAGATAAAAACATTTCCTACAACATCACGAAGTCGGTATCAAGTAGGTAAAACGTAAAAAAACAACAACAGATTTGCTGAATATAATAAATAATTTATACGTTTTACTTCGCACCGACTTCAAGAAAATGTAGATTTTTTTTTTGCTTTTTAGTTACTTTGGTAGCCGGTTTTGTTTTTTTGTTACAATAGAAGGAGAAATCGCGTAACAAACATACATTTTTTTAAATCGAATTAAAAACGTTCTTTTGGAAGTCAGTTAAAAACGAAATTACGCTTTCATACCGATCTCTGTGTGTCTGAATGTCATGATAATTCATTAGATATCACAGAAACACATATATATTATAAGTACAGTAAATTGCTTAAAAAAATCTGCGCTGTATGATAAATATACATTTTTAATAGCTTTTTATGTTGTTGTAGATGTAGATCGTGTAAAAAAGCTTTCTCCGACAGTTCAACTTTGACCAAACATTTAAGGATACATTCCGGAGAAAAGCCTTACCAATGCAAACTTTGTTTACTAAGGTAATTAAATTGCTTTTACAACTTGTGATTAAAATATTTCTCAATTTTATTTGATTATGGAGTACCATTATGCGTAGGGGGTTGCAAGTAATTTTGGAAACTATAAGTATAAACAGTTTAATATATATTTTTTTTTAATTAAGTCAGTATTTTTCTACAATTAACCTTACATTATAATGGCTTTGAAATCGCCGTCTTTTGGGAATGTTCCCATAGCGATAGTGACATTTTCACGTTGAACGGTAACGCTGATACCATACCAGCCCTTTACCACGCTGGAGAAAAAAGCTACTTCGCTGTGTTGAGTATGTTTGGCCACGGACGTAAGGAGTAAAGATACTTTTTTATTTTACGAAAAATGATTTCGCATGTTTAAATAATACATGAATTAAAAAGAATATCTTAAAACATTTTTGTATATTTTTTAAACATCATCATTTGTTTGACCTCTTTAGGGCAATTTTGGGCATTATGTTTCGTTTATGAAATATTTAAGGTAAATGCACCGGTAGTCGATATTGTTACGAATTGCAGGACTCGAATTAAAATGCCGTTGTAATGATTATAGAGTTTATTAGAACCATACAAACACGTATAACACAAGTACAAATATAACCGAACGCAATAAGTCCAGACGTAATGCAGGAGATCGTAATTCAAATAGACGCGCAGTCCGTCACTAAATAAATTACCGAATGTAGACAAGTCTTGCTTCGCTTGGTTATCGCTCGACTGCCTGATCTCTCAATTGGGACATTAATTTATACTGTACAAATACTTATGTCTACTCGGCCGCGTGGACTGAATTTCCTAGAATGACACCTAGCCAATGACTACCATAAAAGCTTACAATTCACAATGGCTGTTTTTCAAATCACAAGTTTTAAACACAAAGTAAACAAAATAAATCCAAATGCCGAAAGGGTAATAAAATGTCTACATGTATGCAGGTATGAATTTGTCTTTTGTCGGCGTTCAGGTTGTAACACTATTGTAATAGTAGTTGATACTTTGTATGTAATGTAACTGTATTCGTGATTTTACCTTAAAAATGTCTTTAATACTTTCCCTTAGGTTTTCCCAATCAGGAAATCTGAATCGGCACATGAGGGTTCATGGTAACATGTCTGGAGGGATGCTCGGCTGACATCTGCACCGTTGCGGCATCGCCGCTGTTTATATGTAAAACTATAAAGTGACTTTCTTCTGAACACAATAAAGCCATTGAACAAATTTATTCGAGCAGCGCTTGAATGAATAACTTTAACAACTTTATTCTATGCGCAGACCCAACACAAAGTGTGAGCATGGCCTATATAAAAGATGCAGACTCTTTTAATCTTACAACATTTTAAGTTTGAAAAAGGTCTCTGTGTGTAGTGTAATACCTGCTCTAGATAATGTTCGAATTGGTATGATTGCTCCTATATCTTACAAACCATTCATAGGTATGAGCGTTTAAATTTTATATAAGCTCTATACAAGTAATGTCAAATTTCTACCGATGGTAAAGCAAGCGAATTAATATATATTAAGATATAAGAACCAGCTTAGTTAGTGTTCAGCTGTTATAATCGTCAGTATCAAGTTCAACGAACTTGTACGATGGATTTTTGACTGACGCGACGAAACAACGAAGTTCTTTCATTTTGCAATTCGTAGACACATTTCATTTAACAATTGAATTTTTCTATATAAACACACAATTCTTTAATAACAGGCAATCAATATTGAATTGAAATATTGAAACTTGAATTACATTTACACCCAGATTAAACTGGAATAAATGTTGTTCATGAACTATAAGAATAATTATTAAAAAAAGGTATTTAAAACCACGACAAATTTATGTCAATGTGTTGATAATTTGTAAAAAAAATATTAAAATATGCCAATAATATAGTCTAATTAATTTTTCCCGGGTTATATAAGTATCATTCGCCAATGTAAGGAAATAGGGGAGAATGTAGTGATTAGTTACTATTCTTGATTAAATATAATGTAAATAATAAGATTAAACTAGATTTGTACATAATTTCTGTGTTACTAAGCATTAGTGTGATAAAATTATAGTAGTATCAACCAATCAAGTATTAAAATCTAGTCACTATAATTATTATGTATACAATTTTAAATCACAGAATTTAAAATTCTGCTTACTCACAAACCAGATTTGTTCTTAATAGTATTAATATTATACACTAAGTTAAACTATAATGTAATATGATCTAAAATAAATGAATTTGTAAATTAAACGTATTTTTATTTACTTATTTTGTATTGTTATAGGATTTTTTTATATTTTTACTAAAAGGACTCCATGTGGCGTCGCTCAGGTAAATATTTGAGTTGGTAACGGTACCCTATGGAATATACCTCGTTTTTGGTGCTAAAAGTACGGTAATAGTCCATCCTACTGGAGTAGAATGAAAAGACATTCACGCAAAATTAAACGACAGGGTGTAAATTAATTAAAACTTTTATTTAGAACCAAATAATTGTTATAGTATAATATAAAGCCAAACAATAGACTATTTTGCGAAATCGAAAATAAAGTTAAATAGTTCCCGCCAGAATCGATTATTGTTACCAGCATTCTTAATTAAGTTTTTGGTAGAAATTATTGTGCCTTAGTCCGGTTCCTCGTGGATTAAAAACCGATTAAAGCGATTTGAATGGTGCGGTTATTACAGTTAAGGTGCTGCCTCGCCGCAAGCATTCGCCTGTAATATAATATTTATGATTCAATTTTGAGCCTTACGTTACAATACTGCCTACCTGACAGACGATTCCACAATATTAGAGCGGTCTTTGTGTTACAAGTTGTATCGAAATATGACAGATTTAATAATTACAGGTTGCGTATTGTAATGCTCGGTTCTCCCAATGCTTAAATCTATACCGTTACATTACAGACGAATGCTTGCGGTGAGGGAGCACCTTTAGTCTGTCTGAAAAATCAAGTAAATTATTATGAAGACTTATAATTATGATAGTAATTAAAATATTTCTCTTCTATTATATTAATGTACTCTGTGCATTTTCCCAATATAATTGAACGCATTATTAAAATTCCAAAGTCAAATACCAATAAGGTCTTTTATACTGTCATCTTTGATTTCAGTTGAAAATAAATGCTACTTTATGCTTGCTTAATGCTGCTCACTAAAAAGCAGCATTATTTAAATGTTGTTATGTTGTTTTTATAATTTAAATATTTGTTATTTGCCATTTAATTTGTAGAAAATCGATATTATAATGCCCCAAAATTCTTGACATAACAAAAACCTAAGAGTTTGACACAATATGTCATTTTTCTTCATAATTCATAAATTACTTTCATGTCGGGTCGTGTATAAGAGTAATTTTAATTATCGTCTGTTATGGGTCAACCGGTGCTTTAAAATCTTAAGATATTCTTAAACAGTTACTTATATCCCCACTGTCAGTTAGTGAGTCACCAAACTTACATATTGAGGCATCTTGCGTCGTAGTAATAAAATTGCATTTTGTGTTGAAAGTTGTCATTTTTGGTATAAATATGAGTGAGAGTTCACCGGATGATCCAAATTCTTGCCGCAAAGACTTCATTTGCGGTGTTGTAGAAGGTATAATTTATTTCACTTCTAAGAAATATGTATCCACTTTCATCCAGTAGTTGTAGATAGATAGCTAGATATTTCTAGTGTAAAAGTGAATGACCTGAACTCGCTTATTGCAGGCTTTTACGGACGTCCGTGGACCACGGAACAAAGAAAAGATTTGTTCCAAAAGTAAGTTTTATTGCTATTATGCCATAAATATGTTTTGATATAATATGTATAATAAACAAAAAGTACAAATGCATTTATTGTAACATAACAAATGCAAATATTTATTTTCTTATTGTATACATATAGCTTTTAAAGTGACCTTTAGGAACCGTCTGGCAGCAATAATATTATTTTTATGAATTTAGTAAATGTTAGTCATAATTTGCAAAATAAAAACCAATTTAAATGCTAATAAAAAGTGTACAACTAAAGTTTATAATTAATTTTGCATTTAATATATCATATGCTTACTAATAAATAAATGTGAAAGTATTTTTTGATATTTTTTTATCTTCTCCTCTGCTGCTACAAAAGTTAATCAAACTTGTATTAACTTTTGTATCCATTTTCTTTAACATTAATACTTTTTCTTCAATATGAATACTATTTATTCTGGAAGATGTTATGGTATGAGAGTATATGTCAATCCATGTTCACTTTCTACATGTGCATTACAAAAGATTAGAACTGTTAGGTGGAGTATTTGTCTTAATTGCTACAAACTGAGTATGATGACAAAAGATTTGTAGTCTGTCTGATCTGAGTCTGTACACTTTATTACTGCCTTTTGTTTTACCAAGTAACTATTGTCTTGTACTTTTTTTGTAATTTTTGATTTGGTGAACAATAAAGTGTTGTCTATGTCTATGTGTATGACTTTATGGTTGATTTCTATATGTTACTATTCATTCACTTGCTTTTTTGCTGGTTAAGTTTGACATTAACTTTGACATTCCCGTTTAGCACAAATTTGTATGTTGTGACACTTGCTGTCATGCTCAATTTTGCAAAGACAGATGTAGCACAAATTTGTGGTTGAATTTAAATGAAACAATTTATTATTGTTGTCTCACTCTGCTTAAACTACAATATCGATAGGTACAAATGTAAAGGTAGACCAAAAAAGATGGATAGTGTGAAGGATGATATGATATATGGTGTGACAGAAGATGTATGTCAGAGTAGAGGAGTATGGAAGGAAAAGACATATTGTGCTGACCCCAAATAATTGGGACATGGTGAAAGAAAAGAAAGAGAGACTTTGCTTATATAGGATTTGTATGAAATGGGTATATTTTCTTGGGTATATATATATATAATTAAACTTTATGATGCAGGTCGGTTGAGGTTTTTACACCTAAAGCAACAGGTCTTTTTTATGAGACAGGAACACTTGGTGCTCGAGGTTAAAGACATACAAGTAATGCTAATTTTAACTGATGGTAAGGTAAAAACAGGATAGCATGGCAAACAAACTTAACCATTGCCAGGCAACATTATAAATTGTCTGTATTGAACATCTGAAAGGAGAAACTGTTGTTCCAAAAAGAAAACAAGACTTCTTTAATTTATATGTATTAAATGATTTTGAAGTTGTGGTAGCGTAATGCCTAGCACATGCGTCGCAAACTCAATGAGCACTGGTTTGATCTTGGCCGGAATGCATGCACCACTTAGTCAGTTTTCTGATCTAATGTGCATATTGTTACAATTACCATGTGCTAACAACATTGAAGGAAAACATTGCGATGCAACCTGCACATTGTGATAACTGATGTGTCAAACCTGCAAAGCCACTTTGGAAAAGTGTGATAGGTATACTGTCTGTTTCCCCTATAATGGGAGGCCCGAGCCCAGCAGTGGGACATTTATGGGCTGATATTATTATATATTATAAATGATATTCTATTCTATTTATGTTTGGTGCAATCTCAACAGACTAAAGAAATGGGGCATGGATATGTATGTCTATGCTCCAAAAGACGATTACAAGCATCGGGCATACTGGAGAGAGCTGTACACAGTCGAGGAGGCTGAGCATTTGACATCTTTGATATCAGCAGCTAAAGCTCAAGGGATCATATTCTGTTATGCACTTTCACCGGGTTTAGATATCACTTACAGCAGTCAAAAGGAGATTACAACACTGAAACGGAAATTGGAACAGGTATGTATAGGACAATGTTGCAATCAAATTAAATGAAAAAATTGAATTATGAATTGTAATATTTATTGTTACGAGTTGCCAGGACTCGAATGCCGTTGGAATTATTGTAGAGTTTATTAAAACTATACAAACATGTATAACACAGGTACAAACATAACCGAACGCAACAAGTCCAAACATAATGCCGAAGATCATAATTCAATAACATGTGCAAAGTCTATCACTAAATAGATTACCGAATGTACACAAGTCTTGCTTCGCTTGTGGTTATCGCTCGACTTCCTCTTCCTCGATCGGGCCATTGCTTTATATTGCATAAATGCAAATATGTCTGCCCGCCAAGCGCCGACGTAATTTCTTAGAAATCGTCACCCGCACACCTGGCTAATGACTGTCATAAAAGATTACAATACACGATGGGCTGTTTTCTAATCACCAATTTTAAACACAAAGTAAAACAAATGAAGTCCAAATGCCTAAAAGGTAATAAAATGTGTTTCTACAGGGCTGCAGGTGTGAATTTGTCTTTGTCGGCCCTAGGTCATAACATTATTATAACTTATTTAAAGTCACTCTATGATGCATTTGATGCAATTTTAGTTACTGTTTAAAATAAAGAAAGCTAACAAGTTGAAAGAAAAGATTTATGTATTCATCTATTTTAAGTGCTATCTATATATTTAATGCCTAAGACATAATAGCTTATTACTCACCGAAAGAATCTATTATATATATTTTGATGAATAGCAGCAGCCTTATCCCTAAAGTGAAGACCCAGAAAACACAAAGTGAACAAAGTAAACTGTATAATCTATTTAGAAAATTTTCATGACTTTTTTATTTGCTGAAGCTGGGAAAAGGCCACCTAATAAAAAGTGATGACCATAGTTTATAAACCCTGACAACACCAATGTGTTGCCAACATTTAAAATGGAATAAAATATATTGGATAGTTCTTTTTATTGCATGAGTTCAGCAGACAGGCAGACGGCCCACCTGATGGAAAGTGCAATCTGTAACACCAAATGTGCTACCAATCCAATGTGCTGATGGTCTCTAAAGGGAGACTGGAACCTGCCCACTAATGCTGGAATACAACTCAAGGTTGTTATGGTGGTATACTCTAGACCAGGGGTGGTAGCCATCCAGATGTGTGTGGTATCACAGAATCCAGTCTGCCCAGTAAGCTGTAATTAAGACATTTATCCCAGCATCATTCTATACCTCAAAAATATCAAACAGATCTTCATGAAGGCATACAGAAAAACTTTGTTTTGGAATTGTCTAATGGCCAGTTCCTATATCTTACTATTCATTCACTTGCCCTGTCATTGGTTAAGTTTTGACATTACTTGTAAGGAGCTTATGTCAAATTTTAACCGATAGGCAAAGGAATGGTTGGTAAGATATAGGAACTGGCCATTAGTGTGCATGTTTACCGGCTAAGATGGGCACTCGCATCTTTTGAATGAGGTAGTATGTTAGCCACTAAGCATCACAATTGGCAACCTATGATGACAGTTTGATCCTAAATTGTTTCAGGTATCACAATTTGGTTGTACCTGTTTCGCTTTGCTTTTCGACGATATCGAACCGGAAATGAGTGAAGCAGATAAACAGATATTCCAGAGTTTTGCTCATGCACAGGTCAATTAACTTTCTTCTATCTATATTTTTGGCTTAATTGTTTTTTTGACTACATGGACATTTCAACCCTATCAATCAAGGTTGTTTGACAAAAGTATGCACTTTGTTCCCCAAATCTATTTAACTGGTTAAATTAGTGAGCAGTATTGGAAAAATCCAATAAATCATAATAAGAGTCCTGTCAAATAATAAGGTTGTCCTGTGAAAATAATTATTTAAAAAACGGAAAAAATCCTTCACTACTTTGGAAGTAGGTTCTGGCAGTGGATATAATGTGTTAATAATGTGGGAAGAGCTTAAAAATACTTACATAAATATTATTTTGTATAAAATGTTCTGAGTATTTATGCTCGAGACTAATCCAAATTTGATGAATGTGTTTACAATAAATTCATTATTATTATCTGGGCGATGTAGGCTATATTTTTAACCGACTATAGCAAAGCCAAAAGAAAGGGTTATGATTTTTTTTGTTAGGTTTTGATTTGACTTAGTGATTTACCCCCCTATCTATAATACTTATAAGAGGTTTATAAGTTCAACTCCTTACAATAAGTTTTTCAAACACTATTTGCTAATATGAGTAATAGTTTTATAATTTTTTATCTGGTTCAGATATGGGCGACTTTTGATTAAAAATGTTTTTGGGGTTTCTACCGGAACAATATGAAAAACAATGAATATTTTTCACCTTTAAGATACCCAATATATTTCTTCTGAAACCTAGTTGGCCACTTTCTATAGTATTAGTAAGATGTCATATTCACTATAAACTAATTCCATTAGGGTAAATTTAATTTTAAAGCTCAATATTGTAAGTGTTATTTACTCTAGTCTGGGTGTGTAAAATAAGTTCCATACTCTTTCTGGTGTATTACAATTTTTTGTATGTTACTTACTCTCTGCATCTGCATGTGTTATTTTAATACACTACATTAGTGTAACATTTCATAAAATAATTTCAGTAATTTTTGAGTGATAAACATTCATTACAATCTTTCTCATCTATAATAGGATTTATTCTTTTTAAAATCTTCAGGTATCAGTAACAAATGAGATTCATCAACACCTTGGATGTCCGCGTTTCTTGCTTTGTCCAACGCAGTATTGCTCTACAAGGGCAGTGCCAACTGTCAACAGCTCGGAGTATTTGAACACATTGGGCACTAAATTGTCTCAGCAGATTGATATTATGTGGACAGGTAAGTATGGGTTTAGGGCATAGGGTCATCACCAAAAATATGCATCTTGGTTTAGGCTATTAACGAAAGATATTGAAATGTCATTAATTTTAAGATATTATTGTATTACAATTGTAGCAAATAATTTTTTACTTCATCATCATCATTATCCGAGAATTAAATTCTAGCTGTGTTCAGAGCATCCGTTTTGAAGCCTAAGGTCCATTTTCCTTCTTTTTCTTTATCATTTCGCATGGTCATTAGCATCCTTTACGAGTACTATGAGACCATTGATATGCATCTCATCCTTCAAACATCAAGCCCATATTTACTTGGTCTAGTTCTTCTACTGCGACCTAGCAGAGGCGCGTTGGTTAGTTAATTAATAATTTAAAAATATAAATGTTACATTCTTTTTATTAAACAAAATCTGTATGCATATGTCTGATACTTTGCTGATGGTGAGTATTCTTATTACACCTATATCTTCTAACGTCGTAATTATATATGACATTTGGTTAGAGCGGTCAAAGAGCTGCTCTATTAAGATCAAAAATAATAAAAATATGAATGAATTAATGATTGTTCTTTATTGCATATATAAGTTACACATCCATATATAATAGGACGTCTTATCTTCCAGGCCACCTTTAAAATGATTAAAACGAAATTTAATTAAAATATATACATAGATAGATAACACTTTATTGTACACTATTACAAAGTACTAAAAATATTCTAAAGTGCACGCATAACGGGCGGTCTTATCGCTAAGAAGCGATCTCTTCCAGACCACCCGTAGCAGGAATAAAACAGATTATATTTACATAAATGTAATAGGATATGTAGTTATTTACATTATATTTTATTCATTAATAAACATATAACTATGTAAAATATTATATAAGTAAGAATTATACTTAATAGACATACATAAATACACCTATTGATAATTACTTATCATAGATTATAAAGATGGAAAAAATAGAAAATTTATATGTCAGAAATTCTAATATATATATGTCTTATTACATATAAATTTGGGATAAAAAAATAATATTGATTACAGGTCCAAAAGTAATATCGAAAACGTTAACAACGGATTGTATAGAGGAAATAACACAGGTCCTACGAAGACCACCTGTGATATGGGACAATCTACATGCAAATGATTATGATCAGAAACGAATCTTTCTAGGTGAGTGTGAACTAGTATAACGAAAGTATTTTTAATAAGGAATAATCATTGAATGTTGAATTGCTACAGTGTTGACAAGAAAAAAGAAAAACACACTCAAACTCCAATGGTTTGTCTTCAACATAGACTATGATTCAGTCACTTAGATGGTAATACTAAGGGTAGAGAACAAGAGCTGAGAAGATTCAGTAGTTACAAAATGTTTAAAATTATAGAGAAAAATATTTGTTTTCAACTGTTTATGTGTAATAGTTAAAAAACAGAATATTTGTTACGACTCTTTTCCAGGTCCGTACTGTGGTCGTTCTCCGGAATTGATACCATTGTTAAGAGGCGTTTTGACAAATCCGAATTGCGAATACAACGCTAATATGATACCGATACGGACTTTGGCCCATTGGGCCAGTTGCAGCCTGGATGCGCCTGCGCAAAGTAAGTTTTCATTTATTTATTCCTAACTGACAGATATCTGTGACATAACTCATAGTAGCATTTCTTATTTCGTAATGTCATTTTTAAACCGATCAACCAAATTGAATCTGTTCTATTCTATTGTTGTTGGTACAATTTGATCGAAAAGCACAGAACTGATAGTACGTTCGTAGTATTCAATGACATTGAATGATTCAAGTTTATGTTTATATGGATCATTTTGATTGATTCGACCAAATTGAAAGACGAATGAACTGTCAAATATCGGCTTAAGGAAGCGGCAATGGTTTTTCTCAAGGAAATCAATTTTTATTTAATACTAGGATATACCCTCGACTTCGTCCATGCTTGACCTGAAATTCCCGCGGGACTCCTGGGACATAAATTACCACAGCATTTAAAAAATCATGTAATCTATCGTTTTAATGTAATCAAATTCAGAATAAGCTAATTTTTATGCACCCGAAAAACTAAAAACCGCTTCCAGGCAAATAAGGATTCCTAGGATAAAAAATCACACATGTTATAACATACAATTTGCTATCGATCAATGAAAAAAGCGCACTGGAATTCGTTTTTTTTTTCAATTTGGGCATTTTAAATCATTCCCAGAAAATTCCCGCGGGATTCCCAGGATAAAAAGTAGCACAGATGTCAAATCTAAGAATTTTGCTGTCGATCAGCGAAAGCCGCATCGAAATCGGCCCAGTAGTTTTTATGTGAATACTGAACAAACAGTCAAGACATCTACAACAAATTGGATCTAGTTGTCCGTCGTTTACCTAGTCTATTCCACTTTTTTTTTAAATAGCTTCAATGTACAGACGTGGCATATTTAGAATTTTATAATATTAGGTTGGGGAAAAAGTTACTTCGCATTTTATATAAAAATTCAAAATGTTTTCTTATAAAGTTTATTTACATTTGACTAAAGTATGTAGGTGCCATTTTTTTGGATAACTTTTTGCCATCTTGTAGGGTAGGGACGTGATCCCTTTGCTATATAAATTTTGGGGATTCTGATCAAAAAACTGCGACAAGTGGTTCTGGCAGTCCTCTCGTAATGTTAACCTGACACTCCCTAAGGAATTCTGCAGAGACCGAAACAGGTGAAAATCTGAAGGTGCAAGGCCAGGACTATACGGCGGATGCATTAACACCTCCCAGCCAAACTCGTAATTTTTGCTGAGTGGCTAAAGATGTGTGAGGTCTAGCTAGCGTTATCATGGTGAAAAACCACACCCCTTCTGTTGACTAATTCCGGCCGCTTTCTCTCAACTTTTTGCTTTAATCTCATCAGTTGTTCGCAGTACAGTTCAGAATCGATGGTCCTGCCTGGCGGTAACAGCTCATAATGAATAATACCCTTCCAATCCCACCATACACACAGCATCACCTTGTTGCGAGTTAACCCGGGTTTCGACACAGTCTGTGAAGCCTGACCGGTCTTTGACCACGATCTTTTTCGCACGTTCTTGTCGTACGTCATCCACTTTTCATCACCAGTTATCAGCTTCTTCAAAAATGGTTCGGTTTTATTACGTCGTAATAAAGAATCGCAAATGAGTACACGGTTCATTAGGTTTCTTTTAGTGAGCTCATGAGGCACCCAAATATCGAGCTTTTTTGTGTACCCAGCTTTTTTAAATGCGCCAAAACCGTATTGTGGTCAATTCCCAATTCTCCAGCTACATCGTAACTACTAAGATGCCGATCTTCCTCCACTTTTTCAAAAATGGCATCAATTTTGTCCGTAACAGGGCGACCAGAGCGACGTGCATCTTTGATATCAAAATTTCCGGATTGAAAACGCTTAAACCAAATTTGCGCTACTGTCACAGATACTGCATTAGGTCCATAAACATCACAATTTTTTTTCGCGGCTTGTGTTGCATTTTTACCTTTTTTGTAGTAAAATTTTAAAATGTATCGAATTTCTTCATTAGATTCACTCATTTCAACAATAAGAAAAACAAATGAAAATCACACATTATCCTAATTTGAATTTGGAATTGTCTTCTTTATAATTAAACTTTTTAATGATACCAAAACCAGCCAGATACAAATGGTATAGCCAAAGAGATCTTATTACAAGTTCATATATACTATATACGAAAAGACTTTTTCTCCAACCTATTATTATGTATTTTAATTCCATTTTTTTAAAAATACGATATACGGTTTTGGTAATTATTATGGTCTGTTTATTTGCACCTTTATAACTACCATTATTAATTATAACTGATGTTTTGGTATTATTTCCAGTCGAAGCAGTTTCATGGGACATTAAATTAGAGAGAGAAAGCGAACAAGGAGTATGCGATGACGAGGCACCATTGACCCTTGGGAAACATGTTTACCACCATCGACAGGCCTTAAGGTTATTATTCGTAATTTTATTGTTAAGATTTGTGTAATACAGATTTGTCGTAAGTAAATTATGTCATTTTGTTTTTTTTATTGTGGTATAGGTTCACGTTTGACAGCTATCTCACCTGATGTTAAGTGAAGATGCGAATTAAGACGGAGCACTTACCTAGTAGATACCCACGGCCCAGCTCTTGGATATTGGTGATTGTAGCCTGTAGCCGTTTGCAACACCAACGGCTAAGCCAGCGCGGTGCGATTTTTTTTAATGCTCGAGTTCAACAGACAGGTGGCCCACCTGATGGAAAGTGGGTACCGTTGACTATAGACACTTGCAACACCAAATGTGCTATAAATGCGCTGCTGCTCTCTTAAGGGAGACTGGAACCTGGTCACTAATGCCAGAACACAACTCAAGGTTGTTATGGCGACATACTTTAGATCATCCTTTCCCAAAGTGGAAGATAACGCCCCCTCGTGGGCGTTGCAGGCCTAAAGGGTAAGAGACCCACAAAAAAAAAATGGGGTCGTTGTGCAGAGGCTTGGGTGGCGATTTGTAATTTCATCTATCTAGGAGGACTCTTAGACACCGACTGAACTCTGGACTCTCGACTACAACTTGTGAACATTAACTGATATTAATTAAGAGATTGCTTAAACTTGGTTCGATATTTCTCTCCGCGTAGTTCATATATCTGTCCTGTTTTATTGAATAAATGATATCAACAAACTTATTAAACAGCATCAGATTCATCTTTCACATTAGTTTTTATATAAGAATCGATTGTTTGTTTTATTTTGAATAAAAGTCTATCTGAATACTATAAAGTTGCGTTTCAATAATCATTCTCATTGGCAGGTGTAGCCCATAAGAGTTAACCTCAGCGCCGTTGTGTACTACCTACTGCGCCTAGGTCTCAAGTTAATCCCTGCGGGCTGTAGTAAATGTAGAATGAATGTTTAATCGCCGCTAATATAGCTCACAATAATTAATTTAATTTGTTATAGTGGTTTTTAAGTAGGTGAAAAAATGGGGGCGCTAAAAATTTATTTTTCTTAAAGTGGGCAGTATACGAAATAGTTTGGGAACCACTGCTTTAGATTAATAAACCTTGTGAATTTCTTTTGAATATTTTCTAGTCTAATAGATTCCGTATTTCATAGTATGGATTCCAAATTTGACTAGCATACTCAAGGTGGCTGCTGACGAAAGCACAATATAAAATTTTGAGAGTTTTCATTGCCTTAAACGAGCTAGCGTTGCGACTGAGGAAGCCCAAAGATGAAGCTGAGGAGCTGAAGAATAAGAGTGTATATATTTTTACAGGCAAGCGATCAATGAATGGCTACCAGAGTTCTCAATACCGAAGACGGCACAGGGGCCTGTTATCAAACCCCAACCGTCAATCACAGGTAATATATTGCATTTATTATTAGCTACTAGGACATGCCCGCGACTTCGTCCACCCTTGACGTGAAATTCCCTCGGGATTCCCGGGACATAGCGCAGCAGCATTTAAAAAAGAATGTAAGCTATCGTTTTAGTGAAAACAAAAAGCTAATTTTCATGCAACTACAAACCACTCCCGGGAAAGTTCACGCGGGATTCCCGGGACATAAAAATATCACACATTTTCTATACTAATATTATAAAGAGGAATGATTTGTTTGTTTGCATTGAAGGGGCTCCGAAACTACTGAACCGATTTGAAAAATTCTTTCACTATTGGCAAGCTACACTATCCCCAGGGGACATAGGCTATATTATATTAAAAATAATAATAATTTTGAAATGTTTAATATATACCCGAGCGAAGCTGGGGCGGGCAGCTGTATTACATAAAATTTGCTATCGATCAGTGAAAAATCACATTGAAATTCGTTTTTTTTAAATCTCAATTGCTACGTAAATATATTTATAACCTATATAATATTCTGAACATGTTCTTAGATGCATCTCCGAAGGTTTTTCTGTGTTTTCTGTATTGACAGATTTTGGCATGGACATGGATGTTTTAACCTTGCTATTGTGTAGCAATGAATTTCCATGTATGTGACCCGTAACACTGGTAAATATGGAAATTACTCTTGACCTACTATTGGACTTGCTAAAGCTTAGACTTTGCCACTCTGTAGGTACATTAGAACAAAATGTATGAAGGTAGACGTTCTGTAAATTTTTAAAAGTACTTCAATTGATTTGATTGTTCGCTACCCTATTTACATCTAGAAACTTCTATTATTCACATCCTATGTAGAAAAACCCTATAGTGTGTTTGTCCTTCGATTACTATTTTTTTAACTTATTTCAGTGCCACCGGTTCCGATAATACCAATAATGCCGTCCGTCAACACTTGTATGTCATTGGTGACGTCAACCAGTAACACTTCAACAACGAGCACAGCCGAGATGGCTCCGGCCATTCCCACCGTGAACACGAGTCAACTGCAAGCGTTGGCTGATGTTTGTTCAGCTACACCTGACGGACCGATACTGTCCACTCGGGTATTTCTTTCTCAATTTTTATTATTATATTTAGTGTCTGTGAAGGAACAGAAAAAGAATAGAAATTCCTGTGGCCGGACGTTCTGTCGTAAGAGGTGACAAAAACATCCTGCAGCCAGGTGGTAGGATATTTGCCCGCGTGGATTACTACCACCCCTGGTCTAGATATGCCGCCATAACAAAGTTGAGTTGTGTTCCAGCGTTAGTGGCCAAGTTCCATTCACCCATTAGAGAGCAGCAGCGCATTTGTAGCACGTTTGGTGTTACAAATGTCCATATGCAATGGTAACCGCTTTCCATCAGGCGGATTGCCTGCCTGACTGCTGAAATCATAAAATTAGAAAATTAAATTAAACTAATAATGTCACCCCGTCCAATCTTACATTTATTTCTACTTACTTGAACTAAGTACACAGACATAATAACTGAACCAGTATTCTGAGCTACCCGGAACATCGCTCGCCCAGACACACTTCGCCGAGACGTGATGGATATCTTCAGTTTCTTGCCATTCAGAGCAACTTAGTGAATTATAATAGAAACCTTCATCATATATTTGAACTTGTTTGAAGGAATGTGTCCGGAGCGAAGTCTTAATATTACTACAATAGTTCTGCTGTCCAATTCTACCGTTACAAAGTGAACCATGGGCATCGGGGGAATCGACATTGGATGATTTTGTACCATATGCCCTTCGATAGTGATAGTTTGTCAAAATATTCTTGACACTGTTCTCTGATATGCACTTTAACACTACTCAAAGTTTCTGTATCGGTTGGAGAACAGGTCCACTTGGGTATGTAAATTTTACAATCTGTATGAACAATTAAACGTGTGTATAAGAATACATAGTGCAGCAGGCTATGGACTGAGCTACCTTAGGTGTGTCTCTGATGAGACGTAAACTCTGTAGCTACACTCATGTCGCGTGCACCACTGTTGGGCAATGGTAAAATTTTGAATTTTGCCACTGATTACTCTGTGTGTGTTTCGTGTGAAATATAATGAAGAATTCAACTGAAATGTCTTTTTTTATATAAGATATTTCTTATTGTTTACCTTTTGTCAAGAGGTATATAGAACCTCATATACAGGAAAATAAAGGATTTTTTTTTGTGAAACTGTCTTTTTTAGTAGTATCTGTTGAATTTAAATATAGCTTCAGTTCACTTGTCAATGACTTAGATTGTTTATGCTTAAAGTTTAGTCAATAATTTCTGCAATTAATGAAAATATATAAATGTATGTAAGGAAATTTTTAACTAAAATCAAAGAATAATAATATGTTTATAGAGTAATAAATTCAATATCCATGTAAAAAAACAAAGTGGAAAAAATATGCACTTTTAGACCTTAAAAACTGTTTCTCTCTAATTAAACAATTAGAGAGACAACACTCGACTCTGACATCCGGTTACTCGACTTTCGACACGATGTTCCTCAACTTCCGACATCTAGTTATTTGAATTCTGTCATAATATTTGTATTTTGTTTGTAGGTATCACCCGTGGAAACGATGAACCCAGTACCAAACCCAGTAATGAATTCGCTTGTATCACCAACAAAAGTGGTCTTAAATGAGTCAATACCGAATCCAATAATTCCAATGGCCAGTTCAAATATATCACTACCGACAGAGATACCTGTATCGACACTTCCCGTACCAATAATGGGTTTGAAAGCTTTGGAGGAAAGTGGGAAACAACATATTATGGAGAAATCTAATGTCAGTGAAGATAATCTCGGTGATAGTGTTTTAGAAGGACTTATAGATGATTTGAAGAAAGATAAGAACTGTAATGTGGATACTTTAGTTAATGACCTAGAAACTTTGGTACAAGAGCAATTACGAAACGGACATATGAGTGTTGGTGGTGAGTATATACATATACACATGGTTTAACATACCTCTACAGAAATTGATCCTTACAAGTTACATTATGTATTATAATAATACAGTAAATTTTATTTATAATGACCTCGGCTGTAACAACTTTTTTGGTTATAGTGTAACCGTAATGTCTCTTGAATTTAAAATATACTTTTAAAAGAAATAATTTGGTTATAGTGACTGGATATAACTTTGATGTCGGCTATAGTGAATAGTTTTCATGAAGTATTTATAATAAGTTCACAGAAATGCCTTGCAGATATTGCAATCAGTCTACTCACAAAGACTGAGTACACAAAAAAACACAAAGATTCATTCATCATTCTTATTTTTTGTTTACATCCACAGTTAGTCGGCAGTTGTAATAATATGCTTTTTTTGTATAAATGTTCAGGTATGTCAAGTTAAATCTAAGAATCAGCATTATTTAGTATTATACATCAGGCGATATATACATATATACACACACACACACACACACATATATATATATATATATATATATATATACACACATATACAGTGTAAACTCTATATAACGACACTGAAGGGACTGTGCATTTTATGGCGTTATAGAGAGTTGTTAAATGGAGAAAAGTCTCTTATTTTTGTCCGACCTCTTTTGCTGCACCAGTAATTTTGTTGTATTTTTTTACTTATTTTATTCATATCTTGCGATATTGAGGCCTTTTTAGTGATAAAGGAAGTACTTAGAAATTTGGGTATTTCGGAATTTCTTAGAAATTTCGGTATGCATGATGCCGACAGTCGAGTTTATTACGGGCTAGGATAGTAAAGCGATAAAAGAACGTACACAGCTGCGTAGCTTTGGCAACTTAAAACGTACTTTTTATTATTTAATTGTGGTCGTTATTGAGAGTGGGTGTAATGCCATATAGAGTGTATCATTGTATGGAAGACAAGCCAAACCAACCAAAGCCAAGTGCTTTGGACGTTTAAGGGAGTTTGTCGTTAAATTGAGTGACGTTACATGGAGTTTACACTGTATATATATATATATATATATATATATATATAGCGACGGAATTGTAGTGGTCCCTTCAACGTCGTTATAATTGTATGTGTAATGATATTGCATGTTTTTTTTCGCAAAATCACCCAATTCAATTCCCGACTAAGGCTTATTGATTAAAACTGCGTTTTAAAGAAAAGTTTTTTGATTTGCGTAGTTTTTTTTAAAGATAATAATAAATAATAAATCGGCAGACAAACACTGTATATCCCCAAATTAAGCAAGTTACGCTTGTGTTATGGGTAATATACAACGGACCATTCTGGGGCCCATCCCCGACACCCACACCTAGTAAATAACGGAGAAAATACGTTTCCGAAATTTACTATACCAGGAATCGAACCCGAAGCCTCTGCGTTGCAGTGAGGTAAGCCGGCAAAGGCTTAGCCCGCTCAACTACAGAGGCCGTCAATATTATTACTGCGTTCAAACCCTTTTGTGATGATAATTTATTTATTTAATTTATTCTCAGATACACCTCAAACATTAAGTCCCAGTCGTCCTTCGGGCACCGAAGCGGGGTTGGAACCCCTCGACGTGGACCCGCCCTTGGCTCCCAGTACTGACACCGATGTGGTTATGAACGATGGATTCAGCGAGGTTTGTTATCTATAATCTATATATACATACATATAATAAAACTGTAAAGGTCGAATTCTTGTACAATGAAAAAATACTAATAACCGAATCAGGGGGATGTAAGAAGTGAAATAGATCTAATTTAGATTTTTTTTTAATTTTATGTTTCTGTTTGTCTGTTTGTCTGTCTGTTTCTACCGGCTAATCTCCGAAACAACTGGACCGATTTAAATGAAATTTTGTATGATGATAGCTTATATCCCTGGTCAACATATAGGATACTTTTGATCCCGAAAAATTAAAGATTTCCCGTGGGATAGTTAAAAAAACCGCACCATGCGGACGAAGTCGCGGGCATCGGCTAGTATATTATAAAATTCTAAACATGCCGTGTCTGTACATTGAAGCCATTAAAAAAATAACAACTGGAAAACACTATATAAATGACTGTTTGTCGTTTCGTCTATTTGGTCGGGGCTCACGTAAAAACTGCTGAGCCGATTTCGATGTGGTTTTCGTTGATTGACAGCTAATTCTTAGATTTAATTTTGCGCTACTTTTATCTTGGAATCCCACAGGAATTTTTCTACGACTGATTTAAAATGGCCTAATTATAAAAAAATAATCGATTTCCAATGTGATTTTTGCAATCGATAGCAAGTGGGATATTTTTATCCCGAGAATCCCGCGCGAATTTTCCCGGGAGCGGTTTGAAGTTTAGCTTATTCCGTGAATTTTCCGTAGTGAAAAATTAGCTTATTCCGACACCGTTTTCACTAAAACGATAGCTTACATTCTTCGTTTAAATGCTGCGATACTTCATCTCCCGAGAATCCCGCGGGAATTTCAAGTCAAACGTGGATGAAGTCGCAAGCATAGCCTAGTCTGTACATATAATAAGTACACTGGTCAACAGTGGTCTTTTTTGCCCTTGATATTAAAATATCAAATAATCTTATACCAGCAATTAATGAAACTGTATGATTTTGAAATATTGCAAACTCTAGTTGTTTTCAATCTTCATTCTCGTATTACACTAAAATGCACTAAGTATGAAAAACACAACAGTTATTTATACCTAAATATCTAGTCGTGGTAAAAGGTAAAAGTCGTGGTAGCGTAATGGCTAGCGCACGCGTCCCAAACGCAAAGGGCGCGGGATCGATCCCGGCCGGAACTCATGCACCACTTCGGCAGTTTCCTGACCTAATGTACATATTGTTACAATTACCACGTGCTAATAACGGTGAATGAAAACATCGTGATGCAACCTGCACATCGAGATAACCGATGTGTCAAACCTGCCAAGCCGCCTTGGACAAGCGTGGCGGGGTATACTGTCCGTTCCCCTATAGTGGGAGGCCCGAGCCCACCAATGGGACATTTATGGGCTGCTATTATTATTATAAATGTCTAATATAATATTGAACAATATTTCTAAGTGTTTTATTTTGTGTTTAATTAATATATAGACGTAAAAAGAGAGGAGAAATGAAGAAAACACCTTGTACAAAAGACCCAAAAACTCAGTGAAGCGAAATTAAACAACGTGACGGATGCTCAAATATATATATATTCGCTACTGGAATCGTCATGTTGTTTAATTTCGCTTCGCTGGGAGTTTTTGGGACTTTTGTACACACTTCTAATAAGATTTTATTCTACCTTTTTGGAGAAAACCGTAATTGTGAAGAACAGCAGTAATCAGCCATAATGTATCTGTCCCATCTACCCTGATACTCTTCCATTATCACTGTTAGGTCCCGGTGGAAGTGCTCTTTTTTATTGCAGGAGTTCAGCAGACAGGCAGATGGCCCACTTGATGGAAAGTGGTTACCATCGCCTATGGACATTTGCAACACCGAAGGTGCTACAAATGCGCTGCTGCTCCCTTAAAGGAGACTGGAACCCGGTCACTGATGCCGGAACACAACACAAGGTTGTTATGGCGGCATACTCTAGACCAGGGATGGTCGCCATCCAGTCGAGCAAATGCCCTACCACCTGGCTGTGGGTTGTTTAGTCGCCTCTTACGACAGGCCGCCTGGCCGTAGGAAATTGTATTCTTTCTCCGTTCCTGCTCTCCCGTTCCACAGAAAAATTTCCAAGATTATCAGGAAATCTGAACCAAGTAACTATGGACAAAGTGTAACGTTATGCTCGTGTGCATTCTAAAAATCTTATAAATTCAATTCACTGCTTCCATGAATATATACGTAAAGTGAGTACTTGAAATTGTAGAAAGCTGCAGAGACATCCAGGGCATCAATATTAAATTGTTACACGAGAGGTGAAAGTGACCTATTTAGGCATGAGTTTGGCGCACGAACGTAGCGCGGGCGCTAATAGTTCGAGTGCCTAAATAGGCTTTTCACCCGAGGTTAGCACTCTGCTTTTCATTTTGAATATGAGGAAGGTAAATAAAAACTGATTAGCTAAACAAACAACTGCTTCCCTAATGAAATCAGGCGTTAAGTCCATATCTAAATCTGATGAACTCATTTAATATGTCATCATGACATGGCATGAAACATCAAGTAAATTTCTTTTTCTGTGCCATTCTAGCAGCCAGTATTTTTTTGTCAGTAATGATATTAAATATTTAGATCAAATTTATGAAAATTAAATAATAGATAGATAGTTACATAAATAACACTTTATTGTACACCATTACAGAAAAAAAAGAAAAACTTATAGCCTAAAAATATTCTAAATGTGCACAATGGGCGGTCTTGTCGCTAAGAAACGATGTCTTCCAGACAACCCGTAATAATTAGTTATTTAATATAATAATTTAGTGAAAAGTAATTTTATACTTATGTATAAAATGATATTACAAAATTGTTAATATTCTTTTATTGAAAATAGTTGGGACATGAGTCGTATGCATTATCTATGGTTCATAAAGTTTTAAGTAAATTTGAGGAGTTTTTGGCGGGAACTGAAAGGGCGTAGTGCTGTGCAGTTTTATTTTCTAAAACTGTGTAAAATTACTCTAAAATGAACAATAGTTGTAGGATATTGACAGTTATTGAGTAGTAATTATGTGTTTTTGTGAGAAATGTGAACTATATAGTCAAATTTGGCCTTTCGAGTTTTCACAATAATTTCCGTTGAATGGCATCGATTGTAGCCTACAATACAACTGTGCCTGGCTTAAAGGCCTAGATGCTAAGCCATAAACGCAAAAAATTGACAGCGGGGAAAATCGTTTCTCAGGGCTGAAAATTCCTGTTTTCATCCCTGTGATGAGGCAACACAGAACATGAAAAATGAAAAATATTTTGAAATTTGAAATTTTTGAAATAAAACCTATAATATTCTATTTGATCTTCTTATTTTACAGAATGGTTCGATGCAAGTGGAGCCAAGCAACAGTCCCCTAAGTACGGACATGATGGTGGAGCCCACTGAAATGTCAGACAGGACTGACGAGTAAGTTCTTTCTATTAACAAAATATATAGGCTTGTTATATATACAGTCTACTCTCGATAATTTGAAAATTGTTTCCAGACCCTTGAAAAATACTCGATAAATTGAATAAAATCAATGTTAATTGGTCCCTTCGGTAATTTGAAGTTGAAGGAATATTATCTTGCTTGCCAACATGCGATAATTTGAAGTCCGGGCTTTCCTATTCTCTATAATTTGAAGCGTTTATCATGCACATACCTGTCACTTGTTTACATACATGTAGAGACTTGTCAATTGTTTATATAAATGACATATGAGTAAGTTCACATTCCAGTCTTCTTTCAAACGTTAATGAGTTATGATAATGTTTGATTTGTGCTATTAAAATGAATCCAAGAAAGAACAAATGTCTTTCCATAGGTTCCATAAGTAAACGCTTGTTATTTTGAACTCTTTAAAATTTGAAATTTATCTCTGGTCCCTTGAGTTTCAAATTATCGAGAATCGACTGTATTTTGTCACATGTATTAGGTTTTTGGTTTGTGTTTCGGTCCTACAATCGTCTTTAAGAGTTTTTTGCATGGTTTTAATAACTGATGATCCACAACATCTTGAGCCACACTTGGTTGTCTGTTTGTTTGTTTTTAAATATGTCACTAGGATATGCCTGCGACTTCGTCCACGCTTGACTTGGAATTCCCGCGGGATTCCCGGAACACAAAGTCCCGCAGCATTTAAAAAAGAATGTAAGCTATCGTTTTAGTGAAAACTCTTTCGGAATTAGCTAATTTTTATGCACCGAACAACTTCAAACTGCTCCCAGAAAAATTCCCGCTGGATTCCCGGGATAAAAATTAGCGCAGATTTTAAGTCTAAGAATTTGCTGTCGATAAGCGATAACCGCATCGAAAACAAACAGACAAGAAATGTAAAAAAAATTGCATCGTGTTCTCCGTCGTTTATATAGTCTATTTCAGTTTTTTTTTTAATAGCTTCAATGTACAGACACGGCATGTTTAGAATTTTATAGTATAACTGGCTTCTGTCCGCGACTTCGTCCGCGTGGAATAGTTAAAATAAGTTTAAAAAAAAACCCTATTTCGAAACATTCTTCATTGGTGCTCCACTTCTATTGGTCTTAGAGTGATGATATATAGCCTATAGCATTCCTCGATAAATGGGCTATCTAACACTGAAATAATTTTTCAAATCAGACCAGTAGTTCCTGAGATTAGCGCGTTCAAGTAAACAAACAAACTCTTCAGCTTTATATATTAGTATAAGATATATAGATAATTTACAGTTTCGATAAAAATATATAAAAGTAAAAACAGTTTAGGATTTGGTCCTAAAGGTTCACATGGAAAATTCAGCTTGTATATTTTGGATTTTTTCACTAGAGCGGTAGATCCCGACGATTCGACAGTTGACTCAAACGCCTTGGTGGCTGACGACCTCTTGCTCTTATGCGACTTGTTCTACTTGCCATTTGAGCACGGATCAAGGGGATTGAGGCTATTACACGACTTCAACTGGCTCACCACACACGCTGCCAGTATGCTATCAAGGGGTAGCAAACCTGAGGTAAATTTTGACTACTTGTACTTAATAAAACTTCGTTTTAACGGTTTTAAACGCGATAATTTATTTGATTTTTATTATTCCGACGTTTCGGCCACTTTTCAATAGTGATCATTAGTATCAGTATCACGGTTGACAAAAATGTCAAGTGTGTACTTGTAATTACACAGTTAAAGCAATAAGCTGAGTGCAAATGACAGAATATATATATATATATACATCTGTTTGATGGTAAAAATGAAAAAAAACATTCGCTTCATAGACAAGCGAATGGCGTCGTCGTCGAAGCAGGTTCGCGTGGTGGATGTCTAGGACCAGGCGACTGGCGCGAAGATTGTCTATGGCGGCTAATAGGGAACTCCACGCGGAGTTGCATCCTTATGTTTGGGAGTTATGCGCTGTATTGGCGTTGCTCGATGGCTTTCTACGGTGGCTTGGTGAGTTTTTCAATCAATCAATAATTTATTTGTTCAAAAACATGGAGTATATTAAGACGACATGTTGTTTATAAGGCCCCACATGTTCTTGCCGGTCAGGCATGCAAATTGTACATAATTAAAACAACTGTTGATTGTACTGAGTTGATTCTTTGTTTTTTAAAGGAAATTAAAATATTGTTTTTTTGTAAGTAGGGGAACCTATGCCTACGAAGTCTCAGAATAGCAACTTGATCATACCGCGTAGCTGTGTTATAAATCCCTTACTGTCTATCTCAAACACAAACAAGCTGAAACATACCATAAATTGTAACTTGTATCAATATTATACTTGAGCTATGAATTAGATACAAAATTTAATTATATAAAAATAAATTAATACTTCTTACTGGTTAGAAGTGACATTATAATTAAATAGATGGTGTTTTTTTCTTTCTTTACATTAAGATGTGTATGTCTTTACGTACGGCATGTTTAGAATTTTATAATATTATAGATTACCTTCAAATAATGTTCTCCAGTGGAAATTAGTTTCAATAAACAATAAAGTCATGGGACGCATTGCCTTTTACTATCAGAAGTGCCTTACTGCCTGCTAAAATAATAAACATCCTCATACCTCTTTGTTTCAATAATGTTGTTATCTTGAGAATTGAAACTCTTTTTTAAATTCTTTAATTAAAGTTTTGTTTTTTTTTAATATTTTGTATGTTCTTGTGTTTCTTTTCGTTTTCTTTTTTATTGCCAAATTTATTTCTGATACGTATATATTATTACAATTTTGGGTCTAAACATTCGATTACTTATTTACTATTTTATATAATGCTACTTTTTATACTACTACACGCCTTGTGTACTGCTACTTTTATCGTATTTGCCTATAAGAGACATAAAAAAAAAAATCTTTGTTTACTTATGTATCTATTTATTTGTCAATTAATTATTCATCATATTTTGATATAGTGGTACTTGCGGTAACATCTCTAGTGCATTTTTGTACATATGTTTATTTATTAAATATTCTTATTATATATTCTATTTTGAATTTTGGTTGATTGAAAGAAGATGCAGTGATAAGAGTTGAAAAAGGAATGTTAAGGTGGTTTGGGCATGTAGAGATAATGAATGAAAGCAGAATCACAAAACAAGTATATGACAGCAATTGACATAGTCGGTGCCGGTAGACCGAAACATACTCACCATGATCAAATTGAAGATATTTTGAAGAAAGGTTAGATAAAAAGTAGTTTAAATAAGCGTGTATGTATGAAAAGATTAATGAAATTGATGAAGCGAAAAGTGTTTGTCAGGATTGTAACAGGTGGAGATCCATCGTCTCTGCCTACCCCAATGGCAAACAGGCGTGACAATATGTATGTATTTATGTACTATTTTCCCTATGCTTGTAATATATAAACTCAATTATATATTCAATGCATATATTATCTATCTACTATGTTTCTATTTATTACTGTTTTGACTACTTTAGTACAATATGCCATAAAATTCTCGTAGTGCCGTTTACTCATGAGGTCTGGCATACTGCTATACTTAACCAAAATTGAAACTTTAGAAGAAATCTTTTTTACATAAAACAAGAAAATAACTGTATCGAAACGAATAAGTTGATATCTTTTAAAATAAATCGTAGATTGGCAGGAAAAAGGTTATTCGTTTTAATAAAAATATTTTTTTGAATGTCAAAGAAACTTTTAAGATTTAAATTTTCAAGGTAACACATTGTTGAAGCAAAGAGGCGACATGTTTGGAAACTAATTATTTGTTGTTCGAAATATAGACCACTTGCCATAACATCTGGCGTGAACTGTATCGTCCTTATAAACGAAAGAAAGAAAAATATTTAATGTCCTAAAATAATTTCCAAAAAATAAAATAGTAAATAAATGTTAAACTTTTCAGTTTTCTTATTTATATCGTTATGTTAGTATACATGGTCATTTGTTTTCTGTTTCAGAATTGGGTAAATTCCCTCCGAATATTGCAGCTAATACTCAGGGGAGTTATACTTGTAAGTATAATTAATTGTAATAATAAATGAGTAGACAAACGCACGTCGTATATTGTGTGTAGTAGATGTTTGACTTAGCGTAGTTTACGGTTACGCAAGTAAAATACAATGGAGATCTCTGGGGCTGATCCCAAACACCCAGACCAGAGAGAAGAATATAAGTGCTAGACGAAGAATCTAGATAAAGAATCTAATTCTGGACCGCCACCTACCATTGAACGTTATGACCGCTAGACTACAGATGCCGTCAAATACGATGATGATGTATTTGTTTGTCTATTTTATTTGGAGGATATTAGAAATATAACTATATAGCAGAGCACAGCAAGACAATATATCTTGGTGTTCACTTGGTAGTAGTTTAAAAGCTTCCGTCTGTCTGTTTGTCAGATAATAAAACATACTTATATATTTGAATTTAATATTCATAAGTTGCCAGGTTTTCTCAGAATATCACGTAGGTCGAACAGTCTATCACGATCGATGGCGATGTATCTGTTTGTCTATAACGACCGATGACGATGTATCTGTTTGTCTATGACGACCAATGACGATATATCTGTTTGTCTATGACGATGTATTTGTTTATCTATGCTACGACGGTCGATGTCTACATATTCTTACAAATTTGTAGGGTATTTGTAGGATGTAAATTCGAAAATGCCATTGGAATTATCACAAAGCTTATTAGAAGTACACACACGTAATTCACAGACCTTACAAGTATAGCGGATTACAACAAAACCAAACCGTAGGGCAGAAAATGGTTATCACATAAATCACGCAAAGTCCGTCGTTATAAGATACTCGCTCCGAAAGTGCACTAGGTAACGCCTCGATCTCAGTCAGAACACGGCTGGCACATATCCATTTGTAAATTAGATATGTCCCCCCAGCAACATGCCGCCCACTGGTTCTTGAAATCGTTAAATGGTCAGCTTAATGGCTTCCAACGATTCGCATGAAATACCAACAGAGGACAGAAGGTTTTATGACGTCTTACGGCGGCGTGAACAAAGAGATTAGAGCGAACAATAGATCACTCAAATTCAAAGGGGTAATAAGACACCTGCAAAGTATTAGTGTCGGCTTGCAACAATATTATTTTATCGATGACGATAAGATGATAATGTATTTGTCTGTAATTTGACTTCGGTAATGTTCGTAGGGTTCTCAAAAGGGTGGAGAGAGGCGTTTGAGAGCGGGGCCCAAGAGCCTTGGGTGTTCCGGGGTGGTCTCACTGCGGATTTACGAAGGCTTCTACCGGTCGAGTGTAGTGGGGAAGCGTTGAGGCCACAGCTGATACCCCCCGGCTTGCCGATGACAGTGCGTCCGTACACACCGACTGACGAACAAGCGGTATGCTTGTAATAATACTTTTCTTAAGGGAACGTCCCCATACTACGTGACCCGTTCTAGGGGAACAGGGTGGTCTTCAAAATACCACACTTAGTCACACGGACGTGGGAGGGGTTTAGGTTTTCGTCACGTAGTCAATGTCTTCTAGGCATATCTCGCGCTTTTTCGAGCTATGTTTAAATACAGCGCACAGCGCTTAGCGCATTTTAAACGGCAATGAACCAAATTATCTGTTTTATTAACTTTCTGTTTGCAAAAAATGATTTACTATATTTATGAGTTATTACGTGACAACAAGAGGGGGGAAGCGGGGGTCTTGTCACGTGGTATATGGGTACGTTCCCTAAGTGTTTTTATTACAACAATTTCAGTCTATATGACAGTTTCAGCTCTATTTCGAAAGGAAGCATTCACACAGGTTACATGCGTTAAAAAGTAATTATATTTATTTCTGTAATGAAATTTTAAAAGAAATATTAGACGAACATTCTTCTATATCCATACATATTCTCAAACCAGTTTACTAATGCGGTAAGCAGAGACGATAGATCTCCACCTGCTACGGTCCTGACAAACACTTAACCATTCATTAATTCATTCATACATACACGTTTAATGAAAGTGCCTCTTACTTGACGTTTTTTCATAATACACGATAACAAGGGTGAGAGTATTTTTTTAAATATACAATTTCAAAATAACAAGAATTGAAAAAGGAATGTTTAGATGGTTCGGGCTTATATGGAGATAGAATGAAAGCAGAATGATTCCCCTTTTATCATATGTATCGCTGAAGAGTGTTCTACTCTTCGGCGGTACGTATGATAAAAGTGCCATCGTTGGTCTTTCCTGAAACATACAATTTCCTTCTAGGTAAGCGTGCTCCATCTTAGACCGCATTTCTACCTGACATCAGGCGCAATGACGGTCAAACACGAACCTATCATATTCTCTTTTTTATATATATATATATATATATATATATATATATATATATATATATATATATATATATAAAAAAGAGAATCACAAATCTAGAATATGACATTAATGTGAGTTGTAGAGTTGGTGCTAATAGACCATGACGTACTCGCCATGATCAAATTGAAGATATTTTGAAGAAAAGTGAAGTAAAAAGAATCTAAAATAAACGTGCATGTATGAAGAAATTATGATTAATTATGATAGATAGATAGATGGACAACACTTTATTGTACACCAAGGCATATATAAACAGAAACAGAAAAATATAAGAGCGGCTAAGAAGAAAGATACAATGGGCGGCTTTATCGCTAAAAAGCGATCTCTTCCAGGCAACCCTTGGCAGGGATTAGTAGATTTTTAACACTAACAGTGGTGCAGTTTATAAATAATGATAAATGATAAGTATACACAATACATATAAGTACAAAAACAATATACATATATATACATATATGCATATACACATACTATATATTATTATATTATGTATTAGATTAATAAAAGTAGATGAAGCGAAAGTTGTTTGTCAGGATCATCACAAGTGGAGATGCTTCGTCTCTGCCCATAAGAAACCGGCGTGATAATATGTATGTATGTTTACTATATGTAACATGTATCATATATCTAATTACGTTTTTTATCATTGTAGGTCTGTTTGATATGCCATAAAACGTGTCGGGATGGCTCGGATTGCAGCGATCTGTTCCCGAGTGATTTGCAAACTTTGCCGGCGGATAGGTGAGTATAATCTTATATAAAATCTCACAACGTCCCACTGCTGGGTAGAGATGAATTATAACAGGTCAATTTAAATATCTGTTACTCCTGTTACTGTTATCCAAAACTAACAGCATTGATTATCTGTTATTAAATAACATATTGTTATTAACTTGTTATTGGAACGAAGTTCGTTTACGCGGCTTGCGGTGCATACCTACTGTGGCCAACTTAGCGCTTTCAGTGTTAGATTTTTGTCTCTATGTACCATCTATATTCTATGTACACACAAAGTTATTTTTCAGCGCTTAGCACCTTATTTCGCGCTTTTTTTAATTATGTAACTCTTCACTGAAATATTGACGTGTATTGCAATATTATCGTCAAAAGACCAAGTGTTTATAAAAAAGTAAACCAAGAAAGTATCTATTAATACTTCACATACCATGTTTTCTCTAAATAAAGTTGGTAACAAAAGCTACGTCCGATTCTGGGCGTGCACGTTGTTTCCAGACCCGTCCCGTAAGGTGTGCACATTTTAAATGCTTTACATTATGTTAATTCTGTTATCTTATAAATATTAGGTGGGTCTCGTTCTAGCCCGTATAAGTCCTTGAAGTGTAAATGAGACACTGATATGAATAATAGGTGCATCTCTTTTTAGCTTAATTATGATTTGCTTAGATAGAACGAGAGAAAAATAATAATTAACACAACGGTTAGGTAGCTAATGTTTATGTTTGATTTGTTATGTGCCTGTTATCGGGAGAACAGGTATTGTGTTCTAGAAATAACAAATGTGTTATCTGTTATCTGTGAATATCTGTTATTAGTAACTGTTAGCATAAATATGACTCACGCCTACTGCTTGGCTCAAGCCTCACCACTTTTCGAGGGTAAGAGTATATAGCTGCGGCACATGTCCAAGGCGAATTGAAAGCGTACAGACGGAACGGCGGGACAACATTCCCACTCCCACTTTGGTCGGGTGTAGAGTCTCTCCAGGTTGGGTCCGATGCACATGTCACAATAGCGCTCTAAGGTGGCTAGTTATTGTGTGAGAAGTGTCTCAATTAAATCGGGTATATAATTCCTTTCAAGTTATGTTAAAAGGGCTATACGATATATTCAAAGGCGGTTTACTTTTATCAGGTTGGTGGCACCGTTTCTGACACTCACACCGGAATTGTGTCTGGTGATAGAGGACGAGGAAGAGTGCGTCCCTCAGGAGGACACCGCTGTAGACAATGAAGCTGAATGCGAGAAGACTGACGTTGCTGTGGAGGTTAGGATCAAAGGTAAGTAGATATTAGTAGAAGTGGAGGAAATAACATTGAGACTGAAATTGTTCATTATCTAAAAAACTTAAAAAAAGAACAATTAAACCTCAAACAATGTTATTTTTTTCTCTTCATCCTCTAACCATACAATAAAAAGAAGTCAATATAGTGCAGTTTTCGATGTGAAAAGATTAATTAAACTTACGAGGTATTCTTCTGGTTTTATATGGTATCTATCACATTGATGGAGCCAGCCCTAAGAGCTGAAACCATGATAATGATTCCAATGTGGCTCTACCACATTTATAATATACCATACCATACCTTACCGTCCTATTTCAAAGAGATTAGTATTCTGTGACGAGGGGGGAAGAGTCAGCTCCTCCTCCTTGGCCACAGAATAGGTTTAGGTGGGTCAATGAACTATACAAGATAATTATGTAGTATATAATGTATTTAATCTGTTCCGTGACAACCGGTGGACTTCAATGCACAAAATGGTACACTGGCCTGTCGAAGCCTTGGAAGCTCTTTGAGTCAAGTAGTTCCACAGCTCTAATATTAGCTAGATCGGTAATTGTCCGTGTCTGGTATATGTTGGCTTGGTTGTATAGGTTTTCTTAGGCAAAGTAAGGGTAGCCTTGGTCCTGGAATTAGATGACGAAGAATAGGCATTAGGTTTGACACAGTGTCCTTTGCTACAAAACTAAGTCAGCTCAATTAATTATATTTAGTTTTAACTAGTAGGACAGTTAAATATTACATCTATGGATAGGAACTCACCCCAGCAGGAACACGTAGTTAATTTAATATTTTTAAAGGAAGTTACGTATGGAATAATATTGATCAGGTGATAGTTTGAATTTCGAGCGAGAGCCAAACTTAACTGCCGTCATAGTTTTTCTTATACTTTTGACAGTGATATAGTTTGACATTAGTATTTATTATTTATTTAGGTTTATGGCTTGGCAGCTAGGCCTTTAAGCCAGATCGTAGATTAAAATGTAGTTTCTTCATTTTCTTAAGCCTATGTGTAGCACAGCTGAACTGTAGGTTATCAGCTGGTGCCATTCAACGGAGTTCTTGTGACAACCCAAAAGGCCACATTTGACTATACAGTTCACATTTTCCACAAAACACATAATTGCTACACAAAAACTATCAATATCTTACAACTATTGTTCATTTTAGAGTAATTTTACACATTTGTAGAAAATAAAACTGCACAGCACAACATCTCCTTTCAGTTCCGGCCAAAAACTCCTGACATTAGCACTGTCATGACCTATGTCTATGTTTTTTTTTAATGGTGCAAGTGCAACTTTACAATTTTTTAATATTATTATAGGAACAACACCTGATTTAGTATTATTTTATATTAATACAGGAACAAAACCTGATTTAGTATTGTTTTATATTAATACAGGAACAAAACCTGATTTAGTATTGTTTTATATTAACACAGGAACAAAACCTGATTTAGTATTGTTTTATATATTAATACAGGAACAAAACCTGATTTAGTATTGTTTTATATTAATACAGGAACAAAACCTGATTTAGTATTGTTTTATATATTAATACAGGAACAAAACCTGATTTAATATTGTTTTATATTAATACAGGAACAAAACCTGATTTAGTATTGTTTTATATATTAATACAGGAACAAAACCTGATTTAGTATTGTTTTATATTAATACAGGAACAAAACCTGATTTAATATTGTTTTATATTAATACAGGAACAAAACCTGATTTAGTATTGTTTTATATATTGATACAGGAACAAAACCTAATTTAGTATTGTATTATACTAATACAGGAAGAAAACCTGATTTAGTATTGTTTTATATTAATACAGGAACAAAACCTGATTCAGTATTGTTTTATATTAATACAGGAACAAAACCTGATTTAGTATTGTTTTATATATTAATACAGGAACAAAACCTGATTTAGTATTGTTTTATATTAATACAGGAACAAAACCTGATTTAATATTGTTTTATATTAATACAGGAACAAAACCTGATTTAGTATTGTTTTATATATTAATACAGGAACAAAACCTGATTTAGTATTGTTTTATATTAATACAGGAACAAAACCTGATTTAATATTGTTTTATATTAATACAGGAACAAAACCTGATTTAGTATTGTATTATACTAATACAGGAACAAAACCTGATTTAATATTGTTTTATATTATTACAGGAACAAAACCTGAGATAGTGGGTTATGCTTGTGCAGTGTTGAACAGTAAGGACTTCTATAAGAGACAAGAAGTCGCTTGGATACCGGAGATGTGCACCAAGTACCCCGAGGAATTGACCGAGAG
Source organism: Dendrolimus houi (assembly GCA_039645545.1). NCBI lineage: Eukaryota > Metazoa > Arthropoda > Insecta > Lepidoptera > Lasiocampidae > Dendrolimus > Dendrolimus houi. The sequence continues at coordinate 4,013,081 of CM077139.1, read as the reverse complement.
AGATGATCTCAGTCAGGCTGCTAAGGTAATTTGTTTTATTATAACAACTCTTCTTCTATTATTTTTATTAACTGTAATACGATCAATATTTCTAGCATATTGTTTTAACAAAAATTTTGTATTTGTGTTAAAAATCAAATGTGCAATTTAGAGCTGTTCTCATTTGGCGACGTCAAGAGGCTCGTGTCTAATTATAATCCTATTTTTATTTTAATTTTCAGTTTCTTTTTATTTTAATAGGTTGGGGAAAAAGTATTTTCGCATATAGTATGTATGAATTTGTAATAAGATCTCTTTGGCTATACCATTTGTATCTGGCTGGTTTTGGTATCATTAAAATGTTTTAATTTTTAAGAAGACAATTCCAAATTTAAATTAGGAAAATATGTGATTTTCATTTGTTTTTCTTATTGTTAAAATGAGTGAATCTAATGAAGAAATTCGATACATTTTAAAATTTTACTACAAAAAAGGTAAAAATGCAAAACAAGCCGCGAAAAAAATTTGTGATGTTTATGGACCTAATGCTGTATCTGTGAGAGTAGCGCAAATTTGGTTTAAGCGTGGGAGGTGTTAATGCATCCGCCGTATAGTCCTGACCTTGCACCTTCAGATTTTCACCTGTTTCGGTCTCTGCAGAATTCCTTAAGCAGTGTCAGGTTAACATCACGAGAGGACTGCCAAAACCACCTGTCGCAGTTTTTTGATCAGAAGCCCCAAAATTTTTATAGCAATGGGATCACGTCCCTACCTACAAGATGGCAAAAAGTTATCCAACAAAATGGCACCTACATACTTTAGTCAAATGTAAATAAACTTTATAGAAAAACCTTTTGAATTTTTATATAAAATGCGAAATTTGACTTTTTTTACAATACTGAACAATTAAAAGTGTGTCCGAATGTTGGTGGCATTTTATTATGTTGTTATTATGATCGTTTGTGTATCAGGACAGGAGTTGTTGGAAGGAGACCTTTTTAGTAGTTTGCCTTTTTTATAGTTTGACAGAGTCAATGTTCATTTGTTTTTTCTTCATTCTATATTTGTCCTTTATTATACGAAAATTAATGTGTTACTCCGTGTCCACTAAGTTATATATATCGTTTTCATTTCCCGTATTCTGAGAGTACGTTTGGAGTTGCCTGATCACAGGGATGAAAACAGAACTTTTCATCCCTGGGAAACGATTTTCCCTGCTGTCAAAAAATTTAAAAACAATGCGAACCATCGATAATACGTGCGACTCATCTCCCAACTTTTTTGCAGACTCTATTAAATCGCTACTTGTTGTAATAAAATAATATCAACAATTTTGTGTCATCATTTTATACTTATAAGTTACTTTTTACTAAATTATTATATAATTTACATAAATTTGAGCTAAATTAATTTTAATAATAAAAGAATATTATCATCAGTGCCAAAAAAATACTGGCTGGTAGAATGCCACAGACAAAGAAATGTACTTGAGGTTTCATATTCATATGTGATATATTAAATCAGATCATCAGATTTAGTTATGGATTTGACATCTGATTTCATTAGAAAAATAGTTGTTTGTTTAAATAATCAATTTTTATATACTTTCCTCACATTCTAAAATAAAAGCAGAGTGTTAACCCTCTAAAGGGGGCCAAATTTAATATTATTTTTATCCATAATCGGTCAACTGCCATCAAAATTGCCGCGCCAAAACCAAGAGAAATATATCGTCCCTTTTACTCTAATACAAATTCTATGTAGGGAGAAAACATAAGTTCAACGTTCGTTTCAATTATCTGTATGTGACCACAAATTTGTGGTCCTTCCCAATTAGCATGTGTGACAGTTCGACCACAAATTTGTGGTGGTTCCGTCTTAGAGGGTTAACTCCTGCGGCTAGGCGGCCTATCGTAAGAGAAAGTATATTGTAATCTAAGATCTGGCTTTTGAACTTTTTTTAGGACATATTTGTACATTTTGACAGTCGCGGTCGCGCTCTCGCGACGCTACGACGTGTTTGGCAAAAAGCTTTGGTTGAAATTAAAATGAAACGATTTATTGTTGTTGCCTCACTCTGTTTATATAGGGTTTGTATGAAATAAGTATATACCTATGTACGATTAAACATTATAATTCAGTCATTTGACTTTGGACCCTAGAGCTGGTACCAGGTCTTTATTATGAGATAGAAACATTGAAACATTTAGTGTTGTGTGTTAAAGGCCTAGCTGCCAAGCCATAAACCTAAATAAAATTTGTGCGTCAGGAGTGCATCCGTCACTTCCACCAGTTCTCGATGTGCGAGCGTGCGCCGGAGTGCGTGACGCGCGCGCACCCCGCGCTGCTCACGTGCTGCGTGCTGCCGCCCTGCGCGGACTCGCACGCGCCCGCCCGGCTGCTCACCTGCCTGCTGGCCGCGCTGAAGGCCAACGGTGAGTGCCATTCGCATCTCTGCCCTCCCTATAGCAAACGGTTTGAGAAAAAAGCGGTAAACATATCTTTAGAGCTCTGAACCAGGGCTTGAAATACCGGTAAAAATGTGGTATCGTTATTTGTAATAATAATTATTTATTTATTTCAGATACAAAGATCCATAATTACAACAAATACAAATTGTTATTATTAAATTAAATTAAACCTTACAAATAAAAACAAAAATTAACAAATGTCCGTCGGTCAGTCCTTTACTAAGCATTTCATTCACATATATTTTACATCAAATTAATTATTCTATGCAGCAATCTGCAATCATTCCCAATGTATGCTAATTTCTGATAACGGTAAGAAATAAATATCGTTATAAAACTTACCGTTATATCTAGCCATTTTACCGGTAAAATATATAACGTTAATACTATTTTGATCGGTAATTTTACCGTTATAACTATGTTTTGTTATAATAGTCGGTCTTTTTGACTAGCAAAGTTTTTCAAACAGTACTGTGCTAAGAGCGCGCGTAATATTTAAAGTTATGTTTGTCGATTGATTGTTTCGGTAACATGCAGTCGTAATAAAGCCAATTCTTAAAAACGGCAACGTCGCTTGAAATAACGTAATAATTACCGATACGTATAACGTTATACATACGATTCTTAACGTTATGTTATAACGCTAAAATCATAAAAGTTACCAAGTAACGGTAAAAAGTATACAGGTATAGCAGTATCTTTGTCGAAAATACCGGTAATTACCTATATTTTTAAAAGTAATTGATAACGCTTTCAAGCCCTGATCTGAACAACACGTCCATGTTGTGTAACTTTTTAGGGTTAGATAAACAATTTAAAAAATCAAGCTTTATGCAGAGATTAGCGTCTTGGGATAACGTTTCTGCAAAAAATGAAAAACCAAAAAAATGACGATTACAAGTGCATTTAGTAGGGCAGATCTATATAGGGGGAGTCTTTGAAGTGGGCCTTCAGGGCGAAATGTTAAACTATACGAAATATCGAAAAACACTCGGGAGGAGTTCTGAGGGTGATTTTGGCAAAAACTAAAGTGGTACAATTAGATTTTGGATAAATCAAATACCCTTGTCAGGAATCGAATCGGTTGATTTTTAAAACTTATATACATCTTGTATTATTACCAAACTAGTGGTCCGAAATTCGACCATAATAATTTGTTGTCAAACTTCTATAATCACAGATTTCGCTAAGGCAACAATAAACAAAAGAGTATATATGAGTATATGTATGCGTGTTTGTGTCAAATATATGGTAGTGTGTGTAATGTTTTTTTTATTGATTTAATTTATTTTTTATTCCTAATTTTAAAAAAATATCAGCATTCGTCGCTTCTTCTCTATATAAACTATAAGTGTGCGAAATTTCATACTCCGTACGCACAATTTTCGTAAAAAGGTGTACATAGTTTTTACTTCATTTATTAATATATAGAAGATCACAGTGTAGCTTGTAAGGAGCATTTTCTGTGAAAGAATGTCAAACGGCAACCCAAGGGAAAAGGTTGTTTGTGAACAAAACGATCTATATTCCATACACAATAATCCAGGTTGTTTATTTTTCAAAAAATAGTCGATTCGATTCCCGACAAGGGTAATTGATTTTTCAAAAATCTAATAATACCTTACTTTAGTTTTTGGTCAAAATCACTAAGCCTCGAGGGGTTTTTCGCTATTTAGCATAGTTTAGGATTTGGCCCTGAAGACCCACTTGAATAATTCACGCTATATAGATACATTGTTAATATTGTTTGTAATTATTTATTTTATATATTTATTTCATTAACAAAAGTAACAACCTTAATAACATTTCCAATAAGTTTAGCGCATCGTTTCTCAATCTGGGGTCCCGACCCTCTTGTGGGTCGCGTTCGTTATTAAAGGTCGCAGTGTGTTATATATACAAATCAAACGTATAAATAAACTATTAATTTAAATATAATTGTGATAGTGATGGGGTTGCAAGACATTTTACTTAACTTTTTGGTTTTTTCATGGGTCGCGACATTAAAATCATTGAGAAACAATGGTTTAGCGTATACCATCTAATTGAATCATGAATTGAATCAAGTCTTTCATGTTACTCTTAACTACCATTACACTGGCACTTATTAGTGAAAATAAAATGAATGTATTTATATTAAAATGGAATCTCAAGCCAAAATTAGACGGGTCGTCATTTCTTTTTACCTGTTTGTATTAAATGAGAAATAAAGTATTTAATAAATAATATCATATCGAATGTTAAAACAGCTTTCATAAGTGACTTTATAAATGCTTTTCCGTTTTAGTTCTTTTTTTACATTTAATTTATTTTATTGTAACATTTAAAATAAGTTGGTCATTGAAAATACTCCATAATTTAAGAAACACCATTAAATAACAAACAAGCAGTTAAAAAGTCATGTATGAAGTATTTTTTAACAATTAAGTTTGTTTATTTTTAAAGTTGACATTGCCTCATTTCCGTCAAAATTTAAAGATCGAAATGAACCGTCTATTTTCGGCATTACAGATTACTTATTGAGTCATCAGTCAGCTTACTACCGCTTCCAAAGTAATAGTATTATAAAATGTTTATTTCATATTTAATGTTATAGTGAAAATTTCAATACATAAAGGTATTTGTGTCTCAAATAGGTGCTAACGGTGTTCACGCGTGCATAAACGCAACAGACCACTACCTCCATCAGTTCTACAGTAAGCTTGGCTTCGTGGAGGTCCATCGTAATGGCGCCAGGGTCTACTTAGGGAGGGGATTCTAGCGCCCACTGCTGATACTACGCACAGCTACAGCCCCACAGAGGCACAGGCGAAGACGGAGGCACAAGTAGTCAAAATCACTATAACAGTTATAAAGTCTTGTAAATGTCCAACAAGTTTTATAACAGTCATATAACGCAAGATCGAATAATTAAAATCTAATAAGGTCAAAGATCCCCAAACTTTCCAACTTTAGGACTACACTGGTTATTCACGTAAGTTCCAATGCTCAAAACTGATTTTTACATAAATTTCATTAGTATTTTTTACGAGTTTTACAAAGTTTAGTATTGGGATTCGTATCAGTTATTGAAATGAAAACTTCTTTAGGCGCCCTGAGCATTTCATTTTGTGGGTGTAGAATGAGACCGATGGCCGATTGCTATACCTTACCGACCGCTCATTTGGCTTACTATCCATACACTCCATACAAGTAATTTCAAAATGTAACCGATGGTAAGGCAAGAGAATGAATAGTAAGATATAGGAGCCGGCCGTCACGTATCACGTTCGTTCGGGCAAAGTCTGCTCGAGTCGACTAAGAGACCGAGAGCGATACAGTCAACGTGTCACCGCTGTACACGCTCGGCGAGCGTTACATCGTCTCGATGAAGTTTTCACTTCTGTCGTGTGGTCTTAAGCAGTTTTTTTTTGTTATTATGCTTAAGTTTTCATTATGCTTTCCCTAGCACCTAAATAAAACCGAATAATTATCATTCTGTGTTTTTTATCCAACTTATCACAGTAACAATAAGTCATTATGTGTTGCCGGCTGGATTAATGATACTAGTGGCCCGGATTTGGCCCAAAGGCAGTACTTAAACTACTGCCTGCCCCCCTGCAATAGGTCCCTATACCCCTATACCCCTGTAATAGGTCAATATATGTTACGTGCTTATAACAGTTGTGTAACACAAAAAGGTCTATTTATAAATCTATAGGTTGTATTTGTGTTTGTATGTAAATGTGTTTAAAGTAATTTTTAACAGTCATGTAACGGACAAACTACAAAATTATGTGATCATCATCATGATTCATCAATTAAGTAGAATTTGTAGATGTCATATCACGATTTAAGATACTGTGACCACTCAAGTAACGTAATTTGAATATACCACAAATCTTGCAGGCTCCTGGCACGGCACATCCTAAGACTATAATTATAACAAGATGTTATATATGTCGGCGAAGAAAAAAATTACAGCAAGCCAAAATTTCGACCCTCTTTTTTATTTTTACATTAGAAACATTCAGATTTTCCACAGAGAGCAAGGAATTTATTTTTTGTTATAGTCCATATCCGCTATACTCAATCTGCGGCCTGCCAAGTTTTTATGGTTGGCCCGCCTAGCAAACTACATAATTGTATAATATTGGGTTGACAACTAAGTCATTGCTGATTTTGTCGATGTGGATTTTACTTTCTTTTGTTTCATAACATGTTCAATGTACCAAATTTATATTTTCTATTTTTTGAACTTCTTTTCCTTTCATCCAGTAAAAAAATGATATCGATTAGTTTCTTAGTTTTGTTTTTATCCCAATTTAAAAATGGAAGGAAAGGACGTGCACTTCAGACATATTTTATTATATTATTTCTGAAAATGCAATTACACATGAAGTTATGTCCCGTATATGAGAATGAAGCCTCGAAAGAAAGACAGTGTCAAAATTGGTTCGTCAGATTTCGTTCTAGTGATTTTTGTTGATAAATGCTCTACGATCTCGCCGTGCAGTTGAGGTCGATGAGACACATAACAAGGCCATTATCGATTCAGATTTTTATAGCACAACGCGTGATATTTCAGAGAAGCCCAATGTATTGCATACATAGCTTGAAAAAAGTTATATTTTAAAACAAAATTGTGAATTCTATTGCTACTTGAAATCCGCAGTGACTTAGTTGCCAACCTAATTTAATGGGTTTATATTGGTAACATCTCTGGTGTTGCAGATATACCATAGACGACATAACCACTTTGTATTAGGTGGGCCGTCGGCCAGTCTGCTGTATATTTCTAGTAGTACTAAAACAAGGAAATAAATCAATAGCTCGACAAATCATCTAACACATCTATGGGGGTCAGCTTTAAAAAAAAGGTTGAGTATTGGCTGGTCTAGATCGTTCTTCATTTTGAATACAATGTCTTTTCATAAGTTATGAGTCACTTGAAATGGATCAATAGTAAAATTCTGCGTGATTTGCCAGATCTTGATAATTCATGCCCCCATCAAAAAGTCCGTGGCTTTTGGCCGGTTCCAATTATATATCGAATGTAAGATATTCACTTTCCTAACTATCGTCAGAATTTTAATATTACTTGTATAGAGTTTATGTCAAATTTTAACCGATAGTAAGGTAAATGAAGGGTCGGTAAGATATAGAAACCGGCCATTAAAGTGTTGAAGCGGATAGCTTGTTATAATTATACCAGACCACGTGTCACGGTGTCATTCAATAGCTAATAATAGTCATTCTAATGCTGATATTAGATGGATCAACCAAATTGAATTATTTTCGTTGAAAGGCAAAGAACAGAAAGGATACAAACGTTATTCAATGTCTTTGAATGATTCAAGTTTTTGTTTATATGAATCAGTCCGGTTGAGCCATCCAAATAGAAAGATAGATTAAGCCCATATGAAAATAACGATCTATAACTCAAAAGGTTTTATACATGCTATATAATATAAGTCAAAAGCAATATATTTGGTTGTATAACTTGTATATAAGTCGTACACGCTTTTATAATTAGTCTTTCATATAGTGCTTTTATAATATTTAATATAGTCTCATTGGTTATATGTACTACGTACTACAGTAGCTATTCAAAACAAAAAAGTTCGAACTCGATGAAAGCGGCCCGGGCCTGGGGGGGAGGAGGGGTTGCGAGCGGTGGTCTCATGCGCTATAGATTATACACCACAGAAGTGATGTGTCACAGCTATTGTACCTACAAAACATCATTAAAATTCATACTATTTCAAAATGTATTAATAGGTAGTGTAGACGCAGGAATGGAGGATATCCTAAAATGGTACATTTTTTGTATTAATTCGGGTTTTCACAACAATCGTTACGTTGGTTTATTTGAACGTATATAATAAATGACATAATAAGTTAGTAAAGTGATATTTTATCTGTCACTTTTAATATGACGTTTACGCATGTTGAAAATTGTTGTCGATGGCAACTATCCACAAATCCAAAGGTGTTGGAGCCAGAACCGAAATGGCCTATTGTGTCTCAATAGGTAGTTAAATAAATAAACAAACGGTAAAGTATAAAAGAAAAAGAAAATCAATTCTTATGCGTTTATTTAAGTTTAAGATAGACAATAGTTTAAAATAAAATTAAATAAAAAAAAACAAATAAATTGGTACATTTAAAGAATTAAGTGTGCACTTTAGCGTCTATGAGTGCCATTTCAGTGAAGGTGTAGTAATTTATTAATATCTCAGTTTCCTTCATATATTTATAATTTTGTGGGATGATAACAACAAACTTATCAATGCGCAGCTTATGGCTTTTTTATAACTATTTAATGTTTACAAATAGTATAAATAAAAATAATAAAACAATACAAAAATATCTATAATATCCACTAAACAAAATCAGCTTTGTTAGTATTTTTTTTAAAGTAAACTCGTCCTGTTTTAGTAGTGTATTTGTCGACATCCTTAAATTCCACGGAATATATGTGTATAATATACTCAGAAGGTAGCCACGCTCCTTCGCTGCGATTCGTTTGAACAAATTTAATCCATTCCTCTCACTTTTCATGGTCCGTCCGAGGAAACCTTTAAATCCATACAGAATCACAATAAAATAATACGTCATTACAAAAATAGCCGATCGCTCACTTCGCGTAGTCCGTAGTCGGATAAATTGTGAATTTTATTAAAACAACTCATGGGAATTAAAATAATTTCATTGTCTGTAAACTAGTTAGGCATACATCAATACTGTAGTTTATCTTGTCTGCGTAGGCATAAATTCTTACTCTATGAAATTCGCCTGAACATGGCTGCAGCGATGACGCGTTCAAAAGACGTTTTATCGAAAATACAACAAACTTAACGGTGAAAAGTCACTCTGACATTTATTTGAATTTCTTGAGCGGTTTAAACAATACCTTAGTACACATAAAGGCATTTTTTTAATAGTTCATTTTCACTCAAACACGGTAAAGTATCGACAACAGCCCGGCGAAGACTAAACGAGACATAGTACATGGACCATAACGAGTGCTCAAATAAGCTAATTACGGATGACTCTCTAGTACTTAGTACATTATACCTCAATGTATAGTCTATGAAAGTTGTACTTCTTTGTCTGACTATAGCTATATTGATAGATATATATAATTAGATAAAAAATAAGTATGTATCGTGTGAAGAATTGCATAAAGATTTTTAGTGTGAAAGTTGATTAATTATACAACAATAGAAAAGTGTAGAAGGAAAATCGATTCCATATAATTAGAAATATCTAGTTGAAATAGCAGTATTTTAACGATATAATTTACAGTCATATAAAGGACATACAGTTAAAGTCAAAAATATGTATACACCACAATTTCTCATGAAATTAAATTCGGTCGAAAAAATTGTATACAGAACACGATTGGAAATAAGCTTTCTTCATAATGAACTATAAATTTTGGGAAAATTCCAATGATTATAATCTCGTATACAACATTGTGGCCAACAATATGTAAACACGTGCTCAATTATCAAGAGTGGTTATAAAATATTATTTACATTAACGGAAATGTTTAGAAATATTTTACATTTTACACGTATTAATGATGTATTTTATTGTTATTTATTTTAGGTATATGTATTGTGTGATATTTATATATTATATATGTATTTAATTTGCACACCACCGTCATACACTTGCGAATGTTCTATTCATAAAATCCATAGCCCGGGTTGTCTGGAAGAGATCGTTCTAAAGCGATAAGGCCGCCCATTGCTCCTACTTTTACTATGTAATGTGACTACTGTAAATTGTTTATTTTATGTGTGTGTGGTGAACAATAAAGTATTTTCTATTCTATTTTGAGAAATAATTGGCCGGTACTAACAATCTTATCGGTTTTATTCGTTTGTCGTATTGCATTTTTAAAACATTTATACATGTTTGTTGTATGTATGTTTCTCTCTTGCTATACATACATACTATATTTGATTTTAATTAATGATCACATCATAGGACTAAATTTCAGAATTATCATAAATATACTTATTTATTAATAATTTTATGGACGTGTGTGTGTTATGTGCTTCTTAAAAAAAATACGGTCATATTTAAGGTTCTTAAAGAAGCCTAGTAACTTACTCTAACTCAATATAAATAAGACCGTAAATAGAAGAGAAGAAATAATATTTTTACACGTATACATATTTTTGTCTATGACTGTACAAAAACTTTGAATTTTGATAGTATACATATCATATATGCCTCATTATCATGTTACAATCGTGTAATACTGCTTTCATAATAGTTCTTAGTAACAAACATTTATGTACTAAATTTCTTCTAAATTGGCTTATATCCAAGACCGTGAAGACGGAACAAACAAATTTTGAATTGAACTCACTTCATCTTTATATATTTATGTATAAATATGTATGGTATGAATATTAATGGTATATTTGACAAACATCAGAAAATTTGGAGGGTAATTGCGAAATAACTAGTCGAGGAGAGTTACTAACTGGTTGATAAATACTGAATAAGTGTGAAATGATTGTTTTTTATCAATGGAGTAAAACAAGTTATATTATCAAATGAGTGGGAATGACAAAAAATTAATTTAAAAAAACTAAAATGATTTACAGAGAAAAATTAGGTGACTATCATCTTACTAATGTAATATCAAGTTTAAATAGTAATATAATTAACTAAAATGTGCCCGCGACTTCGTCCACGCTTGATTTGAAATTCCCGCGGGATTGCCAGGATAAAAAGTAGCGCAGATTTTAAGTCTAAGAATTTGCTGTCGATCAGCGTAAACCGCATCGAAAGCGGCCCAGTACTTTTTACGTGAATCCCGAACAAACAACAAACCGACAAAAATCTAAAAAAATGTATCGTGTTCTCCATCGTTTATACAGTCTATTCCAGTCGCTTTTTTTTAATAGCAATTTTTCTTAAATGTCATGTTGTTCAAACACGGAAAGTTTAGATTTTCATAATATTGTAGATAAACAATTTGACTCGTTATAGTTCTGGCGTCATAACTACGATATGTAGGCTTGTGCAAAAATCTGAGGACGCGATGTCATATAAAGCCGCGTACTCATCACGTGAGTCGTAACAGAGGCCTTACTCTCGAACTTTCTCTTTTTCATTTTAGGATTTATTTTGCTTGTGTTTTTTTATTATATTGAAATGAATTTTATATTGTGAGTTCCAATTATTTTTGGCTTTACGTATATCTTGTTGTTGTAGTATACACATATATACAGATAAATAAAGTTGAAGTTGTCCGTTTGTAATGTCAAAGTTACTTTTTACTAACTGCATAATCTGAAAGCATATACTGTACTTATAAATATCAAAAAATATTTTTTAATTTTTTCCTCTGTCTGGATGTTCCTGTGAATCAGTCTACCTTCAAGTTTTCCACGAGATCAATTGCGACAGACCCGGATCTAGGGCGGCGGGGGTCCATGGCCCGGGAGGCAAATTCAAACTACGCAAACAAATACACACACTCAACTTTAACCACTGAGTTGTCAAGTTAAATATTTACAGATTGAAATTTGACATTTTATTTCAGACCCTAACCTGTGCTATCCAAATAAAAATATATGTCCTACACATCCACGTATGTATACTTGTAAAAAAAATAGGCTTCATGCAGAAAGAGCAGCGTTAGGCCGGTCACTGTGGTGTTCTTTCCGGGAGGCCTATTGTCCATCAGTGGGCGTCTGATGGCTGAAATGATATCTGGATTAAGGTAATAATATAGGTGAGCGGGGGCGGAATTTTCCAGTTTTTACCCACTCCCCCCTCGAAAAATTCAAGGTCCGTGGCTGAATTTCGATGTGAGCTTTCGCCTCTGCGGGTTTTAATTCTATATGTATTTTGCATGCAAATATCATGTCACGCATGGTGTACCTATTGCCTAACCTTCTTGATTCTTTCAAGTTGGAACCACTTGCTTTTCAGGAGTACTAAACATTCAGTTATGTTATATCCTAGCATAGTACCAGTATGTTATTGGACCGTACTCTTGGCAACGCCTTTTTTACTTTTATTAAGTCCGATATAAATAAGGTAGTTGACAGTCAAATCAACTGAGACATTTTTAATAAAACTAAGATTTTGATTGTCTTATTCCGACGTTTCAGCCACTTTTCAGTAGCCGTTATCACGGATGCCACGGAAGACAAAGATGTCAAGTGTTGACGAGTAATGTTATAAGTTTTTATTTAGCCTATGTATGTATAGTCGCGAAAAGTTAAGAAAATACTATGGGATACTTTTTGTCATCTTACAACGCTGAAGTCTCTCAGATTTTGTATAAGCATAGCTAGTTATGTTATATCTTTAGCGAGTCAAATAGCGCTTTATCTATTGTTTAAGCAACAATTACTTTTATTTATAATATTGTTACGAGTTACGGGACTCGAATTAAAATGCCGTTGGAATTACTATAGAATTTATTAGAACTATATAAACACGTATAACACAGCTACAAATATAACTGGACACAACCAGTACAAAAGTAATACACGATTCAATAACACGTGCAAAGTCCGTCACTATATAGCTTATCGAATGTATACACGTCTTGTCTCACTTGTGACCATCGCCAGACTGCCGATCTTTCCATTGGGCATTGCTATATACTACACTGATACAACATGGCTGCCCGCCCGCGTAGATCTAATTTCTTAGAAATCGTAATCTGCACACCTGCATAATTATGCCTGCGAACGGCCATAAACGAGTACAATACACAATAGGCCGTTTTATGGCAGGTAGGTGGGCATCCCTTTTTGTCGGCGTGTAACAATATTTTAAAAGTATGATGTTAGTAGTGTATCTTAAAGCGTGCTCTTTTATATTAAATATGTCACTTAACTAATAGGGAATGTGCATATATTTTTATTGCATGTTTAAATCATTGTTTATATCGTTTTATCGTAGTAAAAAATAGAAATACTGTTGGTTTTGTCCAAATTTTTAAAACAATATTTAAAATCTCGAGTAAATTTTAGCCATTTAAACACCACTATTTTCGCGGACTTTTGATGATGTGTCACATTTCAATATTGTTCAATATTTCAATATTAATATTACAATATTCACATAATTGTATAAATTGTGTTCTCTCACAATAATACAATATTCCTCGAAACCACTAATGAATTACGATAAATAAACACAATCACAAACCTAAAAGCACTCGGTATATTCGGCTTTGTTGAATCTGAAAATGTCAAAATGAAAAATACGTCATGTTTCTATTTGAGCCAATAGCGTTGCGTTTTGCGATTTTAAATATCCCTCTCGTTTTAAAAATTGCCTCGTATTTGAATTACATGCATATTCTATATTTATACATGTAAAGCAGTCGATTTATTTTAAACGTAAACGATATAGTATTGGGCAGCTTAATTACTTAAAACACGGGGGTAAGTATGTGGTATTTGCGTGAAAGAAGTTATAGGCCAAATTTAAAACCTTTTGAAGGTTACAACCTTCCATCCGGAATTCCACTTTGAAAAACTCGCTAAGAATCTAAACCCAAATTATGAATAACCCAATTGAACACAGATCTGCACGCCCTTGTGTACACTTTTGGCAAATATCACGCGCCTGCCATGAGGACTTACTCTCACAAACATCTTTCGTTTTCGTTTTAAAATTTGTTTTTTTTTTCATTATTTTAATTGGACGTAGTTAAATGAAAAGGATCCAATCCACACAGTCATTTTCGAGATATTGACATTTGAAGTTTATAACGTATTTATTCATAGGTGTTCATTATAAAATAGATTGTAAGTATAATGGTATCTTGGAATATTATTATTATTTTTATTGTATATATTACTATCACACAGAGTATTGTTTTACTGATTTAGTTTCTAATACTGGTTAAGAACCACGATGGTTGGATCGAAATAAGTGAAAACAAATATACATGTGCCTATTGATGTTGGTTGGTTCCAATGTTAATAATCAATAAAAAACAGCTGTTTTTACGTGGGTCTTTTTTACTGACCGATAATATCGATATGTAGTATCAGTTTGGTGCACTTAACTAAATTTTTACAATATTGTGGGTTGGATCCTTTTCGTGTAACTACGTCCAATTGTATGTTATATTTATTGTTGTTTTGCATATACTTTATTGGTGTTGTTTTATTATAAATAAATTTTTGTTCTTTCTAAAATTTCATTCCACTTATCGGGCGGTTCGGACAAAAAGGAGCGACAAGAGGCATTTAAGAGTAATACTTCTGTTTAAATGTGTTAGTGAAGTTATTTTTTAGTTCTTCAGGGTCTTGTGAATGAGCTGATTATTATAGATTTTGGACTATAATATAAGCTTTTAATATTCTGAATTAACATAGGATAATTTTTATCTCGGATAATGGGATAATTTTCGCGACATCCGCATTCGAAGTTAATACGTTTATAATTTTTTCATCACATATTGCTTCAATAAATATGCAGAGTTTGATGTGGCAAATATTTTTAGCACTCACTGTATGTATTATTATGTGCATGGGTGTATAACTTAAGCTGGCGAATATATGTATTATTCACACTTCTCCTGTAAATGTGCTGAAGTATTACCGTTGTTTTTTAATGACTTATTTAAGTCTTATAAATTATCATTTATTGTTGGTAAGATATTTGTATCTTCTCTATATCTATCTTCTGGTTTATGAACTTTTATTTCACCTTCTTTCAAATATTTGGGATCAGAACAATATGCGAGGAAGCAACTACGATGTTGAAAGTTGCATTGAATAAGATCCGTTGAATAGTTTTTGTGATTAATGATATTTTCAGTTTCATTTCATAGACGTGCGCTGCCTGTACATATCCTCCACTGTGCGTGGATTGACAAGCACTTGATCAATTTTTTTAAATACACTAGTTTTTTGACACCTGCGTATTTAATTTGATTACTTATGTGATTATAAGCCACGCGCAGAAAGTTTGCCGGTGACTACGACGTAGATGAGAATTGAGCTGTTGGTATTATATATTGTTACAACTTAAGTTCCGACAAAAACAAAATCCATCTGCATATCTGTAAAAACATTTTATTACCCGTCGGCATTTGAACTAATTATAATCCTTTTATGATCGTCTTCGTCACTTATTTATTGGTTATTGTGGAGCACAGTCTATTGTACTCATTTATGGCCGCTTGCAGGCATAAATAGCCAGGTGTGCAGATTACGATTTCTAGGAAATTACGTCGACGCTTGCCGGGCGGGCATATTTGCATTTGTGCAGTATAAAACGATGGCTGGATGAAGAGAGGGGGTCAGTCGAGCGAGAACGACGAAGCGAGACGTGTGTACTACAATCGGGAATCTAATAGTGACGGACTTTGCGCGTTTTATTGAAGTACAACCTTCTGCATTACGTTTGCACTTGTTGTGTTCGGTTATATTTGTACCTGTGTTATACGTGTTTGTAATAGTTCTAATAAACTCTATAATAATTCCAACGGCATTTTAATTCGAGTCCCGTAACTCTTACAATATTTATAGTGGTGGGTAGGTCCGAATAAAATTCGGAGCTGCACCCCGACTGCAAATCGTGTCTAAAGATGCACATCCAGGTGCCGTAAGACCCATATAGGCCTGGCTGACTACAGTTCATAGCGGACTAGGAAACATACTGATCCGTTAAGGCTTAAAACAACGCCAACGTCCTTGAGGATTTTTCAAGCGATAATGGGACTTCCATAGACGCGGTCGTTTTTAAGATGCATTATTATTTTATTGTGAATAAAATAATGTTTTGAAAAATAATAAAACC
The DNA here is from genome assembly GCA_039645545.1 of Dendrolimus houi. Classification (NCBI taxonomy): domain Eukaryota; kingdom Metazoa; phylum Arthropoda; class Insecta; order Lepidoptera; family Lasiocampidae; genus Dendrolimus; species Dendrolimus houi. Next base: position 3,996,843 of record CM077139.1, on the reverse strand, counting down.
TAATCATTTATCGCTCGTGTATAAAGATGTAGATAAATTTTTGTTCTGTTTTAATAAAAATTGGAGTATTAAAATGGTTTCATGTCAATAATTTGGAGCTGACTTGGTAAATGTTTTTCTTAACATAAAATGAATATAGGAAAATTGCGAAAAAAACCACGTCACGTTTCATATCGTGAAGATTTATGATTATTTTTTTGGTAAATTTTGATCAGTAAATACAAATGAAAAGTTAGTCGTTTCGTTTGCACCTCACTTTCGACCTTATGCGGCTATGGGAGCCTTAAACCAAATTTATTTGTCACTTAATTGTAATCGTCGAAACGGGTACGTGGATCTGCCATTCCGCACTCTGGTGTGTGTGCATGTGGATGAGGGTCTTGTGGACCCGCGCAAGGTTGTCGATACTGTCGGACTAGTAACCGAATTGATGTTGGTTATAAATCCATCAATAATGTGATGGATGTAAGTCCGAGGATTCGTAACCATCCGGACCTACCCATCTCTAATTGGAAGCGGAAGGGGTACTCACCGGCAAATCTTACGTCTAATAAACATCAAACTAGCTATATTACGCTAATAAAATATAAAGCACTGTAATAATTACAGTGATTAATGTTATATTCGTATTTCAAAGCACAAAAACAGCATTTAAAACTAAATATCGCACCTTTATAGGCAATAGATGACAGGACTAATAAAAAAACCATTTCAAGCAAAATAATTGAAAAATATTACGAGAATTTTTTTATATTTTCGCGATTAGTATACATAATAAAACTACGTTTTAACGGTTTTGAGCGTAGTAATTTATTTGATTTTTATTATTCCGACGTTTCGGCCACTTTTCCTATAGAGTAAATAATAACCATAAACAAAATTAAAACTAAATAATTAAAATGAGCAAGTTGGCGGTAGGCTAAATAAAACTTTAAGAATACTCATTGACACTTGACATCTTTGTCTTCCGTGATCACGGCTACTGAAAAGTGGCCGAAACGTAGGAATAATAAAAATAAAATAAATTACCCGCTTAAAACAGTTAAAACGTAGTTTTATTAAATATTACGATTTTATTTCATTATTATACCGTTATGAAATTAGAATATCGCATCTTACGATTTAATATTTTTGTTTTATAACCGCTTTAAAGGTGGTATATATTGTTTTCTTGATCCCTTATTCATAATAGTTATTAGAGGTTTATAGCTAATCAAGCCTCATTCTGAGTATGACTATGAAACTACTTTTTCTAAACGTTTTTTAACCTAGAAATTTTTGAGCCTAGAAACCTCGTATAATTATTATGAATAAGGGAGTTAGTATATAAGATTAATCTATATGTATAACTAAAATGAAGGTATATTATCATCACAGTATTATGTAATATTGAAAATTCGATCGGACAAGACATACCTTAAGTGTAAATAGAGTGTCTGGCAAATAGTATGCACTAAAATATTATAAGCATTTCAATACAACTTATTTAATATATACAAAATAACAGCTTATTTGTCCTTATTGACTTTTCACGTCTTCCTTAGAAAGTCTCCTTCGACACATTTACAATTTATTTGCCAGGCACTATAAATGAAATGATAGGCACATACTCAATTTTAAGTGTAACTTACATAATATATACCTATCTGTTTTTACTATAAAAATTATGAGTTTTAGTGCTTTCGTTTAATAATAACACATGTAAATTTTGTTTTTATACTGACTGATGATTACATATTATGTAATTTTAGTTTGTACCCTTGCGATGGTTCATGTATAGAATTCGTTGTTTAAGTTAATATCTTGGGCTTTATATACGAACGGCTTAAGAAATATTATGATAGATTGGCGATATCCGTTTCACTCGCTTAGAAATAATTTGCTTATGAGCTCGCACAACAACGAGTGAGTGAGATTGCAACACACTCGTGTTTGAGTGAAAGAGGTGATTAGTAGTTATAATTGCGTTGTATAAATGTCCAGAGTACGCTCGTGCACTCGTACGTAGCTTCACATGTAGATGGATAGCGGCTTACAGTCATCTGAGTTTACTCATAAAAACATTTATTTTCAAGATTAAAAATGTGAGAAGTGAACCTTGTGAGTTGAATTACCAAGATTTGAGTGGAATCCGGCCTTACTCTGGTCGTGTTAACGGGGGTAAGCAGTCGTTACGAACTTTTTCTACTGCCAATGTGAACCACAGAGCAATAATCAGTTTTTTATGACATAATTATGTAAAACTAGAGGTTTTGACGCAGACGTTGTCCGGCCCTGAAAAAATTAAAATCTAGGACCCGATCCCAGCGCCACCTACTGGTTCCAATCGTGAATCTAAACCATCCGGGGACCCACTCAAACACACAAAAATTTCATTAAAATCGGTAAAGTCACTTTCAAGTTATGCGCCACACGCATTTGTACGATTTATTTTTATATAGTATAGATTAAACTTGAAAAAGATTTTTTGTTTTCTAAAATTGTCGCTATTTGTTCACAGTATTTAGAGCCCTAATTTAAATGTTCCTTTATTTTTAAAAGCTTATGTAGATTATATAAGGTTTCACGCAATGTACGATATAACGCTATATAAATAAAGCTAAATATAATCATAGTTGCAGTAAGTTAAATATTATCCAATACACATTTTTTATTATTTTTGTTATATAAATTTTTATTATGGTGCCGGCCATCTTAATGATGATATTAATAAAAGATTTTAAAATGTTTATTGTTTTATTTGTGTATATATTTTCATTATGTACATTATGGGTATATAAATTAGTGAGCATCAACAGATCTTGTGTTTGTGGTCGACAATTCCATTAGTTTCTCCTTGATCTCCGAAATCTGTAAAAGAAAATAGAAGAGAAAAGAGTGAACTATTATTTGTTTAGACTCTTAACCGTCTTATTCATAATAATTATATGAGGTTTATAGGTTTTTTAATATCTACTTTAAGGGGCCTGTAAACCTCCGTATAAATATTATGACTAAATTGGTAATGTCATGCTAAACTCAATCTGAAGACTTCCGTAATATATTTCTGTTCACTCTTAGCGCGTGGTGATTGTTTGCAGCAAAAAGGTTTTTAGTTTTAATTATTGAAATACGGCAAATGAGAAAATCATTCACAATAATTTACTAACACGAAATTTAAATTTTCAATTATTCGCTATTTTATTCCCTCTCCAACAAAATGTTGACGAAACCCGGGAAAATTCGAGATTTGAAGCCAAGACGTTAGAATGAAACCATATCCAGGCACGAAGGACCAAAAAGACCCAAGCAACTTACCTTCTTGATTTCGCTCATGAGAACCTTTTGTTCCGTTCTAGGCGTCATTCCTTCTCTATTAAGATCAATGGCCTCCAGATTCTCGAACAACTTTTTAATTTTCATCGCCAAGTGGACGTCGTTGTTGCTCTTTCTTGGCACAGTTGGCTTGCATTTTCTTACCAATCTATAGAAAATAATTATAATATTTTCTAGTAATTTTCTTTCTAATTACCGCGATTATGGGAGAAGAATTCAAAGAATAACAATTATTTTTTTATTGCTGAAGCACAGCAGACAGGCTGCCGGCCCAACTGTGATGGAAAGTGGTTACGTCGCTTATGGGCATTAACAATACCAGAGGTTGGAGGAGAAACTAGAACCTGGCCAGAAAAACCTTTGTCTAGTAAAACTTAGCTCTGAAAGCTTCTAAATATTACAAGACTATATTATAGAGCCTTTTAAGGCACTTATAATTCTTCTCTGATTGTGTGGAGTGTATGATGTTTATTAATATTAACACATTTGCTCACAAAATGTATTTACGAAGCCTGTATACATTGTTCGCAAGTTAAAAATTACGCACCATACAATGAAACGTCCGGAAAATAGGTACATAAGTGAAAAAAATTCACCAAGGAGTTTCACATTATGAAAATAAATAAGTTGAATAATTGAAGCACCTTGGAAGCGCTTTTGATCAATACATTTGTCTCACTTTGAAAATATGTAAGACGAAAGATGTAGTTCTAATTTTCACCACGCACACGTGGCGCCATTTTCATATTAGAAACGTCAAAGATTGTTGCGACTTTCTTTGTTTCATTACATATTGTACTGTTTTCTCGCTAATGTGTTGAAAAACGTTGTATGACACACGTGCGGTATTTGGTTTTTACAAATTCGTGACTATGGTAAGCCCTCGACTTCGTCTCGCGCTTACATTCGTCTACTCGTTTGTGAAATCCAACTTGCCGCACTAGTGTCAAAAATAACTATTAAAACCTCGGACTAATGATTAAAAGTATAGACGGAGACTACGTCAAATGAAGTGAAGAATTTTTAAAAACTTGTATGCCTAAACTTTTGTATTATACCTACACATAGTTTTCATATTCACTGAAAACTATTCCACCTTTACCCGTAGTTATTCGATTGTCTAATACTAAGTTCTCGTAACGCACTGCGGCGCGATCAGCTTCCTATTCCAAAAATGTTCATCTTAATTTAGAGCATATTATTTTTGGCATCGAAAAATAGTCGTTTTTCTAAAACATGAAAGAAGCAAGAACAATTTTCCATTGAAAATGTACCTAAGTTTAAATATCACAGACAAATACTATTAGTTTAGTTACACCCCATAGACAATACCCCAGTTCACAATTTGACGGAAAAAATGTGAACAAAGAAACGTCACTATGTCAAAAACAAAGTGTCAGTTCAGGTGTAATAAACCTTTTTATTTATGCATAATCATCATCGTCGCCAAATTTAAGATGAAACAAAGTGTACCTATACAATAATATTCATCATTTCATTAAAGTATAATTATAATTTCAGCTTATAGGTATTTAGTTTTTATTCAAAGTTAAAAAGACGGGCGAGAAAAAGGAACACGGACATAACAACATATAAAGATAAATAACCAAAATGAAAACAAAGCTTCGATAACAACGAAAAACAGTAACTGTAGTAACAAAAACAAAAAAGGAATCCAAGAAGTTAAACAAACAAAATAAGTAGCGAAAAAGTTGTCAACCCCAGAAATATTACCAGTTAAAAATTAAAAAATTAACTGCTTTAATTAAAGTTTTTTTATTTACCTATATAATTGAAGTTATTAAAAGATCAATAACCTAATGTTGCTAAAATATTTAATACCACATATAACTTGGTTCAATAAGTAAAAATAAATTGTTTTTCACATATTCATGCAATCTACAACCATTTGGCCTTTTTTTTCTAGGTTAACACTTTTGTTTACATTTTTTTCGTCGAATAATGAACTCAGGTATACAATAAGAACCTTTTCTTGTACTTATCTGGTAAGTCCTTTTCAATATCTTCTCGAGTCAAGAGGGTCATGTACTCTGGATTGGTGTCATAAGGATAATCCTTTTGCTCCATTTTAAATGTACCGTTCGCAAACTGTTTCTTGAATTGGTATGATTTGCGCCAGTTTTTTAAGAGCTCTGCATTTCTGGAGAAAGCATCCTTTATTCAGTTTGAGATTCGTTATGGTCGGTGTAAAATTTTCTTTTTTGAGATTTATTTATTTTTAACAGACTTACAAAAGGAGGAGGAGGTTCTCAATTCGACTATACTTGTTGTTACGCGATTTCTCCGTCAGTTATAGAGCGATTTTCAGTTTTTCTACTTTATTTGAAAGAGTATACTCCTGAGGTGGTCCTATTGCTACCATGTCAGGATCTGATGAATGGATCCCAGGAAAATCGAGAGCAACCCTTATTGAAGAGCGCCGAGCCTCTACACTCTTGGAAAGGCAAAACTTGTATACACGCGTGCCAATTGTACAATTTCGACAGGCGCTTAAAATATTATTTCTAAAGCTATATAAGCAAACTTTATAATAGATTTTTTTTTAACAAAAACAACACCGACATAGACTAGAAAGCAAAGAATAAATATTTTCTACAACAACTTGAAGTCAGTGCCAAGTAAAACATTAAAAAATGCAAAATGCACCGACTTCAACATGTTCTAGAAAATATGAATTGTCTGCTTTTTAGTTTGAACTTGGTATTGCTTTTATTTAAAAAATAAAATAAAAGTATATATCCAGTCTGTTACGGAAGAACATCGTACGCGACATATATAAAATTATCCAAGAGAGCTACTTTACAAATAATTTTTAACATTAGATACAATTACCATTTATATACAAAAATATTACTAATGGATTTGCGATTTTTAGTACAGGCATGCATCTTAATTTTGGCATTATAGCAGATGTGGACCTGAGGATCTTTGTATTAAGATTTAAATTATTTTAGTTGTTTTTTTTAGTTAATTTAGTTTTTATTTAATTATATTTATAAGAACACAATAATATGTTATTTATGTTAATAGGAGGGTCAATTTTAGTTGTAAGTTACAATAAAAAAGTGAAATACTTAAATTCTATCGTTTACGATGTTTTTCCCTAACAGGCCCAATATAATCAATAGTTATAGCTTTCATTTGATAACTATAAAAAGTCTTCAGTAAATTTGTTTCCGCTTCAAAAATTATCACCATTTACAAATCGCGTTTGCCTCAAAATTTTAATTGATTAGTTTTTTTTTTAATTTTGCCATGACGGAGATGATATAAGGTAACACAGCTGTAATCCTGAGAAAGACTACTTTCTTTTATTTATGTAGTTTGAACCGTCTAAAGCGTAGACAGAGAAACCTATAGGCAAATTGATATCTTATGTCGCATTCACACAAGAAAAAGAGCAACTTATGCCGATGTCGTATAAAGAAATGAGACAGAATGATGCTATTTTTTGTTTCACGGAGCGTGCCACGCTTTTTCGAGATTAGCACACAGATTTGCTAAACAAAGTTTGAAAGCTAAAGTGCAGCTAGCATAGCGGAACGAAAATGCCAAGATTGTCTTTTCATTCGTAAGTATACTACTGTTTATCAGTTACTAGACATTCAGTAACATTTTATAATGTTTATATATTGTGTATAATGTACTCTAGACATAAATTCATCGTTAAAAAAGCACAAAATTAACAATTAAAAATTTTAACCTATATTTTTTTTTTTTAAATTTAATTTATTCATGACCATAGAACCTATGTCTTTCAGTCGGAAACATGTTTAAAAAGAACTTATACTATGTGTAGCACAGCTGAACTGTAGGTTATCAGCTGGTGCCATTCAACGGAGTTCTTGTGACAACTCAAAAGGCCACATTCGACCATACAGTTCACATTTCTCACAAAACGCATAATTACTACTCAAAAACTATCAGTATCCTACAACTATTGTTCATTTTAGAGTAATTTTACACATTTTTAGAAAATAATACTGCACAGCACAACATCTTTCAGTTTCCGCCAAAAACTCATTTTAACCTAAATACTTTAGTGTTGTCAACTTTTCTAAAAATTAATTCACATGATTATAGGAAATATTAATATGTATTCTGCATCGTGTATTAATGATATATCTGTAAAATTTAATGGCTTGTTGCAGTTTTCCTGAACCTGATAATTTACGTCGGAATTGGAATTGGAATAGCTACAGGACGAACAGATGGGACATCACGCAACAAAATGATTTGAATTTAAGCAAAAAATTATAAACAGTCATACGAAGCTTATTTTATTTAAAGGATAATAACGTGTAAACTCAATAAAAGCTAATTAAAAATAAACATGTTCTATTATTTATCCACAAAGCCAGAACCTACTATCACATAAGAAATGGCAATTTTATAGAATCACTTCATCATCATTCATCGTCACTCTCAAGCCCTCATCGCAATTAATTTGAGTTAGGCAGCATGTATTCTCGTCCGCATAGCATGCCTTTACCTATCGATGAAAATCGATTTGTCAGGTTCATTTTACAGGCTTCCTTACATACTAATTTCTAATTATCACAAATTTGGAGTTATTTTTCCTCACACGGTAACCCAAATATAGTGAAGTATTATTTATTGTCTTTTTCTGCTACACGCTATGGCGGTGTCTATAGGTTTCTCTGCCTACGGTCTAAAGCCTTTATTTCTGCTTGAGTGTCTTTTAGTGAATCCGTTTACGGATACCCCACTGCTTGGGGATATAGCAATGGGGTAGTGTCGAACTCGGCGGCTGCTTTTGCCGGAATACCCATTAAAACCCCGGCGTTCCTTCCGTCGTCAAATCATCTAAAGCCTAAGCTGATTTTTGGAATTGATATATACGTACCACGCCTGTTTCCCATGGTTACGATTGATCTCCACTTGCAACAATCCTGGCAAACTTTCGCTGCATCTATTTTCATTATTCCCTTTATACATGCGCGTTTATTTGAGGATTTTTTACAAATTAATATATAATGGGAAGAACCTCACAACCGTGGAAACCAGCACACCCAGAGATATCGGGCTTGTTCCCAAAGTACCCAATTTTTTTGTTGAGAAAAGACATACTCGTGCATTAATTCCCAAACTCTCCCAGAAATATTTATTAAAAATTTTAAATAAAAAATATTATTTTCATGTCCCAAAGTACTCTGAAGGTATCCGAGTTTATTCCCAAAGTACCTTCGTAGCTGTACTCCCAACTTTAGCACTAAAATAAAATCTTAAAAGACATACTTTCTATCCTGTAATATCTTGTCTCTCGCCGCAAGCAAGTCCTTGTGCTTCTTCAACGCCATATCTTTCAAGAAGTTTTTCTTCATTTTCTCGTATTGCGTACTTCCACAATCCGCTCTCAAAGCTTTCAGATACTTCATGCTCTGACAGTGTGATGGCAGCGGCTTCGTACGACTTTTCGGTAATCTAGGACATTTCCCTTTGACTCTCGAGTAACATTCTTCGTCGGAATCTGTGGATTCTTTCTCGACGAATTGAACGCATAATTCGTTGGTTCTCAATTTTGGCTCGTCGATGACCGAGTTATAGCTTAAAGCGTCCTGACTGAATAAAGTCTCTGAAATATTTTTATTGATTATACTTAGAGTTACGCAGAATTTTAGTAAATGTGTAAGCCTTATACAACGACCACGTCAGTCTGCCTGTTTATGCATTTTTGTTGCGATGCTGGCAAACAGCCAACTCATAGGTAGTGGTTACCACCGCATAAGGACATTTGCAAAACTAGGGGCAAAGCCAACTTGTTGCCAGGCTTCAGGATAGAGTAAAGAGCATAGGATAGGGAAAATGGGATAGGGGATAGCTGTAATCCAGATAACGATTCTAGCATGGCTCTACCACGTGCAAATATCGTCTATCTTCAGTTTGGCAGAAAAATGTATTCTTTGTCCTGCTACATAATGTTGTGGTAAATCCCCGAACAAATGCGAAAGATTCTTCTCATTGTGGTGTCTATAGAAGTACACAGTGTATATACGAAATAAATAAGTTGCCATAGATAATATTTAAGCATATGTAATTCCACATAAGACAGTATGGGAGAAATTAGGTAAATAGAAAAATAAATCGTGATTCTAAGCATAAGATAAGATTATTATTAAGTAGTAACAGGAATCATTAATTTTTAATTAAAATTAATATTTATTTCGTAGGAAACATCAATCATAAGATTACGCTACAAGTTACGTTTTATGGATGTGTCTTGAAATAGTCTTTACAAAGAATTGATACACTAGCGATATAACGAATAAGAGAAACCAAACCATTAAACCAACATTTTAAAGTGTTGAAGTCTAGAATTATGAAATATACTAAGATTTTCATTGCCAGTATTCTTCTCCCATGTTATTATTATTGATAATAGCCCTGCCTTACTCTTGTAAGTTTTGCTCGCATAAGCCTCTTAAGACTAAAGGTGCACTACTATTTAATAATATGGGCAGAGGCCCCGCTACGCTCACCTCTTCCAATTGACCGGTGGTCTGGGACCCCCCAGCAAACCACGCCTAGACGACGATGGGGTGCTCTCATGCTCTGGTCCCAGGCGCACCCCAAAATCACGGGTTGCGTCGAGTTGTGGCCGCGAACTGCTTAAGTCAGACAGATTTCGTGGTACCTTACAAAGACGCGGAGAAACGATGGTAGGTTCTTTCACAGCTCCTTTCTCCGTGAATGTGTGTGCAAGGCCGGCCTCCAGAAGCCCCCACATACCCCTCGTAGACCTCCGCCAGGGTCCGAGGGGATCCGCAATAGCATTCCCCCAGCAATATAAAAAAATGATTCTTACCATTACTTACAGTCTTGTCAGACAAGTCAGTCTGCGATCGAATAAATATGTCGTCTAAATATTTCTTATGAAGGAACTCTAAAAGTTTTGTAGTGCCCGCGCTAATTACGTCACGCCGTGGGTACATTAATGGATTTCCCGCCAACTGCAAAACTTTTAAATTAACAGTACCAAGTTCGTGTCGCAGTGAGGTTATTTTGTTGTTTTGAAGAAGTAAATGTGTTAAATATTGATGATTTTCTATTGTCTTTGGTATATCTGTTATTTTGTTGTTTCTGAGATCTAGATACATTAAATTTGGTAAAGAAGGGAAGAAATCTTCTGGAATAGTTGTTAGCTTATTGTCTTGTAAGTAGAGTACCTGGAAAATATAAAATGAGTAAAGCATTATTATTATGCAAGTTATAATTCTGGCACAACAATATGCCGACAGCAATCCTCTTTCGCTGAAAATGCGACACAAACTTTCTCTTTTGCTTTTTATGATTCTGTAAACGGCGTATAATATCTTTTCTTTTAAAAAATTTTACTTTATTTTAACGCTTTTATTCTCAATATAACACAATCTAACGAGAGTTGGCCACATTGAAAACATCCAGATTTCTAGGGAGTTTTTGGCGGGAACTGAAAGGAGATGTTGTGCAGTGCAGTTTTATTTTCTAAAAATGTGTAAAATTACTCTAAAATGAACAATAGTTGTAGGATATTGATAGTTTTTGAGTAGTAATTATGTTTTGTGAAAAATGTGAACTGTATAGTCAAATGTGGCCTTTTGAGTTGTCACAAGAATTCCGTTGAATGGCACCAGCTGATAACCTACAGTTCAGCTGTGCTACACATAGCATAAGTTCATTTTAAACATGTTTTCGACTGAAAGACATAGATTCTATGGTCATGAATAAATTGAATTAAAAAAAATAACCAGATTTCTAGGAGTTTTTGGCGGGAACTGAAAGGAGATGTTGTGCTGTATAGTTTTATTTTCTAAAAATGTGTAAAATTACTCTAAAATGAACAATAGTTGTAGGATATTGATAGTTTTAGAGTAGTAATTATGTGTTTTTGTGAGAAATGTAAACTGTATAGTCAAATGTGGCCTTTTGAGTTGTCACAAGAACTCCGTTGAATGGCACCAGCTGATAACCTACAGTTCAGCTGTGCTACACATAGCATAAGTTCTTTTTAAACATGTTTCCGACTGAAAGACATAGATTCTATGGTCATGAATAAATTAAATAAATAAAAAAAAAACAGATTTCTATATTCTATCAAACGTAGGAACGCTCAAGAACGGCCCAAAGTTACGTCTGCGACTTATAATATTAATTATTTATACACTGTTTATCATTAGAAGATTATTTCTGTACATTACAAACAGGATTTTTGCAATGAATTACGATGTTTAAATGTCTTAGACAACTTAAGTCACATCTAAAGATAGACATTACAGTAGATTTTTTTTATATTAATAATCTAGACACTATTTAACTAAAATTTTATCCAAAAATTTTTCTCATAAGAAAAAACAAGGTATCCTGTAATCTATACGTGGCAACTGTCAGCTGCGTGCGACAGTTTGTTTGTAGCTTTATATAACTTTAATTTATTCAATATATTCACAGAGTGGGGTATAGTTATAGGGCACATTTATTTATTTATTATGAACAGATCCGAACTTTTTTTACATAGGTTAGAATAGGTTATTTTTTTTTAAACAACCCAGAGTTCATTTTATATCTCAAATAATAAATAAATGTGCCCTTTAACTATACCGCACCCAAATCATTTTGTATACTACAAAAAGAAAATAACTAACGCAAAGAATTTTACTGTCCATTTTTGGTATTGTTTCTAGTCCTTTAGAAGTCATATCCCACGTCGAGTCATTGTTGATATCCTCTTCATAAATGTTTAAAGGTACGTCAGATGTTTCAGACATCGCTTTCACAGAAAGAAACATTGAGAAAAAAGCTTGATCGATACGAATGCTAAGCAAACACGATACTCAAAATTACTTAAAAATGGCGCACATTTTTATAAATGTTACTAACTTCAAATATATACATAACAATTTAATTTATCTATCAAGAATATCAACCAACTGATCCGACATAGACAATTGCTAGTGATTACCAAAAGTTCCTTGATATATACATTTATAGTAATTCATAAATAAGCCAATTTATAAAATATTTTAGTTTTTCAGTGACAATGCTCAAATATGTACCATTTTGAAAGTATTCGCTGATATCATGCAAGATAATGTATGAAGATAATTTATTCTTGGTTAAGATATATTTTTTAACTTATTGATGTGAACGAATGAGCTACCTCAATTTCAGGTGAATCAAAACTCTTTCAAGAGACACATCGTGGCTACGTCACTATCTCAGTTAAAAAATGGCGAACGTTCGGGATAGTGACACATCTTTGTGGCTCCATAATAAACTCGGTACATCGAATGATTCGTGGACAAGTGGTTCAATTTGTACGCAATTAAACGCTGAAGTTCTAAAGAATATCAAAGATTGCTTTCCAGATTTGCAAACACAAGTGAAGTTAAAATTACTGCTAAGTTTCTTTCATATCCCGCGCAGAAATGTTGAGGAGGTAACTTTTCTCTTTGATGTTCTATGGTTTTGCATAACTGTATTGTGTGTTCTCTCTCAATCATTCATCATCATTCTTTATAAGTCAGAGTGAGATAGGTATTATCCCGTGTAGTGCTTTTATTTGTTGTCATTTAATCAAATTTACATGTTACTTATTCTATTAGAAGTAAATTGTTTGTAATATACAAACAGGCTTGATAAAAACCAGGCACATTTAGAAAAAAATCTTGCAATTTGTATGCTTTAAAACGAAATCCATCTGCAAATGTTGGCGAATATCTCCCTCCTTTCTTGTTTTTTAAATTGTTTTACAAATAATTTCTACATTAAAAATGTCATACATTTATATTTTAAGACTAAATCTCACTATAAAAGCATTTTATCTTTATTTACATCTCCCATAAAACATAACCTCTCACATAATTTGTTTTCCCATTACAATACAATGTTTTGATTACTACTTATAGTAGATGGATATTGGATATCTGTTTAAAGAGTATCATCCATCTCCTTTGGAAGCATGTAGAGAAATTTTTATTTTAATTATTAGAACTATTATTCATTTTTTTACTCTTTAAAACAATAATAAATTCTATATTTAATGAATAATTTTCTTCAAAAAGAGATATCAGAAATTTGACAATGACTGAGGGTTCTGTAACTTAATATTTAGGATACAATATAAACCTGAAGATCCTCGCATGCAAGCTGCTTTACATTGGGGAGCAAGCTGATTTATATTTGGTGTAAAAATTATTGTGTAAGAGGCTTTCATTATAAAATTAGAAGGTTATAAACATCTACTTTACATATGAAATAAAGTTTATGTAAAATATATCTATGGACAAAAAGGATAATAGTTTCCTTTGCCAATGTTAAATATATTTATGTTGGTACTTTCTGTCATATTCATATATTTAAAGGTTTGTAAAACATCAAATTGTTAGTATTCTTTAATTTCCTTTTACAACCTGTCACTTTAAATAAAGCTGACATTGGCAAAATCAGTGCAAACACTGCATTGCAAGTGTTAAAGCCGATTCCTTTAAAAAAAATTATGATCTCTGTAGACTGATATCAGAAGGCTGTTTTAATAATTAATCTTAAAAACAATTTTAATGTTATAAACTAGCTTAATGTTTATTTTAAATTTTACTAGATAATTCCAAAGTTGTAGAGATGGACATTATTAACAAAAAAAATGAAAAGTAATTATGAAAAAAGCAAAGAAAAGAATACAGAAAAAACTAAAACTATATACATAATGATATACAATTTTATTTATTGATATAAATAAATCTTGTACTAGACATTAAGCTGGCTGAATATTCCTTATTTCACATATGATTTGCAAAAAACATTTAAGAGACATTTTCTTTTTTATGCTTAAATGTGCATACATGTCTACCTAGTTTACAGGAGATAACAATTATAACTACCTTGACTTGATCTATGCTATTTACAGATTTTTTTGTATTTTTTTATTGCTATTGTTCAGCAGACAGACAGACGGCCCACTTGATGGAAAGCGGTTACCATCACCTATGGACATTTGGAATAACAAAGGTGCTATAAACGCGCTGCTGTTCTCTTAAGGGAATACTGGAATCTGGCCGCTTACACTAGAACACAACTCAATATTGTTATGGCAGCATACTCTAGACCAGGGGTGGTAGCCATCCAGTCGGGCAAATACTCCACCATCTGGCTTTATTTTTATTTATCAGTTTACAATATTGTAAACCGATATAGTAATAAAAACTTAATTTTATGTATATCTAATTTATTAAATGAAACAATTTATGTTTTCTATTTTCTCACTTTTTTCAAAATGATAAAACCATCCTAACGCCTACATTTTAAGAGCTAATAAAGATTTAAAATATGAGAGCAACAGAGAAATAATTACATAGATTAACTAAAAAAACTAATTTCTCTACAGTGGAAAAATGAGCTTGAAGAGATTATTGAAGTGGCAGCCGTGGACTCGGATCTCTGGGTGGCAATGTTGGCAGAGGTGCTCAAGACATTCCCATCAGCTGGTACACTCAACACCGAGATAGCAGAATTTGATGAAACCCGGCCAATATTTAGTGACATGATTGGTGAACTGAGGAGGGCGTTGGCCAAACACTCTGACCTTGGGCTATTACCACTGGAGTGCCTATATTTGAATAAGAATGCCTTAGTCTCAGTGGTAAGTTAATGTATAGGCAATACTTTTTATTTCTTTCAAATCCTTCAGGTGATAATATAGATAGCTAGACAAAAATATTTTTTTGTTGTATTCGATAACTCTGCAGCTTAATATATTTTCTAATACACATTTTGCAAATATCTTCATGAAATTATTGTAAAAAAGACGACAAACGAAATCAAAGGGTAAACTATCTAAAGGAGTTAATTTCAACAATATCTTATTCTAGGTTGGGCAACAACCTAACCCAGTGAAACATTTTACTTTGAAACGTAAACCCAAGTCTGTGGCGTTGCGGAGTGAACTCCTTGCTAAGGCCACCGAGGTGCAGGCCAACCAGAAAAAGGCCCAGGCACCGACGGTGCCTGTACGCAGCCGCGGCATGCCCAGAAAGATGACTGATACCAGTGAGTAATCCTTGTAGGGGTCTCCTAATTGCTAAAAATATAAGATTAGCAATGTTATGGTTATGAAATGGATATATGATTTATACTGCTAGCTGGCTCTGGCTTCGCTCGTGTGGATTAAAAATAGTCATTGTTTGAGTACCGTGACATACTTACCATGGTCAAACTGAAGATATTTTGCAGAAAGGTCAGATACAAACACCTCAAATAAATGTGTATGTATGAAGAGATTAATGAAAGTAGATGAAGCGAAAAGTGTTTGTTAGAATCATAGCAAGTCATTCATCGTTTCTGCATAACCCAATGGGAAACAGGTGTGAACACACAAATTATAAATATTTCGATGGGCAGTTATTGGTTGCGCAGATAAGGCAGATTGGATTTCGACATGTAATTGATCTATATTCAATTTTATTCACAAGTGCAAAAGGCAGACTGTTAGTTGATATGCATTCTCTCTGTCTCGTTTACATGATTCATACACAGCGGTGTGGTACTGAAATTGGTCTACTGCACAAGTACATTGGGAGGAATTGTTTATTAGTTGTGTTAGATCTGTAACAATACATCTCAAGATGTATGTGATGATATAATTCCGGCACAGCAATATGCTGAGTGCAAACCTTGTTTGCTGAAAATGCGGCATACAAATTCTCAGAATATGCTCTGTGTATCAGAATGTAATCTAATGTAATTACGTCGCTAGTTCTTCAAATAAAGTTTTTCTTTTCTTTCTTTTTTTCATAATTCACTTTTTAAACAGACAAAAAAGTTTCCAACTGATTAGCTTTGAAAGTTACATATAAGAAGTACAGAAACAGCAAACTTCTATGGGATACAATTAAAAGATATTACACATATGAAAAAACCACATGAGTCATCTATACAACTCTTGTCATCTGCAAACCCTAAAGATTTGATAAACAAAATTATCTCCTACTTTTCCATGATTAACTCTGATTTAACACAGATAATTATTTCAAAAAATATTCTCTCTCCTTGTCAGCCTTCAGAACTGTATGATTTTTTTTTTTATGTATTGTTGCTTTCCGAGCTGGTGGCAACACCAACAGTCAATGTTGACTTTTTCACATAAATTATATATTCCAACCATATGGTCTTTCGAGCCGGATTAATAAATAAATTCTTTCTATTTGCTTCATCCCCCTCTAGCTCCTTTAAAGGGTCTGCCCTCGCGGTGGGCGATGCGCAGCGGCGTGCCCCCGCGGCCCTCAGTGGCCCCCCCGCCGCCAGCGCCCCGCGCCACCCCCCGCGCCGGAATCAAGCTGCTCGACATCACCGAACAGCCGGCCACTCACGCGCAGATCAAGAAGCGAAGGAAGCTGGGTGAGTTACCTTTTGTCATTTCATACTTCAAAAGATTGTTCACAATAAAATAACATGTAATTTTGTATAATTATTTCCTGGGAAACAATTATCCATGCTGTCAAAAAATTTAAAAAAATTATGCGAACCGTATATAATATGCGACATGAGACTCATTTCCCAAC
Organism: Dendrolimus houi; assembly: GCA_039645545.1. Lineage (NCBI taxonomy): Eukaryota > Metazoa > Arthropoda > Insecta > Lepidoptera > Lasiocampidae > Dendrolimus > Dendrolimus houi. The sequence goes on along the minus strand of CM077139.1, from coordinate 3,979,954 downwards.
CTTTTTACATCCATTGTTAAATCGCGGCATAAATTGTAAAAAATCAACAATATTATAACATCATTTTATACTTATAAATTACTTTTCACTAAATTATTATTTAATTTACTTCAATTTGAAAATCAATCAATTTTAAATATTTTTTATCATCAGTGACAAAAAGCTACTGGCTGGTAGAATGCCAAAGAAAAAATTAATTGACATTTCATATGTTATGTATTAAATGAGTTCATCAGATTTAGATATGGATTTAAAGACTGATTTCATTAGAGAAGTAGTTTTTTGTTTAACTAATCAGTTTTTATTTCCTTTTCTCATATTTGAAATTAAAAGCAGAGTGTTAACCTCGGTTGAAAGGCCTATTTAGGTACTCGGATCTATTAGCGCCCGCGCTACGCTCGTACGCCAAACCATCTCATACCTCAGGTCACATTCACCTCTCATGTGGCAATCTACTATTTTTGTATAATTAATAATTGTAATGTGGTTGTCAACGAACTATAAAGTGTTTAATGTAATTATTATAAATATAAAATAAAAGTTATTTGTTGTAAAAAGCTTCAATTTGTACGTACAGAAATACTTTGTATGTGAATAAAATGAATACTGAGTTTTTTATGGCTGTTGTAAAATTGTCATATATTGTGGTTTTTGATAGTTAACTGTTCACCTATTTGGTGTTTTAGAAATGGAGGAGGGTGCGAAGAAACCTCCCGCGGCTGCCCCACCCTCCCCGCCTCCGGACTATGCGAAGGGGTTGAACAACTACGCGTTGCCTAAGCAGGAAGAACAACCGGCCAGTACGTTATAGAGTTTATGTTAAAAAAAAATTTAGGATTCCCAAATACAAATGGAAGAATACTAAGGATTAGCAGTCTTCTAGTAAAAAAAGACACAGGTAGCACCACCAGTCTTTCTGGCGTCCGGTCTTTTTTTGTACAGAATCTCAACTAAAACTTCCAATTTACATTTGTATAAAATGTCACAAACATGTACTCAATTGGGTATTGGACACATATTACAATAAATTCTGAAATAGTATTTATAATATAGAAAAGCAGGTGTCAAAATATCAATTCATTATAGAAATAATTTTAATTATAGTTTAAACAACAATAAATAAGCTATTTGACTTGTTAAAATTGTGACGTTATAAGCCATATTCTACAAGATCAAGGAGGCTATGACATTTTTGCGATGTTAAAAATGATCTCAATTGATTTCACTGTTAAATACCCAATTGAGATGTAAGTTTGAAGACTTTTACAAAGATTAAAACCAGAATATTCAATGCATGTAAAAAAATAAATAATTATAATTAAAATACCTTTTTACAGCAAGCAGTACAGAAACAGCTCCACCACTATCATCCCCACCGGTGGGGGTCCCACCACTGGTCCCCACCTCAACACGGCCTGCGGACTCTTCCCCCGAGCCCATGGTCACTGCGGACAAACCACCTCCACTGACCAGCCCCATATTGCTGCAACAGGTAAAATTATTCAATTTTTTAGCTGTGGGCAAAAAAACAAACTAGTCACTCACCACCAGGGTCTTGAAATTGAGAAATTGTTTTACTATACTATTTCCATTTCTTTATTTTCTCGATGATAGTTCTAATTTGATAGTTATACTGTTGTGACCAAATAAGTAATGATATCGATCACATATATTTATTATGTTTTGAACAAAGACAAATACAACAAAAACATGAAATATATTTTTTCAAGCTGGGAACACTCATTGGCCCACCGCCACTTTGTGTTTATTTTAATCTGTCACTCGCAACAAGTCGGTCGTGCTATATAGTCACTACATTTCTGTTCGCTGAGTTTTTTCACATTATCCATATGTTACGTTGTGTATTTTGTGTTCCTCCGTGTTGATTGCTGCCCAGCTGTCAAATATCAAAATGCCTAAAGGATCTGTTCTGAAAAGGCAGGCGAGAGAACTGGTGATCAAGATTCGTAATTACTTTGAAGCAGAGTATCAAAATGGTGGCCCACTATTACCATTGTCGCAAGTGCAAGAGCGTGTTGCGGCCGCATTAGGAATTAATGGACCTACTGTTTCAAAAATTACTACCGAAGCTTACGGTACAAACGGCATGTAGGAAAATAAGCTTCGTACGCCGAAGAAAAAACGTCAACCACGTCGTGTAACATCGGGTGAGAACTTCGACGCTGACCATATTCGCCGTCATATAATGGGTTGGGTAAAAAGTCTTTTCATATATAGTATGTATGAACTTGTAATAAGATCTCTTTGGCTATACCATTTGTATCTGGCTGGTTTTGGTATCATTAAAAAGTTTTAATTATAAAGACGACAATTCCAAATTCAAATGAGGAAAATGTGTGTTTTTTTTCTTATTGTTAAAATGAGTGAATCTAATGAAGAAATTCAATACATTTTAAAATTTTACTACAAAAAAGGTAAAAATGCAACACAAGCCGCGAAAAAAATTTGTGATGTTTATGGATCTAATGCAGTATCTGTGAGAGTAGCGCAAATTTGGTTTAAGCGTTATCAAAAAAGCCTTTTGAATTTTTATATAAAATGCGAAGAAACTTTTCCCCAACCTAATATATGACTATTACTTGCGCAAAGAAATTCGAACACTTAAAAAACTTGTTGTTTCTTTACGTGAAGGTGGTTTGTTCCATGGCCAAAAATCGTCGTTAAGCTTGGTTTTTAAAGAAATTGGATTTTCTTATAAAAAATCGGACAAACGTAAAATATTGATGGAGCGTCACGACGTTGTTATGGCTCATTGCGAATTTTTGAGCGAAGCCAAAAATATATCAGATTGGTCAAATGTTATTTTCACTGACGAGACTTGGTTAAATGCAAACCACACAGTATCTAAGAAGTGGACTGACGACACCGCCGCTTCCACTAGTTCAGTGCCAATGGGAAAAGGTGAACGCCTTATCATATGCCATGCAGGGTCTACGAAAGGATTCGTGTCAGATGCTTTACTGGCCTTTAAATACAAGAAAACAGTGGACTACAACGAAGAAATGAACGCGGAGATTTACGAAGGATGGTTTAAAGAAATGGTGCAATCTCTGGAAGAACCGTCGATAATTATTATGGACAACGCTACGTATCACTCCAGACAAATTGATAAAATGCCGCCGCAGACCAAGGCCAATAAAAAACAAGAGATAATTGACTGGCTCCAACGTCATGGCGAAAATGTGGATAATACTTTATTAAAAGTACAATTAGTGAATATTTTAAAATCGAAAAAAAGCCTCCCTAAAAGATATACTACCGACGAAATAGCTGCCGAATGTGGTCATTGCGTTCTTCGACTTCCGCCGTATCATTGCCAGTACAATGCTATAGAACTAATATGGGCACAAATCAAAGGACACGCCGCTCGAAACAATACCCAGCCCCCTTTTACGGCAAACAAGATGTTAGATTTATTAAAAAATGCATGTGTGGAAGTAACCGCCGAACAATGGGAAAAAATTATGAGAAGAACCCAAAACATTATAGCGTCGGATTGGGAAAGTCATGTGGCATTCGATAATATAGATGTACAGGAACTTATAATAAATGTTGGGGAGAGCTCATCGAGTGACAGTGACGATTCATCAGATTTTAATTAAAATAAATAAATAAAGAATCAAAATAATATAATTACATCTTGTAATGAAATGTAATATTACTTAATAAATTTGTACAAAATTATCCGGCAATAGTTTAGTTTCTTACACTTTGTAAAAAAATATCGGGTCTGTTATCGTGTTACTTTTATCTATAGCTCCATCCCTATCAGTTTCTCCGACTCTGCTATGACCTTGTACGTGCGTAAAGTGTCATATTTTTATTAAATAATGTATACATAATGTAAAAAAGACGCTCGTTCAAGTTTCCACAGGAGCTGTCATCGAGAAAATAAAGAAATGGAAATAGTATAAAAATAAAATTGTTTGGAATCAAAATTTTTAAGATATGTGCAATAATTGGATTTTTGTCTTGGAATGAAAAGGAACAGGTTTATTTTTAGGACGAACGTACATAGGTTAAATAAGCATGTACATTATAAATAACAAAATAAAAATAAAGAAAGGAAAAACAATTTCAGACTTTTAAGACATTTTAATGTAAGTCCTAAAAATTGGATCAAACTCAGCTGCTTCCGCTTGAGCCTAGTTTGAAATCTCGGCTAACTATCCAAACCTGAATAATATTGTACATTAGAGATTAGAATTGTCTCGTAAATAATAATAATACTAGAGTTATATTATGCTAGTGTCGTGTCTTTGATCCGACTGTAATTTTTGGTGGTCACCAAGAAACTTCTTGAGTTTGACTCTGAACCCCTTGAATCAAGCCCCTGAATGAGCTCCTATCCCAGGTATTCTCCGAGTATTATGATATTATTAGCTTCTACCCGCGACTTCGTCCGCGTGGAGTAGTTAAAAAAAAACCCTCGATTTTGGAACATTCTTAATTGGTGTTCCGCTCCTATTGGTCTTAGCGTGATGATATATAGCCTATAGCCTTCCTCAATAAAATCAGACCAGTAGTTCCTAAGATTAGCACGTTCAAGCAAACAAACAAACAAACTCTTCAACTTTATATATTAGTATATGATGAGGTGTCTTAAAAAATATGTCATTCCATTTCTTCAAGTCCTGTTGTATGTTTCTTACTTTCCATCAGGTTGACTCGTCTGCTATACTCTGCTGGTGTACACTAAACATATACACAGAGTGAAAATATTTTTCATTACCCATACTCGGAAAGTATGCTTGAAGATCAGAAGGATGAAAACAGTACTTTTCGTCCCTGGGAAACTGTTCCTTGCTGTCGAAAAATTTAAAAACTAAGTGAGCTATGTCCCGACTTTTATACAACAACTCTGTAAAATCGCGCCATAAAATTCTAATTACAAATATCAACAATTTTATAACATGACTTTGTACTTATAATTTACTTTTCAACAAATAATTATTTAATTTACATAGATTGGAGCTAAATATTTACTATCATCGATGATAATAAAAATACTGGCTGGTAGAATGCCATAAAAGAAATATAAAAGAGACGGAAAGCAGCAATTGCAGCTTCACTTGTTTTGTCGAGTGCTAATTATTTATTTACAATTGGATATTTGACAGCCACATCAATCTCAATACTTTTTATCGTAGTATAAAATGTCACAGCCATATTCATTTTGTATGATAATGCTTTTTCATTCTCTATGTGAATGTGGTCTTGCCGAAGGTTCTCTGGAACACATATTTTTTTTTACTGTCCAAATTTATCTTCACCCCTATATGACATTCTCCTCCATGATATCCCTCGCTCATATAATATTAATTTCCTTCCGACTTTAGTTTATAGTAAACGTATATTGATTCTATGTAAATTTGTATCACTTAACAATATATTTCTATAAAGTAGTTAGTCTAACATAACTGTTTGTGGTGTATTGTCCTCAGGTTTCTGGAAAAAGATTACCGATTACCAAAATTTCTGCATTTTGCCAGCTATATTAGCGTCTACTAACACCTGCCTCTTTTACTATGACATTGGCAAAATCAATGCCAAAGGCGTTGGAGCCAGCAACAACAAAGATAGATAGATAGATAGATAATGCTGTCTTATAATGTCACAATTTTAAGGAGTCAAATAGCTTATTAATTATTGTTTAAAGTATAATTAAAATCATTTCTATGATGAACTGTCGAAAGTAAGATGCTAATAAGACATTTTGACAGTTGCTCTTTTAAATAATATACTATTTCAGAATATATTGTAATATGTTTCAAATACTTAATTAGATAGATATTTGTATAAAATGCGTTCATCTATGTTTCTTTAACTAATCAGTTTTTAATTTACTTTTCTCATATTCTAAATGAAAAACAGAGTGTTTACCTCAGGTGAAAGTTTCTTTCTTTCTTTCTTTCTTCTTTCTATCCTATTATTGTACTGTACAACAAGGTACATGATAAATGTGACATTGTATATTTAAACAGACATGAAATCAAAGCAACCACACAAAAGAGGCTTATGCAACTTGATTACCAAAAAACTGACAACTTATTATATACTATCATATAAATTAACCTTATTATATATTGTTATCCATCATTTGCACATACACACACTCACATTTACACACTTACACATAACACGCACACACACACCCAAGTTAACATCTATTTTTAAAAGTAATTTAATTTTAGAGATAGAAAGATAGATAGAAATTGTTAAGTCAGTCATACACACGTAATTGGTGTCCCGGATACAGGCAAGTCCTAGCGCGGAACCTATGTAAGCATTATTTCTGTGTAATTTTTTTGACAATAAATTGATTTCGATTTGATTTTTTTATTGTTTTCAGGGTACGGGTGCGAAACCTATAGTGATCGGTCAGCAACCCAAGCTGTTGATAGCGGGCGCAGCTGGTGGAAAGCCTCTGCTACTCTCAACACAAAATTTGCTCAATACATCGGCAGTCATATTGCAACCGGGTGGCAAGGCAGTGCTATTGCAAAATATCAAACCGGTAATTTGTTTTTCATTTTCATTTTTATAACTATTAATACTAAGAATTCAAGATTGTCTGTGACAAATTAAAATATTATAAATAAATCTTTCTTATTAGGCAGAGCAAATTTCATAAAAATGACTGTCGGACAACAGTCCGAACTGATAAAAATCTGATCCTACGGAGCTGTGAGCCTCGTCCTCTCATGCAATGTGGTTTTCTTTAAAGATCCAAAACTTCTAAAAGATGTAACGTCTTACCACTAATTAATTCACTCACTCATTCATTCATTCACTCACTCACTCACTCATTCAAGTATACATGTGCAATGTTTTTCTTGCATGATTTAAGGTTAATAAATATATATGTTTTAGATAATACACTGATTGAAATTCTTAATTGAGATTTTTTGTACAAACAAGAGGGGATTGATGATGACAACTGTGATTGCAGACTGTGTTACAAGTTACGTTATTTATTGGACGGCTATCATTCCTTAGTATTGTGCCATGATATTATTATATTAATAAATTAATATATATAGGTAACACAAACTGTGGTCCAACCGGCGGCCCCCCGGCCCTCCCTTCCGGTGCCCGCCTTACACCAAACTACTCCCATACAACACCAGATCGCACAACCGGTAAGTTGTCCATAATAATGACCCCTGATTGTCCCACTGCTGGGCTCGGGCTTCCCAATTTTCTAGGGGGAACGGATAGAATTGTAGGGAGTGTTCCTTAGAACTGTACGAGCTGGTTCCTTCATGCCCATTTTTATTTTCGCCCCGGCTTCGCACGGGTATTTAAAAATAACTTTTTTGTTGAGTTTAATTACCTACTAAACGAATTCAAAATATCCCCCATCCGTACGGCCCGTACCCCAGTGACGCCATCGCATAAGCCTAGCTAGCCGAGTAGAGTGCGCGGCGACCACGCATCTTTTCTCTAATACTTACATTCGTGATATCTTTCGAATGGAATGTCCGAATTGAATAATTCAAAAAGTTATATTAAGTTATTGGAGCAGTCTTGAATATGCAGTAATTTATTTTGATAAGGATGAGTACTAAGATACAAATAAAGAGCCTTTTCTAGCGGCGGCATTTCAATTACATTTTTAAAATAAAAGAACACTTATTGTGGCATAACTATAATAGTTACACATATGCTGCTGCGACACTTTTTGTAGATAATATTGGATTGGATTGGATAATATATATTATATTATTGGAGTTTTACTAAGGATCCCTAATTTTTTTGGAAAATATAATATAACCTATGCCACTCGGAGATAGTGTAGCTTGCTAACAGTGACAGAATTTTTCAAATAGGTTCAGCAGTTTCGGAGCCTATTCAATGCAAACAAACAATCAAATATTTCCTCTTTATAATATTAGTATAGACAACTCGTCGTCTATTTGGTAATCCCCTCTCGGGCGATTGAGCCGTGGCCTCTCGCCAGTGGTGCGTCATCCCGTCCAATAGGGTGACCATCATCGACGCTCCACTCAACTTGAACAAACCCCACACGTTTTTTTTTCGCCTTCACCATCATGAGTTAAGATTTTTCTTTTTCTTTATTTGTAAAACACAATACAGGGAAAGGGGGGTTCTTTTTACTTTTATGCCATATTTATCTTTTCTTTAAAAAAAAATACTTATCTACTATTACATTATTGCTTATTCTAATTTTACACTTATTCTTACTTCAATATGGTTTCTTACTTTTTTGTTTTATTAACTAATAGCTTATTATCTAGACATTTTATTTCTAATTATATATGCATTTTTGCCTTTTATCTATGTATTTACACGTTCACTACTAACTAACGTTTGGTTACATTTACTTTAATATGATATCCTAAACACTAAAGATACATATAAATCAATATGTACGCAGCGTTATTTACTACTATTTCTTTTGACCACCTTTTAACCCCCACACGTTGCTCGTTGGTAGGTCCAAATAGCTGCGCCCGTGCAGCCGGCGCAAGCGCAGGCGCCCGCCGCGCCGCCGCCGCCCGCCGCGCCGCCGGGCCCGCAGCAGAGCCAACAGCCGCTGCTGCCCAGGCGAGGACTGTCGCTTACGGTATGCCCCACTGCCACTCATCTCTTTGTTCTTTAAATAAAGAAAGAAAAGAAAATAATGTTTATTTAGAGTTATTTAAAATTATGCAAGTATATGTCGGCGCAAATACAACAATTAACGTATTACAAAAACAATAATCATTTATTTAATTACTATGAGTTTATTGTAATGTGAAATTAACGTAAAACAGCAAGATCTTATTGTAATTTTTTATTAACCTAAACATTTGTGATCACGTGCACGTGCACTGAGCCCTGTAAATACGGCCGCACTGTCGACACTCATTCATTTCGTCCCCGCCCTATAGGAACAGCCGCACTGTTCCTAGACGTAGCTAAGGCCTTCGACAAGGTCTGGCATAACGGTTTGATTTACAAGCTGTAACAGTTCGGTGTGCCAGACAGACTTGTGCTTATCTTGCGAGATTTCCTCCTAGGCCGTAGATTCCGTTTTCGAGTGGAGGGAACACGCTCGTTCCCTCACCCACTCACAGCCGGTGTACCACAGGGCTCGGCTCTGTCTCCACTACTCTTCACGCTGTACACCAGTGACATTCCAAAAACTCCAGATGTAGAGTTGACCCTCTTCGCGGATGACACCGCACTCTATACATCAGATCACAACCGACAAATGGCTTGCGTCCGGCTACAGGCAGCTGTAACAGAGCTAGGCGAATGGTTTCGCAAATGGAGGATAGAGGTAAACCCGGAGAAAAGCGCAGCAATGTTCTTTTCCCCGGGCACGCTTCGCTCTCCCAAACGCGCTTGCCTTCGCTTAAAAGCCATCTCGCTCTACGACTAAGAGATCCCCTGGGCAAAGTACACCAAATACCTGGGTGTCACTCTAGGTCAGAACTTGCGCTTCAATGAGCATATCACTATAGTCCGGAATAGAGCGCGATTTGTGATGGGTCGTCTAGCAGCCATGATAGACAAACGAAGCAAAATGTCCCTCAGACACAAGCTTACTCTATATAAAACATGCATCCGCCCGATCATGACATACGCGAGTGTGGTATTCGGCCATGCCAAGCCTGCCCTTTTAAAGAAACTGCAAATCGTTCAGAATAAATTCATGCGCAGAGCCGTCGGTGCTCCCCTCTACATGCGTAACGTCGACATCCACCGCGACCTGGAGCTTCCCTCCATCAAAAGCTACATTACGTCGCTCTCGCGTAAGTATTTCGATCTAGTGCCGCACCATCGAAATCCCCTCGTCGTGTCCGCGTCCGATTATAAGCCTCGGCGAAAGGCTCTCGTGCGACGACCGCGTAACATCCTCACGGACAAGGTCGACGTTATCACAAAACGGCTGGCCCGGATCAGCCCGCCCGCGGTTAGGACGGCAGGCTGGCAGGCACCGACAGACAGACACAGACGGTGGCGTCGACGCCGCCAATCACGATCTCTCCACGTCCCCGCGAGGGACGCCAGGAGACATAGCCCCCCCCCATAGGATAGATTAGGCGTGTTGCTGGGAAGTTTCTTTCGCTGTTTCTTCTCTCCCAGCCATAACACGTTGCGAAACGGCAGTAAGATAGCATAGGCCACCGCGAACCGTCGATCCCGGTCCACCGGGATCCTTCCCCTCGGGCTTTATATTACCCGTCGCCCATTCTGAATTAGTGCATTGTGTCGCCCTATAGTGGGCATCATTAGATTCATCCCCCTCTCATGGCAACAGTCCAGCCGAGGTGAAACTCCCTAGGGAGCCCCCTCGAGGAAGTTGCCCCCCGCGTTCGAGCTCCTTCGCTTCGCAGGCACTCGCCCCGAAAACCCCGGTAAAGTTGTGAGGTCTTCGGACCAACAACATAAAGTCAAGTCCAATAAAAAAAAAACTCGCTCATTATTGCTCGAGCCGCCGAGCGGGACGGGCCTCTCTGGGAAGTCGTAACGCTCTTGAAATATACGACACCGAGTACTCTTGAAAATTCTATTTCTAGTACTCAAATATGGGTCGTCACCAAGAAACCAACAATCGTGACGTCGGCATTGCTGACGTCACACTCTTTATTAACACCACGGAGGTCCCTCCCGCGTCATATACATACGCATTTTAATAAAAGCCAAAAGTTAACTAACTCTAAACAGGCCCTAACTCAGCAAATGCTGGTTGATAACAACCAACGCTGGTCTTCCGTTAGTGCCAGGCAGTAACGTCACCTTCACAGAAGAAAAAAAAATTAATGAACATTTAATATTTTAATATTATTTATAATTAGAACAATATGAAATAAAGAATAGACATATATTAAAAAATTTAATATAAGTACATAATATGTTATTAAATAATTATTGAAATGTGAAAAATAATAATAGGTACGTTACTAACAAAAATAAATGAAATTAAATAGAACTATAACTATGAAAAAAACTGAACCAGGCTTATTAAAAGGCGTTTGTATCAAGTCGGGATCTGCTGCTTTACTAGAGTTTACCTCTAGCGTGTGCTTCTTGTTTAAAGAGCAGGCGTTAATACAGGTTACATTGTACTAAATTTTTATGTTAGTGCTATTTGCACCCGGAAGATTAATTTCATTTTATATCGCAAACTATCCCGTCCCGAGCATGAAAAGTATTTATGTCCATTTTTGGTATTAGTGCTAAAATTAATAATAATGCTACATTTAAACAAAATTACAATAAAACCGATCCAGTATTCGGAGTAGTTTTCCGTGAAAGCTTAACTGAAAGACATATCCAGTTACTATCGCTTTTTTTGTGGACGATGAATTTTTATATCTATAAACTTGAGGAATGATTGGTCTCATCCAAACTTTCATGTTCTATTTCAAACCATCCTAGTTTTATTTATCTATCCCTCGTTTATGAAAACTACATAAATGACAAAAGGGACAAAAAAGATCAAAACGAACAATAATGACAAAAATGACCCAAATGACAGAAATTACCAAAATGACGAAAATGGCAAATCACAAAAACCTATCTTACTTTTTAGGATAACCTTTACATAAGTCTATCCCATTATCTGGGATAAAAAGTATCCCTTCTCCACCCTCGGTATTAAAATGACATAGATACCGATTTTCAGCCAATCGGTCCAGTACTTTTACCGTAAAAGCATAACAAACAGACAAACAAATATATTTTTATCCCGAAAACTATCCCATTTTTAGGGATAAAATGTATCCTATGTTCATTCTCGGCATCGAATATATATATACTGAATTTCAGCCAAATCGGTCCAGCAGTTTTTCCGTGAAAACAGAACAGACACAGACAGACAGACAGAGTTACTTTCGCATTTATTATATTAATAGGGATTTAAAAAATGCCAATTCGTAGTGTTCTAAATTCAAAACGCTATTCCCCGAGTGAGAAAATTTTATTTGACTTTTCTCCCTGAGTTGGGCGATTTTATGTCGCTTCCTGAAGTGAGTTTTTATCCGTGCAGGAACGGAGAAAGAATACAATTTCTTGCAGCCGGGCGGCCTGTCTTAAGAGGCGACAAAACAACCCACAGCCAGGTGATAGGGCATTTGCCCGACTGGATGCCTACCACCCCTGGTCTAGAGTATGCCGCCATGACAACCTTGGGTTGTGTTCCGGCATTAGTGACCAGATTCCAGTCTCCCTTAAGAGAGCAGCAGCGCATTTGTAGCACCTTTGGTGTTGCAAATGTCCATAGGCGATGGTAACCGCTTTACATCATGTGGACGGTCTGTCTGTCTGCTAAACTCCTGCAATAAAAACAAAAAAAATCCCCGAGTGAATCAATTTTATTTCACTTATCCACCCTGAGTGAGGCAATTTGACATTACTTTTGTCACCGAGTGCGGAAATTTGATTTTCACTCTCTAATTGTAAACATTAAATGCGTGATTTATGAGTGGTCGTTATTTTTTACTAATCGATCTAAGGATTTATTTATGTGATTTTACAGCGTGAACAAATGCTGGAAGCTCAAGATATGTTCCGCAACGCGAATCGCGTGACGCGCCCCGAAAAGGCTCTCATATTAGGATTCATGGCCGGATCTAGAGGTAATTATTATACTACTAACTACTGTCCGCGATTTCGTCCGCCTTTTTTTTTAACAACACTAATCGGCTTCTATGGTCGAGTTGCCAAGCTTTTAGCGACCTACCGCACTGGAATGCAGAAGTCCCGGGTTCGATTCCCGCCATGGTAAATTTCGTTAACGAACTCCGTTATTTTACTACGGTCTGGGTGTCTGAGATCGGCCTCGGAGTTGGTTCGTTGTATCCAATGTATGTTACTCATAACACAAGCGTGACTTGCTCAGCTTGGGGTTATGAAATGTTTGTGTTTGTCAGCTGATTATTATTTATTCTCTGTTATAAACCGTTCAGTGATGACTTTGCATTTAAGATAAATCTGTGTTCTTTCTTAGGATGCAATCTACATCCTTGCCTTGAGATCCATGAAGGAGCTAAATGGAGTTTGCTCGCTTATTACGACATTGGAGTTTGCCCGTTGGCTACGCCGTGTGACAAAGCCTAGAGCTTTATTTTACTTACACAAAAACTTAATTCGGTTTTTGACGTATAATATTATTATAATTAAATAAAATACAACAAAGAAACTCAAAAACGTTCCGTTTTTTTATTATTTATTTCGATATTTAATGCAATGAAGTAATATCCAACAATGTACACACTTTTTACTTTTTACAAGAATTGATTTTTATATATAAAATTAGAATATGCCCGCGACTTCGTCCACGCTTGACTTAAAATTCCCGCGGGATTCCCGGCACACAAAGTATCGCAGCATTTAAGAAAAGAATGTAAGCTATCGTTTTAGTGGAAACCGTGTCGGAATAAGCTAATTTTTATGCATCCGAACAACTTCAAACCGCTCCCGGAAAAACCCGCGGGATTCCCGGGATAAAAAAATATCACGCGTTTTATTACAAATTTGCTATCATCGATGAGTAAAAAAAACATTAGAATTCGGTTATTTTTAATTTGCCCATTTTAAATAATTTCCAGAAAAATTGACGCGGGATTCCCAGGATAAAAGTAGCGCAGAGTATAAGTCTAAGAATTAGCTGTCGATCAGCGAAAACCGCATCGAAGTCTGCCCAGTAGTTTTTACGTGAATCCCGAACAAACAGACAAGAAATTTAAAAAAAATTCATCGTGTTCTCCATCCTTTATATAATCTATTCCAGTTGTTTTTAAATAGCTTCAATGTACAGACACGGCATGTTTAGAATTTTATAATATTACAGATTTGCATATGAAATCTAAATCAAAAAGTGAAATTACATAATTTCCTACAGCACTAAAGGCTATTATTATTTTATTTTATGAAATTTTTTAATAATTTTTCAGATAATCCATGTCCAAACTTAGGCAACATAGTGACAATAAAATTATCAGAAAACATCGAAAATGTACTACAATCGGACGATACATATTTGACAATGTTATCTGAAATGCATTTCCAAATGAACTACAATAACGGACAATGGACGAGGTTGAAGAAATATAGGCATATAGACGGAATGGTGCCTCAGAAAATACCACCGGGTTCAACAGTTATATCAGCAAGTAACCAGCAACCTATAGTGTCAATAGCGAACCAGAGTGTCAGCTAATAAGGTATTTTAAATTTATTTTTAGGTATTCCATCATGTATGTGTTTACTGTAAATGAGTTTATACTGTGCGTTTCGAATGGAGATGTAACTTTTGAATTTGCATTAGCTAAGTAGTTGAGCCGAAATTGAGAGTGTTCATATATGTCTTTAAATTTGCATAGAAATGAGATAATATTTCATAGGTGACTTTTTAAACTGGTTTTCGTTTCTATTTATTTTATTGTAAAAAGTTCAAAATTTTGTTATTTGTTTTGTAGGGGAGCCCCGTATAGGGTGGAGGAGCGAGATGTAATGCTCCTTCTTCCAGCGAGGCCATTGCTGTTCGTCACAGGCCTAGGCCCATCTATTATTGTTGTAAATTTGTATATATTCTTTGTAAGTGTCGGGAAATGTTTGCGACCTCAATTATTGTACAGCGCCATCTATTGGCCTGTATGTTTCACTGCAGTATTTTTATTATTTATTTATACGCAACAATATTTTATACCTTGAACACAAAATTCGTCGAAAATACCTGATAATCTAAGAAACACTGTTAAACAACAAATGAGCTGATAAGCAGTTAAAAAGTCAACTATGAAACATTTTTTGACAATTAAATTCGTATATTTTTTAAAGATCACAATTCCTTATTTGTTATTATAAAATCACAGTCGCAAATACAGAATGAACAAATCTTCGTACTGGCACTGTACACAGTTATGAGGTTCACAGACAGAAGGTAAAGGGGAGAGTGTTGCGCTCTCGCTCACTCGCTATCCCGAATCGCATTCCATCTCTTTCGCACTTTCACTCAATTAATATCTTTATTTGCAAAAATGTAGTTTATACAGATGTTATACAATTGTAGATGTCACAGTACATTTTACCATATAGGACGCGTTCCTTTAGTATCTCACAACGCCCAAAATGCTCCGTCTGCCATTCCACATAGCGACCGCGGTCGTTATGGTCGTGGCGAAAACGTCACTAATGACGTCATCATTTTCGATTACACAGCGCTCACAACGACCCATATCAAGAGGTGGGTCGAATTGGGCGTTGACCAAAGAGCATTAATTCTAGCTATCTATCTCTTGACATTGAAAAAGACGCGATTTTCAAATCAACCAATGATATTTGTGTATTTCGTCGCTTATGACATCAACGCCCAATAATCCGTTCAACTAGAGTTTATGATTGTAACGTCCGCAAGCAGCGTTGTGAGTCCCTTCTGGAACGTAACCTTAGTGGTATATTAGGTTGGGGAAAAAGTTTCTTCGCATTTTATATAAAAATTCAAAAGGTTTTTTTTATAAAGTTTATTTACATTTGACTAAAGTATGTAGGTGCCATTTTGTTGGATAACTTTCTGCCATCTTGTAGGTAGGGACGTGATCCCATTGCTATAAAAATTTTGGGGCTTCTGATTAAAAAACTGCGACAAGTGGTTTTGGCAGTCCTCTCGTGATGTTAACCGACACTGCCTAAGGAATTCTGCAGAGACCGAAACAGGTGAAAATCTAAAGGTGCAAGGTCAGGACTATACGGCGGGTGCATTAACACCTCCCAGCCAAACTCTCGTAATTTTTGCTGAGTGGCTAAACATGTGTGAGGTCTAGCGTTATCATGGTGAAAAACCACACCCCTTCTGTTGACTAATTCCGGCCGCTTTCTCTCAACTTTTTGCTTTAATCTCTTCAGTTTTTCGCAGTACAGTTCAGAATCTATGGTCCTGCCCAGCGGTAACAGCTCATAATGAATAATGCCCTTCCAATCCCACCATACACACAGCATCACCTTGTTGCGAGTTAACCCGGGTTTCGCCACAGTCTGTGAAGCCTGACCGGCCTTTGACTACGATCTTTTTCGCACGTTCTTGTTGTACGTGATCTACTTTTCATCACCAGTTATCAGCTTCTTCAAAAATGGTTCGGTTTCATTACGTCGTAATAAAGAATCACAAATGAGTACACGGCTCATTAGATTTCTTTCAGTGAGCTCATGAGGCACCCAAATATCGAGCTTTTTTGTGTACCCAGCTTTTTTCAAATGCGCCAAAACCGTTTTGTGGTCAATTCCCAGTTCTCCAGCTACATTGTAACTACTAATATGCCGATCTTGCTCCACTTTTTCAAAAATGGCATCAATTTTGTCGGTAACAGGGCGACCAGAGCGACGTGCATCTTTGATATCAAAATTTCCGGATTGAAAACGCTTAAACCAAATTTGCGCTACTCTCACAGATACTGCATTAGGTCCATAAACATCACAATTTTTTTTCATGGCTTCTGTTGCATTTTTACCCTTTTTGTAGTAAAATTTTAAAATATATCGAATATCTTCATTAGATTCATTTTAACAATAATAAAAACAAATGAAAATCACACATTTTCCTAATTTGAATTTGGAATTGTCTTCTTTAAAATTAAAACTTTTTAATGATACCAAAACCAGCCAGATACAAATGGTATAGCCAAAGAGATTTTATTACAAGTTCATACATACTATATGCGAAAAGACTTTTTCCCCAACCTATTACATAAATACTAAAATTAAATCGAAATTAAAAAGTGAAATGACATAATTGTATGTCAAGTCAATGTGTAAATGTTTTAAGCTTTTAAATGCCACAACGCCGTTACATTAAAATAAGGAAAAATACACTAATAACGACAATATTTGGGCGAAATAACATTGACATCTGTTAATACAGATACAATGTAGCAAAACATATACTAATGTATTGTCATGTAAAAAGTTTATGAATAATTCAAGTGTACTTTCGTTAGCCAAACTCTATTTTACCAGAGTCAAAACTAAGATGGTAACTATATCTGTTATCACATATAAATTTTGTTACACATTAGTAATATATAAGAAAAAAGTTAATTTTTATTAAATTATGTCAACATATATTTTAAACAATAATAAAAAGTAAATATTCACTATACATAATGTATAAACACACAATCTTATTCATTTTTGGTCTTTACCAACTTTATAGTAAAATTAGGACTATTTTAAATATTTAAATTGTTTTCATTCGAAATGCACGATACAGTGATTTATACTTGTTGTCGCAGTAGCGTCAAAAGTATGGTATAGCAATAGAAGTTATATATTTGTTAGCAAGATAGTTGATTAAAATATACAATCTGTCTCGAATTTTTCATGACGCCCCATTTTCCAATTTCACGTCTTTGACAAGGAACGTGTAGATAACTTTTTACATAATATGATGCTGATTTACCGACGTTTGTACTGTTCGACCGACACTAGCTAGTAGCGTTAGGGTGGCCAGTATATCCAAGTTTTTATTATGTTTGATATGAAATAAGCACTATTAACCACTTCTGTTACAATTTCACTGGTGCCTTTTTGCTTAGAGATTATTTTAAAGAAATATTTAGAAATAGAAAAGAAGAGTTTGTTAATTTGTCAATTTTAATCAACTGACCTTGTTTATTCTATTAATTGAATGAATTATTAGTTACAAGCTTTCCTCGCTGTAACGTAGCTTTTCTAATATAGACGCTTTTCTACTCTAGTTTCTGATATATTAATAATTTATTCAGTTATATGGAATAATGTGTTTAGACAAGAGCATTATATTTGAGGTGTGTTAAGCTATGTTTTTAAAAAATAATAAGTGAGATATAGTAAAGTTTATAAAAGGCCTTTGAATGGTCAATTTTGAATTATGTAAAAGCGTTTTGTAGAATATTGCAGTTATGACCAATGATCGGAATAGGTGGGCATTAAATGAAGTTAGACAGAACATACCATAGAGTTAATAAGCATTCAAATGTATTGAGTGTTGAGATTCAAAAATTTGATTTAAATAGGTACATTTTGTCGCTTGTAACTATTCTGTGTATGTCATATCGTTTAGCTTTTGGTATATATTGTTGGCGATAAATCGACATGGCAATAGGGGTATGAGGTCAGTCGTGGAGGGGGCGAGGTGACGCTCCGCACACCCGGACCATCTGAATTTTAGTGCTGCGCGTGTCCACATCGAATACATTTATCGATATCGATCTCGCTCACATTGTTGCCTATATAATGTTTTTCTTAAGTTTTCTGGACTAGTACACATAATTAAAACTATGTTTTAGCGGTTATAACCGCGTCATTTTATTTGATTTTATTTTATATTCCGACGTTTCTGCCGCTATTCAGTAGCCGTGGTTATGGATTACTAAGATGTCAAATGTATGTTAAAGTTATTATTTAGCCTTTCCCAACTCGTTCATTATTTTGGTTGTTTACGGGTGTTACATACTCTATGGGAGCCTAATCACGGCCACTAAAAAGTGTTCGAAACGTCGTAATAAAAATCAAATAAAACACCGCGCTTCTAATAGTTATAACATAGTTTTAATTATGTATAATAGCTGTGTAATAAAAATATCTTCGGTTGTCTCTTCCTCATATCTTAAAGTAAAAACAATCAATAATACAATTCACAAGCACAAAAACTAGATGTGTAAGTATTAGAACATTGAGACATTGCAAGAAAAAAAGAATTGTATAATATTTTCTTAAGTTTTCCAGTCTATAACATAATTAAAACTATGCTATAACGGTTTTAAGCCCGACATGTTTCGACCGCTTTTCAGTAGCCGTGATCACGGAAGAAAAAGATATCAAATATTGAAATATCCTGTCAATCAGACACTGGATGGGGATATTTGAAAAAAATACTTGAAATAAAAGATGGTTATCATTTTGTTGGGTATCAAAAAGTTATCGATATCGACTACCTGGTATATGACATCACATCACTAGAAAATTGCCATCTCGATCGTTCGTGAACTATGTCAGATTATCCTTACTTTTTCGGTCATTGCTTGTGACAGTTTTAAATGTTACTATACACATTAAAACGCGTAATGGATCTCGATCGCTTTTAAACGCTATGAATTACTGCTAAAGCTGACGGCCAGAGTCCTTCCCTGAAACAATTTTATATTTTAATGAAATATTCTTTGGACTATTTATTACGTAGTGTTGCAAGTATAATTTTTTAAATATTTGAATCATTCTACGTCACATAGTACAAAAAATATGGGGGTCATTCCGTTTTGTAGTTTTAAAATAAGTCAAAATGACACAGGCAGAATTTGGTCCACACATTTGTCGAAAATATACTATTTTTTTGGCACATTGCTCATGTTATATATCGTAGGTTGGCAAGAGTTCAATGTATAAACAATTAGTATTCTATTTTCCAAAATTATTTCACTAATTCGAATGGTAAATCCGCTTAGAAATTGTCAGTTGCTTAGCAACTCACTCGCTGGCATCCGTGACACGAGTGCGGTTATTCGAGTGAGTTTAGAATTAGTGAAATTATTTTACAGAATATCATTGTTATTTCTACAGTTTTGTATCAGGTAATTTATTTATTTTTTGATTTTTGACATTAAGCAATGAAGTTATCACAACATAGATATGCATATATATATATGCAATGAATGAAATTATTTTTAATTCCATATTATATTTACTCTCATATTTCAATAAAATACTACTACGACTAAGAGTCGTGTATAGTTTTTGATGGAGACTAGAATGGTAATGTTTTACCGTTGCAATTTATTTTTATTCTAAATCTAAAACATACTGGTTAAAAATTGCTTGTTTTTAAGCAATAATTCTCTTGTGTAGTAAAATGTATTTTTTTGGGCTACCAAAAGAGCTTTCTGGTTTGGTCTGAGACAGATCTATAATTTAGTTGAGCCCCTGTTATATGCTGACAGACTTTCTCCTGGTTTTTAAATGCTTGAAATATATTTTTAAACTTGTATATTTTACACGGACTATATACTTTAAATTGTTAGCCTTGAGCAAACTTCAGAAGCTTCTTTTTAACGAGGGAAAATCCGATTCAGGACTACCCGCCCTGGGGCAAACGCGGTGGTAGAACGCAGGATTCGCCATGTTGGGGTGGCATTAGGGGCCATCCATAAATTACGTCAATGTTAAGGGGAGGGAGGGGGTCGACGTAGTGTGACCTTGTGTGACAAGGGATGGGAGGAGTCCTAAATTTTGTGACGTCGCATTTCGAAATTCAATAACTTCAAAATATTTCGTGCTCTGTCTGTATGAGCAGTGTTTAAATTATTAAAGAATAATTTAAATGGGAATAAAAGTAATTACGGAACTGCTGCTTATTTTAATAATTTTATTGGTGGCAGTTGCTTCTTCCAAATAAAACTCGATGTGGACTATATGATTTGTTATTTTGATATTTACAATTAATTTAAAACTGTACACAGACGGGTAACAGAGAATATAATGCTGAATGGCAGAGATATAGTAGTCCGATTAAGTTCCATTTTAATGCAAGTGCTTCGCTCCGGCCTCTAAGGCCGCTTCTTATATCCCATGTTCCGTCTGATGCCTAGCTGCTAACTGTGCGAGCTAGGGGCGTCGGCGGTATGCGGGGCGCGGAAAGGTATGCTCCGGCTGGCGGGTCAGGAGGGTGGTCTCTGTCCGTAACACATTTCTTGATATAAACTTGTAAAATATGTGATGTGACACTAGAGAGGGACGAGTCTCACGAATGTGACAAGGACGGGGAGGGGTCAAAAATCATGAAATTTATCTGACGTAATTTGTGGATGGCCCTTTAGTACCCCCGGAGAAATAGTATTGCCACCCGATTTAGGGATACCCACTAAAACCTCTCGGTGTTCCTTCCTTTGCCTTATGCCAGGGCTACGGGAAAAACCGAAGCTCGACCAACTCCGCGTGCTCAGGCAGACTTCTCATCATCCTATACCATTCTCTCTATCCCTATCTCATTTCCCTTTATCTTGTCTCCTGTATCCTATGCAAAATGCTGGAAATTCATTGACATTTTCCGTCAGGTGAGCCCGTCTGTCTGTGTTCGCTTCAGGCAATAAAAATATACAAATCTTGCAGATTGCATACGTAAAAAGCGAGAAATTTAATTTATTAATGCGAAAAGTAATTCGTTTTAAAATATCTTATAAATGTCAAAGCGGTCAAGATCCATTGCGCACAATGTATATTATTTTTAGTTTTTAATTTTTACGACCAAGTTTTGGTTTTAAGTGAAGAAACATAATATTATTTCTTTTTATTTGTGATCTCACAAAGGATGTGTAATTGACTTATTTTCTAATAGGCTGATGTTTTTTTGTTTGCATTTTGGTGCCAAAAAATTGGAAATATTTTTATATATAATTTAGACTTATGCGCTCGGTTTCGTTTGCGTGTATATCACAATACTCATCATCCGAGCGCTAAATCCCGGTTGCTTTCGGAGCGTCGGCTTCGAAGCCCGAAGTCCGCTTTCTTACTTTCTCTTGTTCACTTCGTCAGATCTTCGGCATCCTTTGTCTTCAGACCATTGGTACGCATGTCACCCTTCACGACGTCAAACTAGCATTTCTTGGGTCTACCCCTTCAACTGGGACATATTCACAAACGTCGAGAAAGATTTCTTGTCCCAACGGAAAGCGCCCGAACGAATCAATTTGCAATCCGGCGGAACGTAAAACGAACTTTTTTTATTGCATGAGTTCTGCAGACAGGCAGCCGGCCCACTTGATGGAAAGCGGTTACCATCGCCTAAGGACATTTGCAAAACCAAAGGTGCTACAAGTGCGCTGCTTAAGAGAACTAAGGGAGAAAATCGATTCTCATTCGAAGAATGTGTTTCCGACAGGATTTGTTAAAGCTGAGCGCATACACACGGTTTCCTGATTAGGTTTCCGGATCAGGAATTCAGATTCTGAATTCCGTGAGACTACAAATGTCCGGTTATTTGTACTCTGAACGCACGGCGAAAGTTTCGAACTGAACGTAAGGTTTTTTCCGTTCGGAAAAAATAAGAACGTATGCGCCTTGTTGAACATTTTGTATGTAAGCAGAGCATTAAAAACATATTGAATATTTCATAGGTTATGAAGTAAAATGTGATTTGTTTTGATTTGTCATGAATAAATGATTCGATACAAGTTCTTATTACGAGTATTTATTATAATTTTGAAGAAACGTGTTTATTGTTGGTTTTATTAAAATTTATTTGTTTTACTAATTAAATATGACAAAGCAGAATTAGTTTTATTAATTATTATTATTATTTAATTAACAAAATTGGGTTGTTTTGGTCTTACGTCAAAAGGAAGGTTTGCACTGAAAATCAGCGTTGTGTCGGATATAATTCCGGCACATCAATATGCTGAGTGCAAACCTTGTTTGGTGAAAATGCGGCGTACAAATTCTCAATATATGCTCTGTGCATAAAAATGTATAAGGAATGTAATTACGTCGCTATTTCTTAAAATAAAGGTTTTATTTCTTTCTTTCATTCGTGTTTCCGAATCTGAATTCCAGATCCGGAAACCTAATCAGGAAACCGAGCGTGTGCGGCCAGCCTTTTACGTTCCGTCGGATTGCAAATTACTTCGTTCGGGAGCGTCCTGTTCCGTTTGTAAATAACCGTACAGGTGGAGCGGCATGGCGAGACATTTGTTCCACACATAATTAGCCTGTCTCCATGAGACATGTCCGTGCCAGCGTAGGCGACCCTCCTCCAGTATATATCATGGCGTATTCCGCTTAAACTTATTTTCCGGGATAAAGAATACGGAGGGAACTGTGCCATTGTCGGTACCAACCCTACATTGGCACTCTATCAATTTATTCAAGGTATGAACAAATGACGGAACAGAACCACCACAAAGCTGCTGAACTGTCACACACGGCTCATCGGGAAGTCCCACAAATTTGTGGTCAAATACAGGTAATTGAAATGAACGTTGAAACTGATGCTTTCTCCCTCTAACTACATAGAATTTGTATTAGAATAAAAGAGACGATATAATTCTCTTAGTTTTGGCGCGGCAATTTTGATGGCAGCTGGCAGCTTGTGGAAAAAAATATATTAAATTTGGCCCTTAAAGCAGATTAATCTTATTTTAACGCCAGACGCCGTTTGTCGAACACATAAAGAGGAGATTTTGGCGGGAACTGAAAAATGTTGTGCTGTGCAGTTTTATTTTCTTAAAATGTGTAAAATTACTCTAAAATGAACAATAGTTGTAGGATATTGATAGTTTTTGAGTATTAATTATGTGTTTTGTGAGAAATGTGAACTGTATAGTCAAATGTGGCCTTTTGAGTTGTCACAAGAACTCCGTTGAATGGCACCAGCTGATAACCTACAGTTCACCTGTGCTACACATAGGCTTAAGAAAATGAAACTACATTATAATCTAAGATCTGGCTTAAAGGCCTAGCTGCCAAGCCATAAACCTAAATAAATAAACACAAAGAAAATATGAGTCTTGTGTCTTACAAAAAACTGAAATAGCTAGCTGAGATTTATTATTATAATGATGCTGAGTAATACAGTAATGCCACTATTATTGTATGGCTACAAAATAAAAAAATATCAAGCTTTGCTAATGATATGCCATTAAAGGTACCATTTACCCCTAACTCTGCTGCGATTGAGAATGTGTTGAATTGTCAATAGTAGCAGTGATGTTACGGACATTTACTTTGACTACAAAAATTCATATTATAAAATGATTCATTTAGCCCAAAAAGACATTAATTATACATAGACAGACAAACAGAAAAATTTCAATATCTTACACTTTTTTTGTTATTTTAATGATTAGAGTTTAATTAAATAACAGTGAAGAAATTAATTATATCATCCGTGGAGGAACGGAGAAAGAATACAATTTCCTGCGTTGGGGCGGCCTGTCGTAAGAGGCGACTAAACAACCCACAGCCAGGTGGTAGGGTATTTGCTCGACTGGACGGCGACCACCCCTGGTCTAGAGTATGCCGCCATAACAACTCTGTGTTGTGTTCCGGCATCAGTGACCAGGTTGCAGTCTCCTTTAAGAGAGCAGCAGCGCATTTGTAGCACCTTCGGTGTTGCAAATGTCCATAGGCGACGGTAACCACTTTCCATCAAGTGGGCCGTCTGTCTGTCTGCTGAACTCCTGCAATAGAAAAATAATAAAAAAATTAAATTGCAGGCTGTGTTCACCTATAATTATTTTTTACATTGCTTTGTAAACCTTAGTCATAAGACCATTGACTGATCAGATGTAAAAAACTATTGGTGATAAATAAATAAACTTATTCATCCCACTATCAAAAGTACAGACATATATACCATATTACAATTTCGCTCGATGTGACGACAAATATTCATCTGGGACATATAGTATTTTACTGTTCATCGTCTTTATCAAAATACAGAATGCCATTTATACTATATTTGTTAATAATCACTTAAAGCTGATTCCAATATCTTATTAATAATAATAATCAGCAGACAAACACACATTGTATGTATATCCCCGAGCTAAGCAAGTTAGGTTTGTGTTATGGGTGATGTACAACGGACCACTCTGGGGTCGTCCCAGAGACCCGGACCGTAGTAACGGAAAGTTCGTTTACGAAATTTACCATGCCAAGAATCGAATCCGGAGCCTCTGCGTTGTAGTGAGGTCTGCCGGCTAAGTCTTAGCACACTCGTCTTACCGTTCATGTGCTTACTGCAGACTGCTGGTTAAAATTTGACATATAAGCTCCATACATGTAATGTTAAATTTGTACCAAGGTAAGGCAAGTGAATCCATAATAAGATAGGAACTGGCCAGAAACGGATATAAATATAACTATACTCTGATATTTAATTACCTGGACAAAAATGACAGCTGCGATTGACCTTTTCTTAATTCATAAGTGAGTTGAGTGAACAACTCACCATTGTGAGTTGCATCCTACACAATTTCTA
This sequence comes from Dendrolimus houi, assembly GCA_039645545.1. Taxonomy (NCBI): domain Eukaryota; kingdom Metazoa; phylum Arthropoda; class Insecta; order Lepidoptera; family Lasiocampidae; genus Dendrolimus; species Dendrolimus houi. The sequence goes on along the minus strand of CM077139.1, from coordinate 3,954,972 downwards.
TAGAAGTTCTACAGAATTCAACTCTCAGTGGTGAGTTGCTTCAAGCTTGCAACCTAAAAAAAAGATCGCTTCCAGCTGTCATTTTAGTCCAGGTAATTAAAAATCAGAGTATAGCATTTGCCGGCAAAACTTCGTTCGCGTTGCCATGACTACCACGTATTTGTTAGTGAATTACAAAGGCAGCGCCAAACAAACGCGATCACAGCGCCACCTTTCAAATTCTAAAGTTTTTATTCAAAATAAATTCCATTGGTGAACACTTTTTGAAGGTCATACATGTAAGGCAAAATTTAAATCTACTTCTTGTTCTATGTATACTTCGCAACGTGTTTATCGCTGTTTAAAGGAGAAGCGGCAATAAACTCCCCAGCAACACGTCTAGCTAAAACAAAAAAAATCATTATAATTATTTATATATATTTTTTGGCTTTTTGGCTACATTCGCCTATCCCATGGAAACGAAGTTATTTATCGGGATAAAAGTATCCCAAGTGTTGACCCGGGATATAAAGTAGCTTTGTATCGAGTTTCATTTAGATCCCTTTAGTAGCTTTCACTCGATGATGACTTGTGTTTCGTGCGATGAGCGTATCCTGCCTATAGTCTATTCCGTATCCCTATTCTAATTGCATATCCCATGCCCTTGTAGTGGAATACGTACAGGCCAATAGATGGCGCTGTGCAATAATTGAGGTCGCAAATGATTCCCGACACGTACAAAGCATATATACCAATTTCCAACAACAGATGGACCTAGGCCTGCGGGGCATAACAATACCTTCGATGGAAGATCTTGCTTTGAGACGGGGCAGTGTTCCATCTCGCTCCTCCACCTAATCCGGACATCTTTAAACTAGAGATCAGTTATAACAGGTCAATTAAAAAATATCAGTTACTCCTGTTACTGCTATCCAAAAATAACAGCATTTCGAGGTGGCACTAGCACCTCGCGTGTGAAGGGCTATTGCCACGCCACCGTTAATGTCCTAATACGTTACCGATTTTTTTTATAAAAATCTACTTCATTTATAAATAAGTTTTAATAAATTTAACTTAACTATATATTTTTGCACATTTCAATTAATATATTTTACATATATTAAATAAGCCATTTTTGTAATAAAGTAAAAAAAGAAGTGATAAACTAGAACATAATATTGATGGTTTAATTGTCTGTGCGTCACTGTTACGTCACCTACAACAATAAAATACGACAATTATGTCATTTGATTCATGTGGGCTTTACTGACAAGAAATATATAACTGATAGACGTGCACACGTCAAAGTAAAATAAACGCTTGGAAATAGTATGAAACGCCTGTCCGATCCTCGAACGTCCCTTGTCCGGGCTTTGGGTTCGCTTGCGCATTCATTTCCAGCCCGGACGGACTGTCTGATCCCTCTATCTCATCACGCATCAACCCTCTTGTTCATCCTAAAGGCTGGCAACGCGTTGGCTTTCGCTATTGGTGTTGCAAGCGTCTGTGGGCGACGGTAACCACTTTCCATGAACTGGGCCGTCTACCTGTTTTCCAGCTTCACAATTAAAATACACGAAAAAATTATAAATATTGTATTTTCGGTATCTGTTCATCCGAATTAGCACATCTGTTCATTTTTCTCTTTGTCAAAAGGCAAGTATTCATAATAATGTAATTTATCTATTATTTTTTACTTTTAGGAGTTAATACGTCGCGTTTTCTCTAACGTGAGTTAGTAACATTGCGCTTGCCTTTAGGAATTGCAAGAACTATAACATAATTATTAATTTTATACCACGCATTTTTCTAAAAATTCCGCAGATACACATTTTAAGCTTTAAATGACGATAGATGGCAGCACTGATACTTTCAATCGCGCTATGGTTTTACGAGTTTTCTAAATACTAAAAAGTTCTAAGGTTGAGTTTACATGTTTATCGATAAATAATATTTTATTTAAAATTTTTTGGAAGGTGTTGAGGCGTGACTTTTATTACGCCTCGACGCTTGTATACGGTAAAATAAAATTTTCGTGATGTTGTAGAAAATATTAATGTTTTTGCCTGCCAAGCCGCCTTGGACCAGCGTGGCGGGTATACTGTCTATTGCCCCCTATAGTGGGAGACCCGAGCCCAGCAGTGGGACGTTTATGGGCTGTTATTATACACTACTAAATAACAAATAAGCAGTCGCATATAAAAGCTTTTTTTAACAATTAAGTGCATTTATTTTTTCAAGTTGACAGTGCCTCATGCCTCATTACTGTCCAAATCAAAAGACAAATGAACAGTCACTCGTAAAATTGTATAGAATTACGTAAATATGGGAGAAATATGAAAGTAATGTGATGTCAATTTTTTTTTCTGGTTCGATTCCTAGCTAGCTGTTTCCGCATAAGACGACGCTCCATTTCTGTCTTTCCAATTGGATGAATATTGATCCATAATATAAAACTGAACTTGAATCTTTCAATGTCATTGAATAACGTCATTTCTCTACAAAATATTTTCACAACATTAGGAAAATCCCAATCAGAAGACCCTGTGTTTATTACACAGTACATAACCTCAATTTGCTGAAGATGGGGGGCTTAGCACTAAATTTATAAATAAGTGCAATTTAGTAGCAAAATCGATTGCGACCTTTAGTGTGGGCGCACACGGGCCACCGGCCACAGCCATTGGTGGTCAGCGACAAGCAGTTTACACCCTTTCTCATACGTTTTGTAGGAACTCTTGTCTGTGGCCCGTTTGCGCCGAGCCTTAGAGCCTTAAAAACTCACCGTGTTTTATAGACGCTCTACATTCTCGTGTGCACAGCGCGAGAATATAGAGGGACCTTTTCAGATTATAAAATAGATAAAATATTCTTTTAAGCAAATACTATGTTTCTGTCGAGTGTTGTTTATTACATTAGTATTGCTTTAGTTTGTAAGTTTGTTGTACGATGTTTTTTCTATAGATATTTAACATTCACTTTACTGTATATAGTAGATAGTACAAAAAATATGAAAAGAAAAATTATTTAAAATATTTTCTGTCGTTTTATTTCTTCACAAATTGAGAAATATATGTATGTTAATTAAGATTACCCGCGCAGGAGGACTAAAAAAACAATTTTCTTAGAAAATGTACTTAATGTTAAAAATAACAATTAAATTTAAAATTATCAATTACTGGTTGATTCGACGCTAGAACCAGAAGTGACTTGGAACGTTGGCTCTTTGGTCAGTATGCTGGGCTTCGTGGCGCGGAGTCCGTAGTAACCTACATTTGGTAGTGTTGTGGTCATTGAACTTGACTTGAGCTATCGTGATTTTATATAGAAATATCCTGCTTTTTGTTTTATTTCAAATATATAAACTTAATAAACACAGCAATGGATATTTATACGTGTAAATCTCTCAATAATTTACACTCAATAAAAATAAATTTGACATAAAAAGTAAAATCATATTCAAAATTCTATTCTATGAGAAAAATATGATTTACACTAATGAGATTGCAACAGGTAGTATGCCGCGCTGACCGTGTAGTCTGCGTTAGCGGACGTCATACTACCAATAGGGATAATATACTACTTACCTTATACATTAAAATGATTGCATGTTTATTATAATTTATGATCTATTAAGCCTGATTTCTATTTGCTATAGTTAGGTAGTTAATCGTTTGGCCAGACATATACTTAATCAACAACTTATTACTTCAAGTTAACAAATCAGGCTTTATAATACTAATTAAGAGCTCTAATGTCTTGGCTGATTTAGTCTCAAAACAAAATTATAAAATGGGACATTCTATAGTAAAAAGCTAGACAAGAAAAGGAGAGAGAGAGAAGGCTTAGTAGTGCACTCTGATAGAAGTTTAAATGTTTCTTCGGTTAGTTGTTAACGGCATCTCAACTCGTCGTAACGCACAAGTGCCGGGTTCGATTCCCGTCATGGTAAGTTTCGGAAACGACATTCTGTTATTTACTATGGTATGGGTCTCTGGGATCGGCCCCAGAGTAGTCTGTTGTATATCACCCATAACACAAGCGTAACTTGCTTAGCTTGGGAATATACAATGTGTGTTTTTCTGCCGATTATTATTATTTAATGCTGGGTGCTGGTCATTAATCTAATATTCTCAATGATGCTACTCTCTCCATAATCTATTTTTCAGGCATAACTATAACACTTGAGTCCTCTTCGAACTGTTTTCTGTAAGCGTCTACCAACGGCAAACAGCGGAACACAACTGTAAATTACAAAATTAATGAACGCGTCTAATTGAGGTCTCGCGTGATCAAAAGGCTGGTTTGCACTTAGGGCAACGCATCAGCGTTGCCATCCAACCTGGAAATGCGGTCAGCATTTTGGGCATGCTCCTCGCCGACAGCGACCTGGAGTCGATTTTTTATTTATAGATTGTTATTTTTTAAGTAGTTATGAAAATGTATATATTTATAAATTAATGATAATGTATAATTATATAAATCAATGACAATGTATACATTTATAAAGTGATGACAATGTATATATTTATTACAAACCTAGCAGTGTCAGCGAAACTTCATTTGCATGGTTTTTTTTGACGACGCATTGCAACGGCGGTGCCCAGAAAACACGATTGCACCGCCATCGTTTTGACTATATTTGTCTGTTCCATGGAAATAACGTTATTTATCGGGATAAAAAGTATCCTAACTATTGACCCATTATATAAGCTAGCTCTAGTGCAAGTTTCATTTAAATCCGCTCAGTTATTTTCACGCGATGCACTAACAGACAGACAAAAATTCCTAAGACTACATTTTTATATTCTTCTAGTACGAATTAGCCCCCTGATATTTATCTTAAGTGCACTCGGCAACTCGGTTTCAATATTGTTTTTTCTTTTTAAATAAAAAAGATTGTTTTTTTTTAATTATATATAAACCTTCAGTGAGTAATTACTTAATTAATGATGAAAACTTCTTAAAAGTCTGTTGCATGATTTAAGTCTTTAGGAGGTGTTGCGGATATACAGACAGATGCGACTTTGTTTTATACTATGTAAAAAAGATGCCACCTACCAAATAAAAATGCAACATCAGGTATAAAGCTAACAAAGCTCCACAACATATTCTCTTTTGTGAAACGAGACGAAAAATCTACGATGGAGACAGCAAAACCCATTATTACGAAACCAAGCGTGTACCAAATGTATAGTTGGACTAAAATAGGGTTTTCCTGCAAAAAGAAAGAATATTTATCTCCTTAATTTTTTATTTTACGTTTTATACCTGGTGTTGAATGAAGACGCGATCTAGGATGGAGCACATTTACCTAGAAGATACCTATTTACTCATGAATTGAAGACTCCCAGATCGTATCAGTCAGGAAAACAGGCTCCGGCAAATTATTCCATTCTTCGGCAGTGCGCATCAGAAATGATGAAGCGAAGCGCTTCGTCCTGACTAGTACTGTTTCCACCATGTAAGTGGCGCTAACGAGTTCGTCTGTAGTTCTAAGGAAAACTCCCCGAAGTGTATTCGATAGAAGACCGACAGTCCAGCGACTTTGCGTCTGTACTCGTCGTCAGCCAACCTTTGATCACTGTTGGGCGTAGGCCTCTCTAAGTTTGCGCCGCCTGTCCCACTCCACCGCTATCGTCATCCAGCCGCCATCGTCGACTTTGCGTAGATCGTCGTTCCATCGAGCTGGAAAGCGTAACAATCTACGTACGCCGAGAAGCGGTCTCCGCTCCAGGACTCGTCTGCTCCATCGGCCATCAGTCCTGCTTAATTGTTGTTAACGATGAACCCCGTTTGAAGGGTGCTGCCAAACCAAACCACGTTAAGTTGTTGTATGTTGTTTATTAAGATCGTTTGATGACCTGAGACGCACAACTTGCAGTGCACAAGTGCCGCAGGTGGAGATGATTTTAATACGTCTGTTTTAGTATATTGTTTGTTGCGCATTTATATATAAAATACGCTGTACGAGCAACATTGGCTCGTACATGCTCCCGAGGGAAAAAGTGAAGTTGTTGTGTGTTGTTTAATAGGGGCGTTTGATGACTTGAGACACACAACTTGCTGTGCACAAGTGCCGCACGTGAAAGTGATGTTAATACGTCTGTTTTAGTATATTGTTTGTTGCGTATTTATATGTAAAATACGCTGTACGAGCAATATTGGTTCGTACAGTAACAATGTAAACATAAACACTTACAATTATTGACGCCAGCAACAGTACCATATTGGCCATTTGGAATAATGTTACGATGAAGTTTCTCATTGACTCTATGTATGCTCTCATCTCGCAACACGGCTCACCATTATTTGATAGCATGTCTGTTAGGCACACGACCTAAAAACAATGATGTAGGTATAATAGAGGTTTCCCTTACGTAAATCGACACAGTTGACGAACCTTTGAGGAGTAATGTCCTACTGAAACTAAGAACTCTATGTGGTGCAATATGCTTCTCGGCCAGGAATCAAACACGGGTCATCCGAGATGCCGAGTTTCCGACGCGACTGTGTTAACCACTAAGCTATTACAGTTTTATTCTACGCGTGAAAGACGAATTGGAGGATTGTACACATAGGTAATCTCGTATGCAAGGTGTGTTGACGGTAATGTTCATATTGGACCGATCAACGAATTTGAATCAATTCAGTTGAAAGGCACAGAACTGAAAGAACACCACGGTATTTCATGACAATGAATGATTTAACTTTTGGAACTATAAACATCTATGTAACATATTATCTCGCCTATTACCCATGGGAGTAGGAAGAGACGGTGGAACTCCACTTTCTACGATCTTGATAAACAACTTTCGCTTCATATAGGTAGGTACTTACTCATTAATCTCTTCATACATGCAGGTTTATTTTAGGTGCTCTTTACTACAAACAGTTGAATACAAACCGAATTTAAAATAGCGATCATTGCCACTGTACTCCTTGGTGTTAAGCAACAGCATGACCCATTCTCACATAATACTAAATTGATTAAAGTATCCATTTTTATAATTTTCCACACATTTGTGACAGGCATTTATGCAAACCAAATGGCTGTTATATTGATGTACTCTATATCACACGCAAACAGTATGTGACGTTTATTAATTTGTAATGACGTTTCTAACGTAAGATATTTTTTTAAACACCACACCCTCTTTTTACAAACCTCTGTACATGGTAGACTTATGCTGTAATTATTATCTTGATTACGTTGACTGGGCGGATTCTATCGGTGTTAGGTATATCACGCTAATAGCTAAGTTAGCTTTGAGCTAATTGTGTTTCATATGATCTCTCCCCCGTCCATATATTTCAATCCCATCCCTCTATCTCATCCTGTGGATCCCATCTCATCCCTTTTTCACATCCCCCTCATGCTATCCTAGAGGCGGGCAAAGGGTTGACATCGGCCCTGACCCTGTACACAAATGGCATTAGCGCTAAACGAATAGAATAGAAAATGTATGTTACGCTAAGTATTATGTCATTCCCATACACATTAATTCTATTCGTTCAGAGCTAATGCCGCTTGTCTACAGGGCCTGGTGTTGCAAACGTTTATAGGCGTCGGTAACCGTGTTCCGTTTGACGGCCTCTGTGGTTGAGCGGGCTAAGCCGTTGCCGGCCTACCTCACTGCAACGCAGAGGCTCCGGGTTCGATTCCTGGTATAGTAAATTTCGGAAACGTATTTTCTCCGTTATTTACCATGGTCTGGGTTTCTGGGTTCGGCCCCAGAGTGGTACGTTGTATATTACCCATAACACAAGCGTAACTTGCTTAATTTGGAGATATACAATATGTGTGTTTGTCTGCCGATTATTATATTATTATTATTATAAAAAGTCCCCGGCAATCTCATTCGCCCGGGCCCACCAGGAACAAAAAACCGTGTTCCAAGGCAAGTTGGGTCTGTCTGTCTGGTCTGGTCTGGTGCGTCTGGGCTGTGTGGTCTGGTCTGTCTGTCTGTTTGCCCGCTTCAAGCAATAAAAAATCTCTCAAAATAATAATGCAGCAATAGTCGAATTTTGGTAACGTGTTGTGCGAAAACCGAATTGATAGAGTAGCAAGCATATCAATCGCATGGCTTGCCAATAATCTCATGGGACAAGTGGACACTATTCTGCTCGGATTCATAACGGTGGTGTAGCCTGGGACTCTCCGGCTGCTCCGCCAGAATGCCCATTAAACAACCCGGTACTCCTCTCGTCATATGCCGAGGCCACGGCAATAGGTCGTTGCTAACGCTGTAGCTGGCTGACGTGGGCTCACCCCCGTCTGCGGGTGAGACTTTTCTTGAGCCGAGGGATTGGTCCTCCCCGGCAACTCTATTCCGGATGAATCAAGAGAGACGCGTGCAGAACACCTCCGCGCTCCCGTCTTGGTGGCCTAAGTGTGGACGACGGCTTAGTGGTCAGCATTTCTTGGACTTACCTCTTCTACTAGGACCAGTACCTGGCGGAAGCCATGGCTTCACATTGGTCCTCCATATAACCAACCGGTAGTGTTGTATCGAATAAAACCTTTTCAAAATGTGATCTAACGATTGCGTCAAATAGAAAAGAAAATAAGAAATATCAAGAACACTACTCATAGATAATATTATAATATATTAATAGGCGAACTTATATATATATATATTATTATAAAAGCACTACTAATTTTGGCTATTAAAATAGAAATGACGAATATGGGCATGAAACTTAAAATATTTCTTTTAATTACGATGTTTTTTGCAATGGAAATCACTTATGTTAAAGCTAACAGTGATTTAGAAATGGAAAATGGTAAATATTTATATTCCTCTTCCTGTATTCCGAAAGTAAAGTATTCTTTACTAATCTTTTACTTTGACTATCCATTAAAACAGTTTTTAATTATATTTATTGCAGAACGTTTGGACCTTACGCCAACACGACTCGAACTTAATGATGATGGTATAATAAATTTAATTGATAAATTTGAACTCCTAACATCCCATGCTACAGAATCAGCAATAAAAGCCATAATTCCGGCTGAAGATATGGAAAAGCTGTACAATGACATGGCCGAATGTCTCGACGATATAATTGAATTGCTCAGAGAAACTAAGAACATTTATACATTTATAAAAGACAAGGGCATTAATAGAGTCATCGAAACTAATATACAAATTAAAAATACAAAACTACGTATCAGATTTATAGTTATACTTAAAATTCTATTTACTAAAGCAACTGCATCTACAAAAGCTAGTATTCCTTACAATATTGTTGATGATCTTTTAGATATATTTGAGCGCGATGATAATTTAGCAATTAAAGCTCACGTTTTAGACGTCTTAAACATGTGGTTGCCAGAAACACCAAGAATACAGGCTCGAGTTATGCAAGTAAAAGGATTAGAACCTTTTTATGATCAAGTAGCAAACCTAGATACCAATGTTATCAAGACACTGCTGGGTTTGTTCAATAAGATATTAAATGAGCATCTCAGAGAACGGAATAAAAAAATTCAAAGCAGTAAAGCTGATTTAGACAAGCTGCGACTGTACCAGAAAATTGGTTTGATTGAGAGAATGTCCACACCGACTGTTTGTAACGGCTTGTTGAATATATTCGAGATAATGTGGAATATCAGTACTGATGATAATAAGGCGATTTTTAATGTCTTTGACCTAATAAAGAACGTTAAACCGTTTTGTACGAGTATCTTTCGGGGCAAAGCAAAAGCAAGGGTGTTGTTTAATAAACTGTCTGAATATGTAAATGATCAAGATAATTTACATTTATTGGAAAAGTATTTGAATTTAACTGACGTAAATTTAGTTGTTAGTGGTTACTTACGTGAAATTAGAGGCGGGACAATGAAGGATGAATTTTAATTAATATTTGGTATGTAGTTTTCTCTCAATAAATAAATAATTAATAAATGACATTTTATTCATGATTGTATGCTTATAATAAATATAATATTTTTCATGGTAAAAATGTTTGCCACCAAATTATTGCGCCAAAGATATTTCCGTAATTACCCAGTGCTAATTCTTCTTATCATTATTACATAATAAAAATAGTTTTTTTTAAATGTAAATGGTTTTATAGCAAACAAAGATAATAAAGATGTAGATAATGTAGTAAAAGTTAAAAAATAATTAGGTAAGTCATCACATTACCCTCGTCATTATTCTAGAGCCGATCAGACTCAAAAATAGAATCGCAATACAAAAAATATAAACACAGATAATTATGATACCTTCATCCCGGCAACTAAAAGACTTTCGTAGAGATTGCTAAGTAAACTATAAAAATTCGCTTTTTAAAATCTAAATTCATAAATAAAATCAACGTCCCATCAACATATGGCTAAAAGGCGTCAATAAATCAAGTAGTATCATGACAGAGTTGCACAAAAGGGCATTGTAAATCAACCCTCGCCACTTATAATAGGCTATCGATATTATTGCGGTTGGTTTTAGACCACACCGAGGGTAGCTAGAGTAGGGTTCTTATGAATAAATATTTAAGAGTAACTAACGCAATTAAAAAATATGAAGTCGGTTAAAAATACTATAAACAATCTATACATATAATAAAATTGTAGAGGTCAAATTTCTGTACAATGTAAAAAAATGCTAAAAACCGAGTCAGGGGTATGTAAGAAGTGAAATAGAACTAGTTATATTTTTTTTTCAATTTTTTTTTTCTCTGTTTATCTATTTATTTGTTTGTACCGACTACTCTCCGAAACGACTGGACCGATTTAAATGAAATTTTGTATGGTGGTAGCTTATATCCCTGGTCAACATATAGGATACTTTTGATCCCGAAAAAATAAAGAGTTCCCGTGGGATAGTTAAAAACCCGCACCACGCGGACCAAGTCGCGGGCATCAGCTAGTTTGCAATAAAACCTTGTAACAGTGCGTATATTACGTAACGATCAGTTGATAAACCCAACATATAGATACAGTTTTACACAACTTATATTTCCGATCGTTAGTTTTCGTTTGCGCAGAAGAGTGCAGACCGGTTTCCAACATAAAAATTGTCTATATTGAAATTTATTCACAAGCGGAAATGGCAGAGTATGACTTGCTATGAAGTCTTAGCTCCTGTTCCACTTACACAATTCGTAAAATATTGGTCGATTGCGCAGGTACATTGGGAGGAATTATTAGTTGTGTAAAATTGTAATGGAGGCGCGCACATTGTTTCAACTGTTCCCTCCCACCTCATGGTGAGACTCGAGGTTGCCATGGCCATGAGCTTCTCCGGCTTACAATGAAGTGGCCAACCTGTGAAGGGACCGGCCATCTGAGCTGAGATGTATGTGCAATTGTGTGTGTGTATCCCCAAACCTCGGGTGGCAATAATACTTCTTTAGGGGTGCCAGTGCCACCCCCACGTGGCGAATCCCACTCGCTCCACCACGATTCCCCCGCGGTGATTTGTACTCGAGTGAATTTCCCCTGGTAAAAAAGGTCTATGTCTCACATGACCAAAGGGCTGGCCTTAATATTGGCCAAAGCAATAACAATATAAAAATAGCATAGCTATCCAACGCGAGAACACTGACAGCCTTTTTTATGACGAAGAGAAATTCACTTAAGATCTTATTACCGTGTGTGGGATCACGGTGAGGGTATGTAGAGATTTGCCAGCCTGGTCCTACCTTGATGGAGGTACCACTTCCTTAGCGACTCGGTCATGTCGCAGAAGGAGGCCGCTGAAAGAGCGAGGGAGGAGGACGGAGGCGGACCGGTGGTCTGGGCGCCGGTACGCGCATCTCCTCCTCCCATAGTTACCGTCACAGGGAGCCGCTGTCACGGGGGTGACATCGAACTTCCCCACCTGCTGTACGAAGTGGGTCACTTCTCTCCCCGGGGTGGCCCAGTTACAGAACGTAGGAGTGTCACGGTGCAGGAACTCTGTACTCTAGTACAGAATCCGTGATGCCCCGTAAAAGCGCGATAAATGGGGCGCCATTCGCCTATAGCCAAAGCCGCGCGAAATGGCAACCGCTTGCTCCGCGTTGGCCCTGAGAGGCGCCGGCCGGCCGAGACGCGGCATCTTCCAAAACTCTGACAGCCTTTTGGAACCGTTCCCAACAAGTGGCAATGGTTTGGGATTAATTTTTTGTCCAGTTTTATTGTAAATATTATTTTGTGTCCCTACCTCATCTGGGATAATTAATGTTAGTGCTAGCAACCGTTTCTAGAAGATTTAATATATATCGGTTATTTTTAATGGTGGGGTCGCATCTGGTATAATTTAAAGATATTGACTGTGGCCGAATGCGCCTTATTTAAAGCGTTAAAAATTACGCCGTTATATCTGTAACATTATCCCATTTTCATGTCAAAACATTTAAACAATAAATTATCACACCACACAACTAACAACAAAACTCATACACATACTCTCACCAACGCGCACTACCACCGCATTGCATTACACGCACACTTCACAAACAAACCAAAACACAACAAAGGGCCTAAAAATTAATAACCTAGGCACAGAAAGGAAAAACAACACATGGCACTAGTTAAGATATATATAGGTATAGACATAAGGCACACACTGCACATGTACTTCCTCACAACACCAGCATAAAACAGATACTCTCTACATTAGTATAAGTTTAGTATTAAAATTAGAAAAATATAATATAATAAGTTATTCTTAAGGTACACTACAACATAAAAATCACTAAATTAATGTCACACACATAAGCGTGTATGAACTCTAAAAACTTTAATAGAAATTAAGTTGTAAAAAAGGGTACGGAACTCGAGTCCATAGAATTGTTAAAAAAAAAACATTATCCCAGATGGATCAGTATCATGAAAGATGGTTAAATTCTTATATCAAAAATTGAAAGTCGTCAAAAAACTATTCAGTTACATATACCTATGTTGAAAATGGCATACTCGCGGTTGCCACTTCCCTTGCTACTTTCCTATTTGCTACCTTAAAAGTGGGCACAATATAAACGAGGGATTATATGTTAATAAAAATCATCCGCCATACCGCGCGGAAGTAAGCGCGGGAAAGTAATAGACAAAATGGCGGCCACCCATGGCGCGTAATTTGTCATCGTGCTAATGATCATTCAGATGTATTATATGTATCAATAAAGTTTGAATATATTTATTGTGGTTTGTACAAATTGTTATTTTTAACAACAATTAAGTAATTAAAATTAAGTACCTGTTAGACCCTTGCCCAGAATAGGTACGTGCAACATTGCTCCACTGTTTTTGTTGTCTTTCATTATTCTGTACGCAGGGCTTATGCAGCAGCAATTTTGGACATGTTTTCTTATGTATTTGACGGTACACATCGCGCCGTGCCCTCATTGTTTTTTATTATAATTATTAGCAATTGTGTATTAGCCGTGCCAAAATTTAACAATACCTGAATTTAGTGTCGTGCGCTGTTCTTCTGAGTGCTACAACCTGAACTATGAGATACTATTGTTGCTATTTTACAGATAACATTACTATTGTAAATCTATAGCACTTTTTTGTGTTTACCTATTTTTTAATTACTGACCTCTATAAATGGCTATTTACACGGAGAGAGTTTATCGCACGTTTTAGGGCGTAAATCCTATACTATTTTCGTAGGCGATACTCTTTAGACAATAATCGTATTGACATGTTTACATTCAACTAAAAAACAAAAACTCGCCTACAAATATGTCGTACGATAATCGTAAGGTAATTATCACCAAGATTTCACACTACGACACAAATCGCATTGATATATTTGCCTGCGATTTCTCGACTTATCTATACTTGAACTCGTATCACATATGAACTTGAAAACAAGTTCATGCGAGTATCGTACAAATCCGTTTGAACCGATTTGAATGCGAGACTTGCCTTTTAGAACTTTGTTTACACAGAGATGTCAATATTCAATGTCCAGACGATTATCGCCTTTCTACGTACGATATTGAATGCTTTTTTTTCCTGCTTTCGACAATTGTATCTTGGAGGCAAGAAACTCTCGCCACGTAAATGGCCCTTTAATCCACTGACTGAACCACTGTTTTAATGTATTAGAGCGACAGAATAGAAAAAGTATTATAAAAAACAAGGCTCTTAAAAGTCTATGATGCAATGTTTCATTTACTTGTTCCACAAAAGCGTGGGAGTAAAACGAAGGTGCAAAATAAAAATCGTCCATCAAAGCTCGACTGAACAAGTATAAAAATTGAATCAAATCGATCACGCTTTGCTGTCAAAAAAAAAATAAGGTGAACCTACGTAAATGTCAAAATGCGCAAAATACCAACCTGCCGGAACAAATTACGCGGTACAGGTCAAGTGTTTTGTAAAATGTACGTGAGAAATGAAATTGTAACATTTTTTGGCTTTAAAAGTCATGAATGAGTATAGTAGTGTAATGGACGTGGTGAATTATCCTATTTGCATTGTTCACGCAATATTTAGCTTTAAAAGTTTAGGGTGGCCATGAAAGCGGAATACTAAGGATTACTAATTGCTCAGTGAAAAACACAACTCGTAATCTCTGACGAACAACAATAGATAGATCGAGGCTCGAGCTCTCAGAGCGAAGCTGGCTAAAGGAAACCGCTTATTAGAAATAGGATACCGATCACGCCGCAGTCCGTTTCAAGAACTTAATTAAATAATCGAATTAATACTGTTAATGGTGTAGTAGTTTCTAGTAGATACATTACTATCTACTATTACCCACACAGATGCAGACCACGTGTACACTACATAAATTTACGAAAACAAATTTTAAAAATGCTTCCTTTCATTACACGCTTTTGTTCAGGTAAACTCCGTCTAAACTTTTATTCGTCAGAGCTCGTAACACACTCTGCAGTCACAGTCGACGCCATCAGGCTGTTCTTGATTTTAAAGAAAAAAATCTTTATTAAAACTTTCAATCAATGGCTTATTATTTAAAACATATTTTTTAAACTTAAATAATTTGTAAACTAAAAGACCTAATTTGCTCGTATTCAATTTCATAAATTTTATTAATAGAGTCCGTAATCTAGTGTTCAACAGTCAGAAAAAGAATATGCTAATTGCGTTATAAATTATTAAATGTAAATACGGTATGGACCGCACGCTGAGAGTGACAGATGACGCCTGTTTTCTATAGGGCAGAGAATATGGACCTCTACTTCCTACAGACAGCACACACATTTTTAAAACGGCTGAGTGGATTGTAATTTTTTAAGTAATATCACTAGGAAGAAAAATTCTTAAGATTGCGAAATGCGCTTTTAATGATCTTTGCTGGAGATTTGTTTTTTATCAATGTAGGATGCAATTTAGCAAACAAAAGTATTTTTTAAAGTTAAAAATATTACAAAGGAATGCGCTCTAAAGAGCAGTCGTTAATACTTTTTACTTCATAATTATGTTAAAAACAAAATACCTTGAACTAACTCTTTGATGCACCTGAGATCAGAAGGCTGGCTCACATTTCGCCTAATAAATAATTACGGCCATGCAGCGCGGCAATGCAGCCAGCTTTCCGGGCACGCTCCCTGGCAGCGATTTGTTACATAATCTTTAATCTATATTTATAAGTTAGTTTGATATTGCTTGTAAATTTGATTAATTCCAATTAAAATTAAATATGTAAAAGTAAAACATATCCTAAAAAATTAGAAATTGTTGAGCACCTATAAATTTGAATGAAAAATATTCAGGTAGCGATCTTAAGCAGGTCATTGTGTGGAGGCGTGAGCCACCTGACTGACTTTCCCATGGCTTGCTTGGACCTTATATCTTTGGCTTGGACAATAGACACATAGATAATCGCACTCCTAATTTATTGCTTTTGTAGACTTATTGGGGTTGAACATTCGACTTACTTCGTTCAAAATTTACAGCTTTTTTTTATCACATGAGTTCAGCATACAGGCAAACGGCCCTGATAGAAAGCGGTTACCATCGCCTATGCACATTTGCAACACCAAAGGTGCTACCAATGTGCTGCCGCTCTAAAGGGAAGGCTCTCTAACTGGAACCTAGCCACTAGCCGGAACACAACTCAAGGTTGTTATGGCGGCATACTTTAGTCTAGGGGTGGTAGTCATCCAGACAGGTAAATACCCTACCACCTGGCTGTGAGTTGTTTTGTCGCTTTTTACGACAGGCCGCCCCACCGTAGGAAATTTATTCTTTCTCTGTTTCTGCACAGAATAAAACTAGATTTCTTGTTTACATTGCGCAAACGAACTTTCCCTTATGCCTGTGATAAAGATAGCCTTTATTAATGAGCTACAATACATTTGAACTAACTAAAATTATATTTAAAATCGGCAACCCTTCTCAGCTTGTCTTTCCGACATAGGCCTCTTCCAAGATCCTCCATACATCTGATACATCTGGGATACTGCTAGTATTAGTGACTTGGTCACGCAGATGTCGTCTAATGCATTATTTAAGATGCAACACTGTTAATGACGTTTACCATTGACCGATAACTCATGTATATATACAATAATGTAGCTAACGACCAACGCTTTATTTTTGAAAACTATAAAGGTGGGGGGGGCCTCGTCTGGGATAATGTTACAGTTGTAGGCCGTTTCACGCAGATGTGGCGATGGGTGTAATGCGTTATTTGTGATGCGATATTGTTTTTAAGTGTTAATAATGTTAAATTAAGTGCATCTGGGGGCCTAAAGCACCGGTTTCTCAGATTCGTATTCAGAATATGACATGGCTATTTTAAAACCTTCTGTAGTGGCGACGACCCGGCCATTGTTTATGTTTCAAATTCAAAAGTTTTTATTCAAAATAAGTTCTACTGGAGAACATTTTTGAGGGTCACACATATAAGTTAAAATTTAATTTTTCTTCCTATTCTATGTACACCGCTTCACAATGTGTTATTGCTGTTAAGGAGAAGAAGCGGCAAGAAACTCCCCAGCAACACGTCTAGCTAAATATTGTTTTTCTTTATATTTCTTATTCTATTTATATCTCAAGTTCTCCTTTTTTTTTAATAAGTTTTGTACAGAAATATGTTACAGAATTACTTTTTGAAGAATTAATGGAGTTGTAGTAAACAGTGCATACTCAATAAGACCAAGACACAATAAAAGGAAAGAAAAATATTATTATAGTTATAATAATGACATGACGTGCTAAAATGTTATGCTGCAATATATCTCCATAAATTCCTTACAAGCTTGGCAAGATAAAAACGTTATACAAAATATAAGAGGTTCGAGCGAGCTGCTATGTAAATGAATTTTTGTCATTTAAGTATTCTTCAATTAAAAAGTATCTTGCTAAAAAAGGGATACTACACTAATTATCCCTTTTTTAGCAAGATACTTTTTAATTCGGTTTTAAATAGTGAAAGGCAGATCTAACATTTCTCTCGGAATCCTATTGAAGAAGCTTATACCAACCATCAGGAAAGAGGACAGTACTTTTTGTAATCTTAAAGGTGGTAATATCAGTCTATTACAACGCCTGGTGTTGAAACCGTGAACATCCTTATACTGCTTGTAGACACTTAAATTATCTATACATATAATAAAATTGTAGAGGTCAAATTTCTGTACAATGAAAAAAATGCTAAAAACCGAGTCAGGGGGATGTAAGAAGTGAAATAGAACTAATTCAGATTTTTTTTAATTTTTTGTTTCTCTGTTTGTCTGTCTGTTTATACCGGCTAATCTCCGAAAAGACTGGACCGATTAGATACCGTGGGATAGTTAAAAAAACTTTAATTACTTAAACAGCTTATTATACAACTTATGCACCTAATTAAGTATTGATATTGCCGGTATCATCATCATACAATAAAACAATTTATACATTAAAAAACAATTACGCCATATATCATCACGCTACGACTGATAGGAGCGGAACAACAATGTTAAAAAAATAAAGTAAAGAATGTTTTAAAATCGGGAGGGTTTTTTTTAACTATTCCACGCGGATGAAGTCGCGGTCAGAAGCTAGTTACGAATATAAATTATATTATTAAAGATATATTGGCAGGCGACCGTCATAATACCGATTTCCTTAAAGCATTCTTAAGTGACTCCCGAGGGCCGAGGTTGTAAATTGACCTTATGGCTCTTTTTTGTAAAACAAATATGGTCTCTAAGTCAACACCGTTGCCCCAAAGTAAAATACCATAGGACATGATACTATGAAAATAACTAAAATAAACTAGTCTAGCAGTCTCTTCGTCAGTGAACTGCCTTACTCTTCTGGCCGCATATGCAGCAGAACTAAGTTTTCCTGAGAGACTAGATATATGAGCGCCCCACTGTAGTTTCTGATCTAGGTTAATGCCTAAGAATACAGTTGAATCTACTAGATTAAGTCTAGTGTCGTTAAGAGAGATATTAATATCGTATTCTTTTACATTGGGCATACCAAACTTAACACATTTAGTTTTGTTCTGATTAAGTATTAAGTGGTTTAAGGTAAACCAATTACATATTTGGGATAAGGCGTTGTTTATGTCGTAAAAGTTCTGTTTATTTCTATCAACTTTAAATATAAGTGACGTGTCATCAGCAAACAACACTACCTCATAAATATCATTAATAAAATATGGCAAATCACTAATATATATCAAAAACAAGAAGGGACCTAGAATGGAGCCCTGGGGCACACCCACAGATATGCCAGTCTCACGAGATTTGACATTGTTAATTTCAACGCGTTGGGATCTGTTATTTAAGTAAGACGATAATAGGTTGAGAGAATTGCCATGAATACCGTAATAATTGAGCTTTTTTAGGAGGGTCACGTGTTCAACGCAATCGAATGACCTGTGTATTCTGTGACCTGTCTAAGGAGACAGGTCACAGAATACACCAATGGCATTCTGTGACCCTTCCCAAGCATCATAAATGTGTTTTAGGAGCTCAACACCTGCATCGGTAGTGAATAGAGCTTTGGTGAACCCGAACTGTTTAGCATGAAATAATTTATTAATATTAAAATGTGAGAGCAGTTGATTTAAAATTATTTTTTCAAAGACCTTGCTTAAGGTTGGTAAAATAGAAATTGGCCTAAAGTTGGAGGGGTCGTTTTTGTTACTAGTTTAATATATAGGAATAACTTTGCAACCTTTCAGTAAGTCCGGAAATACTCCTTTATCTACACGTCGATTAAATATTTCAACTAGACTTAGTGCAATAGTGTCTATTAGGTCATTTAATACTTTTAAAGATATACCCCAAAAATCAGCTGTGTTTTTAATGTTTAATGATTTAAACGTTTTTACAATATCACCTGTATCTATATGATTAAATTTGAATGAAATATTAAATTCATCAACACACTGTGTCATTAGCAGCTCAGCTTCCAGTGGTGATGAGGACAAAGAGCTAGTTGTGAAAGTTGGTATATCCCTAAAGTATTAATTAAATGTTTGTGCAATTTCGAAGCTATTAATAATGAATGGTGTTATTGTTGATTATAAGTTTAGTTCCATCATCTCGACGTGAACTTTTGCCAGAAGCATTATTTATGACGCTCCAAGTTGTCTTAATGATATTTGATGATTTTTTAATTATGTTACTATAATATAGAGATTTGGCAGCGATGCATACTTTTTTAAAGGTCTTAGAGTACTTTTTAATATAGTTAAGAAAGTCTGGATTTTGATTAAATTGTTTTTCACTGTATAACTCATAGTTTAATTCGACTTTTATATATACCTTTCGTAGCCCAATCACTAAACTTAAGTTTATTACTTTTGTTAATTGTTTTAGTTTTAAATGTGTTTTCAAATACAGCTTGTATAACGTCGAAGAAATTACTATACAAGTTATTTGGATCTTCCTTGTTGAGATCTAAGCTAGGATTTTTTTTGGCTAGATTATCTTTAAAGGTTCTTAAGCGATAATTATTCACCGGCCTACCGGTCATTTTAGAAGTGATTTTAATACTATCAAAAGGCATTGATATGAACTGGCCACAGTGATCCGACCGTAGTACATCTATGACTTATTTATCGAATATTTCGCAACTACAAAATATATTGTCTAAACAGGTAGCTGAATTAGCAGTTATACGCGTTGGTTCATTAAAGACATGTATAAGATTAAAGGATTTGAAAAGATTAATGATCTTGGAACGAATTGATGACATTTCCAACAAATTAACATTAAAATCCCCACAAATTATAGGCAATTTATTAGTTTTATTGAATTTTCTTAATAAGTCCTTCATTGTGCTTTCAAATACACTATAATCCCCTTTGGGGGGTCGGTAGACGCAGACAATTACATAGCGCTCAAGCTCAATACAGAAAACCTCAGCAGTGCGTTCAACAGAAAAGGACACAATGTCTTTACGCTCTTTACATTTTACATCATTTGCTACCAAGATAAGTGATCCGCCATGTATAGCGGACTTCCTTACAAATGTACTTATCACTGTATAATTCTCTATGAAGTTTACGACTTCAAAAGTTTCAAGCCAATGTTCTGTAATTCATAGGACATGACCCTTACATTCTTTTAAAAAAAGTTCAATTTTAAGTCTTTACCTGCTAAACCCTGTATATTTTGGTGAACTATATTTAAATTAGAAGTAGGTTTAGCTTTGGTCATATCTAACAGCTTAAAGTGCTAGGACTCATAGTAGAGTTAATATTAAAAACATTATTGTTTTCATTAAAATTTATGTCATGTTTTTCAGTTATATCATACATAACTTTGTCATGATTTTGTATATTAAATGCTAAAAAAGTAGCTATACGTCTTCGTAACTTAAAAGGCAGATACATAGTATCTTTGTTTAGCCTAAATTTACTATTAGTAAATTTATTTAGGTCAAAATAAAAAATGTCACTATGACGATCGGTCAAATTAGCTGGGTCATATGTGCTATTTGGATACAGAATCTATCTATAAAATATTTTCCCTCAAAACTATATTCCTACAGTACACAATTCTATTATATTATAGTGTTTTTCTCACGATACACTGGTTAGCCCAGTTGGAAGAAGGTGTGACCCAAAAAAACTGTGCCTATAAAAAAACTTAATTCTTTAGACAAACATTAAACTAATACCCGCCTACGAACCGAACAAATTTGCCGAATACGTAATTTATTACTTTTATAACATTTATAGTTCTTTTTTATAACGAAAAAACATATCTTTTATATCGAAACAGGTGAGAGATTAGGATAAAAGTTTGCGTGAATGAATGGTAAAATGAATGACACTCGTAGTGTAAACATTTGTTGTCTATGGATTTTCGCGGACAATTTTTATTGGTTTTGGCGGAACCATGAAGGTTGATGTTTTGCTGTGATGTTTATTTAAAAAAATATAACATTGTATAAAAATGGACAGTAGTTGGAATTTTTGGTGGGAACTGACGTTGTACTGTAAAAATGTGTAAAATTACTTTATAAATGAACAATAGTTGTATTGATAGTTTTCGAGGAGTAATTATGTGTTTTTGTGAGAAATGTGAACTGCGTAGTCAAATATGGCCTTTCAAGTTGTCACAAGAACTCCGTTGAATGGCGTCCTTTGACAACCTACAATTCAGCTGAGCTATACGAAGATAGACATCAGAATTTGCTGTATGGACTATAATCCTTTGCCTACCATTGTGGCGAATAGTACCCATCTCCACTACTACTGAACAGTAGTGTTTAGACATTAGTTGATTTAAATAAAAAGTATACGCTTGTATTAAAAAACCTACTATTCATTGCCGGTTCCTATATCGTAGTAACCGTTTATTTTCCTTACTCCTAGTTACAATTTGACATAGCTCCACACATTATAATGTCAGATTGGTACCATTGGTAAGGCTAGTTAATGAATAGTAGGATAAGAACTGGATATCATATGAAATGTGTCTTTTCGAGCTGTCACAAAAATTTCCTCGTTAAATACATAATTTGGTTGAGATTTCTGTTATCTTATATATAATGGAAATCTCCTCTCATCAAGAGATACTATTTAAAGACTCTTATAAACATCGCAATAAATTACCAAACTTCTAACTCAAACATTAATCAAATTAGCAACTTTCCCACGTAAAGTCAACATTACGCCCCAATTTAAATAAGACGTAATTCATCTATTTTAGGAAGTGCGTCGTCTCTCAGCATGTTGTCTGTTCCGTTTTTCATTTTTGAATAAGACGCTAGTGGATTGCGTTAAAATTAATTGGTGGAATTATGGAAGAATATTTGCCCTACCTCGCTGCTTGACGTCTGCTTCCGAAATTCCAATTTCAAATGAGGCGTTAATATGTTTCTTTTTTTCATATTTAATTGAAGCTGTACTGGCTGGTAAGAAATAGTTGTGTACCAATTATTTGAACAAATTCGTGGTCTACAGAATGAACTGATTCGTTTATCGCAAAACTTTGTGGTTTTATTTTTATTTCTTTTAAACCACTCACCCCTATATTAGAACGAAAAATACTAATTAATTAATATTGATCAACCCGTTTTCGTTAATTAAAGTAAGTAATTTAGGTGTTTCTGTATGTTATGTTAATATTCACCCCTCCTAGATTAAGCTTACTTAGTTTGAATAAAAAACAAAGACGAGCGGATGGACATAGCGCTTTATACTACAACTATGAGGAAAAATTAGGAAATGGGCGAAGTGCGTGTCGGTCAACGCAAGTTATGTGACAAAAAGAAAGGGACGGACATAGCGCTTTATACTACGCCTCCGAGAAAAAAAAAAATCGGATTTCGGTCAAGTGCGTGTGTGTGAAAGCTTGCTTGAATAATAAACAAAGATTACGAAACAGAGTTTGACACAGAGTAAGTACCTACCAGTTTGGGAGAGCTCTGGTACTATCTATACTTGCAAATATTGGCCGTATAGGTACCTAATTATTTCTTGTAGTATAGAGCACTACGTCCATCCTTCAGTCCGTCTGTATGCTGCTTGTTTTCTAGCTTCGTACTTAAGGAGTAAACTTTAGTCGTGCGTCGTAGCTAACTCGCAATTTTTATATTATCCTGAATAATTGAATAAAGCTGTCGTGTAATTGCCTATCAACATTTGCGTTCTATGGATTGAAAACTTTCATGTTTGGCCCGTCCACTAGATTTCTGCTTCATTTCCGTGTTGGGTTAATTCCGTAAATGAATACAATACTGTACCGTGAATGAATAGGTACATGAATACAAAAAAAAATCGCCTTTGCCAATTAGTACATATCTTGAATACTTATTCTGACATTTATATTAAAAAATACTGACTCTGTGAATATATCATAGATGATCATAGACAAATTGTATAAAAGTTTACGATGGTCTCTAATTATATTCAAATAAACATTTCTGAAAATACCATTCTGTACGCAAGTGTGCCTACGTTATATTTCTTTTTATATTTCTATCTACAATAAAGTAACGTCAAAACATTATGCAAGTAACAAATTGTTTATTTTTCTATTCGTCAATTGAACACCGGAAGTCTGATCTTGACTGTTTGTGCAAGTTTTTTTTAAATTCAAGTCCTTGGAATTGCAATGATTGATCGATTTTATTTGGGGTCATTGTGTTCTTTATACGAATGTCGAAAGTTTATAGGGACCGAGAATATTCTATCGAATTGCTGCAATTTCTTGTCCATCATTTACATTGTGTCTATTTCCACGGCAGCAAGCATGACTGTGGCGAGGAAAGTGGGCAGCGCGTCTCAAATGTCCAAATAAGTTGCAATTACATAATCGCGTTCAAATTCTCACGTTCAACATGCAAATGCTTGAAGAAACAAAGTGTTTTCTTTTCGAGCCTTTTCAGTTAACCCTTGGCTAAATTAAAAAACAGTGTGAAGCGACATCTGAGGATAGAAGGATTTTTGGATGGAGAACTCTCTAGTTTATATTAGACTGTTCATTCCTGCCTTTTAATTCGGATGAATCAATCAAAGTGATCCATACAAACACAAAGAATCATTCAATGTCATTGAATATCATCGTTTCCTTTCAGTTCTATGCCTTTCAACCAAATGAGTCAATTTGGTTGATCCGTCTGATATCAGTATTAGATTAATATTTAATGTCTTTGGAAGAACTGCATGTAGCAAATGTTGAGTGTCAATTTTAAGGCATGAAAAACAAAAATAAGTTCTTAGCGGGAACATGATGTGTGCCGTTTCGTTGGTAGTTTTATTATCAAAAATATGTTTAATTTTGGTTAAAAGTGAACAATAGTTGTAGAATACGATTGTTTGAATTTTTAAGACAAATGCGCAATTTATGTTGAAAATCTCAAGCGCTTATTGTTCAATGAAATGTATACTTTTGCGAACGGCCACGAGAACTCCCTCTCCTAGCGTCAGTAGAAGACCTACAATTTAGCTGAGGCTTATACTTAAATATTATTCATAAACTTTAAAATCATTAATATACTTGACACCTCAAACGAACGAAAGTAAAGACGAGGAGTTTTTGGCGGGAACTGAAAGGAGATGTTGTGCTGTGCAGTTTAATTTTCTAAAAATGTGTAAAATTACTCTAAAATGAACAATAGTTGTAGGATATTTATAGTTTTTAAGTAGTAATTGTGTGTTTTGTGAGAAATGTGAACTGTATACTCAAATGTGGCCTTTTGAGTTGTCACAAGAACTCCGTTGAATGGCACCAGCTGATAACCTACAGTTCAGCTGTGCTACACATAGGCATAAGAAAATGAAGAAACTACATTACAATCTAAGATCTGGCTTAAAGGCCTAGCTGCCAAGCCATAAACCTAAATAAATAAAAGACGAAGCCTACGTGAATCAAAGCCTCAAATGAAGTGAAACATATTTTACAAACTTGTGTGCGTAAACTTATATAATACTAGTTTTACCGCGGCTAGACCACGGGTCAAACCCTAGTGAGTAGCTCTATTTTACTTAGACAAAACTTTATTACGTTTTTATATATCACTAGCGAAGCGGATAACAAATCTTCTTTGAAAAATTACCTAATTGATTGTGAAACCCGCTTAAAAATCCGTTGCGTGGATTAGGAATTAGCGGATATACAGACAGACGCGGAAAGAGACTGTTTTATACTACCTATGTAAATATAAATATACACCTGGTTTGCGTCTGTGGGGGTAATAGTAATGTATCCACTGGAAATTATTCCACTTTTACCCGTATTAATTCGATTATTTAATACTAGGTTCTCGAAACGAACCGCGCATCGATCGGGTTCCTATTTCAAAATCGGCGTCCTTTAGTCGGCTTCACCCTCACCCTGATAGCTCGGGGCTCGGTCTACTTATTTTGTTCGTCTGAGTTTGGCACTGGCTAGATATACAAATGGAGTATTTGGCGGGAATTGAAAGGAGATGTTGTGCTGTGCAGTTTTATTTTCTAAAAATGTGTAAAATTACTCTAAAATGAACAATAGTTGTAGGATATTGATAATTTCTGAGTAGTAATTATGTGTTTTGTGAGAAATGTGAACTGTATAGTCAAATGTGGCCTATTGATTTGTCACAAGAACTCCGTTGAATGGCACCAGCTGATAACCTACAGTTCAGTTGTGCTACATATAGGCATAAGAAAATGACGAAACTAAATTATAATCTAAGATCTGGCTTAAAGACCTAGCTACCAAGCCATAAACATAAATAAATAGATATACAAATAGCGCAGTCTTAACTAATTGCGGCGGCACACTTGTTTTAGCGTACCCGTCACTGTATTTGACTGACATTTGTGTATTCAGCAAATATCACAAATATGCCATTTAGACATGGCTTGAATGAGCAAAGAACTCAAACACACTAAATATATTTATTTGTTTTTCTCATTGACGTGAAACGGTACGATATGGACGTTTCGGAAGCAGCAACTGCCTTATTTTTACTTTAATGGAACATAACAATACTTTGTGTATTTAAATAAGTTCAAAGTTACTAAAAGAACTCGGGAAAGGAGTCCTTAGTGGATGCTCGCAAGCTTATCAAATTTATATTGAATCTGATAAAAAAAATCGTTTTATATGTTTCATAAACAACATGCTTAAACGCGACGGCTGCAATGACTTAGTAAGCAAACCAAGTGGTCGCGGCAAATGCTTGGCTAGTTTGAGTCCTTTGGTGTGTCATTAAAACCGGCAGTCAAAGGTAACGCGTTTTTGCTGTTGGCGTTATTTGCCGTATTTGTACAAATGAAAAAAATACTACGAATAATCTCCACGACATATGGCTGTTTTTGAGCATACTAATCAGACACCGGCCAAGTAAAGCGCTGCTATAACAAGACAAATACGAATACAAATCTAACGTAAAGCCTGAAATTAGTCAGCTTTATTATTAAAACTGTTAGGTAATTTTGAAACCTTATTTTTCACACATTTGAAGATTAGCGGAAATTATAAATATGAAAATAATAAAACCAAATAATATGAAACTATAATATATTTTCATTAAATTTGCTTACAGATATGTACAAAAGTTTTGTAAAAAAAAACTGAACAATTTTAAATACGTAAGTATGTTTTCCTAATGAAAGAATGCTCGATATAGGAACTTTTTGAATATTTATCTTGAATTGAAACAATTTTCTTGTTAATTTTAATATTCAGCGTATTTCATGGATAAATTGTTACAATAATTATAAAGCTAATGGATGCACCGTCTTCAGTAAAATCAGCGATCGTTTGTCTCATCTTCCTTTCTTATCATTTGAGTTCGATATAGGGTCTTTTCCTGCTATACTTTTCTTCATTCTGACGTACCATATATGGGGCGAATGTACCAGAATTATAGTTTGCTATCAAAATCACTGTTTCTTTGTTTACAAGTCTAGCAAAGGCTTAAAGATGGAATCATGAGGAAACTCATCACTTTGTTTCACGCATTTTTTATACTTAGTTGATTCCCGTAATATACTGAGACCAAATCCCAGTTCGCTGTCTTACTCAGTTGGAATTCATAGATAATACCGTTTTAAAGTTATTGTAATTCTAAAATAGTGGTTAATATGCTATTTATATTCTTTTCTCTTGTCTAATCTATTTCACGTCTTTGTTCTCTCAGATTCAGATTTTACTGATACTAAAATCTAATTATCTGATTTTCACATCAGCTGATCATTTCACATCAACTCATCAAATAATACGAGCTCATCACATTTTCCCTTTTCATATGATTGTCAATAGCCGTATAAATATGGAAATCCTGCTACATGTGGCATTGCAGATAACGGCACAAAAACTGGCATCATTCTCTCCGCTTGCATGAAATGTGTTCTTGTGTGCTTCTTCAGATGATCTCGCCTTCCAAATTTCTTTCCGCAAGTCGGACAAGGAAAGGGTCTGACTCCAGAGTGGATCCTCTTATGTCTTGTCAACTCTTCGTTCCTTGTGAAAGTCTTTCCGCAGTTCTTCTCTTCACATTTGTAAGGTCTTTCACCAGTATGAATCCTTATATGACCCTTCAATTGCCCATTATTCGAAAATCCAACTTGACAATGTGGACACTTGTACTTCTTAGGTCTCTGTTTTCTTGCGTTTAGTAATTTAGCTTCATTCTCTTGGTGTAAAATTCTGGCATATTCTAACTCCATAGCATATCCTTGAGCTATTGATTCGAGGAATAGAGGATCTGTTGGCGGTACCCCTAAGGCTTGAGCAACTTCCGTAGGTATATAATCAGGTACATAAGTTGAATTGTAGATAGTCATTGCATCGAACGATGCTGGTGAGAAATTTTGGTTGTTTAATTCTTTTACTTCCTTGACAGACAGTTTTGCCGTATCTTTAGACTTTACAGGTTCTTCAACGGCAGGTTCTTGAAGTAGCCGATCGCAGCATAATGTTAGACTTGTTACCGGTGAAGGTTCATCGACGGTAGGCTTTACGTCATCATCAGTCGTAGTTGATACAGTCGCATCCTGATGTTGATTGACTTCCTTTTTGAAAGTACCGCGGATCTTACGTAAACGACTTTCCCTTTTCTCTTCTTTTCTTCTAACAACTTTATCACACTCCTTCTCGCACATGTCCCAAGGTCTGAATAATCTAGAAACTTGCTCAACCGAATACATTTTCCCGAACTTGTCACTTAAGATAGAAGTTAACGACTGGGCCCTTTTTTCATTTCAACAACTTTTATATACATTGGTTTAACAATAAATTTGTTAGAGGCAGCGGAAAGTAGAGGGATCATGCTATTGAATGGACGAGAGAGACGCAAATGTTTGTCAATTGTTGCTCACTTGAGATTTTTTGGATTCCACTTACGGGTCTTGCCGTTGGATGTTGAACTTTAAGTCTTTTGAAGCTAAGGTTTGTTTTTGGCTGATGTTACTGATGATTTAGGATGTTTTTGTATCCTTAAACGTCATGGTGTCTGAGATAGGGGTGTGTATTGTTATTTATGTTGATTTTTGTGCGTGTCTCAGGGGCGGGCAAAGGGGCAGACCTCAAATCGACTGCCCGTAAGTTTGCAGCTGCGTGGCCGTTTGTTTTAATGGTTTTTCACTAATGTTGCAGCACCCTAACTTTGTTTATGTTCTATGTACACGCACTGTGTACATAGAAATACGTATTGTGGTAATGTTACTTTATGGGAGAGTTACCAATTATATTTCGTAAATGAAACAGGAAATCTATAATATTATAAAATTCTAAACATGCTGTGTCTGTACATTGAAGCTATTAAAAAACAACTGGAATAGACTATATAAACGATGGAGAACACGACGAAATTTCTTCTAGATTTCTGGTCTGTTTGTTCGGTATTCACGTAAAAAATACTGGGCCCATTTCGATGCGGTGTTCGCTGGTCGACAGCAAATTCTTAGACTTAAAATTTGCTCTACTTTTTATCCTGGGAATCCCTCGGGAAATTTTCTGAGAATGATTATAATGACCAGGGATTTTTTACTGATCGATAGGAATTTTAAGGTAACGTGTGATATTTTTATCCCCGGAGCCCCCGGGAATTTTCCCAGGAGTGGTTTGAAGTTGTTCGGATGCATAAAAATTAGCTTATTCCGACACAGTTTCCACTAAAACGATAGCTTACATTCTTTTTTTAAATGCTGCGATACTTTGTGTCCTGGGAATCCCGCGGTAATTTCGAGTCAAGAGTGGACGAAGTCGCGGGCATATCCTAGTGTTATAATAAATATTATCGAGCATTTTGTACATACGAAAATTAATCGTTGTGTATTAAATTTACAAGGTACTTTATTAAATATTTGTCAGTTTCTTTTCTCTATACCAGGAAATGTTTCATATATTCCAGTATCATCTTTATTTTAATTACAGAAAGCACGCGTGGGCCAAATATTATAATAACAGCAGCATTCATAATTGTCGCTTAGGTAAAGACGTAAATTTTTATTCTGCAAAAATCATCTAATTTTCGGGAATTAAAATTTCTAATTATACCTTTTACTTGTATATTTTTGTATCAAATCAGTTCATTACTATGGGCTATCATGTTTGAATAGTATAGTTAGAAAGATCTTGTTATGCCAGCCCCAACCAGCGACACTGATGTCATCTGCTGGGTACACATTTTTTGTGCTGCCTGTCTCGAAGGGAGACTGGTTCTGACAGCATGACTGGTGGAGAATGTCTTTCTTGCGACACACACACGGGTCGTGGATTCAGGGGGAGACCAAAAGCAACGCCTAATGCCGCCTGCTACGTGTGTGTATGGAAATCTTGTACCAAACGGCGACCGGTGTCTCCACCTCTGAGGGAAGAGGTCGACAAACTACCCACTAAATCTACCTGCGTCCCTTCGAGGGCATATATCTAGAACGCCACAGGATATATGACGCAGTTAAGCCAATATGACGTTCTAGTGTGCCGACTTTGGCACTAAGCCCCGGGAAGTAGGGCCGTACCACTACGTACAGTAGAGGTGATTCCACCGATAGACTGGTTCCGCTAATATCGGAACACAGGTCAAGGTTGGTAGCCCCCCAGACGGGCAAATACCCTATCATCTGGTTTTTGGTTATTTTTCGCCTTTTACGACAAACTACCCGACCGCTGGATTTCTATTCATTCTCCGTTCCTGCGCGGATAAAATTTATATCTTAAATACTGCTCAACGGACATTGAGCAAACTAATTTTCGTTGAGAGAATTTTTAAACCTCTACAACTTAACACTGTACATTTTTTTTTTCATAAAAATAGAAAATAGAAAAAAATATATATTATAAGTTATTCTTAAGGTACACTACAATATAAAAATCATTAAAATCTAAATTAATGTCACACACAATAACAAAATAAACAATAAGCGTGTATAAACCTAAAAACTTTAATAGAAATTAAGTTGTAAAAAAGGGTACGGAACTCGAGTCCGTAGAGTAGTTAATTAAAAAAAAAACTACATTTCACTTCATAGTTAGTTCAAAAGTTAAGAGTAACATTTTTAATGATTCGCACTTATACTAATATATATGTTACTTGTTACCATTTCATGATAAATCATCTTTCATCTCAAAAAACAATTTTGAAATTGTTGAAACTGGTATCATAATTTGCCTGGGCACATGTATTATATATTATTCTTTCTACATTCCTGCACAAATCGTGAAGAGCAAGAAAAAAATTCTACTTGATTACGATATTGTTATGCATAAAAAATTATATACGTTTCCTGGTTCCTATAAAAAGTTTTGCTGTCAACAAAACCGCAAAATGGATGGACAAGATCAATCTAAACAAATCGTGGTATTTTAATCCAAATATAATAGACTTGATTGCTTTGCTTTTATTGTGTTATTTTATACGTATTTCTGTGGTTCAGAAATGGCGCGATCTGTCAAAAATGGCGCGAATTGATCGATTGCGCGGGATTAGGCCGATTGTACAAGCATCATAGTTTTGAACAAGGAACTTTTTTTAATGGCTGCAATAGCGATTTAGCATATTGATTTTGAAAATGAAACTAAACTAACAATTTAGCCGGTAAGGTCTAATAAATCTGCAAATACCATCCATACATAAAACCATATTTCATATACAATTAAGCTAGACATATTTACAACAAAGAGGATAAAAGACAATAGTAAAAATTAAGGAACGTTCAAGTTGCGTTGAAGGTTTTTTAAATGTTAATAATTAGACAAATCAACTAAGTTGAATCAATTTGATTGAAAGACACAACCAACAAACATACAGAGAAAAAGAAACAAACAACAAATTCTCTGTCTGTTAGAGTTAAAATCACGTGAAAACTACTGAACGGATATAAATTAAACTTTAAATAAGAGCCAAAACACTTCGGATACTTTTTATTCGATAGGATAGACGAATAAATAATACAATAACAGCCCATGAACGTCGCACTGCTGGGCTCGGGCCCTCCCCCTACAGGGTGACCGACACTATAACCACCACGCTTGTCCAAGGCGGCTTTGCAGGTTAGACATATCGGTTATCACAATGTGCAAGTTTCATCACGATGTTTTCCTTCACCGTTGTTAGCACGTGGTAATTGTAACAATATGCACATTAGGTCAGAACACTGCTTAAGTGGTGCATGCGTGGGATTCGAACCCGCGCCCTTTGAGTGTGGGATGCGTGCGCTAGCCATTACGCTTCCACGACTTATATATAGTCGTGATAGCGGGATAGCCGAATATAGCCTCCATATTGCGTTTTCACTGTTGCAATTCACAATAAACACGTCGTTACGGCAACTCGAACGAAGTTTTACTGGAACCAATAGTACAAAGTAATAACGTGATTCCCAGTGTATTCTTACACAGAAATGAAATAGTTGCAAAGATAAATGAAGTGGTTGCCAAAATCCCAATTGATCAAAATTTTGACAAGATTTTTTTATTTTATGATTGATTCACAACTAAAATTCTTATTTACAATCTTAGTGTTTCCCGCCTTAAGTTGCACGGGCGCAGCGTGACTTGATTGATGTGTCGTTATTTCTAATTTTGAATATAAGTTTGTTTTTTAAATATTGGTTACTTCTTCCAAATTGTAAGACGGAAGTGAACTGCGGATTTTCTTCATTTTTTTCTTTATTCTTTATTGTACACAAAAAGTTACATACAAAATTATAAAATAGTGGTGATGTACAAAGGCGAGTTTAATCCTAAAAGAGTTTTCTTCCAGCAAACCTTTGAGTCTAGCGAGAAGGGGAGAAGCAAAAGGCCGGGTTGCGTACACTAAGATATTTTACGATTTAACTTTGTAACATATAAACAGATTAACAAAAATAAATTATATACAAGATACACTTAAGATACATATATAATATAAAATATAAACATATAAGGATAATTTAAGATAGATAGTGCTCTTTGACTTCTTTTTTTTGGAATTGCTCTTCGATGAGCTTTCTCGGATCGTATGTGGCAAGGCGTTCCATAATCTAATTGCGTGGACGGAAAAGAACCACTATAACATGCCGATGAGTGTGTGGGGAGCTTTGAGAAGAAGAGATTTAGAAGTTCTACAATGTTTGTCAGAAGGAACGAGAAATTCAAAACGTTGACGAAGATAGGAAGGAGAAAGAGGTTACGTAAGATTTTATAAAAAAATGTAACTACGCGAAGGTCGCGTCGACGACGAATCGGTAGCCATTTAAGTTGCGATCTAAATGCAGAAACATGATCGAACTTTAGACGACCAAATACTTTTCATTTGTTTTTCGACGAAAGATTTTCTAGACTACCGCACCGAATGAATGATGCGCTCGCTAGCAAGCCCTTTTAGTAATTATTCATACAAATCACTTTGTTAAACCTTGTAGTAGTTCAAAATATATTAAAAAAACACCACGAATGTATATACTACTAGCTGTACTCCGCAGACGTTGTCTTGCCTTTAAAAAACTAAATCTTTCGTGGCAAATAGCACTAACATAAAAATTTAATACAATGTAACCGCTTTAAACAAGAGGCATGAACTAGAGACTGATCCGCGGCGCGCGGCGTACACTCTAGTACAATATAAATTAAATTTTGTTCATTGTACTTCTTTGTAATTTATGTTTATTTTGATGTAAATAAATTGTATCTAAACTCAAAATAGTTCAAAACTCCACTCAAATAAGTTCACCCACACTACTAAATGGCAATAAATCTAAGCAACTCATTCATAAATGTAATAGAGTGTTCGTCTTGCCTTAATTTCTTTATGAAATTCGTATAAATCTAACAAAATAAAACCAAAAGTGCTCTTTCATAAATTCGTGAAATGCGTGACAACTTTATACATTTTTTACTCGTAATTTTTTTGGCCTAATATCATTGTGGTCAATTGCCATGCTTGTCATAAAATAGTGCAAGTAATACGTGAATGGACCCAAGAATTACAGTATACAGGCTGTTTCTTATTGTTCGAATCTATATTTAATACTAGCTGATGCCCGCGACTTCGTCCGCGTGGTGCGGTTTTTTAACTATCCCTCGGGAACTCCTTAATTTTTCGGGATCAAAAGTATCCTATATGTTGACCAGGGATATAAGCTACCACCATACAACATTTCATTTAAATCGGTCCCGTCGGTTCGGAGATTAGCCTGTATACAAACAGACAGACAAACAGAGAAACATAAAATTTAAAAAATCTAAATTAGAATCTAAATTTCACTTCTTATATCCCCTTGACTCGGTTTTTAGCATTTTTTTCATTGTACAGAAATTCGACCTCTACAGTTTTATTATATGTATAGGTTAAACAATTAGTCATAATCTATAATTATAGAGCTGAATTATACCTTAATTATGTGTTTAACTTTATATAAATGTATATATTTTAACTTTATCTGTATAATTTATAAAACTACTATTATTTCTTAAAATGTAAAAAAAATTCATAACGATTTCGATCAAAATTTTAATTCACAAAACTTTGTCATTTGTAAGTACGATTTTTAACAACAATTTCAACATTTGTTACAGTATTAACGATTTTATTAAGGTTCAATAATATCTAAATAAGCCTGGAAGTTTATTATCAAGTTCTGTTTATTTAAGTCACAATATTTTTATCAGGCACTACTATATGGAGAATATACTAAATATAAATAAATAAATATAGGCATATCATATGTTCTTATACAAAGGTGTACTTTTAATATCATGAAAAAAGTTATTTTAATAACTGTTTAAACGATGATTAACAAACTGTTCGACTCGTTTAAGTTATGACTACCCTCGTACAAAATCTGGGAGGCTTCGGCGTTTTCGGACTGCCACGTACTAGGGTACTTCATTATTATTCGATGTTTTAAGTATAGAAATCTCTATACTATACTCCTATAATTAAAACTTCGAATAATAATGAACACGCTGTAGAGCAAAATTCGCGACAGCCTTGTGTGGTCTAAATTGTACTCACAACTGGCGAATGTGTTAAGTAGTATAAAGAACAATGCAGGCTATAAATCTCCAAGTGGATGACGGTTCATTGTATACAGCCGTAGGATTCATTCATGGTTTGCGAGACAGACCCAGTGGCGCTGGTAATGACTCTTTATTAATACTGGCTGTCTATAGTTTATAGCCAAAATTAGATGGTTCATGAAATGAACCAATAAAACATCTAAAGAAATTAAAAACTTTTTCATAGGTGACCTTTTTAATTGCTAAAAATATAGTAATGGCTTTTAGCTGCTTAAATAAGCAGTCAAAATATACACTGCTGCAATAAAACAATATTGAAGAATATTTTTCAACTGTTTTATTGTACTACCTTACTATACAGTAATATTCATGTTTTATTTGGCACCGACTTCAAGAGATTGTAGAAAACATTTATATTTTGCTTTTTAGTTACTCTTGATCTCCGTTTCTTTTTTTCTAGATTTTTTTAAATTTATATTATTTCCAAAGTCATCTCATCTTATACTAATATATAAAGCTGAAGAGTTTGTTTGTTTGGTTGAATGTGCTAATCTCAGGAGCTACTGGTCTGATTTGAAAAATTCTTTCAGTGTTAGATAGCCCATTTATCGAGGAAGGCTATATGCTACATATCATCACGCTAAGACCAAAAGAGCGGAGCACAAATGAAGAATGTTTCAAAATCAGGGGAATGTTTTTAAATTACTTTTTTTTTTACTATTCCACGCGGACGAAGTCGCGGGCAGAAGCTAGCTTTTATTATATTTATGAGTAGAATAAGGCAGTTTGATATTTTCACGCCATATGGGGTGTGCAAATAAACTTATAAGTAATAGCATGTTGAACTAATTATAATTGAAGAGCTACATATTTATCAGTATACCATGTCTATTAAATATAATTCATAAAAAAACAGCGACACAGCGAGGTAATGTGGCCACATTACCTCGCTGCGTAAAGTACTGGCTAGTCTTTTGGGCACGTTTCCAACTGACAGCGGTCTGGGACTAGATTTTATAGTTTAATTTTAATTTGTATACATACTTATTTATAATTTAGTTTAGTTTTTATTTAATTGTTAATGTTATACCTACTGGTGTCCCTTTCTTTATAAAAAAATCATACATTTCATAAATGTAACATACCTATGAATGAATGTATGTGTAAGTAAGTTTATGTGTACATAGGTATATTGTATTTGTCAGTACGATACATATATTTATCATATACACAATTATATTTATCTTAAACTATGCGCACTCGATATCAACTCTATTATATATTATATGCAAAATTATTTCCAGAAGGTTGTCTGGAATAAATTCTTTTACACGTTCTGTTGGTACCAAAATTACTACTGAACCTTACAAACCTTCATGGATATTTTAACCGCCACCATTTCTGGATTTCGATAAAATTTCAACCGTTCAAAATTGCCACTGAACTTGCAAAAAATTAATTAGAAAATGCCAACCCCTCGTAAATAACCGCAACAGCGATAGCATGGAATAGAACCCCGTGTGGTTGGGGGGTGGAGCCACCACACTCGAGGGGGACCGAATCAAAAATCTTTACAGAAAGGGGAGTTATTATTATTTCGAGTTTAGAAAGTTTAACTTTCACATTCACACACGTTATATGTAAACATTCAGCCTCGATATGTTTGCGGCTGTAAAACTCGAAAGATTTGACTTGAAACTGTTTTTCTATTTAATGCAAGAATTATGGATAAGAGATAAATTTGGATTTATTTAGTTATTAGAAAACGTCTTATAATATTGTTACATGCCGTCAAAGATAAGCGCACAGCTGCCTGTTGTAAGCGCAGTTTATTGTCTTCGATTAGGAATTCTTTTGTTTTGAATTTGTAATTAAGAAAAACATGCTATTGTTTTTCTACTTGTTTTATAACCATCATTAGCGTCGAATTATTGTTATTGTTTTCGACTTTGTTAGCCGTTCGCAAGTATGCAAATTACTATTTCTCGGAAACTCAGTGTCCGCGGCCAATTTCTTTGTACTGTGTAGTGAGTATAAGACAATGCCCGAATGGAGGGGTGGGCAGTCAAGCGACGACTACGACACGAGTAAGACGTTTGTAGTACTCTCGATTAGCGATATAGACGACGGACTTTACGCGTGTCGAATTGCATTGAATCGTGCAGTGTGAACTGGTTGCATCCAGTTTTATTTGTATTTGTTTTATACGTGTTTGTACAGTTCTAATAAATTCTATGGTAGTTTCAACGGCTTTTTTAATTCGAGTCCTGTAGCTCGTAACAATATCGTGAACATAAGCGAAGTCTGTTTCGCATGACGTAAACATTATATACGTAAACGTCGGTAGAGGTTGGCGCTGATGAATGAAACCTCCGTGGTACATTAATTGTTTTGTATACTACCTCCAATCTAAGAGAGGATTAGAATACATAACATGGGTCATCGAGATAAACGGGTAAGGTGTTCAGAAGGCTGGCTACGCTACCTCGCTAGATCGCCATACAGATCTGTGGTCCAAGGTATCTAACCCTCTGATCACTTGATACATCCATGAGCCATTTTGTGTAATTTTCACTAATGCACTTTCCTACACCTGGAATAATGTTAGTGTTACCCACTGTGTCACGCAGATGTGGCCAAGATTTATTTAAAATGCGTCATTTTTAGTGACGTTGAACATTGACAGATATAGTTATAAGTAGCGTAATGGCTAGCGCACGCGTCCCAAACTCAAAGGGCGCGGGTTCGATCCTGGCCGGAACGCATGCACCACTTAGGCAGTTTTCCGACCTAATGTGCATATTGTTACAATTACCACATGCTAATAACGGTGAAGGAAAACATCGTGATGCAACCTGCACATTGAGATAACCGATGTGTCAAACCTGCCATGCCGCCTTGGACAAGCGTGGCGGGTATACTGTCCGTTCCCCTATAGTGGGAGGCCCGAGCCCAGCAGTGGGACATTTATGGGCAGATATTATTAAGTAGGGCACATAGTTATTAATACTACATTAACGCAAGTGTAGCAGATCATGAGGGCTGTATATTATTTGTCATTTTTATCCTTAACTTTGAAAATGTTTACATTAAAATGTCATCCATGTCAAAAAAGATGTTTTAAATGAATCGATCAATCATAATAACACGAGCAACCCTTTAAAATCTATAATGAAGACAAATTGAGACAAATACATCCATTCAGATAATACTTATAAGTACGTAGTTATTTTGCAAATATTTTCAAAATTTTCCATTTCACTTTCAAAGGTTTAAAGATTTTTGTGTGTTTAACGACGTTTGTGGTTGAGCGGGCTAAGCCTTTGCCGGCCTACCTCACTGCAACGCAGAGGCTCCGGGTTCGATTTCTGGTATGGTAAATTTCGGAAGCGAGTTTTCTCCGTTATTTACTATGGACTGGGTGTCTGGGACTGGCCGCAGAGTAGTGCGTTGTATTAGGTTGGGGAAAAAGTTTCTTCGCATTTTATATAAAAATTCAAAAGGTTTTTTTATAAAGTTTATTTACATTTGACTAAAGTATGTAGGTGCCATTTTGTTCGATAACTTTTTGCCATCTTGTAGGTAGGGACGTGATCCCATTGTTATAAAAATTTTGGGACTTCTGATCAAAAAACTACGACAAGTGGTTTTGACAGTCCTCTCGTGATATTAACCTGACACTGCCTAAGGAATTCTGCAAAGACCGAAACAGGTGAAAATCTAAAGGTGCAAGGTCAGGACTATACGGCCGATGCATTAACACCTCCCAGCCAAACTCTCGTAATTTTTGCTGAGTGGCTAAAGATGTATGAGGTCTAGCGTTATCACGGTGAAAAACCACACCCCTTCTGTTGATTAATTCCGGCCGCTTTCTCTCAACTTTTTGCTTTAATCTCATCAGTTTTTCGCAGTACAGTTCAGAATCGATGGTCCTGCCTGGCGGTAACAGCTCATAATGAATAATGCCCTTCCAATCCCACCATACACACAGCATCACCTTGTTTCGAGTTAACCTGGGTTTCGCCACAGTCTGTGAAGCCTGACCGGCCTTTGACCACGATCTTTTTCGCACATTCTTGTCGTATGTGATCCACTTTTAATCACCAGTTATCAACTTCTTCAAAAATGGTTCGGTTTCATTACGTCGTAATAAAGAATCACAAATGAGTACACGGTTCATTAGGTTTCTTTCAATGAGCTCATGAGGCACCCAAATATCGAGCTTTTTTGTGTATCCAGCTTTTTTCAAATGCGCCAAAACCGTTTTGTGGTCAATTCCTAGTTCTCCAGCTACATCGTAACTACTAATATGCCGAACTTGCTCCACTTTTTGAAAAATAGCATCAATTTTGTCCGTAACAGGGCGACCAGAGCGACGTGCATCTTTGATATCAAAATTTCCGGATTGAAAACGCTTAAACCAAATTTGTGCTACTCTCACAGATACTGCATTAGGTCCATAAACATCACAAATTTATTGAATTTCTTCATTAGATTCACTCATTTTAACAATAAGAAAAACAAATGAAAATCACACATTTTCCTAATTTGAATTTGGAATTGTCTTCTTTAAAATTAAAACTTTTTAATGATACCAAAACCAGACAGATACAAATGGTATATCCAAAGAGATCTTATTACAAGTTCATACATACTATATGCGAAAAGACTTTTTCCCTAACCTATTATATTACGTATAACACAAGCGTGACTTGCTTAATTTGGGGATACACAATATATGTGTTTGTTTACTGATTATTATTATTATTCACGTATTTATTTATTTGAAGAAATAACTTATAATATGTCTTCACCTATTATTGGCTTAGATAAAAACATCTACAATCTGCAACGTCTTCATAGACGAAAAAAGTCGGAAAAAAGAAGTCGGCTAAAGTAAGCCGTTTTTGGAATAAGAAGCCTTTTTAAGACACAGTGAATATTTCTGAAAGAAAGAATGAGACTTTATTTGAAGAAAATGGCGACGTAATTACATGTTTACATATTATTATATTTTTATTTCTCTACAAGTTTTTCGTAATTAGTCAAATAATAAATACCTATGCCAGTTGTTAATAAGTTTTAAATTTTGTTTTTATATTGCATTGGTTTCTTAGGTTTTCTAGAATATAATTAAAACTGTTTTCTAAAAAAAGTTACAGAACATTTTGAAACATGATAAAAAAATATATTATTGGCTTTAACTGTTCTGTAAAAGTTGTTTCGATTGTAGTGCTTTTGAAGGTTTGTATACTCAGCGATGTACCACCATTTAAATATTTGATAAGCGTATCATTTATATTAAATTATTTACAGCAAAGTACAAATAACATTTCACTGTGTGACGGACCTAGACACTACTACGCGTGCGCAGAAGGTTTGCCGTATAGCCTCATGATGTCATGCGTCGATGGTCAGTAGGGTTGACAAAAAAGGTAACATAAATAGTTGTTGCGATAAATTTGTTATTGTATAAACTTTACAAGTATAGTATATATACAACTAGCTGACCCGGCGAACTTCGTACCGCCATATTTTCTGAATTCGTAAAAGACTTTGTTTCATGACACAAAAACAAAATCCCCAAAATCGCTCCAGGTGATTAGGAGGATTCTAGAACCCGATCTCAGCGCCACCTACCGGTTCTAATTGTGAATCTAAACCATCCGGGAACCCACTCAAACACACAAAAACAAAATCACCAAAATCGCTCCAGGTGATTAGGAGGATTCTAGAACCCGATCTCAGCGCCACCTACCGGTACCAATTGTGAGTCTAAACCACCCGGGGACCCATTCACACACACAAAACAAATATTATCAAAATCGGTCCAGGTGATTAGGAAGATTCTAGAACCCGATCTCAGCGCCACCTACCGGTTCCAATTGTGAATCTAAACCATTCGGGGACCCATTCAAACACACGAAACAAATATCATCAAAATCGGTACAGTCGTTCTTAAGTTATAAAATTACAACGAAAAGTGGCATTGATTTATATATATATATATATAGATATAATAGTAAGTAATACAATACAATACTAGTAAGTAGTCATCGGCAAACCTGCGCGCGGCTTATACATCCCGAAGTTAGTATTTTTAAATTTCATTAAAATTTGATATATATAATCCAGAAGTTACTGAGAAAAATAACTTTGACTTACAAAGACAATCGAACATGACGAATACATATGTACATATAAATTGCATCAAACTAAGGTATCGCAGGCAATCCTTTACGCTCTACTGGACCCAGATGTGCAAGGTGCGAAACTAACACGCCGGCCGACAAACAAACAAACAGAAGAGGCCGCTGACAGATGCCACGCCTATCAGCCGAACACCCAGCTATTTTTATTCAAAAGTCCATTCCGTGTGACAATAACATTCATAAGGCGGTGCTCTGTAGTAAACGCTGTACGCTGCGTCCGACGTGACGCTGTAATGCTGAAAATAGACGATTCATTTCTTGTCTTTTAATTTTTATAGACTTGAGGCGTTTTTTTTATTGCGTGAGTTTAGCAGACAGGCAGACAGCCCATCTGATGGAAAGCGGTTACCATCGCCTATGGACATTAGTGACACCAAAGGTGCTGCTACCTATGTGCTGCCGCTCTCTACAGGGAGACTGGAACCTGGTCATTAATGCCGGAACACAACTCAAGGTTGTCATGGCGACAAACTCTAGACCAGGGTTGGTAGCCATCCAGACTGGTAAATACCCTACCATCTGGCTGTGGGTTGATTTGTCGCCTCTTACGACAGGCCGCCCGCCGCAGGAAATTGTATTCTTTCTCATTTCCTGCACGGACAGAGCGTAGTCAAATTTAAAAATAAATGAACTTCATTCTAAAAAAAAAGGTTTCCATATGTAACTTTTAAACTACTTGTCTGTTTGTTTGTTATTTAATGATGTTTTAAGATTATGGAGTATTTTCAAGGACAATTTTGTATTTAAAGTATAAAATATTTTGTGTATGAATAATTAACAGAAAGACAAATAACGAAATATAGAACTTTTTACAATAAAATCATTCTTCTTCCATGATAAAATAAAAACCAAAAAGTGGTTAAAAAGGTCCCTTATGAAATATTTTCTAATAACTGAAAGCGTTTCATTTTAATTTTTAAATATTTTTGAATTTTGAAGGGCTAATTTTTCAATCACCATATAAAAATTATTCATAGAATAAAGTATACCACGGAAATATTAAAAATGTCAGTTGCATGAATAAAACAGTTCAATCAATGGTTTCACTTTTGAATTCACTCAGGTTATAATAGGTTGGGGAAAAAGTCTTTTCGCATATAGTATGTATGAACTTGTAATAAGATCTCTTTGGCTATACCATTTGAATCTGGCTGGTTTTGGTATCATTAAAAAGTTTTAATTTTAAAGAAGTCAATTCCAAATTCTAATTTGGAAAATGTGTGATTTTCATTTGTTTTCTTCTTGTTACAATGAGTGAATCTAATAAAGAAATTCGATACATTTTAAAATTTTACTACAAAAAAGGTAAAATGCAACACAAGCCCCGAAAGAAAATTGTGATATTTATAGACATAATGCAGTATCTGTGAGAATAGCGCAGATTTGGTTTAAGCGTTTACAATCCGGAAATTTTGATATCAAAGATGCACGTCGCTCTGGTCGCCCTGTTACGGACAAAATTGATGCCATTTTTGAAAAAGTGGAGCAAGATCGGCATATTAGTAGTTACGATGTAGCTGGAGAACTGGGAATTGACCACAAAACGGTTTTGGCGCATTTGAAAAAAGCTGGGTACACAAAAAGTTCGATATTTGGATGCCTCATGAGCTCACTGAAAGAAACCTAATGAACTGTGTACTCATTTGTGATTCTTTATTACGACGTAATGAAACCGAACCATTTTTGAAGAAGCTGATAACTGGTGATGAAAAGTGGATCACCTACGACAAGAACGTGCGAAAAAGTTCGTGTTCAAAGGCCGGTCAGGCTTCACAGACTGTGGCGAAACCCGGTTTAACTCGCAACAAGGTGATGCAGTGTGTATGGTGGGATTGGAAGGGCATTATTCATTATGAGCTGTTACCGCCAGGCAGGACCATCGATTCTGAACTGTGCTGCGAACAACTGATGAGATTAAAGCAAAAAGTTGAGAGAAAGCGGCCGGAATTAATCAATAGAAGGGGTGTGGTTTTTCACCAAGATAACGCTAGACCTCACACATCTTTAGCCACTCAGCAAAAATTACGAGAGTTTGGCTGGGAGGTGTTAATGCATCAGCCGTATAGTCCTAACCTAGCACCTTCAGATTTTCACCTGTTTCGGTCTCTGCAGAATTCTTTAGGTAGTGTCAGGTTAACATCACGAGAAGACTGCCAAAACCACTTGTTGCAGTTTTTTGATCAGAAGCCCCAAAATTTTTATAGCAATGGGATCACGTCCCTACTTACAAGATGGCAAAATATATAGGATAGGTAGACATTTCAATTTTATTTATTGGTACGGATTACTTGGTATTTTATGTTTATGTAATTTTAAAATGTAAACACTATATTTGTAGGTTATTTTTTATTTTTTATTATATTCTACTATTATCTGTTCCACCACATTATCAAGCCTTCTGACACCACAAACTTAAAAGCTTCTGAAGTCATTATTATAAGACTTTTTACCAAAGATCGGCTTTAACATACCATTTGACAAACATGTCAATGACTATCTATTTGCGAAACGCCGACAAAGGTGTCAATGACGATTGTAGCCGCCGTTACAAGTTTGCCGCGTTCCGCCCACGTTCGTTTCTTCAATATCTATTGCCGCATAACAATGTTATATTGTCAATTGACAATGTTACTGCGTTTGTAAATTAGATTAAAAAGCTGTCGGCGATGTATTGATGTGGCGAATTTTTGTTTGGTTTGATGTAACATTGTAAAGGCGTACTTGATGTTCCTTTAAACTTGAAAGTGTCAAGTAGGACAGGTATGAAGATTTTAGTATCAATACTTAACTTTGTTCGTGCGAGACTTAAACTTTATATTAACATCATCTGAATTTTGTTTTAATATTAATATTTCGAGGGGTGAAAAGCTATTTGTTTCAAGCCGTGTTTTGGAAGTACATCAGTTTGGAGTCACAAAAAACACATCATTAATAACTATATACTTAGTATATATGAATAAGAAGAATATCTATATTTCGATTAGCAACGAAATTCTTGATATTTTCTTAAGTTCAGGTAATTATGATGAAACAAATAAAATAAAAATTTATAGCAGACAAGCTGATGGCCTACTTGTTGGAAAGTCACTGTCGCCTATGGACGCTTGCGACACTAGAGATGCCACCAATCTGCTGCCGGTCTCAATGAAATGTTATGACACCCTTTTTGAAAAACCCATATCATAGCGCTGATAGCTACAGTACGCAAGAGAAACGTTCTTTTGAATCGTAGCGCGTACATGTGCGAAGTAGCTCATGCAAAGAAATACGGATGAATATACGATGGTAGAAAAAATACGAAGGCACCACTCTAAACATTTCCTCGGAACACCCATCATTGTACTGTTGGAATACGCAGAGAGACGTAAAGTCTCTCCGAAAGGCAAGCGTATCTAGACATCGTGTTTATTTAGTCTCTAAATGTCGCTTGATAAAAATAGTCCATCAATTTATTTTGAAAAATGTTATTTTACAAATATTTTGTTTAACATACTCTTCCACCCTTAGTGTATTTTTTCAGAATTTTCTACCCCATTATTCATAAATAAATCTTTTAATTTCAGCTTTCTTTTTTCTTTTAATTTAAAAGAATTCTTCATATAACAACGTTAACCACAGAGGTTAGTTTTCTACCCTATCCTACCTACCATCATTGCCCCGCAGCCCTCGGTCAGCGAGCCCCTATCGCAAAGGGTTTCCACGCCACTAAACAGCAACTATGGCGGATAAAAATCATTTGTTATATCTATTGCTATAATATAACATTATTTATTATGTTCGCGGATGAGTGCACGCCGTTTGATGTGGTTCGTATAGTGCAGATGGTATTGTACAGTTAAAAGAATAACTTTTGTAACCACATTGATGACTAGAATACTTTTACATAGAAACTTTTCAATATTAAAATTTGGTTTATTTCAATAACTGTCAGGATGAAATAACTAAAACTGAAAAGTGGCCAAAACGTCGGAATAATAAAAGTCAAATAAATTACCGCATTTAAAACCGTCAAAACGTAGTTTTATTATAACTTAAATGTTGTATTGTTCATATTTGGCTCTTTTGGATGACGAGTTTGCCGACCACTGGACTGGACGATTAAAAGCTTCAGAACCTAGATCATCGAAGCAGTTCACACTTATGCATGCATTTCTTCACACTTTCACTTCGGTGAGTGTGCTGTAGAATTGCACGAAATAATTCCTCTCTCACTTTTTATGGCCGGTCA
The DNA here is from genome assembly GCA_039645545.1 of Dendrolimus houi. NCBI lineage: Eukaryota > Metazoa > Arthropoda > Insecta > Lepidoptera > Lasiocampidae > Dendrolimus > Dendrolimus houi. Next base: position 3,910,254 of record CM077139.1, on the reverse strand, counting down.
CGCAGTCGTACGAGCTCACGCCATCGATATAGTTATGGTGGAAATACCAACCAAGCAGACGAAGCGCTTTACTTCCACTTTTATAATACCTACCACTGTGGAGGTGTAACTCGTTATTGTCGTCTGTTTTTCCTGAGACATGCAATTTAGGCGTTTTCAAGTCTTGCGTTAACAGATATCTTCTTCTATATTAATATTATATATTAGTATTTATGTATCTATTGCCTTTTTCCTGCACCACCTACAACGCCTGATTCAAATTTCTTTCATTTAGGTTGCCTGGAAGACACCGCTTTAAGCGATAAGGCCGCCTATTGTATTGCCTAGAAAATATTGTAATTATGGTCTGTTTTTGTAATTGTATGTTTTGGTGTGCAATAAACTGTTATATATATATATATATATATATATATATATATATATATCTCTCTCTCTCTCTCTCTCTCTCTAATATTATAAAATAAATGCGAAAGTTTGGATGGATGTTTGTTGCTCAATCACGCCAGAACAGCTGAACGGATCTGGTTGAAATTTGGCACAGGGATAGATTATAGTCTGGAATAGCACAAATGCTACTTTCTATTCGGGAAAAATGTACGGTTCCCCTGGGTTAACAATAACGCGAGCGAAACCACGGCAAAAGCTAGTCTTCTATAATGTGTCCCATCTTAGACTGCATTTCCACCTTGATTGATATGAGATATAATGTCGGTCATATGCGAACTTGGAAGATGGGACGGACGCTTGTTTGGAACGCGACATGTGTAGATACTCTAGCGTCGTCACCTCTTCCAATGACTGAGTTAGAGGCTGGCAACGCTGCTTCAAAAACTGAAGTTCTCAAACGGCGCAAATATGGAACCTTAGGAAGGGGTTACATATTTGTGCCGTTTGGAGTTGAAACTTTAGGTCCGTGGGGTCCATAGCAAAGAGTATCTTCAAATGGATTTGCAAGAAACTCTTTGATGCCACCCATGATCAGAAGGCTGGCTCTTATTTCGCTCAAATAAGCATCGCCATATAGCGGGGCAATGCAGCCAGCCTTCTGGGCACGCTCCCATCTGGCAGCTATTTGTTACACAGTCTATAATTGCTTGTACTATTTATAACTTAGTTTATTTTTAGTTTTAAATTTAATTTTTTAAACAATTGAATATGAATAATTACTATAAGCACTGATAGCGTCGTCATCACAAAAGGCAACTACAATTTGCGAACTTATTATTGTAAATTGTATGTAATTGTATACATGTGTATTTTCTAGCGCTATTCTTGCCAGATACTTAATATATCGATTTATTATCCTATAAATGTGTTGAATCCGCCGATTGTCCCATCCCACATGATGATGCGGTCACGAGACATGATTTTAACACATCTGCCGCTTGAGTGTTAAAGAAAAAATATAATATACTGTGACACGGGCCGAGAATAACGGCTGTGTTGTGACTTATCAAAAACCAAGAGTATCGTCAGCAATGTACAGAGACGACAAGAACCTGGAACCTTTCTGGCTATTAAATCCTACAAGTAATATTATGTTAGTCTTACGCAATAATGTATGTGCTAGTTTACAATACTTTATTTAGACTGTAATCTGCTGTCCCCGTATGTCATTTTTTTCACCTTTTCTTTGTTGTATAATAATTATAAATAATTTAAGAATTTCCTTTGAGTCAGGTTGCCTGGAAGAGATCGTTTTTAGCGATAAGGCCGCCTCTTGTTTTAGCAAATAACTATTGTCTTGTTGTGCATTTTTGTAATTTTTGTTTTGGTAAACAAGAAAGTGTTGTCTATGTCTATTGATACAATTTGCCATTTTTTTCAATTGCCGGAAGCGAGTAATCTGGCAGACGACCCGCCGGTGTAGACGTTTGTGACATCAGGGGCAATGCCAACGCTTTGCCAGCCTGAAAATGGAATAGATGAGATAGATGGGGTAGGTAGAATTCGAGTGTCAATTGTTCAAGTTCGTGTGAAATCGAGTTTCGTTTAAATTCGGTTGTAGTGGCACACCTACAAACCAATAGATGGCGCTGTACAATAAGTTAGGTTGCAAACGATTTCCGAAACGTACAAAGAATATATACAAATTTCCAACAATAATAGGTGGGCTCCTGCTGATCATGACATACGCGAGTGTGGTATTCGGCCATGACAAGCCGAAGGCAACTTTTAGGCAAACTGCAAATCGTACAGAATAAATTCATGCGCAGAGCCGTCGGCGCTCCCCTCTATATGCGTAACGGCGTAACGTCGACCTCCACCGCGATCTGGCGCTTCCTTCCATCAAAAACTACATTACGTCGCTCTCGCGTAAGTATTTCGATCTCGCGCCGCACCATCGAAATCCGCTCGTTGTGTCCGCGTCCGATTATAAGCCTCGGCGAAAGGCTCTCGTGCGACGACCGCGTAACGTCGTCACGGACAGGGTCGACGTTATTACAAAACGGCTCCGGGTCTCCGGGTGCCCCGAAAACCCCGGTAGAGTTGTGAGGTTTTCGGACCACCAACATAAAGTCAAGTCCAATAATAATAAAATAATAGATGGGCCTAGTCCTGCGAGGAACAACAATAGCCTCGCTAGAAGATCTTCCCTTGATATAGAGGAGCATTCCATCTCGCTCCTCCACCTAGATGGGACGCCCCCAAACGGTGATAATCTTCACGTAATGCTCTAACTGATAGACAGATCGACTTATAAACGGACAGAGAGACCGACAAAAATTCTAAAAGATCTTCCCAATCTGCTAGTCTGAGTGACTCCCCCAGATTTTTCTATTTTTCAAATTCATTGTACAAACATAATCCTCTTCACTACAAAATTATAGTTTATATAGGTTTTATGTTCTTGATGCTGGCGCTCTATCTGCGTTAGTGTTAAAGATTTAAGCTGTGGCCGAATGCGTCTCATAGCCACATTAGTGTATATATACATATTATATATCTCAATACTGTTGCATCTCTGACGGCCTAGGTCACTGCAACGCTGAGGCTCCGGGTTCAATTCCTAGTGTAGTCGGAAACGTATTTTCTCCGTTATTTACTATGGTCGGGGTATCTGGGATCGGCCCCAGAGTAGTCCGTTGTATATTACCCATAACACAAGCGTAACTTGCTTAATTTGGGGATATACAATATGTGCATTTATATGCCGATTATCTATATACTTATATTAATAGGCGAGGAAAAACCTTTGTACCCCTTTTTACGAAAATGGCGCGGACATACAGAAGAGTATGAAATTTCCGCACATTATAGTTTATATAGAGAAAGTTTATAAAGAGTGCAGAATGCTAATATTTTTTTTAATATTATGCATAAAAAATACTTTAAATCAATAAAAAAAAATTACACACACTACCATGTATTTGACACAGACACGCATATATACTCTTTTGTTTATTGTTAAAGTCAAATTAACAGTAGCCTTGGCGAAATCTGTGATTATAGAAGTATATATAGTCTTTGACAACAGAACCTTAATAATGTTCAAACTTATAATTTAAATTAATTATTATGGTCGAATTTCGACCACTGGCGACCACTAGTTATTATTATTATCTCAAATAACGCACTAAACCCATCTCCACATCTGCGTGAAATGGTCTACAAATCTTTAACACCAATGCAGATGAAACTTGAAAAAAAATGGTGTGATTTATATTGTTTCAAAAATATCAACCAACAACAATGGATGAAATTGATGACACCTGTTATCCTACGAAACACTTAACAGTGTCATCTTAAACTTAATACTAACAAACAAGACAATAACAAACAAAACTAATCGGATTAACTACAAATAACTTTGTAAAAGTCGAGTGCTTAACCCAATTTAGCGAAAGCTTAACAAAAAATAATCTATTGAAGTTTTTGTTGTATTTTGAAAACTTGCATGAAGTAATGCATTTTAGGATGCTTATGGTCCATTTTGCTTTAGGTTATTGTAATGTTATGTTGCTTTCTAGGGTTCCGTAACGTCCATTTTCCAAAAAAAAAAACACTGTTATATTTGTATTTTTAGATATATTATATTTAGCCCAGATCTTTTAAAGTAATTGTGACTTATTTATGTTAAAAAAAAGGCAAGTCGATTTTTGGATATGTACACCTTTTAATTTATAAAAGAAAAGAAAGAAAGAAAAATATTTATTTTCAATAGCGACACACGACACGAAATAGTACTAAACATAACAAAGTATAGATAAATTTAATACAGGAATTGTATGCCGCAATTTGGAAATGAGGTTGGCACTCAGCATTTTGCTGTGCCGAATCGTAGTCCCACACAGCGCTGGTTTTCAGCGCCCACCTCTTAAATCACATATTACCATATGTGCGACCCGTACTAAACATTAAAAAAAAGAAACAAATAATTATATAAAAAAACGCATAAGTACAAAAGATTAGAGCACATATAGAGCACAAGAAATAGAAAAATGTAAATTGTAATAATAAAAATGAAATAATGAGTATAATGAAACTACCTATACTAAGAAAGAAAGAAAACAAAAGTAATATAAAATAACACTAAATATTTACAATTTATTTAACCCCAATAACGATTTATATTTATAAATATATATACATATTATCAATTATATTTATCAATCGATCTTACAGGATTTTCACTATCGAGCAATAGAAATTCATAGATTAGAAGCGCGGTGGCGGCCTGGTGACGGTGTGTCGGCGGTGTCGTCTACCCAAGCGCTTATGGTAAGTGGCTATGATTGCGCATGGACATCTGCAAGACGTCTCAATAAGGAAGCAGTAGTGCTGTCTATGTAATTAAACCTACATTGAAAATAAAAACTAAACACCGAGAATTATCTACCCAATATGTATACGCATAATATATATACTTATACATGTAAATTAAAAATTGTATCTGTAACATTTAATCTGTAATATTTACATTTAATTATAAATAAATGTTCTATTTATTATAAAAGCCATTTATATACTACTTAATATGGATTTTAATTAAAACAGTACTGAAATATGTAATATAAAAATAGTGATAATTCAAAATTTGTAAAATAAACTAGCGGGTTCAGCAAACGTTATCCTGCCCTAAAGACTTGACAGCCTCTTTGGTTGAGCGGACTAAGTCTTAGAAGGCCGAACTCGCTGGAAAGCAGAGGCTCCGGCTTCGATTCCTGGTAAGGTCAATTTCGTACACGAACATTCTGTTATTTACTATGGTCTGGGTGTCTGGGATCGGCCCCAGAGTGGTCCATTGTATATTACCCATAACACAAGCGTAACTTGCTTAGCTTGGTTATATACAATGTCTGTGTTAGTCGGCCGACTATTATTATGCAAAAGAAATGGAACCCAACTGCAGCGCCAGCAACCGGATTTAATTGTGAATTTAAATCATCTCCGGACTCACTTGAACACACTTAAAAAATTTCATCAAAATCGGTGAAGCCGTTTAAGAGGAGTTCACTGACATACACACGAACAGAATTTTTTTATACATAGAGACTAAGGGCCGAGTTTTCGATCACCAGATAAAACTTATTCTATAGAATAAAACACAATATGGGAAATTTAAAAATGACAGTCGCATGAATAACACAGGTGAATTGTTTCACTTTTGAATACAGACAGGTCATAATTTATTCCACTGGCAACTTTTATTTCTGATATTTGAAAAATCGGCCCTAATTAAAATTCAATTAAAAACTAAACAACAATATGGATTTGAAAATGAACTAAATTTCGAAAGGAATCTGTAATACAGAACCCATATTTTAAATCTTAAATTGATTTTTTTTATTCAACTCATATCAATGGTTTTATGTCTTTGTGTTTTCACACAAAAGCCTAATGTACTCATGATCCTTTCAACATTGTCATCCTATAATAAGTACTTTGGTGACACCAACCTTATAATTACGCCAAAAAACCTCATTCGCCACCTTATTTCTAACAACGTAAGAACGAATATCTTCAAATATTAAATTTGTATTCAATACTAAGTATTTGGCGACACAAATTTATACAATGCGCCCATTAAATATTTTATACCACCGTATTTGACGGCAATAAGGTTTATTTTTAAATAAGGTCGTTGTATTGAAGCATGTAAAATATGTATGTTTGGAAGTACGTAATTGAAATTTTGACTTTGGTAAATCGTGTGACGACGGGGCGATATTGCGTGACGAATCGACGTGATATTTTAATTGATAGCACAGCTTGCGGTTGTGTATTTATCTGTAAGGAGAGCTGTTGATTTATAAGGAACATTTCTAAGGCTAATTTAATTTAAATCTTGTATTTCTTCTCACGATTGTGAGTTTGCAAACTTAAGTTTTTGGAGTTTACTCCTTAAGAATTTCGACTTTTATATGAGGACCCGGTATGGAAATACAAGCGTTAACTCAAAGACGTTACTTTTTCAAATCAAATCAAATCTTGTTATTTTATACAGAGCACATGTTTTTGCCGGTTGGGCGTACAATTTTTTTTTTAATTTATATCATAGAGGTACACTTATTTGGTTTTAATTATTATTACTAATATTTTAATCTTATAATTATGTATATCCTTAAATTTAACAAATACTAAATGACACACAATTTAAATTTATATATGTTTCTAATGATATTTATATGGTACAAATATTATAAATATATTTAAACACTTAACATTCTAACTTATCACTTACATTTAAAACTTATCATTAAGGAACTCAGTTACATACAAGCTTTTTCTTATTAGTACTTTTTTAAATGTGATTTAAACAATTTAGTTTTCAGAGCTTTAAGCTCTTTTGGGATTTTATTATATATCTTTGGGGCCATGCATACTATACTCTTATACAGTAAAGTTGTTTTTGCAGGGTACATACAAAGTTTTTCTTTATTACGAATATTCCTAACCGTAATGTCGGATGTATTTAGAAACAAATGTAGATTTTTGTGTACAAACATTGTGACTTCATATATATATAGCGATGGAACAGTGAGTAAACTATGTTTGATGAATAGCGGTTTACAGCTTTCAGTTATGTGTATTTTGAACATTGCTCGTATACAGCGTTTCTGCATTAAAAATATAGTATTTGTATTGGCTGAGTTACCCAAAATATGATACCATATCTTTTTGAAGTGAAAACTGCTTTAAACACGTTGGACACTTGGTATGGGCAAAGAGCACGGAGCTCGCGTGACCATCGCGCTCATATCAAAGTTTTCACTTCTGACGTGCAATCCTACGACGGTCCGTTTTTTTTTCTTTTAAACCACCCCTGTATTTTTTTTTAGTTTATTGGGAAAAAAACATTTGTACATTATATATTTATAAAAAGTTTTTACATGAAAAGATAATAATATAAGTGTACAAACAAGCACATTTTCCACAGGTTAAATATACGAATTATAAAATTAAACAACTAGGTGACAATATTATTATAAAAAACAGGTTATAATATAGATATTATGAGAAAAAAAGAAAGTATATAAAATTAAGATTGAAGTGCAAACAATAAAAAAAGGGTAAACTGAATTGCTTATCGGTCAGCAACCCGCAGCTCTAAGTTACGAGTTACCCTCCGATAAGAACCTCAGCAACAGTATTTTTAAATTTTTGAAGTGGAAGAGCAAATATGTCAATGCCATTTTTTTTTTTTTTTTTTTTTTTTTAAGGCGGGGGAAATGCATTTCGCACATACCGGGTCCTTTGCTAGGGATTAGACCGTTGTTGATCATGGAGGCTTTCCACTGAGGCAATCCAAACAATAATCAACCGGCTTGTGTGGAGACTCGACTAATCAATACCCCACTAAAACCACCCTCCTCCCATGTGCCCCGCGCTTATGGCAGGAAAGGCGTGAGATACAGAACGTAGTTACGCCCACACCGATCCTAGCGCACAAGTGCTTGAGAATGCCCCGGAGAGGCAAACTCACTTCGTCAACAGGGGTGAAGACTCCTCTGCTCCCTAGATGCTAGAGGGCCCCTGCAGCGGTATTTCAGGGAGGGAGGTCATGCGCATACCTGCGCCTCCGGGCTCCCAACTGACGTCGGCGCCCGCGAGACGCATGCGCACTACCATCTCTCTCCTATCTCGTTCCGCGGTCTCCTTATGAGACACTACCGTCTCGCAGAAATTGGCCGCACCCACCCACCAATCGTCGCTGTGCAGCATGGCTTGCACCAGATCGCCCAGCGATTCGATCGGTCCTACAAGTGTCTCGAGTTCAAACCTCTGAGGTGCCCATGCTGCGCACTCGACTAGCGTGTGTAACGCCGTGTCCAGCGCGCCACACTGGCGGCATTGGGGTGAAGGCAAGCAGCCCGCAATCTGACACAGATACTTATCGAAGCAACCGTGCCCGGTAAGTATCTGTGTCATTCTGAAGGTCAGGGTCCCGCGTTTCCGCGAGAGCTATCGCAACAGCTGCGGTCGAACCGCCTCCACCGTGTCAATGCCAGCAACAGGGTTTTCCAACTCTACTGACCAAGATTGGATCATGGCCGTGGTTTCCCGCGTCCTAATCACCTGGAGTTCGGCCTGGCCATAGACCAGGCCACGGGCGAGGGCATCCTGTCGGGAGCGCCGAACTTTGGCTATCACGTCCGCCTGGAGAGGCCAGGGCGGATCGCCTGCCAAGAGTGTCGACGCCGTCCACGACACTGTACGGTATCCTCGGATGGTCCTCACCGCCAGGACCCGTTGTGCGCGGCACAACAAAGTCCTATTGTGGCGGTGAAGTGCAGTGGACCATACGGGTGCACCGTACAGGGCCATACTCCTAAGGATGCCCATGTAGAGTTTCCTAGTCGTCCCCCCCGGTCCCCCCACGTTGGGAAGAAGCCGAGAGAGGGCGCCTGCGGACCTCACGAGCTTGGGAACTAGCTGCTCAAAGTGCGCTTTGAACAGCCATTTCCCATCAAGAATTAGCCCCAGATATTTCATCTGGGGGCCTACACGAATGTCCACCCTTGACTGTAACGGACAAGTCCGCGGGGGATTGCGAAACCGCCTATGGAACATGATGGCCTCCGTTTTCGCGGGGAGACCTTCAAGCCCAGCCTACCTATTCTTCGGACCACGATCGCCAGCCCGGCGTTGGCGAGGTCCACGGATTCCGCGAATGACGCAGCGCGTGCCGTGAGTAGGGTGTCATCCGCAAAGCAGATTAGCCCTATTCCGGGCAGGACCGGAACCCGAAGGATCCAGTCATAACCGACGTTCCAAAGAACCGGCCCGAGGACCGATCCCTGTGGTACGCCGCACGCGACGCGTCGCCGACCTATCGCGCGATTCTCGGACTCGCCGCCCTCCCAAAGGATGTATCTATCCTGGAGGTACGCGCCCAACAGCCTCGTGAGGTACGGGGACTCCGTGTGCACGAAGCCCCTCCCTAATCGTCTCGTGAGGGAGGCTGTTAAAGGCGTTCGCTATGTCTAGCGAAACCGCCAGGACAGTATCCTTTGCTTGGACTGCGTCGTCCGTTACAGATCGCAGTGTCTCGAAGGCGTCCAACGTGGAGCGCCTCCGCCGAAACCCGAACTGCGTCTGTGCTAGCCCCGGCTCCACAGTATCGAGATGCTTAACGAGGCGTTCCGCTAAGATCTTCTCGAAAACCTTGGCGACCTCGTTAAGCAACACTATGGGCCTGTAGGCGGACGGATCGTTGGGAGGACGGCCTCCTTGGGAATCAGGCATAATCGGCCCTCCTTCCATTGCGACGGGAACTGACCTGCGCGAATACAGGCATCGAACAGTTCCCGCAGCTGGCCGCGTAGGTGTTTGGCGGCCAGGAAGAGGAGCCGACCCGGAACCCTGTCGGGTCCCGGAGCCGTCTTCCTGCCCCGGAGCCGGTCCAGGGCGACGTCTAACTCTTCCTCGGTGATGGAGTGAGGCTCCACCTCCGAGGTGTCGGGAATGATTGGACCCATATCGGGGGGAGTGAAGATCCCCGGATCCGGGAAGAGCCCATCGATAACCGACCGGAGGACCTCGGGTTCGAGCGTTTCCGTAGCCGTGGAGGTGCAGGGCCGCAACGTGTTGCGGGCCGCACGGTACGGACGCCCCCAAGGGTCCCGGTCCAGTGTCTCGAGGAGCTCCTCCCGAGCACGGGCTTTCGCTCGCAGAATTGCGATCGAAAGGGCCTTTCTGGCCTCTCTGAACTCCCCCACGAGTCCATTCTCCTCAACATAGTCTGGAGGACGACGCGCTCTGCTGCGTTTGAGCCTGTGGCTGATTCTGCGGACTGCCCTCCGTAGTTCAGCCAGCTCCTCAGTCCACCAGTGGACCGATGTACGCGGCGGCGGTCGTTTGGCTCGAGGCATAGCAGCGTCACAAATCCTTTTGAGGGATTTGCGCATGTGCTCAGCCTGCGCCTCCAGATTCCCCAGGTCGGCTGGATAGGTCCAGCATTCGATGATAGCCCTCTCCTCGGCCTGCTCCGCGTCGAGCTTGGTAAGAGCCCAGCGTGGGAGCCGGGAGGGGCCCTGAACAGGGTTAGCGCTAGGCGAGGGGAGAGCTCGAATCTGATGTACAAGTGATCAGACAGAGTCTCCACCTCCTCCAGCACTCTCCATCCTACCACTCTGCGGGCGGCCGCATGTGTGGCGAATGACAAGTCGATGATCGATCCACCCCGCGCACGTACGCAGGTCTGGACCGACCCCTGGTTCAGGATGGACAGGTTGGATTGAAGCGCCCAGTCTTCAACCGCCCGTCCCCTAACATCGGTAATCGCGTTCCCCCAGGATTGGTGCTTGGCATTGAAGTCGCCTAGGACGAATATCGTCTTCGGCGCTAGTCTGCCGACGGCTGCCCTAATGGAGTCCAAGGCGAGCTCGTACTCCGCCAGGGGCGGCTCCGCGTGAGGTACACGCCTATGATGACGTAACCTCCGCTTTCCGCCACCGCGTAGCCCTTTCCTCTTTCGAGACTGGTGAGCGGTGTGCCAGATCCGGCTCTGGCGACCACGGCTACCACATCGTCGAGATCCCCACCCAGTTCCTGGCTGGGGTACGTAATAAGGTTCGCTTATTACGGCCAAGTTTGCTTGCCACTCCGCCATCGCCTGCAGGCACAGGTCCTGGGCGTCGGGGAGTGGTTAACATTAGCTTGGAAGAGTGTTAGGGGTGTATTGGGCATTTAGGTGTCCATAGGTACCCCCTTTCCACTCGTCGGTCGTTTATTCGCCCTCGGGTGGACGAATTTACCCTTGACATATGGGGGCTGGCAGTGCCTCGCCAACGTCGGGTGGGTAGCGCGTTTGCCCCCCGCCGCGCAGACGGCGCAGTGGGGGTCGCGGGCTGTGCAGTCCGGCTGCTTGTGTCCGCTCTTACCGCAGCGAAGACACAAGCCGGTCCGGTCCGGGCACGAGTCCGGGCAAGTCTGGGTGCCGTGGCCGACGTTGAAACAACGGTAACAACGTATGGGCCGGGCTTCCAGAGCCTCCACCTTCGCCGAGGTGAAGCCCACCAAAAGGTGGCCCCGCTCGGCGATGGCTTTGGCTGCAGAGACGGGGCACATCACGTATGATGCGCCCATCCCCAGGTCCTATGCCGATGTGCCTCGCCTTAACATCGTCGCGCAGGCAGTTGCCCACGCTGGCGATGGCACTGCGAAGCCCATCTACTGTGGCCGACTCATCCAGCCCTGAGACGTAAAGCTCCCCACGCTTTACGGGGCGAATGACTTCGGCCATCCCTTGGAGCGCCCCTCGAAGGGCCTCGGCGACGCGGTTCGCCCTAGTCGCGCTCTCGGGTCCTGGGGGGAAGTCCAGGAGTCGAGCGTCCCGGGCGGTCCGCGTCACTTTCAGCCCCTCTCTGAGGCCTAGCTCGGTGATATTGACCACCGAGGCGGCCTTCGCGAAGACCTCCCGGTAGCCAATACCGTTTTTGGCCGATTCCGGCAGCAACTTAATGATAATTGCTGCCGATCTCGGCTCCTGAAATACCACGGGCTTCGTAGCCCGTGGCTTGCGAATATGTCAATGCCATCGTCAAGTCTCTTCGACAAGTCGTCGAAGAGGAAAGCGTGTACCAGCTTTAGTCCTGCAAGTGCCTGTAGAAAATAGTATACGCGTCCTAACTTCACGCCGATGAACTCTTCTTGGTACAGTTTGTTAGAGCGAACAAAAGAAAAAATATTCATATCGGTCAAGCCGTTTTTAGGTTTTAGAGAGACTAAAGAACACCAATTGATTTATTATTTCAGTCGCTGTCACCGCGCTCGTGCACATGCCTTTTAATGTTTAAGGAGTAAACCCCAGTCGTGCGTCTGAGCTGATACACACAAGTTTCTATTCTTTAATGGCGGCCCCACGCTTTCGCTCACGTTAATGTAGATTTCATCAATCGATTCAGGTTTTTGTCTATCCCTCGGGAACCCCATCTAAACCATCCAGCCACCCTTAGTATATATTAAACAATCTACAAATATATAAAGCAAAAAGAAAATAAGAAGAAAAAGATATAAACAAAGAAATACAGAAATGTCAGGCGCAGGCGATTTATAAATTAATCATCCAGTGTCGTCGTCCCCCCACTAACAATAATTAAATAAGTAACAATTTTTCGTATAAACTGAAATGGAGAGACCCTGGTGTCAGTAAAACGAATAATTCTGTATGACTGATCACCAGCCTCTTTCTCCCCGGAAAAAACACCTAAACAACTTGAGTTAAATACTGTGTGTTGAGTGTAATTATGTATGACTTTGTGAGTATGTTATCGTGTATAATATATGTATTTCATATTTCATTTAAATATTCAGTACACTCGCTTCCATTTCAAACTTTGCAGTATGTCTAAAGCAATCTGTTCCGCCCCTCCCATATTATTAAACTAACCCCATTTTAAAGTTGTCATTACGTTAATCTATACAGATAAATATAATTGAAGTGTCCGTTTGTAATGTAAAAATGACAGCTTTTTACTAAATGCATATGAAAGTATATACGGTACTTGTATCGAAAAATCAATTTTTAATTTTTTGTCTGTCTCTTCGGATGTTCCGGCTAATCTCTGAAACGGCTGGACCGATTTTGACGGGACTTTTACTGGCAGATAGCTGATATTATAAGGAGTAACGTAGGCTACATTTTTACTTTTTTTTTTAAATCCACGTGGTTGAAGTCGCGGGCACAGCTGCTGATATATAAATTGGGTAAACGCTTGTCCTGTCTGCGCATAGCAAGGGGTTCCGTAGAGGTGATTTAGAGACGTATTTCGTTTTTTACCTATAGAACGGAAGTATTCTTTGTCTTAAAAACTGCTTAAGGGACAAATAAACAACATAACTTTTATAGATAACATTTTTTAAACTCTACTCTCTTAGTCTCTCTTGCTCACTTCATAGTTTAAAAGTTAAACAGTGCAGCATAATTTTCACGACTTTTGTTGCTAATATCTGTTCGCTTCAATAAAAAATATATGAAAATATCGCCTTTATTTAAAAATAATTAAGATGGCCTCCCATACGACTACCGTCGTCGTCAGCCAATCACCGTCCACTGCTGGACATAGACCTCCCCAAGTCGGCGCCACTCATCAAGGTCATCTGCCTTTCTCATCCATCGCCTACTGGCGACCTTGAGCAGGTCGTCCGTCCATCGGGCTGGAGAGCGTCCGACACTACGTTTACCGAGACGCGGTCTCCACTCCAGGACTTGTTTACTCCATCGGCCATCGGTCCTGCGACAAATGTAACCCGCCCACTGCCACTTCAACTTGCTAATTTTGCGAGCTATGTCGGTTACCTTGGTTCTCATACGGATATCCTGATTTCTTACTCTATCCATAAAAGAAACACCTAACATAGCTCGCTCCATAGCCGGGAAAGACGCACTGCTCGAAGACTTTCGTCTTCAGGTATTGCGGGATGGTCGACGAAAAGACTCGACTGCTGTTGCTGCTGCTCTTCTGCTGCCCAGCCCAATTAAATAATATACGACTACACACATTGAAAAAGAAATCAATTTTTTAAATATTTTTATATCTATAATATTATAAAATTCTAAATATGCCGTGTCTGTACATGAAAGCTATTTAAAAAAACAACTGTAATAGACTATAAAAACGACAGAGAACATGATGCAATTTTTTAAAGATTTCTTGTCTGTTTGTCTGTTTGTTCGGGTTTCACGTAAAAACTAATCAGCCGATTTCGATGCGGTTTTCGCTGATCGAAAGCAAATTCTTAGACTTCAAATCTGCGCCACATTTTTTTCCGGGAATTTTTCTGGGAATGATTTTAAAGGACCCGATTTAAAAAAAAAATGAATTCCAATGTGGTTTTTTCACTGATCGATAGCAAATTTTATGTAATACAATTTGTGATATTTTTTATCCCGGGAATCCCGCGGGAATATTCCCGGGAGCGATTTGAAGTTGTTCGCATGCATAAAAATTAGCTTATTCCGGGACAGTTTCCACATAGCTTACATTCCTTTTGAAATACAGTGATACTTTGTGTCTCGGGAATCCCGCGAGAATTTTAAGTCAAGCGTGGATGAAGTCGCGGGCATATCCTAGTTTTATATATATTTTTATTGCATTAGTTCAGCAGACAGACGGGCCATCTGCTGGAAAGCAGTTACCATCGCCTAGGGCCATTTGTAACACCAGTGTGCTGCTTTCTAAAGGGAAACTGGAACCTGGTTACTTATGCCGGACCACAACTCAAGGTTGTTATGGCGGCATATTCTAGACCAGGAGTGGTAGCCATCCAGACGGACAAATACCCTACTGCACCTGACTGTAGGTTGTTTTATCTCCTCTTACGACAGGTCACCCGGCCGCAGAAAATTGTATTCTTTCTCCGTTCCTGCACGGATATGTAGCGATAACATCAAACTTTTAATTGTTCGTAGTTTTACAACACTATCACGAAACCTCATATAGCCTAAACCTCTCCATCAAATTTCATCCACATAGAAAGAAAATACTGTAATGTACAAAGATAAACGGATTTTTTACTAATTTTTTAATTTTTCATGGTAACACTAAAAAACATAGTAACAGAAACATACTATAGAGCAGGATAGTGAAACTAGTTATAATTAAAAAGTCTTAGGTAGGTTGGTAACGCATTACGAAGTGATATAGCATGCACTACAAAATTTAATTTTGTGAAAAAATTACTAAATTGAGACTCAAAGAAAAACACTGCCATCTATTGTATCATTATTGAAATATTTTCTGAACAATGGTTATGGAGCAAAAGTTACCCTTAATTTTCGCACAAACCCCCGCAAGATGGCGGTATACATTTTCTTATTTGAAAAACTATCTTCTAAGAAGGTATCAAATGCAAGAACGCCATCATAATCTATGTATAAAAGATAATCCGGCCAAATGAAAAAGGCTCTTTGAATTTATATATTGTTATCGCGATGCTGTATCCCTATTTTATACATATTGTACTGGAAGTTTCGTATTTCGAACATAGTATTTCTTAAGTTTTCGCCACTAATGCCCGGCTTCTTAGGTTCCCAGTTACGAGTTCAGCAACAATTGATTCCATAAAGTTATGTAATAGATAAACTTGGGTTAACTGTTAACCTACAACTAGTTCCAAAACTCGCCACTAAATGGATCTGTTTAAGAAGGAATATCTAATATTTATTTACATCAAACAAAAAACGTCAACAACAAAATGTCAAACAAAAGATATGGAATAGATAAATCGTACGATAGTTAAACTAACTATCGTAGGATGATGTGTTCAGAAACGCAATTTTATTAGTTATTGAACCGATAGCGTTAAAAGTACCTCAGAAACCGGGCATAATACACATAATTAAAACTACGTTTTAATTAACGGTTTTAAGCGTGGCAATTTTATTCGATTTTAATTAGAACAAAGATGTCAAGTGTCAATTTGTCTTCCGTGATTAGGGCCACTGTAAAGTGGCCGAGATGAATGAAAATCAAACAAAATACCGCGCTTAAAACCGTTAAGGCTTGTAGCAACGCCGACGTCCTTGAGAATTTACCGATACTGATTTTTCGGCCGATAGCGGGGATTTCCTAAACGCGGTCGCTTTTCGGATGCATTGTTATTTTATTGTGAATAAAATAAAGTACTGTTTAAAATTACAATAAAATCAAATTATTTATCTCTCTTTTATAAGCGTGTAGATAATTTTAAAATCCTATTTTGCTAAAAAGTTAACGCGTAAAATGATTTCATGTGAATAATTTGGAGATGAGTTGATGAATTTTTTTGGTGATTTCCATTCTCCAGCTCGAAGGACCATAAAGATGTACGGTTCGTACACCTGATGATAGATTAAATTTTAATGATAGATTAAAGATTAGATATGATAAGACTAGATAGATATGAGTACGCGAATGCGAGCCGCGGTGTCGTTGCCTGAATTGATTAGTATGATTCATAGATAATATTATATATATTGTTACAACTTAGCCAAAATTCCACGAAGCACACCGACAAAGTAAAAGCACATATGCCTGCCATAAACACGGGTTATTACCTTCTCGCATTTGGACTTCTTTAGTTTACTTAGAAAAACAGTCTATTGTGTATTGTACTAGTTTATGGCCGTTCGCAGGAATAATGAAGCAGGTGTGCAGATTATGTTTTCTGGGAATTGCGCCGACGCTTGCCAGGTAGACATATGCATCGGTGCATTATAAAACAATGCTTGAACGGAGGGGTGAGTCAGTGAAGCGACGATTACAATACGAGCAAGACGTGTGTACATTCGATGAGCTATATAGTGACGGCCTTGCGCGCGTTATTAAATCATGTAGTTTGTACTGGATGTGTCCAGTTATATTTGTACCTATGTTATACCTGTTTGTATAGTTCTAATAAATTCTATAGTAATTCCAAACGGCATTTTAATTCGAGTCCCGCACTCGTAACAATTTAAAAGTATGATTACTAAAATCGTGTGCTCGCGAAGTGCTGACTGTGCGGTCTGTACATTTATAACCGTACACTTAACTTGAAATAACATATTGTTACATGCCGTCAAAGATAAGCCGCACAGCCTATTGTAAGCCCAGCTTATTGTCCTTTCTCGGATTAGAGAATCCTTTGTCTTCTGAATTTGTAGTTAAGAAAAACATGCTATTGTCTTTTTACTTGTTTTATAACCATCATTAGCGTCGAACTATAATCCCTATTGTTATTGTATTCGACTTTGTGGACGTTCGCAGGTGTGCAAATTAAATTTCTTAGAAACCATGTGTGCGCCTCCAATTCCTTTGTACAGTGTAGTTAGTATAAGACGAGGCCCGAATGAAGGGGAGGCCAGTTAAGCGATGACTACGAAGCGAGTAAGACGTTTTCTAGTACTCTCGATTAGCGATATGAACGACGGACTTTGCGCGTTCGAATTGTTTTGAATCGTGCAGTGTGAACTGGTTGCATCCAGTTTTATTTGTATTTGTTTTATACGTGTTTGTACAGTTCTAATAAATCCTATAGTAGTTCCAACGGCATTTTTTTTTATTCGAGTCCTGTAGCTCGTAACAATATGAATAGTGAAGAATTATGATAATTTGTTTGCTAAATTATTAATAAGTAAATGCCTAAAAACAGGGGTCTTAAAACGTAGTTTTAATTATGCTTCAAATATTTCACTTAAAAATATTTTTTATCCGTCCACGAGTAGACGTATCCCATCGCGTATATAAACATGCCTCCTGTCTGATCCCTCCGTCTAATCGCCCGTCACATCCTAAAGGATGGCAATGCGTTGGCTCCGTCTCTGGGGTTGCAAACGTCTCTAAGCGACGTTAACCACTTTCCATAAGCTGGGCCGTCTGAATGTCTACTGAACTCATGAAATAAATAAATAAAATTGTGTGTATGTGTGTGTGCAGTTCACACGCCGTAGAAGTGAAACTTCAGAGAATATACTCACAGATAATTCTTCTCTAACTTTTATTAATATAAATATAATTCCTTTAACTTGCATCCGTCAACATAAAATAATTCAAAATAAACTTCTTAATTATAACTTTCAAATTTTCACTGTTTTAGTCTAAAAAAAAATATTGTCAAGTTTATTTCGGTTCTTTTTTTTAATTTTATTTTTTATTGGAGGAGTTCAGTAGAGACGGCCCACTTGATGGAAAGCGGTTACCATAGCCTACGGACATTTGCAACACCAAAGGTGCTACAAATGCGCTGCTGCTCTCTTAAGGGAGACTGGAACCTTAATGCCGGAACACAACTCAAGATTGTTATGGCGGCATACTCTAGACCAGGGGTGGTAGCCATCCAGTCGGGTAAATGCCCTACTACCTGGTTGTGGGTTGTTTTGTCGCCTCTTACGACAGACCGCCTGGCCGCAGGAAATTGTATTCTTTCTCCGTTTCTGCACGGATAGAAATACAATGCACGGTTCAAATGGGCCCTATTTTTAATCGTCGGTTTTATTGACACTCTAATCTGTGCTGCATGCACTACGTAAAACTCTCATTCTCTCGCAGACTTAGTCCTATAGATTTATATGTTTATCTCTTTTTAGTGTCGCTTTTTCGTTTCATCGAGTTTCAAATAACAATGATTCTAAAGAAGTTTCACTTCAAAATTAACTCTGTACATCGAGACTACTGATATGTGAAACCCACTAACCTGCTTTACACACGTGGTGGGTATTTTCAAGACGAACAGTAGGCACATTTACCGTGAGGTATGAAAACCCGAACTCAGTTTTAATACCCGTATTATCTAAAATATTTTTTTATAGCTGAAGTTTTTTATACCTACAGCAGACATACTGACTTGAAGAATTGGGGCCCTGGTACCCAACCAGGGCCCCAATTCTGCTATTACTATCTCGTCAAAATCTCCAGACACTATCGTCTCAATGATAGGTTTGCCTGATTTAGGTATTCGGTTAATTCTAATATCGCGCCCGGGGCACGACACTCTATAAAAACTTATAAGCGAAAACTCGCGAAATAAATGTTAAAATTTTTGGTAGCTTTGCAATATCCATTTTGGATAACGTGATTTCTGTTAATAGCGATTGTTGTATAAAAGGGGGTGGACTGTAGGTGCTGGATTTCTTTCGTTTGGAACAGCGTTTGTGTGCGACTTACTTGATTTGTGATGCTGAGATCTTCTTTGGGCCAGCCCGTGTCCTTTCTTCTTACTAGATGAATTGAACACATACACCACACACAACACACTGGACTAGATTGGAACGCGGAAAAGGCATTCTATATTATTATTTTATATTATTTAACTTGCGGGAGCGGGCAGCGGATGTGAGTTATATCTCAGTGAAATTGCGGGAAGGGGGGAAGGCAGGAAACGCCAAGAAAGACTTTTTATCACAAAATGTCACTGTCAATGACAAGTTTTTTTTTGTTACGCGGTTAAGCTTTGGCCTTAACTGCAATATTAGTTTTTTTTCTACTTTTCTTCTGTCACGACGATATCGAGCAGTTATTCTGTATTCTGCTAAACAATTTTTTGAGACTATCGCAATGGAATCGTACTTTGAATATCTTGGCAACGCCAGGTTAATGGAATATCAGAATTGGGCCCCTGATGGTAAGCGGTTACCGTCGCCTATGGACTTATGCGTCGCCAGAGAAGTCACCAACGCATTGTAAGACGAAAAAAAATCATGTTTATTTAGAGTTATTTATTATTTAAAATGGAAATTATACATAAGCAGTATAAAAAAAGCTGAAGGTTAACTTTTTGCTTTTTTTTATTGCCTGAAGCAGGCAAGCAGACGGACGGCCCACTTGATGGAAGGTGGTTACCGTCGCCTATGGACGTTTGCAACACCAGGGGCGTTGCCGGCCTCTAAGAAGTTTTATAACGCCCTTCTTAAACAACATCATGTCATAACGCAGAGGGAAAACCTCGGCGGGAAGTTCTCTCCAGATTTTTTTTATTATTGAAAAGTATCCTACAGTATTTCCATAAATTTAAGTCCTAACTATACATAATAATAAATCTAAACCAAAAATGGATACTTATAATGTAGAAAAAGAACAGAAACAATTAGTAAACCCTACAAAACTAATTATTCAATCTATTTTGGAAGCGTTGGAATCAATTGAGAAAAGAGCCAAGAAGCTGGTTGGCAATGATCGTCTTTTTTATGCTTGACTTCAGAGTCTAGAGCATAGACACAAGGTCGCGGGGCTGACTGTCTTCTATCGGATACGTTTCGGGGAGTGTTCCTTAGAATTGCACGAGCTGATTCCTCCATCCCATTTTTACCATCGGACAACCAGACGCACGGGTTTGCGCCACCGTTACATGGTGGAAACATCACCAGTCAGAACCAAGCGTTTCGCTTCATCTTTTCTGGTGCGCACTACCGAAGAGTGGAATAATTTGCCGGAGTCTGTTTTTCCTGCCAAATACAATCTTGAAGTCTTCAAGTCACGAGTGAATAGGTATCTTCTAGGTAAGCGTGCTCCATCCTAGATTGCGTCATCAGGTGAGACAGTGGTCAAACGCAAAAACTTCCTTAAAAAAAATTCTAATACTGTGACACTTGTAACGGGAAACATAACGATTAAATCTAAATATAAACATTACATTCCTTTTGAATCTTAATAATAAGTTTACTAACAATTGATGACTTAAATATTTGTTTCGAAGAATTAAAAATGTCTATGTCACTAAAATATTTGTTGTAGGTATTTGTACAACGACGCAGATATTCATTTTGTTCGTAGTTAGTTTTGGAAACAGGGGTATCAAACAGTTTGAGTGAGGAAGAACTACGAGGGTAACGCTGTGGTACGTTCATATTCAAAGACGAAGTGAGAGCAGATCACTGTTGTACGCGGAGTAAACGTTCTAGAGAACCACTGCTTAGTAGCTAACTCTAAACAGGCCTTAACTCAGCAAATGCTGGTTGATAACAACCAACGCTGGTCTTCCGTTATTGCCAGGCAGTAACGTCACCTTCACAGAAGAAAAACAACCAATGAACATCAAACAAAGAATAGACAAAAGATACATATTTTGAACAATTTAATATTGTTTTTAATAATTTAGTATCTTTCTCTAATCCATCCTAAGGTTGTCTGGAAGAAATTGCTTTTAGTGATAAGACCGCCTATTGTCTTCTGTACTTAAACTTCTTGAATTATGCAATAAAGTATATTCTATTCTATTCTATTGTTATGAAATGATTATTAACTCTCCCTTTAGAGAGCAGCAGCACATTGGTAGCACCATTAGTGTTGCTAATGTTCATAGGCGACTGTAATGGAAAGTTCCATTACAGTTGGCCGACAGCCTGTCTGCCGTATTACAGCTATAAAAAAATTGAAACGTGAAAATAATGATTTGTCAGCCAACGCTTATGACACCCTTTTTAAAACTTTCCATATCGTAGCGCACTGGGATACCAAGTTAGTGAAAAATTTAAAAGAAACCAGATATTCAATTCTGGACTGAATTGTTTTTTGGAACTCTTAGTATTTGAAAGACCCGAGGTGAACAATATTGATAACAAAACTAAAAACAATTCGCCTCGCTTTTATCAATTTACTTTATTCATCTGTTTATATTAGACCCAAAGAAATATTTAAACTGTTATTATAATAATGTAATGCATTTAAATACATAATATTAACGACAACAACTATCTAACGCTGGGGTGGTTTAAAGGAAAGTAAAAAAACCACGTTTTGAGTTACAATGGTATTATTTCATTCCACATAAAATCGATTTTTAAGGATTAAACTCCAAATGACAACGCTGTCAAGGCCGCATGAGATACATTTAAAAATTAAACAAACAAAAATATGGAAACAATTCCCAACAACACTCATTAGTAAATTAGGCAATAAAACATTTTAACTGTGCAAAGGTATATCTACCTTAACAATTCCCTAAATGAAATATTATGATTGTGCTCGTTTGAAAGCTTTACAGGATTCTTGACTTAAATAATAAATGGATTCGGAGTGAAGGTTGTGACGTCATAACCTTGTAATTTTACATTTAAAGGGCAAAACTAGGTAAAAGACTTATTTACACAATTAAAAATATTTGTAACAATATAAAAAGCCCAAAAACTCAAAGGACACGAATTCGAATCCTGGCTGAGGAGCATGCACCACTTAAAACAGTTTATATTGTTACAGTTATCACGTGCTAACGGTGAAGTAAAAACATCTTGATGTCCTATGTAATGCTTTGCACCACCTACATCGCCAGATTAATTTAAAATATTCTTTAAGTTAGGTTGCCTGGAAGAGACTACTTTAAGCGATAAGACCGCCTATTGTTTACCATAACAATATTGTAATCATCATTTTTTTGTAATTGTTTTTTGGTGAGCAACAAAGTGTTGTCTATTTATCTATCTATATAAAAAAACTTGTAAGGGCATACTTTAATTTTAATAAAAGTGAGCTAGACATGTTGCTAGGGAGTTACTTGCCACTTTTTCTCCTTAAACAGCAGTAGTATAACACGTTGCGAAGCGATGTACATATAGTACTTAGCAAACTTAATGTCAACTAATATCTATTACCTTTAAAAAAATGTTCTCCAATGGAATCTTCCTTCTTTCTCTCTTCTTGTTTTGAATATTTTCAGTGATATTTTTTAACATTAATAACAAATAAGTAATAAATATAATATAATACAAGCTAAATACTATAACAAACCCTAACTAAAGTTTGACAGCCCTTGTACTGTAAGTGACAAGGTTTTAACTACAACAACCCCAGCCAATATAATAATCCTTGGAAAATAAGGCGTAAGCGACTGAAAATCTGCTACGAGTTCTGTATTCACGGTACATCGTCTCCCGTAGTCATGCTACGAATGAGCTACGCCGCGTGCCGTGTATACTTGATAAGATCGTAATATGAAATCTTTTTATATAAAGTATTTAAAGGGAAAATATACATTTTATGGGAACTTATTAATATTTGGAATGAAGTTCTTTATCGCACGTTACTCGGGGCATGGGAGCTAGACAAAAAGTGTAACCGAAATAAAAAATGCTGACCGCTGTATATTATTATAAAATTCGAACTTTAATGCAATGAAATAACATCTCAAATAAAATAATATCCATCAGTGTAATATGATACGGTGTTCTGAATTTAGAAGGTCTTGTAATTGGCCTTGTATTTTTTTTATTGCTTGAGTTCAGCAGATAGGCAGACGGGCCGCCTGACGGAAAGCGGTTACCATCGCCTATAGATATTTGCAACACCAAGGGTGCTACAAATGCGCTGCTGCTCCCTAAAGGGAGACTGGAGCCTGGCCACTAATTCCGGGACACAACTCAAGGTTGTTATGGCGGCACAGTCTAGACCAGGGGTGGTAGCCATCTAGTCGAACAAATACCCTACCACCTGGTTGTGGGTTGTTTTGTCGCCTCTTTTAACAGGCCACCCGGTCGCAGGAAATTGTATTCTTTCTCCGTTCCTGCACGTTCCTTATTACTATACAATTTCTTCGACGGCCTTTGACGATCTTCGAAGCTTCGTGCCAACCAGGTGTCCCAAAAGCCACTCATTAGTTGATTTTATTATTGCGAATTTGGCTAACAGGCCCGACTAATGGAAAGTGGTAATTATCGCCCGTAGACTTTTGCAACATTAGAGGCGAAGCCAACGCGATGCCGACGTTAGAATGGGTTAAAATTGATAGAATATAGGGCGTATATAAAGTTTACTTAACTAGGAGATACACAGATTGGGCCATAAAGTTTGGTGGATTTTAAAAAATCGTGGAAAGAAAACTAAAATTGTTAAGAGAACACCAGGAGCAAACAAGCACAAAGAACGTAGCCAGCCGTTAGGACAGGGGGATAAGATAGTTTCAAACGTTTGTGGAGTGCGTCACCTGGGGACCCCAGAGCTTCCAACTCCAGGCCATTGTCGGGCCAGTTGACTCGCTGCGGAGTATGGTCGAGGCCATGCTCCAAAGTCATAGTCACTTTCCTCCTTCTGTGAGTCTGTTTTGACGCAGAATGAGACCGCCGAGAGAAAGAGGGAAAAGGAAATGCATGTGGCCTTGGTCCGCCGCCGGAAATGCCGCTATACACGACTTCTTTTCCCGTGATTCCGTCACAGAGGGCCACTGGATACTGAGGTAAGAGCTCACTTCCCCCGTCTGCTTGATGAAGTGGTCCACCCTGCTGCCACACGGGGGCGTCATGGTGCAGTAACTCAGTACTAGGTCACTTCGCCTTGGCGAAGCTTGCGTGCAGGGACCGGTCACTGAGAGTCCCACACATGCTCGATGCATGCTTCTGCGCTGCATTTCAAGCCATCCCCCGTATGGAGCGGGTATGGTGTCCAAAGACATTCCTCTGCGTTAACAAAAAAAGGAGGATGAGATAAAGGAATCAGACATGAGGATTGGAATAGAGGAGGTGAGATATGGAATTGGAGATGGGATAAGGGAGAAAAAAAACGACATTTTCTTATACTCTTTACAAATAATACAAAAACATTTCAAATACAAAAAAAACCTTGTTTCCCCAGCAAAAATCTAATTACAAGCCCTTGATCTTATAAACCAATTGTAAATTCATGAAATCATGAAACGACAAATGAATGAGAAATAGTCGCCGCCGTGTCTCCGGATCCGTCAATGTTAAAACAATACTTATATAACGACAATATCGATTTACTTACGATTTAAAGCGATAATAACCTTATCCCTGTGCAATACAGTCGTAGGTACCTGCTTTGAAATATTGGCAGAAACACTCGATTTACCAACAAGGGAACTTAGACTTAATATTATTGCATGTAAGGTATGTTTTAATGTTTTTTTACTCTTTATTTGTTAGCCTTCGACTCCGAGCTATAGTAGGGAATTGAGACTTAATTGCTTTTAAGATAAGGTCGCTTTTAATTTTTTTGTTAGTATTTATTTGCAAGCCTTCAACAACGCGCAGTCGCTGCGAGATTCTGCTAGTCAGCTTGGGGGAGCCACTGAGCTTAGTTGTATCCAAATCCTCAAAAGCCTCATTGTGTGAATCCGAAATTTTAGTCAATTCCCGCCTTCCATATTAATAAAAAATACCTAATTATAATACTCTAAGAAGTGTAAGAAATAATTAACACTATTCTAATTACAGTATAATTAGATTAATATAATACTTATTGATCTTTTTTATTATAATGTGCGTTTTGGTGTGAGCGTCAGGGGCGCCCAACTGTTTCCCCCCAAGTGTTGTATATTACGTAACGTATTCCGGGCCTAAATCAATATCCTGGGCGTATAAATAGCGTCCGAAGATTTAGAACAGCTGGCTGGCAGCCAGGCGATATGCACACCACGGTTCGTATAATTAATCAATACTTTAATATTGAAAAATAATAATTGCTGTAGACCCGAACAAGTTAAAATTATGTCAATAATTATAACTTGTTTAATAAGTTTCTAATAATTTAATTTAATGGGCCTAAATAAAATGACATTTTTCAGTGTTGGAATCTTGTTTTAATTATAATAGAGTGAAAACAGAGCGTCCGGTATTGTACTAAATAAACAAATAAGTATTTAAGCCACAATAAATTATACTATTATAATATAATGAAGAAAACTTTAATTAATATTAGTTACATTGTTTTCTAATTATAACCCCTTAAGACTATAAGTAGAATATTGAGACTAGGTATTCCATAGGTAAGGTGCCCCGAAGACCGGCAACCTGAACTCACTGGATCGCCATACAGGAAGCCTAAAGCGGCTGCTTTCGTATTACGAACATAACAAGTATCAAAGTATAGTAGAATCTTATGCAATGTCTTACACATTCCAGTACATTAACACCTTGTTTTTTTCTTACGATAAGAACCAAAATATCACTATCCGGTGGGTGTACAAATAATGATTTTAGTTTAAATATAATAATGATAATGTCACACCACATTTACATCTTTGTCAAGGGGCCTCTTGTTTTGGCCTTCCCATGGCCCCACGCAAGCCTTCCAAATCGCGGGCCATTTTTATGACCCGTGGTCCTCAAGGATATACATTATAATAATATAATAATGATTATATTAAATTACAATCAATTAAATTATCTAAATATATATATAATTGAAATCCGCGTATATAGTGACTCATCACGATATCTCAGTAACTATAATACCTATAGACTTGAAATTTGGCATGGACCTTCCTTTCGCCAAGTAGAGGTCAGCTAAGAACGGATTTTACGGTACACGAAGCGGGTGGGTATCAGCTAGTATTATTAATATTAGTTAAATAAATCAAGTTATTAATTTATCATTATTCTAAATTATTACTTCTAATTTCAATGTCAAATATTATGTTAATAAATAAAAACCAGGCCTTATCCAGAATTTAAAAATATGTCAAATATTTTAATTCTGCATTATTTATTACTAGAAAAAATTATATTTATTACTAGAAAAAATTAGGGATCCCTACTAAAACTTCAATAATGTAACCTAAGGTGAAAAAAAAATATGTTTGAATGGGTCTCGGGATGGTTTAGATTCACAATTAGATAGGTGGCGCTGGAATCGCGTTCTAGATTTTTATTTTTTCAGGGCAGGACGTCTGCCGGAACCGCTAGTTTTTTATATTTTATTCTATCTATAATCCTTTTACTATAAGTTGAATACTGAGCCTAGGTCATCGATGTCAAAGGGTAGAATTCCTAGAAGGCTGACTACGTTACCTCTGGATCTACATACTTATCCATTGTCCGAGGTAGGCACCAACTCTCTGTTCATATAGTAGTTATAACATACCATTTTCTTAACTTTTCGCGACTTGTATATATAATAGAGAGAGAGAGTAGAGCAGAGCTTCAGCATGTCAAGCGAGTTCTACAACGCAATCAGCTGAAGACTCCACACCAACGTCACAAAGGCCCTAAACCACCTTCAGTTGGGCGGTACCCTGCTACATCAAGGGGGTCACAGACATAATTGGTCACATCCTTGGGGGCGCTTCAATCAAAACATATTTCAAGCCGCATAAAAAATTTACCCAATTTTTGAGACTTGTGAAATGCAATATCCCACTCCAGGATGCAGATGTCTACAAGCTCGATTGTGAGTGTGGATTATCATACATTGGGCAAACAAAGAGGAGCATAAAAACACGGGTAAAAGAACACATTGCTGACATGAAACACACAAGGTCTACGAAGTCTGCGATCAGTGAACACACGCTGGATAGACCCAACCACTACATCAGATTCGATAACCCACAAATCCTCGCAAAAGAGAATCGTTTCATACCTAAAATGATGCGTGAGGCTATTGAAATAAAAAAAACACCCAAATTTCAATAGAGAAGATAGTTGGCAAGTACGACCTGATTAGGATCCGTTCATCATAACTATCAAGACCCAAACCCAGCAAAAGCCAACTGCCAGACCTCAGGACACTGTGAGCTCGTTCTGCGTGCACCGGAACACAAACCAACTTGACGGATAATTTCTTTTATTTTCCTTCCACCCATTTTAATATTATATAAAATTATTAGAGCTAGGCATGTTTGCTGAAGAGTTTCTTGCGCCGCTTCTTCTCTTCAAGCCATAACATGTTGCGAAGCGTTGGTAAATTAGATTAGGCTCCCATAGAGTAAATAATAACCATAAACAAAATTAAAACTAAATAATTTAAACGAACAAATTGGAGGCTATATAAAACTTACAATACTCGTTGACATCTTTGTCTTCCGTGATCATGGCCACTGAAAAGTGGCCGAAACGTCGGAATAACAAAAATCAAATAAATTACAGCGCTTAAAACCGTTAAAACGTAGATTTATTATATAACATACTATTTAAAATATGTTCAATTTTAATTTGTATATGTATGATAGGTTATTTTTAATGTTTTTAATGTTTAAAACTAGGATTCGGCCGCGGCTTCGTCCGCGTTGGATGGAATAAGGCAATTTATACGTGTCCTAACAATTTGGTAAAGCACACCTGGCAAAATATCGCTGGATTCCCAGGATATAGAGTATATCAGATTTTATGTCAGAGAATTTGCTATCGATCAGTGAAAATATTACATCGGAATCCGATTTTCAACTGGGCCACTTAGAAACGCTCCCAGGAAAATTCCCGTGGGACTCTTGGGATATAAAGTGTTGCGGATTTTAAATCCGGGAATTTGCTATCGTCCAGCTAGAACCGCATCAAAATCGGTCCAGTAGATTTTACATGAATCCTGAACAAACAGACAAACAAGATAATCTAAAAAACAAAACTACACTTGTAATATGTAGCTGTATGTTACTTACATAAAAACTTAATTACAGACAAATATGGAAACCGACTTTATTTTATATTATGTACTAGCGGTCCCCCCGGTTTCGCACGGGTATCTAAAAAGAACTTTTTTGTTGAGTTTTATTACCTACTAAGCGAATTCAAAATATTTCCCCTCCCGTACGGCCCGTACCCCAGTGACGCCTACATCGTAAAAGCCTAGCTAGCCGAGCAGGGTGCGCGGCGACCACGCAACTTATTTCTAATACTTACATTTTTAAACTCGTGATATCTTTCGAATAGAATGTCCGGATTGAATAATTCAAAAAGTTATACAAAGGTATTGAAGCAGTCTTGAATATATATATACTTGAATATACAGTAATTTATTTTGATAAGGATGAATACAAAGATACAAATAAAGAGCCTTTTCTAGCGGCGGCAATTCAATTACATTTTTAAAATATAATAATACCTAACCTAACCTAACTATAATAGTTAGACATATGCTGTCGCGACACTTTTTGTAAATAATGCTTAATAAAATAATGTACTACGACTTTCTGCAAAGTCGTAGTACATTATTTTATCATCAATAGTTTTCGCAGCGCACGCGACTTTAGGTATTTTTTTTGTTTTTTTTTTTACACCTTGGGTTTTATTGGAGTTTTATTAAGGATCCCTATTTTTTTTGAAAATATAATATAGCCTATGTCACCCGGGGATACTGTTAGGCCCCCAGATGAAGAGAGATGGTAGTGTGCATGCGTCTCGCGGGCGCCGACGTCAGTCGGGAGCCCGGAGGCGCAGGTATGCGCATGAAATACCGCTGCAGGGGCCCTCTAGCATCTAGGGAGCAGATGAGTCCTCACCCCTGTTGACGAAGTCAGTTTGCCTCTCCCGGGGCATTCTCAAGCACTTGAGCGCTAGGATCGGTGTGGGCGTAACTATGTTCTGTATCTCACGCCTTTCCTACCATAAGCGCGGGGCACATGGGAGGAGGGTGGTTTTAGTGGGGTATTGATTAGTCGAGTCTCCACACAGGCCGGTTGATTATTGTTTGGATTGCCTCAGTGGAAAGCCTCCATGATCAACAACGGTCTAATCCCTAGCAAAGGACCCGGTATGTGCGAAATGCATTTCCCCAGCCTGAAAAAAAAAAGAAAAAAAAAAGCTTGCCAACAGTGAAAGAATGTTTCGAATCGGTTCAGTAGTTTCGGAGCCTATTCAATGCAAACAAACAAACAAACAATCAAATCTTTCCTCTTTATAATATTAGTATAGATAAAAGATTATTTTTTACTGCTAATCTATGTAAAAGCTAAATTATGTAAAAGTTTAGATGATCTTCAAATATTATCATGTCAATAGTTTGGTTAATGAATTGACTTATAATATTTAAATAGATTTATTTTAATACCTTTATGGTTTCTTGCGGTATTTTAATTTAATCTAAATATAGATTATTATAATGTTATCTCAACGAGGATCTGAACTAGGGTTCCCAACCGTACTATAATATTTAGTATCGTACTATAATTTAGCCAATTGTAATTTATATTATAGACAAACAATATAGTACAGTTTGTACTATATTATAGACAAACAGTATAGTTCAATTTGTACTATATTATAGACAAATAATATAGTACAATTTGTACTATATTATATACAAATAATATAGTACGATTTGTACTATATTATAGATAAATAATATAGTACATTTTGTACTATATTATAGACAAATAATATAGTACAATTTGTACTATATTATATACAAATAATATATTACAATTTGTACTATATTATAGACAAATAATATAGTACAGTTTGTACTATATTATAGACAAATAATATAGCACAAATTGTACTATATTTTCGTCACCAACTTAACTGTCGCGCTTTTCGTAAAAAATCTCATGATTGTTTTAAAAATAATAGATCTTTGCTGGCCAAAGCAAAAAATAGTTATTTTTAAGTATTTAGTTTAACTCATAATTTTCTTTTATTTTCTTTCATTGTAATTAGAATTAATTTTTATATGTAAAGTGAATTTCCTTCTTTTTTTGCCGGTTAAAAAATATATCGAAAGTTTATTATAAATACACATAGAAAATAAAATAATGAAACGAATTAAATATAAAATAATTAGTGCAACATAAATGTGTACTATTTTTTCCCCTAAATTTCCCAAAATTAAATTTTTTTACGGTTAAAAAACAAAAATACTATATTTTCATTAAAAAAAAGTGGCAACCCTATTCTGAACCCATCGCTATTTAAGGAGAAACGGGTTTAACCAGTTAACTAACCAACACATTCCATAAGTATATTTTTAACTTTTAACGATTATGATCTTTCATAACGTTTAACCAATTTACGTTTAAATATTATTGTTCCTGGTATGAATTTTGAGTGGTCGGAGTAGCTGGCCCTCCTGATGGAAAGCGATTACCATCGCCTATGGATGTTTGCAACACCAGAGGTGTGACCAGTGTGCTGCCGGCGTTGAAGAAATTTGGAGACACTTTTTGTTAAAAAACCCATATCGGAGCGCTGTGAGTTTGATATTCATTGAAATCAGACAAAAAAAATGCAGTTTTTTTCATCCATAACTGTTTTGTTTCTGAGCCGATTTTGATAACTCTTTTTTGCGCTGGGCTCAGTACAGCTTCAGGATAGTTTCTTATAAATTTCATTGTAACCGGATACCACATGCGTAATTTAAATTTAAAAAAATAAATTTTCTAGCAAAAAGTAACATAAAGCAAAAATAAATATTTTCTGCAAGATCCTGAAGTTGGTGCCAAGTAGAATTGACACGCACTTGGTCAATTTTTATTTTTAAAAACCACACAATACAGTCGCTGTTTGTCTAACAAAGTCCATTACCTTAAAAGCCTCCAGTGTCACCATTAAAAAGGCTTTCAGAGTTATATCGCATCAAAAGGAAACTTTTTATTAAGTGAACGTTTTTAATTGAATTAGTGAACTATAAAACTATAAAATTATTATAAAAAAATATATAGAATTACGCTATATAAATAGATTTTGAAATACTTGACCAAGACAGGCTACAGAAACATGAGACACGGGACTGCGACACACAACACATCTAATTGTATACAATGAGGATGTGGCTATGTACATGTTGCAATAAATTCGAACACTCTTTACAATAACATTCTATTATCTTACTTTTAAAATACGTGATATAAAGAAGTTTATTTATTGCGCTATTTAACTCCTTTTATTTGAAGTTTTCTTAAGTTTTAACGATTATAACCGCGTCATTTATTTGATTTATACTTTGACGTTTTACTTGTAGCAATTTATGACGTTACAAGTTGGTACCGTTCGTACAAAATCTACGAGTCTACGACATTTTGTAACATGAAAAGATGAATCTCGATTGTTTTGACTGTCTATTCCCTTATTGTATGAAAAACGGTTGCACTGTTATGCAGTGCGGTAAATAGAATACACATTCTTTATCTTTACAGCTCTTGTAGGTTCTAAGGAACATGACTGACATACAAAGACGAATGGGCATGACAATTGCGTTTTTGCCAAAAATTACTACAGAATCCTGAAATGACGCATTGTAAATCGGCTGTACCATTTTAAGACCTACTAAACTGTATTCCAAAGAAACTTTACATCTCAGCACAAAAATATGTCATTAACTTTAATGATATGCTATTTCAAAACTGTTTATGAAACTTATTGGGAGTGATATCACATTATGAGCCAGTCTTTACTTTGTATATGTATTTAAAAAAGAGAGCCTGAGATAATAAGTAAATAATTATGAGGAATTTTTTTTTTTACCTAGACGTGTTGCTGGGGAGTTTCTTGCCACTTCTTCTCATTTGAACAGCGATAACACATTGTTAAGCGGTGTACATAGAATAGGAAGTAGATTTAAATTTTGACTTACATGTATGACCTTCAAAAAGTGTTCTCCACTGGAACTTATTTTGAATAAATAATTTGAATTTGGTAAAAATAACGTTTTCTATCGGATACATTTTTGGAGAGTGTGCAGCGGAACTCTTCGATCTGATCCCACTGTCTCCCTTCCATCACCGGACAACCAGATGCACCGGCATACGGCACCGACATATGGTGGATATTCCACCTATACCAACGAAAGGCTTTGCGTCCACCTTCTTTATGTATGTGCACCGCCAAAAGAGTGGAACTGATTGCCGTAGTCTGCTTTTCCTGCTGCTTACAACCTGTATCTACAAGTCACGTGTGAATAGGTAGCTTCTAGGTAAGCGTGCTCCATCTTAGACCATATCTCCGGTCAACATCGGACGAGATCATGGTCAAACACGAACCTACTATATATATATATACCTATATATATACCTATACTACTATAAAAACTGGGGTGTTTCACATCAAATAGTTATCTATATATTAATACGTGTTACAAGATGTCCACCACAGTAGTCATGAGAACCACAGTGTATATTAATATGACATAGGTAATCGTCATAGATAATATTTTTAGTCTATTTATCAGATGATTCGATTTATAACTAAATTACCATTTTCTACCGGTTAGTTAATTTTATATGCCCACTAAATTATCATCTAGATAATTTAGTGCATCAGTAACTAGTTATTATAATTGTTTTTATGATCCTGGCAACACTATGATGTAATTGCTATTTTTAGCAATGATGCAATGTTATTGTTTTGTAGGGTAGCATTTTCGTATAAAAGGCGTAGTGGCATGTAGACGGTGTTCATCACAACCGACAAATGGCTTGCGTCCGGCTACAGGCAGCTGTAACAGAGCTAGGCGAATGGTTTCGCAAATGGAGGATAGAGGTAAACCCGGAGAAAAGCGCAGCAATGTTCTTTTCCCCGGGCTCGCTTCGCTCTCCCAAACGCGGTTGCCTTCGCTTAAAAGCCATCTCGCTCTACGACCAAGAGATCCACTGGGCAAAGTACACCAAATACCTGGGTGTCACCCTAGATCAGAACTTGCGCTTCAACGAGCATATCACTATAGTCCGGAATAGAGCGCGATTTGTGATGGGTCGTCTAGCACCCATGATAGAGAAACGAAGCAAAATGTCCCTCAGACACAAGCTTACTCTATATAAAACATGCATCCGCCCGATCATGACATACGCGAGTGTGGTATTCGGCCATGCCAAGCCTTCCCTTTTAAAGAAACTGCAAATCGTTCAGAATAAATTCATGCGTAGAGCCGTCGGTGCTCCCCTCTATATGCGTAACGTCGACGTCCACCGCGATCTGGAGCTTCCCTCCATCAAAAACTACATTACGTCGCTCTCGCGTAAGTATTTCGATCTAGTGCCGCACCATCGAAATCCCCTCGTCGTGTCCGCGTCCGATTATAAGCCTCGACGAAAGGCTCTCGTGCGACGACCGCGTAACATCCTCACGGACAAGGTCGACGCTATCACAAAACGGCTGGCCCGGATCAGCTCGCCCGCGGCTAGGACGGCAGGCTGGCAGGCACCGACAGACAGACACAGACGGTGGCGTCGACGCCGCCAATCACGATCTCTCCACGTCCCCGCGAGGGACGCCAGGAGACATAGCCCCCCCATAGGATAGACTAGGCGTGTTGCTGGGAAGTTTCTTTCGCCGTTTCTTCTCTCCCAGCCATAACACGTTGCGAAACGGCAATAAGATGGCATAGGCCACCGCGAACCGCCGATCCCGGTCCGCCGGGATCCTTCCTCTCGGGCTTTATATTACCCGTCGCCCGCTTTCAATTAGTGCATTGTGTCGCCCTATGGTGGGCTTCATTAGATTCATCCCCCTCTCATGACAACAGTCCAGCCGAGGTGAAACTCCCTAGGGAGTCCCCTCGAGCAAGTTGCCCCCCGGGCTCGAGCGCGCACTCGCCCCGAAAACCCCGGTAATGTTGTGAGGTTTTCGGACCAACAACATAAAGTCAAGTCCAATATAAAAAAAACGGTGTTCATTGCTTACTGTGCTGTGTGAATATTCACATCAAAGGCTGAGCAATAAAGGGGAAACCCTGCCCAAATAGTTAATATTTGGTATATTTGGTATATTTGGTACTTTCTTACCCAAAGCTCTCCTTGCATTTTACATACGTGAAGCAAAAACTTTGCACCCCTTTTTACGAAAATTGTGCGGACGGAGGAGTATGATATTTCGCCCACTTATAGTTTATATAGAGAAGAAGCGACGAATCTTAATCTTCTTTTTTAAATTATGCATAAAAAATACATTAAATCAATAAAAAAACATTACACACACTACCACGTATTTGACACACACGCGCATATATATTCTTTTGTTTATTGTTCAAGTCAAATTAGCAATGTAGCCTTGGCGAAATCTGCGATTATAGAAGTATAGTCTTTGACATTAATTACTATGGTCGAATTTCAACCACAAGCAACCACTAGTTAGGAACATATAGTAAAACGCACCCACGCTTTTCAGAAAGACAAGTGTGAAAAAACAACACACCTGCAAATGCCTGGTAAGGCAATAAATGCAAAAAAATTCGTTTAAAATATTATAATTACTATGCTTATATCTATATTTTAATACGTGAAGCAAAAACACAGCAAACATTTTGCACACTTATAATTTATATAGAGAAGGAGCGCAGAATGCTGATATTTTTAAAAAATTATACATAAAAAAACATTAAATCAATAAAAAAACATAACACACTACCATGTATTTGACACACACAGGCATATATACTCTTTTGTTTATTGTTATTATAGAAGTATAGTAGTTCGTACTGCATATTACGTATACACCATCGCCATTATCATCTCAATTCATTCCTGGGGTTGTCTGGAAGAGATCGCTTTTTAGCGATAAGACCGCCCTTTGTACATAGATATAATTTTAATCTTTAAGTTCATTTTTGTATTGGTGTATAATAAAGTGTTATCTATCTATAGACTTTGATAACAGAACTTTAATAATGTTCAAACTTTATATTAAATTAATTATTATGGTCGAATTGCGACCACGGGCGACCACTAGTGTATTTAATTATGTGAATATAAATCTATATGTATATTTATATATATAATAATATTCATTTATTAATATTATTATGTAAATATATTAATATGTAATACTTTTAATAATATTGTGCAACAAAACCCTGCCCTAGCTTTTGTGCCACATTTCTCTCTCCATCCCAAGGTTGTCTGGAAGAGATGGCTGTCAGCGATAAGACCGCCATTTGTACCTAATTCTAAGCTATTTTTGTGTATTGTTTCATTAATTTTATTGTACAATATTATATTCTATTCTAAAAATAGTGTCAGCTGCTAGGTTTTAAATTGCTTAGCTAAAATATTACTCATACTCCTATCGTACACAAAATACGTTGAGTCAGGTAACACAAGATATATAATCTTTGCGGTGATATAGGTTAACTTCTGTTCGCTTGAATAGTCTTGGAGGTAACCCAGATTCCATCAATGCAGTGTATAAAAGCGTAACCTGAGCTCTTATGTTTAGTATTGAAATGATTGCCCTGTGTTTTAAAACTGAAAACACGAGTGGATGAAAAGATATGTAAAAGATTTAAAAAATTTCTTTTGTCTATTAAAGTAAAATGTGCATACATTGTTACAAACCATATAAGATCTTAAGACGCTGTTTGAGCTTGGTTGTACAAACAAGTGATTAAGGAGTTCTGTGAAGGCAACATTATAATAAAAAACAAAAGTTTGTCGTCCATCTTCTCTATGATTAGCAATTGTGACATGACACCTTCATCCATTCATATCCTCAATTCATAGTTTATCTCCCCATTATTTTTAGGGGAACGGATAGTATATACGTTACGTTTGTCCAAGGCGGATGTATGAGTTTCATACATCGGTTATCTCGCGATACAAGTTTTATCACCTTGTTGTCCTTGAACATCAGCACTTGGCAATTGTATCAATATGAACAACTGGGTATTTGACACATATTAGAATAAATTCAAATATCTTGGTATCATCCTACTTTCAATAGTTCATTATACTCGTAGAAATATTTTAATTATAGTCTTATCTTAAAGAATGATTTCAGTTCTTTTTTTATTGCTGGAGTACAGCAAACAGGCTGACGGCCCAATTGTGATGGAAAGTGGTTACCATCGCCTATAAACATTTGCAACACTAAAGGTGCCACCAAGGTGCTGCAGGACTCGTAGACGGGGCTGGAACCTGGCCACTAATCCCGGAACACAACTCAAGGTTGTTATGGCGGCATGATCTAGACCAGGGGTAGCCATCCAGTTGGGCAAATTCCTTACCTGGCGAATCTTTCACATTGATTCGATATCTTTGAGATCGTCAGAGCAGTTGCGATTCAGGAGACCGTTACATACTACGGAGATTTACGCAAGATCGTTCTCTGTTCAAGCTGTGCATCTCTGGAATGCTCTGCTGGCAGATGTCCGATCTGCTAAATCTATCCATTCCTTTATTGTGTCTAATCTATATATATATATATATATTTTATATATAATTGAAATCCATGTATATAGTAGTGACTCGTCACGATATCTCAGGATTTATTTTAATTTTTTTATTGCAGGATTTCAGCAGATTGGCAGACGGCCCACTTGATGGAAAACGGTTACCATCGCTTATGGACATTTGCAACACCAAAGGTGCTACAAATGCGCTGCTGCTCTCTTAGGGGAGACTGGAACCTGGTCACTAATGCCGGAACAGAACTCAAGGTTGTTATGGCGACATACTTTAGACCAGGGGTGGTATCCATCCAGTCGGGCAAATGCCCTACCACTTGGCTGTGGGTTGTTTAGTCGCCTCTTACGACAGGCCGCCCGGCCGCAGGTAATTGTATTCTTTCACCGTTCCTGCACGGATAACTACCAATAGACTTGAAATTTGGCATTTACCTTCCTTTCGCCAAGTAGAGGTCAGCTAAGAACGGATATTACGGCACGCGAAGCGGGCGGTTATTCGCTAGTTATTAGTATATAGTTCAACTGCACGCCAACGCTATCTTTGCAATTAGATCTTGTCCAACCAAAAGTTGCCTGAAAGAAATTGCTTTAAGCAACAAGTCCGCCCATTGTATACCTGACAGAATTTAAGCTAATTGTGTATTTTTTCACTATAATATTAGTGTACAATAAAGAGTATTGTATTGTATAGTTTAAACAATAATCAATACGCTATTTGACTCGTTAAAAATGTGTGGCAGACGCCAGTCCTCTCATAGAAAATCAAAGAGGCTATGACGGTTTTGTGTGATGATAAAAAGCGCCTCTGTTGTATTGATTGTCAAATACCCAATTGGTCAGAGAATTGTCTAAGTGGTCCATGATTCCCGGCCCGGAATCGAACCCGCAACATTTGAACGAGTGTTCGAGATGTAGGTGGGTCAGCCAATATGCTACCACAGCTTAATTAAGTCATAGAATCATCAAACGTGGAATTCGCACAAGGTCTATATCATTAAGGTCTATTACCGTCATTGACCGACAAACAAAATTATGTCACACGAAATATTATCACTCTTCATCATCCTGACATAAAGTCCCGGTTGCGTTCGGAGCGTCTGCCCAGAAGCCCGAGGGCCGCTTTCCTACTTTTCTTCTCCACCCTCGCGCGGTCTTCGACATCCTTGTGAGTCCATTACCACTCAATATTTAAAGTAAAACAAAAAATTACTAACCGACAAATTATATTAGTCGACTAAGATGAATTTCTTAACGTCCATAACCATAGATATATATATTGAATCTATGTCCATAACATTAAAAATGTCTCAGTCACATCTTCCAACGACCGATTCAGGGTTAGCAACCCCGCTGCATTAGCTGAAGACGCCAAGCGGTGCAAATATGGAGCCTTAGGAAAAGGTTACATATTTATACCGTTTGAGGATGAAACATTGGGCCCGTGGGGTCCATCGCCAAAGAGTTTCTTAAAAGACATCTGTAAGAAACTCTTTGACACTACTCGTGGTAAGAAGACTGGCTCATACTTTGCCCAGAGTATCAGCATTATACAGTGTGGCAGTGCAGCCAGCCTTCTGGGCACGCTTCCCGTTACAGTTTTACAGTTATAACTTAATTGAATTTCTTATGGCTTTAAAATTTAATCTCTCTCATTTCTTTCACCTTCTCCAGTTTCAGTTTTCTGAAAGTCTAAGTGTCGAAAGCCTAAAAAATCGGTAATCGCCAGACAAACACACATATTGTATATCCCCAAATTAAGCAAGTTATGCTTGTGTTACGGGTAATATACAACGGACTGCTGTGGGGCCGATCCCACACACCCAGACCATAGTAAATAACGGAGAAAATGTGTTTCCGAAATTTAACATGCCAAGAATCGAACCCGGACCTTTGCGTTGCAGTGAGGTTGGCCGGTAAAGGCTTAGTCCGCTCAACCACAGAGACAGAGTTTAAGTGGTGCATGCCTTCCGGCCTACATTGGAACCCGCGCTCTTTGAGTTTCTAACGCGTACGCTACCATTACGCTACCAGGACTATACTGCTCGCGATATATAAAAACCTAATTAAGTTCTTATGTTATGTGAGATATGTTGCAGTATAATATTTTTTCTTTTCTTTTATTGTGTCTTCGTCTTACTGAGTATGCACTGTTTGCTACAACTCCATCAATTCTTCGAAAAGTAATTGTGTAACGTATTTCTGTATAAAATTTATTTAAAAAAGTTTGAGTTAATAAATTTTTAGCTAGACGTGTTGCTGGGGAGTTTCTTGCCGCTTCTTCTCCTGAACCGCAACTACACCTTGCGAAGCGGTGTACATAGACTAGGAAGTAAAATTAAATTTTAACTTATATATATGACCTTCAAAAAGTGTTCTCCAGTGGACCTTATTTTGAATAAAAACTTTTTTATTTGAATATGTAAGTAAAATGGAGCTATTTACCAGAATTTGACGCTCCACCGCGGGGGAAACTCTAGTATTTCGACAATTTTCTTCTTTGCATGATTTAACATAAAATTTGTTCATGTATTAGGTAACATTATGTCCAAACTACATACTAGTAATAGCACCTAATGACCTATTTTGACATAACTTTGCCGGTGCCTGCAAGGCTGGGGCATCTTATGATATCACCGGCGCCACACACACAACGGTGACATCATACAACGTCAGACGCCAGACGATTTAAGGATGAAACAACATCCCTGGATTATTTATAACAATACAAAGGGAAACTTATCATTAACTAATATTAAAAAATAATAATAGAACTCTCATTCCTGGGCCCGTGCCTCCGATTTTTATAGTTGAACGCATAATATACCCCACCATGCTTGTCCAAGATGGATTGGACTTGACACATCGCTTATCTCGATGTGTAGGTTTCATTACGATGTTTTCCTTCAACATAACAATATGTACATTAGGAAAATTGCCTAAGTGGTCCATGCTTTCTGGCCAAGATTCGAAACAGCGCTTTTTGAGTTTGGAACGCGTGCGCTAACTAGTCAGCTACCAAAGCTTATCCTATATTAGTTGTATTGCTTTCTACCTATAATCGCTTAAGGCTATAAGTTTAATATTGAGCCTAGGCCAGTCTTCAATGATTATATTCTTAATTTATTTAGTTTTTTGGCAATAGGTTCTTTTGTTTAGCCAACGACCATTACTGCCAATGTCAAGTGTGGAAAAGGCAGTTAACATGTCAATTTTTTTTATTACATTTTTTCATTAATTATCTTGTTCAGTTAAATAAAATACCACCACCTGGAAAGACATAAAAATAATAAATAAATTAAATATAATTTATAACATACACCCTTTAACACATAAATATAGGAGATCACAAAGTAATACTATACATGTTTATACATTTACAAATTATTTTAAGGAACATAGGATTATGAATATTTACAAGTAGGAATTTTATGTTTACGGGCTTCGGGAATGATTATATTTTAATTACTTTCAGCGCGGCGCGCAGGCCACTGACAGATGTCTTTCAGTGTAGCGTAGGAAGTCTTCAATGAAGCACCCTTGCTTAAATAATGCGTGTATTTCAATTTAATAAATAGTTGTTGCGCGTACAAAGGTTCGGTTTGCTCCGTAGTGAATTTTCTACGGTTGGCCGTAGACTATTGAGCGTTTGTCATAGGCAATTCTGATATTGCGTGTACACACCGACGCGAGCGTACTGTTTCATGCCCTACTGGACCGGTATGTACCATCCTTTGGTAAATCGTGCGGCGGCATTCAGTCTACATATACAAATTTTATTTTCTCTAAAATTAAAACAACAAACAACCTCTGTGTGGTCCATACAATACCCAGAAGCCTGGCTACATTCCCTCGCTGGATCACCATATTGATCCGAGGAAGGCACCAGTCCTCTGATCACCTTTACAGTCAATTAGGCTTTTGGTATCCTGGAGTTGTATTACTGTTAATAATTTTTGAGTCGTTTTCAAAAGAGTTTAAATTTAATTAACGTAGAAGATTATTTATTGAAATCCTTACTTACTAATGTAATAATAATGATAATATCTATTACAATAAAGTACATATAATCGAATACAATGCAAGAAAACTTAACTTATTCATATTATATTCTACTCATAGTAATGTAATTATTATCCTCTTTCTGAGTATGGTTTTGAAAAAATATTTCTCTATCTAACCAGTATCAAGTATCCATCTTTAAAATAATCTTCAATCAAAACCCCTAATCAAATATTAGGTCTTTGACTAACTCCAAAGAAATATTTTTACTAAAACACGCAATTCTTGTAATGGCAGATTATGTGGTAGAATTCATTTTGACGTGGTTTTTTATTTTATTGTATGAGTTCACCAGACAGGCAGATGGCGCACTTGCTGGAAAGCGGTTACCATCGCCTATGGACATTTGTAACATCAAAGGTGCTGCCAATGTGCTGCCGCTCTCTAAAAGGAGACCGGAACCTGGCCACTAATGCGAGAACACAACTCAAGGATGTTATGGCGTCATATTCTCGACCAAGGGTGGTAGCTATCCCGTCGGGCAAATACCATGTTTTTGCCTGTTAGGATAGGACGCCCGGCCGCAGGAACTTTGAATTCTTTCTTCGTTCCTGCACGGATAAGAAGATAATGTGGCTCTATCACACTGGAAACTACTACTATTACTACTAGATTATATCTCATTGGGCCTGCTCGATCGGTGTCATACCACGCTCTCACAGAATGTCGGCATACAATAGTTTGCTTTGGTACGAATCGGATTATAAACTCGCTCATGATCAATATAGTGCGTTACTACAAAAGAGATGTCCATAGGCGATGGTAACCGTTTTCCATCAGGTGGGTCGTACGTCTGTCTGCTGAACTCACGCAATAAAAAAAGAATAAATGGAGATTTTACTGTGGGGGTTGATTATGTTGTGTGGTGCCTCGATGGTGGTTACCCCATTGGATAGGGTGACGCATTAGTGACGAGAGCCCATGGCTCAATCGCCCGAGAGTACAAAATAAGACGACGAGTTGTTCTACTCTCGATGTATTTATATGCTTAATTGTTCCTAGTTTAACTTAGACTCTGTATAAGAGAAACCTTATATTTACGTGATGTGCTCACCAATATTCTAACCATTACTAAATATTATATGTACGTTTATGAGACTGGACATTTTTGATGATAGAGACAGATGTCCAATTTTATCGACAACTCTAACTCCGATATCTATTACCTGAAAAGCATCAAGTTCATGTATTTGCCATGGTCTTTAATTGTGCTAAATTATATATCGCGTGAAGCAACGTGCATCCGTGCAGGAACGGAGAAAGAATACAATTTCCTGCGGCCGGACGGCCTGTCGTAAGAGGCGACTAAACAACCCACAGCCAGGTGGTAGGGATTGGCCCGACTGGATGGCTACCACCCCTGGTCTAAAGTATGTCGCCATAACAACCTTGAGTTGTGTTCCGGCATTAGTGACCAGGTTCCAGTCTCCCTTCAGAGAGCAACAGCGCATTTGTAGCACCTTTGGTGTTGCAAATGTCCATAGGCGATGGTAACCGCTTTCCATCAGGTGGGCCGTTTGCGTGTCTGCTGAACTCCTGCGATAAAAAAAGGCACATTTAAATAATATTATGTAAAAATTGTGACATAACGTGGTCTACATATCGTCTATGAGGACCAAGTACCTACGCCGCGTTCCGAGTAACACATGAATCATTCATCACGTTTATAAAATTTTATTGAGGCTTTAGATATAATATCATCAGCCTATTGACCTCAACAAACCCTGAAAGCGTCACGTCACAAATCTGATAGGCTTGTGGGCCTTGTGAGCCCATCTTGTCTACAACGGTGGATTCGCGCT
Source organism: Dendrolimus houi (assembly GCA_039645545.1). NCBI lineage: Eukaryota > Metazoa > Arthropoda > Insecta > Lepidoptera > Lasiocampidae > Dendrolimus > Dendrolimus houi. Next base: position 3,867,722 of record CM077139.1, on the reverse strand, counting down.
TGCCTTAAGCTAATCGTGTTTCGGAAGATGAGATTGCTTTACCCACTTCCTCTTCCTAACCCGTCTATTCTATCCCATCCCTTATTCTAATCTCATATTCCATACCTTCTATCATATTCCTCCTATCTAAGCTCTCTATCACATAGGATAGGAATCCTATCCTACAGGTTGGCAACGCGTTGGTATCGCTACTGGTGTTGCAAATATCTATAAGCGACGGTAACCACTTTCCATGAGCTGGACCATTTGCCTGTTTGCCAGCTTTGCAATAATCGTGGTAGCGTAAGGACTAGCGCACGCGTCCTAAACTATAAAGGCGCGGGTTCGAATCCTGGCCGGAATGCATGCATCGCTTGGCAGTTTTCTGACCTAATGCACATATTGTTCTAATTACCATTTCCTTACAACGTTGTAGGAAAACATCGTGATTTAAACTGCACATCGAGGTAACCGATGTGTCATACCTGCCAAGCTGCCTTGGACGAGCTTGGCGGGTATACTGTCCATTCTCCAATAGTGGGACGCCCGAGCACATCAGTGGGAGGACGTTTAAAGGGTATTATTTACAACTTTGCAATAAAAGAAAGAAGAACACAAAAACAATTCTTGCATAAACATAATATCCATGTAACTTTGTTCACTATGAACAATAATTATTTAGTCTTGAAAATAAAACTGGCATATATATATGTATGTAATATCAATAGGTATATATATATATATATATATGTCTATTAAGTATTATTCTTACTTATATAATATTTTACATACTTATATGTTTATAAATGAATAAAATATATGTAAGTAATTGCATATCCTCTAATATTTATATATACCACCTTTGATCAATATATTCTGTTTTATTCCTGCCACGTGTTGTCTGGAAGAGATCGCTTCTTAGCGATAAGACCGCCCATTGTGCACATTTAAAATATTTTTAGGCTATAAGTTTTTCTGTGTTTTATATAATGGTGTATAATAAAGTGTTATCTATCTATAAAACTGAACAGTAAAACTCAACTCTCAAAATCAATATGGCTTCCCAGGAGTGTGTAGATTTACTATAGTTAAATAATTATGCTGCGACGTTCCTTACCACAATACTACGCGCGTAGCATTGGCATTGCACCTTGTACTTGGAAGGGATTAATTCAACTACATCGCAATGAACTCTCGTAGTGTATTCATAATAGACATTGAAATACAATAACTTTGTGTAGTTTTGCACTACAATCGCGTGGGAGTATTATAAGAAACTAAGTAGTCTCACGCGATTGTAGTGGCGGGTTATTGCCCGGTTTCCGAGATACTTTTAACTGTAGTTTATCTGTTAGTTAGCGCAATAACTTTTAAAATTGCTTTTCTGAACACTCCGTCGTACGATAGTTAAACTAGGTTCAACTTAACTGACCAATATTAGGCGTTTATCTATTCCATATCTTTTGTGTGACGTTTTTGTTTGATGTAAATAAATATTAGATATCCCTTCTTAAATAGATCCATCTAGTGGCGAGTTTTGGAACTAGTTGTAGGTTAACAGTTAACCTAAGTTTATCTATTACATAACTATATGGAATCAATTGTTATGGAACTCATAACTGGTAACCTCAGAAACCGGGCATAAGACGGCTAAATTCTGAATGTAGATAAACGTATACTCAGAATTTCTGTACTCGGCAAGATATCGAAAACAAACAAACACGAAAATCGTTACATAGTATAAAACAAAGTCGCTTTTCGTGTCTGTCTGTCCTCATATCTTGATGATATAAATTCACAGATATTAGTTACGTAAACTCTGTAGATATTATACAAACCGTAACAATCAAATTAAATTTTTAAATGACATAAAGTCTATTTCTTATTTTGAAGATCTACTTTAATTCGAACTAATGCAACAACAGATTGTCGTGTTTATTCATATTAAGTTAGAGTAAGTTTGTAGGCTTCTTTAAGAACGTTAAAGAAGCCTACAAACTACTCTAACTCAATATGAATAAATATAACATTTTGTTAGAACATTTTAAATAATTGAATATTTTGTTTAAAAACAACCCATTCCCTTGGTTTACTGTATGACATTTCTTCACAGAAAGTAATCCTTACAAGCTACGTTATAATTTGGCGTAATTTATACAGAGTATGTTTATTTTTTCATAATCAGTCAATTCGATTTCTGACAACTGTAATTGATTTTTCAAAAATCTAATGATACCATTTTTGTTTTCTTCAAAATCGGCCTCGCGACACCGTTGAGTGTTTTTCGCTATTTAGCATAGTTTAGCATATGGCCCTCAAGGCCCACTTGAAAAATTCACCAGTATATAATAAAACCTACTTAAGTTTTTATGTAAGCAAAAACAGCTACCGCCTAAGTATTAATAAAATGTACCTTACGTTAACGCGACTGAAGTAGCCAAAAAAAGCTAGTGTACTATGTTTGTAGCATTATACCCGTTACAAATTTCATCCAACATTTATACAAGAAAAGCAGTCATCCAATCTAAGTAAAATCCAACTGGGGAACTCGCAAAGGCGTTTTCTCACCCGTGAATTGCGATAGGACACGTAGCGCTGACGTCATCCGACCCTCGGGCCCGTATTCATTACGACCCACAAAACTCCTCGAGGATAACGTGATAGTCTCATAAAAAAAGTTATCAAAAACTATGCGAAATGGCAACAACAAATTGATGCCAATTAGTTTTTACTTACACTCCCACTTTACAAACATTGATACTCCCACACCCAGCCACACTTGTAATCATAATTACACACTCTCCCACACACACACGCACGCACGTAAGCAAGCACGCACACACATACACACACACCCATACCTCTTTATTTCTCTTTGATTGTAGTGCTCTTTGGTGGCGGTTATTATAGAAATAGTGCTTAATGGGCAGGCGAGGGCCAGGAATACCATCATACAGGGTTTACCTAGTTTGGGCTCCTGGCTTTCTCATTTTATACAGTTTCTCAAATTATAGTACTGTATTCATTTTGTTTTCTTTTTATTGGGAAGTAAATAAATAAAAAAAAATAAAAAAATGCCAAAGCTTGGACGCGTTAATTTACTGTTGAATTATAATGTTGGGTTCGTCTCAGTTTGGATTCCTGTGATTCCCAGCCAGGCGGTAGGGTATTTGCTCGTCTGGGTGACTGCCACCCCTGGTCTAGAGTATGCCGCCATAATTGTTAAATGGAATCAAAACGTCTATTAAACGCTTTAATTCCACAGCGAATATAGACGCTTAAAAAGAGCGACTGTCGGTCGACTTGTGATGGAGTCGGAATGAGGTGGACGGGGGAGAATGGGTGGGCTAAAGTTGGGAGTAACGGAGAGACTTGTAATCGGATAAGACTCGCGATTTTCAATGAAAACATTTCCTCAATTTAGCATGATTACTAGGATTTTGAGTAGGCCCATTTCCGGCAACGAGCGTTGAACGACTGATGACTGATAGAATTTAACTCGCGAACTCATAGATCTAAAGGTTCATATAACTGTCTTGGGACCCTAAAGAAAAAGTTCTGTTAAATTATTAAGACACCAAAATGAAATTCTTCGCTCCCACCAAAGGAAGACTAGCCGCCGCCGGAGAGCGTTTATCGACCTTCGGCCGCTCCTTCTGTGGGGTAAGCGCCTCACGCAGGACTGGAGAGGGACGTACCAGGTGCTATACATCCCCCCGGCAGTGGAACAGGCTCATGGGACCCCTACCTGTCAGGGCACGCGGAGTTGGTCTTGATGCTGCTTTCCAGTAGCCCTGGCATAGGCAAAGTAAACAACTGTTGAGCACTTAAGGAAGAATAAATGAAATTCGGGATGCGTGGTTAACCTTATTGTATTTGAACTTAAAAGTTACATGTAATGAAGCGAATGCCGATGTATTTTAAACGACGTTCACTTAATACAAATAAAATAAACGCCTGCAGAAATATTATAGCAATTCTATTGGCCCGTATCTCTTCACCAAACATGTCAGGCGCCAACAACAACACCGGGGGTTTTAATGGGCATCCCTTACTCGAGCGGCCATGGCTGCGATGTCATTACCACCACAACGCGGCTAATCCCACACTCTGTAATCGCGTTTCCCCCTCTGCGGTGAGCATTCCTCAAACATATTTGCTCTCGTCAAAGAATAGTTATTTATTATACTAGTGCGGTATGTTGGTTTATACAAACGAGTAGAAGAATGTAAGCCCGAGACGAAGTTGAGGTCTTACCATAGTCACGAATTTGTAAAAAGCAATAAACGCACGTGTATCATACAACGTTTTTCAACACATTTGCGAGAAAACGGTACAATAGGTGGTAATAAACAAACATAAGTATCAGTTGGAAAGTTGCAACAATTTTTGACGTTTCTAATATGAAAATGGTACGACGATGCGCGTGCTGAAAATTAGAACTACATCTTTCGTCTTATTTTATCTATAGTATTAAAGTGAGACAAGTGTATTGATCAAATGCGCTTCCAAGTAGTATTGAATATTCAGGTTATTTATTCTCGCAAGGTGAAATTCCTTGGTGAATTTTTTATATATTTTTTTTCATCTAAGTATCTATTTCACCACACGGTGTGCGGTAAATAGGTTCTTAAGCAAGAGTACAGTGTATACAAGCTTTGTAAATGCATTTTTGAGCAAGTGTGTTGAAAAGTATTATACAGACCTTACACAAAATAAAAGTATAGACGGAGTCTACGTGAACAAAAGCGTCAAATGGAGTGAATATTTTCAAAAACCTGTGTCCGTAAACTTATGGATTTTACACGTGGTTTGCGTCTGTGTGGTTAATAATACTGTGTCCAATGGAAATTAACCCTCCTTTATTCTTACTAATTCGACCATTTAATACTAATCTCTCGTAAAGAACTGCGGCGCGATCGTCTTCCTTCTGCCGGCTTCACTCTGAGAGCTCGGTGCTCGTTCTACCTATTTTGTTTGTCTAAGTAGGCGTCGACCAAAAAGCTGCCAGAAAATACACCGTAAAATTAATATATCTCTACAAAGTATCTATAATTTTACCACTCAATAAATTTTTGTGTAGTTCGGTAATAATGTTCGCATTCACTCGTAAAATTACAATTTTATCGATACTATTTGAGGGCGTAAGTGCTATTACCAAAGGGCACCTTTTGGCGTTTTACTGCCTATCTTACGTAGCTATCCAAAGAGTTCGTCTTAAATCCTCCAATATTTATGAGCATTCAATGGAAGGGACGAAACAATTAAGATTTTTAGTATTACTAGCTGACCCGTGCCTACTTCGCTGGGCGTCAATAAAAAATAAACATGCACCCACGCACACACGCACGCATATCAAGGTTTAATTAAACTTTGGAACCTTTAATTAATTCATAAACGCAGAAAGCATTCGCAGTGCCTTATACGAGGATGTACACAATTCTTGCGTGGAACGTTATTGCTGTTACATATTTGACAGGCGTTCCCGAGCCAACTTCACCGGGGTTCATTAAAAAATTTTAAAATATTAACAATCACAATCAAATATAGCCAATGTTACTTGAGAATAATGTAGCTTTCCACTGGTGAATGAAGTTTTAAAATCGGTTCAGTAGTACCAGAGATTACCCCGAACATCTAAACTCACTTTCACCTATTTATAATATTAGTATAGAATAAACAGACCATAGATTAATTAGATAGAAGATGGTTAGCAAAATAATTAATAGCAGATATTACACGAATAAACCGAATTGAAAAGCACAAAACTGAAAGTACATTGAAGGAATCAAGTTTATATGGATCAATTTGGTTGAATCATCCAATTTAAGAATAATTTATTCAGTTTAAAAATTTAAACACAAAAATGAACTGATAATAAATAAAGAGTTTAAAAACAATTCTTCTATGTTTTTCTTAATTTTGTAGCCTCGATTTTTGTATACACCTGTTGTTCTAAGCACTTTTAACATATATTTTCATAAACAGTTTTTAGGCATTGTAAATAGTTCCATTCATGATCCTGCATTGCAGTCCGCTGCGTAAAGCAGGACTGTGAATATTGTTGCAACCTGAATTGCCTCCTGTAACAACGAGCAGAATGCCTCGTGAGTTCCGCAAGTTTCGACCACTGCAGGTCTGTACAGCAGGATCGTGATGGGATTTAAAGATTATAAGAACTACAATTTAATGTACAAATCCAATTGTAGTTCTTAATGTTTATTCTATCTGTTTGATGTCAATAGAATAAAAATAAAAGTTTTGTTTATTTATTTATTTTTATCTATGACCAGACTAGTTATTTTCTTCTACGTTGACCGATTTTATCACATATTATAATAGGCGCGTTCTTCTTATAGCTTACAACGCTTAAAATGCTCCTTGAGCCGTTCCACATAGCGACCATGGTCGTTATGGTCGCCGCAGAAAGTCACTAATGATGTCATGATTTTCGCTCACAATGGCCCATGTCAAAACGTGAGTAGAATAATCCATTCCACTTGAGTTTATGATTGTTACGCCCGCAAACAAGTGGAACGGGAAAAATCGCGGTCGTGAGCGTAGTCGTTGTGAGCCTAATGTGGAACGTAGACATAGATGGAGTATTCAAAGTCATAGATAAAACTTATATATAAAAAACTCAAAGCACAGAGTGCATTAATATAATAGGCAAAGATAATAAAAGAACTAGATTGCGCACTCATGAATGAAAAAGTTCTATACAAAGTATATTATAATATGTTTGATGATAGCAGGACTCAAAGTTTTGACCTTGCTACTTTTTGCAGACAAACATTAAAAAAAAATTTCCTTGCAGAGAATGCGCCGGCCACGCCGGCATCGATGGTTGACGATTTCGGTGCTTTTCATAGCCTACTCGATCTTCCAAGCCGTGACTAGCGCCCCTTCAACACCAGCCCCCGATATTGCCGAGAACGACGTGAATACCGACAAGAACAAAGATGTTCCTAACAACAGTGAAGAATCCAAAAAAGGTATATATTAAATCAGTCGTGAATCAGTGCTTGACTCATCTGCGCTCCTTATAGTAAGTAGTAGAGTATTTGCCCACCTGGATGGCTACCACCCCTGGTCTAGGGTATGCCGCCATAACAACCTTGAGTTGTGTTCCGGCATTAGTAGCGTAAAGTTAGGGAAGCCTATGTCCCTAACAGTAGAGAACAAATAACCGAAGAAGAAGATTTTCGAAGAAACCAATATTTTTCACAATACTTTTAATCGTATCTTTCAGACAACGCACCGACTTTGACAACTATAGAAGAAAAGAGTAATGAAATGGATGAACCGCCCAAAGACGGTGACAAGAAGAACTTAAAAGTTCTGTCGAACGAAGAAGAAGAGAAAGAGCCAAAGGAGGGAAGCAAAAAAGAACTGAAAGATGCTGGCTTTGTGGAGGTAGGTTTAATTACTTTTTTTATTGCGATACTTACTGGCAGACAGTCCAACTAACAAAATGTGGTCACCGTCGCTTATAGACGTTTGCAACATCAGGGGCGAGGCCAACGCGTTGCCAGACTTAAGATGGGATTGGAGGATGGAATAGGAGAGATTGGAGAAAAAGAAACGAACGACGTGCAGTTTCAGGGTTATCTGGAAGGCAAGGCCAAACTTGCCTCCAAAAAGCTAGGCGTGCTAAACCGGTCCAAGTAGTACTTCACCCCGCGACAAAGACTTGCGCTCTAGAAAGCGCAGGTCAGGTCGCACATTTAGTACTGCTCACACCTATGGGCCGAAGCACCTCCTTATGAGTATGACCACCTCGACTGCATCCAACGTCGCGCCGTTCGTATAGTCGACGGTTCCTTACTGACAAATGGTGTAGAATCGCCTAGTCTACGGAGAGATTTTGCGTCTCTCTGCATATTCTACCGTTTGTACAATGGGAAGTGTTCCGAGGAACTGATCGATTTGGTGCTAACGTTGTATTTTCACCATCATACCGCTCGCGATCGGGGGGAAGTTCATCCTCATTTCCTTAAGCAACCAAACTTAACTACGCAACGGTTCTCCAGAACATTTATTCCGCGTACGACTTGAAGGGAACTTCCCGCCGCAGTTTTCCCCCATGACACGGGGTCATTTAAGGGTGTTATAAAATTTCTTCGATGCCGGCAAAACGTTGACAACGCCCCTCGTGTTGCAAACGTGCATAGGCGGCGGTGACCACTTTCCATCAGGTGGACCGCATGCTTGTTGGCCAGCTTTTGTAATAAAAAAAAATGGAATAGGAAAGGTGGAATAGAGGGATCCTATAGGAGGAAAGGGATAGAGGAGATGCAATAGAGGGACGAGGAAGCGGGCCGTCGGAACTTTTACTCGTCGCACGTAACACGATTAACTCAACGCTGACCGTTTCATACCAATATTCTTCGAGAGCGTGGTATCATACCAACCGAGCAGGCCCTAAGAGCTGTAATCAAGTAATGATTTCAGTATGGCTCTATCAGGTATAAATTTCGCGTTCTGCATTTAATAAGGACACATCATGTGTTGACTGGCACGAATACATGAATTTGCAATATTTATTATTCTAGATAATAAATATTGCAAATTCATTCATGGTCTAGCCATCGTTTCTCAACTTGGAGGTCGTGACCCTTGTGGGGTCGCAGTCTGTTAAAAAATAAGACGTATGTATTGTTACGAATTTGTGTGATGTGAATTTAAAATGCCGTTGGAATTATCAGTGAGTTTATTACAAGTACACACCCGTAATTCATTTCCTACAATCAAAACCGAATACAGAAAGTCCAAACCGTAAGGCAGAAAATCATAATATATAAAACGCGCAAAGTCCGTCAATATGAGATTCCCGTACCGAATCACACGTTACACTTAGTAACGCCTCGATAGCAGTCGAAACTCAACTAGCTCTGTCTCAGTCAGGCCGACCTTATATATTAGTAAAATAAACACGGCCCTCCAGCAACATGCACATTATTCCTTGGAATTCTCGAACTTGTAAGCTAAGAATGTGCAACGAAATTTGAACAATAGAAGAAGGGATTTGTAACCTCTTTTTGCGAGGAAATACAAAGGGATTAACGCGAACAAATGACTTGCATAATTACTGCATAAACCATAAAAGGATTATATAGAATTCTTCTTCTCGAAACTTCAACTATAACAGTATTATGCAAATCAAAAGTATATATTAAATATTATTATAATTTTATAGTGAAGGGGTCGCAAGACTTTTCGTTGGTAACGCCATAAAAATTGTTGAGAAACAAACATCTGGACTATTACTACTAACGACATCTGTAAAAAATATAGGCTTTTAATATCGAAGTGAGTAAAATATTTACTTACAAAGTCGTTGGGCGTTTTGGTTAAGTCGAAATGCGAGGTAAGAAGATTTTGGGAATTTTTATATTTAAAAAATTTCATCTGCAGACGCCGGAAATGAAGGAAATAATAGAGCAGGAAGCTATTGCTACAGTGCATCCACCAAGAGCGAACTGTACACCCCCAGCCATTGAACAAGTAAGTATAAAAATTATTATTATAGTCGGCGTGTGGGATGCGCCCCACTGGACTGGCACTAGAACCCCCGAAATAGTACTAGTGCCACCTAAATCGGGAACATCCACAATAGTATGTATTCCAGAGTTCTGCCTCCGGCCAAAATCCGTACCGCTGGCGGCCAGAAATTAATAGCGGATGACGTTATTAAGAACAATCTCTATTGTTCTTAATAACGTCATCCGCTATTACTTTATTATTTATTATTATTTATTTATTATTATTCACTTATATACCTTCGTTCGATACTCTCTAGTATCGAACGAAGGTATATAAGTGAATGTCTAATAGTCATTAAGAAAGGGATAAATTCGAATTGAAAAGTTTTTATTCAAAATAAGTTCCACTGGAGAACACTTTTTGAAGGTATAAGTCAAAATTTAAATCTACTTCTTATTAAATGTACGCCGCTTCGCAACGCGTTATCACTGTTTAAAGGAGAAGAAGCGGCAAGAAACTCCCCAGCAACACGTGTAGGCAAAAAAAAATTATTATAATTATTTACCTATCTAAAGCTCTTTTTTAAAACAAATGTTTACTAATTAGGGCTATAATTAGTACCGAATTAAAAATGCAATCTCTGTAAATGGAGCAGTTTTATTAAGGTAGCGATAGGCCTCAAAAAAATTTTGGCCGTCAGCGATAAGGATTGTGGCCGGAGACAGAACTCTGGAATACCTACTACTACCCACTAAAACCCCTCAGAGCTCGTTCCTCCGCCTTATGCCAGGGCCACTGTAAAAGCGAAAGCTCGACCCATTCCGCGTGCCTTGCCAGGCAAGGGTCTAAGGGCTATATCCACTGCCGGGTGGAGCATAGCCCCCGGCATGTTCTCTCAAGCTGTTATCATTAGTTGAACCCACCAAATCTTACGTTTTATCGCTATTCCGGACTATATTAAAAGCGTGTGTTAAAGAGAGGCCAAGAAGTGATTTATGGATTGAAATGCTGCTTCTCATTTCTGGACCTTTTACAAATTATATTATAACGCCTAATTCCCATGTGGTTCAACAACTTTTGTCAGTTTCGTCGCAAGCCGATATCCATCGTCTCTGTCCTACCACATGGGAATCAGGCGTGATAATATAATATATAAAAGGTTAATAAATGAGAAACAGTATTTCAATCTATAAATCACTTTAATGTATTCTATTTAATTCTTCCGATTTACACAGAAACTATCCTCCTCACACTTGACTATCACAGAATTACACTGAACTGTGTGCGCCACTCCCGCCAGGTTTGATACTATAAGATCGAAAAAAGAAAAGTTTGTAGAGGTAGTTAACCGGAAATATCACTCACATCAGTATTTTAGTAAACAGTTCTCATTATTTGATTTTATAAACTGAAGTGACAAGGAAACTGGTTAATTAAATTTAATTAATTAATTACATTTTAACAACAGTAAATTATAGACGAAATTACTAAGTGTTTAATTGACGTTTATCAATAGTTAAAGTTCTTATGTGTGAAAAATCGTACTCAGTTGATTACTTCAATTATAAGGAGCTGGGCAAGCATCTTAGGAGATGTGGCTTTTGGTGAAAAATATGCTTTGTTTTAGTTTCCGAAACCGCTGTTGGGCCAAAAGGCGCGGGTGCATGGAGGTCTCATCATTCACGTCCTGGTGGCAGTGTTCACGTTCATCGGTCTGGCAATCGTTTGTGACGAATATTTTGTATCGAGCCTCGATCGTATTTGCGAAGGTATATCCACTTTACTAAAGTTATATAACACGTCACACTTATACATACATATATACGTTGTTTTTTCCTAAGATCATTTTAGTATATCATTCACACGATTTATCCAATCAATTACACTGTTTAATGATATTAAAATGTCTTCGTTAACTCAAGGAAGTTTTTTATTGCACGAGTTCAGCAGACAGGCAGACGGCCCACCTGACGGAAAGCAGTTACCGTCGCCTATGTAACACCAAAGATCTACCTATGTGCTTCCGCTCTCTAAAGGAAGACTGGAACCTGACCACTAATACCGGAAAACAACTCAAGGTTGTTATAGCGGCATATCTAGACCGGGGATGGTAGCCATCCAGACGGGTAAATACCTTACCACCTGGTAAATTAAGCACCTAAATACATAATTTAACTAAAATTTAAGTCAAAAATATATTTCCTATAAAAATAAAGCATACATATCAAATATATACACAGATTATAAGTGTAGATATATCCAAATATAAAGCATACTAATAAATTATACAAGGCTGGAAAGCAGCGGACGCAATATAAATAAAAACATAATAGATGTGCAAACAAATACGCGTACTTGTGGCTCTACGAACTTCTTTTTCGAAAGTTAAGGTGACACACGGGCAAAAAAGGTCGTCAAGCCTTGAGTACGTACGTGCTCGCTCATCTATCACTCACTTTGGTAATTAAAAAGTAAAAACCATTTTAGCCCCGAAGATTGGGATTGGCAGCAGGTAATTAAACATGAAAAAAAGCACTATGTTTTTTCGTCTTCTTTCTGCCCACGCTTCGAATTATAATAATACAATAATAACAGCCCATAAACCTCCTACTGCTAAGCTCAGGCATCCCATTTATAGGGTAAAGAACAGTATACCCGCCACGTTTGTTTGCGATGGATTGACAGGTTTACACATCAGTTATCTCGACGTGCAGGTCAGTATGTTATTTTTTTAATTATAACAGTATGCGCATTAGGCTAGAAAATTTCCGACCAGGATTTGAAACCACGCTCTTTTAGTTTGGGATGCCAATGCGCTAACCCAGCTATACTCAACCCACGGCCCGTGGGCCGCATGTGGCCCGCCGAGCTTTTGTAAGTAGCCCGTCTGACATACTAATAGTTATATAATTACATTGATAACACCTCTGGTATTGCAAAAGTCCATACATGACAGTAACCTCTTTCCATTAGGTGGGTCGCAAGCCTTTTTATACTCTAAGAATAAAAATACGCCTAAATAAATGTATATTGTGGCCCGCAGCACCTTATCTAATACATCTATGGGCCCTTATAAGAAAAAGGTTGAGTATCGCTCCGCTAACCACTAAGCAGCCACAACTCTCTACGCTTCGAATTATACTTTACTATATAAATGTATATATGTTACGTTATTTCAGAGTTTAAAATGGCCCCTGACGTCGCCGGTGCGACTTTCATGGCAGCCGGCAGCTCCGCACCAGAACTGGCCACGGTCATCATCGGCGTATTTTGTGCCCAGGATGATATCGGTAAGACTTACTTTCCACTAACCGGCTAGTCGGAGGTAACGATAACTTTCAATCAGGCAGAGTTTGTCTTTTAAGCAGTAGTAAGACAAATGAATGGGTAGTAAGATATACTAATCGGTTGCGTGCTTCGACATCCTCACGATATCACTTCTACAACTACTGTCAGTAGATGGTAGTAATTTATAATATATCAAGATGACAGAATATCAAACTTAATTAAGTTTAATGTTGTATTTCACAAACAAATCAAGACACACAAAGAGCCTAAAAATTAATAACCTAGGCACAGAAAGGAAAAACAACACACATGGCACTAGTTATGTTAATATATATAGGTATAAGACATAAGGCACACACTGCACATGCACTTCCTCACAACAGATACACTATATATTAGTATAAGTTTAGTATTAAAATTAGAAAAAAAAATATATTACAAGTTATTCTTAAGGTACACTACAACATAAAAATCACTAAATTAATGTCACACACAATAACAAAAATAAACAATAAGCGTGTAGGAACTCTAAAAACTTTCATAGAAATTTAGTTGTAAAAAAGGGTACGGAACTCGAGTCCGAGTCCGTAGAGTTGTTAAAACTTAATTAAGTACGAGTTATACGAGTATATAGTAAGTTTTAATTTGTAAATGTATTTAAATAAAACTCAAATCAATTCATGAATATCACACATTCATGGAGCTTCATATTTATAATATTATATTATACCTAAATGTTGTTAGATCCACACACCCAATTCAATATGTATTATATTTCAACATATACTTATTAATATTACTATTGTTTTTTGTTTTTAAGGTTAAAATTCATATAAATTAATTTAATTATCTACTATCTAAATAATAATTTCACCATATAGAAAATATAGTATATTTAGGATAACACAAGACAAATCATAAAGTTACAATTTTATCGTCTTTATCATTGAAATTTATTAGATAATACATCTTTTATATCATACTAGCTGATGCCCGTGACTTCGTCGCGTGGTGCGGTTTTTTAACTATCCCACGGGAACTCTTTAATTTTTCGGGATCAAAAGTATCCTATATGTTGACCAGGGATATAAGCTACCACCATACGAAATTTCATTTAAATCGGTACAGTCGTTTCGGAGATTAGCCGGTACAAACAGACAAACAGAGAAACAAAAAATTTGAAAAAATCTAAATTAGTTCTATTTCATTTCTTATGTCCCCCTGACTCAGTTTTTAGCATTTTTTTTCATTGTACAGAAATTTGACCTCTACAAAATTATTATATGTATAAAAGATAGACAGATTTTTTATTATATCACTACCAACAACCACTAATGCACTATAAACTGTATAACAGGTATAAGTGGTGTGATCGGCTCTGCGGTGTTCAACATAATGTTCGTGATTAGCGTGTGCGCGTTGTGCGCTGGCACTGTGTCGCACCTCAACTGGTGGCCGCTCTGCCGCGACTGCTTCTTCTACGCTCTGTCGATCCTCGTCATGCTGTGCACCATCTTCAATGGATTTGTATCCTGGTTAGTTCATCTCCTTTTTAATGGTTTGGTTTGCGATTGAGCCAAAAAATGGAAGCCTTGTGAATCTGATCTGCCATGTCCGTCCGTCTATCTTTGATTGTCCTAGGCATTTTTCTCTGAAACTCTTCGCTGAATGTTATGTGAATGAAAATTATTATCTACTATACGTTATTACATAATTGTTGGAATCAACCTCTTTAGACAGTTTACTTTTTATTATTTGACGTACTTCTTTTGTTTTTTCTTCATTCTATATTTGCTCTTGTTTGTATACGTGTCGGGAGTTTTTGGCGGGAACTGAAAGGAGATGTTGTGCTGTGCAGTTTTATTTTCTAAAAATGTGTAAAATTTCTCTAAAATGAACAATAGTTGTAGGATATTAATAGTTTTTAAGTAGTAATTATGTGTTTTGTGAGAAATGTGAACTGTATAGTCAAATTTGGCCTTTTGAGTTGTCACAAGAACTCCGTCGAATGGCACCAGCTGATAACCTACAGTTCAGCTGTGCTACACATAGGCTTAAGAAAATGAAGAAACTACATTATAATCTAAGATCTGGCTTAAAGGCCTAGCTGCCAAGCCATAAACCTAAATAAATAATAATAAGTATACGTGTCGTTATTAAATAAATATTAATAGTATAAAGAAAGAAAGAAAATAATCTTTATTTAGAGTTATTTAAAATGGAATTTATACATAAACAGTTTAACAAAAGCCAAAGGTTAACTAACTCTAAACAAGCCATAACTCAGTATATGCTGAAACGAACGAAAAAGAACGAAAGAAAATTCTCGTGTTATAGTATTGTTACGAGTGCGGGACTCGAATTAAAATGTCGTTGGAATTACTATAAAATTTATTAGAACTATACAAACACGTATAACATAAGTACAAATATAACTGGACACAACCAATACAAACTGCACAGTTCAATAACACGCGCAAAGTCCGTCACTATATAGCTTATCAATGTACACGTCTTGCTCGTATCGTAATCGTCGCTTGACTGCCTGTCTTTCTGTTCGGGCATTCCTTTATACTCAGCTTACAATATGTCACGACCGGGTAAACAATGGTTTCCAAGAATCACACCTGGCCACTGCCTACCATAAAGGATTAGAATACACAATAGGCGGCTTTTCTAATTTTATTATTTAATAATAACAAAGTTATAGGAAGAAAAAATAATAATTTTGGTTGTGCTTCTCCTTAACATTGAACTTTGCATAAAACATTTGGTAAGTTCGTTGTCCTTTAAAAATGCCGCCAAACACAGACACGCCGACAAAGCAACCTCGCATCCGGCTTACCGATAGTCGGCGTTTTTTTTTATAAAGTTCAGCTGACAGTTCGTGACCTCAACGATTTGTAAACATTGTTAAATGCCGTTTAAAATTAAAGCCGAATTAAAATGCCGTTGGAATTATTATAGAGTTTATTAGAACTATATAAACACATATAACACAGGTAGAAATATAACCGAACACAACAAGTCCAAACGTAATGCAGAAGGTCGTAATTCAATAACACGCGCAAAGTCCGTCACTAAATGGATTACCGAATCTAGACAAGTCTTGCTTCGCTCGTGGTTATCTCTCGACTGCCTGCTCCCTCAATCGGGCCATTGCTTTATACTGCAGAAATTCAATATGTCCGCCCGGCAGCGTGGGCCGAATTTCCTAGAATCATAATCCGTACACCTGGCTAATTATGCCTGCAAGCGGCCATAAACGAGTACAATGGGCTGTTCTCCACAATAGCCAATAAATAAGTGAACAAAAGAAGACAATGATAAAAGGATTACAATTAGTTAAAATGCCGACGGGTAATAAAATGTGTTTTTATAGACATGCAGGTGGTTTTGTTTTCATTGGAACTTTAGTTGTAACAATATAATAAATTTATTAGGGGTGTTCGTATGTATATATGTCACCACTGTGAGGTTTTAATGTTCTATCTATGGTTGGTTTATATGATGTATACCTGTCGTTTCGGACTCCTATTATTTGAATGTCGGGTAGATGAAGATAAAATGAAATAAAGTTCTTAGTAAATTGAGAGCCGATTCGATCATCAGATAAAAGCTATCATTCGAATAAATTATATTCTGAGTGGATTCAAAAGTTGAAACAATTCAACTGTTTTATTCATGCACGAACTAACTCCGTTGGCTGAGCGAGCGAAAGTGAGTCTTGACCTCCGAAGCGAGAGCACGCCACTTTCTCTGTCCTGCGCAGTGTCTTGCCAGTTGTGAGCTTGTAGTGCGGTCAGGTCAGCTTCCACTCTGTCCTTCCAGCCAACTTTGGGACGACCAACCGGTCGCCGACCGACTGGTCACCCCAAGTATGCTTTCTTCACTCCCCGATCCTCCTTTATTCGTTCTACATGACCAAACCAGCGGAGACGGTGAGATTTTATCCCCCCAATTATGTTGGGCTCGACAATGAGGTCTTCTATTTGGGAGCTGGTTCGGACCCTCCAGCTGCCATCTCCTCTTATTGTTGGGCCCAAGATTTTCCTAAAAACCTTCCTCTCTGTGACCAATAGTTGGTTCTCCTCCTTAAGTGTCAGTGTCCAGGCCTCACAGCCGTACATCAAAATTGGTCTAATGACAGTTTTGTAGATGGGAATTTTTGTTTTCCTGCTTAGAAGCCTGGCCACTAACACCTTATATAAGGCAGCACTGCATCTGATTCATGCACTGACATTTATAATTTTATCATGTTATATTTTATAACATGATAAAATTATGTATAACTTATGTATTTTAAAATATCTTATTGTATATGTGTATATATATGACTATGTATATATGTATGCATTTGTATATATATTTCTTAAATTAGTTTGAGTATTTATGAATCTTTTGCCTTTGACGTGCACCATCTACATCGCCTGATTTAAATTTCTTTGATTTAGGTTGCCTGGAAGAGATCGCTTCGAGCGATAAGGCCGCCTATTGCAATGCCTAAAAATATTGTAACTATGGTCTATTTTATAATTGTATATTTTGGTGTACAATAAAGTGTTATCTCTCTCTGTCTCTATTTTATTATATCAATAACTTTTATCTGGTGATTCAAAAATCGGCCCTTAATGTCCTTTAATTATAACGATATTACACGCTACTGACTCAAAATTTAATACTAAACCGACTCTGGTAGTTGATGAGAGACGACTGACGAGTGACGACAGTGCCGCGAATTTTCGCATATTACACCTGTTGTTGTTGAATTTAATTAAAAAATGTTTATGATGCCTTTTAGGTACTTTATTTTGGTAGCAATGTATTTATTATATATTTGATGAGTGGATTTTAGGCCTGAAGCACTCTTCATGCTAATAATGTACGGCGTGTACTGTGTGGCTCTTCGCTTCAATACACAGCTCGAACGTTGGGCCACGAGCCAGAAGCTGCCCTTCAAACTGCCTACAAGGGAAGAGCAAGCCGCTCTTGTCACTTACAGGTAACTACCAACCATTTATATACAATAATTATTGAAGGCTGGAGCTTACCTCGTTCAAAGGATTAGTGTATGTATTCAGCGCGGTAATGCTACCAGCCTCCTAGGCACACTGCCCAGAGACAGCAATCTGGTCGGACAGGACCCATTGTAGTTTACAGTGTTTTCTTTCTTTTTAGTGTATATATTTGTTAGGGATTCATCTATATTGTAGTACAGTTTATTTGTAATTTATTACAATTAAATATATTTGTAATATAACATATATATTTAATTTCAGAAAGATGTATATTACAAATTGAATAGAATAGAATATACTTTATTGCATAATATTAAAGAAAGAATTTAAGTACAGAAAACAATACGCGGTCTAATCACTAAAAGCAATTTCTTCCAGACAACCTTAAGATGGATTAAAAAAGTTTGTGAAACATGTTGGTTTTACAATACCGATAACTAAGATATAGAAAGAAATAAAACAGAGTATATATTTTTAAATGGGAAGTCAAATGAACATAAAAATAAGACAAAAATACATTGTATACATGTATATATATATGTATGTATGTATGTACATGTATATATTTTTTTATATTTATATATAGATTTTTCTTGCCGCGCGTTAAAACGCGTCGTTAGCTCACGAATTTACCCGCGTACATCGTTATTAAAATTTCACAGGACCAGAGAGGAAGAACTTAACGCCTAATATGATTCAATAGCCTTTGAGCTAACCTACATTCAGATTTTTGGAGCTAGGATTTTCCGTTGGAACATTCTCGAACGATCCTAGGGCCTCTTAGGCATTCTAAGATATCTTTTGTCCTTTTTTAAAAGCGTCTCGTTTATACAAACCAATGACCGTTGGATTGTCATATCGTCATTGTACGCTGGTCGAATGCATAAGGACCGTCCGCCCGTTTTTGTTATAATTGTATACATTTACATACATATTGGAGAGATAAGGATTAATTACTTGGCTTTAGAGTGCGAGGTAATCCTTCAATTAAAAATTATAAATAAATTGAATAGACTTAGAATATTGTTTTTTGCCCACATATCACGAAATAAATATAAATTAATCATACAATCGTTTAGAATTTGGTAGTTTTAAGTTTCATTGAAGTGATTACATAACACGTGTTTAAATAAACAGGTGTTATATAATCACTTAGGTTTTACATTTCTTAGGTTATTCACTGATGTATGTGTGGTATGTACCTTTTAATGAATATATTGTTACGAATTTGCGGGACTCGAATTAAAATGCCGTTAGAATTATTATAGAGTTTGTTAGAACTATACAAACACGTATAACACAGGTACACATATAACCGAACGCAACAAATCCAAACGAAATGCAGAAGGTCGTAATTCAATAAAACGCGCAAAGTCCGTCAATATTAGATTCCCGAATGTACACACGTCACGCCTAGATCGTAGTTGTAGCTCAACTGACCCCCTCTCTCAATCAGGCCATGGTTTTATACTTTACAAATGTAAAAATGCCCGCCCGGCAACGTCGACATAATTTCCTAGAATTAGCTTGTACTTATAATCCGCAACACGTGGCTAATGATCCTCCTGAGCGGCCGTAAACGAGTACAATAGGACTATAAACTGTTTGCCACAAATACTAGAGACGTATGCCAATAAATGAGTGAACAAAAGAAGACAATTCAAAAAGGATTACAATAAAATGTGCTTTTACTAATCTGTACGTGGAATTTGTCTTTGTCGGAGCCTAAGTTGTAACAATATGATTTCAATATTAGGGGCCGTCCACAAATTACGTAACACGAATTTCACGATTTTTAACGTCCTGGTCACGGTTTACCACATTCGCGAGTCCCTCCCTCCCTAGTATGACATCACATAGTTTGTGATTTTACATCAAGAAATTATTAAATTAAAACAGCACTTCCGTAATTAGTTTTATATTCATTTAAATTATTTTTTAATAATTTAATCACTATGGTTATACAGATAGAGTTGGAAATATTTTGAAGATATTCGTTAACAGTTCAAATTTCGTGTTTTAAAGCTTAAGCCTAGACTTTGACATGTGAAGTCACAAAATTTAGGACTCCCTTCCACCAAGTCACACAATGTCACACTTCGTCGAACATATAATAGGTTGGGGAAAAAGTCTTTTCGCATATAGTATGTATGAACTTGTAATAAGATCTCTTTGGCTATACCATTTGTATCTGGCTGGTTTTGGTATCATTAAAAAGTTTTAATTTTAAAGAAGACAATTCCAAATTCAAATTAGGAAAATGTGTGATTTTCATTTGTTTTTCTTATTGTTAAAATGAGTGAATCTAATGAATAAATTCGATACATTTTAAAATTTTACTACAAAAAAGGTAAAAATGCAACACAAGCCGTGAAAAAAAAATTGTGA
Organism: Dendrolimus houi; assembly: GCA_039645545.1. Classification (NCBI taxonomy): domain Eukaryota; kingdom Metazoa; phylum Arthropoda; class Insecta; order Lepidoptera; family Lasiocampidae; genus Dendrolimus; species Dendrolimus houi. Next base: position 3,847,563 of record CM077139.1, on the reverse strand, counting down.
TGTTTATGGACCTAATTAATGCAGTATCTGCGAGAGTAGCGCAAATTTGGTTTAAGCGTTTTCAATCCGGAAATTTTGATATCAAAGATGCACGTCGCTCTGGTCGCCCTGTTATGAACAAAATTGATGCCATTTTTGAAAAAGTGGAGCAAGATCGGCATATTAGTAGTTACGATGTAGCTGGAGAACTGGGAATTGACCACAAAACGGTTTTGGCGCATTTGAAAAAAGCTGGGTACACAAAAAAGCTCGATATTTGGGTGCCTCATGAGCTCACTGAAAGAAACCTAATGAACCGTTTATTCATTTGTGATTCTTTACTACGACGTAATGAAACCGAACCATTTTTGAAGAAGCTGATAGCTGGTGACGAAAAGTGGATCACGTACGACAAGAACGTGCGAAAAAGATCGTGGTCAAAGACCGGTCAGGTTTCACAGACTGTGGCGAAACCCAGGTTAACTCGCAACAAGGTAATGCTGTGTGTATGGTGGGATTGGAAGGGCATTATTCATTATGAGCTGTTACCGCCAGGCAGGACCATCGATTCTGAATTGTACTGCGAACAACTGATGAGATTAAAGCAAAAAGTGCAGAGAAAGCGGCCGGAATTAATCAACAGAAGGGGTGTGGTTTTTCACCACGATAACGCTAGACCTCACACATCTTTAGCCACTCAGCAAAAATTACGAGAGTTTGGTTGGGAGGTGTTATTGCATCCGCCGTATAGTCCTGACCTTGCACCTTCAGATTTTCACCTGTTTCGGTCTCTGTAGAATTCCTTAGGCAGTGTCAGGTTAACATCACGAGAGGACTGCCAAAACCACTTGTCGCAATTTTTTGATCAGAAGCCCCAAAACTTTTATAGCAATGGGATCCCGTCCCTACCTACAAGATGGCAAAAAGTTATCCAACAAAATGGCACCTACATACTTTAGTCAAATGTAAATAAACTTTATAAAAAAACCTTTAGAATTTTTATATAAAATGCGAAGAAACTTTTTCCCCAACCTAATATTTAATACATATTTTAGAGATGGCCCCTTATACAGTATATGGATATGAATATAAGAAAAAGAACACCGATTTACTCAAGAATTACAAATATACTAACCTAATTCAAACGGTCTTAAAATAAATTATATTCTAAAACTCTGTGCCCGCGACGTCGTCCGCGTGGAAATTGTTTGCAAAATCCCCCGATTTTGAAACAACTTTTGTAAAATTGTAGTCTATTGTTGGGACAATAGACTACAATTTTACACGTTTCTTAAAAATAAATATACTTACTCATTTTCAATTTGCATGTATTTATTGTCATAATTTAATTATCATTTTTAGGTGTGAAGTTAATTGCCAAGACTTTTTTGGAATTTGTTTTTAAACAGTAGGAATGCAGCCCAGGCAACTGCACCTGCGGCAGCTGGAGATGGCGAATACACCCAAATGGACGGACAAACCAAGGAGACGCCTCTAGGCAGTTCGCGTAAGTTTCACTTTTTTATTAAATTCAAATTCAAAATCAAAGTTTTTATTCAAAATAAGATCCACTGGAGAACACTTTTTGAAGGTCATATATATAAGTTAAAATTTAATTTTCTTAGGATTTTAAGGAGGAATTTTAATTATGATTCCTTAGTCATTTGGTCAAAACGGAGCCATGTCTGTCCGTCTGTCAGTATAAGGCAGTCATTTTATTTAGAAACTACTGGGGTCTCTATAAATGAAATATATATAGTAGGAGGGTGTAATCTATTCAGGGATACAAAGTTGTCTCAACGTGGTAGAGCTTTTTGTCCGTGCAGGAACGGAGAAAGAATACAATTTCCTGCGGCCGGGATGCCTTGTCGTAAGATGCGACAAAATAACCCACAGCTAGATGGTAGGATATTTGCCCGTCTGGATGGCTACCACCCCTGGTCTAGGGCATGCCGGCATAACAGCCTTGAGTTGTTTTCCGGCATTAGTGGTCAGGTTCTAGTTTCCCTTTATAGAGCGGCAGCACATTGGTAGCGCCTTTGTTGTTACAAATGTCCGTAGGTGATGGTAGCTGCTTTCCATCAGGTGGGCCGTTTGCCTGTCTGCTGAACTCATGCAATAATTTTTATAAAAATACAAAAATGCTGGAATCATTATCTTGATAACAGCTCTTAGGGCAGGCTTGGTTGGTGTGATACCACGCTCTCACATCATATCGGCAACAAAAAGACAGCCTGCAGCTAATCGTGTTTCGTACCATGAGTGAGTTCCGATGGCCCACTTTTGTCTCTTCATCCCATCGCTCTATCCCATTCCTTCTGCCTGATCCCACTATATCATCCCATTTATCCTATCCCTCCTATGCCATCCTATCCCCTCCTATTCCATCCGAGCCCCTCTATCCAATTCCTACTGTCTGATCCCACTATCTCATCCTATTTATTCTATCCCTCCTGTGCCATCCTATCCTCTCAGTTAAGTGGGCCGTCTGCCTGTTTACTAGTTTCGCAATTTAAAAAATATGTAGTAAAACTGAGAAAAACAAGATAGAAATGGGGTACTTGTCATATATTTAAATACCAAAGGTGATAGTTATATGCTGCCAGCCTCTGGGGTGGGGTGAAATCTGGCTACTGATGCTGGAACACAACTCGAAGTTGTTATGGCGGCATACTCTCAGACCAAGGGTGATGGACATCCAGGCGGGCCAATAGCCTACCTCCTGAGGATTTTGTCGCCTCTTACTACAGGCCGCCCGGTCTCAGAAATACCTAAGGTATTTTTTCTTCAGCACAGATAGCAAGTAAACTTATAATACTAAGGCCTCTGTGGTTGAATGGGCTTAGCCGTTGCCGGCCTACTTCACTACAGTGCAGTCTCTGGGTTCGATTCCTGCCATGGTTACCTTCGTAAACGAGTTTTCCTTTGTTTGTTACGGTCTGGGTGTTTGAGATAAGACCCCGAATGGTTCGTTCCATATTATCCATAACACAAATATGACTTAGCGATATACAACAATGAGTGTGTTTTAGCTGCCTATTTAATAAATAAGTCTATTATTAAAAACAATGATATTGTTTCACTTTCAGCTTCGTGATAAGTTTAAAGAAATAAATATTTTAACAGGCGCTTCACAGTATATACTTAAAACTATTAAGAAAATTATCTCGAATTGTCCTAGATTAGGTGATATATATTGTTAAACTACTAGGAACAAAAACTAAATTAGAAACTCCCACATGTAGGCTCCATAAAGTTCACAATAGTTTCGTGGGGCAAAGTACAATGCTCTTCAACAAAATCCCAGAGAACATTCAAGAGTTCAATCAACCCTTCAATAAACAAAATTAAAAAATCAGTAAAGCAACGTTTGTGCGAGAAGGCTTATTATACGACGAAAGTGTTTTAGATGACCGCACCGAATGTGTATAATGCTCTTTTAATAATCATCATTTTATTAATACGTAAAGCAAAAACTTTGTACCCCTTTTTACGAAAATTGCGCGGACGGAGGAGTATGAAATTTCGCACACGTATAGCTTATAGAGGAGTGCAGAACGCTGTTATTTTTTTTTAAATTATGCATAATAATACATTAAATCAATAAAAAAAACATTACATACACTACCATGTATTTGACACACACACGCATATATACTTTTTTGTTTATTGTTAAAGTCAAATTAACAGTGTAGCCTTGGCGAAATCTGTGATTATAGAAGTATAATCTTTGAGAGCAGCACCTTAATAATGTTCAAACTTGTAATTTAAATTAATTTGGTCGAATTTCGACCACTGGACGACCACTAGTATAAATTAATTTGTTAAGCCTTGTATTAGTATAAACTATAATAAAAAAGACGTATAATAATAATTATGAAGTAAAGAAAATTGAGGGAGTTTTGTTACGCCGCTTCTTCTCCTTTAACAGTAACTAAAATTACTTTGGAAACGGTGGTAGACTCATGACTTTCAATAAGTAATCTGTATGATTCCATTTTGATATAATCTGCCTGTGTGCTGATCTCATTCAATAAAAATAAAATAAAAAATAAATATGTAGCAGCGAAGGTAGAGATTAAGTGATACTTCAGATGGCAGAGAGTAGTATTCACTGTCGAGTGCTGATGTGAAATGATTTATTTTGGAAACGGTAACCTTAAGTACAAATATTAACAAGTCGTACAGCTAGTACAATATATAGTATAGTGTGTGAGCGGGAAGGATGATGTGCGAGCGAGATAGAGCCACTATTAATATGTGCGCTCCCGCATTACGCTACCCAGTGTCCAGTAGTGCGTTGTCCGCTGTGATGACAAGATGTATGCAGCTCCCATAAATACATTCATTTCCATTTTCAGCTTATAATCCGGAAGGTGCCTACGACAATGCCGCTTACAATGCGGATCCTACTCCCGTTTGGGATCCCAACCAGGAATGGGACCCCAACCGCGTCTGGACTGATAACTCGGTAAACTCTTCATTTTATCTATACTTATAAAATACAAGAATCATCTACCACATTTCAATAGTTCGGAGTGACCGCGCTAAAAATGGTGGAGCAGACTGTAATTGTAAAGAACACTCCATGAACTGGAGATGATAATGATTTGGAAGGAACTTTAAGAAGGGATACGATTTCTTAGAGGCCGGCAACGCGTTGGTAACGCCCCTGGTGTTACAAACGTCTATAGGTGACGGTAACCACCTTCCATCAAGTAGGCCGTCTGCCTGATTGCCTGCACCAGGGAATAAAAAAAATCACGTTTGCAACCTGACAACCTCTCTTCTTATAAATTTTAAAATATTACAATGATATATTTTCTTCAGTCTTCGAGACTAATACACATGTCCGTGCAAGAACGGAGAAAGAATGCAAATTCCTGCGGCCAGACGGCCTGTCGTAAGAGGCGACAAAATAACCCACAGCCAGGTGGTAGGACATTTGCCAATCTGAATAGCTACCACCTCTGGTCTAGAGCATGCCGCCATAACAACCTTGAGTTATGTTCCCGCATTGCAAAGTATGCACCCCTTGGGCAGGTTTCTGACCAAATGTGCATATTGTTACAACTATCAAATGCTGACTATAAAGGTAAACATTGTGATGAAACCTGCACGTCAAAATGACCAATGTGTCAATGTTAGAAGCCTGATATTTTTCGTGAAGATACACGGGCCAACAGAATTACAATAATATTTCTGCAGGCGTTCATTATAATTTGTATTAAGTGTATTCACTCCATTACGTGTGATTTTCTAAACCAATATACAGCAAGATAATTTCATTTATTCTTCCCTAGGTTCTCACTAGTCAAACTTACCAATCCAGCAGTGAGACGTTATGAGCTGTTATTATTATTGATGTATGGGGAGTTATGTGCCGCTTCTTCTGCCACACGTTGTGAAGAGGTGTACATAGAATAAAAAGAAGACTTATTTTTTTTAATACCTGCACTTTAGTACAATAACTTTATAACCTAATACAATAAAAGAAAATTTAAGTTATTTATATTGTATTCTACCCATAGTCCCTCAAGACTATAAGTAGAATACTTAGCCTAGATCACCGTCTTCTAAGGGTCAGGTGTCCAGAAGGTTGGCTACGTTTCCTCGCTGGGTCGCCATACTGATCCGTTGTCCGAAGTAGGCATCAGCCTTCTGATTACCTGAAGAGTCGTTTTAATAAATATTGGTAAAGGCTCATGGCCTCAGGACCCCACGGTCCAAGCGTTTCAACAGCAAACGACACAAACGTATAACTCTCACTGAAAGTTGCATATTTGCGCTGTTTGAGTGATTCAGCTGTTTCCGACGCCGAACAGACTGATCTAAACGATTTAGTAAATGGGATGCGGCCAACAAGCCCACACAGGTTTACGAGTTTAAATTTTTTTCCAGCGTGACTTAGTTTGAATGAAAAGTTTTGTATTTGAGTCTTGAATAATTAAAGGTCGAACAGCCAGAAAAGATTAATCCGTGGGGACATTTATGTTGCTATGATGGATTTAAGTGATTTCTAGTAGTTTTGACAATAGTTAGAAAGAAAATTTGTTTATTCGGGACAAATTGCAGCGGATACAGTATAATTCCTAACATATTGTTACAACCTAAGCGCCGACAAAGACAAATTCTACGCACAGATTTGTAGAATCACATTTATTACCCGTCGGCATTTGAACTAATAACATTGAAACTATTGTAATTCTTTTATGATCGTCTTCTTTTGTTTACATATTTCTTGGCATATGTTTCTAGAAAACAGTCTATTGTTGTGTTGTAATCATTAGCCAGGTGTTACGGATTTTACAGTACAAGCTGGTTCTAGGAAATTCGGTCCACGTGGCCGAGCGGGCTCATTGCACTTGTGCAGGATAAAACGATGGCCTGATTGAGGGAGGAAGGCACTCGAGCGAGAACCACGATCGAAGCAAAACGTGTGTACAACAATCGGGAATCTAATAGTGACGGACTTGGCGCGTTTTATTGAATTACGACCTTCTGCATTACGTTTGTACTTGTTGTGTTCGGTTATATTTGTACCTATCCTATATTGTTTGTATATTTCTAATAAACTGTATAATAATTCCAATGGCATTTTAATTCGAGTCCCGTAACTCGTAACAATATTAAAAACCAAATTATAATATGGTCTGAAAAGGGGCATCAGTCTAAACATAATGCCGCTCAGTCAAAACCAGCGTTGATCTTCCGCTGAGTCCTTAAGGTATCGTCACGGTAGACATTACATCATAGCAAAGCATAAAACTAGAACCTGAAACTAAACCTATATATATATATATATATATATATATATATATATATAGACACATAATTTCAAACAGAACCAATCCTCTGGTTGGGGTGATCAGCAGCCAGTCCAGCAGCAGCAGCAAAAACCGGAGCAGAATCAGACACAGGCACCAAACGAGCAGACCCAGAAAGGACAGCAACAACAACAACCACAGGTAATATTATATTTGATAAATTAATTTATCGTGGTAGTCTTCCTCCTCTTGGCCATTAGAGGCAACGAGGAGGTCGTGGCTTTGAGGGAAACCTCAGCGGTGTTCTAGTCTGTGGCGTCTGGTGGCTTTCGCGGGTTTTGCGTTGATCTCGTCTGTGGCTTAGCTGGCTATGTGGCTATTCATCGGCGTTCGGAGTTTTTGGCGGGAATTGAAATGAGATGTAGTGCTGTGCAGTTTTATTTTCTAAAAATGTGTAAAATTACTCTAAAATGAACAGTAGTTGTAGGATATTGATAGTTTTTGAGTAGTAATTATGTGTTTTTGTGACAAATGAACTGTATAGTCAAATGTGGCCTTTTGAGTTGTCACAAGAACTCCGTTGAATGGCTTCAGTTGATAACCTACAGTTCAGCTGAGCTACACACAGGCTTAAGCAAATGAAGAAACTATATTGTAATCTAAGATCTGGCTTAAAGACCTAGCTGCCAAGCCATAAACTTGAATAAATAAATTCATCGGCGTGCGAAGGTCATCTCGGGTAAGCGGCTTTGTGGTCTTTGCGACCTCCTAATATCTCCCTAGTGAGGCCAGCGTACGAGATCGCGGGGGGTCGTCAGCCAGGGGCCCAATTCTGTAATTTCAATACCTTGGCGTTGCGAAAATATTCAGAGTACGTTTCCATTGCGATAGTGTGAAAAATTCGTATCCTACTAAATCCATATTATCTTCTCGATATCGTCGCTGCAGAATAATAGTAGAAAAATTGGTATTACCATTAGCAGAAATGGCATTAGCCGAAATTAATATTGAAAATCTACTAAAAATTTTAAACATTTATTTCGCGAGCTTGTGCTTGTAAATGATGAGCTAATGATGTGGACTACTTCGTTTCAGCCAGCTGCTCCGCCAGCATATTACAAGGCAAAGGAATACAACCCTGAGACAGCGATTGATCCACTCGTCAAACCCATCGGAGCAAGTATGTTGTTAAATACTTAATAAAAAACATTCAGTCAAGTTAGTATGCCGTATTTCTTAAACTTGTTTACTAATTTATATATTAATGATAAATAACATCTGGGCAGTCTTTATCCGGGGGTGTCGCGCCCCCTAGAGCGCAAGCCCTTGCGCATGTTATGTAAGTGTCATCACTCTTACATACCATGCGTAATTTGCTAGTTTGGAAAATTACTAAACATCATCTCAACTCAATCACTGAAAGCGTAATGAATCGCTTATTGACTTTTACTAAAAAAATTAACTGGAACCTCTTGCAGTAAAAAATAAATAAAATATGGCTAAGATGGCCCTAGATAACACACGAAGACATGAATTTAAATTACTATGTGAAATCCCAATCTAGAGGTTTAAAGAGAAAGAAAAAAATTATTTGAAGAAATAGCGACATACTTACATTGCTGAAAACATATTTTGAGAATTCGTACGCCGCATTTTCAGCAAACAAGGTTTGCACTCCGCTTATTGCTGTGCCGACATAATATCCGACACAACGCTGATTTTCAATGGAAGCCTTCCTTTTGGCGTAATACTAAAACGACCCGATTATTTTATTGGTCTGATAATTTTTTGTCAAATATGATATATATTGTTTCTATAGTATATAAAGTGTATTATTATTTATTTTATTGTCTTCACCGCCACTGTTGTCTTAATATTTTCCTGAGTTTAGGGGGTTGCTTGGAAGAGATCATTTTAAGCGATAAGGAACTGTACCTAGTTTTAAGAATGTAGTTATTTATTTTTGGTGAACAATAATCTTTAATTCATTCAATCATTCACTAGAAAGTACAACTTTTGGTATACAGCTAATAGTTATTGGTAGATTAACTACTAAAACAGTAATTTTCAATACATTAAAAAAATATAAAAAAAACGTCTACCTTACTTACTACCCTCTCCTACTAACTAATTAAGAACTGTCGTAGAATATGGCAAGAATTATAATAATGCATAGTTTCAATAAGATTTTCTTTGTTATTAGACAAAGTGCAGCTGGCTTGTTGGTACGTGGCGTATCCCATCCACTGGTCGTGTCGGCACACGATGCCCGACTGCCGAGGCCGTTTGTACCCTATCACCTTCATCATCTCTATGCTCTGGATCTCTTTTTACTCCTACTTCATGGTCTGGATGATTACTATTATCGGTGAGTCATTCGTCATACACGTGGAAGAATTATTTTTCCATGATCATACTTTTAGTGTTTTCTTAACGTGGATGTATGACAGTTCGGTTTTTTTTTAATTGCCGGAATACAGCTGACATGCTAATAGCCTACTTGATGGAAGGTGGTTATTACTGTCGCCTCCGTAGGCCACATACCGTTTATCCATGCAAGAACGGATGAAGAATACAATTTCCTGCAGCCGGGAGGCCTGCCGTAAGAGGCGACAAAACAACCCACAGCCAGGTGGTAGAGTATTTGCCCGTCGAGATGGCTACTACCCTAAACTCTAGAGTATGCACCATAACAACCTTGAGTTGTGTTCCGGTATAAGTAGCCAGATTCCAGTCTTCCTTAGAGAGCAGCAGCACATTGGTAGCACCTTTGGTGTTGCAAATGTCCATAGGCGATTGTAACCGCTTTAGGTGGGTCGTCTGCCTGTCTGCTGAACTCATACAATTAAAAAAATATATATTTGGGAAACCAGAAATGTTTCAAATATTGGCAACTAATGCCGGAACACAGCTCAAGGTTGTTATGGCAGCATACTCTAGACCAGGATGGTAGCCATTCAGACAGGCAAAATTCGCTACTTCCCGCTATTAGACCAATATAATGCTATACTTACAAAATAACAAATCTCTAAATAAAAAATTGACTCCAAGTCGCTGTCGGCGGGGAGCGTGCCTAAAATGCTGGCCGCATTTCCGCGTTGGATGGCAACGCTAATTCGTTGCCTTAGGTGTAAGCCAGCCTTTTGGTCACGCGAGACCTCAATTAGACGCGTTGAGAGGTCTCGATAGAGGTGATGAGCTCCAGGCTCCCACGGCCCCCCATATAATTATATTGGTATGTGCTTACAACTACCTATTTGGCCATTGACTCATTGCCACATCAGCTTACTAATTTTGGGGACTATGTTGGTGACCTTGCTTCTCTTACAGGTATCCTTATTTTGGATTTTGTCCATTAGAGACACTCCAAGCGTAGTTTTAGAACTTCTGAGCGAAGTGGAATTTGTGCGTAAATATTGCCGTCAATCTCCAGGCCAGGGGATAAATAAACACTTGTAATGTGGCCTAAGATATCTATCTATACATCTCAGGTTACACCCTGGGAATCCCGGACACTGTAATGGGTTTGACCTTCGTCGCGGCGGGAGTATCAGTGCCTGACGCGCTATCCTCACTCGCTGTAATCAAAGAAGGGTGAGAAATCTGCTCAACTTTATTCTAGCAAACTAAATCTTTTCATATAGCTTTTCTTGTTAAACATTGGTGTGCGTGGAGTCTATTAAGTTAAAACACCCCCTTCCCTTATCCCTACACTCTATACGAATATTATAATGAGATAAATTCTTTAACCAGTCGAAAGCTGAAAGAAACATTATTCCCGAGTGACATATGCTATATTGATAGTGTTTAATAAATCAAAAAAAGTAAAAATGTTTTACGTCCTGCGAAGTGGGCATAGGAACGCCTCTAAAATATGATACAGCAATAACGTTCCACGCAAGAATTGCGCACATCCTCGTACGAAGCACTGCGAGTGCTTTCTGCGCCGCGGGTCAACCTCTGATGCGTATCTCTTGTTTAAAGAGCAGGCAGTACAGGTTACATTGTACTAAATTTTTATGTATTTGTCCCCGGAAGATTTACTTCATTTTATATCGCAAACTATACCAGCCCCCGTCTACCTGTAAACTACATAAATGACAAAGTAGACAACATGGACGAAATGGATCTAGTGACCCAGTTGACCCAATGGACCCAGTGGGCTAAGTGGACGAAATGGACAAAATCACCAAATCTATCCCATTATCCGGGATGAAAATTATCTCTCGGTATTAAAATTACATATGTACCGAGTTTCAGCCAAATCGTTCCAATAGTCTTTCCATATAAGGATAACAAACAGAGAGACAAATATATTATTATCCCGGAAACTGTCCCATTTTTCGGGACAAAAAGTATCCTATGTTCATCCTCGGCACCGAAAATGTATATATACTGAGTTTCAGCCAAATCAGGCCCGTAGCTTTTCCGTGAAAACGAAACAGACAGACAGACAGATAGAGTTACTTTCGCATTTATAATATTAATAAGGATTAAAGGTTACAAAGCTTAATTAAACCTTGATATGCGTGCGTGTGTGCGTGCATGTTTATTTTTTATGAAGCCCAGCGAAGTGGGCACGGGTCAGCTAGTATATATAACTCAAGTTAGCACTAGAACCCTGGTGCACTGATAGCACTAATTGTATCGATTTCACCGATTAATACAAGCCGCACTAATAAAACACTGATATACACAAGTATCGCACTGAAGGAGTCCAATGGCTGCAGTCTTCCGAATGTTTCTTGCTCTGCTTGTTGTTTCTTCTGGTTTCTATTTTATTCGCTTGAAACTAAACTGTGTCGAAGAGTCGAAGGCTCGCAGCGTACACGCTAAGGTACTACTTTTAGGCTACGTTCCACATGAGGCCCGCAACAACCACGCTCACGACCGCGATTTTTCCCGTTCCACTTGCTTGCGGGCGTTACGATCATAAACTCAAGTGAAACGGATTATTCGACCCACCTCTTGGCATGGATCGTTCTGAGCGCTGTGTGATCGAAAATTATGACGTCATTAGTGACGTTTTCGCCATGACCGTAAGGCAATTAAAAGGCGCTTACGGTTTACTGTACTGTTTATTTGGCACACAACTTGTATCACACACACAACACGAAATTATTATAAAACTAATTTCCCAACGGAAGAGACGAGCACAGACTTAATATCTCAAAGCAAGCAGATAAAGTAAACAACACACTACGAAATTGCCCAGCCTACCTCCTTTACAAACATTTAAGATAAATGCGTCGAGTACACCCGGTGACACAAGTTTGATTTTTTGCATACATGAATTTCACCAGCACTCGCACATTAAAATATTTTCTTATTTATTGTAGAAAGTGAAGTGCCTACAAACTAAAGGCCAGTTCCTATATCTTACTAACCGTACATTTGCCCTACTGTCGGTTAAAATGTGACATAAGCTCCATAGTAGTAATGCCAAAATTCAACCGGTGGTAAGCCAAGTGAATGAATAGTAAGATATATGAACCGACCGTACGTCAATTTTAGCATGCTTCTACGTTTAATATCTCTTCTAAAATGTATGTGACGATTAATTAAAATATCAGTAAAAAAAAAAAAATTGGTCCCTAAAACAATATTGTACAGAATTTAGTATTATGAGTCTTATACATACGTAGTTTCAATTTATACAACACCAACATCATTTGCCACATGTTGAATAATTGAAAATATACCAGCTACTGTAAGTAAAAACAAAGGAAAGAGAAAAAGAACTATTATATGGTATTGTGTCAGATATGGCGACATGGCTGTATCGAATGCGGTGGGCTCTAATGTGTTCGACATCCTGGTGTGCCTGGGCCTGCCCTGGTTCATCCAGACCGCCATCATCCACCCGGGCAGCTACGTGCGGGTCATAAGCAAAGGTACACCTCGTTTCTCTTTATTCAAGTTATTAAAATAAGCCACGATTGTCAGACTATAAACTGCATCTACCAATCCTCTATTTTATATATATTGGCTATAACGTTATAGTTATCGATTGTGACCTAATGCGTCTTCAATATAGCGTTAAAAATAATACTTTGAATGAATATAACATTATTAATAGATAACGTATTAGTACGTACTAACTGTCAATATTTAACGTCATTAACAATAAATTACAACATCGCTTCAAATAACACATTAAATCCATCGCTAAATCTGTGTGAAACAGTCGCGTTACAAAAAGTTCTACTACTACAACTATGTTGCGTTATAGCGCTCTATATGCTATGCGCTCGTATAGCCCTCTTAGCCATCGGTTATTGGTAGCTGTTATTATTACAGACAACCGTCGGTGAAATATAGAAAACGGGGGTTAGTTGCTAACATATATATATGTGTGTATGTGTGTGTGCAATATGTTTAAATAAAACAAAGTCGTGCTAGTTACACCATTTATAATTCAAGAACGGCTGGGCCATTTTTATGATTTTTGTGTTTTTGGTATTGTCTTCGTCCGGAATAGGATAATAAGTATTAAAATATGATATTCGTCAATAAAAAACATTATCATTACAAAAAACATCAGTCACAACATCAGTCTAACCATTCATTTGATAGTATCTCTCCCGGCTGATTTCGGCAATGGTGACTGCATTTTAAACTCATTTTCATTTGTCTGATTTAGGTGATTTATTTTTGTGTGTGATCAAGTGGGTCCGGGATGGTTTAGATTCAAATTTGAACCAGATAGATGGCGCTGCTATCGGGTTCCAGGATTTAGGTGAAATTATTTTGTGTCTGTTCAAGTGGATCTCGGGATTGTTTAAAATATCAACAATTGGTCCCGGTTGATGGCGCTGCAATCGGTTTCTAGATTTTTTAAGGGCAAGACAACGTCTGCCAGCTAAAGCTAGTTGATAATAAATAATTGTTTGAAAAGAATAGATATGTTTAAGATATTTAGAGGCAGTTTCCGTAATAGTATTATTTTACGAGTATATAAGGTATGGAGGGTAGAAGTAAGGAGAACTGTCTCATATGGGTGTAAAGTCGAAAAAGTGTCCAGCAACAGTACATAATAGTTTAAAAACCCTCCGAAATGGCGCATGCGTAGGCAATTAGTGTGGTATGAATGTAGCAGTTGTTAACGGATTGAAGTATGCCGAGTTAGAAAATTTAATATTTTTAGTGACTGCGGTAGTTGGTAATACACTATTAAAAACGTCAACTATTTACGTAGTGCAAAATAATTTAGTAACTATTAAATAACCTCAAATAATTATTGTTATGTGAAAACGTGAGGAGTAATTTTAATTTTGTGAACTTTGAATAATAACGCTTAGTGATTTTTTAATATTTAATTTTATAAACCTAAAATATTTTATAATGCTCTATAATACTACTCTCATAACTTTTGGCGCTTTCTTTAAAATTCACAGTGATGCTAATGTAGCGGCACCTTAATTTAATGTATTTCGATGGACACTTCTTCATATGCAGAGAACATTCTCCTTACCTCTACCCTCCATACAATAAGAATATTTTATAAGTATGATATCAATGACAGCTGTCACAAATTTCATCGACATGTTTTTTTTCAGGTCTAGTCTACTCAACCCTGTCTCTGTTTTCGACAGTGGTTTTCTTAGTCTTGGCAACACACGCCAATGGCTGGAAGTTAGACCGCAAGTATGGTGCTGTACTGATGGTATGGTATCTTCTATTCATCACACTCGCCAGTCTTTACGAGTTGAATGTATTCGGATCTTTCAACAACCCCGATTGTATTTCAACCTATTAAAAACCCAAAGTAGTGAAGATGAAATAAATACTCAAACTTATTTAATGTTTAAGTGTGACTTAAAATTTTGAATACGCTTCTTCTGTGATTTAAATTTTGAGAAACATTTGACTATTTACTATAAAATACTACATAATTAATTTTACCTTGCAATATCACAAATTTTACACTTCAACTTAATCAAATAGAATTTGAAATAAATTTTGATTGATTTAATTTTCTTATGAGTAAGTGCATCGATTGTATTTTTTTTATTCTAGATAACATAAGTATAGTTCAGAGGGTAAATATTATGGAATAATTTTATTTTTACGAATATGTGATTAATTGAAAAATTCCAATTATTTTAAATTATTTTTCTAAGAATTATTAAGAAACCAGTCTATATTTTTATTTACCTAAAATATTATTCGCAATATTTCTACAGTTAAAATATATAAATTTACAGTACACAAAGTTAATAATAAATGCTAGTTTTATTCTAAACCAATTAAAAATAAGCACGCGAGTATCGAACGCTGAAAACTTAAATGCGGCTTGAGTAGACAGGTCAGAAGTTAGCTTCGGAAGATCGCGCAGGTCTAGTCAACTGGTAAACTGTCACTTTCACACTATAAACTTCAGGTACAAAAAAGTTATTTTTTGTACCTGACAGTTTATAGTGTAAAGAGATGGTCTGCCATATCCGGATAGCGGCCAAGCGGAAGTGCAATACTTCCCTCTCAGTTCTATACGTACCTACTACCTCGTCAACCTTACAATTCTGTTCTGTGTAATCAAATGTACGAAGTTCAAGGACGCATATAAGTTTTGCGCATACTATATATAATTTTATCCGGGATAAGTTAATTTCTTTTTTTCCCTTTTAATTTATATAGAGATTTTTATTTTATGGTTCTAAAGCTTTTATTTTAATTTCATTATTAATTTGGAACTAGTATATATTTTTAAATTTTGTATGCATTTATACGTACTTATGGCATAAATTAACCTCATTGAATACTAATTTTGTTTAGTGCCCACGTCTACGGCAGCAAGCAGGGAAGTGGGCAGCGCGAGTATCAAATATTCAAATAAATTGCGTTTACATACTCGCCTGTATGTAAACGCAACTTATTTGAATATTTGATACTCGTGATGCCCACTTCTCTGCTTGCCGACGTGGAAATGGATATACGGAAAAAAGGCACAGCAAATTACAAACAACGCCGTGTAAATCAGATATCGATAGGTATCGTTAAAATTCAGTATCGATGTTCGTGATCTCCTACTTAACAAATATTTAAATAGTTGCATAAAATGATAAAATAGAGTATTATTTTTTAATGATAAATATAAGCTTTAATTTTCAACGTAATTTACCAAGAATACATCGACGTAATGACGAATTAATATTTAACTTACTTAGTTTAGTTATTTGTATGAAGGCAAAGTAAAAAGAGTTATCCGTAAAATAGCAACTTTTCAGTTAAATTACAAAGCTTTTTTTATCGCACGAGTTCATCAGACAGGCGGCCTACCTGATGGCAAGCGGTTACCGTCGCCGACGGAGATTTGTAACACCAAAGTGCTGCCTGCCGCTCTCTAAATAATGAAAATGAAATGAAATGGAGCAAAAATAATTTACAAAATAATAAACGCACTTAATCGTTGCAAATTTTTCAACACATTTGCTCATAAAATGCATTTACGAGGCCTACATACATTGTTTGAAAGTTAATAAATACGCACCATACAACGGAACGTGCAGTAAAATAGGTACTTATGTGAAACGAAATATATAAGAATCCTATCAAGGAGTTTAACATTACGAAAATAAATAAGCTGAATAATCGAACCACCTTGGAAGAGCTTTTGATCAATACCTTCTTTGTCTCACTTTAATACTATAGAGAAAATAAGACGAAAGATATAGTACTAATTTTCACCACGCGCACGTGGCGCTTTTGCAAATGCACGCCATTTTCATATTTGAAATTGTTGCCACTTTCCGACTGATATTCATATTTGTTTTATTACCCATTGTACTATTTCATCTCAGATAAGTTGAAAAACGTTGTATGACACACGTGCGATTGTTGGTTTTTACTAACTTGTGACTATGGTAAACTTACCACACTAGTATCGTAAATAACTATTTCACAAGGGACGTTTTTAACTGAGTATTTAAGCAATTAATAAAGCCGATATTGTATTTTTAAACCAGTTAAAAAGTAGCTTATTAAAAATATTGGAACGATTTTAAGTTTTTTTATTTATTAATTTGTATCCCGATTTCTATTAAAATTGAAAGGTTTTTGGCTTTAAGATATTGTTTAAAAAGTTATGAGTTACTTACTGTTAAAGGAGAAGAAGCAGCGCAACAAACTCCCAAGCAAAATAACTTTTCTTCATAATTATTATTATTTGTCTTTTTTTAATGTAGTTTATACTAATATAAGGCTTAACAAAGTAATTTGTATGGATGATTACTGAAAGAGCTTAGTAGGTATTGATCGCATTATACCCATTCGGTGCATCGTCTAAAAAATCTTTCGCCTTCTCGCACAAATGTTGCTTTACTATTTTTTTTAATTTGTTTATTGAAAGCTCTAGAAGGTTAATGCTATTTTACACAGATAGCTTTTTTACTTTGCACCCGTCTATATTAAATTTTTGCTACATAATAACAATCTGTAATAGCCATAGTACAGCTGACATATTCATTAGTGGCACAATTCAAGATTTTACCATTTGGGTAATGCGCATTAAAGTTTTAACATCTTATTTATAATAGCTATACGACGTTTATATAATTATATGTTAAAGGTAAAAGAAATATCATTCAAAATCTCACTATTATGGATATGTAAAACTTTTTAACAAGCATATGTGTGTAACTATTATAAATTAAATCTGTTTTAAATGTTCATCGAGCGTAAAAAGATTATCCTAGCCCTAACAAGGTCGTGCAGTATTTAGAAGTTTTTCAGTTGCGTTTATACTCAGTCTTTCAATATATATTATTACTAACTACATTTTAAAGTACGTAATATTAACACTATTTCTGTAGAGTAGGCAATTTAGAACAAAAATTCATTAGTAACTTGAGTTATTTTTAGTTTTTTCTGTAACTAAAAATTTTCAGTTGTGCCATTATTGCATATAAACCAGCGAAATTAACGTAGACAGTTATTTAAGTATTAAGTAAATCTTCCGATTATGTCTGAAATCTATAATAAGCTGCCGTGACTGATATGCAAGTTTTATGAATAATTCCCCAAATACCTCTTTGTAAATTTCTTCCTGTAATTTGAATGCACTATGTACTAACTAACCATGCAATAAATCTACTAGACGTGATAATCACATTGTTCCGAAGCGTAGTCTTCATGTTTTCACCTTGTGCGCTAGGTGTCACTATTATTGATTCTCCGTATATTGTACTAATATATAAAGGACAATGATGTAATATGTATTATGTGCATGTAATGAGGAGGGATGATAGTCATGTGACAAAATGAATGTTAAACTGGAAGATTAATGTGTACAAATGTAAAGGTAGACCAAAAAAGAGATGGATGCATTGTATAAGGGATAAAATGATGATTTTTGGTGTGACAGGACGTTTGCCAGAGCAGTATGAAAGGAAAAAATATTTTGTACCGACCCCAAATAGTTGGGAGAATCTGTTCATGTATAAAATTGGAAAATAAACTTATTAAAACTTTTGTTATCTGAGTGATTTAATTTAAAAATATGCATCCATATGGATCTGGAATATTTCCCTCCGACGTCATACCGCGTCACACTTTCTGGGGCTTCTCCTATAAATACTGCCAGAGTCTGTTTTTCTTGACAAATACAATATAGAAGCACTGTACTAACCCATGCCTATTCTGTGATCTTTGTAGACATATAGATCTTAAACCGTTAAATTTTATATACGTATAAAAACATTTATATTAAGAAACCAATTTTTAGTTTAAACGTCTTTTTATTTATAAAATGTTGTTTTAATCGAAGCCCTTTGACACCATTAAGTTTGCTTGGGTAATTAAATTTAGTTTAAAAAATGTATTATATAATAGTCATTTAACTTTTCTTACTAATTTGTACTAGAAGAAACGCGTTTTAATTAAATATTTATTATAGCTTATATATCTATAAAAATATTACCAGCTTAGCTGACCAGTACTAGACTTGTATATTAAGGTAAAATATGTGTGTGGCCATTTTTTTAAATGTTATCAAAAGTTCTCATTACTTTCGAAGAAGTATACCTACTAGGAATGACATTTCCCAGTGAATAATGTAACTCCAACCTTTTCTTTACTTTATACCCATTATTTGACGAAAGCAAGCAGGAAAGTGGCAATGGAAGTGGGCAGTGAAAATATCAAATATTTATATAATTTGCATTTACATACGCTTCTTTTATCATTTTTATTTTTCAAAACATTTTTCCAGACCAAATTAATCAAAAATACAACGAACTCTCATATAAATTTTTATTTACTTATTAAAAATAAAAAGTTTTAAACATTACAACATCAAAAACTAAGAGAATTTCCTGTGGATTATATTTTTATAGCGATTCATCTCTAATAAGTAGGTATTCTTCTTTCTGTAATTAGTAATAAATTCAATAAAGACCTTGTTTAAGAACTTTATTGTAATATATAAAGCTTTTTAGTCGAGTTAGAAAAAAGGATTAGGTTCGCAATTCGTAGTGTTAATATATTTTTTATTTATGTTCCGCAATAACTTTTTTGGTTCTAAACCGCGAGTTAGGCCTACGTTGTCAGAAGGCTAGCAACGTACACCTAATTCATGTTATTTATTACCTATATTAACAAATATTGATGGAACAAAATATGAAATATAAATTCAACAATATTTTAAGTAAAAATTATAGCGCAATATAGAACCTATTTAGATAAAAGCATTCATGTGTATTAATTGTAAAAATAAGTTAAACCCTCGTTATAAAGTGTGTTAAATAAATTTTTTTTAAAACATGTAACTCTCGAACTGTGTAAAAACGTCATTAAAAATAGTGATTGAGTGATTGTCAATTAAAAATAATGCTTAATTTGTCGATCGCTAAGCTAAAAAACCAGATTAAAGCGCATCCATACCTCTGCCATATAATAATATGGTCAATCTGATCCATGTACCGCAAGCCATGATCAAGGGACCTAAAGCGGGCGCTTTTGGGGAATCGCTTAGTTTTAATTTACACGTATCTAAATATACCGGTGGGTGTGTACATTTTATGTTAGATTTATATAACGTGTTCTATTTACATGTGCGCCCTTCCGGGACAGCATAACTGAAATGGCGTTTAGAATGTCAAAACTATATCGTTCATACTATATAATATATATTTACAATATAGAGGCGGGCAATGACACGGGCGCACAGTTAGGCTGCCAAGAGTCAACTAACAATGGCAATCTACATCACCGTCTGGCCGCTAAGTTTGTCTCTACAGGGATAAGACATAGCATAACTTTTCAGTTCGTTTTGATACTTGTTATATTCTGTATAAGTATTTACGAAAACGGCCGCTTTATACTCCCTTGATCTGGCAAATAATACAGATGCGGAAGATAGCTTACATGTAACAGACTACGCTTACGCAAAATGAAATTTGAAATTAGGTATAATAAATAAAACAGAGTTTATTAGCAAAACTTCACTAGCTATTTTGTAACAAACTAACCAATACTATATAAGAATGCTAAAACGACAATCATGTTGCTTTGATTGGTTAGTTCCATTTTATTAGCCAGGTGTCGCTAGTGTCGATTCGTCGTAATTATAACAGACTTCTTATATAAGTACACAACTTCAATGGAATTATTGATGTAGTTTTGATACTTACTTTTAATATTATATATATATATATATATATATATATATATATATATATATATATATACATATATAATACATGAACGGAGAAAGAACATCGGTTCCTGCGGCCTATCCTGCCGGGCGGTCTGTCGTAAGGGATGATAAAACAACCCACAGTCAGGTGATAGACCTGATAGAGCAGTCACCTGGTCTAGAGTATGCCGCCGTAACATCCTTAAGTTTTGTCCGCAAGTGCACCCCATATTTACGCAGCGTATTTATAAAATTTATACTAATAAGCGTAACTCCCTCGGGACCCAAGTCATACAACATAATAAAAAAGCAACCATTGTGTTGTCAACATGATGCTAGTGAGCGACCATTTTAACACGATTATGATTGCAGATTTAATCTCAATTTTCAATATGATCTGAGCCTTGGAGTTCATATTCAGAATAATACACATTAACAAGTGTGCTTTTATTAAAAAATAACTTTTTGTATTTATTCATATTCGTTTGTATTAGTAAGTTCTTAAATCTATTTATTCATTTGGCTTACAGTTCTTGCAATTCAGGAAGACGAGCGCGATTTACTTGTGGTGAACACGGCTCTGTGTGTGTCTGTGTGTGTGTGACCGCGAGCCAATATAATTGGACGGCACGCTCGCAACTGATCGTTACGTCAGACCCACTATTTATCGCAATATGCATATATATTTTCACCTACGAGTAAATCCCTTCGTGGATTGCAGGAATTGTACAAAGGGTTGAAATTTGACATAAGTCCCATACAAGCATCTAATGTCAAATTTCTATCAATGATAGTGCCGATATTAGACTGAGCAACTAAATTGAATTAATTTGGTTGAAAGGCACAGAACTGAAAGTGCAATGACATTAAAAGTTTTATGTTTATGTTTATGTGGATGATTGGTTGATTCATCCAAATTGAAAGACAGAAAAGAACCGTCTAATATCGGCTTAATGTAAAAGAATGGATAGATAAGAAACCCGGCTTGTATGTGGCGTGACCATTATTGTTGTAGAAATATGTGTCAGGTGTAAAACTAAAAATTGATATTATCGGGCCATAAGCAAATCTCTAATTGAATAAGTAACAGAAATGTTAACTATACAAAATTGTAAATATTCCACGTCTATAAAACTCATCAATTAATAAAGTCAATTTAAAAATTGAAATCAATTAGAATATAGATAACAATGTTTGTAAAAATCATTAACAGAATAATTATAGAAAAAAACGGCGTAAATACCTTTAATCGAGCGTGCTCACTCTGCCCGCAGTGTATTCATGTACGAATAATGAGAATTGCTCAGTAACAAACGTAGCTCGTAACATACTGCAATCACAATTAGCACCACCAGTCCGTTTCTGTTTTTATAGAAAAACTAAAACATACTTATTTTTTATATTTGAATCAGTCATTAACAGAAAAATGAAAAAAAATCGATTTAGTTAATTTCATGAAATTAGAAAGGGAATTATTAAAATGCACTTTTAAATTATGACGGACTTAAGTTTAAATATATGTTTTAAATAATAACACCAGCGTTCTTATTTTCTATACAACAACTAATTACTTGGTATCTTTGGGATACTTGGTTGGAACAATATACTTCTAAAAAGTCTTAAACATTCTTAAAATGTATCAAATAGTCTTAAAAATGTTAGGAAGTATGGAAAACATTGGAAAATCGTCAAAACCATCGAAGAATACAAACAAATATCAAAATACAATATGTATAGAAATACATAAATTGCAAAAACTTGAAAATCAATTAATTCGAAGTTAAAAACATATAGTCGAACGAGAACCTCCTTTTGGAAGTCGGTTTAAAATAATAAAGTATATAATTTATTATTGTAAACCGACTTCCAAAAGGAGGTTTTTATATAAAAACATGGGCACGTGAGCGGCGACAGCGCCCAAATTCGGCCTAATAACAACAGCGGTTACAATACCGTCTATTTTCAAAACAGTGTATATTACACAAATGGGTATTATTGTAGTTCTTATTTCATGGCATTAAAGTTGGA
Source organism: Dendrolimus houi (assembly GCA_039645545.1). Taxonomy (NCBI): domain Eukaryota; kingdom Metazoa; phylum Arthropoda; class Insecta; order Lepidoptera; family Lasiocampidae; genus Dendrolimus; species Dendrolimus houi. Next base: position 3,825,156 of record CM077139.1, on the reverse strand, counting down.
AATTATATAATAATATACAGCCGTCAGTATTTTTTCCTTTCAATTACAGTTTTTTTCGTCTAGAGCTCTTATCCACAGAGTAACGTGCCATAACAAAATTCGTTCCAACAAGAACAGACTGGTGATGCCATCTGTAATTGCAGGGCGGGCATATTACAAGTTACGTTTTTCACTCGTCGATTGTCATTTATAGTATTCTTTTACCATTCTCAGAATTTTTTAATTCTTTATATGAAATTTATATAAAATAGCTCGATTGTGCGCAGCCTACTCGGCGTACGTCTTTCGAGCTAAATTTGTAAAAATCTAAAAGTATTTATGATGTCCTAGACACATTTGGCGAATATGCTAAGGCTGTACCAAACAAGTTTGATATAAATTTGGGAAGTAAATAAACGCAAGGACTATAAAAAATAAAGTAAATACTTTTGACCTTTAGTACTCGTAGAATATGTCAAAAGTAATTATCACAAATAAAATACTTATTAAACAGTGTAGACGCCTTAAAACTAATCTTTTAGGCCTGATATCCACAAAAGATGAAATTAATATACATATATGTTTCTTTTAGCTGCTCACTTTTCTACTTTGCTTGTGCAAAGTGCAAAATATAAGAAACTTCGCTCCATTTTAGTAGATAACGGGCTTTAATAATCTAACTGCAACAAAATAAACAGTAAAATAGTATTCACTGTTTGTAAAATTTGTAGCATTTTAAAATAATATGTTTTGCATTTCTAGCTGAAATTAAACAGTTCATTTGTCTTTAAATTTGGATAGAAATGTTGCAAAATTAAACTAACTTAATCGTTACAACATTTTTTGTATGCGACTTTTTAAACTACAGTTTTACACAACTTGTAATTCCGATCGGCTATTATCACTTGCACAGAAAAGTGCAGCAGTCCCAGTTTGCGACATGTAACACGTAAATAATCTGTATTGAATTTTATTCGCAAGCGGAAATGGTAGTGTTGCTTGCTATGCATCCTTAGTTGGGTTCCGCTTACACGATTCGTACACTATCGGACACGATCAAATCAATCAATCACAGCGCAACAATTTGGCGCGCTTAGTACTCTACTTTGCTATTGGTAGAGCGAAGTTTTTCGCGCTACTACAATTGATCTAGTGCACAGGTACATCGGGAGTAATTTGTTGTGTAAAACTATACTTAAATAAACAGAAATGTGGTAATAATAAGTGCGTTTATTTTTGCTTTGTCCGATTTGCATCCAAATTGAAAGAATGAAGTGCACCGTGTAAGCGAAGTGAAGTGTAAGCTTTATAAATCTATGTGTGAGTTATGAAAAATATATAGTAGTAGAGTGTTATGTATTGCGTGAGCTTCTATTCATATCAAACAGATACACTTGTTTGTGAAATTTGCACTGTATTTAGTAGGCAGATGTATGTATAATTTAAATATATTTCTTGATGTTAAGTGTTAATATACTACTATATTCTAAGTTCTAACAAATTCAACAACACTTTTATATGTGTTAAAAAAAGCACTTTTAAATGTAAAGACACAGGGAAGGCTATTTATAAAAAAAGCTTAGTTCATTTTCTAGCGTGTATCATATATTTGTATACTTTAAATGCTTCGAAACCTATGCGCTGTGGTTGTTAAGTTAACATGATAATGACGATTTAAATGAAATTATGTATTTGTCATTGTTCATGTTCCGATATATTTGGGTAAGAAACAGTGGCGTAGCTTGCTTTAGACGGGCCCTGTATCAAACGCGATTAGAGGAGCCCCATAGGGTATTTTTTTTATAAAACATAGAAACAACAATATGCTCGAATTGAATTAAAATAATTATATATATTGATTATAAGTTATTACTTATACTCAATGCTCCTAGGAGCTAAGTTAGACAAACAATTCAAATAAAATATACACTTTTCTCGCCTTTTTTTCGGCAAGCTTATTTATCAAATCATCCAAAGCTGAAGACGATTTCAGTTTTTCTAGCTTTTCTGCCTCTACAATGACAAGTGTGATAGCCGTTTCTGTTTGCCCAGCAATTATTCTCAAAAATATCTTTAATCTATAAAAGATTATAGATAATATTTTGGGATTTTTTGCTAACACACTTTGGGGGGCCCCTGAAGCCTGGGGCCCCCGTATCGTTGATACGGCTGATACGGCGATAGCTACGCCCCTGGTAAGAAGGGTGATCTGAACAATTGACGACCTTGGTTCTTTCGATACCGATGCTAACTTTCACTAAGTATATGACGCTGACTGGACAATATACATGTCATTTATTAAATTATGTCAAATGTTTTGCCATAATTACTTTTCCCATATACATTCAGATTTTTGGGTTCGATGCGTAGGCAGAAGATATTTTACAAACGAATTGAAAAATTAAACTTATTTTGACGTGTCCAATCTTTATAATCTTTAGGCTTTGAAAATTAGTTTAATGAACTTCTGTTTCGAAATCCGAAGGGGTAATTTCCCAAGTTATTTTCTCCACGTCACCCGATTATACTAAGCCTTTATTTGGATACTTACATATATGTACAAAGGAGATGGAATAGAGAGGTGGGACAGAGATGGGGGGGGGGGGGGGCAACACATGATTAGCTGATATTGTGTTCGCGTGGTACCTATCACACCGATCTAGCCGGCTCTAATAGCTGTAATCAAGATAATGATACCAGCATCGCGCTACCACGTCAGATAGCACTGGTCAATACTGGTTTTGTTGCCCTGGATATTATAATGGATTCGAATTTTATCTCAACAATTAATTAAACTGTGAATTATTTTGGAATGTTGGTATTTTTTTTAATTTCCATTTTTATACAACACTAAAAACCAGTAAGTATGAAGTAAAACATTACAATTATATCTAATATTTATTTAGAAACACTACTAATCGTTTTGTTTTATATTTAATTAATGTAATATAGACGTAAAAAGAGAGAAAATCTGTCTTTTACTTCAGAGAGACACCTTCTATAAGATTTTCTTTTACATTATTTTTGGGTACAACTGCAGTTGTAAAGACAAATAGTAATCTGCCGTTATGTAACGGTCAATATCCATAGGTCGCTGGTTCATATCCGGCTCAAAGGACCATGTTTAAAAGTTATATTTCAGCAGACTGTAACTTGCTTAGCTAGTGTATGCGCGTATATCTTTATAAAATGAAAACTACACTTCACTTGGACTATATTTTCTATAAATTGCATACCATATAGTATTTCACATCAACAGTTCAATAGCAACTGACAATATTATTAAACACATGGGTTTCTTATAAAATAATTAGGCTTCCATACAGCCAGTGTCTATGTAGGTTTACTACAGGTCCCGACTACCCTGGTACCTTTCCACCATAACTAATAGTGTTGGTAGAAGTGCTCACCCTGTTCCACACTCAAATTCTCAAGATTATCGGGAAATCTAAACCATGTAACTGTGGAGAAAGTGTAACTTTATGGTCATAATCACTCTAAAAATCTTTAAAACCAAAGCCAATTCAGTACTTCCATGAATATATTCGCAAATTATGTATTGGAAATTATAAAGCTGCAGACATATGTAGGGCAACAATTAATTTTTTAAATTTTGTTGATCTGTATAGTTAATTTAAAACGTTTTCTACTTTAATATCTATCTTTAAATATTTCTAAGTTGACTGAGGGCCGGTCTCTTTAACTTACTACTCATTCACTTGCCTTACCATGGGTTAAAATTTGACATTACTTGTATGGAGCTTATGTCAAATATTAAGCGATAGCAAGGCAAAGGAAGAACGGTTGGTAAGATACAGGAACGGGCTATAAGACATTTAAACTACATTAAATTGTGTAATCGATTGCAGAAATCGTGTACGAGTTACTACTGATCTATATCTTATATATAAAAATGAATCGTAGAAATGTATGTACGACCATAACTTGAGAACGACTACCGATTTTGATGATATTTGTTTTGTGTGTTTGAATGGGTCCCAGATGGCTCAGATTCGCAATTAGAACCGTTAGGTGGCGCTGCGATCGGGTTCTAGAATCCTCCTAATCACCTGGACCGATTTTCGTGATTTTTTTGTGTCATTAAATAGTCTTTTAAGAATTCAGAAAATATAGCGGTACAAAGTTCGCCGGGTCAGCTAGTATACTATATACTACTACTATAAATAAGATTATTATTTATTATGGTATTATATCCTTCCCTGTGTTTCTTTTATGTTCGATCCGTTCAAATTGGAAAGTAAGACCAAAAAAGTGTTGGTAATTGTAATACCATGTCATTATAAACATTTAAATGTGGCGTCGCAACAGTGTAACAATAATTTGAATTATTTTTATGCATTAATTATTACTGAAAAATGACTATAATATAAATTATATAAGCCTAGTATTAGTACAATTAGTCCCAAGGAAGATAATGGACTAGATAACAACAAGACTTGTCGAGCCATAGGCTTTTTGGTCATAAAACCATAGTGATTGTCACTGTACTATCGTATGTTTTATTTATAGGAGCGGATGGTATCTTCAGCATTTTTATATTTTTCTATTTATTTAAATTGACCAAATACCGCTAGCTCATGTAAGTAGTTGAACGACGGATACAGCGGCATCGTTCAAGCGGCGCAAATATGCAGCAGTAAGACTTAGTTGTTTGTACTGTTTGCTGTGAAGACGATTGGACTTGGGGTCCTGAGGCCATGAACCTATGTAAAGAACTCCCAAGTCTAATTGACTCTTCAAGCGATCAGTGGGCTGATGCCTCGGACAACGAATAAGTACGGCGATGCAGGGAGGTAACGTAGCCAGCTTTCTGGACACCCATAGAAGACCTAGGCTCTGAATTCTACTCATATTCTTAAGTTTTCTATATTGTATTTATTTTAACAATAAAATACATAGTTTATTTACTTACAACAAAAAAACCGAAATTGACTGCTTGAAGTGTTATCTATAAAGTAATTTTAGTAAAGTTGAAAGAACTACTGTGTGATCTATGTATATTCCATCCGCTCTTTAGTGAAAGCTTGGTACTTTATTGATAAAGTACAGCCTACTTACTACACACGTAATCCGCACGTCGTACGCTGACATCATCATTTTACGCTTGTAGCTTGCTTACATCTTACGCAAAGAGAGACGAAACTGTGTCCACGATACGGTATCGTCACATTTGCATACCATCATGCAGCTGTAGACAGTTTCGTTCCTTTCTTAGTAAGATGCAAGCAAGCTACACGCAAGCGTAAAATGACGATGTCATGACGTACGACTTACGTGGAAAATGGGTCTAAATTGGCTAGTTATTTATGTCTAGTCCTAGAAAACCTTAGCCTTCACATGTTAATCTTTTTAAATATAAAATTAGTGCATGTGTTCAAGTACTTTTGCTGATTGCGAGTTGTTTATGGTACGTGCGAATGAAAAGGGAAACCAATAAACTCGAAGCCCTAGTAGATATTAGACACAAAACAGGCTTGTTGTAATACACGAGCGCTCCTTCATATTTCTATCAAATTATGTAACAATATTATTATATGTAGATATTGATTTAATTTTCTTCGTGATTTATTTTAATTTTAAGTTATATTGCCTAGAACAGATCTCTTTAAGCGAGAAAGCTGCAAATAATGTTGACAAAAAAGTAGGTATTTTAGTAAAATAAGTTAATTTTTGTAATTTGTGAGCTATAAAGTGATATGTAAGAACTCTATTTTCTGCTATAAACTATCACCATTCTAGTCGTAAATAAATTAATGTTTTATATAAAAAATAAATGTTAATTTGTTATGTATTCTTTGTGATTCAATGTAAACATATTTTTTATAATAATTAAGGGAACTATACCTACTAAATTGTTGGCGCCCCCTCCCCGTTATTGGCACCCTGTCAATATATTCAAGAAATCTTAATATTTTAGCCATACCTACCGTGATAACATTATTATCGTAAATATTACAAAAACTAAAAACCTAAAATAAGCACAAAATAAACTATATAATTTGACTTTGTACTCGTCTTGATAAAAATAGACTCATTAAGAATTAATGATCGTAAGTCCCAAGCATATAGAAATCACGGTATGTACACAATAAGTAAGTATGAATGTTTAACAAGCCGTTTCACTGACAATTTGGAAGTACCTCTAAATAATTTTTGTTTGTAACTTTTATTTATGTTCTTTAATATTTAATTTGTTAAATGAATTTAGTTATTAAGTCACTGGAAGGGACTAACACTTAAGATACAGACTTGGCCGAGTTTAGGTTTTAGTATCCAAACCAATGACATTTGAATAATTTATTCAAATGACATTGATCCAAAGAGTCTTAATTGTAAGGCGAAATTTATACGTAATTTTTGGTGACAATAAAAAATTATTTATCGTTCTATGTCTTTAAAGACCACGGGCTACAAAAGTGCCCCGGACTTTTGGAGGGCTTGCGTGGGGCCATGGGAAGGCCAACATCATTGTATGTAATAATTAGGGTGCCAATAATGGTATACTTTACAATTTGATTGTGAGTTTTAACTGCACAGAATATATTTATAACTGAAAGTTCACTTAGTATTAAATGTTAAACCATGGAAATACGCATATTAATGCCAATCGTTTTAGCATCTCCAGATTTGTTGCATAACACTGAGCAATACTTAATTTTGTACTATAAATTATGCAATAGCTCGTTTTTATTTTATTAAAATTCAACCGGCAACAGGGCCTAATGTTACCTGTAAACAGTAACATTAAGCCGTTAACGTAAACCAAGTGCTGTAAACGAGCTTTCCGTTGTTTACTATGGTCTGGGTGTTTGGAATCGTTCCAGATTTGTCCGTTGTATATTATCTACAACACAAGCGTAACATAGTATAGATATGTAAAACGTTTTTTTCCTCTGTTGTGTGTTTCTGTAAGTAAGAAACCAAATATTAACTACGCGTAGAGAAATATTTTATGAGAATATTATTTCGAAGTACATATTGAAGAAACTATATGGAAGATGGAGCTTAAGCCTTTTTTTGTTTACAAACGACTAAGAAGTAAATACTCATTATTGTACTAAGTGAACCTTCTTTATCTTCTGTGTTAGAAGCTACCTTTATTACCTCGAGTAGTTTTTTAATCTTATGTAGTACGTTCAAAATAAAATCCCAATTAATTATAGTGGAGAAATAGTTGGGTTATTTCATTCATTGTATTCTCGTAGTCGTGATACTTACCAATCAAGTGGAAAACTCAATAGAGCTGCCTTGACGCGAGCGACGACGCAAGTGTGCTTAGACCGAGTTAGCGCACCCGTATGAAATAACTTTTCGTAAAAGTTGAGCACGGTCCAAGTATACTCGGATCAAACGCCGTTGTCTAAGTGCATTCGAATTGTCAGCTGGGACGATACGAGTGCCATTGGTAATACGAGTGAGTATCAGAGTTCACTCGCTCCAAGTGTACTTGGACATAATGTCAACGCCGCTTAAGGTTTTTTCTGGCGCAGCTTATCACAAAAGTATAGTTGTTACGTAGGTGCGTGTAAGAAGCCCGAAACGGCAATAGTTAGCTCCCTTTGGAGAGCAGAAGCGCATTTGTAACGCTTTTAGTGTTGCAAATGTCCATAGGCGATGGTAACCGCTTTCCTTTAGGTGGGCAGTCTGTATGTCTGCTGAACTCATGCAATAAAAATAAAATAGTGAAAACAATTATTGTTAACTACTATAAGTATATTATGACAATGTTGAATAAAGAGTAAAACGTAAACGTTTTTAATTTTCCTTAATCTCATTGAGATGACAACAGGCGAGTAAGTTGAAATGAAATTTTATGACTTCAAAGTGGGCTATGAATAGTGTTGACAGGTGTCCTGATTTTCAGAGGCCAGGAGACGTGTCCCGATTTGCACCTGATCGGGACACTGAATATCCCGATAAATCAATAAACTTGTTAAAATGCATTATTATTAGATATAAGAATATAATTATTAGAAAATTAAGAATTGGTTTATTAGAAATTTATGTCAGTTAATTTAAAAAATCTTATAATTTTTGTTTGTCTCGATCAAAAAACCTAAATCCCTATTTGATTTACCTTCTGCTCCGATTTAAAACAAATTGAACCTGACAACACTAGCTACGAATCCATATAAATATTTTAGAAAACAACGTTATTTATATATGTGGTTACACAAGGGTCTTGACTCTTGTGTTCTATAATTAATCCATGTTTATTGTCTTAGCGTGGAAGACTACTAAAGTAAGACAATCGCCAAGAGTAAATACTAAATTCATGTAATTGAAAAAATCTTATAACTCCCACATGGCTATAATAATCACAAAATAAAAATCCCGATTTGACAGTTCTCATTAGAACATATTTAGGGATTAAACCTCCAAATCGTTAACCGATTATCACGAGAAATCGATTAAAATTTATACGACTTTGTAATCCTTTGATTTATTTTAAATTAATTACTTTTTATGTCACACAAATACCTCACAAAATAGATACTTATGAAGTGCGAAAGTTTTGTGTCACATCGCCTTTTATGCATCGCATGCATTTATCACGCACCAGTCTATTGAATTTTTTTATTTCCCCCGTACAATATACATTTCTTCAATCGTCTTTGTTTTCAGTACATATAATAGGTTGGGGCAAAAGTTTCTTCGCATTTTATACAAAAATTCGAAGGTTTTTTTATAAAGTTTATTTACATTTGACTAAAGTATGTAGGTGCCATTTTGTTGGATAACTTTTTGCCATCTTGTAGGTAGGGACGTGATCCCATTGCTATAAAAATTTTGGGGCTTCTGATCAAAAAACTGCGACAAGTGGTTTTGGCAGTCCTCTCGTGATGTTAACCTGACACTGCCTAAGGAATTCTGCAGAGACCGAAACAGGTGACAATCTGTAGGTGCAAGGTCAGGACTATACGACGGATGCATTAACACCTCCCAGCCAAACTCTCGTAATTTTTGCTGAGTGGCTAAAGATGTGTGAGGTCTAGCGTTATCATGGTGAAAAACCACACCCCTTCTGTTGATTAATTCCGGCCACTCTCTCAACTTTTTGCTTTAATCTCATCAGTTGTTCGCAGTACAGTTCAGAATCGATGGTCCTACCTGGCGGTAACAGCTCATAATGAATAATGCCCTTCCAATCCTACCATACACACAGCATCACCTTGTTGCGAGTTAACCCGGGTTTCGCCATAGTCTGTGAAGCCTGACGGGCCTTTGACCACGATCTTTTTCGTACGTTCTTGTCGTACGTGATCCACTTTTCATCACCAGTTATCAGCTTCTTCAAAAATGGTTCGGTTTCATTACGTCGTAATAAAGAATTACAAATGAGAACACGGTTCATTAGGTTTCTTTCGGTGAGCTCCTGAGGCACAGAAATATCGAGCTTTTTTGTGTACCCAGTATTTTCAAATGCGCCAAAACCGTTTTGTGCTCAATTCCCAATTCTCCAGCTACATCGTAACTACTAATATGCTGATCTTGCTCCACTTTTTCAAAAATGGTATCAATTTTGTCCGTAACAGGGGGACCAGAGCGACGTGCATCTTTGATATCAAAATTTCCGGATTGAAAACGCTTAAACCAAATTTGCGCTACTCTCACACATACTACATTAGGTCCATAAACATCACAAATTTTTTTCGCGGCTTGTGTTACATTTTTACCTTTTTTGTAGTAAAATTTTAAAATGTATCGAATTTCTTCATTAGATTCACTCATTTTAACAATAAGAAAAACAAATGAAAATCACACATTTCCTAACTTGAATTTGGAATTGTCTTCTTTAAAATTAAAAGTTTTTAATGATACCAAAACCAGCCAGATACAAATGGTATAGCCAAAGAGATTTTATTACAAGTTCATACATACTATATGCGAAAAGAATTTTCCCCAACCTATTATGTCCAATTATGTAATATTGTTTTAGTATAAATACATAATAATGAAAGGTTTCGGAATAAGTATGTATATAGTATTTGTTCCTGAATATCAACCCTTTGGTAGCAATACTAAAATTAAAAATAAGGCGCCTTAGAGAACGTAACCGTTTTTGGGACTTCGTCATAGATTAATACGACATAACAAAATTAATAAAAATCTAATGTTATTTCGTTATTTGGAGGAAAATAATGATTAAAATATGTTTTGTAACATTATATAATGCACCAGTGAAAAAATTATGTATATTATCAACTAAATAAATTGTTAATGGCTTACACTTTTTTTATTTAATACGAAGTTTCGTTCTTTAGACATTCTTATGTGTCAAGTCGGGCTTTTTATTTATTTAGGTTTATATGGCTTGGCAGCTAAGTCTTTAACCCAGATCTTAGATTATAATATAGTTTCTTCATTTTCTTAAGCCTATGTGTAGCGCAGCTGAACTGTAGGTTATCCAGTCGGTGCCATTCAACGGAGTTCTTTTGACAACTCAAAAGGCCAGATTTGACTATACAGTTCACATTTCTCACTCAAAAGCTATCAATATCCTACAATTATTGTTCATTTTAGAGTAAGTTTACACATTTTTAGAATATAAAACTACACAGCACATTTCCTTTCAGTTCCCTCCAAAAACTGCGGCTTTTTATTTTATGATTAGATTAGATAGATTATAGATTTAGATGGTATCACAGATATTCTGGTTTCTTTTTTGACATTCTATCGTTATAAAAAAATATTCTTTAGATTTTAGACTAATCAATCAAAAATTGAGTCTTTTGGGGCCCATTCACATTACGCGGCAGACTGCAATGCAAGACTGTTAATGTTGTTGCAGCCTGCATAGAATCCGGCAACACGGTTTTTTTATTTATTGCTGAAGCACAGCAGACAGGCTAACGGCCCAACTATAATGGTAAGTGGTTATGTACATCGCCTATAGACATTAGTAATACCAGAGGTCCTGCCAATGTGCTGCCTTTTGCAACAAAAAAAATATAAGTACTTACGTCCAAACGTCGTTCACGATAAAACGGCGGTAAAGGCTCGAAATTGTTCATCTATTGGCGAAGAAAGGAAACAACTAAGATCCATTTATTTATTGATGTTTATTAATTTATAGTTAAAAGTGCAATACATCGAGTGTACACAATCAAATGGAGACAAAGAAACTGATTTTCATAGTCACAAAAACTGCCCGCGTGTTTAGAAGGCGGATGAGATCGTAATATCACGAGTATGAGCAATTGCAATTAACTCAGAACCTCAGAAAAAAAATAGAAGTCTAGAATCGTAGAAACCGCGCTAAAATAGTAACAAAATACATTCGAACTATATATCAACTCATGGGATTGAAATCGTGTGCGAAAGGCATGTTAACACTATATTTAGCTCTTTTTTGGAAGACTAATAATATGATTATTACTCTTCTCAGAAATAGTGACGCGTATAGGAATGTAATCGTCTAAAGTCAAGTATTTATGATGATGTAATTGTTTTCTGTTGAAAGCCATCCCAATGTATCGCTTTTTAGAAGTTGACACGATTCGTATTACCCATATGACAAGTATTAAAATAAAGTGAAGCTTTATGCTAGTATGCTTCACCCTCTAAAAGCGGCCGTTTTAGGCCCCCGCGTCTCGGTAAACGTAGTGTAGGAAGTCCTCCTGCTTGATAGACTACATCTGCGCAAGATAAGGAAATACGTGACGCAAACTCATGGTTGTCTACGTCCAGTAGTGGACTGCGATCGACTGAAAACGATGTATTGTATAGTAATTTAAATATCCATACTTCCATATTAAAATTATAAATGCGAAAGTAACTGTGTCTGTTACGCTTTCACGGAAAAACCACAGCACCGATTTTGCTAAAATTTAGTATACACGTCTAAATTTCAGTCTTAATATCGAATATGGTCATAATTAAGATACTTTTTATCCCGGAAAATGATAGTTTCCGGGTTAAAATCAAATAAATTCTCCAGGGGTTAATTACGCCTAGACAAAAACTTAATGCAATATAACCTGTGTTGCTTCTATAACTTTATTGTCCTAAGGACAAAACGAGTACTTAATGTAATATGTCCCCGTTGTGTCAATGGTCATGTATTGTTCCACTTGTCTCCAGTTGATATTCATCTCAGACATTCAACGTCGTATGCTCTCTTATAATTATTTTCTTATCTAAAAGGAGCTTAGACCAACTCACGGTTAAGGCGTATATTAATATATGTCTGGTTTCTATATCACACTATCCACAAATTTTCTTTACCACTGGTTAAAAATTGCAAACCTCCACACAGGTATAGCGCATTCATGACAACTTCACACACAGGTTTAGCAACTGCCAAAAATATTAACCCCTAACTTTACAGTCGAAATCCCATAAAATCGCCAAATTATTTGATATTCCAGAAACCCCAAATCACGTTTTGTGATATTCTTTATTTATAAACCATTTTATTACTCCATTATAAGTAATGTCAATTTTGGGCGTTGGTAACCCTGCGCGTCAATGTATGATGACGTACCGTTATGTCAAATTTTAACCGCTAGTAATGCCACGTCTATTTACGCTCATTCCACGGCAGTAAGCGGGAAAGTGACGAAAGAAATGAGCTGCGCGAGTATATCGTATCGGGAACTACCATTGTTGGCACCCCAGTACAATGATTGACACCTTATTATTTTGTTCGAAACATTAAGAAGTCTTAATATTTTATTTTGTAGCCATAAAATGATAGTGATAATAATATTATAAGGCTAGAAAAAATTTACGATTTTTTATGCATATTGAATACATTGCCAAATCATCACTGGGTGGTCCCCGCTACCGGCGGACTAAAAGATATATTTTTTGAAAATAAATATTGTATTTTGGATATTGGAATATTGTTAACATGTTTTTCTTTATAAAAAAATGTTTTTACACAAAAAAACCTTAACAATTAAAAAAAATGTGAATTTAATAAAATGATATGGTATATATATATATATATATATATATAGTTTACCCTACATGGCGTAAACGTTGCACATGTCCCTCATCACTTTCCTGCTTGGTGTCGTGGAACTAGACATAATTTATACGAGGGTTGAGTCAAACGAGTAGTAAGATACAAGAACCTAGCATACGTCCTTAAATAGTTACGACGCCGTGCAGTCCAGTTAGTTTCAGCCCAAACAAAACCGTGTGACATTTTTGTAACCTATGGAAGATTGTTATAGCCGTTCATTGTTGTACAAAAATATTCTTCCGATTGTGTATCGTCGCTGCAAATTTTCATACTAAATGTCACACGCGTATATAAGGCGCCCCACATACGAGCCACTCGCAACAACCGCAAAGAAAACACCCGAGTTGCCGTTTGCTGTTAACATTCAACCTCCATATTTCATTTCGAACTCCTCGTTTAAACTATTATGCTCACTTCCACGGCAGGAGCAAGATAGTGGGCAGAGTGAGTATCAGTTGTCCACCTAAGTATCGTTTACATACACTGCACACTTCGCTCGTTGCTTTCCTGCTTGCTCCCATAGAAGTGCATAATATGAGGAGAGGTAATTATTTTCAGTTTAATTTTTGCTCTTCACTTACTATACTTACAATACGAGTTCGAAAACCAATGTTGAAATATTTGCACTATAATTATATAATGTCCACTAGCACATTTCTCAATATTTCGATCTTAAACATATTGTAATAATCATTTTTGGTTGACTTTTTTGTTTATTCAGTATCCAAATTATACTCAAAATTTACTTTTCAAAAAACTGCCATCATCTATACTTTGCACTGATATTCAGACAATTTCGTTTGATGAGAATTATTATTTCAGATTAAGCTACAGTCGGCTCGCGAGTAGTCCGTATGCGGAGAGCCTAAACGATAATATTACGTGTTCATACGAAGAAAAGAAAACTAAATAATGAACACTGTCTCGATATTTACATTTTTTATTAATGAGGATTTATTCTAAAATATACGGTACGTGAAGTACCAAGTCGCTTTAGATACCGTCGTGGTTATCTTGTTTTATATGTACATTCTCAGAGGTGTGGTGACGTTGAAAAAAAACTACGAATTTCCAATATCCTTAAAACTATTCGACCAACGGCGATATCTTAAGCGAACGGAATTTGATTCACTTAACTAAGGAAATTTTTTCGTTTTTTTTTTACATTTTTTCTCGCCCTTTTCAATACAGAAACCTACTTAAATTAGTGATCAGTAAATGTTTTTAATGAATTCAGACGCCCGTTCACACCGCCATATTAAACGTAAAATCTAAGTGAACCCACTCTATTCCTGAGATGTTAAGTAAAATTTAACCTATTTCAGAGATATGATCATCTGTATGTTTCTTATGATACGAGCATAAAAGTGTGATAATATACAAACTGTTATAATTTCCACATCTATGTAATATGTGAAGGGAAATCTTTGTACCCCTTCTTTTTCTTTTTTGTAGAGTTATAGTTCCAATACTTTTAGCACTGATTTTGCCAAACTCATTGTAGATTATAAAGTGTCAGGTGCATATAAAAATATATTTTAAAAAAATGTTTTGTATCCCCACTTTACGTGTGAGATTTCACCTAGTTAAAATTTATATGTAGAACTGCAGTAAACCTAATTTTTTTTATGTGTTACAAGTACATTATATTAAATAATATTTTCAATGTTTACATAAATATAGTTTGTTTATATTCATTCCAACATATAAAAGACGTTTATATGACTTAGCCAAAACTTCATTTTTTCCAATCTTTTAAATAAATGAAAAATTCATACCTACGTGAAAAAACATTAAAAAATTAAATGCAGACAATTTCCAATCTGTTTACAAATTTTGTACTTTTAATAAAAACTAAATGCGATCAATTCAATAATGAAGTCGATTCACTAGTAATAATACTATAGTTCATAAAATCGCGAAAATAGGTTAAATTTTCAACAAATCTTCCGAAATATTTATGCGTTCACTTGTATAATTTTAAAATTATATATCCGCGTTATATTTACAAAGAAACTCGAAATACACGACTAAGGATCAATATTTCTTTTATATCAATTACAAATTGTAAAACTAGCTAATAATATGGAGGGGAAACTAACATCGACGCGCGCTCGGCTCGCTTTGGCTTCACGCGAATCAAGTATATCACTTATGGCTTTTATAACTCTAATTGATGGCGTCTGTTGATGAGCGGGAAAAACGCACAGGGGTTCAAGGTTCGATTCCCATGGCAGATAAATTCAAATTTCTTAAATGACTAATACATACAATAAAACTGTGTTTTAACGGTTTTAAGCGATATTATTTTATTTGATTATACAGACATCGAAGACAAAGACAACAATTGAGATCTTCGTCTTCCGCGATCGCGGCTACTGAAAGGGCCGAAACATCGGATAAAATTCAAACATAATACACCGCGCCTAAAACCGTTAAAAAGTAGTTTTATTATGTGTGCTAGACGCGAAAACTTAAGAAAATACTATATGAACGTATCGTTATTTATTACAGTCCGAGTGCTTGGAATAAGTCCCAAAATTGTCGGTTGTATATAACCCATAACACAAGCGTAACTTGCTTAGCTTGGGGATATCACAATGTGCGTTTGTCTGCCGATTATTAATTATATCTTACCATACATCCTTTTACTTTACCATTAGCAGAATATTTTTGTATGGACAAGAAAATATAACATTACTTGTCCATACAAGTAATAATTTATGTCAAAATATAGAACCCGGCTTTGTTACATTTATCAATGTGATATATCAAAATTTAAACTAGAAAATGAATGAAACCCGCGAGCCAAAGTTTACCAATCGCAAAACTAAGTAAATATTAAGAGAGTTAACTTTAAACTACAAACCAATAATTCTCAAGTTAAACACTTGTTACAATTATATTTATTAATAACTAATACAATTTTTTTTACAAAAAATGCATTTATAGTGGTGTATTTACATACATGATATTTTAAATATTCACTCAGTGCTACCACTTTGCGACTCTATCGCCGGAACTAACCTAGATCTTTCTCTGGTACCAACTGTTCTAATAGCAAATGCAATTCCCTACTAGAAATCATCCACTTCCTAATAGAAAATATAAATTTCCCACTAGAAATCATCTATTTCTTACTAGAAAATATATATATTTCCCACCAGAAAACATCATTCCTTTTAAAAATAAAGTCATCCGTTTTCTAATAGCGAATATGGATTTCCTAATAGAAATCATCTATTATATCCTACTAGAGAATATTTTAAATATCATGTATGCACCAATTAATAATGAGCTTAAATGACGACTAATGTAATCAAGTAAAAAAGAATTATAATACAAGTATAATGACAATATAAAAAAAACCGAGAGACACAAACTTACGAATCTGTGTTTTATAGTCTACACAATAAAGTTAATCACCGAAGTTTCATATTTCTTTTCTAGATATAAAAGCTGGAGATGTTCATCATACAGATTGATAATGTTGATAGATCAACCAAATTGATTCAACTTGGTTGAAAGACGGTATTCAATAACATTGAATAATTCAAGTATGCATTTGCATGTATCACTTATATTGATTCACCAAAATTGAAAGACAGAAATGAAGCGTCTACATTTTTTTTTATTGTAAATACTTCATATGTTTTCCATACACAAACAATATGGTAGTGATATCAACTGTAGAGGAAACCATCCCAAACTATATTATATACACATTATATAGGACAACCGTAGTTATCTTCTAACACTTATATCATGGTATTATCATAACTTAAAAAGGCCTCTGATATAAATCGAAAAAAAAAATCGTTAGTCCCGTCGTCAGCAACGCGTCCGACGTACGCAAAATTCCTAACGCATCACTCAGAGTAGCTGACGCATCACTCACGGTAGCTGACGCATCACTTACGACAACTGAGGCATCACTTATGACCGGATTACACTTATTAAACATAAGCAAATTTTAAGTGCCTTAATGCAAGGATACGACGATTTTAATAAATTACAATAAGCTCCACGTAAAATTTGCTTATTTACTTAATAAGTTTAAACTAGCCATTACGGATTACTGACGCGACGCATCACTAGCGGTATCTGACGCATCACTCGCGGTAACTGACGCATCACTCGCGCAAAAGTGGCGCAACTGCCACGCAACAGACGCTCGACGCGTGTTCCGGAGACATGAAGGCATACATACACACACAAACGCGCATTCAGGACGCTATCGCGCTCTCTTCTTCGCCGGACCACCCGTAGCTGCCGAACGTCGTAATTTCTTTCACTGTAAATTGAAATATAATTATTTATGTCATTTTACATATCTTAAACAAAAAAAAAGTAGTGTGACTGAAATGAGCTACAGAACATGAACCTCTAGAATGTTTATCAAATGTAACGAAGTGACATGTAGGCTGTATAATTATAGATATATGTGCAAAAATAACTTGGCCAAATAAAATTTACATATTTCATTACTTTTTTAAGGGTCCTACCTAAATGGAGTTCCATATCTCGCTCGCGCATTATTACATTCTTGCAAATATAAATTGACATAATTTATAACTATTCTGTATGACACAAATTTCAATAAAAATTACGAATGTCTACCTATCTATGACATTATAAGATTCTAAAAAAGCCGTGTCTGTACATTGAATCCATTAAAAAAATTACTGGAATACACTGTATAAACTATGGAGAATACGATGCATTTTTTTAGATTGTCCGTTTGTTCAGGATTCATGTAAAAAATACTGGACCGATTTCGATGGAGTTTCCGCTGATCGACATTAAATTCTTAGATTTAAAATTTGCGGTACTTTTGATCCTGGGAATCCCGCGGGTATTTTCCTGGGAATTATTTAAAATGGCCAGATTAAAAAAAATGGGTTCCAATATGATTATTCACTGATCGATAGCAAATTTTGTGCAACAAAATGTGTGATATTTTTTTTTCCGGGAAAATCCCGTGAATTTTCCCGGAACCGGTTTGTAGTTTTTCATGTGCATAAAAATTAGCATATTCCGAAACAGTGTTCACTAAAACGATAGTTTACATTCTTTTTTAAATGCTACTACGGTGCTTTATGTCGCGGGAATTTCAAGTCAAGCGTGAACGAAGTCGCGGGCACAACCTCGTTTCAAATAAAGACTGACTTTATTTTATTTTGTTTGACTGTCCACTGATTTGATCATTTGTTAAGAGAGCCAAATCAGAGTCGATCATTGAGTTTTTTTCCTTATATCTCAGTGTTACTAACATAGAAAGGAAAAAATACTAAGAATATTATTGTGTGTATTTATCTGTATACATGTATTGGACTGTGTTGTCTTTTAATAAATAAATTAATATTACTATTATTCCATATAAATTCTATATATAAAATCAATTCTTATGCAAAAACACAATATATGAAACCTTCGCTGAATCACAATGATTTTTGTTAAACATTCGTAATATTATTGTTGAGATTTATGTAATATACACATTTGTCGAAAGTAAATTTTCAATTTATATGTTCAAAAATGTGGCAATTCACAATCGAGATAGAGTAGTTACTGTATTTCGGAAGCCCACTAAAAAATTACTCGTTTTCCACGGCTTGTTCAATTTAGACCCAAACTATAAATATTCCCATGATTATTTCTTAACACTTGAAACCTCAGCAAGACTGCCTTTTATTTTTGTATAAACACACAGATATGTCCTTTAATTTTATAAATTAGGGTAAACTGTACTATGGTTGGCACCCAGTCAATTTATTCAAGATATTAATAACGCTTTTAATAAAAAAAAATTATTTTGTACCCATACAATAATATTAATAGCATTGTATGGCTACAAAATATAAAAACATATTTTAAAATTTCGAATAGTTTTGAATAAAACAATAGGGTGCCAACAATGGTATAGTTTCCCCTGGGTCTTTTAGATGTAAAGTTAGGTAATTTCTAGAGCTAGATCATATTACTAAACATTGTAATATAGTCTTCAATAAATAAATTAATTTTCCACTTGGCCAAGTCAATTGATAAATAATGCCGCCACCATTACCATGATGATAATGAGTCAACTCTGTTAGTGATTCAAATATTAACACAATCATGCAAACCCTATCTACATTTCATTTAAAAAAAATTACCAGTTATATTTCATCTTCACAAAGGCGTAATATTAAAATACAACTTTGTATACTCGAAAATATTTTTATTTTATAATTTATACAAATTTCACCTGCATTTTATAAGCTACCTTTAAAATTCACGCCTAATATAAATTGCACTAGCATCATTCATTTTATTTATACAATTTTTATTTTATCGAGAAACTATATCTAAGGAATATAAAACACAATGAATCTTACGCGAGATCATTCAATCAATAATAGTTTTTAAAACTTTTAATTTTTTTTATGTTTGTGGCTTGGCAACTAGGCCTTTAAGCCAGGCGCAGTTGTATTGTAGGCTACAATCGACGCCATCCAACGGAGTTCTTGTGAAAACTCGAAAGGCCACATTTGGCTATACAGTTCACATTTCCCACAAAACACATAATTACTACTCAAAAACTATCAATATCCCACAACTATTGTTCATTTTAGAGTAATTTTACACATTTCTAGAAAATAAAACTGCACAGCACAACGCCCTTTCAGTTCCCGCCAAAAACTCCTTAACACTTTTAAGTTTTACGACAACCACAGAGGCTTGAGAAAAGAAAATTTAACTGAAATGTCATCCCAAAATAGTTTGATTGCGGTTATCAACTACGAATTTAAAATATTTACACTGAATTTGTTTTTAAAAAAGAATTCCTTTGAACTCTAGTTAGTTCAATCGGAGTCTATTTTTTATGTAATAATAATTTTAAATTAATCATATTTTTTCGTTTTACATAGGTTATAAAAAAATTGCAGTCGACAAAAAGGGACAAAAGCAAATCAAAATAGCTTTAATAACCACGTTTCTTTCAGCGTTCAAAAGATTGCTGTTTATGTAAGTTTTCAGTTACTTTTAAAGCTATGTATTAACTGAGAAACGAGCTTTATGATAGTGTCTGAAACATAGAAATAATATTTCGGAAATGTTGATGTTCACATTTATGTTTGCTGCAGCAGTTTTAAATCAATCTTTTCCGTTGAATACATTGGCTTATCTGTTTGACGATTATTGTTATTACGAATTGAAATGTATTCAAAGAATACTGAATTATAAACTACTTAATAATTTTATATATTGTTGACTGCATACGAGACTAAAATATAAGTATTCAGTTAAAACAGCCCTTTTTAAACCTTATAAAGTAAAAATTTACAGACAATAGGACACACAAACCTGACACACACAGATCATTCAACCACATGTATATCTCTAAAATAAAATAAAAAGTACAAGACTTGCAATTTTGCATGATGAAGCAACAATCAAAGAAAACAATATAGAATCAAATGCAAAACCTCCACTTAGTAGTATTTATCAAGGTTGATGACTATTTAGAATTGTGGAAATATTAATCTCTTTGTATGTTTTATCAGATACAAATCAATTAAAAAAAACAGTCTATTTCTATCCAAACCATGAAAGAAGAAAAATATGTATTATGGAAATGCAATAAATCCTTTCTAGATGTTTCCACAAATCATTCGTGCATTGCATAGAAAAATCTCAATTTACTTTCACATAATACAAAAAACATGTTAGTAAGTAGTTTATAAGCAAAAATCTATTCTTACACACTTTATTCTGTTTGACAGTTAGTTTAACCGATTTATATTGGCATACAAATAAATAAACATAAAAAAATTACTTCCCTACAAGAATTTACATGAAAAATATAGTTGGATTTAAAATGCACCTTGAATTCATGTAAGGTTGTAAGGTATATTGTATGTGTAATATGAAAGTGGCTTACAAGCCGATATAACTAAAATTGTTTAAGACAGTATTATTATAATAAAATGCAGAGATAATAAGTTTTTTTTCAAAAATACAGCGATAGACAGAAAATAATTCACCACAAATAAACAATACTATTTTGGTTCTGATATTAAAAAAAAAATTCAATTTAGCTTGTAAGACTTCAGCTTAGAAATGTATATATAGCAGTATAGATTTCAGTCGTGAATAACTTAGTATGCAATCTTGAAGCTGAAACTGACTAGTAAAAACTGTAAAATACGTCCTCATATACAGTACGTGCAAATCATAAATGCGCTTCGAATGAAGATAGTTCCGTGAGCTTGCACTGGTCCATTCAAATGTTAACATTTATTACACCTTACGGTTGTGTTGTGCTAAAAAGATGGCATGCGAGTCCGGATAGCGGCCGAGCGAGAGCGCAACACTCTGCTGTCAGTTCCGTCTGTGAACTTTATAATAAAATGTTCAGGGCAATGACGTGCACGAACTTCAAGGACGCATTTGAGTTTTGTTCGTATTGTATATTTATTTTAAAAAAAATCTCTGCTTAAAATAAATTTGAAGTCTTACAAATATTAACATTTCTAGATGAAAATATCACTAAATGCACAAGCAATTAATTATTTGTATATTTTTTAAGTAAGTATGTATACCAATATTTTCGGGACAATCAGGGGTCAAAAACACAATTTAGTACATTATAACAAGGAAGTTTGAAACAGTAAAAACGTTCTTTACTCATGTTTGGACCTAAAACCACTATGCGGATTAATGTCAGAATTCAGTCGAGCATGTCATAGTCAAAGTAATATGATACAAGTTAAAATGTACTGTTAATATGCTATGGTTGATACCACATAGAAGCAAAATTGCTTCGGTATCATTATCAAAAAAAAAACAAACCAAGAGCTCTAAATGCAGTTTAACATGAAAACATACACACAATTTTAGGCACACACACACAGTCAGTCAGACACACAAACAAATACCAAGGTGCATTTTTTATTGGATGACAAGTGTATATGTAAAATTAATGATCGTGTTGTTTGTTAAGAGATGCCGGTTAGTTTTTTCTTGAGTTGACTGACGGACTGATGGGCCTTTACCGTCTGCTTGTTCGCGGCCGAGTCGTTTGTCGCGTGGACAGACTTCACCTATGCAACGGGGAGCGGTATTAGGTGTGGAAATATCCATACTGACATATTAACGTCAGTGAGTATCGTATTTTATATTATATATATCTATATTACAGTATAATTGAAAAATCGTTAATTTCTAATAAATCTAATGAGATTGTAAACTGTCAATAGATTGTGAATGGACACAAAAACTATTCTTCGCTGTTAAAGTAGAACACTGACTAACCAAGAGAAGGTCACATAATCAGGTATTGCAAAATCCAAACCAATAATGTAAATTTTTGATCCCTTCACAATGTAACGACGGTTTATAATCTGACTAATTAGATTATAAACTAGCGGCTACAAAAGCAGTTCATCTGTATAACCCAATCGTTTTTGCACCCATTTCCATAATTGATTTCCACTGACTGTCCTTGGGTGTGCGATTCTTGGGATAATCGGCGATTATTGCCACATTAAGATTAAATTGTTAAAATGCCTCAAGTGTTAGCCATCCTATGGCCCCCACGTAAGCCTATCGACAATCCAGCCTATTATTCTTTTGGCCCGAATTCTTAAACTATATACAAAATAATATTAAATAATGTGTGTGTTTGTGTGTGTGTGTGTGTGTGTACATATAGCTCTGTCTGTAGAATGTAGTGAGTGTAGTGTACAATATGTGTAATGGATAGTGTGGCTATGTTTGTGAGATACACTTCTTGACTGAAGTGTGTTTCTGTATGTGAGTTGTGTAGACTGTGTGGGAAGTACATATGCGATCTGTGAGGTGTATAACTCTGTCTGTTGAATGAAGTGTGTGTAGTGTACAATGTCGGATGTTTAGCTTGATTGATCTGTATTTCTGTTGTGACTTGTGTAGACTGCTTGTGAAGTGAAGTGCACGTATCTGAAGAGTATAGTCTGTGTATTACACGACCAAACTAAACTAGACGAACGCATGGAATGCGGCTTTTCCGCCCGCATATCGCCTAAGACCCCGCGTACCTCCTAGGACCGTTCTCATTTACGATAAATTCGTAAGTATTACACGCGTCATTTCTGTACTTAGTTGTTGTGCTATAATCTTTTTGGTGGTTATTAAGTTTTTTCTAATGGTGTTTTGTTTTTTATCTAGTTGTAATCAATGTATTAAATTTAAATATACATTGATTTTTAGCTCCTTTATCCTATTTTTACTATCCCTTACAAATATTTCTATTTCTTTATTCATTTTAAAAGAAAATAAAAAAGCTATTAGTAGTGCAAAATTCCATTAAATGAAAAATTCAATTAATGATTATAATAGTGTTGGTATTTTTTAAATTTTTTGCAGTCGGTACTTGACGCGGTCGACTGCACATGTGGCATTCGTCTACTTTCGTTGGTCGGATAGTAGTGTACAATATTTGTAATGCGACATGTATAGGTTGACTAACCCGTGTATCTGATAATTGACTTTCGTAGGCCGTGTTTGAAGTGCACACGTCATGTCAGAAAAGTATAGTGTAAGTAGTGTACAATATTAGTGAGATGTTTAGTTTCACTGAGCTGTATTTCTGCTTTGTGTACACTGTGTGTGAAGTGCAAGTGTAATGTGTGGGGTGTAAATATCTACACATACCTCGTTGTTGGGCGGTGGCTGCGGCGGCGGCTGCGCGCTGCGGCGCTGCAGCGACGGCGAGCGTCGGTCCGCGCCGCCACCCTCCATGTGCTGCTTGCGCTGGCGCAGGATCGTCCAGTCGAACGTGTAGTCGTACTGGTAGTTCATCGTACGGAACAGTATGCGGAACAACTGAAACGGGCAAATCGGGTCAATTCAATTACTTCAGTAATACAATGGAAAAACAATAGAAATGTCAAATGAATATTTCACAATTGGATATTACAGATTACTTATTGAAAGTCATGATTCTATCTACCACTTTCAAAACAATTTTAGTTATAGAAGGCGAAGAAACGCCATAACTATTCCCCCAGAAACATTTTTTCTTTACTGTCTTCAGTCAATCTTCTTACGTCAAACAATCCCCCCTTATTGATTATTTTTGAAAATTTATCTCATCTTATTTTTTAAAAGCCCCATGTCGTATAGTATAAACCGCGCGCAGAAGGTTTACCCATGACTACTTACTACTATTGTATATACTTATGTAAAGTATATATAATAATAAATTTATTGCAACAACTATTTATGTAACCTTTTTTGTTAACCCTACTGACCATCGACGCGTGAAGACATGAGGCTATTGGCAAACCTTCTACGAGCGTGTAGTACATGTGCTTTTCAAAGAAAGGTGTTAGAAAATTCTTCCCAAGTCACCAGCAAGTTGGTAACATTTCATACTTCATCAGAACAAAAAGCAGGTGCGATAGCTACTAAACCAACACGGCTTCAAAGCAATAAATATTAGCACAGGTATTTATAACAGTGAAACAAACAACCTTTAAGTACCTACAGCTTGCTTGGAGGCAAAAGTAGCTGACAGAAAGGTACTTTAATTATACCTACAGGGCAAAGTATATGGATATATTAAGAAACCTAAGGGTTTTCGGGAACGGCAAGAAGCTGATAGACTTCCTCGAGGAGTTGGCTGGATGGAGTAGCCAATCTTCCAAACTTGTACGCAAAAATGGCGCTCCAGTCATCAAGTTGCGGAAATCGTCCACTAGCAGAGGGATTTGCTGTCAAATAACTTGCAGTGGCGCTGGGTGCAAGTTCTGATAAGGTAAGCCGGTTGAAAAATAATCGTATGATGCAAGCGCCTACTACACCGCTGTTGAAAAAACGTCTATCTCGTCACGTATTTTCTTATTACAATTTGTATTTTTATTTTTGCAATCTTACCGCATATTTTGAAACAGAAGCCGGTGCCCGATCGGGTTATGAGTTCCTATTACATCCACGCGTGGAAAGCCGTCGAGCGCAAGAGATAGTAATACAGTAATAAATAATATATGCACAAATAAAAACGTAAGCGCCAATAAATTCATAGCGCTTCCGACCTTTTGATAGCTAGTCGCCACTTTCTTAGGGACAGGCTATGAGGAATCGAATTATATGAAGTCCAAGCCACTGATATCTTGTCACATGAACTGTAACCACTCACCTGTCTAAGATACATGTAATCTGGAGATTCATCGAAGGTGAGCCCGCGGCAGTAATTTAAATACATCGCAAACTCGGCCGGGAATCCCTGGGAACAAACAAGGTTTTATAAATTTTGTTTGCCAGACTTACTTAGGACATCCAAACGATCGGCAAGACAATGCCGAGTTCTGGTACATTGATTTTATTTTCACTATGTTTTGTAAAGTGTATGACTTTATCTAACACTAGCCATAATAAAAGTATTTCGCATGGATAATTAAACAACCGAAACGGATTTTTATTAGCAACTAGCTGCGCTACGCGGTTTCACCCGCGTGGTGATGAAAAATCGGTATATTTTGGATAATTCAAACTATATCTTTATAAATTATAGCCTATGTGTGTAAGCTATATTATTGTAAAGTTTCATCAAAATCCATTCAGTAGTTTTTGCGTGAAAGAGTATTTATTTATTTATTTATTGAAAAAAGTAACATACATACATCCATACATTCTTACAAATTTTTGCGTTTATGATATTAGTAGGATTATACAACAACATACGTTTTTTATAATTATTTGTTTTTTTAATGTTTAGCACGGGTCGCATACCATATGTAATTTAGAAGGTGGGCACTGAAAACCAGCGCTGTGTTGGACTACGTTTCGGCACAGCAAGATGCTGAGTACCAACCTCATTTCCAAATTGCGGCATACAATTCCTGTATAATTTTATCTATATTTTGTTATGTTAGTACTATTTTGTGTTGTGTCTCGCTATTAGAAATAAATATTTATCTTTCTTAACAAAAAGGATTTTGTAGTAACAATTATACAACCAATAGAATATTGCATTAATAATTATGTACCTAGCTGACCCGTGACTACTTCGCTGGGCGTCACCTAGAACGCCGGCGACTTTTTTCCGTAAAATGAGGTAAACGAAAAAAATATTATTTATAAAAAAAAACTCATCAGTTGAGTTCTTCCTTAAATTTCACCGGAAACGTAACCAGTGACGAAATTCGGGAATTTACCATTGCCCAACAGTGGGCACGCAACATGAGTGTAGCTAAAAAGTTCACGACACGCACGACTGTGTCGCCGACAATCCAGGTATTAAAAAAATAAAAAAATATTATTAATCACATCAATCAAGTCAAATCAAATAGTGTAGCTTTCTATTGATGAAAGAATTTTCAAAATCGGTTCCGTAGTACAAGAGATTACTTCAAACAAACAAACTCACAAATTCATCCTCTATATAATATTAGTATAGATTGATTGGATAACGGAGCTTCAGACCTTTGCTTTAACACGACTAAAAATACACGTATATATATGTAAATCGAATCTTAAGAATTTTATCAGTACTTTTGAGTCATTGATGAGTAAATCTTTATTTGGTAATATTGATTTACTAAATATCCACCGCTTTCTATTATCCTAGTAGGATACAAATATTGGTTAAATATGAAATTTAAATTTTCAATAAAATTAATTAATTTATCTACATCGTTGTGAATAATAAAGAATCATGTTAGTCTCAACATTTAGTTTGTCGAAATTACATTCAAGACAAATTAATTTCTATCTATACATATAATAAAACTGTAGAGCTCGAATTTCTGTACAATTAAAAAAATGCTATTAACCAAGTCAGGGGGATGTAAGAAGTGAAATAGAAGTAATTAAGATTTTTTTAATTTTTTGTTTCTCTGTTTGTCCGTCTGTTTGTACCGGCTAATCTCCGAAACGACTGGCCCGATTTAAATGAAATTTTGTATGGTGGTAGCTTATATCCCTGGTCAACATATAGGGTACTTTTGATCCCGAAAAATTAAAATTCCCGTGGGATAGTTAAAAAACCGCACCACGCGGACGAAGTCGCGGGCATCAGCTAGCAAAACAATAAAAATAAAATATGAAATTTCTTTTAAAATAAAAAATACTTAAAGCATAACATAATAACAAAACAACATACAAACACGTACATTGTATTTTCCTAAGCTAAGTATTACGTTTTTAGTATGGTAATATACAAAGGACGAGGCTGGGACCGATACCAGACACTAGACCGTAGTAAACGACAGGAAGTTCGTTTACGAAATTTACCATGCCAAGAATCAAACCCGGAACTTGTGAGTACTAGTTAGTAAACCAAGTATGAATGAATGAAAACACTTTATTGCTCACCAAAATTAAAACAACTTTCTTAAAAACTAGACACAATAAATGTTGAAACAAAGGGCGGCCTTATCGCTTAAAGGGATCTCTTCCAGGGAACCCCCTAAACTAAGGGAAATATTAAAACACGACAGTGGCGCTGTACACAATAAATAATATAAAACATTAAAAACATATGAAATATGGAAATAAAAATCTTTATTATATACTATATAAACATATCATAATACATACAGAATAATCAGCACTATTAGAGAGGACCAAAAATAATTAAAAACCATGATTTTAAAAGAGGGTACTGACTTAGCTTGTCTGATGTTGAGTGGCAGTGAGATCCATAAACGGACAGCCTGTACCGTGAAAGAGTTATCAACGAAGGAAGTAGTGTGTACAGGTGTCATTAAGGAGAGATTATCACTAGAGCGCAAATAACGGGAATGAGAAGAAAGATGTAGGTAGGTCAACAGTTAAACCTTTTGCACTACGGATCCGGTAGACATACCCTGACTCTGTCATTGTGGAAAGTGAACTCATATCAATCAATACACCTACATATTGCATACCAAACTTGTACAAGTCATGTCTTGAATAGATGTACTATACTCACCTTGCAAAGCACTTCGACCGGTGTGGACATCTTCTTTTCGCTGATGCGTTCATATTTCTGTTTCTTGGTGATCGCCTTCAAGCCTTGCCATGGTAGAGAGCCCCTGTGTAATAAACAGAAAGAGTAAAAATTATTATTATTCGACCATTTGCTATTGATAATTTGACATAAACTATCAAATTCCTGCAGCCGGGCGGCCTGTCGTTAGAGGCGACAAAACAACCCAGCCAGGTGGTAGAGTATTTGCCCGTCTCGATGGCTACCACCTCAGGTCAGTATGCCGCCGTAACAACCTTGAGTTGCGTTTAGTAGACAATAGTCGCCAGATTCCAGTATCCCTTTAGAGAGCGTCAACATATATGGTAGCACCTTTGGCGTTAAAAATGTCCGACGATAACCGCTTTCCATCAGGCGGACCGACTGTCCGTCTGCTAATTTCATGCAATAAAAAAAATAGTGCAGATTCGTACAGGCATGCGCCGCTTAGGCAGTTTCACGATCTATGGTGTCTATTGTTACAATGAGCACGTGCAAACGGTAAAAGAAAAATATATCGTGATGAAATCTACACATCGGTAATGTGTCAAATGTCAATACTGACAATCCCTAAGATCAAGATAATGATACTGGCATGGCTCTACCACTTCCACATGTATAATATTATAAAATTCTAACATGCCGTGGAATACTATATAAACAATGGAGAACACGATACTTGTCTGTTAAAACTATTTCGATAAATCGAATAATTCTTAAGACTTAAAATCTGCTTTTTATCCCGGGAATCCAGCGGGATTTTTCTGGGAATGATTTAAAACGGCCAGAAGGAAAAATCCAATTCCAAAGTGATTTTTAATTAATCTAGCGTAAAAAATTAGATACTTTATTCCGAATCACAGTTTTCACTGAAACGATAGTTCGGGTGCGTAAAATTAGCTTATTCCGACACAGTTTTCACTGAAACGATAGCTTACATCAAATGCTGCGGTACTTTGTGTCCCGGGAATTTCAAGAGACGAAGTCGCGGGCATATCCTAGTAATAAATAAACCTATATAGGTGATGATGTCCAATGGAGCTGGTGCGTGACTCTTCTGCTTGTTCGCCGTCTTTCTCAGATTAAGAACCGAAATCGAAACACTGCACAGTGTCAGTGTTCGAAATTTAAACATTAAAAAAAAAAAAAGTTCGTTATCTTTCGAATAGATTTATAATATCGGGCCGTAACGGTTTCTTCGAAACGGCCACCGTCACAGATATACCCTTGTCTGTGTGTGAGTCAGTGCGTCTACGTGACTTGGGTGCACGAAATCGATACGCTACGACGTTACCGAACGCGGCACGGATTCACTTTACGTTTTCACCGTGTTATGTATATGTGTTGCTAGTTGCTACTACAAATTCTAAATGATATAGGTACCTATATATAAATAATATCGGTCAAGTGCATATCATTCTATGCACAATGAAAAGTTCCGTACAGGTTGACGATAGTTTTTCATTATGTTGCTTACGAAACCACAAAAAGTATAATTTTTGAAAAATCTACTTCAAACCATATTCTTCTTCATTTGACAGACTTTTTTAAACACTAGGTACTACGAACTTTATCCTTTTAGAATGTGTCACATAATAACCGATATGCAGGGTTGTCACCTTTTTTGAAAATATAGTATTTTTGTTTTTAAGTTATAAAAATATACGACTTTTGGGAAATTTTGGTGAAAAAAAATACACGTTTATTGTTCATCATTGCATTTTCCATGTGTATTTATCACTACTTTTTGCTTTGGCCAACAAAGACCTACTATTTTTAAAATAATCGTAAATAGCTGAACAAAAAGCGCGACAATTGAATAAACGATGAAAATATAGTACATGTCGTATCTCTTTTCTATAATTTATAGTACAACTGGCTAAAATATAGTACGGTTAGCACCCCTACCTATATGCCATGCCATAATAGCTCAAAAGTTAGAAGGGTGACACAATGTTTATAACTTTGACAGCGAATAAACCTATTTGACTTAAATAAAAACAAGTCATGCTACATCCTTATTATTTTTCACAATCGACTAACGATAACCACCACAGACGAGCGAATATCTATTACCCACACACATTTTTTTCAACTCTTAGGTACGCGTATCTCTGAACTCATTTTTTTGCATTTTCACTGCACTACAGAACTAAATACACCTTATATTTAATTTAAATTTTTATATATATTTATATAAAAATTTAATTTATTAAATTTTTATATGTATGTAGATTAAATTAAAAAAATTTAATTTAATCTACATACATATAAAACCAGTGATTTCGAAGAAAAACAGACTGCGACATAGACATACGAAGACTGACAGACGGGAGTAACATACATAACGATTTCACAATGATTTCGTTCCTGTCGAAATGGCTATGGAACCCATGCCATGCCCATATTTTCATGTTTCCTGTGATTAGTGGCAACACTTTAAGTGGAAATGATGTGAGAAGATTGGTCCTTAAATAATAATTTTAAAAAAAAGAAGAAATAGCGACGTACTTACATTACTGACATGTATCTTAAAAATAAAAACATATTGAGAATTTGTACGCCGCATTTTAAGCAAACAAGGTTTGCACTCCGCTTATTGCTGTGCCGGCATAATATCCGACACAACGCTGATTTTCAATGGAAGCCTTCCTTTTGGCGTAATACTAAAACGACCCGAATATTTTATGAATTTAATTTAAAAACTATTTAATTTGTAAATAATAATATATACCTACACAGAATAAACAGTATAATTTTTTTAAACTTTATGATTTAAATAAAAAAAATATAATAACTCATGCTTGTCTATACTGTATGTATACTGCACATAACAACGTGTATCGATTCACCTTATCGAATATGATCGGATGCAGCGATTCTCTACTATTGCCACGTCACTGACATGAAGCAACAATTCTCTTTGGTATAACCTATAAATGTTTCATATTATACATAAACTGTAACATAAACATTATAAATTGTTATTATATTCTACTTTCCCACTATATAAACAGGCCATGCCCCGAAATGATTCGTTTTACAGGTAAAACCTCTCCTTTAACACATTCACAACGGCACTGATTTATCTAACATTTCATTCCTGCGGTACGGGAGGTGCGTTTGACTAAAACTACCGTTGTCGCGGCACGAGGTCTATTGAGCCCCGTAACGTTTTAAAAATTAAAACCCTTTCTGACTCATTATATACAATAGTTTATGGATTTTTGTTTTGTGTTAGTACTTGGTCACGGTAACCGCGTAGGTACAGGCAGATACTATAACGCGGAACTCTGGTTTAATAGCACATCTCAGACATATTTAATCATCTTTTTGACATATATATAAAATTGGTTATTATTGTTTGTTGGTTATTTTTGTTTTCTGTTCCAAACTAACAACAAACCAAATTCATGTTGCGCCCTCCGCACCACAGAGAAGTTTGTTTTTCTTAGCCACACCGCTAGTAAGACAAGTTCGGGACCACTTAGACCCCGTTCGCAGTGAACGTGCTAAGAAATACATTCGCTAAGTCCGACCCTGGAGCACTAATGTGGTATCATTTGAACCCTATGGTACCCCAAAAACCGTTCAATAAGAAGAAAACAACACCTTTTACACCGAACCATGAATACGATAAGCACTGTTAGTTTAATTAAATTAGCTACTGGGAAACTTGTTTATACCGTCTGCTGAATCACTGGTTTTTAACGAGTCAGGTGTAATAAATGTAAATATTTTAATATTATTCACAAAATTTCAATAGTGATTATAAAACTACAACTAAATAAGTTTGTTCATCGATATCAATTGTTTGATGCATATTGAACATTTCGCTGATGTGGCGTTTACTTACCGTGGTCGCGTGGTCTTGTCGCGACCTCAGTGTGCTCCTTCATCATAACTAATAGTGAAACAAATACGGTGCAGCCAAAAATATCGTGTTTACCATTTACACCAATTGGCATCCCGTACACTAATATTATGTCCCTACTAAATCTGGGATAATATCAGTGTTTGTGTCACGCAGATGTAGACAAGGGTTTAATGTGTCCTTTGAGATGCGACATTACTAATGATGGTACATATTGACAGATAACGTACATATTGTTACAACCTGAACGCCGACAAAAAACAAATTCACACCTGCATACCTGTAGACATTTTATTACCTTTTCGGCATTTGGACTTTTTTTGTTTACTTTGTGTTTAAAATTTGTGATTAGAAAAACAGCCCATTGTCTATTGTAATCTTTTATAGTAGCTATTAGCCAGGTGTGATTCAAGGAAAATTCAGTCCACGCGGCCGAGCAGACATATTGTATTTGTACAGTATAAAGCAATGCCCCAATTGAGAGATGAGGCAATCGAGCGATAACTACAAGCGAAGCAAGACTTGTGTACATTCGGTAATCTATTTAGTGACGGACTTTGCACGTGTATTTGAATTACGATCTCCTGCATTACGTTCGGTTATATTTGTACCTGTGTTATACGTGTTTGTATGGTTCTAGTAAACTCTATAATAATTCCAACGGCATTTTAATTCGAGTCCTGCAACTCGTAACAATATGTATGCACTAATGTAACTAGCCATTAACGGCGTTATGTTGCAACGCTATAACCAAGACGCATTTTGCCACAGTCACTAACACTAACGCAGATTGGCGGAGCATTGTCATAATTTGCGTCATAGATTTTCATAGTAACAAGGAGGGTGCAAGTTACGCGACAAAAAGAATATTAACTGAAAGATTGACGTACAAATGCAAAGGTAGACAAAAAAAATAGATGAACAGATTGTGTGAAAGATGACATGATGACTTGTGGTGTGACAGAATATATACCCGAATAGTATGGAAGGAGATTGGAGGTTTAAAAAACCTTCTTAATCACAATATTTACACGAGGTTTATAGGCTTATTAAAAAAGAATAAAAACAACTAGTAACCTAAAAAGAAATGTAAATGTAACCCTTTTGCTTTTGCTATAATTAGTGCCGTAGGTATTAAGGTAACCTATGTCATTTGGTAACTAATCGATACCGTATTCATCAAAATCGAATGAGTTGTTTAGGCGCTACATATGTTAATATATGAATTGCTAAAACTATAAACTCTTGCTTTTAGTTGTGCCGAAGTCGGATATAAAGTAACAGATATTTCACCAGCGAAACACGATGAATTATTTCGTATCCGTTGCCCCTAGATAAACAATCCTACTAATATTATAAACGCGAGTTTGTAAGAATGTATGGGTGTATGTTTGTTACTATTTCACGCAAATACTACTGAATGGATTTTGATGAAATATATAGCTTGAACATCAGAATAACACATAGGCTATTATTTATAAAGATTTAGTGTGAATTATTCATAATATAACGATTTTCCATCACCACGCGGGTGGAACCACGGGGCGCAGCTAGTATATATATATATATATATATATATATATATATATATATATCACATTCGCTTAACATACGCTTTCGAGCGGTCACGACGACCGGCAGTCTGTCCTATTTACAATTGGACTGACATGACACGGTAACCAATGCCGGTAGTAGTCAAAGTTCCTTCTGACCATAAATCTATATAAAAGGCGCATAAATAATAATTGGACCGTTGAATTTAAGGAGCACTTACAAAGTTAGATCGACGATGTGTATAGTTCTAGAAGTAATGTCATGGAGAATGTAGTATATCTTGTCATGTTGCATTGTTTGCTACAACTCCATTAATTCATTGAAAAGTCATTGTATAACTACATATGCCCGCGACTTGATCCACGTTTGACGCAGAAAATTTCTGTGGGATTCCCGGGACACAAAGTATCGCCGCATTTAAAAATGGATGTCAGCTAGGGTTTTAGCGGTGTGTCGAATAAGCTAATTTTTATGCACCCAAATAACTTCAAAATGCTCCAGGGAAAATTATCTCGGGATTCCCGGAATAAAACGTATCACACATTGTATTACATAAAATTTGCTGTCGATCAGTGAAAAAATCGCATTGGAATTCGATTTCTTTTCCAATCTGGCCTTTTTAAATTCGTCCCAAAAAAAAAAACCCCGCGGGATTCCCGGGATAAAAAGTCCAAGAATTAACTGTCTACCAGTGAAAACCGCATCGAAATCGGCCCAGTAGTTTTTATGTGAATCCTGAACAAATAGATAATACTAAAAAAACTGCATCGAGTTCTCCGTCGTTTATAGTCTATTCGAGTTGTTTTTTTTTTTTAAATAACTTCAATGTAAAGACACGATATTTTGTACTTATAAACACCTTAAGATAGACAATTATGAAGTAGAAGAATCTTTAGCTACACGTCTTGCTGGGGTTTCTTGCCGCTACTTCTCCTTAAAACAGTGATGACATGTTGCGAAACGGTATGCACAAAATAGAAAGTGAAGTAGATTTCATTTGTAATTTATATGTATGACCTTCAAAAAGTGTTCTCCAGTGGAACTCAATTTGAATAAAACTTTTGAATTTGAATTTCAACCAGTAGTAAGGCTAATTAATTTATAGTATGATATAGAAACCTGGCACAAGTGAAATATAAAACAGTACTCACCTATTGAAATACATAAGTACGTAGCCGAGAGACTCCATGTCATCTCTTCGGGATTGCTCAATGCCCAAGTGCGCGTTTATGGAGGCATAACGAGCGGTACCTAGAAGAAATAAAAAAAAAACCATAGTTTGAAAACATGAACTGCGCGAGTTAAAATAACACTCGCGAACAACTTTAAAAGTAGTGACACAGCTTAAACGCTTCGCGTACCTATCAAACATGTTTGCTTATTTACATGACATGACGACACGACTTACGGTGATGTGGCCGCGCCCTTATTAAAAAAAAATAGGCAACTCTTTATTGTACACCAATATAAAAACAAACTTACAGACTAAAAGTAATCTAATTATGCACAAGGGGCGGTCTTCTTATTGCTAAAAAAAATATTTAATTTTATTTGTTTAGGGAACATACAATAATTAATATTCTTAAATCTAAAACACAAAATTGATACATATATCAATCAAGTTTCCACTAAAAAATAATTTTTATAATAAAAATAAAAATTGGATCAAAAGTTAATTCCAAAAAAAAAAACAATTATACGAAAATCACATAAAATGTCTATTTAATTTAAATGAGGTCAATATTGAACAGAAACGAAAAATAAATTACACCATAATAAATACTAATAAAATAAAGATAAAAAAAGTTTGTCATTATTCTTAAAAGTGTAAGTCATTGGATCATTCTAAAATACAACATTTTTAATTTGGGTTTTAAAATGATATAAGTTACCTATAAAAGGATCTACTAATTAGTAAATAGTGCATTGTATTGCTGACAAGTGCGAGTTAAAAAATAATCTCTTCCAGCCAATCTCAATTTTACATATATACCTGGTACATAATTATATGTATACTACATTACAAACGATTTTTACAATGAACTACACTATTTATCTGATGATTGGAAAATCGGCCCTTACAAAACTTAGGCACATCTAAAGTTAGATATAACAGTAGACGACATGTTTTATATTAATCATCTAAAGACACAATTTAAATAAAATTGTATATAAAAATTAATCCTGCAAGAAAGCAAGGTATAATACGTATTTAAACATTATTATATCTTAAAAATCATAGTGATGTTTCTATTACTCCGTCAATGGATGAACAGATAGATAACCGCTTACAGTCGTAAAATAACTATTAAGTGGAATCTCTGAAATTATACAAACTGCTAAAATAAAAAAGAAAGAACTAGTTTTCTTTGATTTTTTTACTGCAGGAGTTCAGCAGACTGACAGACAGCGCACTTGATGGAAAGCGGTTACTATCGCCTATGAACGTTTGCAACACCAAAGGTGCTACAAATGCGCTGCTGCTCTCTTAAGGGATACTGAAACTGGTCACTAATTCGGAACACAACTCAAGGCTTGTTATGGCGACGTACTTTAGACCAGGGGTGGTAGCGATCCAGTCGGGTAAATGCCCTACCACCCGGCTGTGGGTTTTTTTTATCGCCTCTTACGACAGGCCGCCTGGCCGCAGGATATTGTTTTCTTTCTCCATTTCTGCAGTTTAATTTTTTTTTAATTCTTTAAAAGTATCTCTAACGATCCGTAGAGAGTTTATGAGATATGGAATATTTTCGATAAATATTTTCTAAGGCACAGTAAACAAATAACAAAAACCGCAGACGCCCTCTTCAACTTCGCTGAACACTTCGCTATTATAGATTTCCTCGCCTAGAATTCAACCAGAAAGGTCATAATTTTGTTAATAAAGTAAAGGCACGTTACAAAGGCGCCACGGTGGGAACAAAATTGCAGGTCACGTGTCAAGGTTGTAATTTCACACCTTTTACATAATGGACTGTTAAATAATAATTGGGTGTTTGAGAAACTAACTTGGAAACATAGGTTATGATGACTATCTAAAATCTCTTCATCTCTATCAATCTCTATAAACATAGGTAATACTTATTGCTTATCCATTCTTATCAGAATTGACAATACCTCGATACTTATAGGTACTGAACTAAAATCCCTATTAATAATATAAATGCGAAAGTAACTCTGTCTGTATGTCTGTTCCGTTTTCACGGTAAAACTACTGGACCGATTTGGCTGAAACTCATGTATATATATTTTCGATGCCGAGGATGAACATAAGATACTTTTTATCCCGAAAAATGGGATAGTTTCCGGGATAAAAATATATTTGTCTATTTGTTTGTTATGTTTTTACGGAAAAACTGTTTGACCGATTTGGCTTAAACTTGGCTATATGTAATTTTAATACCGAGGGTGGAAATGGGATACTTTTCATCCCACATAATGGGATAGATTTATATAAAGGTTATCCGGGACAGTAGGATAGGTTTTTTATTTGTGGTTTGTAATTTTCGTCGTTTTGTTTATTTTGGTCAATTTGGTCGTGTTAGTTGTTTAAGTAGTTTTGGTGGTTTCGGTAGTTTTGGTAGTTGTGGTAGTTTAGGTAGCTGTGGTAGTTTAGGTAGTTGTGGTAGTTTTGGTTGGTAGTTTCGATTGTTCTGGTAGTGGTGGTAGTTTTGACAGTTGTGGCAGTTTTGATAGTTATAATAGTTTTGACAGTTGTGTTAGTTTTAGCAGTTGTGGTAGTTTTGGTAGTTCTGGCAGTTGTGGTAGTTGTGGTAGTTTTGACAGTTGTGGTAGTTTTGGCAGTTGTGGTAGTTTTGGCAGTTATGGTAGTTTTGATAGTTGTAGTAGTTTTGGCAGTTGTGGTAGTTTTGGGTGTTGTGGTAGTTCTGGCAGTTGTGGTAGTGTTGGTAGTTGTGGTAGTTTTGGCAGTTGTGGTAGTTTTAGTAGTTTTGGAAGTTGTGGTAGTATTGGTAGTTGTGGTAGTTTTGCAAGTTGTGGTAGTTTTGGTAGTTGTGGTAGTTTTGGCAGTTGTGGTAGTTTTGGTTGTTTTGGTAATTTTGGTAGTTTCGATCTGTCTGTCTGAGTACCAAAATTGTACATAGATACTTTTCATCCCAGGAGATGGGATAGTTTGCGATATAAAATAAAGTAAATCTTCCGAGAGCAAAAGCACCGACATAAAAATATAATACAATGTAACCTGTATTAACGCCTGCTCTTTAAACAAGAGGTACGCACTAGAGTTTGACCCGCGACAGAGCCGCGGGGTAAACTCTAGTACTAAATAAGCTAAAAACGCAGCACATCCCGCATCCTGTTCGCCCAACCCTGCCCTCACCTCTGTGGCTGGGTCATTAATAATATTCAATGAATTAAATTTACCGTAACATATATAAATAAATCGTGACTCCAATTCCCAATTTCCGTAATCAATTTAGGCTTTGAAATGCGATTTAATGAGATATAGTATCACGGTGTAGCGAGGATAGAGTGATGACGGGACAGGGCAGAGGAAGTGTGTCATCAAAAGTCTCACTCATCGTACGATGAGTGCAAGACTAACCGTTTCACGCCGATATTCTGTAAGAGGGTGGTATCACGTCTATCGAGCCGGCCCTAACAGCTGTAATCAAGATAGCTAGTATTCGCCCGTGGTCGAAATTCGACCATAATAATTTGCTGTCAAAGACTATATAATTCTATAATCACAGATGCCAAGGCAACAATAAACAAAAGAGTATATATGCGGAGTGTGTCAAATACACGGTAGTGTGTGTAATGTTTTT
Source organism: Dendrolimus houi (assembly GCA_039645545.1). NCBI lineage: Eukaryota > Metazoa > Arthropoda > Insecta > Lepidoptera > Lasiocampidae > Dendrolimus > Dendrolimus houi. The sequence goes on along the minus strand of CM077139.1, from coordinate 3,786,994 downwards.
TATTGATTTGATGTATTTTTAGGCATAATTAGCATTCATCGTTTCTTCTTTATACAAACTATATGTGTGTGAAATTACATACCCTCCATCCGCTCAATTTTCGTATAAAAGAGGTACAAAGTTTTTGCTTCACGTATTAATATGCAGATAATTCCAGCATGGCTCGCCTCTACCACGTCAAAACATTTTCATCTAGTTTACTCTAAACTTGAATATTCGCTGGTTAAATGCAAAAACCATATATGAATAAGAGGAACTCACCAGTAAGGTTCTTGTCCTCGCGATAGCCAATGTGCGCCCTCGTGCGCAGATCCCTGAACTTCTTGGCGAGGCCAAAGTCGATCATGTAGAGCTTGTTGCAGTGACGACCGATGCCCATCAAGAAGTTATCAGGCTTGATGTCGCGGTGGATGAAGCACTTGCAGTGGAGGAACTCCACGCGACCCAGCATTTGATCTGTTGTCATAAAGTTAACGGCTCTTTAGACCCAGTTGCATTTGGATCAGTGACGCATGATCGCATAGTGTATTTCATACGTGTCTAAATATACTGGTAGATTTAAGACATAGCAACAAGTGCCAATTATTTTAACACCTGTCATGTTCGTAATACGAATTTGGTTAAGTGGTCACTTCAGACCCTCGGAAGTGTACTTAAGAGACACTGACCACTATTATTACCACTAGATAGGCTGCTGTCGTCTCGTTTTTGTGCAAATTTGATTCAAGACAAGACAAGTCAAGACGCAGAATGCGACAGTCCCAGTGAACTAAAAGTTACTTGTATTAATACTAATATTAGTTCCAAGGAGTGTCACAAGTGGCGCTTTAAATTGTCACCTAAATATACTTGTCATTTATATACAGCAAATCAGTTGTAATAATAGACATCAGCGTAGGGGCAAAATCAGTAGTCTGTCTGTTATCTATATTAACTCGCCGCGTTGTCTAATCATCCCGTCTTAAAGGGATGGACGAAACACTGGAATAATTTCCTTTCAAGAACAGAAAAAATTCCCACCGGGATAACAATGCCGGTTAAACTCAAAGAACGTAAGCCGAAAAGATTCGACTGTACGACGCTCTAGCTAGAGAGCTGCACCGGCAAAGACCCTTTGACATAGCTTTACTATAGAAGCAAGAGAGGTCACCCAACCAAGAGATTTCGTAAATTGACGGCAATATGTGTGCAATAAATATAACTATAACGTGCAGGCGCTTTAACAAACTTCATGTAAACATAATAGATTACTATGAGACTTGACAGAGCTGAGCAGGCATTAAGCCTAATCTCATTTTTGGCTAAAGGACCCATTGAAAAAAGCATTCATAAGTATTCCACCTACCACACCCTACATGATAAGGCTAGTTAAGACATCAAATTGACAAACAGATCATATAATTTAGAATTTTCTTCCAGGACCCCAAGTCAGTTGTTATAACAAAAGCGACCATCAATGGTGCGATTATAACGCCAATAAGACAATAAGAGCGATAACAAAAGCAACTGATACCTTGAGCCTATGCACAGAAATTAAAATGGAAATGGGCAGGTCATATAATATGTAAGGCGCGATGCGATGGCCGGGAGAAGGCAAAGGGACGTGGAAGAAGAAGCAAGGAAGGACTTACCTCGCCACTAGTCCACCGCCACACTGCACTCGTCCCCGGGGGTTCACACACTCAGTAGGATTATGGTTTAATGTGCATTCAATTCAATTACAACAGTTTATTTTCGATTTAATGTGTTCCAACAATTTATATGTATTAGCATACGAGTATTGCGGTGACAGCAGTGACATTAGCTGCATGTGTCTTGTTTGCGCATTCTTCATTTAAAAGTTTCTTCTATTCTTGATGGCGAGGATGGGGAGGAATTATTTATAAGGAGGTGTTCCTCGGCGCAACCAATAAGGCTTACAGACCAGAGATGGACCGTAAAAACAACTCTGCGGTCAGGAGTACAAGGCAAGAGAGGCAGATTGAGATCATTGATGCGTTAAGAGGACATAAAAATAAAAAAACGTGTACGTCTCGGGACGCCCGACACAAGTGATAACTTAAAGTAATCTAAGTTGAACTATTTAATATTTAAATTGTTTAACTTGAGACAAGCTTAGGTTATAGCGCGTGGGTTAGATTGAGAGGAGGAGCCTGCCTACCGCTGCCGTATGCGTGACAGAAAGGGAACCAGAGAGACTAGCGCCGTAACGCTTTACATAACGAAGCGGTTTACCCTCCCATATGAAGATATCACTTCAAAAATAGCCGGCACCAACTGATATCAAATAGCCCAGGACAGAGACAGATGGGCGTCTTTGGAGGAGGCCTTTACCCAATCTCGGATTCTTACATAAAATAAGCCAACTAACAACAACAATACTACGAATCAATACGTACTGTAAAAACTAAGAATTAAAAAGCTTTTTTATTTTATTTTATTTATTTTACAACGCCAGTGAATGAACATTCTGACTTTAATAATAACAGACTTGGGCGCCCAGATCTAGAACTCCGGATGCATATAGCAAATAGCCCGCTATTCTAGGTCGCGTCGTAAAGGTGTTTTTTATGCAAATGACTAAAGTTTAATTACCTTATTATTCCCATTTTAGTTACATATGAAAGAAAATTATAAAAATATTTCATTAAATGTGGTGCATACGTAATAACAGTAACCCAAAACGTTCCACAGGGTTACGAGTTCTAACTAGAGGAACAGACTAGATATCCAAAGCTCAAGATCGATGAACAAGGTTTATCATAATGCTTTCTTTCACCGTCAACACATGGTTATTGCAACAATACGCACAACCAGGTAAAAGAAACTTCCTAAATAGTGTTGGAATCCACGTCACTTGAATGAAACGTCGATTCCTCAGGCCCGATTCCTATATCTTACTGACCGCTCATTTGTCTTACTATCGGTTAAAATTTGACATACATACCTAACATACATCCAATATCAAAATTCAAGCGATGGTAGGGAAATAAAATGAATAGTAAAATATAAGAACCGGCCATTAGACACTGCACTTTTATTATAAATTAAATATTTGGATACATAAAATAGTAATTAGTAATATCATCAAAGTAAAAAGTATTCTATTGTATTATCGACACTAAAAACATACAGACCATATTCAAAGCAAACTTTATGATCTACCCAGATTTTATTACCTATTTTATTTTGTTTGAAATCAGTTTTTTGTACAATCACTTCTAATCTTTACAAACGACACCTTCCCATCAAATTTTATTCCTGGAGACTAGTTCCTGATAAAAATGACTGACATACACAGACGGTCCGACTTTACATGATGTTTTTACGCGTCCATATTTGGCCAAAATGGCCACGGTATCCTAGGATCAAGCCAATATACAGACCTGCTAGCATAAGAACCGTCTTGATGGTGAACTGGCGCGAGCAGAAGTTGAACAGGTCCTCAAGTGACGGACCCAAAAGGTCCATCACCAGGATATTGTGGTCCTTCTCGTAACCGTACCATCTGCAACAAGACAACACGTTTAATCAGTCGTCGCGTCAAAGTCAGAGAGAGGGCTTACTCTCGAACCCCATTGTCGAATTCCCCGAAAAATTCAGATAATTTCGACAAAAACGAACGTCCAAAGGCGTTTCAGAGTAAGCCCCCACCGCGTCAAAGGTTCTTCTACAAAATTCATTTATACTATATAATAATATTAATTAGGTGCTTGGATAGTAAAGGGTCCCGTAAAGGTGCAGACATACTTTGTTTTCATTATTTGGATACGGTATCACAAAAAGCATTTAATCAAAAACACCCCATATATCTCAAAAACTACGCGACGGATACTGTACCAACTATTTTTCACTGAAAGCGTTTTTCTTATCTGATGTTTAAAATACAATTTTTACAACTGTTAGAGCTGAGCTAACAGCTCCCCAACTGTCGATTTCATTAAAAGTCATTAAGAAATAGCATATGCCCTATCAATATTGTCAGATATTGAAAAGGCAGATAGTCGGTAGTCATAACGTCACGTAAAGTCATATATTTGTCAGATGTCTTTTGCTGCACCAGTAATTTGTTGTATTTTTTTACTTATTTTGTTCATATTGTTACAATTGGGCCACCTGCAGATTGAAAACAAAGCACATTTATTATCCGCTCGGTGTTTGAGATAATTACATAGAAGCGCTTTTATTATCGTCCCCTTTTGTTTCTTCTTATTTATTGGTTGTTGTGAAGAGCAGCCTATTGTACTCATTTATGGCCGTTCGCAGGCATAATTAGACAGGTGTTTCGAACTAATTCTAAGAAGTTATTGCTTTGCGTCGAGGCATATTGTATTTGTACAGAATAAAAGGACTGCCCGAATGAGAGTGTCAAGCGAGGATTACGATACGAGCAAAACGTACATTCGGTAAGCGATATAGTGACGGACTTTGTACGTGTTATTTAATTGTGCATTACATAAGCATTACATTTGTATCTGTTATACGTGTTTACATAGTTCTAATAAATTCTATAGTAATTCCAACGGCATTTTAATTCAAGTCTCGTACTCGTAACAATATTTTGCGATATTGAGGCATCTTGGTGATAAAGGAAGTACTTAGAAATTTCGATATGCATGATGCCGACAGTCGAGTTTATTACGGGCTAGGATAATAACGCGATAAAAGAACGTACACAGCTTTTACTAATTTTGGCAACTTAAAAGGTACTTTTTATTACTTAATTGTTGTCGTTATCGAGAGTGGGTGTAATGCTAATAGAGTGTGTCATTATATGGAAAACAAACTTTTTTTTTTTTGCCAGAGGAAATCCGTTTGAGGACTAAGCCGCCACAGGCACAGAAGCCTGGGGGGTTGTTCGCGACCGGTGTGAGTGTGTGGGATTCGCCAGATCAGGGGTGGCACTAGCGTGCCCAGTCAGAACTGGTGCCACGCTATTGCCACTCCCCAGTTAGGGATCCCCACTAAAACCCCTGGGTGTTCCGTGTTGCGCCTTATGCCAGGGCTACGGGACTGCGGGATTCCCAACTCCGCGTGCCCTAGCAGGCGTGGGCCCCCCTCACTGGGCCTCTTCCAATGCCAGGGGATTAGGCCCCTGGCCACAACTAGGTCTATTCCGTGCGTGGGGCGGTCTGTAACGCGCCCCACGGGAAGAGAGATGAGCGCGCGCGCAACACTCGCACTCTCATCTCGACGGCATGTGCGGGTGAGTGAGAACCCCTATACCCCAAGGGGCCCCACCCGCGCCGCCCGCTTACGGTGGCCGAAGGTCACCATCCGACCTCCGGCGCCGGCGCGTCCTCCTTTGGCGGGAGCAGAGCAGGGAAGTACGCTGACGCTCCCGTTCCGCCTCCTCCTTCGCAAACATGACTTGCTCGCAGAAGGAGGAGACGGCATCCCATCCGGTGGAGTTCCCGACCATGGAGCGTACCACGGCCGGGAGCGTGGTGTCAAATCCGGTATGGGTGACGAGCTCCCGGCGCTGCTCCGTCCAGGCTGGACACTCCTGGAGTGTGTGCAGCGCCGTGTCCTCGTCGCCCGTGTCACAGTGGTGGCACCCTGACGTGGCCTCACGGCCGAGGCGACACAGGTACCTTCCGAAGCAACCTTGACCCGTCAGGACCTGTGGCAGCCTGAACGTCAGAGTGCCGTGACTTCGTGCAATCCATTCGTGCAGGACGGGCCTCACCGCCTCGATGGTGGCGGGGCCCGCATAGGGGCGTCGTAGGCGATCTTCCCAGCTCCCATGGCTACCTGGCGGAGCTCCGACCGGCACGCCTCGATTTCGCGAGGCGCGGGTCTGGTGCCCCTGGCCAGGGCCTCTTTGCGCCACGTGTACAGTGACGCTAGGACCCTGGCTTCCAGGTCTCATGGGGGGGGGATCCGGCGAGTAGCGAGGCCACTTCGAAGGACACCGTACGGTATCCTCTCATTGCCCTGACGGCCAATATGCGTTGCGCTTGACGCAACAGCGCCGCGTTTTTGGCCGTCTTTGGCGGTCTGCCCATACTGGGGCCCCGCAAAGGGCCATCGAACGTACGATGCCTTCAAAGAGTTTCTGGCACGTGGCGTTGGGCCCCCCGACGTTGGGGAGCAGGCGCGAGAGCGCACCGGCTGCCCTCTCGAGTCTGGGGAGCAGCTGCCGAAAGTGTGCCGAAAAATCCGGCCATCGAGGACCAATCCCAGATACTTCATGGTCTCCCCGATGCCGATGCGGATACCTCCTACTACGATGCTACTGTACGGAGGTGGGCGGTTGCGAGGGCCGTGAAACATCACGGCCTGGGTCTTCTGATGGAAAACAAGCTAAACCAACCAAAGCCAAGTGATTTCGACGCTTAAGGGAGTTTGTGGTTAAATCGAGTGACGTTACGTGGAGTTTCCACTGTATATAAAAGAAATCAACACTTAATTAAATATATGGCAGCCACCCATAATCTTTAATAATTCGCGATTTCACTACGTAACTTTTGTCAATAGCGCTACCTTTGTGTCAAATTTCATGCACATAGATTTAGTCAGTACTTTTCGAGATACTGACTTGACTCGTCTACGTTATTATATTTATGTTGTCACACGCATTTGTACACTATTAGAACGTGTTCAGCGGTGATTTAGATTCAACATCATGGTGGCGAACGCGCGGCGAAGCGTAACAGCCTTTTACCAAGGCGTGACAAAGAATCGCTTTTTCCTAAGCATCTCACTTATCACGGACAGTGCACTAGAAAATTATATCAGACCACGTCTGTGGTAAACGTAAAAATCTAGTTAGAACGCATGCAAACATTGTTTTTGTGACGAGGGGAAATCCTATTTGAGGAGCTAACCGCGGCGAGGGAATGTACAATTCGTCGCGTTGTGTTAGTAATATCATCCCCAAAGAAGTGCTATTCCCACCCAAGTCGATCACACGCATTAAAATCCCCAAACCCATCCATTGATCACCTGTTGCTACGGCCACGGGCAACTGGCCTCATGAAGTCCGTGAGCCCTAGCAGCCAACAACCAAAAAAGCCAGTTTCCACTTGTGGGGCACCTTTCCCTTGTCAACGTGGAATGCAGCACATCCGTCCGTGTCTTTTTATTTCAGTCATTTTTTGGAAACTATTAGGTATAAGTATACGGGTATTTAGTAAGAATACGAAATGCACCGCCGCCACGTAAAGTAGTGAAATCGCAAAATTAATCATGATTATGGGTGGTATCCACCATACAACGGTTGAAAAAATTTGAGGTATCGACAGTCAGATCTTCAAAAGTCATACCGATGTTATTTACCGACATTTGTAAGTCAATACATGGCGGGATATTTCTTTTCAAAATCATCTATTCTACACTGTATCTGTATACCTTCATTTTAACTTTTGAACTATGAGGTCAAAAATTAAGGTACAATTTGTTTTTATTGCTGAAGCACAGCAGACAGGCTGACGGCCCAATTGTGATAGAAAGTGGTTACCGACGCCTGTGGGCATTAGCAATACCCAAGGTGCTGCCAATGTGCTGCCTTGAAGGAGAAACTGGAACCTGGCCACTAATGCCGAAACACAACTCGAAAGTGTTATAGCAGCATACTCTAAGCCAAGAGTGGTAGCCATCCAGTCGGGAAAATGCCCTACCTCCTGGCTGTGGGTTGTTTTGTCGACAACTTGCGACAGGCCGCCCGGCCGCAGGAATTAAGACTTTTTCCGTTCCTGCACGGATAAAATATAACAATACTGGCAAGTACATGATCGATGAATGGTTTGAACAAGATCCAGTAATGTAGTAATTTTTGATATATGGGATATTTTCATTACAAACATATTATCACTCCTGTTTCTCTTAAGGGTAGCAGAGACGATGGATTTCTACTTGCTACGATCTTAGCATATAACTTTTGCTTCATCGACATTCATTAATCTCTTCGTGCATAGACGTTTATTATATGCGCTTTTTATCTACCTGGCCATTCTTTAAGACCTCTGCGATCTGATCGTGAAAGTAGGTCGCGGTCTACCAGCACAACTCTACCATCCACACAGTTGTCTTACACTTGTTTTCATCCATTCTCTCTACATGTCCAAACCACCTTAACGGTCTCGCGTCAATGGTTTTGATAGCACTGCGCGAGGCTTGAGTGCAGAATGCGCTCCATTGGCCGACCGCTTGGTAGGAACCCGCGATTTTATGAGTAGGCAGTTTCGAGATGACGTAAGCCTTGATGATGTTCACGGTTCTGTAGTATTTTACTATTTTTGATATAAGATTTTAAGTTCGGATTATTTAACAATTTAGGGAATTACAAATGTATATATTTATTGATTTAGATTATAATTTTATTGTTTAGAGTTAGTTATGTGGAAATTGTTTTTGTATAGAATTTTATTAAAAGATAAAGACATTTTGTTAAATTGTAGTTTTACTTATTGAGTTTATTTGTCGTGTCTAGTACAACGTCATAATAACTTTCTAAATTTTTGTTCCTTTTCTTAATTTATTATAACTTACATTAAACTGTACATAAAATTAATTTGAATCCTAGTGTATGTGACAAAGTTTGTGATCAGTTCCTCGCAGACATGGAGTTCATCACAAACTTGTACATTGTTCTAGCTTCTTTAGAAGTAGGGGAAGCCAAAATATTAAATATTATACACAAGTCCAATCTCTCCAGACTTAACTCCGCGCAGGTACGATGGGGCTGACATAATCTAAACGGTTCAAAGCCCCCTTTAAAATAAAAGATTTAAAAAAAACTTGTTATTGTATCTACTTTCAATCTATATTCTGATTAAATGCTTTTTTTTACACAACCAAATGTCAAAAGTTACTCAGGCTAAGTTACGGCGATTGCCTACTTCAAATGAGACACTCACTACTAACGAAACGTGACTCATTGCACGTAGTCTGTGTAAAATCAATAATATACACGGACCCAGCAATTCCTATCTCTATCAAGGCTGCGTGTAATTTAATTAGCTTATTATTATAATACAGGTCCGTTTACCTCATATGTTGGGATACTGTATAACCCACAGCCAGGTGGTAAGGCATTTGCCCGACTGGATGGCTACCACCCCTGGTCTAAAGTATGTCGCCCTAACAACCTTGAATTGTGTTAGGCATTAGTGCCCAGGTTACAGTCTCCCTTAAGAGAGCAGCAGCGCATTTGTAGCATCTTTGGTGTGGCAAATGTCCATAGGCGATGGTAACCGCTTTCCATCAAGTGGGCCGTCTGCCTGTCTGTTGAACTCATGCAATAAAATAAAGTAAAAAAAAAGAAATCTATAATAATTATTATAAAAATTCTAAAGATATCGTGTCTGTACATTCAAGCTATTAAAAAATAAACAACTGATATACACTATATAAACGATGGAGAACAAGATGCAACTTTTTTTAGATTTCTTGTCTGTTTGTTCATGATTCACGTAAAAACTACCGGGCCGATTTAGATGCTGTTTTCGCTGGTCGACTGCAAATTCTTAGACTCAAAATCTGCGCTGCTTTTTATCCTGGGAACCGCGCGGGAATTTTTCTGGGAGTGATTTAAAATGACCAGATTGAAAAAAAATCGAATTCAAATGCGATTTTTTTGCTGACCGATAGCAAATTTTATTAAATAAAATATGTGATATTTTTTAGCCCGGGAATCTCACAGTAATATTCCTGGGAGCGGTTCAAAGTTGTTAGGGAGCATAAAAATTAGCTTACTCCGGACAGTTTTCACTAAAACGACAGCTTACATTCTTTTTTAAGTACTGCAGTACTTGTGCCCCAGGAATTTCAAGTCTAGCGTGGACGTAGTCGCGGGCATATCCTAGTTTCACACAAATTCCGTATATGCATGCAATTGATTTCCCTTTTCTAGCAATGCAATGGTAAAGTCGGAAATTACACGACTTCACTTCTCTCTTCCAGTTCCGATGGAAATGGGGCGAAAATAACAATTTACCTTGTTTGCGAGCGATTGTCCAACAAGCATCATTGTCGGCAATCTGGTTTTCTTAAAACTAGTGCCAGATCATTCATTTTTTAAATTTTTTTAATTGCAGTAGTTCAGCAGACAGGCGCAGACGGCCCACTTCATAGAAAGCGGTTACCATCGCCTATGGACATTGGCAACACCAAAGGTGCTACAAATGCGCTGCTGCTCTCTTAAGGGAGACTGGAACCTGGTCACTAATGACGGAACACAACTCAAGGTTATTATGGCGACATACTTTAGACCAGGGGTGGAGCCATCCAGCCGACAACCTGGCTATGGATTGTTTTGTCGCCTATTACGACAGGCCGCCCGGCCGCAGGAAATTGTATTCTTTCTCCGTTCCTGCACGGATAGAAATGTTATCAACAAAGCACTTTAAACGAAAAGGTTCTTAAAAACCTATGTTTAAAAAAAACTGGATGCGGCCAATGATGCACGCGGTTGGGCGCGGGACAATCACCAATAAGCGAATATTGTTCATGACTGCTTATTTAAGCAATTTATTGTATATTTCATCTGTTAAAAAATTCACTTATGAAAAAAGTTGTAACGATGTTTATTTTTTAGATTATTTTAATTTCAATAGAAACGGGGTTACAGTTTCTATTCATTGAAAAACAGCAATAAACCGTCACTTTTGACTTATGGCAATACTAATATTAAACGGGTTAATCAAATTAGGTCAATTTTGTTGAAAAGCACATAACTGAAAAAAAATGACGGTTTTAACGACGTTTTATAGATTTTTTTTATTGCATGAATTCAGCAGCCGAGCAGATGGCCCACTGGTGGAAAGCGGTTACCATCGCCTATGGAAATTCGCAGCATCAAAGGTGCTACAAATGCGCTGCCGCTCTCTAAACGGAGACTGGGACCTAACCACTAATGCCGGAACACAACTCAAGGTTGTTATGGCGGTTTACTCTCGACCAGGGGTGGTAGCCATCTGGTCGGGCAAATGCCCTACCACCTGGTTGTGGGTTGTTTTGTCGTCTCTTACGGCGGGCCACCCCAACGCATGAATTTGTATTCTTTCTCCGTTCCTGCACGGATAAAAATATTCGACCAAATCAGTCAAAACATTTACCTTTTTACAGAAAAGGCAAAAAGATCTCCCGAAAAATATATTTTCCAAAACAATGGAAACAAAACAGAACTTCGTAAAACCACACCAAGGGAAGCGCTATAAATGTAAGAAGTTTTAAACAAGTTCGCATTGCCCAACAGGAAATAATTCAAAGTTTTCATAAACTCTTAATTTAGGAAGGAAAACACGGAATCCTTAAATTTTCGTCACGTTGGTTTTTTCATTTATGCCTTGTTGTTTCTTAGACAAAAAAAAATGAAAAAAATGTTGGTTAAATTGTTTGTTAAAATTTTAGATCATTGATACCCAGTGGTCTATATATACCTCCCAGGGGTCGATTACGACTTCCAAGGGACCTATGTCAGCGATAATAAATATTGTGGATCCACGAGAAAAAAATCAGTTTAGCATATCATGAATATAATACAGTCGAAACTCGATTATCTGCGATCAAATAATATATCTTCAAGTCGAATCCATGGATACAAGGACATGTCCGAACTTGTATTACCAAATATTTTAACCATTTAGACTAAATACATATTTTATTTCTTGATTACCAAATATGAAAAAAATGCAAATATTTTAAACAAATTAAACTACATAAGTAGTATATAATTATGCATATTGTTTCATGATTAAGGTTGCAGTATTTTAGTAATTTAAGAAAATATGTCACTCTTAATAATTTCTTAATAGACATTGATTTTTGTTAATAATAGGTTGGGGAAAAAGTCTTTTCGCATATAGTATGTATGAACTTGTAATAAGATCTCTTTGGCTATACCATTTGTATCTGGCTGGTTTTGGTATCATTAAAAAGTTTTAATTTTAAAGAAAACAATTCCAAATTCAAATTAGGAAAATGTGTGATTTTCATTTGTTTTTCTTATTGTTAAAATGAGTGAATCTAATGAATAAATTCGATACATTTTAAAATTTTACTACAAAAAAGGTAAAAATGCAACACAAGCCGTGAAAAAAAATTGTGATGTTTATGGACCTAATTAATGCAGTATCTGCGAGAGTAGCGCAAATTTGGTTTAAGCGTTTTCAATCCGGAAATTTTGATATCAAAGATGCACCTCGCTCCGGTCGCCCTGTTACGGACAAAATTGATGCCATTTTTGAAAAGGTGGAGCAAGATCGGCATATTAGTAGTTACGATGTAGCTGGAGAACTGGGAATTGACCACAAAACGGTTTTGGCGCATTTGAAAAAAGCTGGGTACACAAAAAAGCTCGATATTTGGGTGCCTCATGAGCTCACTGAAAGAAACCTAATGAACCGTGTACTCATTTGTTATTCTTTATTACGACGTAATGAAACCGAACCATTTTTGAAGAAGCTGATAACTGGTGATGAAAAGTGGATCACGTACGACAAGAACGTGCGAAAAAGATCGTGGTCAAAGGCTGGTCAGGCTTCACAGCCTGTGGCGAAATCCGAGTTAACTCGCAACAAGGTGATGCTGTGTGTATGGTGGGATTGGAAGGGCACTATTCATGATGAGCTGTTACCGCCAGGCAGGACCATCGATTCTGAACTGTACTACGAACAATTGAGGAGATTAAAGCAAAAAGTTGAGAGAAAGCGGTCGGAATTAATGAACAGAAGGGGTGTGGTTTTTCACCATGATAACGCTAGACCTCACACATCTTTAGCCACTCAGCAAAAATTACGAGAGTTTGGCTGGGAGGTGTTAATGCATCCGCCGTATAGTCCTGACCTTGCACCTTCAGATTTTCACCTGTTTCGGTCTCTGCAGAATTCCTTAGGCAGTGTCAGGTTAACATCACGAGAGGACTGCCAAAACCACTTGTCGCAGTTTTTTGATCAGAAGCCCCAAAATGTTTATAGCAATGGGATCACGTCCCTACCTACAAGATGGCAAAAAGTTATTCAACAAAATGGCACCTACATACTTTAGTCAAATGTAAATAAATTTTATAAAAAAACCTTTTAAATTTTTATATAAAATGCGAAGAAACTTTTTCCCCAACCTAATATGTAGAATTTGTTTTTGTTGTTTTTAATAATTACCTAAAAATATCTATTATGCAAAATTGAGTACAAAAACCGCTTTTCTCCATTCATTCGATTATATTATACGAATGCTCAACGACAACAATTAGTCAAGTCAAGTACACAGAGGGTAACATTAGTGCAGTGTAAACAGTATAATCGTCTATGTATAGTGTACTATTAAATCTGTCGGGGACATCCACTTAATGCAATCAAAGTAAGAATTAGGAAAAATCGTGGGACTAATTCAGACCAAAATTTCAAAAATGCAATATTTAGAATTATCCTTGCCTGTAGGTTAGAGTATCACGTGAAAACCATTGAGCGGACTTAAACGAAATACGACACAGATCCAGTTTATATCCCGGATAAACACTTAGAATGCTTTTTATCCCGTAAAATGACGTCGTTTCGGTGGGGATAGACGATTAATAATAAAAAAATGGCGTTGCCGTCGCGTTATTTTGAACGCGAACAAAACGTTGGCACATACTAATACATAATATATAAGTTAAGTGTTTGATTAAAACACAAATAGCGATCCCTCATACTAAACAACAACAAAAAAAGTTAAATTCAAGACAGAATGGCAAACATATTGAAATCTAACATGACCTTGTAACATTTTACATTGGATTAAGGTCAGATTTCTGTTTAAAGTAAGGTTTCTGCAACTCTCCCCACTACATTAAAACCAAGGACGATTCATACTTCCACCTTTACATTGTTTTTGTTCAACGGATTATGTGTTGCTGTGTTGTTTATATTTCAGGCATTGCTTTTTTTACTGCTGGAGAACAGTAGACAGGGCGAAGGTCAACCTGATGGAAACTGGTTATCGTCACCTAAGACCTTTTGCAACACCAAAGGTTACCAACGAAGGGGGAGGTATAGTAAATATTTAGTCAATAAAATAGAAACAAATTATTTATTACATTGTAACATATATGTATAATAGATAAAATAATGATAATATAGTAGAAATCATAAAAAGAAAGAAAAGAAAAAGATAGAAATAAAGAAACACTAGGTTCTGCATTTATTATCCTACAAAGTTGTAAAAAAAAGGAAGATAAATAAGATCTCTGCCCAGTCAAGAGAGAGAGAAAGGCAATTAAATTAAATAAAAAAAACTTGTAGTGGATCGAGGGTGGAACCTGACCACTGATGCCGGAAAACAACTCAAGGTTGTTATGGCGGCATACTTTTTATCACGGGTAGTGGACATCACCACATGGCCGTGAGTTATTTTGTTACCTCTCACCACCCTATAGTATGTAGGAATTGGTGTTATTTCTGTTTTTGGATAAAACTCGCCTTCCAAGTAATATGGGTTCGAATTCTGGCCCGGAGCATCAATCAATTATGCATTTTTAAAGAACACTCATTGCGTATCTTGATATATTTACACAAAATAGTATTGGGAATACTTCACCTTATGTGTGGTATTCCAATGCCCCCTTGGAGCATCTTATACACTCTGCTCTCATAGAGAAGCTGTGGATGCCGCGCCTTTATGGATTCAACCTTCACTGCTACCTCCTGAAACAAAGCGACACAATGTTCAATTGCAAGGAAAAAATACCAAATCTATATATAAGCCCTGAGACCTTATGGTCCCAGGTCCCCATGGGCCAAAAATGTACAGGCTTAAGAGACATATTTGGTTGATGTCTCACACAATTAAGAAGCTGATTATTTTACAGTGCAGGCTGTCAAACTTTGGAATATGCTGCCTCTTACTGTCAGAGGCCAAATCCTTAACAACATTCAGAAATTTGCTCAGAAAACACTATTTGTCCACAAATAGCTATGTCTGATTAACACAATATAATCATGCTAATACATTTATTATAATAACTAATGTATTTTGAAATTTATTACTGTACTTATATGACTATGTATATATGTATGTATTTGTATATTTATTTCTTAAATTAGTTTGAGTATTTATGTATCTATTGCCTTTATCCTGCACCATCTATATCGCCCGATTCAAATTTCTTTCATTTAGGTTGCCTGGAAGAGATCGCTTTGAGCGATAAGGCCACCTATTATATTGCCTAGAAAATATTGTAAATTTGGTCTGTTTTTGTAATTGTATATTTTGGTGCAATAAAGTGTTATATCTCTCTGATTTCAAATGACATATTAGCATCTGCCATCCATAGAGGCTAATGTGGTCAGCACTTAGGGACTGTTTCCTTCTGACAGCAGCAGTCTGAGGTTAACTTACTTATTTTAATATTATAATTTTTATTTGTCATAATTACTTTTAATTAATGTTAATAATACTTTTAGTTAATATTGGATACAACAACTTTTAAAGTAAATAAGATGAAAAATCTATAACATTATAAAAATGCAAGATCTATACATTGCAGATAAATTAATTTAATAAAAAACTGGGTATTTTAATGAAGTTTCCTAACAATGAAAGGTTCCATAGACATCTAAGTTCTGACTAACAATATCAAACAAGGCAGTTCAAGGCACATTATTGAATGATGATTTTTAAGAATACTTTAAATGGCAACTACTTCAGCCACACATGTCTGGAAATTATATGTTTTTATTTATTTACATTTAAATGAGTTCCTGTTTAACCACCTTAATATAAAAATGGCACAAAAAATTATATTAAAAGTAAATAATATAATTTTTTGTGTATCAATAATGTATGTTATCTTATTTGCTTATTGAGTAACAATTAATAATCTTAATTTCCAATGCATTAAGGAGCAATATTTATTTAAATATGAAACTTATCTGACTAACCACCACAGGAATATCTAAAATCGCATATCAGTCTGTATATAACAAAGGGCCCTAGAGGTACAATTCACTGTAACGGCAGGCAAGAAAGGACTTGATCCATACAGCCTTGTCTGATGTATCTCGGTGGCATAGAGGTTATGAACTTCAACCATTTACTTTTTCATATCTATAATATAAAATTCTAAAAATGCTGTGTCTGTAAATTGACGCTATATAGAAAAAACAACTGGAATAGACTATATAAACGATGGAGAACAATGCAATTGTAATAGATTTCTTGAGTTTCTTCAGGATTAATGTAAAAACTACTGGGCCGATTTCAATGCGGTTTTCACTGATCGAAAGCAAATCTTTAAGACTTAAAATCTGCGCTACTATTTCTCCTGGGATTCCCGCCGGAATTTTTCTGGGAATAATTTTAAAAAAAGAATTGAAATCAAGTATGATTTTTTTCACTGATCGATTTTATTAGCAAATTTATATAACAAAACATATCAATATTTTTTGTCGTGGAGCGGTTTGTTTTATTCCGACACATCTTTCATTAAAACCATAACTTGCATTCTTTTTTTAAATGCTACATATGCCAGTTCAGCTATATAGACAGTAGTTTCTGAAAATAATAGCTGTGACTTACATAAACAAACATGACAAATGTAGATTGATTCAGTTTTTTCACAAACACTAAATTAATCGTAATAATTATCAGATACCTACAAAAATTTCTAACCCCCAAGCTAAGCACTGTCATGGGAAATATAAAACTGGCAAATGTGGTGCCTATCCCAGACATATAGAAAATAGTAAATAATGAAAAGTTTATTTATGAGGCTAGGAATCGAATTTGGGATTTCTGTGTTTTAGGGCCTATTTTTCAATCACCAGATAAAAGTTCATAGAATAAAGTATAACATGGAAAAATTTAAAATGCCAGTTGCACAGTTGAATAGTTTCACTTTTGAGTTCACTCAGGTTGTAATTTATTCAACTGATAAATTTTATCTGATGGTTGAAAAATCGGCCCTTAGAGATATAGGTGAGTAAGGCCTTAGAGCACTCAAGTACCACCCTCTAATAAATTTTAAAATTTATTTCTTTCTAAAGGCCATTTTGAAGGTGAGATAATACAAATCTCATGAAAGGCTTTAAAATATAAGTTTTTATTGAAATCTAATTAAAATTATTTGCAGGAAATAATAAGATACAAGATGTTTATATAAGTTGTCATCTTATAAAAATAAACAAATATCTTCTTTTATACAAACTACTGTGATTATTATGCATCTAGAAAATTTTAAAGTCATCAGAGAATGGCAAATTCAATACTGCAAAAACTAACAGAGACCTTCAAAGCTTATATAAGATAGAAAGTTAAGGCTACAGATTATGTCTTAACAAGTTGGACAAAAATTATTTAATCAATGAAACTTATGTCTAAATAATTTAATCATATTAATAACACACATGTAAGGAAGAGTTCAAAGTCAATGCTAATGAATTTAAGTATATGATGTATTATTATTATTAGTCCTTAATAAAACAACATATTTATATACATATAGATCTTAAGAAATCTTAGAAGGATGTAAGGAAAAGAATATTTGTAGCATGGCTAAAGTGGAGCAAGGTAACTGATGTGACAAACTATTGCCAACCAAACTAAAAGGTCAGATATATAGTACTGTAATATGAATGGTTAAGTTATATGGGCCTGACTGATAGGCCACTGAAGTGAGAGACCAAAAATGTTTCCACTCAGCTGAGATGAGAATGTTAAATTGATGTGACATGTTAAAAGAATGGATAAGAAGAGATACAAGTAGATACAAGTGTCTTTAAAAATTGCAGCCACAATTGAAAAATTCAGAGTAATAAATCTAAGATGGAATGGGCATATAAAGAGGGGGGATGAAGGTCACATGACAAAAAGAATATTAAATTGGAAGATTGATGGATACAAATGCAAACAAAAGAAATGAATGGATTGTTGAAGGATGACATGATAATTTATGATGTAACAGAGAACAAAAGCCAGAATAGAGGAGATAGAAGGAATGTCTCTTCCTTTAATTAATGCCAAACCCAAATAATTGGGAGAATGTGAAAGAAAAGAAAAAGAGAGGATATTGAAAGACACCATAGTACATCAAGAATGTTTCAGAAGATACCTACATTAAACATTTTGAAATTTGGAGTGTTTCAATCGGAGTGTATCAGCAGAATCAGCTGTATTAGTCAGTAAACTAGTACGAATTTAAGTTATACTCTTAATCATCAAATTTTAGTAATTTGTAATACTCTGCTTATGAAAACCCTACAATGAGCTAAAATTGTTAATAAAACTTAGTGATTGTTTTTATGTACCTATAGTTTGATTTTCTATTATGATAATTCAATACTATCTAAAGATTCACCTTATAATAAAAAAAAATATTACTGTACTTTATTTAGTAGTCTTTCATAGAAAATTCTGTGTTTCGAAACAATAGTTTGAATGAATTGGGGTCGGCACAATATGTCTTTTCCTTCCACACTTCTCTATTCTGACATACATTCTCTTTCACACCACAAATCATCATATCATCCTTCAGACAATCCATCCATCTTTTTTTTTGTCTAACTTGACATTTGTACCCATTCATCTTATAGTTTAACATTCTTTTTGTCACATGACTTTCATCCCTCCTCATTATATACCGATACCGATACCAATACCATACTTTTATAAGGAACTTACCAAATTAAACATGGGCTTGACATTTTTAATAGTAATCAATTTAAGTTTATCAGTGAAACCAAAAAAACTTCTGTCACATTAGTAATCATTATTGTAAGTACTAATATCTATTAGCCATTTTTCACTCATTTTTAATATTTGTAAAAAGAAATATGAACAACTTTTTTCATAATAACCATTTTGAAGTTTTTCTAATTAGCACAGTCTAGATTATAACTGGCCCTGTACATTACATGATTATAGTTTAAGTTTAATTATTGAACTTGTTATATACTTAAATATCTAAATGAGATATTGCACACACTTCTACAGTTAATATGAAACTATAAAGTTTGATAGGGACTATAAGAACCTAACAAATTACCTACTAGCATTCATTCATAAAAATTATGTACAGTGAAAGCTGTATAACTGGGATCTGGAGGGACCTATATATTTTTTAACACTTAAAGAGGCTTTGCATTTACTCAGTTTCCCAAATAAGCAGGTTAACATGACAGTTTTCTCATTTATAGAGGGCCCCAACATGAGAGGCTGAAATGTATTGTTTTTCATGTAAAGAGGTGGAAATACTAATATGGAAAAGTGAATATAATGGAAGGGATCAGACAGTTTGTAAACAAACATGTCATACCAATCAAGGGCCACATATCCAGATTTCACTGTATATTATGCATAAAGAGTAGGCAGAGATTTTGGACTTCGGCTATGATCTTGCCAACCTAGAAATTATATTGTTGATACATTTCTCTTTTTAGTCATCTCTTCATATCATTTTATTACTGGAGAACATAAAACACCTGATGGAAAGTGGTTAGTTATATAAGGACATTTACATACAACACCAGAGATGTGACCAACATGCTGCCAGGCAAGAAGTATGGATAAGTGAGTAATAATCATCAAGTTTCTAATTGTTCATTTGATGTGATGCAACAGTTGTGACATTTCAACAGTATGAGAGGTATATGGTCTCTTCCCCTGAAATTAGAAGGCCTATGCCCAGCAGTGGGTTTATAGGTATTTCTTTGTCTATTAAAATATTAATAGCTACCTATATTTAGTTACATTTTACTTTTAAGAAAGAATAACCTGAAGCTAGATAGCTTTGTTTCAGGGGCTGTATGACACAGTTTAACAGAGAATTTCGCAATAATATCAGCCCAGCTGTAACAAAAGCTAGATTCATCTCTAAAATACAATTTCACAATAACTTTACACATAAACCTATTGTTATAGTATTGCAAAACACCACAATTGTTACATACAGCAACTAAAACCGCAATCTGCATGAAACTGAAATATCAAAGTTATCACAATGACAATGGAGTCTATAGTTGGAGTGATCTCCAGTCGGAAGTTTTTTTTTATGCAAGTGACCCATTTATGAACAGTTTGATTTTGCGTTCAAAGCACGTAATTCTAAAAGGAGATATATTCAAGGTGTGCAAATATATGGTTTCTTAACGAGAAAACGCCCAGACCGCCATTTTCAAGAACTAAAATCCCGAAATACACGGCCCTCCTTGACACAAGCAATAGTAAGAACACCAATATTGAAAATCAATATCCCAAGAGATATTTACCTCCCCATCGCCCGAGTTGATCGCGAGGAATATATCCCCGAAGCTGCCGCCTCCGATTTTACGAATAACATTATATTTGTCTGCAATAATTACATGTTTCCTGGCTAACAACATGCGTTCAAAGGTAGCCATTTTCTTTTTCCTTCATCACTCGTTGTCACAAAATTATTGATGTCCCATCGCACCGAGTCGATTTTTTGACACAACACACTTGTAATTTAAAGTCTTCAATTGTTCAAAAACCTATTAAACGTAGAAACACTACGAAAAACCACTAAAAACCATTTTAATACGAAGTCTAGTGATGTTGTCAGACTACTTCGTGTGACGTCACAATAGCAGTGTTGCTGCCTGAGCGAACACACTTATTACTAAGTTTAACAAAAAATATTGCCACTGTAGTGAATGAAATTTACCGAAATTAGTATTTTACATTAGAAAATAAAGGTTCATTCTACGAAGATTCGAGACCGTCTGTAAGCTATCAGACAACTTTTGCTGAATATTTAAACCAAAATTTAATCAATCCGATGATTATAGCGAGTGTACACGGGCTGATAATCTAGATGTGTGCCCAGCATTTCCGACATGATTTTCCGAGAATTTGAGCCAGTAGACTTGTAAGTTTTAATTAAAAAGAATATTATTATTCTAAGAACTTCAAATAGCTAAAAATATCTATTTAACATAAATTTTCAGTTTAAATGTATTTTATTTTAACAACCTGTCAAATGGTGTTTGTTAAGAGTAAATAGTCTAAGCTTTAGAAAAATCGGGTTACAACAATGCCGTAAAACATTAAAACACACTGTACATTCAGGTATAGCTTGATTAGCTTGGATGCCAAAATTTAGACGAATTAAACACCGCGGGTGAGTGTTGTAATTTTTTGGCGGGAATTTTGTTTTGCTGCCAGTTTTAATTCTAAATTTTTTTAACTTTTATTTTTAGGTGAAAATTGACACTAAAATAGATATTCCTTCCAAGGCGCCGTGCTCGCTATTACAGTAATGTGAGAGTTTTCGTTAATTAGTGCCACAATCATGATTACTTTTGTTTGAAAACATTATCAACTATAGTGCCATTATGACGCTGGTGAGTGACCATTCTAATACTATTGTAACAGCAGACTTGGAGTCCAGTTCAACAAAGGGAATTTGTTATGTATAATATTATAAAATTCTAAACACGCCGTGTTTGTATATTGAAGCTATTTAAAAAAAGTACTGGAAAAGACTATGTAAACGATAGAGAACACGGTCCATTTTTTTTAGATTTCTTGTCTGTTTGTTCGAGATTCACGTAAAAACTACTGGGCCGATTTCGATGCGGTTTTCGCTGATCGACAACAAATTCTTAGACTTAAAATCTGCGCTACTTTTTATCCCGGGAATCTCACGGGAATGTTTCTGGGAATTATTTGTAATGGTTAGATTGAAAAAGAAATCGAATTCCAATGTGATTTTTACAAAACGATAGCAAATTTTACACAATAAAATGAGAGATAATTATTATCCCAGGAATCCCGCGGGTTTTTTCTCGGGAGTGGTTTAAATTTGTTAAATAGGGCGCTAAAACTAAATTGTTCCGACATAATTTACACTAAAACAATAGCTTACATTCTTATTAAATATTGTCGGGCTTTATGACCAGGGAATCCTGCGGGATTTCCCGGGAGTGGTTTAAGGTCGGTAATATGCATAAAAGTTAGCTGATACAGATCCGATTGATACTAAAACACTATAATAATCCGGGACTTTATTTCCCAGGATTTCCTAACTTCAACATCATGTGATATTAGGACTTGCTTGATACGACAATTTCTATATTTATTAGACATATTTAGTACAGATGTAATTATGTATGCCTTTAGTAACATTATTTATCCCGGGTTTTCGGAATTCATGTATTATCATACTAACAAATCAGTTTCCCTAAAATAAATACCTACCCTTTGATTCTAACTACTGGCAAAATAACTAATCTACGTTACCTATGAAACGTGGACGAAGTCGCGGGCATATCCTAGTTCGGAATTATCAATACAATCACCACAAAATAAACAGATAATAGATAGGATACCATGTGATTGAACAAAACAAGGCAATAAGAATTATCTAAAAATATTGATAAGCGGAAAATATCTTCTTTTCTTGACCTTACTCTATATAATATAATTGCCCCTCAGTATTAGTACATAATACAATAAGGTAAAATAACATTATTAGCCACATCTACCTACAGCAGCAAGCAGAATAGTGGAAAGGAAGGTGGGCGGCACGAGTATGTAAGCATAAGATACTTGCGCTGTCCACTTCCCACGCCTTTCTTGCGTGCCTTTGTGGAATTAGGCACAATGTATTTTCAGTTTTTCTTTTCTTATTGCGAAGCAAGCTGGCAAACAGGCAAACGCCCCAGCTCATCTAAAATGGGGAGTTTGTGGCGGGAACTGAGAGGGGTCGTTGGGCTGTAGTTTTATTTCCTAAAAATGTGCAAAATTACTCTAAAATTAACAATAGTTGTAGGATATTGATAATTTTTGACTAGTAGTTATGTGTTTTTGTGAGAAATGTGAGCTTTATAGTCAAATGTGGCTTTTCGTGTTTTCACAAGAACTCCGTTGAATAGCGTCAGTTGTAGCCTACAATTCAACTGCGCTACCTACACGAAAACTTTTATAACAGAATTGGCTGTATGGACTAAGATTCCTTTGCCTGCCTTTGTGGCGAATTCTACTAATACTCGTCGAAAATGGTTACCGTCGCATATAGACGTTAGCAGCAACAGGGGCGAAGCCAACGCGTTGCTCGCTTTTAGGAGACAGAAACCAGATAGAGGGATCAGACAGGAGGCATGGGTGATGGGATAGAGAGAAATGCACAAGTGCATGGATAAACTCCATTAATTCTTCGAAAAGTAATATTGTGTCACATATTTCTGTAAAAAAATAAAAAAAATAGTATAAGTTAATAATTTTTAGCAAGACGTGTTGCTGGGGAGTTTCTTGCCGCTTCTTTCCTTAACAGCAATAACACGTCGCGAAGCGGTGTACATAGACTAGGAAGTAAAATTAAATTTTAACTTATATGTATGACCTTCAAAAAGTGTTCTCAAGTGGAACTTATTTTGAATAAAACTTTTGAATTTGAATAAGAGGAGGGGGAAGTGGGAGGGACATCGGAACCCTCACTCAACGAACTAGACAAGACAATTAGTTCAAGGCTAATTGCTTAACGGCGATATTATGTTGCGTGGTATCACACCTATCGAGCCGGCCCTAAGCGCTATAATTAAGATAATGATTCCAGCGTGGCTCTAGCTCATGTATTTTTTATTACTAAAGTTCAGCAGACAGACAGACGGGTCACGCGATACAAAGCGGTTACCATCGTCTATGGACATTAGTGACACCAATGTGTTGCCGCTCTATGAAGGGAGACTAAAATCTGATCACTAAAGTCGGAACACAACTCAAGGTTGTTTTGGCGGCATATCAGCTGTCAAAAAAATATTGAGTTAAAAATATAGAAGCAACTTCAGTGTCGGGTTGTTATAGTGGTGAATTTATCATTTTTTAGTCTTATTCAGGGCCGGCTCTAGCTTTTTTTGCCGCCGTATGTATACTCAAAAAATATCGCCCCCACCGAAGCTTAAGAAAACTAAAAGAGTCTTCTATCTAGCTTTCTTCTCCTAGTACCTTTCAACTGTAGCCCGTCACACAGGCCCTAAAGTGCCCTAGCCCGAGCATCAGTTTCCTTTAGGACGCCTCTTGTTCTAAATGTTCTTTGCATTTTAGTAATATTGTATGAACCCTGTATTGTTTACAAGTAATTAAATTTTTATTTCATATAGTAAGAGAAGAGAAAGTATATAAGTAAACAGAACTATAATAACTACAACAACAGTACGGTAAGCAATGATGATGATGGATGGAATAACTTGCCTAGTTTGCGATACTCATATTTTCCCATAGAGCCATTTACATAGAGAGTTTCTTGCCTCCAAGATACGATTGTTGAAAGCAAGAAAAAAAATATTATCATGTAAACTAAACATACGATATCGTACGTGGAAAGGCGATAATCGCCTGCTCATTGATTATTGACGTTTCTGTGTAATGTAGATTCGTCTATTCGTGTTGTATGTACTTCTCGATTTATCTACTCATATAATTTCTAGATTCAAGTGAACAAATCGAAATATATTTTTGGGTTTTGTGTTTATTTATTTTTGGGGCTTAGTGGTTCAAGCGTTTTTACAGACATTTTGCAAGCATTTTTACCGCCGTAGGCCTGATCTTACTTCATATCGCCCAACCAAGCCACGCTTCACTGGCATATAAGAACTTAAAATGACAGAAACAAGTTATCAACTAATTAAATTAACATTTTCGCTGTTACTGTTTAACCCAGTTAAAACTGTTACATGGCATTTAACCGTTATGTAATAACATACCCCTTTGCTCTAATAACCTACTAATGCTTAGTGTTGATTGGATTCATTTGAACTAAGGCTTTTCCCACGGCTTTACCTACTTAAAGGAGACGGTGAATTTGGGCTAAAGAAATATAATGAGTTGAGATATGGTTTAAAAAAAAGTTGTTACATTTTTCTATTACAAAATGGAAAACACCAGCCCTTGATTCTATCTGGAAGACAAAAATCTTAAAAATAGGGTCACAAATAAACTAATTTATTCAAAATAACTAATTCCATTACAATTATATAAAAATCAACATAATAAAAATGAATATAAAAATTACTCTCATCTTTTTACAATATGCCAAAATGCCAAGGCCCAAGAATGTATGAAAGCGTATCCGTCTCCTTTCTGGTAGTCACTTGCGCTACGGTTTAGCATTTCCTGAATAAAACTGTTCATACAGATTCAGATACGTATGATAAAATGGAACCTTTATAGTCTTAGGGTCATAACCTCATAGCTCATAAGAGGCATCTGGAACCCGACTACCATCGGATCGCCTAACTCGCAAGTACAGATGGGTAGGTAAGAGTAAAATTTAAACCTGCATCCCGACATGCATCTTTATCTAAAGAAAAGATGAACATCCTAGTCTCGTGTCTGTAACAACTGTCAGGCTGACTACCGTGTACAGTGGACTATATAGTAAAATATAGCAACAGCCCATAAACGTCCCACTGCTGGGCTCGGGCCTCCCACTATAGGGGAGCGGACAGTTATACCCGTCACGCTTGTCCAAGGCGGCTTGGCAGGTTTGGCACATCGGTTACCTTGATGTGCAGATTTCATCACGATGTTTTCACCGCTGTGAGCACGTGGTAATTGTAACAATACGCAGAGTAGGTCAGAAAACTGCCTAAGTGGCGCACGCGTTCCGGCCAGGATCGAACCTGTGCCCTTTGAATTTGGGACGCGTTCGCTAGCCATTACGCTACCACGACTTATGTGGACATATTACCAGTGGACTATGGCTACGCTCAATTAGGGACTCACAACGACCACTTTCACAACCGCGGTTTTTCCCGTTCCACTTGCATGCCGGCGTTACAATAGTAAACCCAAGTGGAACAGTTATTCGACCCACCTCTTGACGTGGGTCGTTTAGAGCGTTGTGTGATCGAAAATGATGACGTCGTTAGTGACGTTTTCGCCACGACCACAACGACCACGGTCGCCTTGTGGAACAGCCAACGGAGCATTTTGGGCGTCGTGAGCTACTAATGGAACGCGCTGTATGGAGTACACGTTAAACCAAACAGGTCACTTTTACTCGTACTCGTCGATAAGAGTGCGCGGGAACTGCCACTCCGCACTCGGATGCGAATGCGTGTGATTGCGGATCTTGTGGTCCCGTGCAAGGTTGCCGCTACTGTACCGATATCAGAATTGGTTATACATCTATCACTAATGCAACGGATGCAGG
The DNA here is from genome assembly GCA_039645545.1 of Dendrolimus houi. Taxonomy (NCBI): domain Eukaryota; kingdom Metazoa; phylum Arthropoda; class Insecta; order Lepidoptera; family Lasiocampidae; genus Dendrolimus; species Dendrolimus houi. Next base: position 3,760,902 of record CM077139.1, on the reverse strand, counting down.
TCCGAGGAATCCTATCCATCCTACCCACCTCTACACGCAAGCTGACCGCGTACGAACGGATAGTGAGCCACTAGGTGACAATCCGCTGCCGGTTTTTTCGGCGTATAGACCTAGTACCAATCGCTACTCGACCATTCGTGGATCACGTGACGTTCATTCAGGGACCACGCAAGATTCATTGGATGATAACGCGGTGTCCACCCGTGGAAAGCGGTGCTTGTCAGGTGCCGGGCTAAATTAAATAAAGGAGATTTATAAGCAAAAGAGACTTTCCATAAAGAAAAATGGGACAGTTTCCATAGGATATGTAGATTTAAAATTTATGATAGCATAAGTGTGATAGAAGATTATTATTTGACAGTTTCGGTCATCCAGTGGCTGGAGCTCTAGCCCCTAGCTCCCCTTAATAGATGGAATTTAAAATTTCTGGGTTTAAATCCCATTGTATTACTTAACTTAAAATATACCAGCACAAGTGGAATAGAAAAAAAATAAGAAATCAGTAAAAAAAAGAAAGAATATGGAACGATATGGATTGTATTCAAAACTAGGATATGACCGCGACTTCGTCTACGCTTGAATTAAAATTCTCGCGGGATTCCCGGGACACAAAGTATCGCAACATTTAAAAAATAATGTCAGCTATCGTTTCAATGGAAATTGTATCGGAATAAGCTAATTTTTACGCATCCGAACAAATACAAACCGCTCTCGGGACAATTTCCTCGGGGTTCCCGAGATATCACATAGGTATTCGATTTTTTCTTAATCTGGCCATTTTAAATAATTCCTAAAAAAATTCCCGCGGGATTCCCAGGATAAAAAGTAGTGCGGAGTTTAAAGCTAAGAATTAGCTGTCGATTAGCGAAAACCCGCATCGAAAGCGGCCCAGTTCGGAATGCAGTTTTTACGTGCATTCCGAACAAACAGACAAGAAATCTAAAAATAAATTGTATCGTGTGTTCTAAAAATAAATTGGCTACTTACCCTTGACTATGCGACCACCGAAGCACTGATTTAATATATTTATTTTAATAGAAACTGTACATTACATACATAAATACACACACAAACACACACATACACAACACACACTCATTCACACACACACACACACACACACACACACACACACACACACACACACACACACACACACACACACACACACACACACACACACACACACACACACACACACAGGCACACACACTACGCGCTTACCCACTACACACCCACTAAAAAAACACTGTTACCAATTTATATTTGTTGTGTGTTTAAAACTATATACTACTGTGAGAGGGCACTGATTCCCGAAACACAGGCTTACGCCTAGCTCGAGAGTAGACTGGACTTCCATAAGTTATTGTATTAGATTTTTTTGGCAATAAAGATTTATTATTAAACTCCATGGTTAATATAGTCTATTCCAGTTGATTTTTTTTAAATAGCTCAATGTACAGACACGGCATGTTTATTATTTTATAATATTATAGATAATAATAATTAGGAACTAAGTTACAACTAAATTATATCTCTTTAATGTGTTATATATTTGTGGAGTCTAGTCACTGTTAATGAAAAAAAAACGCAATATATCAAAGAGCACTTTTTTCAGATTTCTGTTAATTTAGAAAAGTTGAAAAATTGAAAAACTTTAACATTAAAAACCTTAAATAACTAAATAAATGCAAGGTTAGTATCGCGTGTACCCCCCGTTCTCTGACTACAGCTTCCATCTACCAGGGCATCATAGATAAATATTATATATAATAGGTTCGGGAAAAAGTCTTTTCGCATATAGTATGTATGAACTTGTAATAAGATCTCTTTGGCTATACCATTTATGTCTGGCTGGTTTTGGTATCATTAAAAGTTTTAATTTTAAAGAAGACAATTCCAAATTCAAATTAGGGAAATGTGTGATTTTCATTTGTTTTTCTTATTGTTAAAATGAATGAATCTAATGAAGAAATTCGGTACGTTTTAAAATTTTACTACAAAAAAGGTAAACATGCAACACAAGCCGCGAAAAAAATTGTAATGTTTATGGACCTAATGCAGGATCTGTGAGAGTAGTGCAAATTTGGTTTAAGCGTTTTCAATCCGGAAATTTTAATATCAAAGATGCATGTCGCTCTGGTCGCCCTGTTACGGACAAAATTGATGCCATTTTTGAAAAAGTGGAGCAAGATCAGCATATTAGTAGTTACGATGTAGCTGGAGAACTGGGAATTGACCACAAAACGGTTTTGGCGCATTTTAAAAAAGCTGGGTACACAAAAAAGCTCGATACTTGGGTGCCTCATGAGCTCACTGAAAGAAACCTAACGAACCATGTACTCATTTGTGATTCTTTATTATGACGCAATGAAACCGAGCCATTTTTGAAGAAGCTGATAACTGGTGATTATAAGTGGATCACGTACGACAAGAATGTGCGAAAAAGATCGTGGTCAAAGGCCGGTCAGACTTCACAGACTGTGGCGAAACCCGGGTTAACACGCAACAAGGCGATGCTGTGTGTATGGTGGGATTGGAAGGGCATTATTCATTATGAGCTATTACCGCCAAGTACTGCGAACAACTGATGAGATTAAAGCAAAAAGTTGAGAGAAAGCGGCCGGAATTAATCAACAGAAGGGGTGTGGTTTTTCAACATGATAACGCTAGACCTCACACATCTTTAGCCACTCAGCACAAAAATTACGAGTTTGGTTGGGAGATTTTAATGCATCCGCCGTATAGTCCTGACCTTGCACCTTCAGATTTTCACCTGTTTCGGTCTCTGCAGAATTCCTTAGGCAGTGTCAGGTTAACATCACGAGAGGACTGCCAAAACCACTTGTCGCAGTTTTTTGATCAGAAGCCCCAAAATGTTTATAGCAATGGGATCACGTCCTAGAAGATGGCAAAAAGTTATCCAACAAAATGGCACCTACATACTTTAGTCAAATGTAAATAAACTTTACAAAAAACCTTTTGAATTTTTATATAAAATGCGAAGAAACATTTTCCCCAACCTAATATATAAAGATGCTGCAGATGATGTTGAACAAGAAAATTAAATAAATCAAAAAATACCTGTCAACTATTTTCATTCTTCATTTGAGAGCTAAATAAGAAAAATTATATAACCAGCCAGTAAAACCATAAATGAAAACACTTTTTTAAAATTTTTGGGGTTTTACTAGCCTTCTGCTAATTTTCCCTTTTACAGTATGATCTGCCCATCTCCATTATTCACCTGGGTGTTTGTTATTTGTCATAACACAGATGTAACTTAGTTTGTTTGAGAATAAGATATATGTGTATTGTTTGCTTATAAAAAATTGTAAACCTGTGAGTTAAATTAGTCCAAATTTCCCCTCTAAACAAGAAAATTTGTGAGTATAGATGTTAGTTGCTCTTTCACGTAAAAGCTATTGAACAGATTTTGATGAAACTAGTTTAGAGATGAGAGTAACACAAAGGATATAATTTAATAAGATATTATTGAAATTGGCCAAAATATAATAATGTCTTAATCCTGCTTGAACAGAGTTGCATACACATCTAGTACACAAATATGTCTTATTAAGCTCCAATAAAAATTATAAATATCATACCTAATGAATTAATTTGACCATTAATGTTGGAAACCTAAGCTTCCTCATAATCCACATCTGAAGCTGGAGAAAGCGCATCTACTGAAAGAGGGTATGCTAAGAGTAGGCCTGCCATAGAAGAAACACCAAAACCAACATCAGCAGCAGAGCCAGAATGCACCCCCGAGCCATATATTATTAGCTCTAGTGGCCTTGACTTTGAAGCGGCTGTTCAGAGCATAACCATTAACATGATATAATAGATGCCAGCTGAACTAGTATGACTTTTAAATCTTGTTTAAATGTACCCAACTGTTAACAATTTGAAAATAATAAACACATTCTTAAACATGAAACTACATGAATATTTGTTTTCACAAAAATCTTGACTTTTGTTTCATAATCAAATACACCTCAAGGATATTTACCTCCAAAAAGTGAAATCACTATAAAATATTTTTTTTCTGATGTAACTGATAACTTATAATAGGATTATTTGACTGTTTTGATAAGTAATGAGAAGGCAAATAGTTGCCTTTTTAGGTTTTCTTAGCTAAATGGTAAAAATGAATCGCTAATAAATTCAGTATGTCCACCCATAGATCTGTCTATGTACATATGTCACATATTTTTCTCTGAAACCTCTATCAGGGTGTTCCATTAGTAGCTCACAACGACCAATATGCTTAGTTAGCCATTCCACAAGGCGACCGCGGTCGTTGTGATCGTGGCGAAAACGTCACTAATGACGTCATCATTTTTTGATCACACAATGCTCACAATGACCCATGTCAGTAGGTGTGCCGACAGCCATTCCACTTGGGTTTACGATTGTAACGTCGGCAAGCAAGTGGAACGGGATAAAATGTGGTTGTTGTAAGTCCCTAATGGAATGTAGCCTATGTGGCATAGATGAAACTTGGCAAGAAGAAGAGGCAACAAAACAACCCACAGCCAGGTGGTAGGGTATTTGCCCGACTGGATGGCTACCACCCCTGATCTAGAGTATGCCACCATAACAACCTTGATTTGTGTTCCGGCATTAGTGACCAGGTTCCAGTCTCCCTTAAGAGAGCAGCAGTGCATTTGTAGCACCTTTGGTGTTGCAAATGTCCATAGGCAATGGTAACCTCTTTCCATCAAGTGGGCCATTTGCCTGTATGCTTAACTCATGATCACTCATAAAATAAAAAAAAGAAGGTATAGTCTATATATATTTCTATGCAATGATAGAGTTGTCATGAAAGAAGTTGACTACCATACATGTATCTGAGGTAGTGCTAAGCTCAGGAGTAGGTGCCACATGCACCAACTTTATTTATAAAGAATAAGCTATAATACTGTAAAGTTTCATCAAAATTCAATCAGTAGTTTTTGCATGGGAGAGTGATAAACATGTATCCATACTTCCTCAAAAGCATTTGTTTGTAATATTAGTAGGATCTAAAAGGGCACCAAATGTATGACCCTCCTGAGGTGCCTAGATGGTTAAGGCTGGCCCCTGAACTGTAGAATGAAAATAAATCAGCATTCATAAGTGTGTCCCTATCTTAAGACAGGTCTTCAAAGTTCATTTGGATATTTTTAGTGAATTTATTAAAGTATGTAGTAATTACATAGTACTGGAATAGTACCCAGGTGATGGAAAGAGAGGCAGGGGTCATCAAGCCCAAATAATAGGACCACTATCGACTTGGGAAGCGTAAGATAGAAGATGGGTATCTTTTGAGGAGGCCATGTTAAAGACAAGCTGCCAAATTAGTTAGGCTACCAATATAGTTTTTAACATTAATAAAATATTTTTTATTTAGACTAAATATTAATACTGTAGAATAAAGGCTTATTTTATTTTATTACATAGTATGATATGTAGTAAATAGGTGATTTTGTGTGTTTAGATATAAATAGTTCACCTCCCTCTCTAACTTAGGCTACAGAGTGGAAAATTCGGAAATAAATCAAGGATGCACTGAGTATATTCATAATATGGTTCTACAGATTCATCATAACCCTATCAATATATATCAACAACTACAGGTTGTTTATAGACATTGTAGGATTTGTAGGAATGTAAGTTATGTACCATTGGATGACCTGACTGCAGGTCCACCACACCCATCAATGTTGTGGCAGTTGTTTAACCATTGTCCCAAAACCATGATTGAGCATGAAGCAGTCTATGCAAGTCCCATGCTACCTTACTGCCTTCTCCCAATCAGTGTAGTGTGCAGGAAGCATTTCTGCACATTACAAGTTAAGTTAAATATTATACTATGTCCTAAACGAGCAGAGCAGTGAATGTAGTAATTCAATGCTTGTATAAACAATGCAGTACAGCTTGTATTTTCTTGTTGTACCATATAGGCAGCACAAGAAGGACCTAAAGTCTAAACTATTATATATGATAATTTAAAGGATCATATTTAGAAAATTATTGTGTATTTTGTATTTGGAGTAAAGTGAATAACTCAGCAGTAGTACTTTCTAACCTTATTTAAATATGATGTTACATAATCAATTGTTGTGAAATAACAACACAACTTGAATTATTAAAAATATTCAGGCCATGATTATGATCATAACTATTGAATCTCTAGAGATTTGTTTAAAAAAGATGAGAAAACTGACATTATGAATTGAGATAAAATGTTATGTAGAACTTGGTAATGTTCATATACGAATAAGAGGAAGTCGTGTAAACATAAAACTCAAATGACGGAAATTGCAGATTTTACACTGTTACACCTTATTTTTAGATAACTTACATATGTAACAAACTGTATTGTCTGCAACAATATATGATAGGTATACATGGAAGATTTAATAATGTCATTGAAAAGTGTTTACGGTTATTAACACATTAGCTTCCTATTATTGATTAGTCATACGATCTCCAACGACCCTGGAGTTATTTTATATAGATGTCCAAGATGCCTTTTCTAAAAACGTCATAAGAAAATAATCAACATTCACCCCCCTCTCAAAGCCCCGCAGGCGAAGGAAAACATGCGTTGATGACGCGTGGGTCCCCATAATGTAAAGAAAACACACATAAAGCCAGAAATAACAACAAAAATTATCACACGTTACCTCGCCATTGGCAATGTTAATCGCCAAATATATGTCACCAAAGGAACCACCGCCGATTTTCTTCAACACCTTGTATTTTCCAGTAATCAATACTTCCTTCCGTGAACTCATGAACGTCGTCATCTTTGCGTTTTATTTATAAATCGTCCAGATAAAAATCAAAATATATATGTAGAAACTCACAAATTACGCACTATTTGAATGAAAAACAATGATAAAATTCTCAGCTACATTTTACAAATTGTGACTGATGAACGGAAGTCAAGACAAGTTTATCTTTATTTTTGCAATCTGTGGAGTGGAAAAACGGAAATATTTAGTAAGTTTGTTCGAAAACCAAGTTATTAAAATATTCCTTTTACAATATTACATGTAATATTTTAAACTGCACTTTTAACTTTAAATTAAGTAAACAAACGATCTATTTATTGTTATTTAATTACACTTAAATATAGACCAAGACAATTGACTCGAAATTTTCCATTATAAAATATCGTAAGTTTTTAAATCTCTACGTGTCAGGGTTCTTTTTTTAATATCTAATGTTGCCCTTTCCCAAATTGCAATTGATTTTAGTGCGATTTTTCGTATATTGATATTCGTTATAAATTAAAAGACATCCAAGTGTGTACAAGCAGTAACAGAGCGAGTACCAATTTACTTTAATTTCATTTAAAGTATTGGTTTGCTTAGAGTAATTAAACAAAATATTCCGAATCAAAAAAACATATACACTAAACTCATGTTATAGATTGACCTAGCTGTCGCGCTGCAAGGCAGGTACAAAACAAACAAACTCAATTTAAATTTAATTGATTATAATACTCCATCTAAGAATACCTATTATTCAGGTCAGGTTTATAACTCCCCCATATGTACTTACATAAACCTCTTGCTCAATGTTACATAATGATAAAGTTGCCGCTGCCCAAAATAATTGAATATTCATTCAAAATTGAAAAAATTGAAATTTCATTCAATCTCAACAAAATATTAAGCTAATTACGTTATAAGTAAATTGTCATTTTTTCTATGGACATCTTAGATATTATATAGATATTATGTCACTTATATATAGAAGTAATATAATTAATATCTAATAAAAATGCAGGTTAACTCATATAACATTTATTTCATATACAGTAAACATATAAGTAGAATTCGAATAAATAAATCTTACAAAACATAAAATATTTAAAAAATCCTTGATCGATGAACTTAAACTATAAAATATACTAGGACAAAATGTTGTCTCTTACGTAAGTATTGTAACAACTGATTTCTAAATAGACTAAGTTCTTGATAAATAAAAAAGCACATTATTTTTCCAGAATTTAGTAAATATAAATTATTTAAATTTAAATCACTCTTTTTTGTTTAAACAGGAAACCGATCAAGTCCGAAAATCAATTTTTTAATTCATTCAGTGAAAAACGAGAGAGCGGATATGAAATGTGTTACTGTTGTAAAAGTTAATACATTGATCGCTTAAAATATTTTGTCAAGGCAGTCTAATTTATAAAATGCAAAGTCAGCCCAATAAACGGCACTGATTTAATAATTACTTTTAACATCTATCAATATTTTACTAACATCAAAATTCTAAGAACAATGGTAAAATCTACCAAAACAGTAGTAATACACCGATACTGACAGTCCAGTCTCAAATGTCAAATGGAGTCTACATTCTGTACCGGAGAATATTCGATGCGATTTATCACATAAATATCGATTGTGGTTTTATCTACACGTTCTAATATTTTTTTATATAAACATATCAATGTTTCTTAAAACATATTTATATTTAATAACAGGGTAACTCATCATTTAATTGAAAACAGTTATTAGTTCTGTTTTTATCCCACTCATAAAATATATTTGAACACTAGTCTTACAAGAAATTGATTAAAATTAGGCCACATCATGACTTGCACACAAGTAAACATGAGGCTACTGATGATTACTTATATACATTTAAATTAATAGATACTATGTATTGGCATCTAATAGATGTATCTATCAATATTCTCTACATGTTTACTAAAGTTACTTTGTCACTGACTGATTTTGCAAACTTGTTAGACACAAATTGTAAGTATCTGACTTGTGAGAACTCGAAAAATCATATTTTACTAAACAGTTGAGGATATCCACACAAATACAAATTATCGCTTAGAAACAATCGATATCCTGTAACAATTATTTATCCATTAATATTTGTTTTTTAGAAAATAAATTGCACAGTGAAACATCTTTCAAGTTATTGTCAAAAACTTGCAAACACTACTAGACCTTATGATCAGAATAAAAAAAAATCCCGTTAATTATTTCATGCACACCTGCTCAATAATCTTAAAAACACTAAGCCTTAAAAAAGACTTGATTGTTTATATTCTTATATTAGTTGGTAACCTAAAGCTTTAAGCGGTTATAGTTCAACAGTTCTTGATATTCTAACTAAAGTCTGCTAAAGCGTGATACTAGCCCGATAGCTAAATCACTCCATGTAAAAACAGTTTTAATAGATACAAACGTCATTGCATATATTTTTACTTATGCCAGGTTTAAAATATCTTACTACCCATTCCTAAAACTTCCGATGGGTAGAAAAGCAGTGAGCTTACAAATACAACATGATTGTAGAAAAGTGACACTACCTACTTTTATAGAATAAGGATGCGGACACATGTTATTACAAAATCGAATATTTAAAAAAATAAAAGAGCGGACGTTTAAAAACCTCCTACCATAAAACTTTTAAAATATCATAACAGAAATAATTTTAATACTTCAAACAATAACTTCTTCTTATCTATGAATATTGTCTATTTTAAATGAATGACAATAATGTTCGTTTGTTGATTAGCACAGTAAGTCATCAAAATGTATTTATTTAATATAATTATTAAATATATTTCAGTCAATATATAATTTAGTTGTTTGCTTCTTCTGCGTGTCCATAACCTAATCAGGTTATGGGCCCAGTGAAAAGTTATAAATAAACTGTAAGAAATGTAATTTATCTTTTTGAGCTGCAAAAAACAAAATTAGTAAAAATGATGACCGATGTGAAATTCCCAATTTGAAGCGAAAACACAAATTATAACCATTGTATTCATAGGAGTAAAACTGATTTTGGAAGAAAAAGGTTTTGTGATATTTAAATTCAGTGTCTTCTTACTGTGTATTTGGTAACATTACTTTATGTCACTCATTGTCTGTATAATATTTTTTATGAATAAATGTCTCTCTTCTCTCTGCTGACAGGTTATAGCTTGTTCCGGGTTCTTATGTCTTACCGACCATTCAGTTACCTTTTTCTTCTTCGTTGGGGATTATGGCTCCAGCGCCTTTAGCATTGATTTTGCCAATGTCACAGTGACAGCAAGACGATGAAAAAAATGACAGGTGCTTCAAAATAATAAATACAGGGAGCAAACGCAATATTGGTCTCCGAGTAGATGACAATTGGTTAGGAACCTTGCTACTCTCCAGTTTACCTGAACATTACCAACTGATGATTACAATCGCAATTGGCAATTGAGAGCTCAGGTCTGCAGATTATAACTGACTCAATAGAATCAAAAATATTGCAACATGACAAGGCCTGAGGATGTTATTATGACACTTGCAACGAGCCAAAATTCAAATAATCTTTAAAAAAAATATTTTTCTAAGAGACCTCGCTGTTATTCATGTAAATATTCTATTGTCATACTAGCCCAGACTGTAAAACCAAGCCTTTAAATAAATATGACAAGAATCACAAACCTCCTTCAATTCTGAATATAAAAGTTGCAAATAAAGTCTTGAATGTTCAAAGCTCCGATCAAATATGTTTGGATGTATACAGTAACAAATGAAGAAAACAAAATATTTTAAAAAAATGGCATGTTCAATGCATATGCACACATTGTTTGTGTAGTGTCTGTGAATAACCGCGTGGTTTGACGTCGCACTGCATTCGCATCATGAACAGTCTGTCCGTCTCTCTCGCGCGCGGTCAAGCTTATGAGTATGAAGGAGACAGGTGAGTAGACTCATTCCCAATGTCCCGCTTGACAACCATAGAGAACTAAAAAAACGACTTTTGCGCATCTTACGTCTTTGGCCAAGTTGCGTGTCGGGGATTATACGCACTGTGTCCGATTCAAATCCGTGAAAATACGGATCTGGAAGACTGGCTGAATTCGGATATAGCTTATGCACTAGTCCGGTCTTTGATCCAAATCCAAGTAATTCAGGGGGCCACCTTTTAGCATGCGTCATTTATACATCTATCAATAAACTTCGGGGCCATAAATAAATTACGTCACGCGTTAAGTTGGGGGGTCGACGAAGTGTGATATTGTGTGACAAGGGGTGGGAGGGAATTTCGTGACGTCACATTTCAAAATCTAATATATTTTTAAGCTTTAAAACACAAAATTTAAACTATTAATGAGAGTTAGAAAACTAAAAAAAATCTAACTATTTTTATGAGCAGTGTTAAATTTTTTTTAAATGGAAATATGACTAATTACGCAACTGCTGTTTTAATTTAACAATTTCTTGATGTAAAATTGCATAATATGTGATCTCACACCTAGGGAGGGAGGAGTATCACGAATGTGACCAACTGTGACAAGGACGACGGAGGGGTTAAGAAATCCGAAATGAAGTTTCACGGATGATAGAGAGAAATCGGAAACTAGCACATACATTATTGCGTAAGACTAACATAATGATTCCTAAGTGAATTTTTAAATATGGCAAATAATTTGGCTTTTCTGACGTCAGTGGGCAAAGAGTTCCAAAGTAAGACAGCCTGCATGGCGAAGGAGTTGGAATAAAATGTTGAAGATTGTGCAGGTGCCATTACCAGGAGATTATTAGTGGAGCGCAAATTGAGTGTGTGATGTATAAAGGAAGTTGAAATATTCCTTAATGTTATCCATTCTTCACCCCCTCCACCCGTCAATGACCACGCGTAGTATATCCATCCCCTTCTAGTTTCACGTTGTAATTCATAAATATGGTCTGAAGTAATTTTTTGCAAACAGAAATAATTTACACTCATTGGCCGTTTAAAAAGCGCGAGATTTCCCTAGAGTATATCGACTACGTGACGAAAACCTTGTGTGACCAAGCGTGGTATTGTGAAGGCCAGCGGGTTCAGAGTTGACCGGGATCTATCTTCGAATGAGAGACTGGTTTAGGATAAAGTTTATATTCGCAATCGAGTCACTTTTTTCTGCTCGCGGGGCGATACAATACTGTATTCTCTTGTTTTGGGAGGTATTCTTCAATTTGAATAAAAAAACATTATATTTCTTAATATATTATGACGACTAAGGAGGTTAGTCGTTCCAGTACTCTAAAAGACCTGCCCCACCCTGAACGGGTCACGTAGTATATAGAGTTGGATAGGACATGATTTTAAAATGAATTTGTAAGAGTAACATAACATTTTGTATTGAACCAGTACAATGTACTATTTCAAAGGAGGGAAGGAGATTTGTATGGTTTGTACCGCGGCAGTACATTTGAAGCGATGAGGCCGGTGAGGCGGTGAGCGTCGTTCCCTCATTTGTCCCGTACAAAACTTATAGTTCGGAAATGTTCGTTAAAAATCGGATGTGATCGGTATCGGTCACCTCATTTTACTAGCAGTCGTACATGTCATGTTGTCCTTCTTTGTCATGTGAATATCCGTAGAGGCGTTATTTTACTGCTGTCCTCGTTCCGTCCTGCCTCTTACATTTGAGGCGCGAATAGTACACTGAGTAGTAGCGCGCCAAAATATTTGAAGCATTACTTTTTTAGATTTTGTGCTGTATCAGTACAAATGGATTTTGTACGGGACAAATGTACCGGCTCGTAAGTGTCCGACGCAACTCTAGTAGTATGGGTACGTTCCCTAAAGAACAGGAACCCGCCAATAATCGATATTTACGCCTAATCGACACCACCACAACCGATACGCTTCTCGACGGCGACCTAAGGCGCGGGCATGCACTGTAAACGTTCGAAGGCCGCTTTCTCGAGCATTTCGCGGTGGTCTGGGTGCGCCACTTTGATCAGCTCGTACGCGCGCTGACGCAGGGTCTTGCCGAAGAGTTGGGCTATGCCCTGTTCGGTTACCACATAATGTACGTGAGCGCGAGTCGTCACCACTCCAGCGCCTGTAAAAGTAACATTATAGTGTTAGCCTCCTTCAAGGGCCAATTTTAATACTATTTTTTTCCACAAGCTGCCATCAAATGTAACATTTATTATATATCAAAACCAAGAGAATCATATTGTCTCTTTTATTCTAACACAAATTCTATGTAGTTAGAGGGTAAAGCATCAGTTTCAACTTCATTTCAATTATCTGTATTTGACCACAAATTTGTGGGACTTCCCAACGAGCTGTGTGTCACAGTTCGGCAACAAATTTGTGGTGGTCGTGTCTTAAATGTTAACTGTTAAGACTACATATTATGTATCGCAGGGGGTCGCTGTATAAGGGGGTAGTAGCGGATTCATTCCCCCTGCTCGATGATGAGGTACACTCTGCGCCTCAGGGTGTACCAAGACAGCTGCACAAGGACGTTATGGTGCAGTAACCATGGGGTGCAGGTTAGGTTTAGTGGGTAGTTTGGTTGGATTCCACCCCTCAGGGCGGGGTCTGGTTTGCCTTCCCCCGTATGCATGGCCCGAGTGTGTGTCGCAAGAAAAGACATTCCTCTAAAAAGACTATATATTATGTGTGTATGAGATTCTCTCTCTCTTCTTTCCCCTTCTCCCAATTAATTGGGTACGGCACAATATGTCTTTACCTTTCACGCTCCTCTATTCTGACATACGTCCTTTTCTTGCACCACAACTCACCATATCCCCTTCATCTCCTTTTTGATATATCTTTCTTTACATTCTTTAAGTCAGGTGACTTTCATCCCTCCTGATACGTGTATGAGATTCATAAAAAAATGTTAGTTCCTATCTGTTTGGTTTTAAGCCCACACTTGTATTTGTATTATAAAATTGAATACTATTTAAATGATAAATTGTGATTATTATTAATATATTTTCTTTTAATTAATGCTTCTTTTTTGACATGTAACATTATTATGAGATTTAGTTTATTTCCATTATTATAAACCAATTAAAATTTAGTTGTCTAGTTTTAAGATTTGAATATTGCACTCCTAATATGGCAAAATGTATTAAAAATACTACAGAAAAATGTCTATGTACATATACATTTCTAGCAATAAATTATTATTATATTATTCTATTCTTGAGCTATGTCGATTTTGGTTCCGATACCTTTGACATTGATTTTGCCAATGCCGCCATAAATACGAAAAATGACAGGTGAACTAGCATAGCAATGTAGTTTTAAAAAACTAATTGACATTGTAGTTATGGTATTAATGACATGTATGGTAGGTATTAATGACAGCTGTCAATGTCAAAACATTCACTCAACTTTGACAGTAACACTAACAAATTCAATCTCCTTTGTGTTGAAGCCATATATTAATAAAAAAGTATAATGTATTAGGGATATATTGAAACTTAATAGTTTCGATTTACAGCCCTGATGGTAATACCATATAGACACGAAGTTAATATAACCTATATTAACTTTGTATCTATACGGTCATAGTTGCTTACCAAATCGCATTAAAAAGACTGCAATTTGATGTAATATGTGTCACATATTCTAACATAAGTATATTACTAACCTGGCTTAAGAATAGGCACAATCTTGCTCTCTCCCCTCTTTGTGGTGGATACGATGGCAATGATGGGCTTCCCTTTACCATCCACTGACTCCGCAGACCCCCTGATGAAGTCCACTTGACCACCAAATCCAGAGTACATACGAGTACCTGTGTTGCCATAAACAATCAATACCATTTATTACTGAAAATCGTGGTAGCTTAGTGGCTATCGTGCTAGCGACCCAAATGACGTGGTACAAATTCAGGCCGAGAGGCATACATCGCTTATGCAATTTTCTGACTTAATGTACAAATTGTTATAATTATCACATGTTAACGGTGAAGGAAAACATTGTGATGAAAGACCTGCGTCTATAATATTGTGTGTGTGTGAAATCCCAGAAACCACCTTCAAAAAGCATAGCGGGTATATTGTCAGTTCCCTTAGTAATGGGCAAGCCCGAAGCAGTAGTAGGAAATTATGGGTTGTCATAGGAGATTTAAGTTTTCAAGATTATCACTCATCTCTAAGTACATTCATCACGAGCCTTCCTTAACTATCTTCGGAATTTCCCAGATTAGGTGATATTGTAAAAATATTAGGAGCAAGGACAAATTGAAAATTCCCTCTTGTAGGCTCTATAAAATTCATAATAGTCGAATGGAGCAAAGTTTAATGCTATTCAACAGAATCCCAGAAAACATTCAAGTATTCATCAACAGAAAGCCAGAAAACATTAAAAAACTTGCAGGAAACAAGAGCAAGATTAATTACAGCAATGTTTTGCGGGAAGACTTATTAGAAGATCGCATTGATCTCCACTACTACTCACTACACTATCAAGCTTTCTCAGAAACAATACAAATATATTACTTTTAATTAAAAATTGTATTACTTCAGAATACATAATTAAAAATAGATATCACCATTGTCTAACACAATCCCTATTAATATTATAAATGCGAAAGTAACTCTGTCTGTCTGTCCGTCTGTCTATTCCGTTTTCACGGAAAAACTACGGGACCGATTTCGCTGAAACTCAGTATATATATATTTTATATATATATATATATATATATATATATATATATATATATATATTTTCGATGCCGAGGATGAACATAGGATACTTTTTATCCCGAAAAATGGGATAGTTTCCGGGATAAAATATATACAATATATTTGTATTTCTGTTTGTTACGCTTTTACGGAAAAACTATTGGACAGATTTGGCTGAAATTCGTTATATATATAATTTTAGTACCGAGGGTGGCCAAGGGACACTTTTTATCCCGGATAATGGGATAGATTTACGTAAAGGTTATACCAAAAAGTGGAATAGGTTTTTTGTTATTTTGTCCCGTTAGTCCCGTTGGTCCGGTTGGTCCCGTAGGTCGCAGTAGGTCCCGTAGGTCCCACTAGGTCCCATTGGTCGCCTTGGTCCCCTTGATCCACTTGGTTCTCTTATCATGTTTGTCAAGTTTTGTCATAGACAAGATAACGTAGTTTACAGATAGATGGGGAATGGTATAGTTTGCGATATAAAATGAAGTGAATCTTAAAAGAGCAGGCGGTACAGGTTATATTGTATACAAAAGATACGCACTAGAGGTAAACTCTAGTACAAGATAAAAAGTAAAGAAAACATGTTGCTGGGGAATTTGTTGCGCGGCTATTTCTCCTTTAGCAGCAACGAAAATTGCTTTGGAAGTGGCGATAGACTCATGACTTTTAATAAGGAATTTGTAACAGACGTCGGATCTGTTCAGATTTGGGCAATCGTATAGTGCATTTCGTAAATGAACTTTCCTCTAGTTACTATGGTCTGGGTGTTTGGAGTCGATCTCAGAGTGGTCGGTTGTATATCGCCCATAACAGAAGCATAACTTGCTTAGCTTGGAGATATGTGTGTGTTTGTTGATTATTATTATTGTCCGTATGCGTGATTCAGCAGCAGCTGAGCCCCTAAAGCCGGTGCTAGATGGTTCACTTCTGTCTTCCAGTTTGGATTAATCAAACAAGGTGATATATTTAATTACTGGTATGTTGGACTTTTTTCGGAAAATGAGGTAAATAATAAAAAATAAATTCTACAAAATTAAAAAGAAAAGCATTTTTCAGTTGAATTCTTCCTTATGTTTCACAAGAAAGGTTTTACGATTGCCCAACAGTGGGCACGCGATATGCGGGTAGCTAAAAGTAGAGACGGCAAGTTAAACATAAACGTGAACCATTCATTTCAATGTCATTAAATACCGTCACGTCCTTTCAGTTTCGTGCTTTTCAACCAGATTGATTCAATTTGGTTGATCCGTCTAAGCTCAGCATAAATTACACTGACCGATCGAGTCGGCGCTGACTTGCCCCGTCAAGTCCACTTCCAGACAGGAGTTAATGGCGGTCATCGTCGGCTGCAGGGACACTATGTGAGTATTATTCACGTAGTCGATCTCCAACATTTCTACAAGAAACAATTTACAGGATATAGTAGGGTAGAAATCAAAAATACACGACAGTCGTGGTATTCCCCGTTCACTATAGCTTGACGGGCAGGGTTACCATATTCTAAAAATTAACTAATATCATGTTATAAATAGAGATTTATACAAAACGTAAATTATTCTTAATTTTTTTGGGAAATTTCCAGTAATTATCGCGATTTTAGGTGTTTCTGACTGGAACTATTAGTGCCTAAATAGGTCACTTTCACCTCTCGTGTAACGATATATTATTAACGATTTTTTATATGTATTAATATTACACATGTGTCCGCTGTCCTATTTATATTAAGAAAGACAGACGGTCAGCGGACATGACGACAAACAAGATGAGGGTGTCGTTTTTGGTGAAATAACTATGGGACGCTAAAAAATGAAAAAGAATACATACCGATGAACGGATTGTTGTCAACAAAGTCGTATAGCTCGCGATTGCCGACCAAAAAGCTGCCCACGATGCGGCCCTTGTGGAACTTCTTCCTGTAAAGTAACTTTTTTTACAGTTGCAACTCTGAAGAGCTCTTAAGCATTATACAACTAGATGGCGCCAATTGTAATTCTCTATCGCGTTTTAATGTTTTACAATTTGAAACGTGTTTTATTAGGTTGAATTAAATGATTATCTTACTACGTTTTAACGGTTTTAAGCGCAGCATTTTATTTTTGTTTTTATTCCGACGTTTCGATCACTTTTCTGTAGCCATGATCACCGAAGATAACGATGACTACTGTCAATAAGTAATGTTATAGTTATTATGATAACTTTAAAATTATTTACTGACACTTCACATCTTTATATTCCGCGATCACGGCTACTTAAAACTGACCGAAACGTCGGAATAAAATTCAAATAAAATGCTGCGCTTGAAACCGTTAAAACGTAGGTTTGTTTTAAAACATATTTTGTTAGACGAAATCAATCAAACAGTGAAAAGGACATTATAAACAGTTAT
The DNA here is from genome assembly GCA_039645545.1 of Dendrolimus houi. NCBI lineage: Eukaryota > Metazoa > Arthropoda > Insecta > Lepidoptera > Lasiocampidae > Dendrolimus > Dendrolimus houi. The sequence continues at coordinate 3,743,079 of CM077139.1, read as the reverse complement.
AATGATATTATTGAATAGCATATATGCCACTTGTTACGCACCTGTTATTGGTGACGCATCCCCTCCTGACGAGATCGATGACACCCACACTGAACATCTCCGAATGGATGCCGAGGTCCTTGTGGTTTTTCAGGGCTGTTAGCACCGCATCGGGGATACTGCCAATACCTGGGTAGCAAGCATAATATTACAAAAGGTGTAAGAATAACAATCTCAGTAATCTTTGTGAGCAATTTATTTGCCACCTGTTATAGAGGGCTTACAACTTTTTGAGCTGCCCGATTTTGGCCTCTTCATTGGAGAAGTAGAAGGAGGAGGTAGACAGACAGTATATATGCAGAGCTGAACGGGTCATCTAGTAAACAAATTACAGGACTGACCTGTTCACAATGTGGCTCTGTCCTCCACCAGGTCCCCGATGACCTCCCAGACTATGTCCTCATCGGGGTAGGAGACAGAAAGAGGAGAAATGGAGGAACAGAATGAGTTACCCAATAAACAAATTACAGGACTCACCCATTTGGAGGGTGGCTCCGTCTTCCACCAAGTATGCCCCGATGAGCTGCTCAGTTTTGAACTCCACAGGGGGAGGGTAGAGAAAGAGGAAAAAGGGAGGAATAAAGTGAGATACGCAATAAACAGATTATAGAACTCACCCATTTGCAGGGTGGCTCCGTCCTCCACCAGGTTGTCCCTAATGAGCTGCCAGATTTTGGCTTTCTCGGGGTAGGAGAGAGAAAGCGGCGAAAGAGAGGAACAGAGTGAGTTACCCAATAAACAGGTTACAGGACTCACCCATCTGCAGGGTGGCTCCGTCCTCCACCAGGTTGTCCCCGATGAGCTGCCCGATCTTGGCCTCCTCGGGGGAGGGGGGCTTCACAGCGTGCTCCGGCAGCGGCGTGTCGTCCTTCACCGCGAAGTCGATGTGCGACATGTGGATTATGGCGTCGCCGAACGTGCGGGGCATGTTCACGTTTACTTGAGCTGTTTCAACAGGCTAAATTACATTACAGTCGACTCTCGATAATTTGAAACTCAAGAGACCAGAGATGAATTTCAAATTATCAAGAGTTCAAAATAACAAGCGTTTACTTATGGAACCTATGGAAAGACGTTTGTTCTTTCTTGGATTCATTTTAATAGCACAAATCAAACATTAACATGTCTCATTAACGTTTGACAGAAGACTGGAATGCGAACTTACTGATATCTCATTTATGTAAACAATTGACAGGTCTGTACAGACTGTACATGTATGTAAACAAACGACAGGTATGTGCATGATAAACGCTTCAAATTATAGAGAGTAGGAAAGGCCGGAATTCAAATTATCGCATGTTTGCGAGCAAGATAATATTCCTTAAACTTCAAATTACCGAAGGGACCAATTAACATTGATTTTATTCAATTTATCGAGAGTAGACTGTTTTTACAAATTACTGTAAAATAAATTTATACTGTCACTGTTAACTCTATTAAAAAAAAACTTTTTAGATCTGTCATCGTGTTGCTGACACTGTTTACGTTACATTTAAAAAGTTTTTATTATAATTAAAATTATAAAATATGGGTTTCGGCCGATTAATAATGAAGATAAAAATGGCCTGAATATGTCAAAAAGCCATAAACTCCTCGAGGTCGGGCATGTCTTACAAGTAGAATAAACAGTTAGAAATCATGAAATGCAGTAATAGCCGGTAAAATTGTAGCTCAAAATGAAGTCTTCTAACATTTATGATGTCAAAATAAAATTATAGAGTATTTTCTGAACTCGTTTTTCACGTAAATATTTAACAGTCTAAGTCTATTATTGATACCAACTTATTTAAAGTTAATATTTTCTTAAGTTTTCGCAACTTGTATACATAATAAAACTACGTTTTATGTTTTGCATGCACTGCAACACAAACCAACTTGACTGATAATTTCTTTTACTTTTCCTTCCACCCATTTTAATATTATATAAAATTATTAGAGCTAGGCATGTTTGCTGAAGAGTTTCTTGCGCCGCTTCTTCTCTTCAAGCCATAACATGTTGCGAAGCGGTGATAAATTAGATTAGGCTCCCATAGAGTAAATAATAACCATAAACAAAATTAAAACTAAATAATTAAAATGAACAAGTTGGAGGTAGGCTAAATAAAACTTTAACAATACTCGTTGACACTTGACAACTTTGTCTGCCGTAATCACGGCCACTGAAAAGTGGCCGAAACGTCGGAATAACACAAATCAAATATTACCGCGCTTAAAACCCTTAAAACGTAGTTTTATTATTATTTAAAGTTATGTTTACTTAGAGATTTCTTTAAATACAAATAGATAAGATAACAAGTATCCTAAACGTTGCGCCCTGGGATATGAGCCAGTTCTGTATCGAGGTTCATTTAAATCCGTTCAGTAGTTTTCACGTGATGCTCTAAGAGACAGACAGACGAAAAATCTAAAAATTGTATTTTCGGAATCTCCTGGTCCGATTTAGTTCCCCTGATATTTTCCACATTTTTAAATGTATGGTACAAACTCGAACTATTTACAGATTTAATATAGTACCTACAGATAAACGAAATAATATTAAGCGACAAGGCCGCCTTCGTGTTTCGCCGTAAAAGTAACGTAATTATTCATTTTAGTGAACAATAAAGTGTTTATCTATCTATTACGTTAGAAAACTGTGTTGCACTCTTTCCCGGACAGGATTCAAATCCACGTCTATTCTGATATGCGACTGTGTTAACCTCTATGCTGTGACTTTTAAATACCTGGACTAAAATGACAGCTACGATCAACCCTTTTTTTGGTGCAGGGTTTGAGTGAGTTGTGCGAGTTAAATGTAAGTAAGTAACTCACCACTGACAGTTGAATCCCATAGAATTTGTATAGGTTCAACTCACAGTGGTGAGTTGAATCAACGACTCACACCTCACTTATGAATGAGAACAACACTATGCTCTAAGTTTGCAACAAAAAAAGGTCGGAATTTTTGTGCGGGAACTGAAAGGAGATGTCGTGCTGTGCAGTTTTATTTTCTAAAAATGTGTAAAATTACTTTAAAATGAACAATAGTTGTAGGATATTGACAGTTTTTGAGTAGTAATTATGTGTTTTTGTGAGAAATGTGAACTATATAGTCAAATGTGGCCTTTCCGAGTTTTCACAAGAACTCCGTTGGATGGCGACGATTGTAGCCTACAATACAACTGCGCCTGGCTTAAAGGCCTAGTTGCCAAGCCATAAACATAAAAAAAGTCGATCACAGCTATCATTTTACTCCAGGTAATTAAAAATTAGATTATAGGTTGCCATTTTAGAAATTAATTTAAAAGGAATTTCTATAAAAGCGCTAATCATAAATACTGTTTACCAATAATGATCTTGGAGTTGACCAATGCCGCCCTAACACAGTCCACTGAGGTCCCCAAACTGCAATAGCCATGGTTGTCAGGGGGTGAGACCTGGAATGATAAATGTTTATATTGTGCGAGCGATGGTGGAATGATCTAGTTGGTTTTAGGAGTTTTAGAAAAATGTAGAAGATTCTAGAAGAAAAAGATAAGGACAGATACATTTTAGAAAGGGATAGATGATAAAAAGAAAATAAGGAGATGAAGATCCAAATTATGGGTTCCAGAAGATTCTACCGGGTATACAAGCAGCGTAATTCGCGCCTGTCGGGGAGTTCAGTTTGAGACAGTGTAGCGGCACGTACTATAGGAGATATTTGGAAAGGAAGACAGTTACGAGTTTAGTGGGCAGTCCAGCGGAAGAAGGAATTTGGTGTAGTTTAAGAGGAGATCCAGAAACAACCTGACAAGTTATGATCTCTAAGGATTAGTCAGCATATTGCTAGGAGGCAATGTCTATTTTACAAATATATCCTATGTGGTTGAGCGGGCTAAGCCGTTGCCGGCCTACCTCACTGCCACGCAGAGGCTTCGGGTTCGATTCCTGTTATAGTAAATTTCGGAAACGTATTTTCTCCGTTATTTACTATGGTCTGGGTGTCTGGGATCGGCCCCAGAGTGGTACGTTGTATATTACCCATAACACAAGCGTAACTTGCTTAATTTGGGGATATACAATATGTGTTTGTCAGCCGATTATTTATTTATTTATAAGGTCGGCCAGCCGGGTACTGAGTTAGATGAGTTTCAACTGCGATCGAGGCGTCACCTAGTATACTTTCGGAACGAGTATCTTATAACCACGGAGTTTGCGCGATTTATGTATTACGATTTTCTGCCTTACGTTTTGGATTTGTTGTATTTGTAAGAATTGTGAATTACGTGTGTGTACTTTTTATAATCTTTAATAAACTTTGTGACAATTCCAACGGTGCAATGAACTTGGGTAAGTTATCGCCAAAAAAAACTCACTGTAGCTCCTTACCTGAATCAAAGCAATGTCGGGACAGATGATCTTCCTGTGAAACAGCTTGGGGATGTCCTGAAGGAAGATTGGTATGGCGTCGGAGCGACCCTCAGCAACTGACTTGCGAACATTCGCAGCCATGAAGAGAGAAACTGACCTGGAACAAGGGAGTGGACATTAAATCAACTGAAGTACTTTTTTATCAATCTCATAGATCTTACGACGTCATAAGTTTGTACAACTTATCCGTGCAGGAACGGAGGAAGAATCCCATTTCTTGCGGCCAGGCGGCCTGTCGTAAGAGGCAACAATACAAAGGTATTTGCCCGTCTGGGTGGCTACCACCCCTGGTCTAGAGTATGCCACCATAACATCCTTGAGTTGTGTTCCGAGATTAGCGGCCAGGTTCCAGTCTCCCTTTAGAGAGCGACAGCACATTAGTAGCACTTTGTTGTTACAAATGGTCTATAGGCGATGGTAACCGCTTTCCACTAGGTGGGCCGTCTGCCTGTCTGCTGTACTCATGGAATAAAAAAACACGTCAATTTGAGCTAAATATTTACTATCACCAGTGACCAAAAAAAACTGGCTGGTAGAATGCCACAGAATAAAAAAAAATACTTGTCGTTTCATATCTCGCGTACGTGATGACGTTTCATCAGATTTAAATATGGATCGAACGCCTGATTTTATTAGAGAAGTAGTTGTTTGTTTAACTAATCAGTTTTCATTTACTTTCCTCATATTCGAAATGAAAAGCAGAGTGTTAACCTCGGGTGAAAGACGTATTTAGGCACTCGAATTATTAACGCTATCGCTACACTCGTACGCCAAACCATCTCGTGCCTAAATAGGTCACTTTCAGTTCTCATCCAACAATCTACTATTTTGTTGTATATATTTAATTATTTGTAAGTTAATTACTATTTTTGTATAGTATATAAACATAATAATTAAAAATTGCATTGAAGTTTTGTTTCGCAATGGGTATAATATATTTTTATTGCATGTATTAGAAGCAGATTACCTATCAAATAATACGAAAGATAACTGTTTTGTGAGTGTTGCCCTTCAACAAGGTCTCAGTGGCTAATTACCAACAAACGTTATAATGTAATAAATAACCGGTAGAAAACACATAGGTCGTACATCCTTTTCTTAACGACGGTAAATTCGATGAAAGACTTACCACCGCGGGGAAAGTGCGGTGGGGGCGCGTTGGATTCACCACGTTGGGGTGCTAATAGCGCCTCCGAAGGAATGCTATGACCATCAGACTTCAGCTGAGTCGGAGTTAACCCACTAAAACCCCTCGGTGTTCGTTCCTTCGCCTTCTTCTAGGGGTACATAGCATAAGAAATCGCTGGTCATGGTAGACGGTGACCCATTGTTCTCTTTCAGACAGCCTAGAGAGGCCGTCAAATATTTTATATCCAACATAGAACACATGGTCTATGTTGTTGAACACATGTATGTGTAACTTTTTAAATTGTGTGTATTAATTTTAATTTGAATAATGTAATGTAATATGTATTAGTACTATGGGACATGTTTAACTGAAATAAATAAATAAAAAAATAAAATAGAAGGAATATAATCGGAAAAATCGATATTTAAAACAATGATCAGAAAATATTACTTGTCGTTAGACTATGATGATATTTAAATGTATGTACATCATATATTTATATATAAACATTTATATATTTTTATACAAATATATTTGTACGTTAACTATGTATATTACGTACATATCTATTTAATATGTATATATTGCATTTATATATTTATTATTAAAATGTAAGTAATCGTACTACGTAAACATATTATGTATACCACCATCCCCATTATAATCTCAATTCATTCCTGGAGTTGTCTGGAAGAGTACGCTTTTTAGCGATAAGGCCGCCCTCTGTGCATAATTAGACATACTTTTAGTCTGTATATTCATTTCTGTATTGTTGTATAATAAAAAGTTATTATTAACTTAGTTATTATTAAGTTATTATACTTAGTCTGGCCATAAATACTGTTACAATTAAAAAGAAACAAAATATTACGTTTGAATTTGGAATCTGTCATTTTTATAATTATGATTGTTCATTGTGTTTTCTCATTTTGGCGCCAATACATTGTACAACATTTTGCGATATTAAAATGGAGTGGGGCGATAAAGAGAACCGAATCGCTGTGATTGCATTACACAAAGTAGGATAGTGGAGCCAAATGCGATTTTTAAAACTCTCCATACGCTTGGTATTAGTCAAATGTTTGTGTGTACACAAGGTTTCATTGTACCTATTAATAGCCCTGTAGGGCTATTAATAGGTACAATGAAACCTCCTCTGTTTGTGACAGAAAAAGATCTGGCCGTCCACGTAGTGTTCGTACGAAAACGGTGGTTAAAGCAGTAAGGGAAAGAATTCGAAGAAATCCTGTTCGAAAGTAAAAGATTTTATCTCGGGAGATAAAGATATCAACTAGAACCATGTCGCGTATTTTAAAATAAGACTTAGGACTTGCAGCCTATAAGAGACGCACTGGTCATTTCTTAACTCATAATTTAAAAAAGAATAGGGTGGTAAAATCGAAACAACTACTGAAGCGGTACGCAAAGGGAGGTCACAGAAAAACTTTGTTTACGGATGAGAATATTTTTACAATTGAGCAACGTTTTAGCAAACAAAATGACCGTATTTATGGTGAAAGCTGTAAGGGAGCTTCTTAATTAGTCGACAGAGTGCGACGTGGGCATTACCCGTCTTCAGTGCTGGTTTAGTGGGGTGTTAGCTATGAAGGAGTGACTGAGCCATATTTTTGTGAAAAAGGTATCAAAACATCGGCACAAGTCTATCAAGATACCATTCTTGAGAAGGTAGTTAAGCCCCTTAACAACACCATGTTTAATAACCAAGAATGGTCCTTCCAGCAAGAGTCGGCGCCGGGTCATAAAGCTCGGTCCACGCAGTCTTGGTTGGAAACGAACGTTTCGGACTTCATCAGAGCTGAAGACTGGCCGTCGTCTAGCCCCGATCTTAATCCGCTGGATTATGATTTATGGTCAGTTTTAGAGAATACGGCTTGCTCTAAACGCCATGATAATTTGGAGTCCCTAAAACAATCCATACGATTGGCAGTGAAGAATTTTCCCATTAAAAGAGTGCGTGCTTCTATTGATAACTGGCCTCAACGTTTAAAGGACTGTATTGCAGCCAATGGAGACCATTTCGAATAAGCTTTTTATATTTTAAATTGTTTTATATTTATGTATTAAATTAACACACTGTAAAACTTATAAATGATATTTGCAATAGAAAAATAAAATCTTTGTTACAATATTTATGGCAAGACTAGGTATATATAGATTGAAAGTACTAGAAATGAATCGCCCCGAAAAAAGTTTTGTCGCTGGTCGCATCGCACTTAACTGCCGCTCATAGCTACAAGATCGTGACTAGACCGTTAAACTTTTCAGATTTACATTTTTACTAGGTTGTTATTATTTTTCTTCTATGACGATACGATAAATACATAGTAAACATTTAGGATAGTTCAACCTTCACAATGCTTTATAATATAAACACATTAATAAACATGCACTTAGGGAGCCCCACACTAGTAGGCACGGATTCGGCAAATACAAGTCAAAGACATCTTCACTCGTGCGACAACAGCGCGTCGGTGATTCCACTGATACCATGATGGCCTCGCCACGTACTCGGGCTTAGCGACGGACTTTGCGTTGAGCGACATGAAGTCTACGGGCGTTACACGGGACGACTGGTGGCATAATTCTTTTTTTTTTATTGCAAAGCTGGCAAACAGGTAGACGGCCCAGGTCATGGAAAGTGGTTATTTTCGCCTATAGACGTTTGCAACATCAGGGGCGAAGCCAATGCGTTGCGTTGCCAGCTTTCAGGATAGGCCCTTATCCCATCCTGAAAGCTGGCAACGCGTTGGCAGATGGATTAGGAGGAGGTGAAGTTGAGCAATTGGAACTCTCACTAATCGTACGAAACACAATTAGTTCAAAGATAGCTGTTTCACGCCGATATCCTGTAAGAGCGTGGTATCACACCGATTGAGCCGACCCTATGGGCTCTAACCAAGATGATTCCAATATGGCTCTACCACGTCAAAACTTCATACATCATACATCTTAATACATTTTTTATTCGGGCCTTGCCAGCCCGATATCTCGTCCGACATAATTAGAAAGTGTTTAAAGCAAATTTATAATTTTGAAACTTAAAACTAGATAACAGTTATTTGAATATAAAAATCATTAAAACTAATAACAAATGTAAATACTAATTGAATGTATATCTAAAATTATATTAATTCTTTTGTTTCGCTGTCGCTTACGGCGAAAGTCCGCGGCCCTGCCGTTATGTCGCAGACGTAAACTTCTTTTTGGCTTGTATATGCCGAAATGATGCCGACTAGTGTGGAGACTCCCTTATAGGATTATTTAAGGAAAATGTTAATTTTACCTACATAGCATGTCTCAAGGTAAATAGAATAAATAAAACTTGTACAGCGTAAGCTATCGAGTACGGTTTCTGTTGGATATAATTTTTTTATTGCATGAGTTCAGCAGGCAGACAGAAGGCCTACCTGATGGAAAGCGGTTACCATCCTATGGACATTGTAACATCAAAGGTACTACCTATGTGTTGCAGCTCTCTAAAGAGAAATTGAAACCTGGCCAATAATGCCCTAACACAATTCAAGGTTCTTATAGCGGCATACTCTAAACCAGGGGTGGTAGCCATTCAGAGGGGCGAATATCCTACTATCTGGCGGTGGGTTTTTTGTCACCTCTTACGACAGGACTTCACAGGACGCCAGGCCGCACAATATTGTATTTATAGTTATTGTATACTAGAGTTTACACCGCGACTGCGCCGTGGGTCAACCTCTAGTACGTACCTCTTGTTTAAAGAGCAGACGGTACAGGTTACATTGTATTAATTTTTTATGCATTTGCCCCCGGAAGATTAACTTCATTTTATATCGCAAACTATCCCATCCGCCGTCTATCTGTAAACTACATAAATGACAAGGCCTGACAAAAATGACAAAATAGACAAAACGGACAACATGAACGAAATGGGCGAATTGGACGAAATAGACAAAAATCACAAAACGTATCCTACTTTCCGGGATAACCTTTACATAAATTTATCCCAAAATCTATCTCATTATCCGGGATGAAAAGTATCCCTTGGCCGTCCTCGGTATTAAAATTACATATGTACCGAATTTCAGCCAAATCGGTCCAATAGTTTTATCGTGAAAGCGTAACAGACAGTTATTTTCGCATTCATAATGATATTAATAGGGATGAGTATTTTTTTATGATTGCTTATAGGTAAACTGGCAGACGGGTCCACTTCATGGCAAGTGACTACCGTCGCCCATGGACATCTGCAACACTAAGGGAGCCGAAACGTTGCCTACCTCGTTGAGACTTTAAATATCCGTTTACGCCTTTTTTGAAGAGCCCCATATTGTAGCACTCTGGCAAAACCGCGGGAGGGAGCTCATTCCACAGCTTGCTCACGTATGGCATAAAAGAGCGAGCGCCATGTATTGTAATTGTAGTTTAACCATGAAATCTAAGGTGTAAAGATAAAGACATTATGTATTACAAATATACGACAAAAAATACAATTTTTGGACAAAAGCTACAGATTTATTTAAACAATTTACCGAGAGAAAACTTTTATGTCAGGCTTCGTATCAAATAGAGATACAGATAGGCGTTATCACTGCTTTATGACAGCTGATAGCAGTATTAGGCACTTATCGCGGTATTATATACTTGACTTATATTATATACAGATATTGTCGAAGATTTTACACCTTTGATCGAATTACAGATTACGAACACAAGATACGTGTGTAATGAATCGCCTTTTCAACTTTTTGTAAGAGAATAAAATAGTTTGGAGGCACTGTTTTCTAGTCCCAAAAGTTCAAAAGTCCATTTCCATGCCGACTGTTGATTTAAACCAGGGTTTGCGTCTTACTTTCTTACACACATATTGTTCTCTCTTTCTGATCTAAGCCATTGTTACGTAGTAATCGTGTGTAACAGAAATAAATCTATACTAATACCTACTACAAAGAGGTAAGGTTTGTGAGTTTGTAGGAAATAATCTCTTGATTTACTGAACCGATATTGAAAATTTTTTCACCAGTGCACAGCTACATTATTCTGAGTGGCATAGGTTATATTTGATTTTGATTAATAATATTTTTTTATGTGACATATTAATTCCGAGAAAAACAGGGTGGTGCATTGATTTATCGGCGTGCGCTGACTAAACAATAAATAAGTCCCATGGTCAAACAGTCTCTCTGGTGAAAGTTGACTCGAGATACTTTACATAGCAGCTCGCTCCAACCTCTTATACTATATTTTGTATAACGTTTTTATCTTGCCAAGCTTGTAAGGAGTTTACGGAGATATGTTGCAGCAAGAAAGAAAATAAAAATTAGTATGTCATATCTTTATTATAACTGTAATAATATTTTTCTTTTCTTTTATTGTGTCTCTGTCTCATTGAATGTGCACTGTTTGATAGAACTCTATTAATTCTTCAAAAGTCATTCTGTAAGATACTTCTGTATAAAACTTAAAAAAAAGAGAACTTGAGATATAAATAGAATAAGAAATATAAAGAAAAACAATTTTTAGCTAGACGTGTTGCTGGGGAGTTTCTTGCCGCTTCTTCTCCTTAACAGCAATAACACGTTGCGAAGCAGTGTACATAGACTAGGAAGTAAAATTAAATTTTAACCTATATGTATGACCTTCAAAAAGTGTTCTCAACTTATTTTGAATAAAAACTTTTGAATTTGAATTTGATAAAGGAGTGTTTTTTCCATCTGTTGGCTTACCTCGAGTAGCGCCCAACGAAGTGGTCACGGGTCAGCTAGTTATTAATAAATTAATTATGGTGGTTTCATGTATAATACCAACCTCTGAAAGCTCGTTGAAAGTCCTGGCAGGAGGCTTTAATCAGTTTAAAACTAATACTACCTTGACTACTCTAGCCAAAGTACAAATATACGATATATTGCTAATGACCTATAAAGGTATACTAGAGGTCGCCCGTGGTCAAAATTCGACCATAATAATTAATGTCAAAGACTATACTTCTATAATCACAGATTTCACCAAGGCTACACTGTTAATTTGACTTGAACAATAAATAAAAGAGTATATATGCGTATGTGTGTCAAATACACGGTAGTGTGTGTAATGTTTTTTTTTATTGATTGAATGTATTTTTGATGCATAATTTAAAAAAATAATAGCATTCTGCACTCCTTCTCTATATAAATTATAAGTGTGCAAAGTTACATACTCTTCCGTCCGCATAATTTTCTTAAAAAAGGGCTACAAAGTTCTTGTTTCGCGTATTAATATATATATATATATTACGGCAGACAAACACACACATTGTATAATCCCCAAGCTAAGCAAGTTACGCTTGTGTTATGGGTAAAATACAACGGACCACTCTGTGGCCGATCCCAGACACCCAGATCATGTTAAATAACAGAAAGTTTGTTTCCGAAATTTAACATGATAGGAATCGAACCCGAAGTCTCTGTGTTCCATCGAGTTCGGCCGGCTAAGACTTAGCCCGCTCAACCACAGAAGCCGCCACCATGTAACAGATACACTCTACGTTAGTATAAGTTTAGTGTTAAAATTAGAATAAATTAATATAATAAGTTATTCTTAAGGTACACCACAACACAAACATACATTCGACAAATGTCACACACAATAACAAAAATAAAAAATAGGCGTGTATAAATTATAAACTTCTTTCTAAATTAAATTGTAAAAAAGGGTACGGAACTAGAGTCCATAGAGTTGTTTAATAAAAAAAACCACATAGGCCGTCATCAAGATAGTAAGTAATTTCAGATATTAACAAATATGTTAGCATAATGGATCGCATCGATTATTTATCTTTTGCCCAGACAAAACAAATTGACCTGATAATAGATACGAAATTGGGTATTTGAAACAATTTTTTTTTGTAATAAATGGAAAGATCATATATAAGTTTTATAACAAACTATTTTTATTTTTTTTCGCCATAATAAAAAAGTTATATCAAATTTATATATAGTTTAGTATTTGGCAACACTAAATTGTCACTTCCCTTTCCGTTTGTGCATTTTATACAACAATGCTTACTAAAATTAATCTCTATATATTTAGTGTAATAACACATTCAACTTTATCAAATATAAATATTATTTAATATATGAAAATAAAGATGTTGGAAAAATGATTTTCTGTCAATAACATCTTTCTGGTCGTTGATGTTATTGAAAGAAAAATCATTTCTTTTGAAAAATGTTGATATTGAATTGTTTTTATAAGAAAATTATGTGTGGATGTAAGTTCGAAAAGTGATAAATGTGACTTGTTTAGTGGAACTTTACTTTTTGTATTATTTATGAATCTAAATATATAAGCTATTATTCTAATTAGACTTGGAAAACTAGAACAATTAAGAAAATTTGTATAGAAAACCGAATAATTGGTGTGTGTGTCTGAACATTAACAACTTTGGTATGTGTAGGTTTATTTAAACACTTTTTTCCTTTTCATAAGACTGTGATTCTGTTATAGGCCAGTCAGATTGCTCTAATATTAACGAAGAGGGAACTTGGTTATTATTATACAACGTATAAGGTTATAGAAATATAATCCATAGGTCGCTGGTTCAGATCCGGCTCGAAGGACCAAAAGGATGTTATTGAAAGAAAATCATTTGTTCAACATCTTTATTTTCACTTATTAAATCATATTTTTGATATTTGATACAAGTTGAATGTGTTATTACACTAGATATGTGTTGTATAAAATGCACAAACGGAAAGGGAAGTGACAATTTAATGTTGCCAGATACTAAACAAAATTTAAACAAAAAAATTGAAACCGAAGTCAAAAAATTTTTGAAAACGAAGTACCCGATTGTCCAAAACATGCCGAGTGCGCGTATGACGGTTCTATCATAATTTCTACAACAACTCATCGCAGCCTCATAGCACAATGTGTGAGAAATTATCACAGCGTCGTCACACGCGCGCTCGATATGTTTTCGACACTCGGGTAGATCTTTTACAATTTTTTTTACTTCGGGTTCAAAATTATGCGTTTCTGTTTTATTCGTCACAAGGTCAGGCAAAGGAACTGAGTAATTCAGCTTTGTCTGTCAAGCAACAACATATTACGCAGGAATATCGATAGTTTGACGCGTAATATATCTAGATTCTTATTAATGGAATAATTTAAAAATCAGATAAGTATGCCTTTGAATTTAATTACATGGTAAGCGAGTATCGGTTTTTAAAACACTAACATTATTTTTCTCTGGTTAGTGAGGTTCTTAAAATATGGTACTACTTAAGTAGTTAATAAGTAAAAATCTTCTTATTTTGTATAAGTTTTGTCTTTATAGGCGTTTAGGCAGAAAATCGCCAGTCGCCTTTTACACAAAAATGTATTTGATGTCAATCGATCCTGTTTCTAATACTGAATAAAAACTTTTATCGGACCGAAAGTCGTTGGAGTACTAAAATCGCTAAAAATCTTTTCCCATACATCTTTTAAGAAGTCCTATTTACCTTTTTTTATTCATAAAATGTTTTTGTTGACTGAATAAAAAGATAAAATACTACCCCTAAAGATCTGCCCCTATGCTCTCTAACTGAACCTAAATATTTACACTATACCTGAATGTATCCTTGCATTCAGGAGCCACGTATTTCGCCTCCTTCTCGGTGTGCATGTGGACGACCTTGATATCACGCAGCGAGCCTGCCATGCCCACGTCTGTCATAGCGTCCAGCAGTGGGACCGGAGTCGCTGCCGCACCCTGCGCGTATACTGTCTGCCCTGAAATTGATCAAACGTTGAATCTCCCAACTGCTTGGTGTCTGGTACTATTGAGAATATCCCCCATCTTCTGATATTATTCTTATTGAATATACACTGTTTTTGTTCAAAATAAGTTCCACTGGAGAACACTTTTTGAAGGTCATACATATAAGTTAAAATTTAATTTCACTTCCTATTCTACGTACACCGCTTCGCAACGTGTTATTGCTGTTAACGAGAAGTATAACATACTTTTATTTTATTTAAAAAAAGACTCAGATAGATAAATATGAACAAAAAGAATTTTTAGATAGAAGTGTTGCTGAGGCTTCCCGCTTCTTCTCCCAAAACAGCGATAACACGTTGTGAAGCGGTGTATATAGAATATGAAGTAAATCTGAATTTTAACTTATATAACCCACAGCCAGGTGGAAGGGTTTTTGCCCGTCTGGATGGCTACAACCCCTGGTCTAGAGAATGCCGCCATAACAACTTTGAGTTGTGTTCCGTCCGGTATTAGTGGCCAGGTTCCAATCTCCCTTTAGCACCTTTGGTGTTGCAAGTGTCTATAGGTAACGGTAACCACTTTCCATGAGCTGGGCCGTATGCCTGTTTGCCAGCTTCGCAATAAAAAAAAGATTCGGAGCCGCCGTAAGGTCGGCGGTTTGCATAGCAAAACACTTAATCAGTCTTATGGAGGAGGGCTATGTCTCCTAGCGACCCTCGCAAGGATATGGGGACAGCGCGATTGGCGGCGTCTGAGATGCAGCCGCGTACGGTTTGTACACTTCCAAAGATGCTGTGCTTAGTCGTTAACGATAGACCCCGTTTGAAGGAAGGGTGTTGCCAAGCCAAACCACGTTGAGTTGTTGTATGTTGTTTTTTAAGGTCGTTTTATGAGCTGAGACGCACAACTTGCAGTCCACAAGTGCCGCACGTCATGGTAATGTTAATACGTCTGTTTTAGTATATTATTTGTGCGTATTTATATGCAAAATACGCTGTACGAGCAATATTGGCTCGTACAAGCCTTCTATATCTATTAAGGCCATACACCATGCTGCATATCGTCCAATCGGCATGACGCTGTCGATTGGATCAAGTAGAACTGACCGACTGTGGGCGTGGATTAGCATGACAATATACTTAACTAAAGAAGAAGTCGTGGTAGTGTAATGGCTAGCGCACGCGTCCCAAACTCAAAGGGCGCGGGTTCGACCCTGGTCGGAACGCATGCACTACTTAGGCAGTTTCCTGACCTAATGTGCATCTTGTTACAATTACCACTTGCTAACAATGAAACCTAGCAAAACGAGATAACCGATGTGTCAAACCTGCCAAGACGCCTTGGACAAGCGTAACGGTTATACTGTCCGGTCCCGAATAGTGGAAGGCCCGAACCCAGCAGTGGGACGTTTAGGGGCTGTTATTATTATATACATTATTGACAGAACAATCGAAATTCAATTCTTTTGGCTTGATCATGCCGATAGTGTGTATAGCCGTCGTTACATATATATATATATATACACATCACGCCCATCAGCCGTTTTATCTAAGGCTACTTATTTAACGGTGCTAATAACCGGAATGATAACATTATCTATGTTTACTTACATCACTATACGTTATTAATGACCCTCGCGATTCATAATTTAAATACTGACATGTGGGAAAAATATTTTTTATTTATTCTCTGATTAACTACGTTGTTTATATCGTAATGTTATTTTTATAGGGGACACAATAATAAAAATATTATTCTTCTTTTTTTAAAAAAAAAACCACAGACAATCGAGACTGTATCAAAATAACGAGCAGCTTATTGATGAGCATGATTCAATTTTACATATCAAGTGCTTTGTCTTTTTGATGTTTTTTCTGTTCTTGCTTTAAAATATCTGTTTTTCTCTCTTTAAATTAGACTACTCTAGAGTTGCCAACCGTCCTGTTTTGCTAGGACATGCTAGTTTTTGTAGTGTCCTGGGATTTCCTGGATAGTTTTTAAGCAGCGTCCTGATAAGGTCATGTATTTTAAAATTCGCGCGCCAGTTTTACAATTCTTACGCTAGAGGCGGCCTCACAGTTGTAGAACTTTCAACTACTTTTATTATTAAAAAATATGATTATTATTATTACTTGAATTTCATTTAACCTATTTTCACTACATAATAATAATTAATTTACTATCGCAACTCTATTTATTTATAATTGTCCTG
Source organism: Dendrolimus houi (assembly GCA_039645545.1). Classification (NCBI taxonomy): domain Eukaryota; kingdom Metazoa; phylum Arthropoda; class Insecta; order Lepidoptera; family Lasiocampidae; genus Dendrolimus; species Dendrolimus houi. Next base: position 3,726,570 of record CM077139.1, on the reverse strand, counting down.
GATGTTCCAACTTCAAATCCTAGTTTTTTTCAATTTGGGCTTGGCAACCCTAGACTACTCAATTATCATTATCAACAGACTAATAGTAGTAAACTTATAAACAAATATATTTGTAAGAGCAATTTTCCAAATTTTTGTTTAAGTTATATAGATGACTAGCTGCGCCCCGCGGTCTCACCCGCGTGGTGATGGAAAATCGTTATATTTTGGATAATTCTCACTATATCTTTATAAATTCTAGCCTGTGTTATTCTGATGTGTAAGCTATATTATTGTAAATTTTCATCAAAATCCATTCAGTAGTTTTTGCGTGAAAGAGTAATAAACATACATTCTTACAAACTTTCGCGTTTATAATATTAGTAGGATTATGACGATAGGACAAAAATTATGAGGTTAGATTGTATGAAAGATGACATGATGATTTATTGTGCGACAGGGGATTTTTGCCAGAATAAAAAGTATGTAAGAAAAATACATATTGTACCGACCCTAATCAACTTTTTTTACTCTGGTCTGTAAGTCTGAGATCAGCCACAGATATTCCGGTGTATATTAATCATACCACAAATTTAACTTGCTTAGCTTTTTTTGCAGGAGTTCAGCAGACAGGCAGACGGCCCACTTGATGGATAGCGGTTACCATCGCCTATGGACATTTGCAACACCAAAGGTGCTATAAATGCCCTGCTGCTCTCTTAAGGGAGACTGGATCCTGGTCACTAATACCGGAACACAACTCAAGGTTGTTATGACGACATACTTTAGACCAGGGGTGGTAGCCATCCAGTCGGGCAAATGCCCTACCACCTGGCTGTGGGTTGTTTTGTCGCCTCTGAGCTAGACCGCCCGGCCGCAGGAAATTGTATTCTTTCTCCGTTCCTGCACGAATATTAGCTTGGGAAATACGTGTGTTTGTCTGCCGATTTGATTTATATACAAGCTCAACCGCTGAAGAGAGAAACACAAATAATACGAGATTTCTTAAATATATCAGACATCGCTTTTAATTGGCATAAAGCCAATCTATATATATATAATTGAAATCCGCGTATATAGTGACTCATCACGATATCTCAGGAACTATTATATAATACCTATAGAATTGAAAGGCATGGACCTTCCTTTCGCCAAGTAGAGGTCAGCTAAGAACGGATTACATGGCACGCGAAGCGGGCGGGCATCAGCTAGTATATGTATAAAACGTAGAAACTATCCACCCGGGTCTTTATTCTGCTATTTCAATATCATGGTATCACGAATATAATCAAAGTACGATTCCATTGCGATAGTGTAAAAAATTTGTATTCTACTAAATCCACGATATCTTCTCGACATCGTCACGGCGGAATAATAGTAGAAAAATGTTGCCCTTACCATTAGCAGAAATGGCATTAGCCAAAATGAATATTGCAAAGCTATTTAAGCATTTATTTCGCGAGTTTTCGCTTACAAATATAAAGATAGACTGGCGTGCCAGTGGAATTAACAGAATACCGAAATAAAGCAAAACTTCGATTGAGACGATAGCGTCCGGCGCTTACGATGAGATAATAATAGCAGAATCGGATGCCTGGTACTAATTTTCTAGTCCTGTCCACAGATATCGAAAACATTAGACTACTTCGTAGAACGGTCATGGTTTTTGAAGGCCATCCGATCGTAATGTAATCAGTTTATACCTACCGTATGTCTGGAGTCTACGCTTAAGAGAAAAATTAATATAAAAAAAATAACCGGTGTCATTATTAAATTATTCTGTTTATTATTTAATGTAGTCAAATCATGGTATCGCCGTCTCTTGTTCGAACTTTAATACACAATCTTGATACATACGTATTCCTTCTCTTTTTGTATAATAGTATGTATGTATATCTATCTCTGTCCCCTCAATTTCCCCTTACAATTTGGAAGACGTCGCCATTTTGTCGTCGGATTCGTTTGCGGTGTTAATTAGACATGTACGAAACAATAAGATTTTTGGCAAGTACAGTTAGTTGCTGACAAACTAAATGGCGATCGCCCTGAAAAGTTATTGTTATTTTTTGCATGAATGATTAAGGGAGTTTCAATTTCCGTGCATGTGTGATGTCTGCGTTTGAGAAGTCAAGGTGGATGTTCTTAGACGACGAGGGTTTGGGTGGGTCTATCTAATTAATGTATTTATTTTTGTTATTAGTCAAACATTTACACAACAAATGAAGGCAACAAAATTATACTATTAGCTTCAGCGGCTTCGTATGTACGGAAGATCCGGATTTTTTTTACCTGCGGAATCCGCGCGCACACAATTCTATAGATCACCTTATGGAAAGTGGTCATCGTCTATGGACATTTGCAACAGCAAAGGTATAACCAATGAGCTGTAGACCTTAACGGGGGACTTAAACCTGGCAAATGATATCGAAACACATGTCAAGGTTGTTATGGCGGCATACTCTAGACTAGGGGTGGTGACCATCCAGACGGGCAAATATTGGTACCCTACCATCTGGCTGTGGATCGTCTTGTCTCCTGTTACGATAGGCCGGCCAAATGTAAAAATTAGTATTCTTTCTCCGCATCTGTAGAGAAAACAGGGTTTCCGAACAGTGGGGAGTATATAAACTACATTTCAACTTGAAAAAGATATATAATGACGAATTTCTACACAACCTATTTTTGGGATAGAGCTCGCGATCTAATTACGGAAAACATAATTAAAAGTTAAGCATTCTTCTACACAGAAAGACATAAGGAAACCTTACCAACCAACTAGACAAACGCACTACTGTACATGATGATATTTGATATCCATTTGACCTATTTCCTAACCCAAAGTTCCCTTTTACAATTCATCCAAGTTATTAGGTCACGGGGCACAGAGTCCAACTGTGCTCATTCTGTGTTTTATTGATTGCGTATTTCTCCATTTTCATCTATACTAATATTATAAAGAGGAAAGATTTGATTGTTTGTTTGTTTGCATTGAATAGGCTCCTAAACTACTGAACCGATTTGAATAACTTTTTCACTGTTGGCAAGCTATACTATCCCCGGGTGACATAGGCTATATTATATTTTCAAAAAAATTAGGGATCCTTACTAAAACTCCAATAATGTAACCCAAGGTATAAAAAAATGTACTACGACTTTGCAGAACACATCATTATTTACAAAAAGTATCGCCACAGCATATGTCTAACTAACTATAGTTATGCCACAATAAGTGTTCTTTTATTTTACAAATTTAATTAAAACGCCGCTTCTAGAAAGGGCTCTTTATTTGTATCTTGGTATTCATCCTTATCAAAATAAATTACTTAATACTGCTTTAATACTTTTATACAACTTTAAACAAGTTTTAAAATGTAAATATTAGAAAAAAGTTGCGTGGTCGCAGCTCATCCTGCTCGGCTACCTAGGCAGCACCTTGTGTTGTAGGCATGTAGGCGTCACTGGGGTACGGGCCGTACGGGAGGGGGAATATTTTGAATTCGCTTAGTAGGTAATAAAACTCAACAAAAAAGTTATTTTTAGATACCCGTGCGAAGTCAGGGCGGACCGCTAGTATTTTATAAACTTACTTTAATATGTGGTAAGCGGTTGTGACTACTAAGCTACAAGTTATTACTCTAAAGCAGCCATACTCTAACTTTTTATATATTAGGGCCATAGACGTATGAGACAAGGTGCCGCGAGCGGCAATATAAATTTATTTAGGTGTTTTAATGCTAAAGTACAGCAAACTGGCTTCTAGTAGGTAGAGGAAAGTATTTGAAAAACGCTTAGCCGACTGTAGTTCTATAGGTATATAAATAAATACTAGAAAGAAATCAAATCAAATCATTTATTTGCTTAAAAACATGCTTAGTAAAAACATTAGATGACACTAATGTTATTTTGTCTCACATGTTTTTGCCCTTTCAGGCATGCAAATAGTAATTAAAAGGTTGAAAATCAACTAATTAGCAAAAACAGATTGTAACCCGATTGATTGTCAATCCACAGACATTAATTTTCCTTTTTTTCTAGAATTATACAGTAAAATAATCTGTGATTGCGAAATGCACTTTACACGAGGCTATTTTTACACTGTTTATGATTGCAACTTCGCAACCGATAGTAAGTCTAAATTTAAAAATATGACAAATGTGTGAGCTCTAAGCAGGCTGTCGTTAACACCATTGTTGGCACCTGGTGCCAGCCTATCAATTAAACTAGCTGTTACACGCGATTTCATCCGCGTGGAATTTAATTTAATTTGCTTTCCGGTGCGGCGACGGCTGCGGCGTGGGCCTTTCAATTTTTTTTCTAAAATAAAAGTAGCCATGTTAGTTCTTACAACATCAGCTATCTGCCAATAAAAGTCCCATCAAAATCGGTCCCGCCGTTTCAGAGATTAGCCGCAACAAACAGACAGCGAGACAAAAAATTAAAAATTGATTTTTTGATATCAGGACTGTATATACTTTCATATGCATTTCGTAAAAATCTGCTACTTTTACATTACAAACAGACAGTTCAATTTTATTTATTTGTATAGATATATAGATTTTAAGTTATTGAGAAAAGGTCTGAATTTTATATTGACAAAAATATCGTTTAACACATAAAATAATTTTCGAATCAGTGTAAAACAGGATACCATATATAAATAAAGAAGCAATATTAACATATAAAAAACAGATTATCAGAACCAGTATCACAAAGCGCAATAAACTGGGGTTACACTAAATTCGCATATTATGTATTATAAATTAGCTTCGAGAAGTTTATCCTTTTGTAGTAGTATTTAAATATTTACAGGAATTCTAAACTTGAAATTTAAATTTTTCTCGTACAATCAGCAAAAAGAGGTTCGTTACATTTTCAGGAAAAAAATATATTTACAATAAAAAGTCAATGGTGAAAGTCAAATAAATTTGGTTTTAGTTTGATAATTAACGAATTAATTGATTAACTGATTCTGAAAAAGGCGAAATTTGTAGACTATATATAAGATAGATGAAATATTATTACGACAGCATCGTCATATTGTGCTCTGTTTATCGCCTTATAGCCCTCAGTTTAATCAATTGAAAATATATGGGGGATGGTGAAAACTAAAGTCGCAAAAAAATATCACATTGAACACGAATGCTATAATGACATTAGCTGAGGAAAAATGTAATAGCATAACTGTAGAGGAATGGAAAACAAATTGTCTACATGCTATTGAAGACGAAAAGATATTTCAGGGCAGGGATGAAGGTTTTAGATATAATATGAGAACCAATTAGAATTAAGCCAAATGATTCATCGGATGAAAGTGAAGATGGGGATGATTACGAAGTCTGGAGTTGAAGAAATTTAATATTAAAAATTATATTTAATATAAATTTTTATTATTTTGATATCGTTTAATATTAAGTACTTGCCTATTTTTATAAAAATATATAAAAAGTATTAGTTTATTTATGTGCTAACCCTACACTACTACAAACGTAAAACGTCTCGAAGCTTATTTTCCTGTATGCATTTAGATATTCTGCACACATGTCCACAGCGAACAAAAATAACTTATACGTGAGTCAATGCACTTTTTTGATCACAAGTGACGGTACTTTCTGGGGTATATTAACTGTTTTTAAAACTTTTTGCATTAGACTTTTACATTGTAAAGCTGGCAACCAGCCGACGGCCCATTTAATGAAAAGTGTTTACCGATGCTTATAGACGTTTGCAAGACCAGGAACGAAGCCGACGCGTCGCCAACCTTTAGGGATAGGAGGGACGCTATCGGGGGACAAATTTAGTTCCCCGGCAGTGCATGAGGCCGATGGGCCACCGCCTGCTAGGGCCGGCGGAAGGGCCATGCTATAAACCCGTAGCCCTGGCATTAAGGGCGAAGGACGAAATACCGAGGGATTTTAATATATATTATCACGCCTGTTTCCCATGGTATACACCAGGCAGAGACTATAGATCTCCACTTGCGACGATCCTGACAAACAACTTTCGCTTCATCTACTTTCATTAGCTTCGTCATACATGCACGATTATTTGATATGCTTTTAACCTGATCTCGTTTTAACACTTCTGTTATTTGATCATGGTGTGTACGTCGTGGTCTACCGGTACCAACTATTCACAATACTGTCATGCACTTGTTTTGTGATTCTATTTTCACCCATCCTCTCTACATGCCCACACCACCTTAACATTCCTTTTTCTACTCTTGTTATTGCATCTTCTTTCAATCCAGAACGTTCCCTTATTACACTATTCCGTTTCATATAATTCATGCTTACCTCATATATACTTCTCAAAGCTCTCATTTCAACTGCATTTAGTCTACCTTCATGCTTCTTCTGCCACACCCAACTTTCACTGTCGTACATTAGTGTTGGTATGGGTATCCCTAACTGTGGTGTGGCAATAGCATCTTTAGTTCTACCTAGAGATGCAAATGCCACACACCTGCCGCGATTTTCTCCCCTACGCGGCGGATGACCTCAATTGGGTTTCCCCTCGTAAAAAAAAGAAGGGACGGAATAAAGATGGGATAAATAGAGGGATCAGACAGGAGGGGTGGCATCAGGGAAGGGGAATAGGGCCATCGGATCTCTCACTCATCATAATAAACACGCTTAGCTGAAGACTAACCGTTTCATGTCAATATTCTGTGCTGTAAGATCATGATTCCAGCATGGTTCTTAGTAGAGTAAGTCAACGTCTCAAGTCGAATAATGATCCATTAACATTAAATAAAAACAACTGAGGGCCTAAAGCGGTCGGCTTTAGAGAATGCCTTGGTGAAATCTAGATATACTAGCAGTTGTAAGACAAAGCACAAAGTTCAATTTTAGATAGAGAACTCTTTATTGTATATACACCATTAAAGAAAAAATTTATTCGTGCAGGAAGGGAGAAAGAATACAATTTCTTGTGGCAAGACGGCCTGTCGTAAGAAGGGACAAAATAACCCACAGGCAGGTGGCAGGATATATATATGCCCATGGGTATTTGCCAGGTGGTAGGGCATTTGCCCGACTGGATGGCTACCACCCCTGGTTTAGAGTATGCCGCCATAACAACTTTGAGCTGTGTTCCGGCACCAGTGGCCAGGATCCACTTTCACATTTAAGGCTGGCAGCACATTGACAGTACCTATATGGTAGTGCTAATAATGTCCATAGGCGACGGTAACCACTATCCATCACAGTTGGGCCGTCAGCCTGTCTACTGTGCTTCAGCAATAAAAAAATGCCTGCCTGGATGGCTACCGCCCCTGACAGCACTGAGTTGTGTTCCCACATTAGTCGCTAGGTTTCAGTCTCCCTTTAGAGAGCGGGAGCACATTTGTAGCACCTTTAGTGTTACAAATGTCCATAGGCAATGGTAAACGATTTCCATCAGGTGGGCCGTCTGCCTGTCTGCTGATCTCACGCAATAGAAAAATAAACTAGTAGTACTATTCTAATTGGATACTAAGGGCGGACTTATCGCTAAAGAGCGATCTCTTCCAGACAACTCGTAGCAGGAAAATATTAGAGGTTGATCTTGTCATGTTCATCATATGAATCTGCGAAAATGATCTCTTTAGCTTCTTTAGGCCCTCTAAATATCCCATTTTACTTAGTTAGTTCATTTAAATCCAAAAGTGTTAAATCAAATCAAGTTCTGACAAACAATCTTTGAAGGTCATAAATAACGCGTAAATCTACCTCCTTCTGTTCTTGTACAACTACAATGTGTTATTGCATAGTAAAGAGTACGTAAACAATGTATATCTATAATATTATAAAATTCTAAAAATGCCGTGTCTGTACATTGAAGCTATTTAAAAGAAACAACTGGAATACGCTATATAAACGATGGAGAACACGATGCAATTTTTTTTAGATTTCTCATTTGTTTGTTCGGTATTCACGTGAAAACTACTGGAGCGATTTCGATGCGGTTTTCACTGGTCGACAGCAATTTTTTAGATTTAAAATCTGCGTTACACTTTTATCCTGGGAATCCTGAGGAAAATATTCTGGAAATGACTAAAAGGCCAGACTTAAAAAAAATTGAATTCCAATGTGATTTTTTCACTGATCAATAGCAAATTTTATGTAACGAAAGTGTGATATTTTTGTGTAGTTGTTCAGGTGCATAAAAATTAGCTCATTCCGACACAGTTTCCACTAAAACGATAGCTCACGTTCTTTTAAAATGCTGCGATAATTTTTGTCCCGGAAAACCCGGCGGAATTTCAAATCAATCCTGGACGAAGTTTACGTATAATTCTTAATAATAATAAATACTTTTTATCCCAGACAATTGGATAGTTTATTTATTGGGATAGTCGTAGATTTCCTGGAGCTAATAGCGTCGTGATATTTTTATTTAATGCAGTGTACAGGGTTCGATTCGTGGCGAAGTCGCGGGGCACATTCTAGTCTAGATATAACGTAAACAAGTTGATCACTAAAATAACATGATAAACATTGCTTACTATTTATAATATACAAAGTTCAAGGTAAAACTTTACACACCCAAATTAATATATTTTTGCTAAACCACGATTTAATTAGAAAATTATATTTTTAAAGTAGTGTTTGTTCTATATGGATTTATACATGATCTTTAACAACAATTAATTGAGTATGTCTGTACACTTGCTCACTAGCTGGAGGTAATGGTGGATGCTGGCAGTAGTTTGTTGTAGGAGTGCTGGTGTTTTCTTGTAGTAGGGTGAAGAAAATACACCTTGTTGTTTTCAGGGATATATTCTTGCAGCAGTAGTACTTGGAGTTGCCAGTTCAATATACTGGTAGATAAAGTCGTATGTTACGACTATTAGCAATTTGGTAGCATCACCCCACAAAACAATTTAAATGTTATTTATATTAAAATATCCTAAGTAAGCCACAGCATCCAACAAGGATGTTAAGGAAAAATGGACAAAGCACATCAATGATTGGTAGCCGCGGGATGGAAAAAGAAGAAGAGCGAGACCAGAGAGAAGACGAGAAGATGATCTCCCAAAGAAATGGAGATTTACGAGAGATCTCACAAAATGACATATTGTGGAGGAGGCCTATGCCAAGGAGGCACCCTGACTTGGCAGCTGTCAATGTGTTGAAAAAAACATTACAAAAACAAAAATATCAGGAAATAAAGAGGCTATTTTTATTTTTATTTATTTAAGCCACATCATCACACGTCAGCAAACACTGTACATTGAACCGTAGAGATATGTGCTTGGCAGTCTACACATAATGAAAGCTTCTGTAGAGATGATAAACATACCCTGTTTTGTTATTTATCTATGGAACTATACGAAGCAGTCACTAAAGCCGCGTACTCATCTGTGAGCCGTAACCGAGCGGATACCGTAACAGAGATTGATCTTGTCGGCACGTTGCGAGCGCGCAGGGTATACATTTTTGGTTACAGTAGTTCCTACATCTAACTGACTGTAGTAAATAGGTTTTATTGTGGATAGCGGAAGAATGCTAGATTTTGTAACTAACCGTTTATTCTCACTTTAAGTATTATATTTGTTTACTACAATAACGTTTGACAATATACTAAAAGGTATGAGCGAGCGGCACGTGTGTTATTAACGAGAAGCTACGACCAACCAAACAACGAAACGAAGTAAGGGATTATGACGTCGGTGCAATCGACGCATGCGATGGTCCGTGTTACTAAGCAATCTAATAACTACGCGTTCACTCGGCGATGCTTGTATGGTATATTTTATTTGTAATTTATTTTAAACGTGTGTTAAATAATTTAGTTTTAAGTTGATTATAAGTTAAGTGTTTGTTAATATATATTAATGGTTAATATGTCAGTCTGTCAGTCAGTACTTATGTAATATCCCTACACTGACCATTCATTAGCCTTACTATCGGTTAAAATTTGATGTGAGCTCCGTAAAAATGTCAAAATAACTGATGGTAGGGCAGTGAATGAATAGTAAGATATAGTAACTTACATTACGGTACGATTATATTACATTATTAAATTTCTGTATACGATTCATATTTGGCTTAGGCAAATATGATCACATATCTGAATTTTGCACAAAGCCCAAATTGTTGTCAATTCGACTTCGCCGCAATGCTCATGTTCTGTCTCTTCTTTATAACGCACTGTTTGATCTTAGGACCCCGTCTTATCTCAAAGAACGTTTTCAGTTCTTTCGCAGTGATTCGAGGTCTTTGAGAACGTCAGAGAGGTTGCGACTTAGGACACCGATACATACTACGGAGATTTACGCAAGATTGTTGACTGTTCAGCTGTGCATCTCTGGAATGCTCTGCCAGCAGATGTCCGATCTGCTAAATCTATACATTCCTTTAACAGACTTGTGAAGGAGCACTATCTAACTGTATAACGTGTTTATTGTATGTTTTGTATGTCTATTTACGTATATATTTTTGTAACTATATTATATGTATTATAATTATTTTATTATTATACTAATATCTATTTCAACTGCACGCCAACGCTATGGAATTAAATCTTGTCCATCCAATGGTTGCCTGGAAGGGATTGCTTTTAGCAATAAGGCCGCCCATTGTACTTACTACCTTTTATTAAGTAAGTTTATTGTGTATTTTTCTATGTAATGTTGGTGTACAATAAAGAGTATTGTATTGTATTGTATTACGGCTTGCAGGTGAGTTTGCAGCTTAAAATATCTATTGTCTCAAAAACTACTTAACAGATATTGTGCAGGGTAATTTTAGAACTTCTCACTTCAGTTTATAAATCTGTTTGTTTGTGCATTGGTTTTGTACGCATACATAATGATATAAAAATTGAAAATATATGTAAGTAATGTTCAATATACAGAAATGTACTTTGCTCCATAGTAAATTTAAATTGAGATTGTTACTTGATGCAATTCAGTCACTATTAGATGGATGGCAATCTTATACCCCCCTACCTTTGCTATACTGGCCCATGTATTGCCACATATAGAATGTATATTCCCATACCACAGTAATAACAGCTAATTGTAATAAAATGGAAATGCCTGTAAATTCAAAATAAAGGCCAACAAAATTCCAAGTAAAAACTGCGTTTTATAGCACTATCTTTAACCATAAATTATCATTTGTAGATTCTTTTTGTCTATTTGAATATTTGTTTTGAATACAATAAAATATGTAGGAAGAGATGATGGTTCTCCATTTACGATGACCTTCACAAACACCTTAGGGACTATCTATAACTTAAATCACATGTTCAGGGGGTGGAGGGGGTCAATGAAATGTGACATTGTGCGGCAAGGGGTCCTAAATTTCGTGATGTCACAGTTCAAAGTCTAATATATTTATGCTAATTACGGAACTGCTGTTTTAATTTAATAATTTCTTGATGTAAAATTGCCAAATATGTGATCTCACACTTGGGAGGGAGGAGTCTTGCGAATGTGACCAGCTGTGACAAGGACGGGGGAGGGGTCAAAATCATAAAATTCATGTGACGTAATATATGGATGGCCCCTTTTGCTTCATTAATATCTTCAGACATGCATGCTTATTTAAGGTGCTTTTCACCTGAATCTTACTTTAATAGTCTACTATTTGATCATGGTGTGTATATCACGCTCTATTGGCACCACATTGCTGTATAATATTGTATTATTGCTGTATGTTCCAAAATAGATTTCCATTAAAAGAGATGGATATGCGTTTATACATTCTTGGGCCCAGATTGCAAAAAGATGAGAGTGATCTTAATGTTTTTTATTATGCTGATATTTTTAATAATTGTTGTGGGTTTAGTTATTTTGAATGAATTTATCGTGTGGTATAAGTGTTTTCATATTATTGTTGAAATTCATTCAAATGGTAAACAATTAAGGTAATGTGATAATGTGATCTTATTCTTAAGATTTCTCTTCATCCAGATAGAATTTAGAGCTGATGTTTTCCATTTTGTAATAGAAAAATATAACCCATCTTTAAAGCCATATCTCAACTCATTACATTTCTTTGGCCTAAAAGTCCCTGTGCTCCTTTAAGAAATTAAAATAGGAGTATTATTTCTATACTTCATGTATAAATTTAATATCTTGCAAGATTCAGAAGAAATTAAAACAAAATCCAAGTCCCATGTCAATGAAGGATACGACACATCTATAGCACCAAACCTGTTTTCTATAAGGGTTAGCCTGCAATATCACTTCATTACATAAAGTACAAATGATCTTAACTATATTTGATTATTTATCCAAAAACTACAGTAAAAGTACTTTATGAATTACATTCATGTAATTTATTGTAACACTATAAATATTTGGCCAAATATTTATTTAATGTTTTCACAAATATTTCATACATGCCATCCAAATATGAACTAAACTAACAAAAAATTCATGTATGGCATTGTCTAGAATGGTATGTTCGATATATGTTCGGAACATCGCATGCAGAACGCGGTTTTAGGTGTTAAGAGGGACGAGGTCGTCGGAGGACGAGGTATATCCTCGCTCGCTATGCGTCTCGCGGGCGCCGACGTCAGTTGGGAGCCCGGAGGCGCAGGTATGCGCATGACCTCCCTCCCTGAAATACCGCTGCAGGGGCCCTCTAGCATCTAGGGAGCAGAGGAGTCTTCACCCCTGTTGACGAAGTGAGTTTGCCTCCCGGGGCATTCTCAAGCACTGTGCGCTAGGATCGGTGTGGGCGTAACTACGTTCTGTATCTCACGCCTTTCCTGCCATAAGCGCAGGGCACATGGGAGGAGGGTGGTTTTAGTGGGGTATTGATTAGAGTCTCCACACAAGCCGGTTGATTATTGTTTGATTGCCTCAGTGGAAAGCCTCGATCAACAACGGTCTAATCCCTAGAAAGGACCCGAGAAATGCATTTCCCCCGCCTTAAAAAAAAAAAAAGAAATATCCTCGCTCGCTCTCTCGCTAGCTGTCTCGTTTACGGGACTTCCCCGACTCTCGGCTCATCAGGGCTGCCACTTTAGCGCTTTCAGAGATAGATATAGCGCTTTTTAAGGCAACCCGGTTCTCATTTTTCTTAAACAACTTCCAGCGCGAAATCTTGCGCTTTTTATGATATAGAAAGAAATACTTTATTTGAAGAAATAACGACGTAATTACATTCCTTATTACATTATTATACACAAAGCATATTTTGAGAATTTGTACGCCGCATTTTCAGGAAACAAGGTTTGCGTTCAGCATATTCTTGTGCCGGAATTATATCCAACACAACGCTGATTTTCAGTGCAAACCTTCCTTTTGACGTAAGACCGAAACGACCTGATTGATATGAAAATATCTAATAAATTTTTACATTGTTTAATGTACATTAAATTTAAATAATCCAAAGGTATACTATATATCATGTCAAAGCAGTTGATTAAAATCTCATTAGCACCATTACTACACAAATTCCTTTTTTGAGGATTGTCCAACCCTATGTACTATATCTTTTGGGGTTCGTAGTCAAACGACAAGAAAAGTGGTTGATCTTGGCTTCTACAGAGTCCTCCAGTTTACGTGGTACGACACGCACTTGCTGGATATTTTTTAAAATTTTGATTATGTAACAGAATCCAGCGCTTTTTTCTAACTCATCTAGCAAGCGCACACGGACATCCCTGTGGCCATTACAACGTAGCTATAGTAGTATTGAGCTACGTCCGTACACAGCACAGACATGCATGTCTAACTCTAAGTACAATAGAGCGCAAAACTTTGTTGTTTGTTAATTATTTTGTTATTATTCCATTAAGGGTTTTTCATTTAGTTAAATTTATTGTTGTTATTGTCTGAATTTTGGAATTAAATTGCGTAAAAAATTATGAAATAAAAATCTAGTCTAAAAACAGTAAGCTTCTGTACACATGATACGAAAACGAACGGAAAGAAATAACTAGGTAGGTTTGTGAAAGTAAGAAGGTTATAGGAATACAAAACATGATGCTATTATCGAATATGTCATCTATGTCTGAATCCATCACTGAGAAGGAATCCTGTTCATGCAAAACGAATGAAGAAAGCAACAGTTCTGTAGGAAATGGCTCCTCTGCAAATCAAACAGTTTTTATGTGACATTGACTCGGTGAGTCCTATGTCCAGCAGCAGAGTGCGGTAGGCTGACGAAGATGGTGAGAAAACATTATACAGCTTTTTTATTCGTGACAGAGCTATGCTGGAATCATTATTTTATTATTATTTGGCAGCTTTTAGGGCTGGCTAGACTGGTGAGATACCACGCTCTCCCAGAATATCGCCTTGAAACGGTTAACGCTGAGCTAATTGTATTTCAAATGATGAATGACAGTTCCAATGGCCCTCTTGCCACTCCTTATTCTACATTCCTAATCCAATCCTCATATTTCTTGTGTCATTTTCATGTTAAAAATGTTAAAAAGATTGGAACTTTCTGACTGATATTTATATTTGTTTCATTAGGTATTGTACTGTTTTCTTGCAAATATGTTGACAAACATATGACACTCGGGCAGTTGTTGGTTTTGACAAACTGGTTTGTAAATGTCAACTTACTGCACTAGTATCCCATACATAATAAGTACCAAACAGAGGTCAGCACTCTCAACATTACTTTTCCATGAACCAAACTATAGACTATGGGTAATAAATACCTCCGAAATAATAATTCTTAATTTTATGAATACTCTAAGATATAATAATACAATTCTAGAAAAAAAAAGAGACCGACTTCAAGAGTAATTAAAAAGCAAGAAATTACTATTTTCTGCAACATCTTGAAGTCAGTGCAAAGTAAAACATAAAAGTTAATTTATTTTGTATTTTTTTTCTTTTTTTTATGCATCTACTTCACAGTTGTAGAAAATACTTATTTTTGCTTTTTAATTACTTGAAGTTGGTATATTTTTTGATAAAAAATATTTATTCACTTTTTAGTTATGTATATGGTGACCAAAAAATTAATGATTTATATAAACTATCCTGATGCTACTAAATCTAAAGCAAAAGGAATCATGAAAATCTGTTTAGAAACAAAAAAGTTTGGTTGAACATAGGTACTTTAAAAAAATATTTACATGAATTGAACCTCCTCCTTTTTTTAAAGTCGATAAAAATAGTATAAACATAATTAACCCCCAATTAATCTCAACTTGAATGTACCTGAGCACGCCTTTGCTTGCAGCTAATATCACAGCTGCCATAAAGTGCATCAAACTATACAATTAAAACAATTATATACTCTGGAAATCTGTGCACTGACTGGGGAAACCACTGACTGTGGAGAGTACACATATATCCAACTTATTGATTTCTTTAATATGTGGTTACAAACTGCTCTATTTATTTGTATTATTTAAAATGAAATTGAATTATTTATAGAAATAAAACAAATACATGAATATGGATGGAAGCCAAGGCTTATATATAATTATGTATACTGTTAATAGCATTTGATTTACATTAGTATTTGCTATATGAACATTTGATAATTTATGTAATACCTAATCAGAATAAATTGTAGTTATTTATATTTTAAAATAATAAAGGTACTTTTGTATTACAACACTATATACATACTACAAACCTACTGTGGGGTGCGGTATAGATATATGGCACATTCATTTATTATTTGAGATATAAAATTAACTTTGGGTGTTTATAAAAAAAAATAACCATAAAGGCTATCCTATCCTATCCTATCCTTCTAACCTATGTTAAAAAAGTTCGGATCTGTTCATAATATACAAATGTGCCATATAACTATACCCCACCCAAGCTACCTGAGCAACCATAATTCAAAATATTTTTCTGCTTAGCTCAGATATTATAAGCTGTTATAGACTTGTACAAACTTACAGAAAACTTGTAATAATAATTCATTAAGTATACTTTTACCCATACTTTCGCTGTAATACAGTAGGTAAAGGTAAACAACTAATTGTGTCTAAAGTCCATAAATTCCGATACTATCCATAAATAATTTTTAATTTTATACAGCTTTGTCTTTAACTCTTATACGACTTATTCAATATCTAAAAGGCAAATGAGGAACAAGAAAACATAAATTACAACGGAATTTATAGGTATTACACTGTATTTATTTTGTACATGAGAAGCTGTGAATATTAATTAACTTACCAGATTTTAAGCATTTTTCGAAGGCTTCTTTTGCAGAAACAAATTCCGGTTTCCTATCCAGGGGCTGTGATAGCTCTTGTGTATACGTAAAATAAGTCCTATTAGATTTTAAACTGCTAGATAACGCGGCACTCACTCTCGAAAAATTTGCCCTTGTTACATGAGGTACGATTTTACCAAGCACAGACATTTTTAGGCAGGTTATTACAAAGTTGAATTAAATGGAGATGCTTATACAAATAAAACTTTATTTATATTGAACGCGTATATGATTATGATCTGCACGGACAACTACACCCACTATAAAAAAAACCTAGTGTGTAGTGTGTAGTTCATGAATGATCGATGAATCGTGAACTATTAGGATTAGGAATCGGTTCTCTGCAATTCTGAAGTTCGCTAAACTAAAAGAAACGTTTCATATCTCCAATCAGATTGGTTCCCTCGGTTAGCGCTCAACGCGCGCAAAGACATTTGAATAAAAAGGTAAGTATTATAAAAGACTAGGCAATTTAAGTTTAAATATATTATCATTCTAAGAGGGGGCCAGTCAGCGATCCAGCACTCAGCAGTTTTTGTAGTTCATGATCGATGGACTATTAGGAACCGTAATTCGATTGCTTACAAATTAAGATGAGTTTTAAATTCTTGTTTATAAATATAAGCAAAACTAACAGAAAGAAATAAAAAGCAAGAAGCTAAATAATTATATGTAATTAACATTTTAACAGCGGCATCTCTAACGGTGAAATGGTATTTGTACAAATTGTGCGTAGCGACTTTAAAAAAAGAATGTTAAAATAAATGTCGCACCATTTTCAACGTTTATTTTCTTTTAATAGCTTTCCATGGTGAAAATATCTAGCCTGTATGATTATATGTGCGGCTCACCATAGACAATGAGCAATAAAAAAACCGGCTTAATGTTACCACTTTTTATGTATTGCCGTTTTGCAGTTCATTGATGATCTACAACAACATTTAACGTTGATATGCCAAGTTAAAATTAATTGATTGGATACTGCTGATGATGAAGCAAGTAGGACTAGCACATTCTCAATACATCAGACATACACATTTTTCTCTATTTCATTTAAATAATCTTATTCATTCCGTAGGTTCTATCTAATTTAATTTGTTGTCTTGAATGATGAATTGGAAAACATCGGTGTGAAACAATTAGTTTTAGTGCTTAAAATGGGCATACAGACCGACCTACCTAGTAGAAAGAGGTTTTTGTCGCATATAGATGTTTGCAGTACCAGGGGGTGATGTCTATGCATTGCCAGCCTCTATAGATGGAATGAGATGGAATAAAGGGGATAGAACAGAGAACACAAGATGGGAGGACGAGAAAGTAGGTCAAGGGAATTATTATTCCAAAGAATGTGAGCTCAAGCTCATTTACGCCAATAGCGTGGTATCACACCGAACAAGTCGATCCAGTGAGCTATCATCAACATAATTATTCTACTATGCTCCGTAATGGCAAAATTAATTTGTAGTTAACCTTTTTATAGTTAAAATGACGTCCAAACTTACAAGCATCCTACCTTGAACAGGGAATCAGTATGGCAATCCAGCGCGATAACGTAGCCAGCCTTCTGGGAACCTTACCCATTTTGAATTCGATGACCTACGTTCAGTATTCTACTTATTGTAGACGTAAGGGAATATAGGTAAATAAAATACAATTTATGTTAAATAACATTTCATTTAGCATCTAATTAATTTAATAGTATGTGCTAACTTTAAAGTGAAGTTACATAACTCCAAGCTACGTAATACGTGTTTAATGTCTGATGCGTAGCATCCAATATACAGAGATTTGGAGTGCATACATGAAGTTAAACAGTGAAGTTTTTTTTGTAAAATTCTATAATTAATGAAGTTGAATTGATATTAAAACCGGTTTTTAATAACTAGGTCATTGCGATGCTTGTAAGGGAAGCGTGCTGTGTGTAGATCGCCAGGTCTATATAGATCCTTAGTCACTTTGTTATGTGAGAAATCCATATTGTGTCCATAAAATTAAAATTTAATATTTGCTTATTTTAATTGACGTCCTGTACATATACAAAATATGAAATGCTTATAGTATTTGTTTCTTTCTATTGCCTAGTCTTTTTTAATCATTTTCATCAAAAAACAATGTTGTCGATAAATACAAAAACTTTATTAGCAATTAAAAAGTATTTATTTATTATTCTACAGTTACTCATTTTTCCGAAAAAAATCACAAGTAATTGTTTTAACGTAATTTTCGTGCATTGTAATTGTAAGAAATGATTTCTTGAAATAAATATGATCGAATAAAAAAGGCCATTATAGATTTCCATTTTTTATTTATTTAAGTTTACAAAAGAAATATCTTCAAAACAACTTAATTATCAGTAAAATTCTGTTTATTGCCCATTCAAAAGCGATTTATTTTATACTTTTTAGGAGTTTATTTTATATTTGTGCAACTTCTGCCTTGTGATGGGTCATGTGACGGCACGTGAAGTAACATAGACAATACACCCATTCGTCAGTTTTCGAGCGAGGAGGCAGCGTAGTTTGGTGTTTTACTGAGCGGACTGCCAAAAAGTGAAAACTGAAAAATGGCAAAGACCCTTTCCGCTTCCCAAGCGAGCAAGGAACATGTCCTGGCCGTCTCTCGCGATTTTATATCCCAGCCCCGTCTCAGTAAGTACTTTTACAGTTTGATTTATTTTGGTTCACGTCATTGGGAATTGTCACAAGGGGTATTGATTTTGCTGCACAGGATTCTAGTTAGACCTTTTTTTCCACTTTGTACTTCCTGAATAATTTTTACAGTGATTCAAACACGACAATTCGTTAAAAATTTCCACAAAAAAGGTGAAAAATCTATCTTAGAGGCCATTTAGTGAACGATAGAATGTCGACTGTACATATTATGATTGACAGAAAAAATCTAATTACAATCGTATTTGATTCCTTAAAATCGGCTTATGTTCGTAATAGTTCTGTAATATCCATTATATGGTAGTTTTATTGGATTTCGAACACTTTATTGAAAATTTTATAACATACCATGTACAATTTTTGCAATGTCTTTTATACCAAAAGACTGCACTGATATATAATGTGATATTTCGCTCTGAATCTCTAATATAGTGTCTTCACATCAGACTATATATTTTTTATTCAGTCTAATCTATGCATTAATGTCAGCAGAACATGCCCATAATTTTGCTTCTTATAGCATACATAGTTTAGTTAATTTCTTTAGTGTTTTTTCACAGTCCATCTAATTCAGAAGCACTAATTACTATTAATTTATTAGTCAAATGTCTCGAAAAATGTAGAAGTACAATCATACTGTTGTCATGTGATCTAGACATTTTTTTTTCCATATTTGTCCTTTATATCTATTTTTTATACTTTTATCTAAATAACGGTAAGACTCCACCCAGTTATTGATTTATTAATTCTGGGTTTCTATATCTTAATATCCATTCATTTGTCTTATTACTGGTTAAATTTTACCATAAACTCCACACAGATAATAGCATTTATCTAGCAAGGGTAAGGTAATAGCAATCAATAATAAGATACTAGAAACTGGCATAAGTTACATTGCTGTTTCATCTAGGATAAAAGAAGTTATTCAAGTATTGAATAGAGAAATCTAGGCATCTATACAACTGTAATTATTGAGAATTCTTATTAATTTACCCTCTATCTCTAATTTACAAGCTATATCCAGTGCTTAAGTTACTATATTGTCATATATATAATTCTTTCGTATGTGTGTGTGTTACTGAACTCCCTAAGTGGTTGGACCAATTTAGATGAAACTTTTTGTGTGTGTTCAAGTGGATTTGAGAATGGTTTAGATTTACAATTGGACCTGGTAGGGGGCTCTGCAATTGGTTTTCTGTTTTTTTTTTCATTTTATGGCATGACAATGTCTACAGGGCTTTTTATCCATACAGGAATGGAGAAAGAATACAATTTCCTGCGGCCAGGTGGCCTATCGTAAGGGACAACAAAACAACCCACAGCCAGGTGGTAGGGCATTTGCCCGACTGGATGGCTACCACCCGTGGTCTACAGTATGTCACCATAATAACCTTGAGTTGTGTTCTGGCATTAGTGACCAGGTTCCAGTCTCCCTTAAGAGAGCAGCAGTGCAATTGTAGCACCTTTGGTGTTGCAAATGTCCATAAGTGATGGTAACCGCTTTCCATCAAGTGGCCCATCTGCCTGTCTGCTGAACTCCTGCAATAAAAAAAAGGGCCAGCTAGTATTTTTTATTATTTAATTTATTTAATACAGATATTCTGTTTCAATGAAGTGGGTTCAAACCTGAGTAGAATCAGAAGTGTTAAGGCAACTGATTTTTTTTTGTATATTAACAAGGTTTTTTAATAGGCCTGTAGACCTTATACAACTATTATAAATAAGGGGTAAGTATTAATGTACTAGTCATAATTAAACACTTTTTTTTGTGATTTATGTGTCTTTAAAACTTTAATTTTAGTGCACACAACCCTGACTCTTGTTTATCCCCTTTTGCTAGATACATAGGTTTGTTGGAAGAAAACTCTTTTTAGGGTTAAAGCTCACTTTTTTGTAGGTCTTTGAAAGAGACACATGGACCAGACTTGAGCATATGGTTTGAGCAAAAGGCCAAGTGTAGCCTGTCTTAATTTCCTTTTTAAGACCTTTTTCTTCTTAAAGTAATGGCTTCTATAATTGTTGTAACAATATGAATTTTGTTCTCAACATAGGCTCTTTAGATTCATATATATAATCAGGCAGCACTGGCATGAGCTGGAGTTAGTCTTTGCCAGGAGGCACTCTGAGAGGTCAGATTTGATTTACAGAGAAACATTGAAAAACATCTCTTTAAGGTTATGTTATTATGTAATGTGTCCCCATAAATAGACAAATCTATTGTTTCTTTGAAGTAGTTGATAATTTGATAAATATACAGAAAACTGTGATGTTATATTTAAGAATAATTCAGCTTATAATGACTACACATTTATATTCCAGTATAAAACTTATCCATAACAAACTTCATGGGCCCAGACAGTGTGTACACACACATTGCATACTCAAACAGCAATGTTCAATGTGCTGGTTATCTTATATTTTTTTATTGCATGAGTTCAGCTGACCGGCAGACAGCTCACCTGATGGAAAGTGGTTATGATCGCCTATGGACATTTGTAACACCAAAGGTACTACCGATGTAATGCCACTCTCTAAAAGAAAACTGGAACCTGGCCACTAATGCCAGAATACAACTCAAGGTTGTTATGGTGGCACACTAGACTAGGGTCGGTAGCCATCCAGGCAGGCAAATAACATACCACCTGGCTGTGGAGTTTTTTTGTTGCTTCAATGTTTGTGTCTTTGTAGGTTTATATTATTATTATACATACATAGTTAGGTAAATCTTGTAAGTAATTTTTACTGAAACATAAAAGTACATAGAAACTGTGAGGTGTCTTTGGATCAAAGTTTAAAGTCCGGGTTGGAATGAAGTTTCTTTTGTTATATACAAATATATATTAAAATGTAACACAAAATTTTCATCTACATCAACAAACAATTAATGTCAAAATAAAGTAAATATTGTAAAAACTCGAAATTAAAATTGCACCATCTGTGAGTGGTATATGAACCCCAACTAATATATGATTATTTGTATACAGCCAACATCAAAGTACAGCAGTATTGCGCAGGATCCACAGATGACATAAACAGACCAACACTATATAACAATCAGTATTTTTCCTTGCTGTTACATTTTTATCAATCTAGCTCCTACTAGTCGAGCATCGGAGTAACGTGCGATAAGGAACATCCTTCCAGTAACGAAATTTAAAGAATTTAATTTTGTGTTATAAATACTTCATTATTTGTGTGTATAAAAATAATTTATTGTATAATTTTATATTTCATCTTGAAATTAATTATTACTATCTTTATCTCTCCACATAGCGTACAAGACGGTGTCAGGTGTGAACGGGCCATTGGTCATCCTTGATGAAGTCAAATTCCCGAAGTTCTCAGAGATTGTACAGCTGAAGCTTGCAGATGGCACCCTCCGCTCCGGTCAGGTGAGCATGACCCTTTTTAACAAGTAAAAGTGACAAAACATATTTCTCAAGTGACAGAATATGAAGAACACAGCTCTTAAAGAAGAGTACTTACGGCCCACTTCCCCTATCTTATCCTATTCATCCTGTTTGATCTCTCTATCTCATTATCCAATCCTAAAGGCTGGCAACACCTTGGCTTCGCCATTGGTGTTGTTGGTCTATTGGCAACGGTTTTCATATTTCACATTAGCTCTAGCCAACTTTGTAATAAAAAAAAATTAGAAAAGGTTTTTTGTCAATAGTCAGTCCCCTGTGAGCCGCCATCCAATCTTATAATGTTCAAAATTCAAAAGTTATAAAAGCATTTTTCTCATACCTACTTGAATGTACTTGAATGTATTTTAACTATCCTGCATTTATTCTTACATCCTTCTCTTTCTCACAGTCACTCTAGCAGTATACTAATATTTTTTTATTAGTAGATAATAGCTTTTTTTTTTTTATAACAGTGCATCCCCGATTCTGTTTGGGCACCTGGCTTGAGTCTTAACTTAAAGCAATAATGTATATGTAAATATAAGGTACAGTCCTGGAATGAAAAGGTTCGGCACCTTAAAGTCGACTTTTGTTTGCATGATTATAAGAAATAAAGGGGATATAATTACTATGCTTATTAGTTATTATAAATATTAAAACCAATAAAAAGGTTTTATATTTCTAAACAATATTCTTAGACAAGATAGAAAGTCAAACATCTTTGATAAATAATTTTAAACTTTATTGTCAAACAGTTAAAACATAATTTTCTGTGGAACAGTCTGTTCTGTGACTTAGTTTGAAAACGTTACATGTGCTCACGGAACGTTAAATGAATCAAATTGAAAACTGTGGAACCTCTTCATACCACGACTGTACATATAGAAAATAGTTATAAATGATGAAAAAGCTATCCCACGATTCTCCATTACACAGGTACTCGAGGTCAGCGGCTCGAAAGCCGTTGTCCAGGTGTTCGAGGGCACGTCAGGTATTGACGCCAAAAACACTCTTTGCGAATTCACCGGCGACATTCTGCGTACACCCGTGTCGGAGGACATGTTGGGTGAGTACTGCCAACATATCTGTATCATTGTGGGTTAAAAAATTTCAGAAATGCACAGGGAGCACAATATATTCATTGATTAGCGCTGATTTTATTATAGACTTGTCAATTTCAATTTTGATGTAATGAACTAAAGTGATCCCTGTAAAAATAAAATCGAATTATTCCATGCCATTGAATAGTCGTCGTATTGCCGAATATAGACAGTTCATTTCTGTCTTTCAATTTTGATAGATAAGAGACATCGTCAATTTAAAAAATAAATAAACTTAATTATTAAAAAAGACTTTTTTAGCTGCTTAACTGCTTATTGGTTATTTAATGGTGTTTCTTAGAATAAGGAGCATTTTCAAAGACAAATTTCTGTTTAAAGTATAAAATATTGCTGTGTATAAATAACTAATAGAGATTTAGATAACAAAATTTGGATCTATTTACAATAAAATGCAAATACGAAATTGAAAAAGCAGTCTAAACAGTAACGTATGAAACCTTTTTTAACAATTGTGATCGCATTATTTTCTTATGTCTTACTAGGATACGCCCGCGACTTCGTCTACGTTTGACTTGAAATTCTCGTGAGATTCCCGGGGCACAAAGTACCGCAGCATTTATAATCGTTGTAATGAAAACTGTGTTGGAATAAGCTAATTTTTATGCACCCGCACAACTACAAAAAGCTCCCGGGAAAATTCCCGCGGGATTCCCAGAGTGAAATAAAAGTCACATTTTATTAAATAAAATTTGCTATCGATCAGTGAAAAAATCACTGACAGTGATTTTTTCAAAATTTGGCCGCTTTGAATTGTTTCCCAGAAAAATTCCCGTGCGATTTCCTGGATAAAAAGTAGCGCAGGTTTTAAGTCTGAAAATTTGCTGTCGATCGGCGAAAACCGCATCGAAGTCGGCCTAATAGTTATTACGTGAATTTCGAACAAAAAGATAATAGACAAGAAATCTAAAAAAATTGTATCGTGTTCTCCATCGTTTATATAGTGTAGTCCAATTGCATTTTTTTAAATAACTCCAATGTACAGACGCGGCATTTGTAGAATTTTATAATATTATAGATTTCTATACAAATTGAAACAATACAGAAATAAACACGTCTAATTTCGGCGTGTCTTTTTAATTTTGCACATTTCAATGCAGTGGATGCAGATTGGATGAACTGTGTCTACTTAAAGCGAAGTTTAAGTTAATTGAAACTTTAAAAGCATGTACTCTACAATTATTATGTGGCGAGGCAAATACAACCTCCGCGGAACTGCTGTATGGGGAAATTATCCGTCTGTCCGGCGATTTATTTCTACCATCCGCACCAGAAATCACCGATTACAGCAACTTTCTATCTAGACTTCACAATCACGTTCGTGATTTAAAGCCTACACCAGTTATCCGACACGGGAATACTAAAACTTTTGTGCACAAAGACCTTTCTTCCACAGCCGCTGTTTTCTTAAGGCAAGATGCCATTCGAAAACTGCTACAACCACCTTACTCTGGTCCCTTCAAGGTTATCGAGCGCTCCGAGAAGATCTTTAAGATCGACAATCGCCGGAAAAACAGTCACGGTATTCATCGATAGCCTGAACCAGCTTACATAATTAACGAGCCTGATCTTCTCGCACCCGTAGCTTTCGAACTATCGGCCACCGACCCTGACTATGTCACTCGTTCTGGTAGGCTAGTTAAAGGCCCTCAACGGTTACGACCTTAAAGGTCTCCGGGGGGGCTGATGTGGCGAAGGAAATACAGCCGACGTGCGCTCGGGAATGTTCGTTTGTTCTCGCGATATCGAACTCCGACGCACCGCAGATCCTCGCCCGTAGCCCAGTCCTGGAGGAGCGAGTCAGTCCGTATCACACCGATAAGCCGTAAAGCCGCGCGCATTCGCTCCCACGACACGCGCCAGGGAAGCTTTAATGTATGGCAAAACGGCACGATATTGCAAAGTGTATAACTCTAACAATAAGTACCTAAGGCGGTGATTTGCAATATAGACAATTAATTATAAAATATGGTGGTTTCATTTTTATCGACCTGTCGAAATGTATATGTGTATACAATATACATTTTTACCCCAGGTCGTGTATTCAATGGTTCCGGTAAGCCCATCGACAAGGGCCCCCCAATTCTCGCCGAGGACTTCTTGGACATCCAGGGCCAGCCCATCAACCCATGGTCCCGTATCTACCCAGAGGAGATGATCCAGACTGGTGAGTCGATTTACGTATCTGTGGTATTTTAGAATTTTCTAAAGTGTTGCTCATGATTTCTACCTAGTTGTAATGGCACGGAAATATTGTTTTTAGTGAATAGAATATACCTTATTGCACAATATTAAGACACATTACAAGAAGTATAAGTACAGAAAACAATTATAAAATAAGAACGGGTACATTGATCAATACAAAAAATAATAATCATAGTATAATTAATATAGAATAACACAAATATTAGAGAGATAAAGATATGTTAACTGGCTTTAGAGTGTGAGGAGATAATCTTTCACGAACTCATCGAACACCTGCAGAGATTGTGCACGCTTGATTTTCACTGGTAGCATATTCCTCGTTTTTAGATTTGGGTTGAAATATTATTGACATTTTATTAAATAAAAATAAAAATTGACTTCACTTTGTATTAAGGAATAGCACCTGGATTACTTATTTGTAATATAAATAAAAATTCCTTTAGTATGATTTTTATTCTTTATGCGACTCTAGATAAAGCTTAAAATAACTAGTAATCTGAAAATTAACTAGTCTATTATAGTACGCGCAAAACTTTTTGCGCTTCCAATGAAAGTAGTTCCGTGAGTTTGCGCAGATCGAGTAAAATGTTAGTTAGCGTTTATTACATTTTACGGTGTGTTGTACAAAAAGATACGGCATGCGAGTCCGGATAGCGGTCGAACTTCAGGGACGCATTTAAGTTTCGCTCGTACTTGCTGAACAGCAGAATCGCTTTGTATTGACGTCAACATTGCAGATCATTTAAAATAGAATTAAATAATTGTTTAATTGAGGCTGAAATACGAAAATATTCAATTAGGTATCTCCGCTATTGATGTGATGAACTCCATTGCCCGTGGGCAGAAGATTCCAATTTTCTCTGCTGCCGGTCTACCACACAACGAAATCGCCGCCCAGATCTGTAGACAAGCCGGTCTAGTAAAGGTATCGTATTTAATCTTTGTTCATCATTACTTATTAAGCGTGTATTTGCATGAGTGTGTCCATGTAATGAAGTTACTGAGGATATTTGAGTGAGTGTGCGTGTAAGCAAATTTCTGAGGATATATGAGTGAGTTAGTGACTGAGTTGATATTGTGTGTATTTAATCAGTTTTATTTGTTAATTGTGTGTATAATTTTATAAATGCTTTAAAGTATTCAGTTAAAAAAAAAATTAAGTATAAATCATGGAAATGTATTAAATATATAATTGCTTTTTGTAAACTTAGACTTCCAATTTTGAGATTCTAAAAAGACAGCCTGTAAGTGCTTGAGTGAGTTTTCACGCAATTCACTCAGTTTTATTTCGGATAACTAATTAATATTATTTTCTCTGGTCTGGAGCTCTAGGATGGGCACCAGAATGTATGTTACCAATAACACAAGTACAAATTGCTCACTTGTGTCTGTCTGCATCTGCTAATCTTTATTTAAATACTTCTTTTGTATGTATGTTTTCTTTTGTTTGGAATGTGTTTGAGTGAGTCCCACGATGGTTTAGATTCACAATTGGACTTGGTAGCTCGCCCTACAATCGGGTCCTAGATTTTTATTTTTTCAGGGCAAGATAATGTTTGCCAAGTGTATTTATCTATTTTTGTACTTCTTTCACCCAGTTACCAGGTAAATCAGTTTTGGACGATCACGAAGACAACTTCGCCATAGTGTTCGCTGCCATGGGTGTGAACATGGAAACGGCCAGGTTCTTCAAGCAGGACTTCGAGGAGAATGGCTCCATGGAGAATGTATGCCTGTTCTTGAACTTGGCCAACGACCCCACCATTGAGAGGATTATCACTCCCCGTCTTGCTTTGACTGCTGCTGAGTTCTTGGCCTACCAGTGCGAGGTGAGTTTTTGATTCAGTGTTATTATTAACCATAGGTAACCAGCCAAAATTTGTAACACAGCCATACAGCTTATGGTGATTTATTAGTCGGCTAAAAAACCAGCTGATGGTTATTCATTACTCAGTTAAAAAACCATCTGATGCTTATTTGGCTAACGGGTGAGTGATTCACTTACCAATTGTCAATGGCTAATGAGCTAAGCTGAAAACTTGTTAGTTGTTGTTTTATATTCGACAACTATTAAGCAGCTGGAGAGTCAACTTACAATTTAGTCATGGTAGCAACAACTTTGTGAATAACCGCTGTATAGCTAGTATTTGCTATAGTTACTCATCTCTAGATATTATCATTATAGAATATAAAACTAGGACTGGACTGGATAAAATGTAATATTTAGATATTTTTGTACCTAATTTTTAAAGTCCAGTCAACCAATATCTTTATTTGCAAGAATGTAGTTTATAAAGATGTTTTACAATTGTAGATGTATATTACATTCTAGCACATAGTGTTGAACAAAATCACTTTAATACTAAAATTAAATTTACATAAAAGTTCTAATTCAGAAATATGTCAAATAAGCTTTAGTAATAAATAAAAAATTAAGATATTTAAAATTTATGTGAAAAGAAAAAATTAACAAATAAATCACTAAGCTTTCCTATATAGATAATAACGACAAGCCTTGAGAAATTCATCCACAGTATAGTAACACTCTTTGATCAGCCACTTTTTTAAGACCACAGTGAATTTTCTTGCGGGTACATTTATAATCACCACCACTTAGGCAGTTTTCCGACCTAATGTTTATATTTTTACAATTACCACTTCTAATAACGGTGAAGGACAACATAGTGATGCAACCTGCATATTGAGATACCCGATGTGTCAAATCTGCCAAGCCGCCTTAGACAAGCGTGGTGGGTATACTGTCCGTTCCCCTATAGTGGGAGGCCCGAGCCCAGCAGTGGGACGTTCATGGTGTGTTATTATTATAATAATAAATAAAAAATGAAGATATTTAAAATTTATGTCAAAAGAAAAAATTAGCAAATAAATCACTAAACTTTCCTATATAGATAATAACGACAAACACTTTGAGAAATTCATCCACAGTATAGTAACACTCTTTTATCAGCCACTTTTTTTATGACCGCAGTGAATTTTCTTGTAAATATACTCATTAATAATTTCAGTTCTTGCTGTTTGTGTGTTGATGTTTATACATTTTCTGTTTTTGTATAGAAACACGTGTTGGTCATCTTAACTGACATGTCCTCGTACGCCGAGGCTTTGCGTGAGGTGTCGGCCGCCCGCGAGGAGGTGCCCGGCCGACGTGGTTTCCCAGGTGTGTTATCACTGAAGGATTGTGTTTTCTTCTCTCCTTTCTTTATTTCTTCTCCTCTGGGGCCATCCGCAAATTACGTCATATGAATTTCATCATTGACCCCTGCCCCGTCCTTGTCACAGTTGGTCACAATCGTGAGAATCCTCCCTCCCGTTCTGTGACATCACATATTTTGCAATTTGACATCGAGAAATTATTAAATTAAAACAGCGGTTGCGTAATTAGTTTCATTTCCATTCAAATTGTTTTTTAAAGTTTAAATATATATTAAATTTAATTCTGAATCATTGAATTTCTTTGATTTATGTTGCCTGGAAATGATTGCTTTGAGCGATAAGACCGCCTATTGTATTGCCTAGAAAATATTGTAAATATGGTCTGTTTTTGTAATTGTATATTTTGGTGTTCAATAAAGTGTTATCTTTCTCTCTCTATTAGATTTTGAAATGTGACATCACGAAATTTAGGACCACTTCGATCCCTCAGTCATACAATAACAATAATGTTACATTACAATGTCACAGATCATTGACCTCTTTCCCCTAATTTTTGGATGGCCCCTTTGTGATATAATGCTTATGTGGCAAAGCCATGGTGGAATCATTATCTTAATTACAGCCCTTAGGGCCGGCTCTTCAGTGTGATACCAGGCTAACACAGTATCGGCACGAAACATTGCGATGAGTGGAGTTCTCCCCCCCCCACACTTTTTTTGTTAACATAGGGGGAATGTCTCCTTGTGACACACACTCAGGCCATGGATATTGGGGGAAGGCCAAGGTACCGGTTCTCCTCCCTGAAGAGCAAGAAATTAGAAATCTTTTATTTATAATAAAGCTTCACATCAGTTTTTACATTATTATAATTATGGTCACAAATAAAATTAGGTCGTGTAGTGGAACACTTACAAGCCAATAGATGGCGCTGTACAATAATTTATATCGCAAACGTTTCCCGAAACGTACAAAATATATACAAATTTTCAACAATAACAGATGGTCTTAGGCCTGCGAGGAACAACACTAGCCTCTCTGAAAGATCTTCCTTTGAGAAGATCTCTCCTCCTCCACCCTATACAGATAGAGGACATAAGCACTTCATGCCTCATTTCGCTTAAAAGCCATCTCCTCTACGACCAAGAGATCCCTGGGCAAAGTACAAATACCTGGGTGTCACCCCCAGATCAGTCGTAACGAGCATATCATATAGTCCGAATAGAGCGCGATTTGTGATGGGTCATCTAGCACCCATGATAGACAAACGAAGCAAAATGTCCTCAGACACAAGCTTACTCTATATAAAACATGCATCCGCCCGATCATGACATACGCGAGTGTAGTATTCGGCCATGCCAAGCCTGCCCTTTTAAAGAAACTGCAAATCGTTCGGAATAAATTCATGCGCAGAGCCGTCGGTGCTCCCCTCTATATGCGTAACGTCGACGTCCACCGCGATCTGGAGCTTCCCTCCATCAAAAACTACATTACGTCGCTCTCGCGTAAGTATTTCGATCTAGTGCCGCACCATCGAAATCCCCTCGTCGTGTCCGCGTCCGATTATAAGCCTCGACGAAAGGCTCTCGTGCGACGACCGCGTAACATCCTCACGGACAAGGTCGACGATATCACAAAACGGCTGGCCCGGATCAGCCACAGACAGACACAGACGGCGGCGTCGACGCCGCCAATCACGATCTCTCCACGTCCCCGCGAGGGACGCCAGGAGACATAGCCCCCCCATGGGATAGACTAGGCATGTTGCTGGGAAGTTTCTTTCGCCGTTTCTTCTCTCCCAGCCATAACACGTTGCGAAACGGCAGTAAGATAGCATAAGCCACCGCGAACCGCCGATCCCGGTCCGCCGGGATCCTTCCTCTCGGGCTTTATATTACCCGTCGCCCGCTCTCAATTAGTGCATTGTGTCGCCCTATGGTGGGCATCATTAGATTCATCCCCCTCTCATGGCAACAGTCCAGCCGAGGTGAAACTCCCTAGGGAGCCCCCTCGAGCAAGTTGCCCCCCGGGCTCGAGCGCCTTCGCTTCGCAGGCACTCGCCCCTAAAACCCCGGTAAAGTTGTGAGGTCTTCGGACCAACAACATAAAGTCAAGTCCAATAAAAAAAAAATAACCTGCGCCCATACTCTCACTTTAGTTGGACGTCACGGAATCTGGAACGTGGTTACTGCACCATAATGTCCTCGTGTAGCTGTCCTGGTACACCCCGGGGAGCAGAGTGTACCTCATCATCGAGCAGGGGTGTGAATCTGCCGTTACCCCCATATACTTCCCCTCCCCCTGTCCTATCCTATACTGCCAGGTGGTAGGGTATTTGCCCGTCTGGATGGCTACCACCCCTGGTCTAGGTTCCGGCATTATTGACCAGGTTCCAGTCTCCCTTAAGACAGCAGCAGCGCATTTGTAGCACCTTTGGTGTTGCAAATGTCCATAGGTGATGGTAACCGCTCTCCATCAAGTGGGCCGTCTGCCTGTCTGCTGAACCTGTCTTGTTCCACCTTCTATCTCATCTTAAAGGCTGGAAATTCATTTGCTTCACTCCTGATGTAGCAAATATCAGTCGACGGTAACCACCTTCCATTAGACGGGGCATCTACATGTTTGCCAGTTTTTTTTTGTTTTCTTCTCTATGATATAAGTAAACAGTGTTAGGTGGGGGAGTTGCATTATTATCCGGGTGAATTTGGTTGTGTCTACCAATTAGGTAATATTGTATTTGCCTTCAGGTTACATGTACACCGATTTGGCGACGATATACGAGCGCGCCGGCCGCGTGGAGGGCAGGAACGGCTCCATCACCCAGATCCCCATCTTGACTATGCCCAACGACGACATCACTCACCCCATACCCGATTTGACCGGGTACATTACCGAGGGACAGGTATGCATTCTGATCACACTTTCATTTATATCACCTTCCATTAATTCATTTCTATTAACCCCGCCCAAAAAATATAAACTAGGTTCGAACCCAGCAGTACAGTACAGGACTTTCTGATTGCTCATTTTATTAATTAATTTAATTTGCTCATTATTTAGATTTGTTATTGTGCCTTTTCCTCATAGGGATAGGTAGAGATGATGAATCTTCACTAGCTACGATTCTGATAAACAGATTTGTCTTTGTCTACTTTCAACAATCTCTTTATACATTCACATTATTTTGAGATGCTTTCTACCTGATCTGACTTTTCGTTATTTAATTTGTCTAGATCTATGTAGACCGTCAGCTGCACAACAGACAGATCTACCCGCCAGTGAACGTGCTGCCATCTCTGTCGCGTCTGATGAAGTCTGCCATTGGCGAGGGCATGACCCGCAAGGACCACTCGGACGTATCCAACCAGCTGGTTTGTATATATATTTTCCTATCCTATCCCCCATTCTCCTATCTCATTCTATTCTCTCTCGTTCTCCTATCCCATCAACTCTATCTTGTTTCCCATGTCTGACTCCTATAAGCCACCATATTTACCTCATTTCTTCTATAGGTACTATCATAAAACTGTCAACGCCGCTCGGGTTCCAACATCGGCAACCATATTCCACTCGTGGGCAGTCAAAATAAAAAAAAAGATAATTTACTATGGCAAGCCCTCGACTTCGGCTCGGGCTTATATTCGTCTACTCATTTGTAAGAACCAATTTCTGCACGTTTTTCAACACATCTGCGAGAAAACAGTACAATAGGTAATGAAACGAACATAAATATCAGTCTGCAAATCGCAGCAATCTTTGACGTTTCTAATATGAAAATGGCGCCACGTGCGCGTGGTGATAATTAGAACTACATCGTTCGTCTCATTTTCTCTAGAGTATTAAAGTGAGACATGTATTGTTAGATTTGATTATTCAACTTATTTATCTTCGTAATATGAAACTTCTCAATGGGATTTTTACATATATAAATAAATAAAATACCATAAATGTAACTTTAATTTTTGTTAATTATAGAAAAACTCATTTCTAGTGCGAGCAAGCAATTATTTAAATAATACAAGTAAATACGATGACATCGACCCATTTGCAATCAGTATTTCAGGAGTCTAGCAGTGTTTAAGTCTTAAATTTTTCAACAGTAACTAAGCATCTCGGTGCTTTTATTACGTCTGCATGTTACTCTTAACCAGCAGCTTATTCGTGAAAACCTGTCATTGGGTTTCTTTTGTTAATTATAGTTATCTAATCAAATGTCTTTAGCTGTAGGTTTTCCATAAATAAATTTATAAAAAATTTCAACTAAGTATCTATTTTACCGTACGTTCAATTAAAGGCGCGTTCCTTTAGTATCTGATAATGCCTAAAATGCTCCGTCTGCCGTTCCACATGGCGACCGCGGTCGTTACGGTCGTGGCGAAAACGTCACGATTTTCGCTCACGCAACGCTCACAACGACCCATGTCAATAGGAGGGTCGAATAACTTGTTTCAAGTTCCACTTGAGTTTACGATTGTGACGCCGGCAAGCAAGTGGAACGGGAAAAATCGCTATTGTGAACGTGGTCGTTGTCTCTTGTGGAACGTAGCCTACATGGTGCGTAATGTTTAACTTTCGGAGTGTATACAGGTTCCGTAAATTATTTTTTTGAGCAAATGTGTTGAAAATATTATTTTGTATATTTGAAGAGAAGAATAATTGATTCGCTTTGCTTTTACAGTACGCTTGTTACGCCATCGGCAAGGACGTGCAGGCCATGAAGGCTGTCGTGGGTGAGGAGGCCCTGACGCCCGACGACTTGCTCTACCTCGAGTTCCTCACCAAGTTCGAGAAGAACTTCATCACGCAGGTGAGTTCTTTTTAGGTCGCTTTTTATAGCTTACTAACGTTTTCCACCCGCGAAAAGCCCTAGGTAGAGTAGTTCTATGTTACTTACATAAAAACTAAATTAAGTTTTTTATATATATTAGCTAGCTCTTATTACTATTATTATTACTAGCTGATACCCGGCCGCTTCGCGTGCCGTAAAGGAATTTCGTAAAATCCGTTCTTAGCTGACCTCTACTTGGCGAAAGGAAGGTCCATGCCAAATTTCAAGTCTATAAGTATTATAGTTCCTGAGATATCGTGATGAGTCACTATATATGTGGATTCCAATTATATATATATATATAATACTGTTTCTCATTCAATTCATTACGTTAACTCGTAATTCAATAAAACATTATTATTATTTGTAGAGAGACACACAAAAAATAATAATATTTTATTTATTTCAGACATGTATATGCATAAAAACAATTTAAACAATTAATTATTATACAGCATGTTTATCTATCGAATTAATTTATACAGGACTTCATTATTTGTGTATCCGAGGTGTGTGTGAATCTCTCGAGTGCATCATTATCCGCAACTATGTTTTTTAAATATTGTATTTATTTTATAAAGAATTTCTTCAATTCTAGTGCTTTGTTCATAATAGTAATCAATGTTGATCACTGATTCTGTAGCCCAATATGAATTATCTAGCATGGGTTTCAAAAAGGTTGCAGCCATCATAAGCACAGGCGATTCATCCGTATATGGGCAACTGTTTATTTTATTTGATTACTTCCAGGGTAACTACGAGAACCGTACAGTGTTCGAATCCCTCGACATCGGTTGGCAGCTCCTCCGCATTTTCCCCAAGGAGATGTTGAAGCGTATCCCCGCATCGATTCTCGCGGAGTTCTACCCGAGGGACTCGCGCCATTAAATACCGCTACATTCAGGATGCGGTCGCACGTTCTAACACCCTGTATATGCTCTTACTCGCCGTTGGCAGCACTGTTTAGATTGATCGTTCTGATATTTATTGTGTATTTTGTTGGTTTACATACAAATATGTTGCAATCATATATATTATTATTTACTTCTATTAATTAAAATGGCATATTATGTTTATTTATTTATTGTGGACCATCAACACGAGAAAGGGTAAACTATGTCATTGTTGGCAACCCAGTCAATTTATTCAAGATAATAAAAAATCTGAACACTTTTCATTTTATAGCTATACAGTAACAACTTTGTATGTCAATAGAGACCACGGGCCATATAAATGGCCCGGGCTTTTGGAGGGCTTGCGTGGGGCCATGAGGAGGCTAACACATAGAGGCCCCTTGACAAATTTAATCAATTACACTTACATAAATAAGTGTAGATACAATTACATAAATACAATACAATACAGTAAGAATATTATTATTCTCATTATTGTTATTATTATTGGATAAAAATAAATAATAATAGGGTGCCAGTCATTGTACTGCGGTGCCGACAATTGTATAGTTTCCCCTACTTGTATTATAATTAACACAACATATTGGAGTTTTTGGCGGGAACTGAAAGGAGATGTTGGGCTGTGTAGTTTTATTTTCTAAAAATGTGTAAAATTACTCTAAAATGAACAATAGTCGTAGCATATTGATGGTTTTTGATTAGTAATTATGTGTATTTGTGAGAAATGTGAACTGTATAGTCCGATGTGGCCTTTTGAGTTGTCACAAGAACTCCGTTGAATGGCACCAGCTGATAACCTTCAGTTCAGCTCAAGAAAATGAAGAAACTACATTATAATCTAAGATCTGGATTAAAGGCCTAGCTGCCAAGTCATAAACCTAAATAAATAAAATAACACAACATATTATGTTAATTAATAGAAGTTAGTATTTATCAGTATTTGATTAAAGAAAAATTCCATGGGGTTTTAGATTTTTGACAGGATAAAAATATCCAAGTTCTTGTAAAATTTCATCACCTATAAGAGGTATTTAATATATATTGTTATATGTAATTAAATAAGTATATTTAACTAAATAAGTATTCTTCATATTATAATAATATACTCTTATGTTTCAAGGTTTTGTATGACACTAAATATTTTTTTATATTTCCCTGTTATGTTACAGGCCAAAAGTAGTTATTTGCTTTAATAATAATAGAAAATACTTTGCTGAAATTACTTTGATACTTGATCAATCTAAATTGTGGAGTCGGTAAAAATATTTGTCTATTTATAATTTTTTTTAAATATACTCGAAACAGATTTTTTTATATATTTTTCCAAGAGCCCTGGTGTTGGAACATTTGACTGCAGTTGTAAGATAATATGTTTAATAGTAAGTTGTTGATAGTTTATTATATATAACATGTATTACTGTATTATGATCAAATTACAAAATATATAAAATACAAATATTATGGCCACTTAAATGTTTCCAATCTTAGTAGATTGCCTGCCGTCTTGTATATAGTTAATTCTGTTCCATAGAAACGTACTAAAGATCAGACGACGTACTGTATTGAACGTCGTATGGGTTGTGTTTATTGACACTGGCGGTTAATAGTTTATATGCTCGAAATGCCATAAAAAGTAATTTATTGTCTTAAAATATTATGTACAAAACTAGTTCGTCGTCTGTGTCTTATTTAACTGTAACGGAAAAATTATTGAAAATATTTAAAATATGTAATTTAATCATTCTCCCGTTTTTTGGTGCTTCATTCTAAGTTTTTTTTTGTGTGCACAAGTTGTTGAATATGTGTTCAAGAGATTGTAATAAAATAAATTTTGCTATTGATATGATGCTGTTTACGATACGCGTATTCTAGAAACCCGACAGTGGTGTCAAAAATCCGAAGTCCCATAGAGCCAGTCGACAGAGACAAGTGACAGACTTCAGAGAAAGGCGACAGAGATAAGTGACTGTCTACAGAGGAAAGTGACAGACTACACAGAAAGTCGCCAGAGACAAGGTGCGACGAGGGACAGTCTACAGAGATAGTGTCAACCACTGACAGTCGACAGAGACAGGTGTCTATTTATGACGATAACCAATAGACATCGTCATTGTAAAGATAAATGTCAACAATAGTGACACTATTAATATTTTGTTTACGATTACGTAAGTGTCCTATGACATGATAATATTTTAATACCCATTGCATTAAAAGACAGGAATACAGCGCGTGTCATTGTTTCTAGACGAGCAGTGTCATGTATCAAATGCATGATAATATGTATGGAGCCAAGAATACGACATTATATAAATGCGAAATTGTTTTCGTATTATTTAACTTTAAAACTGTGTTCGTGACACTTGACACTTAATAGTGTCTTGTAATTAGCTTTTCATTCTTGTCTCTGTCGACTGTCTCTCTGTTACGAATTTTGAATTCTATGTAACAAATAAGTAAATTTATAAAATTAGCTATAAAGGCCTATATAGAGGAAAAATAAAAAAACATTATATAACAATCACGCCGTACTCAAAGTGAAATTATGTTCCGTTAAGGGACATTAAACAAATAAGATTAGTCTTGAACCGAGTCGTATCCTAGAATATGTGACTTATGTGATATGTCGCCGGCCGTACACGTGTTGATTACATTTGAAAGCAATAGTTCAGTATCATGAGTCACATTCCAAAATGGTCCTACTTCACTCGGCTACATTATGTACACTATGATTTAAAGTGAATTAGGATACTGTTGTTTTCAATGGAAATAAAATGTATAGAAGTTTAGAAGTTGTTTCATTTTGTGTTGCACCTATAAAATTTTCAAGCATTCATTTATCTTGGAAGAATAAAGGTACCTTATCTGTGAAATTGTAAAAAAAAATGGAACTGCCGCCATGTTGAAAGTTCATATGTATTAGGGTTGCCAGTTCTAAAAAAGTTGTTTATTTGTTAACGACGTTATTTTTAACGCTAATAAAATATGACAAAAGCTGTATAAGATAAATGTGGTAACAGCCAATAGTTATAACCCAGACGGAGTCTGATCATTATTAAAATGTTTATTTTAGACTAATGTGATAAATATTCAAATGATTGGCAACACCAGAGTGAACACAGCGATGCTCGTTTCACAGATAAGTTGGGAGCACTATACGAAATATTACTGAACCACCCTCTATATCCTGGTTTTCTAGTGGGCGCCACAAGACTAACAATAATATTGCAACTGGATTATCATAGGCCCATGTAATATAATAGATAATAAATGGCAGACAAACGTATTCTATATTCCCAAACTAAGATTTTATGCTTGTGGTATGGGTGGATAATTCTGTACCTCAGAGGTATACAATAGTAACTGCATTTTTTACGAAATCTTGTTTTTTGTACCAATAAAATAGTTAAAATCAGTTCTACATAGTGGTATAAAGCATTAACTCCTACAAAGTATATTAAAAGATAAACATTCCAAAAATATATGGTATAGAATCTCAAAGGATCATAAGTTTATTTACCCATAAGCGTCGCGCAAATTTGTTTTTAATTGCTTAATGCCTTTTACCACTAAACGGTGGGGCCCGCGCCGCGCGCCGCGGGTGCCGTGAACTAATCGTGCGTGCAATCACAATGCAAATAATGCTTTAAAATTATTTTACATGGTTTCATCGACATGTTTTCACGTAAAGTTATTATGTAAGCTAGCTACTGTTGAAGAACAAGTTGACCAAACTTCAGGAGATGGTAAGGAAGTTTTCTATTACTTTTATAACATAGCGAGTAGATTTTTAGGGGTAAACAATAGTATCTCCCGTAAATACACACTTTTGATTAGGACCATTTTCAATCTTATTTGTAGGTGCGTTAAGGTACGTTTTTCAATACTTGGGAAAAGAGTTTATTTATGGATTTTTTTCGTTTGTTTATGATTTAATACCAACTATTCATACTAACAAATTGCAAAATTAATAATATCAAGGGAGAAAACCGAAAGCCCGCTCCTAGGCTCTAGGCAATAATATCTGTTAGCTAATGTTTGTTAAAATGTGTCGGTAAATAAATTGTTACTGTACTGATCTTCACGGAATATGCAAGGTTTTATTTTTTTAATATTCAGATCTTACAATATTTATGATAGTATATTTGTTGGTTTGTTTGCCTAGCTTACACGTAGCAACGAATTATTTTGACCTTTTAAATTCATAAGGTGATAAGACCGACCGACTGATAGATACATTTCGTCCTGAAATTGACATTTAATTATATTTACGTTTTCTTGCAATGGCTTGATAAGACTACATAGTGTTTTCTTTTTCAGGGCTTTCGAATAAATATGATTTCCTACAGCGAAACATTACCCTCCATGGTGATTCCCCAAGGACTTACAATGTTGAAGAAGTAGAATATCAACGAGTTGACCAATTTACGCCATTGCCTGAAGTATTCGCTACAGTAGTTGATGACACCGATGAAGACACACAACCTTCAAATTCCAATTTATTAACTGATATTTCGTCTAATGTTTTACCTCTGCCCGATAAAATTGCTACAGTAGTAGAAGCTTTTAATGAAAACACATGTCCGTCAATTTCCAGTATCTTAAATGATACTTCAGCTAATAATTTCGTACCATCGCCCAAAAAAAATTGTGTTATAGATGCTTCTGATGAAGAGACAAAACTATCAAAGTCTGGGTCGCTAATTGATATTGTTTCAATAAACGAAGTACCAGATCCATCTAAATCGTATCACCTTGTCAGTGTACACAGCAACTCTGAAGAAGATTTTTCACCTTCGGATGAGGACTATGTTCCAGACACTAACGAAAATTCACCAGATCATGATTTTCCGGGAAGAAGTCAAATTTTTGTACCAGAAACTAGCTGTAGCAGCTTATCCGACAATGAAGTAAATTCAGAAAATCGATTAAATACATGCATAAACCCTATCTCTATGGATGTTCAAACTATTTCTTTATCGTCTTCATCAGAGAGCAGAGGGAGTCGAAAACGAAAAAGAAATATTTGTAAATGGAAGTGCAACGTTAGAAAACTTAAAGCTGTCACAGGAAAATCATATACATCTAAGAAAGGTAAAGTTGTGCCGAAAAAAAGATGAAACCTGTATGTGACTGTCGACTGAAATGCTCTGAACGCAGTAGATGAAACATCCAGAGCTGCTATATTTCAAAAATATTATAGTAACACATTTTTGGTCAACGATAAACCCGAAAAGATATGCAAAAAAAAATGAGTATAATCTAGGATTTAATCCTCCAGCCAATGATACGTGCGACGATTGTGATGGCTTTGTAATTAAAACAAAAAATACTACCGATGTAATAGATAAGAATGCCATAAAAGCTGAACATGATAAACATCTTCAGGAATCACACCTCCGCTATAGCTTAAAAGGATTTGACAAAGTCGATGCAATAGAGAGTCACGGTTCTAAAAAAATTTTAACAGTTGATCTACAAAAGTGTTTGCCTACACCTTATTTGACAAATAGCCAAAGTTTTTATCTTAGGAAGTTGTGGACTTTTAACTTCACGATTATGGATTCTGTAGCCAAGGAGAGCTGGTGCTTTATGTGGGACGAGACTGTAGCAGGACGTGGCGGGAATGAGATGGCTTCTGGATTAGTCAAGTTTTTGAACAGCTTGAAGATGTCAGATTAGGTTCATACTTATATCTCGCATACAGCCCGCGTAACATCACCTATGCAGACGTAAATAACAGAAAGTTCCATACTTCCGTTGTATACGAAATCAACCATGCCAGGAACCGAATGCCTCTGACTTCCAGTGAGCTTGGCGGGTAAAGGCTAGCCTACTCAACCACAAAAACCGTCAATGTCAGTCATTTTCCTAATGCATTTTGTTTAGGCATCAGATTTTCAAGCAATATTTTATTTAAAATACATTTTTAGACAATCCCATTGATCATCAAAGCTTGTTGAAATGAAACATCAAAATGGATTTAACCGTTTATTAAGTATTACATTAATTAAAAATTTTCAGTGTTATGTACATTTAAATGCTTTGAAATGACCAATACTTCGCATATGGAGCACATGGAATGGAGTAATATAGAGAGGTACAAACATTTTGTTATGTATCATTTGAATCACAACAAAGTAAATTAAACATTCATTCAGCTCTGATTCTTTATTTAAAAACATATTGGACTTGTTACACAGAGCCCTATTTGTTCAAATTTGGCTTAGCACGGTATTTGTATATAGCCAGAGTCACGTGATATACATAGAGTTTTCTCCATAAAAGTATATTTTTTTTAAATAAGTTATCAGACAATTATATATAGGTATATATTTATTTCATCAAGTTTGTTGTGCTTCGAGCGATACTTACACATCTTACTGGAAATAACATGAATTAACACTAAATTGAAATCTAATAATAATGGGCCTGTTTGCCGCCATTTTGATATTGCACAAAATGGCGGGCATTATAAAGATACCAAGAATTGTTCTAATAATATTTAAAATTAAGATTATAGACACATACTTAAGCTAAAATACAAAAGGTGGCTGTAATCATTTATTTTTTTTTTTTTTTATTCTATTAATAATAATGCTAATTGTTGTTTGATGTCAAAGATCTAGTTATAGGCTGCACTAAACTTATTCTCATCTTCAAGTCTGGGCAATATCTCTGTTTTTTCTTTCTTTGCCTTTTAAAAAACAGCTACCCTGGGTACCCACCCAGGGTAGCTGTTTTTTACTAAAGCCGGCTATAAATTTGGACGCGGGCTACATCTAAGTAATTAAAAAACGTTAAAAAACATCACTGGTGCGGATTTTAATAATCAAAATTTAACTAAACAGGCCCGTTAAGACTAAATTAGCCAGCGATACCAACAATCGCTTCGGAAGCGAAATACTTGACATCCACATCAGGGTCTACATTTAACTTCTCCAAAACAGGCTTAACCTGAGGTTGAATCACCGTTGGATCTAAGAATGGTGCCATCTTCTGCAAAGTTTTGGCAACATTAAATCTTACGTTGGCAACATTATCATCAGCCATAGACAAAACCGTTGGCAACAACACTCTTGTCGTTATGTCCTTACCACAGACCTCAGATAGAACATTGATACAGAATAAATATGTCATACGGTGCAGGTAATTTTGTTCACGGGACATTGTCAACACTTTTGGTATAACATTAGTCTCAGCCCAAGAGGATCCATATTGCTCAACCAGTTTTTTCAAGTTAAGAGTTGCAGCTTCACGTATGGCATACACATGATCAATCAACCAAGACATGCAGAGTCCCGTGAGCTTCTCATCAAAGAACTCTTGGCCCAATTGTCCAGCCAAAAGAGGCATATGTTCGATAATAGCCAATCTTACCCTCCATTTTGTATCTTCAGCTAACTCAACTATAGCTGGTAGAAGAGACTGGACTAACTGTTGTATTCCAATAACCTCATTCACACATTCCAAGTTCGATATGATGTTAAGACGTACCTCTGGGCATTCGTCTTTGAGTTGTGTCAGGAACAACGGTAGGAGGTGTTCGATGGTGTTTTGACGGCCCACTATTGGGCTGAGTCCCATAATAACGGAGGCAAGAGCGGACTTCACGTGCTGGTTCGCGTCGCAGACTAGATCTTTGATTTGAGGCAAGATCATGGTCATTATTATATGCTCCTGGTGTGCTTTGTCCAGATTCATGCAGAAATCTTTCACCTTGAAAACAAGCATATGTAACTTTAATTTTCGTTCTTTCAAAGAATAGTGCTTGCAGATCGTTTCTGTCTAGTTAAAAACATTTTTGACATTTATTTCACTTCCAGTAACCATTACAAATTTATTCACAAAAAGAGAATTATCTAGTAATTTGTCTGGGTTTGATAGATGAGATTATGTATGTTAAGACTATTTCACTCGCTGTAGTAGCACAATGGTTAGTGCACGCGTGCCTTAAAAGGCACAGGTTAGGATCCTGGCCGGAACACATGCACAAGCTTTGGTGGTTTTCTGACCTAATGTGCATATTGTTACAATTATCACTTGCCAACAACGGTGTAGGAAAACATCGTGAATAAACCAAGCCGCCTTGGACAAGCGTGGCGGGTATACTGTCCGTTTCCCTCCTATAGTGGGAGACATGAGCTCAGCAGCGGGACACATTTATGGGCTGTTATTATAATTATTGTAAAGATTATTAATTGAAAACTTACCTTGCCGGCAGCCGCTGCTCTTACTTCGGCTTCGGTGTCTTTGAGCAGCGCCTGGAAGATCTGCGCCAGGTCACTGCGGGCCAATTCAGGGCCCACAGCTTGTTGTAGCTCCACAAACCTAGAAAGAAATTAGTTCGGAATGCGATTACGAAAAACACATTTTTAACTAGTATATAGATTTCACACAAGTGTCATGAATAAAGTGTAGAGACCAAGACTTCCAACCACTATTTTCAACTATTTCATTTGGAACCTTAAAGAGTGCTATATAGGGGTGTGCGAATAATTCGAATTATTCGAAAGGTTCCGAATAATTCGAATACGAAAAATTTTGAATAATTTGAATTTTTTCCGAATTATTATATTATGTATTCGCAAAGTTTCGAGTATTTTAAAACATTGCATGTAACTTTTTTATTATATATTTTTATATTTTTTCAAACGGAAATTAATAATTATAAAATAAAAAATCTCTTGCCAAGATTAGTATCTAGATTTTTTATGTTACTGACAGAAATGAACATATACTGAATTTGAGCAATTGCTTTCTCCGAGTAATTGATTTTTAATCAAAAAGTACATTATTCGTCAGTAGAATATTTTGATACACGATGAAATGGAATTCAAGTTGGAAACAATAGAAAATCATCAAAATCCAGTTATATTTCGATATTCGCGAATTGTTCGAATTATTCGATTCCAATTTCAAATCGAATTAATATTCGATTTGATTCGAGTGATATTCGCACACCCCTAGTGTTATATAAACTTGGATTAATCGGTTTAAGAGAGGAGGTATCATTCCATCTCTCTCATCCGTTTTTGCGCGACAAAAAACTAGCTGTACCACATAGCTGCGCTTTGACGGTGTATGGTAAATACCGTTCGAAATCGTTTGGTTTATGTAAGAAAACATTTAAGGAAATTTTGTTCCCAAAAATCGTTTAGTCTTATACTAATATATAAAGCTGAAGAGTTTGTTTGTTTGCTTCAATGCGCTAATTTCAGGCACTATTGGCCTGATTTGAAAAATTCTTTCAGTGTTAGATAGTCCATTTGTCGAGGCTATATATCATCAGAGCATATAGGAGCAGAGCACCAATGAAGAATGTTTCAAAATCGGAGGATTTACAAGCATTCATATCTACATTAGTATAAGTTTAGTATTCAAATTAGAATAAATTAATATAATAAGTTATTCGTAAGGTACACCACAACACAAATACGATTGAATAAATGTCACACACAAAAACAAAAATTACCAAGAAATGTCTATAAATACTTAAAACTCTCTTCAAAATTAAGTTATAAAAAAGGGTACGGAACTCAAGTCCGTAGAATAGAAAAAAAGAAAAGCCTTTTTATAGACGTTAATACTGACTTGTCCGCGACCATGTATCGCACCCGCCAG
The DNA here is from genome assembly GCA_039645545.1 of Dendrolimus houi. Classification (NCBI taxonomy): domain Eukaryota; kingdom Metazoa; phylum Arthropoda; class Insecta; order Lepidoptera; family Lasiocampidae; genus Dendrolimus; species Dendrolimus houi. The sequence goes on along the minus strand of CM077139.1, from coordinate 3,682,513 downwards.
GAGTTGTCTCCGGCGCGCGCGCGCACCGTCGGCATCACCAGCTGCTCCATGTCCTCGGCGGGCAGCAGCGCCGCTACCGCAGCGCACGCCTCAGCCGCCAGCAGCCTCACGGAGTCCTGCTCGTCCTAGAACCACACCAATATTTTGGTAATCATTCGGTCAATTTATAGATATATTCCATGCAGGAACGGAAAAAGAATACTAATTCCTGCGTTGGGGCGGCCTGTCGTAAGAGGCGGCAAAATAACCCACAGCCAGAAGGTGGGGCATTTGCCCAATTGGATGTCTACCACCCCTGGTCTAGAGTATGACGCCATAATAACAGTGGCCAGGTTCCAGTTTCTGCTTTAAGACCGGCAGCTCATTGGCAGCACCACTGGTATTGCTAATGTCCATAGGTGATGGTAACCACTTTCCATCACAGTTCGGCCATGAGCTTCAACAATAAAAAAATATATATTTTATTTCATTATTGCATTACTACTTTGATTTTATATAATAGGTTGGGGAAGTCTTTTCGCATATAGTATGTATGAACTTGTAATAAGATCTCTTTGGCTATACCATTTGTATCTGGCTGGTTTTAGTATCATTAAAAAGTTTTAATTTTAAAGGAGACAATTCTAAATTCAAATTAGGAAAATGTGTCATTTTCATTTGTTTTTATTATTGTTAAAATGAGTGAATCTAATGAAGAAATTCGATACATTTTAAAATTTTACTACAAAAAAGGTAAAAATGCAACACAAGCCGCGAAAAAAATTTGTGATATTTATGGACCTAATGCAGTATCTGTGAGAGTAGCGCAAATTTGGTTTAAGCGTTTTCAATCCGGAAGTTTTGATATCAAAGATGCACGTCGCTCTGGTCGCCCTGTTACGAACAAAATTGATGCCATTTTTGAAAAAGTGGAGCAAGATCGGCATATTAGTAGTTACGATGTAGCTGGAGAACTGGGAATTGACCACAAAACGGTTTTGGCGCAATTGAAAAAAGTTGAGTGCACAAAAAAGCTCGATATTTGGGTGCCTCATGAGCTCACTGAAAGAAACCTAATGAACCATGTACTCATTTGTGATTCTTTATTACGATGTAATGAAACCGAACCATTTTTGAAGAAGCTGATAACTGGTGATGAAAAGTGGATCACGTACGCCAAGAACGTGCGAAAAACATCGTAGTCAAAGGCCGGTCAGGCTTCAGACTGTGGCGAAACCTGGGTTAACTCGCAACAAGGTGATGCTGTGTGTATGGTGGGATTGGAAGGGCATTATTCATTATGAGCTGTTACCGCCAGGCAGGACCATCGATTCTGAACTTTATTGCGAACAACTGATGAGATTAAAGCAAAAAGTTGAGAGAAAGCGGCCGGAATTAATCAACAGAAGGGGTGTGGTTTTTCACCATGATAACGCTAGACCTCACACATCTTTAGCCACTCAGCAAAAATTATGAGAGTTTGGCTGGGAGGTGTTAATGCATCAGCCGTATAGTCCTAACCTAGCACCTTTAGATTTTCACCTGTTTCGGTCTCTGCAGAATTCTTTAGGTAGTGTCAGGTTAACATCACGAGAAGACTGCCAAAACCACTTGTTGCAGTTTTTTGATCAGAAGCCCCAAAATTTTTATAGCAATGGGATCACGTCCCTACCTACAAGATGGCAAAAAGTTATCCAACAAAATGGCACCTACATACTTTAGTCAAATGTAAATAAACTTTATAAAAAAACCTTTTGAATTTTTATATAAAATGCGAAGAAACTTTTTCCCCAACCTAATATTATTACGACCTAGGTGCTGACAAAGACAAATTCACACCTGCAGCCCTGTAAAAACACATTTTATTACCTTTTCGGCATTTGGACTTCGTTTGTTTACTTTGTAAAAAGTTGTTTAAAAAGTAGTTTTATTAACCATCATGTTTGACAAATTTGGTTTTTTTTTATTAACTACTCTACGGACTCGAGTTCCGTACCTTTTTTACAACTTAATTACTATTAAAGTTTTTAGGTTTATACACGCTTATTGTTTATTTTGTTATTGTGTGTGACATTAATTTAGTGATTTTTATGTTGTAGTTCACCTTAAGAATAACTTATAATATTTATTTTTTAATACTGAACTTGTACTAATGTAGAGTGTATCTGTTACATACTGGTGACAAATTTCGACTTACAGTCTGATTTTTAAAATTCGAGTTATCGAGTATAAATATATATTAAAATGCCTACGCAGGGAAATAACATTTCGTTCGAGTTACAAAGTCTAAATAATTCGAGATACCGAAAATGTGGGGGTTTAGTGGAAGGAAAGGCATTGTATTTCGACTTAACAAGATTAGAGTTATAGAGATTTGTCACCTGCGCCAAGGTGACGAACATCGGTATGAGGTCGCTCTTGACGTACTCCACTTCGACGACGCGCGCGAACTCGCCCAACTTGTAGGCGGCCGCGCGGCGCACCATCGGCGTGTCGTCCTGGCATAGAGAGCAGAAGTGCTGCCGCAGCTCCGCCTTCACCGGCGCCGACACGCGCGTGTAGCACACGCTGCAATACCACACATTCAAAATCAAAATAGTATATGCCCGGATTCCCAAAGAATACTTAAGGAATGTTTCCGAAAAATAACCGCTGGTTAGCATACTTATGACTTTATATACAACATTTACGTCCGCTAGCACTTTACACAATTACATAAAAACAAGTCGAATAGTTCACTGGGCCGGCCTTTGATATTGTTTTTGTATATAGGTTTAAGGCTTGGCAGCTAGGCCTTTAAGCCAAATCTTAGATTATAATGTAGTTTCTTAATTTTCTTAAGCCTATGTGTAGAACAGCTGAACTGTAGGTTATCAGCTGGTGCCATTCAACAGAGTTCTTGTGACAACTCAAAAGGCCAGATTTGACTATACAGTTCACATTTCTCACAAAACACATAATTACTACTCAAAAACTATCAATATCCTACAAATATTGTTCATTTTAGAGTAATATTACACATTTTTAGAAAATAAATCTGCACAGCATAACATCTCCTTCAGTTCCCACCAAAAACTCCGTTCAGAAGTTTAAGAGTCCCATGGTTCGTAGAGAAGTGTTGTAGCCGCGCCGACGCCGCTGCATTTCGCGCGTACTCAGTGTTGGGGGAGGGAGATAGACATATACACACATTACTATAGTCAGAGAGAGAAGAGTATACTAAATAATGTATGAAAGAGTAGCCTGGCAACCACGCTTGAAATTCCCGCTTAAATAATAAACAATAGTCATTCATTGGAATATGATAGATTTTATCAATTTAAACACCTGTATAAAAGGCGTATGGTAGCGTAATGGCTAGCGCTCGCGTCCCAGACACAAAGGACGCGGGTTCGCTCCTGGTCGGAACGCATGCACCACTTAGTCAGTTTTCTGATCTAATGTGCATATTGTTACAATTACCAAGTGCCAATAATGGTGAAGGAAAACATTGTGATGCAACCTGCACATCGAGATAACCGATATGTCAAACCTGTCAAACCGCCTTGGACAAGGTAAGGTACAATTTTTAAAGTTCAAAGTCTTGGGTTTTCGCCATTGAAACCTTTTTTAAGTACTTTGAGTGTTTAGTTCTTGAAAGCGTTGAAAAACCTGGGCGTCAGGAGGATAATATATAAAGACTGTGTGTATTTAACATGAAATCAATTAAAAGGAAAATATTGCCTGTAATAACATTATAATTATGTAATATGTCCAAATATGTATAAGGTCCCAAATATATCATTTATCTATTTATTATTAAATTAAGTAGTTCTGCTATATGTTACGTATACCACCATCGCCATTATCATCTCAATTCCTTCTTGAGGTTGTCTGGAAGAGATCGCTTTTTAGCGATAAGACCACCCTTTGCACATAACTAGATATAAATTTAGTCTTTAAGTTCATTTTTGTATTGGTGTATAATAAAGTGTTATCTAGTGTTATTTATGTTGAACACACCAAAAATGTGAAATTATGCCTGTAGGGTTCAAGAACAGCATTTTGCTTTGCCTACTTAGGTGATTTTAATATAAATAGCACCCACAGTTATATTGTAAGTTGCTATGAGAAGCTAATAATGTTGTAACATATGTATAACTTCAACTAGTGCTAAGTTTAACCGACAACTTCAGGGATCAGCATCCAAACGCTACTACTGGAAGAATAAATCCCTGAAACTACAAGGTGTATTTCTTCAACTTCATACTACAAAAAGCATCAGCACTCAAACAACTAATGATGCAAGTGTACAGAACTGTAGAGCACCACCATTGTATTTGATATGCAAAATATACAAATATCCAAACAAAGTATGCCTCCTCTATGATTGAGTGGGCTAACCCTTGGCCGGCGACCTAACTGCAACACAAAGGCTCTGGGTTTTATTCCTGGTATGGTAAATTTCAAAATGGAATCTTCTCCATTATTTACTATAGTCTGGGGGGTGCCTGGGCTCGGCCCCAGAGTAGTCCGTTGTATATTACCCATAACACAAGCGTAACTTGCTTAATTTGGGGATATACAATATGTGTGTTTATCAGCCGAATATACAAAAATTTAAATAAGAAAGTTAAACTTATGTCCTGGATAATAAAGGGACAATTCTGGGGCTGACTTCAAACAGCCAGACCATATTTATATAGCTTCATTGACTTGATATTTTTACATAACATTATATTAAAATAGACGTTTTTATACAGCTTTTATTCCACATATTACAAAAAATCAGTTTTTGTATGTATATATCCATAAAGTCAAAAATGTGATCAATGAATTGACTTCAAGGTCTATACACTTTTCAAGTATTTATTTTACTATTGAAAGCTCAATGACTGATCAATTAGTAATGTTTTAATGCATTACTGACTCGATTTGTTGTAAAAATCGACTTCATTTATAAACAAGTTTTAATCAATTTAACTTGTCTATATATAATAATAAAACTATGTTTTAACAGTTTTAAGAGCGGGAAATTTGTTTGATTTTTTGTTATACTGATGTTTTGGCCACTTTTTAGTGGCCGTGAAGTAAATTACCTAATTAAAACCATTAAAACATAGTTTTATTATGTATACAAGTTGCGAAAACTTAAGAAAATATTATTGTCTATATATTTCTGTTGAAAATATTATATCATGTAATAAATACACCCACATTTAAATGAACATATTTTACATATATTAAATAAGCCATTTTATAAGCACTTATAATAATTGTGGTATTATTTTTCTTTACAGTAGAACATTTATATATTTTCAAATAAATTACTTTTGATTTATTTACATAGTGTCCATGCAAGAGTCTGTGTGTTACATGACTGACAGAACATCACTATTATGTCACCCACAACAATAAAGTATGATAATTATGTCATTTGTTGCATGTGGTCTTTACGGTAAAAAATATGTAATTTGATAGACTTGCAAACATCAAAAGTAAAATAAATGCTTGGAAAAATTATAGTAGGAAACAACTGATTTTTTTTTCATAGAAATAATAATAATAGAATAATAAAGAAAAATGACAAATACCTGAAGAGTCCACAGGCAGACGCTCTTGAAGTGAACCAATCACCACCAGCCAGACGTTGAACTAATGGTACGAAGTGCTGCTCCAAAGCTTGAGGTGTGTGGTGAGCGGCAACTGCACGGAGTGATGCCACTGCCTTGTCACGGACTACCGTCTCTTCAACAGTTGCAAGGGACTCCAAGGGAGGTAGAAGGCAGTGGGCATACTCACCTCCACCAACAAGATTGATGAAACTCCCTGTAATCATAATATTGATACAATTATGCAGCCTTCTGGGCATGCTCCCCGTTTTGGCAGTGATCTGCTACATAATGTATTTTAGTTTCAATACTTGTATTTAGTTATTAAAACTATAGTAAGTATCCTGATAAACTACAGAATTATTCAGTTTTAGTTTTCTATTGTATTCCAAGTGTCCTTTCCTACTTGTGACATAATTTTATACCACATGTTTCTTTTCAAATGACAATAAATCATAATTTTAGCAGTCATACTCCATACAAATTTTTTGGTACTATTAAATCAACTCTAATGTCAAAATTAAAAAGAAACAATTTCCAAACAAATTAATTATGATAAAAAGGAAATAAAAACAGAACATCTTATAAATATTGGTTAACTGACCTTGGTAAGAACAGCAACATGTCAACACACAACTAATATAAACAATCACTAATAATATCTACTCACAAATTATTATTGTCCCTTTCGCATCATTATTTCTTACTGTAATGAGCGAGAGCATAAGAATGAAAAACTTCCATGTTTAATGAATTAGAGCTGGCAACATGATAACATGATTACCTACTGCATATGGTCATTAACTTACCGATTTAGTCACAATAACTGATACATGTTGTTGTAAAATTCTGAAATGAAAAATGAGGTCCTGTGGCTAAACCAATGAATATATTTGATTAGTTTTTTGTATATGGGCAGAGTACGTCATGAAGAAAATATAGTCTGATTTTTTATCATAAGGTCTGAAACATGTGGTATATCAAATATCATAAAAGTTATTTACTTCATATTAAATCTGTGGCAAATCACTAACAGCGCAAGCATAGTCATGGCAGCATCGGTGAGGTGGGTTGAGGGGCAAGCTGGTCAAGCAATGCAAGGACCAGTCTGTGCAGTGATTACTTGCATCTAACTGCTGGACCTGCTGTTCTTTTGTGTGGTTGTATAAATAATATTAAAGTTCAGTAATTGTTTAATTTACAATCTGGTTATTCCAGTGATATAACAAATCTTTTATTATTATACATATTTAATTTCAAGTGATTTACATTTTTCTTTACATTATATTTAAAAAAAACTATACAAATCTTATTATGAATTCTACCTTCTTTTTATTCTGACCTTCTAACATTAGTGTACAGTGCAACATCAGGCAACTTGCATGCCTGCATTATATAATGCTGCTACTGTAGATTATAGTGATAAACACTCTTACTTCGGAAAAGAATAGTTCTAATCTCATTCTTATCAAAGTTGAACATTCAATACTCACAAGTCCTCAAAGGACCAAACAGATGTATGGGGTACAATGCAACACACATAAATATCATGTCTTTGTTTAAGTGACACTTGGAAAGTGTCAGGTATCCCTAGGTTTAAAAAATTACTAAAGTTATGAATACCATCAATTTATAGTAATGATTTTTTTTGTTTAAAATTTGTTGGCGAGTATAATCCAGGTCCAGTGCAGTGTAAATTAGTATATATGTTACAAAAATAATTCATACATTGTATTAATCGAACGAATACCTACTTTTAATAAAGATTTAATAATAATAAAATGTACAAAAATCGTTACTAACCAAGCTGTTCAGCGAGTGCCAAAAGTACTTCATCTTCGTCGTATATTGTGTCCGTCAAGAAGGGGATGAGTTCCGTCCTGGTCCTTTCTACACCCAAGGCCAAAGCGATGGTGGAAAGCTTCTTGATCGAGTTTAAGCGTAGCTGAACGTCTTCGTTTTTCAGCTCGTCAATAAGAACCGCGATTGGGTAAAGTGACTCATCTGTTCCAGAGTCGCTGGCTGCCATTTTTACTTACCTGCTGCTTTGATTTTCTCAATTTAGCACTAATTTACAGTTTTTTAAACGATATTCGGTTATATTTTTACTTTTATTTCTGAAAAACGAATACGACAATACTCCAAAGCAGCAAAATGGCAGCTTTAGTTTTTTTATTATTACAATTTCGTTCAGGAATCAGGATTTCGATAGACAAAGGCATTAGTTTTTATTCTGCCTAGATTTAGTATACTGGTTCAGGCTTGCATTTATTAGAGATAATGTTGATATTCAATAAAGAAACTCTTTGTTTAAATAATATTTTTTGTTTAATTATTATAAATAGTGTTTTAATATTTATTTTATAAGAAGTAGTTTATAAAGCGGGGACTTAAAAGTGAAGTTTATTTTTGCAGTTTTATCACATTAAATTGATTCAAAATGAAGAATCTTTTTAGGATATTCCTTGTTTTTAATTATAAATTGTGTTTATGTTGGAAATATCAATTGTTTATTGGTGTTTCTTTTCGAACTATCACAGGGATTCCATCGTTTGATATCAAAGATAATTTGATTAAGTATTTTGTTACAAAGTCCGGTTTTCGCTTAATGCCTATTATTTTATTGAAGATTTTTGTAATGTTTGAATATTTAACAATAGTTAGATTAATGAACTGTACAGTCATAATTAAAAAAAAATGTGATGCTTAAATTCGACAATAGATGGCACTGTAACGCAGTTTGATATCAAAAAGGAAGTTGGCAGTTCATATAGTGGTAAGAAAATAAATGTGTCTTGTTTTCTTTGGATAAGAATAATATAATTATGATGTTCGCAAATCTAAAGAATATATTAAGAGGCTTTGTAGACCTGATTCAAATCGGTGTTTCAGAAAATCAACCCCGCACGGCCGATATTTACTTCGTTAAACAGCGCGTAATAAAAGTTCGAGCGTGGCGAAATATTGCAACTGAACATACCTACGCGCACCGTGTCCATACCAACTTGATTCAATTTATTTCATTCTAAGGCTGCCGAGCACGAGAGCAAGACAAAATATCCTAAAGTGAGGCAGATCGTTTATAAGCTTAACAACTATTAAAATTTTGACATAAGTTCCTAAGCGTCTTTAGCTCAACGGTTCACCGAGCACAAAAGTAACTAATAAGTACAGGGTTCGAGTCCTCGGGCTATGTGTTTCTTTTTATATTTTAATATTTTTTAGACGAGTAAACTTTATTAAAATGATGTAATTGTATTATGGAACAACAATGAATCCATATATAGGTATATATATTAATATAAATGCGAAAGTAACTGTCTGTCTGTCTGTTCCCTTTTCACGGAAAAACAACTGGACCGATTTGGCTGAAACTCAGTATATATGTGTGTGTGTGTGTGTGTGTATATATATATATATATATATATATATATATATATATATATATATATATATATATATATTCGATGCCGAGAATGAACATAGTATGCATTTTATCCCGGAAAATGTGATAGTTTCCGGGATAAAAATATATTTGTCTTTCTGTTTCTTCTGCTTTTACGGAAAAAATATTACGATTTGGCTGAAATTCGGTATATATGTAATTTAATAATGACGGTGAATAAGAGATACTTTTCATCCCGGGTAATGGGATAGATGTATGTAAAGGTTATCTCAGAAAGTAGAACAGGTATTTTTTCAGTCATTTCGGTCATTTCATTTTATCATTTAGGCCCGTTCGGCCACATATATTTTCATCCCGGAAACTATCTCATTTTTCGGGATGAAAAATATCTCTTGGCCACCCTCGGTCTTAAAATTACATATGTACCCAGTTTCATCCAAATTGGTTCAATAGTCTTTCCATAAAAGGATAAAAAAGTGGAGCATGATCGACATATTAGTAGTTACGATGTAGCTGGAGAACTGGGAATTGACCACAAAACGGTTTTGGCGCATTTGAAAAAAGATGGGTACACAAAAAAAGCTTGATATTTGGGTGCCTTATGAGCTCACTGAAAGAAACCTAATGAACCGTGTACTCATTTGTGATTCTTTATTACGACGTAATGAAACCGAACTATTTTTGAAGAAGCTGATAACTGGTGATGTAAAGTGGATCACGTACGACAAGAACGTGCGAAAAAGATCATAGTCAAAGGCCGGTCAGGCTTCACAGAATGTGGCGAAACTCGGGTTAACTCGCGACAAGATGATCCTGTGTGTATGGTGGGATTGGAAGGGCATTATTCATTATGACCTGTTACCGCCAGGCAGAACCATCGATTCTGAACTGTACTGCGAACAACTGATGAAATTAAAGCAAAAAGTTGAGAGAAAGCGGCCGGAATTAATCAACAGAAGGGGTGTGGTTTTTCACCATAATAACGCTAGACCTCACACATCTTTAGCCACTCAGCAAAAATTACGAGAGTTTGGCTGGGAGGTGTTAATGCATCCGCCGTATAGTCCTGAACTTGCACCTTCAGATTTTCACCTGTTTTGGTCTCTGCAGAATTCCTCAGGCAGTGTTACTTTAACATCACGAGAGGACTGCCAAAACCACTTGTCGCAGTTTTTTGATCAGAAACCCAAATTTTTTTATTGCAATGGGATCACGTCCCTACCTATAAGATGGCAAAAAGTTATCCAACAAAATGGCACCTACATACTTTAGTCAAATATAAATAAACTTTATAAAAAAATCTTTTGAATTTTTATATAAAATGCGAAGAAACTTTTTCCCCAAAAGTATAGCTCAATCCGTTCGAAATTGTTGTTATTACTGGTCCGTCATTTATTTAAAATTTAATTTCGAATAGCACGCTCGAGCAGAGCGACGCGTGTACACAGCACCGAGCCGTCCGGCGTATTGATAAATTCCATACATTGGAACTGGCAAGTGTGATTTTTGAAGTCATTTATAATAAAATAATTAATTACTTGCAAATTCTCCAAGTAACCGAATAAACAAACTATAATAAGTATATTTCTTATATGATATGTTACTGTTATTTATTTTAGCGATGTACGATTAACAGTAATAACATGACACAAGATTGAAGAACACGTTTAGAGGTTACTTTGCAATTATTTTCTATCGAGAAAATTTATCGAGAATGCGTTTTGAGTACATAGTTTACCTCAGAAATATGATCAAGATTGACATATATTTTTTTCACCACAGCAAAGTATGTATAATTACTGTAACAAGGGCTGAGAAATCGATCAAAAAACGCTTTTTGTCTGTTATAACGCTGTTAAATCCAACCACGACGATACCGAGCATAATATAACAAAACAAATGCGAAATTGTACAATATACGTTAATGGTGCAGCTTCATCTGCGATAGCCTTACAGATATAGGTCGTTTCACGTTTAATGCATTATTTGAGATACATTGCCAATGACGTTAAATATTAACAGATAATGTATGTATATACAATTATACACTAATATGGCTATACGTTAATAATAAAATGCATTCGGCCACAGTTTTACGGTCTTATTCATATTGAGTTAGAGTAAGTTTGTAGGCTTCTTTAAGAACCTTAATAAGAGACCGCTAATCGTTAACACTAATACAGATGAAGCTACACACCTCGTCGTCAGCCAATCGCAGTCTACAGTTGGACATAGGCCTCCCCAAGTCGGCCCCACTCATCCCTGTCATCTGACTTCCTCATCCAGCGCCTACCGGCGACCTTGCTCAGGTCGTCAGTCCATCGGGCTGGAGGGCGTCCAACACTGCGTTTAATGAGACGCGGTCTCCACTCCATGACTCGTCTGCTCCACCGGCCATCGGTCCTGCGACAGACGTGACCAGCCCATTACCACTTCAATTTACTAGTTTTCGAGCTATGTCGGTTACCTTGGTTCTCTTACGGATATCCTCATTTCTAATTCTATTCATAAGAGAAACACCCAGCATATCTCGCTCCACGACTTGAAACTTGTAGACCAATCCTGCCATCAGTGTCCACGTCTCTGCCCCGTAAGTCAGGACGGGGAGGATGCACTGCTCGAAAACTTGAATACGACCACTCCATTATAATAAATTTATTTCGTTTTTTTTTTTAATATATTGCATTTATTTGACAGTCCGGTCATTACAACTATTTCCATTTCTTTATTTTCTCGATGACAGCTCCTGTGGAAACTTGAACGAGCTTTTTTTTACATTATGTATACATTATTAAATAAAAATATGACGCTTACGCACGTACAAGGTCATAGCAGAGTCGGAGAAACTGATAGGGATGGAGCTATCGATAAACGTAACACGATAACAGACCAGATATTTTTTTACAAAGTGTAAGAAACTAAACTATTGCCGGATAATTTTGTACAAATTTAATGTGATTTATCACTTTGACTGTGACGCACTTTAATATCTAAATCATAATAGGTTTTTCATAATACTTACCTACATCATAATGAGATTCATTAGACACGGAAGCAAGTTAAAATAAATATTCTTTTTTCTCTATTTGTTTTATTCGAAAACTATACAAAATTCTTCTTGTGTGTAAATAAAAATACACAACAGTTCGTGCTATCTTCTTCTTTGTGCTGGGTCGGGAGCATCGAAATGAATATGAAAGACTCTATAAGCGCAGTATTCCATTAGTGCCAATCCTAGGGGATACATCATCTTAAACTGGCTTTGCTGACCAGCTATGAAATACGCAAAGACTCCTGCAGCAGCAGTGTACCAGCCCCATTCTTTATTATTCTCTAAAGAATAATGACATAGAGAAATAATGTTAGCTGCGATCATTAGGTTTCCTAAATGTACATTGTCATCTCCAGCTAGTGATAGAGTGAACGGAATCAACCCGGATAAAAGGTAGATGACGCTTAAAGGTTGGTTCTCGCGGTAAAGGTCCGCCATTAGACACGGCAGGGCTAAATAACGTGATGCTTTATAGCTGATGACGTAGGCTGGCTTAAAATCGTTGTTGAACCTTCCGCCTGAAACCAAGTTAATTTCATAAATATTAATTCCAGCCGTGCAGGAACGGAGGAAGAATACGATATGCTGCGGCCCGGCGGCCTGTCGTAAGAGGTGACAAAACCAACCCACACCTAGGTAGTAGGGTTTTGCCAGTCTGGATGGCTACCACCCCTGGTCCACCCCAAGAGTATGCTGTCATAACAACCATGAGTTGTGTTCCGGCATTAGTAGCCAGGTTCTAGTCTCCGTTAAGAGAGCGGCAGCACATTGGCAACATCTTTGGTGTTACAAATGTCCATAGATGATGGTAACCCCTTTCAATCAGGTGTGCTGTCTCTGCCTGTCTGCTGAACCCGTGCAATTAAAAAAAAGGATAGAACTCACGCTCTTGATATTACAGACATATACGAGCAGTTTTTCAAGGAATTAAGAGCAAATCGGCTGTTAAGTATAGCAAGTATTTACAGCAGAGAAAAGCATGTTACTAACTTTAACGATATTAAACTTGAATTTTTTTGTATTAATTGAGTGAGACACAATTTTTACTTATGTTAATATTAAACAGTTCAATCAAATTAAATTAACTTGGTTGAAAAACATAGGACTGAAAGGAAACGATGTTGTAGTGTTCACTGGCGTTGAATGATTCATGTTTATATGGATTTTCACTTTTGTTGATTCATTCAAATTGAAAGTCAGAAATGAACCGTTGAATATCCGCTTTAAGTAGACAAAATAAATGCCTAGTAACACAATCATCACACACACACTTATTAAGATAATATAATTTGCCAGATTTGGATATTATATAGCTGAAATTAGTTGGTACGCGGTACTTGTATGTAGGTAGGTACTATGTATCTATTATAAAGCATCAAAAAAAGATGCCACGAGTATTGCCCGGTAAAAGGGTTCTAAATACTATATAACTAGATGGCACCACAGGTTATTATTGTCTCATTTGTAAAAGTTTTATTATATTGTTTTATAAAAATATTATTATGTATATGATACTTCTTACGCTTCTTATCCGTTTACTAACTTAAACCTGTTTAAATTATAGTAACAGATAAAAATTAGATTAAAAATATAAAATTAACTTTTAAGAGTTTTAGTGTTCCGGGTACTTCTAGTTATGAGCTATCCAGAGTTAAGCTTTTTACTTTTTATTGTCATTCGTATGTATATTCTTCTTCCTCTTCCATAGATAATAGAGGTCATCTACCTATCTTGCAAATATTCAAACGAAATCCGGATGTTCCATAACAAAACCTAAATGGAACAGCTTGATACGGACAAATGAGCTCCACAGCGATATAACGCTATCATTTTCATATTTCGAACACGTCCTTGAGGTTTATCGAGCCGATGCGTACAGATAAAAAAGAAAACTATTTTGCGCTGAGGTTCAACTTTTTCCAATTAGTAACTTTTTTGGAACGGATATTTGTTGGCTGACTACGGCTGTATTTAGGCCGGATTATCCGGATTTATGAAGCAAACAACACTTTTCAGTCAATCACAGAAAATCTATGGTCAGATCCGGTTTCAATATCTTATCAACCGTTCATTTCTCTTTTTTAAATTTATGCCTTCAACGCCTTCGGCATTGATTTTGCCACTTTCAAAGTAAAAAAAGACAGATGCTTAATTAAATGAAAATCAGCAAACCACAATTTGATCGATGATCTGTACAGGAGTTTTTGATCTAAAAAAAGTCCGCGACTGCATATGTCTATCTTTTAAGGTTGGCTCACTGTAACCTTTTTCATGCTAACCAAATTTGTTCTAAAATAATGCATTATTTGCGAAGGTGTTTTTATAAACATGATATTAATCCTTATCCAAATAAATACGCTATTCATCACAAGTATTTAATTTAAAACGAAGTTGCCATTTACATAATTTGGTTTCAATGCATATCTTAGGAAATATCGTAGTTTTAAAATAACATCGCAGCTAAATAATAATTAATTACTGCGCGCGCATTTATGATGTGCAAGGCGGGCAGTCATGAAGGGGAAGGGCACCTTCTACGTAAACAAAGTCGCGGGTTCAAGTTAGCGTTAGCCCAAATTATTTCACGCGGACGAAGTCGCGGGCAGAAGCTAGTAGTAAGATATAAGAACTGACCATAAGTAGTTATGTATGATTTGCCTGTAGCTGGGTTGTATTTATGTAGTTCCTTTTTTAATTTTTTATTTGGACAACAATACAGTATTGTACAGAATTTAGTATTATTAATCTTATAACAAGCTAAGCTTCTAGGTAGAGTCTGCGCCATGAAAGAAGTCCCACAGACGTGGCGCTGCAATTGGCGTACTTATCTACTACGTTGCCAAAGTAATTTTTGATAATTCGTAAATCTATGTAGGTAATTACTGGGTAATAAATACAAAATATTCCATAATTAAAGCTGTATTTCCGGGCTTATTTACAAAAAAAATCTATTAAATAGATAAAGGAAAAAACTAAAGAAATAAAATAAGAAATAAAGGAAAAAGAGGCAGTGCCGTGCCTCTTTTTCCTTTATTTTCCGTGGGTCTTCTTTTGTGGCGCAGACTCTACTTACATATACATACATCTCTTTTCTTTCATCTTCTCCCAAATATTTGAGTTCAGCGTAATATCGATGAGATTGACGCATGTCATTGGACCGTTGATATACAATAAACTAACCCAAAGAATAGCGGACTCAAAATCTGTTAATTCATTTAAAATAAGGCTCGGGAAGTGGTTATCCGAACACACCTTTTACGAGTATAGTCATGAAGAGTTTATGAACTATGTATGCTACGACTTAATGTTAATTGAGACCATAATTATATTATTTAATAAAACTACGTTTTAACGATTTTAAGCAAGGTAATTTATTGAAATAAATAAATTACCGCGCGCTTAAAACCGTTAAAACTTAGTTTTATTATGTATACAAGTCGCGAAAACTTAAGAAAATATTATATTATTTAAATTGACGTGTGACATTGTTATGAATACAGTTATGTTTTTACTTATACTGAATCGAATCCTGGTCGGATAGCATGCACCACTTAGGCAGTTTTCTGACATAATGTGCATATTGTTACAATTACCACATTCTGACGGTGAAGGAAAACATCGTGATGAAGCCTGCATATCGAGATAACGGATGTGTCAAACCCGCCAATCCGCATTGGACAAGCGTGGCTCGTATACTGTCCGTTCTCTCTATAAATGAAAGTCCCCAAGCCCAGCAGTGGGACCTATATGGGCTGTTATTATTATTTGTATGTTTCCACGGTCTATAAAAATGGCCCGAACTTTTGGAGGGCTTGCGTGGGGCCATGGGAAGGCTAACACGTAAAGGCCCCTTGACAATTTTAATGTAAATGTGGCGTGACACTGACCGGCGATTGTCCCTGTCCACACCATATTAAAATGTACGCAAGGACAAGCCCCGGTCAGTGTAGGACTATTGACTATTGTATTGAACGAGAACAAGAGGTACCGGGCTATTGGGATGAACTGCTAATGGGACTAGGGATCTGGGACTACGGGGACTATGGCGTCTGCACCTCGCAATATTCGAGGAATATGGATAAAATGGGCAGATGGTGACTCGCCCTTCACTGCATGGGCCCCTAAAAATTATTATTATTGTTATGAATAAAAGATTTCTCATTTCAATATGTCTTTTTATTCCTATATTTCACAATTCTAAGATACGTCCTTTGTTACACTACAAAATATCATGGTATACTAACTCTGGTAATGTAAGAATCCCAGTACGCCATGGATGAAGAAGTTAGCATGCATTCCTGGGTGGGTGAAACTCTTGTCCTGCATGCGACTAATGCCGCGTCCTGCAACGCAGCACAGCACGATGTGAGCGAGGGAAGCGTTAATGTTATCTTCATCGCTGCCCATATCACAAAAGACGACAATAAAAAGAAAATCTCTGTAAAATGTAAAAATACTAAGAATAAAATGTTTTTAATTTATAAAAAAATCCACGCCATTGCTTAATTTTTTTAACAATGTCAAAATGAAGGCAGTTGTCTTTGACTGATATCAGCCAGTTATAAATTATTTTCTTAATAAGTCTATATATAGGCGTGTGTTTTAATACCGTAATGCCATAGTGTGCTATACTGGAGCGCAATTGTTATTACTATGACGTCGAAATCGCCGAACACTGTAGTTTCAATCATAGGATTGCCAGATTTCGTTATTCTGTACATTCTAATGGCGTGCCCGTGGCATGCAACTCTGTCTTTACAAATATTTATAAGCGAAAATTCGCGAATTAATTGTTTAAAATTTTGGTAGCTTTTCAATATTCATTTCGGTTAACACCACTATTAGGAGGTTTTGGCGGGAACTGAAAGGAGATGTGCAGTGTAGTTTTATTTTATAAAAATGTGTAAAATTACTCTAAAATGAACAATAGTTGTAGGATATTGATAGTTTTTGAGTAGTAATTGTGTGTTTTGTGAGAAATGTGAACTGTATAGTCAAATGTGGCCTTTTGAGTGTCACAAGAACTCCGTTGAATGGCACCAGCTGATAACCTACAGCTCAGCTGTGCTACACATAGGCTTAAGAAAATGAAGAAACTACATTTTAATCTAAGAACTGGCTTAAAGGCCTAGCTGCCAAGCCATAAACCTAAATAAATAAAATAAACCGACTATTATTCCACCGCGACGATATCGAGAAGATATTGTGGATTAAGAATACGAATTTTTGACACTATTGCAATGGAATCGTAGTTTGAATATCCTCGCAACGCCAAGATATTGAAATAGCAGAATTGGGCCCCTGATCTCTAGCTATGGAATTAAAATATCATTTTGTAAACAAATATAAAAAAAATAGCATACTGACGTTATCTGTCAAAAAACACAGATAAAGACAAACTACGTAAAAAAACTCGGGAACCCTCACAAAGCTGGGCTTTTGTAAGTTTTAATTAGATTATAAACAACAGCAGCTATGTTTATACATAAGACAGGGTGGTTGATAATCAAATCAACGGAGATATTTTTTATCACCTTACAAAATGCCGAAGCCATCTAGATTGTTTACGAGCCTTACAAATTATGTTATCAGTACTATAACGGCTCAAATAATATATTAATTATAGTTTAATAGGAATTAAAATTATTTTTATCATGACATTTTAGGGTTATGATGATGACATGGAATTTTAACACTCACTCTTTTATATGAATATTGTTAGAGAATTTGTTGTGAAATGTGTTAACTACAAACCCCGTGGTACTTAAAGTCGTTAAAATTACCCCTATAACGATACTTGTTAAATTTCTTGTTTAATTTAATATAATTTGAAACATTTTCTTTCAAATCCTCAAAATATGGTGTACTAAGGAAAAAAGGATTTGGACTTACAGTTGATTGAATTCCCTGATTTATTATACATCTAATATCTTCGTACGGGCCAAAGGCACACAGTGTCAGACCATAAACCAGTCAGAGAAAAGAATAAATAGATTAAATAAAAGAAAATCTACAAAGTTACCGCCAAAAACGTCGCCATATTTCATCACTCGACCTTTTAGCACAAGCTTTCAATATCATATAAATCTAAGCGATTTATCTGAAACAAAGAGAATTACGGTGGTTTTATTGTTTTATCCGTTTGTGTGTATGTTTGTTAATGAGATTGTCCCGGCGGGTGGGCCACAATGGGCCTCCCTGTTGAGTGCATTAGGTCTCTGTATACGCTGAACGGTTGGTTACCCTTTTCTCGGAGTAAATTTTTGTAATTTACTCTGGATAAGTAATTTATTTTCCTTATTTTCGTTATAATCTGTGTTTTATCTTTTTGCGTGTTTCTTTATATTTATCATTGTATTGTGTATTGTATGGATTGTAATGACAAGGTCCTTGTTTTTAAGTGATCGTGTGGGATATAAACGCAGTATTTTTTATTCAGTTCGGCTTTCAAGATGTATATTATCTAATAATAAACCT
Organism: Dendrolimus houi; assembly: GCA_039645545.1. Lineage (NCBI taxonomy): Eukaryota > Metazoa > Arthropoda > Insecta > Lepidoptera > Lasiocampidae > Dendrolimus > Dendrolimus houi. The sequence continues at coordinate 3,664,008 of CM077139.1, read as the reverse complement.
TCGAGTTTCACGAGAATTTCTGTCTGAGCTATTCTGAAGACTTAATACATCTGAAAAAGTTGTTTGAAATAAATTCCTTTGCTCGGCACTCTTGGTATGGAACGTATTGTTACGAGTTGCGAGACTCCAATTAAAATGCCGTTAGAATTACTATAGAGTTTATTAGAACTATACAAACACGTATAACACAGGTACAAATATAACCGAATACAACAAGTCCAAACGTAATGCAGAAGGTCGTAATTTAATAAAACGCACAAAGTCCGTGACTATTAGATTGCCGATTGTAGTACACACGTCTCGCTTTGATCGTGGTTCTCACTCGACTGTCTTCCTCCCTCCATCAAGCCATCGTTTTATCCTGCACAAGTGCAATGTGCCCGCTCGGCCACGTGGACCGAATTTCCTAGAATCAGCTTGTACTTTAAAATCCGTAACACCTGGCTAATGATTACAATACAACAATAAGCTGTTCTCTAGAAACGTATGCTAATAAATAAGTAAACAAAAGAAGACGACCATAAAAGAATTACAATAGTTTCAATATTATTAGTTATTAGTTCAAATGCCGACGGGTAATAAATGTGCTTCTACAAATCTGTACGTGGATTTTGTCTTTTTCGGCGCTTAGGTTGTAACAGTATAATAGTATGGAGGTTAGAAGTAAGAAGTACAATCTTATATGGAGGGGAAGTTGATAAAGTGTTCAGCAGTATGCTGACAAGAGGTTCAAATACCTAACATAATCAATAGCTCTGGCATACGAAAAACTACGATAAGAATTAAAAATTGTTCCTGTGATATAAAATATTAGTATAGAAAACCTCAACTGTTTACGAAGTCTAAAATAATTTAGTAAATATAATGGCCCTGAGAAAACGTAGTGATTTAATTATTGTGATTTTTAATAATAAAAAACATAGTGGAAATATTTCGGTTCTTGTTTATTTTTCTATCTCATTCTAATTACGTGGGCGCTTCCTTTAAAACTCATCCTATGCTACTACAGTGCCACCGCGTTACTATCCGCATTTTGACCTTTTCTCAACACAGAAACGATACTCCTTACCGCTACTTTCCATAATTGATAGGCATCGCGAACAAAATGGCATCCTGCAAATCCTGTATTTTTTTTATTTTTTATTACTGGAGTTCAGCAGACAGGCAGATGGCCCACTTGACGGAAAGCGGTTACCATCGCCTATGGGCATTTGCAACAACAAAGGTGCTACAATGCGCTGCTGCTCTCTTAAGGGAGACTGTAACCTGGTCACTAATGCCGGAACACAACTCAAAGTCGTTATGGCGGCATACTCTAGAGCAGGGGTGGTCGCCATTCAGTCGAGCAAATACCCTACCACGCTGTGGGTTGTTTTGTCGCCTCTTTTGACAGACCGTCTGACCGCAGTAAATTGTATTCTGTCTCCGTTCCTGCACCGATAAAATCTATATAGGATCACTTTGGTTGATTCATCCAAATTGAAAGATGGAAATAAACTGTCTAAAAGCGTCTTAAGCTACAAATATATATTTCATTCCAATCAATACCCGTTGGAGTCGTAGTTCTAGGCTGTTTTTTGTTCTATTGTGGAATCTAGTTTTGTTCACAACAAATGAGTGTCATTTTCCAACATCTGGCATGGTTCGACGTTCCATTTGTAGCTGATGTAATTGCTAAACGTTTTGTTAGGCATTTCCAAATAAAAATGTAAATTACCATGTATGTTTTAGCGAATCCACAAATATTACACACTCACACGCACGCAATGATGAAGTAAAAACTTCTATAATTCCAAACTGTTAAAAGTGTTAATTAATCAAAAATAAATTTTCGAAATACCATTACATTCTTGTAGCCGAACAGTTTATAGGAATTTGAATGAAATATAAATTAACTTATTTAAGCTGGTTTAATTTCAGTTTAATATAGAGATTACTCAGTTTCAAAACGATTGTGAGTTTCGTTGTTGACCTTATAGTACTCTGGAGAAATTATTATTTTTCCATTATAAAATTAGTATCTCAATTCAGTTTAAACGGTTATTCGATCACATTACAGTCTTCTGTAGTCGCCGCAGCCTGACATCCACAATACCAGCTCGTAACATCCACATCACCACATTTGCGGACATCCATAATATCAGACCATACCATCCACATCACCATATCGTCACATATTGGTGAACATCCACAATAGCAGCCCGTAAACGTCAACTGCTGGGCCCGGGCATTCTAATTTTTAGTAGAACGAACGATATATCAGCCACGCTGGTATAAGGGATGTAGGTGGGTTTGACAAATCGACTGTATTTATTTATTTATTCACATGCATTAAATGTAGTTCACAATACAAATACAAGTAGAAGTAGCCTTAATACAAATAGAGTTACTTTATAATTAGCCTCAATTGAGGCATACATGTGAGATCTTATTGACTAAGTCAATGCGTCATATTGTGTGAAGATAATTTTAAAATAATATCTATAATTATCAATTAGATTATCATATTAGATTATAATATTAATATTGCAATATATCAGTATTTAAAATAAATGATCTATATAATGTTACGAATTAGCCAAAATTCCACGAAGCACAACAACAAATGCGAATGAACACCTGCGGTCATAAACCCCATCTTTTATCACCGGCCGCATTTGCACTTCTTTTGTTTTCTTTGTATTTAATATTTGTAATTAGGAAAGCCGCCGATTGTGTATTGTAATCTGTTCCGGTAGGCAGTGGCCAGGTGTGATTCCGGGAAATCGGGTGCACGTGATGAGGCAGACATATTGCACCGTGCAGTATAAAACAATGCCCGAACGGAGGGGTGGGGCAGTCAAGCGAGGATTACGATACGAGCAAGGCGTACATTCGATAAGCGATATAGTGACGGACTTTGCGCGTGTTATTTAATCGTGCAGTTTGTACTGGTTGTATCCAGTTATATTTGTACCTGTAATTCCAACGGCATTTTAATTCGAGTCCCGCACTCGTAACAATAATTTAACAATTAGTCAGATAAGGGTCAATAATATTTATATAGTCAAAGTGGGGAAGTCCGCCAGTGGGGAACTCCATACACCTCTTGTTATTTCCGTGTTGAATAGTTACGACAACAACAAATCTGTCAGTGAAGCTAAGACACCATTAAATTTTATCTTCAAATTATAGTTGGCGTTAAATTCCATTTAAAAAAGTTATAAAACGAGAGGTGTACGAACTTATCCAATTGACGGACTTCTTCACCTTGACTATGTAATATGCTTATGATCGAGAAACTCCGCCACAGAACAGAAAGCTTTATCGTTATTGATACTAAAGTGTTTTAATCACAATGAGCGGTTCCTATAACTTACTGACCGTTCATTTGCTTCATTACTGGTTAAAATTGCACACAAGCTCCATACAAGTAATGGTAAGGCAAGCGCATGAATACGGCCGGTTTCAACATATTATTTATTGATTAGCATATTAGCACATTATTGTTAAGCACACTATTTTGCACACGCTAAGCCGTTGAAGCTTAGAGTGTGCAAAATATGTATATTTTATATGTAAAATATTATGAATAGGTACATTCCCAAATCGTACCATTTATTTTGTGAGGCATTAAAACATTAACCCTTCTGCTAGTTCCATTTTCCGCACGTAATTATTCGGGGCGTGAAATTATGTTAGGGGTTGTTTGGCGACACTAATCTAGAGCAAGTTAGGGCATAATGCATATGAATTAATTTCTGCTTTATAGTTTGGTTTAATGCTTTGGTAAATTCGAAAATCCGATGTGAAGAATTATGTTTTTTATCTAAAAATTCTATATTAAATACGTGTATATTTACATAAGTTTAAGCATAGTTAAAAAAGTTTTCCCTTTGACGTTGTTGTTCAATCTATATATTTTCTATATTTTATTAATAAGAAATGACACGACTGTTTAGTACAAATTTCGATTTTGCCAAAATAGTTATGAAAGCTAATAATTAACTTCGAGGGCTTACTCTCAAACGTCTTTCGTCGTTATTTTTCGTTTTAGAATGTTTTTGCTTGTTTTTTTATATATTTAACTACATTTAAATATATAAATATAGTTATGTATAATGCCAGGTGGTAGGGCATTTGCCCGACTGGATGGCTACCACCTCTGGTCTAAAGTATGTCACCATAACAACCTTGAGTTGTGTTCCGGCATTAGTGACCAGGTTCCAGTCTCCCTTAAGAGAGCAGCAGCGCATTTGTAGCATCTTTGGTGTTGCAAATGTCCATAGGCGATGGTAACCGCTTTCCAACAAGTGGGCCGTCTGCCTGTCTGCTGAATTCTCCTGCAATAAAAAAAAATCCATTATATGTTTTGTTTATTTTTGTGTTATATGGACTATATTATTGAAGTTTTAAAGAAATCTTTGTTCTTTCTTTCTTCTATCTAAAATTTCATTGATTCTTTCAGGCTGATCAAACGAACGACGAAAAGCGTTTGAGAGTAAGGCCTTTAAAGCTCTTTGTCGAAATATCTCTAAAAAAATCGATACCAAATTTCATGAAAATCTGCAAAAAGCAAAATATCAATTTAACATATTAATTAGTTCATGATATTGTGGCGACCGAGGGTAAAACTTTCTGGCAGCGTAAGCCGGTCTCAATACTTTTAGAAAAAGGTAGTTGGAAGAAAAAGACAGAGATAGATAGATGATTTTGAAAGCGATAGATAGTAAATAAAAGAATAACGAAAAGTAGATCGAAATTATGGATTCCAGAAGATTCATCCGGATATATAAGCAGCGTAAGGCGCGTCTACCGAGAAGTTCAGTTCTAGACAGCGAAGCGACAAGTGCGGTACGAAAGAGCTGGAAGAGAAGTTTAATAGAATACAGTGACGAGTTTAGTGAATACAGTGACGAGTTTAGTGGTGAATTTAGTAAAAAGTTTAGCGGACCGTTCAGTGATGGAGAAGTGTAGCGTAGTTTAAGAGATCTAGAAGCGAGCTACGCGTGGTAAATTTGGGGGTCAGCACCGCAGTAGCAGGAGGTGGTCTAGGTAATATCGGCGACGGTATTGTGATTGAGATATCTTATGGTCGTGAACAGTGCGACGTTAGTTGTGCGTGTAGGGGCAACCCTGGGGAGAAGAATCACGTACGGCCGTGAAAGTTAATAAAAGCATTTAATTAAAAAAAACTGGTGTTTACTTCCAATCCTAAGTGCGTATCCTCTCGCTCGCACGTAATAAAATTATAGGGTTGTTGGGTATCAAATACGTACTTACTTTTGTTGAATATTAAAAACAGATCTGCAATATTTCTTATTACGCAAATTGCTTCTGACAACCAACTTGTCATGGTTTGTTTTAAGTATCATTTTAAAATTAAATTTGATAAAAATTATAAATAATGTGTTTGAAGAAACATTGAGTAGGCATTTTTTAATGATTACCATTTACATTACTCTATTGTAAATGGTAGTCATAATTGTTCTGACAATAAGTGTAATCTTATATTCAAATTCTTAATTTAATGCAATTAATTCAAGTTCTAAAAAGTAAAAAAGGTTTCTTGATATTCATAAAAACTTGTTTTTTCTTTATATTGAATAGGTTCGTGTTTGAACGAAATTACGCCTGATGTCAGGTGGAAATGCAGTTTTGGGGTAAGCTTACCTAGAAGATACCTGTTAATGCGAGACTTGAAGACACCTAAATTACATGTTTCAGGAAAGACAAATGACGTTGAAGAGTCCCGCTCCTCAGCGGTACGTATAATAAAAGTGGAAGCATAGCACTTCGTCCGCTTGGCTTGTATTTTCACCATATATTGGTGGCGGGAGCGTCTTGTTGTCCAGTGGTAAAAAGGTGAGAGAGGAATTAATGTATATTCTTCTCTGCGTATTTACTGTACAATGGGGAGTGTTCCCAGGAACTGTTCAGAATGGTGAATTCGTCTTCTTTCTACAACCGCACCGCTCGCCATCGACTGGGCGGTTATCCCCACTTCCTTGAGCCGCTTCGCTCTTGTACACAACGGTTCTCTAGAACGTTTTATCTTTCGCACCGTTGAGGTTTTGAATGAGCTGCTAGCTGTGGCTTTTCAAAAGCGCTACGATATTGATTTTTTTTTAAAAGGGTGTCATAAAATTTCGTCGAGGTCGGCAGCGCGTTGGTGACATCTGTAATGTTACAAACGTTCTTAGGTAACGGTAACCGCTTTCCATCATGTGGGCTGTCTGCCTGCCTGCTGTACTACAGCTATTAAAAAAAACGTAGAAACCTATTCGTGCAATTCCGCGGCACACTCGCTGAATCTACTTCTTAGCTGGAACCAACCAAGCCCAATAGAGGGACATTTATTGAAGGCTGTTGAAAAAATCTACGTGGTAATTGGTAATAATACAAAATAGGCCACTCAAGCATGCTAGCCAGTGTTACATATTTTATTTTTCCTCCAATATGATTTCCATATGATAAAAATACAAAACAAGGGGGAACATTCCGCGTCGTTCCTATAATAGCCTGTCACCATAACAAATGATAACAATATTGCACACGTGTGAGTTCATTTTTCAGATTCACCGACTTTTGTCGTGTTCTTACTAACCGCTCCTTTATCTTGAGAATGGTAGGAAATTGATATTAGGTACTTGTACAATAGAGTTTATGTAAAAACTGTAGGTACTAAGTAGTAGTAAAAGTTTGACAGAAGTCAAAATAACATTACTTAAAGTATACTGTCAATCATTTTATGCCAGCAGCCTCTGAATGAAGTATACCCTGAAAGCTGTTAGCGCCATCCGTGTTCAATATAATAATAACATCTTCAAGATGCTGCTGAGGCTGTCACGATTCTGCAGGGCATCGTAAGAAAACCGCGTCTTTATTGTTCAGAGTCCGAGTTCGGCGTCGGAGGGCCAGCCAGGACCTTCGGCCACCGTAAGCGGGCGGCGCGGGCTTCTCTTGGGGTATAGAGGTTCTCACGCACCTTCACATGCCGTCGAGATGGGGACGCCAATGTTCCGCGCGCGCTCACCTCTCCCCCGTGGGGCGAGTTACAGACTGCCGCATGCCTAGAGAGCATGATGATGCCGGGGGATAAAGTAGTCCCCTGGCAGTGGAAGAGGCCTCGCAAGGCCCACGCCTGCCAGGGCTGCGGAGAGGCTAGGTCATATACCCGTAGCCCTGGCATAAGGCAAAGGACAGGAACACCCAGGGGTTTTAGTGGGTATCCCTAACCGGGGAGTGGGAATAGCATGCCACCAGTTCTGACTGGGCATGCTAGTGCCACCCCGATCTGGCGGATCCCACACTAGGTCGCGAATTATCCCCCAAGGTTCTGCCCTTGTCGCGGTTTATTCTTCAAACGGATTTCCCTTAGCCAAAAAAAAAAGCTAACAAAGCCCGGTGCTACCCTCAGGAAGTATACTGAGGATACTTCCTGAGGGTGTTCACAGAGAGAATGGACTCCCCTTTCCTTTGATGCTGGGTGAGGCTACTTTTCTAGTAACGAGGGAGAAAGCCACTCTTTCTGCTTTAGTATTATTTGTTCTGTTGTGTCTGTCCTACTAACATAGATTTAATATTTGTTACTAACAAATGCATGTAATATCTGAATGGAAATAAATTGTTATTATTAAAATAAATGAATGCACTAAAGTGATTAACCAGAAACGTCTACATTCAGCTGAGATGAGAATGTTGAGATGGATGTGTGGTGTAACTAATGTGGCATGGGCGTGCAATGAGGAGGGACAAAAGCCACGTGACAAAAATAATGCGAAACTGGAAGATTAACGGGTACATATGTAAAAGCAGACCAAAAAAGAGATCGATGAATTGTGCGAACGATGACATGATGATTTGTGGTGTGACAAAGTAGGTGTTTCAGAACAGAGGAATTTGGATGAAAAAGACATGGTGACGACTGCGAATAATTGGGAGAAGGTGAAAGAAAGAGAAAGAGAGAAGAAAATAAATGAATGCATAGATATAGATAGGTTTGCTAGCAGAAAACTCTTTTTAGAGTTAAACTTACCTTTATATATCATCTCTTTTTTATAGTGTTAAATATCAATTCTTTTGTGTACTCTTTTGAAAGAAAGAAAGCAAATATTTATTGTCGCGAATGAATGCACATAAAACTAAAAAATATACAAATTAACAGAATATACGTACTCATATAAAACATAAAGCCATTAGAATTTTATAAAACATACATCTATTTAAAAAAGAAATGTATATAACACTCACGGCAATAAGGCTGGTAACTCAGAATTATGCTGTGTCAAGAACTGACACCCCGCTGATTTTCAGTACCAGCCTCCATCAAATCACAAGTGACCCAAACAAATAACTTTTTATTGCCTTTATAAAGCAAATTTAAAACATTTTTTTGTGTATACTTTTGTGAATGAAGATAAAGAAACTTATAATTTTCAATTGGATATTGGTATGCTACTCAAATGAAGAATTAACTTTGCTAACATGAAGAACGGCGGCTAATGCGAGTTTATTGTAACAACTAACCTTTTTAGTCGTTGTATATAAAGATGAATTTATTAAGTAGGCCTTTATTGTTGTTTTTGAAAGTATAAGAAATAGCGAAAAATACTCAAAGAAGTCACGCGGCCGATTTTAATGACAATTGAAGTGTGATGATTTTAATGTTTGAAAAATCTATTAGTCTAATCAGGAATCTAATCGGGAAATTAAAAAAAAACCACAAAGGTACTGTATTATTGCACCAGTCCATAGTGTAGCTTGTAAGGATCAATTTATGGTTCCGTAACCAATAACGAGTTTAGTGAATTTTTATAATATTCTCATTGTTACGAGTCGCTAGACTCAAATTAAAATGCCGTTAGAAGTACTATAGATTTTTTTTATATCTGGAGTACAGCAAACAGGCTGACGGCCCACCTGGTGGAAAGCGGTTACCGACGCCTATGGGCGTTTGCAACATCAGTGATGTCACCAACGCGCTGCCGGCCTCGAAGAAATTTTAAGACACCCTTTTTGAAAAACACCATATCGTAGCGCTCTGGGAAAACCTCGGCTGGGAGCTCATTCCAAATCCCCACGGCACGCAAGAGAAATATTCTACGGAACCGTTGCGTACATGAGCGAAGCGGCTCAAAGAAGTGGGGGTGAACTCCCAATCGATGGCGAGCGGTGCGATGGTAGAAAGAGGACGAAGGCACCATTCTAAACAGTTCTTCGGAACATTCCCCGTTATACAGTCGGTAGAATACGCAGAGAGAGGTAAAGTCTCTCCTAAGGCCAAGCATATCTAGTCCGTCTATGAGTATGGGATCATCAACAGCGCGAACGGCTCGATTTATTAGGACTATACAAACACGTATAACACAGGTACAAATATAACCGAACACAACAAGTCCAAACGTAATGCAAAGTCCGTCACTTACTAGATTCCCGATTGTAGTACAAACGTCTCGCTTCGCTCGTGGTTCTCGCTCGACTGTCTGCTCCCTCAATCGGACCATTGCTTTATACTACACAAATGCAATATGTCCGCCCAGCAGCGTGGACCGAATTTCCTAGAATCCGCTTGTACTTTAAGATCCGTAACACCTGGCTAATGATTACAATACAACAATAGGCTCTAGAAACGAATGCCAATAAATAAATAAACAAAAGAAGACGATTACAATAGTTTTAATGTTATTAGTTCAAATGCCGGCAGGTAATAAAACGTGTATTGTTTTAGATATGCACGTGGGCTTTGTTTTTGTCGGGACCTGAGTTGTAACATTATGAATTTACATAGTCAGGAAATAATATCTGGACTTCTGAGTTCTAGTTAGTGAAAACAAGTGAACCAACTACTAAACCATGAAGGTAAAGTGTGTAATTAAGTTAAACAAACTCGTGACCATTTGAACCACTAAAAAGGATCATTTAGGAAACCCTCGACCACCTAAAAGGATTAACATTGTATTACAAAAGTTTGCTCAAACGGTTGTACAGGCGAGGAAAAAAGTTTAGGTTCTTAATTGAGTCCGCTTATGGCCGCGTCCTTTATTTTACCATATTGCCTTACCATAGGTTGAATTTTGACATTACTTTAATGGAAGTTATGTCAAATTATAACCGATAGTGAGGCAAATGAACCGTTAGTAAGATAATACAGAATTGCCCATTAATCATTAGGCTGTAATGCTGATATTACGTGGTTCATTTTGTCTTTCAATATGGATGAAGCAACTAAAGTGATTCATGTAAATAGAAAATAGATTCATTCAGTGTCTTTCAGTTCTGTGTTTTTCACCCAAATTGATTCAATTTGGTTTACCGGCTAATATTAGCAGTGACCTTTTAATTCTAGGTACTCTTTTTTTAACTAAATTGATTCAATCTGGTTGGAACGTGTGAAATAGGCTTAAGTAGTCGTTAATATTTACTTACGTTTGTACATCCCATGATGGACAGTCAAGCGTGCCTTTACAGACACTTTACTGTACTGTGTGTTTGCTGCTTCTATACTCATTTTACGCTCGATTGTAGGCAAAAACAGACATCGAAATGGTTGTAGCTTCGGCGCCTTATTCATCAAGTTTATCTAATTATGCAAAATTAAAAAAACAGGAAGGCCCAAGCCCAGCAGCGAGGCGTTTATGGACTGATATTATATACATAGTGTAGGACACTCTCCAGCCGGGTGGACTGATGACACTTGTAATGTCGCCGGTAGGGGTTAGATGAGAAAAGTAGAGGACCAGGAATGGAATACAAATGATTAATGAATAAGAACGTTTTATACATAGAAAATCAGGTAAACAGACTGATGGACACGACTATTTTAAAAGTGTTCTATTTGTTAATTGGTCCTTCGAGCCTAATATGAACCAGCGATAGAGACATAATAATATACTTTTATTTGTTGCAAAACAAATACACACATAACTTTTCGAAATAATCGTATGCCTTATATTACTCACGAATTTTTTATAGGTATAGGCCCAGTAAAATCTATACCAACTTTCTGAAAAGGTCTTACCGCTATAACGAACTGTTTTGGTAAGAAACGCATTAGTTGATCTGCAGCGATAATAAAGAAGAAATAAAAAATATTGTAGTCTGGCTAAAGAAAATAGATACTAAAAAGTGCGGCAAATTTAAAAAGTATTAGTATAGCAACTCCAAATTGCCATACAGTGTACACAATACGTAAACAACATGATTTTTATTTTTATTCAGTTTCTTTCTTCTGTTGCCTTTTCGCGAATTTGGAAATCATGCAAAACAAAAGTAAGTTATAAGTATTTTATTTAGTACAATTATCATAAAATAATATGTACTCGTCAATAACTTTCGCACTTCAATTTTAATGGTTTTGTTCATGATGAAAGCTCGTTAATGCTAATACACAATTATACCATAATAGCACAAATGATAGTAAACTACAATGTTTTAGTAAAATAATATTTATTAAATTAAGAAATTATAAACTAATACAATAAAAGTAAACCTAAATTATATTGTATTCTAACCTTATTTTTTTTTCACTTATCCCAATTATTTGGTGTCGGCACAATATGTCTTTTTACTTTCATACTGCTCTATTCTGACATACGTCTTCTGTTACACCACAAATCATCATATCATCCTTTATACAATCCAACCATCTTTTTTTTGGTCCGCCTTTACATTTGTACCTATCAATCTTACAATTTAACATTCTTACTGTCGCGTAAGTTTCATCCCTTTGTCGTATTCTACCTATAATCCTTTAAGACTATAAGAATACTGATTCTAGGTTATCGAAGTCAAAGGGTAAGGTTTGCTAAAATGACTTTGACATTTGTATTAGCATTGCCATGTAAAAAGTTTGTGGATAATTCGAGTGTCTACATTCGTTAGAAAAACTCTATATACTGTTTTGGTCAAAATGGTTACGGACCCCTAAAGAATATAAAAACCAATTACCTCAGTTTTTCTAAGCCGTTGTTTACATGATTGTACGCGCGAAAAAGTATCCAAGCAACACGTTCCATTACATGTTTTTGCTTTTAATGCGATACACATAACGCATTATTATTTATGACCCAAGTTCGCTTCACGCGTTATTTGTCCTTTGTGTGGCACGTTACAATAAATTATAACTTAATTTATTCCTTTTTATTCTGCGATATAGAGAAAAAATTATTATAATATATTCATACTTGTCGTTCCTTTACACGCGGATTTTCTGAGAGTTCCTAAATTACTTTCTAAAATACCACGTAAACACAGGGCCTACTAAAGAGATTGGCTGCCTTCATTGGGTATACGTCACCGATCTCTATTATTGTAATTCTTATAACATGCTTTTGTTTTAAATGCATTAATTTAAGTAATATAAGTACATCGCTATTTTTTCAAATAAACGTTTTCTCTCTTTCCTTTTTCTATTACTGTCACTTACAGGCTGCTGTCACTTTATTCTTGTGCCCATTTGAGTGCCGCCATTTTGGCGGTGATAGTCTGATTAGTGCGAGAGTCCCAGTGAAATAAAAAGTTACTTATTTTAGTATTACAGTTTCGGAAGCATGTACGCGCCGCGCCATTCATCCTTTCATCCGTTCATTTTCGTTACTGATTCAAAATCTCCCTCTCTTTCTGTTTCCATAAAGAGACGCTTCGCAGTTCGCCCGTTACACACCTTACGAACTCGCGTAGTTCTATTCAATCAAATATCTTTAAAAGAGTTCATAAAATCCACCGCGCCGCGACGTATGTTAGACTTCAAAATAATAAAACTAGAACATGTCAGAATGTCTTACTCGTGCGTAGTTCAAATTAAGCTATCAAGGGAAAAACAGCAAATTATGCAAATTGCGGACCCTTTTATCTTACATTCCTCTCTGGTTCTTTGATCCAGATCTTTCTATAGCCGAACGAACTAAAAGACGAACTAATTTTAACAGTTATCAGTACTGAGATGTTTCTTATTTTATTTGGTAAACCTACAACATAATGTAGTATTCTGAATATAATTGACAAAAACAGGTTCAACTCGAGCGTTTTAGTAGAGAAAATATATAGAAGTCAACAAAAAAGCGTATGAGTCATTGGAACGCCAACTTATAATGGGCGCAATATTATTTTCAGAGATTGTCACAAGCGGCGCTTCAAATTGACACAAAATATGCTTGTCATTTATATGCAGCAGCCAGTCCAGTGGAAATAGTAGAGGTTTGTCGTCTATGTCTACATTTGGTCGATTATGTCGATTCTCTTGACATTATTGCCACAGGCGGAATGCTGGCGAACGTTTGTTGGTCCTTCTTTGGCTCTGTGTGTACGCGGCCAAAGAAGATTTGAAAACGTTAATATGCGTATCTAGTCTGTGTTAAATATTCATGAATATTTAAGTTTTAGAATCTTCAAGCTAATAGACATTAGACGAAATCCAGACACCTATTATAGAAGCTGCAGTCAAATTATATGCCTTTGACTGATGCTAAACGGGGAAATTCTCGTGACAGTCCGGAAAAGGAGAATCACTGGTGGTAGATAGTTTTCCGGCCAGGATCGAACTCACCGCATGGGAACAAGATACTGGTGCGCTAGATAATAGTGTAATACAGATAAATCAATTGTGACACTTTTTATCATATTATGGCCGCGTTCTACATGAGCTCACAACAACCACGCTCACGACCGCCTTTTTCCCGTTCCACTTCTTGCGAGCGTTATAATCATAAACTCAAGTGAAACGGATTATGGAGCGTTGATGTCATTAACGACAAAATACACAAATGTCATTGGTTGATTTTAAAGTTGCGCCTTTGTCAACGTAACAATAGAGAGAATTAATGCTCTGTGGTCAACCCCTACTTCGACCCATCTCTTGATATGGGTCGTTGTGAGCGCTGCGTGATCGAAAATTATGACGTCATTAGTGATATTTTCGCGGCGAGCAAAACGACCGTGGTCTGTAGAACTGCTGAAGGTGCATTTTGAGCGTTGTGAGCTACAAGAGGCACGCGTTCTACAAAACGGCGTGGCCTCATAGATTTGTACGACATGACGGCACAAAAAGTTGTGACGTCATAATTTTTATACAAATAAAAGAAGTAAAATAAATCATATGACGGTCTCTGTGGTTGAGCGAGTTAAGCTTTTGATGGCCGAGCTCACTGAAACACAAAGGCTCCGGGTTCGATACCAGTGTATTATCCATAACACAAGTGTAACTCGCTTAGCTTGGGAATACACAATGTGTGCCTTTGCCTTCCAAAACAATGTTTAATTTAAATCAAAAATCACATCCACGAATCGTCATATGTCATGAAATATCAATTTTAAAACTAATATGATATTTTAGGGCCTGTTTTTTATAAGAAAATAATTTCAGTATATTTTCTAACACGTGTTTAATTTTGAATGTAAAACAAATTAAGTTGCTGGCTAAATACATATGCAGTGCGAAATCATTATACTTCAAAAACACATGTACACTGTTAAGCGATTACGTTCATCCCCAATCTAAATAGGCGATAAAATCTCGGCTAGATATAAAAAAAAGAGATTGACACGATATTAGTTGTCGTGGTCATAATGAAACTGCCGTTGATGGCTGTCGAGGGTTCATCAAGTTCAGTTGAGCCATTTGTCCGTGTTAATCGTGCTCACTAAATGCTCAGGCTGACCCACTTGCGGTTAAGTGTAGGTACGTCTGTTGTTAAGGGCGATACAGATTTATACGTTGTAATTTATATCAACTAGTAGAAAACAAGTTATCAGTAAGTAATAATTTTAAGTGTCGAAATATCAATTCTTCGATTATAAATTTAGATAGATATATCTGTATAGATTATAAGATAATGCTTTACTTCTAACCAAAATAAGGATTACGAAAGAAAAAGCTAAACAAGTTATGTTTATGATATTGGTAATATACAAGGGTCAACTCTGTGGCCCATCCCAGACACACAGACCATAGCAAATAACAGAAAGTACATTTGCCAAATTTACCATGGCGATACTTGAACCTAGGACCTCAGTGTTCCAGTCAGGTAGGCAGGCAAAGACTAATCATACCGGGAACCTATATCTTGCTACCGTTCATTTGCCTTACTACCCATTCATTATCAGTAAGAGTAGCCAATTCGGGCCAAAGAAAAATATAGACGGAGTCTACGTGAACAAAAACGTTAAATGAAGTTAAATTTTTTTTAAATTTGCGTACGTAAGTTATGTAATATAAGTACACGTGGTTAATAGCAATGTCTCAACTTGAAACCATTCCATCTTCATCTATAATAATTTTATCAATTTGTAGCAGCGACAGATAGAGGTTAAATGATACTTCAGATGGCAGAGAGTAGTATTCACTGTCGAGTGCTGATGTGAATTAATTTATTTTGGAAACGGTTACCTTAAGTACAAATATTAACAAGTTGTACAGCTAGTACAATATATAGCACAATGTGTGAGCGGGACGGATGATGTGCGAGGGAGATAGAGCAACTATTAATATGTGCGCTTTTGCTAGCCAGTAGTTAATTGTCCACTGCGATGACTAAACGTATGCAACTCCCATAAATTAATTCGATTTAATACTGAGTTCTAGTAACGCATTGCGGCGCGATCGGCGTCCTTTTTTTAGCCAGGAGATATCCGATTGAGGACCATAGGTCGTGCGAAGGGGGATAAGTTATTCGATGAAACGATGAACGATGGAAGGATTCGCCAGATAGGGGTGGCACTAGCATCTCTAGGCAAAACTAAAGACGACATTGCCACTCCTAAGTTAGGGATACCAACTAAAACCACTGGGTGTGCCTTCCTGCGCCTTATGGCAAGGCTACAGGAAAGCGGAAGCGCGACCAACTCCGCGTGCTCTGGCAGGCGGTCGGCGTCCTATTTTAAGATCGGCATACTTTAGCCGGCTTAACTTTCAGAGTCCGAGACCCCGTCTTTCTATTAATGGTCTAAGGAGTCTGCGAACATAGTCGAACGTATGCGAAGAAATTGAATAACTCTTATAATTGATGCCAAAATATTTTATCGGCACTCAACTCTGGTCGTTGACGTAAACGCTTTACGAGATATCTTTTATATTTGGGACATTGTTTCAACTGCTTATTACTTTTATATCCGACAAATTAATTCTTAACAACTTCATGTGTACTCGGACGTGCGAAAGATTAAATGAAATGAAAATATGTTACTATCGACACTGGATACATAAATGAGGCTTTCAAGATGAAGACCCACATGGATAAAGTTACGTCAAGTTATAAGATTAATTTATTCCTGCATAATTTAGCAAGGTTAAAACTGAACGCAACGAACGTGATAAACTATAAACATAATAACTTGTCTAACGCGGCTTGGCAGGCTTGACACATCGATTATCTCAATGAGCAGCGTTCATCAGGGCGTTTTCTTTCATCGTTTTTAGCACGTGGCTATTGTGCACATAAGGTTAGAAAACTGCTTAAGTGATGAATGCGTTCCGGTCAGGATTCCTACCCGCGCCCTTTGAGTTTGGAACGCCTGCTCTAGCCATTACGTTACCACGACTTATACAGGTATATCTATACAAAATGTATTGATATACGTGTATAAGTCGTGTCATTAGAAATATAGAATAGTACATTTGAACTCATCGTCAGAAAAATTAAAGTATAAACATAAATGAACATGTAATATACACTGGCCATATTTGTCATTTTCACGAAATCGGCATCATTTATCGGGATAAAAAGTGTTGATCCGAGATATAAGCTAGCTTGCTGGGGCATCGAGCCATAGCTCCGGCCCCGCGCAGACGATGACTCCGGCGCCGTGAGCAAACAGCCGCGGGCGAAATCCAGGGGAAGGTCCGCCCGCACATAAGACCACTGGATGAGGGAGCAGACTTGCTGTCGCCGTGGGGTGCTTTGCACCCTGCTGTGACTACGGACGAGGTGTCTTTGGCCGGCGCCTGTCAGAGCTTATGCGGGCAGGAGATAGCCACTCCCACGGCCCTGGCTATAGGCGAATGGAAGAAACACGGGGAGTTTCACACGGTGAGATATCTGCAAGTGGATTTCTGCTCATAAAAAAAGGGATATAAGCTAGCTTTGTGAATCCGATCAGTAGGTCTCAGCTAAAGGGAAATAATATATTCTTCCTTTCTCATTTTTAAATGCGTTGTACAAATTCTACACCTCCAGCAGCTTTATATTATAGATTTCTCGAAAATTTTGTCTATATGAATCCAGTAGTTACGAAAAAAATTACTAATTCGCCTCTTCGTTTCAATAATGTGATATCTTGAAAACTGAATTTTAGAAAAAAGGTTTTTTGACCTTTAAAAAATAAATGTATCGAAACGAATAACTTTTTTCTCTCAGTGTACTATTTCTATGTTCTACTTGTCGCTCGCAACGCTCAAAATGCTTTTTCAGACGGTCCACATAGCGACCAAGCTCATTATGGTCGCCGCGAAAACGTTACCTCATTATGACGTCATAATTTTCGCTCCCGCAGCGCTCACAACGAACCATGTCAAGAGCTGGTTCGAAGTGGGCGTTGACTACAGAACATTAATTCTCTCTATCGATACGTTGACAAAGGCGCGATTTTCAAATCAACCAATGACATTTGTGTATGGCATCAACACTCCGAAATCCATTCTAAGCAAGTGGAACGGGGAAAATTGTGATCGTGAGTGTGGTTGTTGTGAGCTCAAATGGAACGCGCCCAATGTATCTTAAAGGATTACTAAGTCAGTCGTTTCGATAAAAATATATTTTGAAGGTTAAAAAAACTGTAATAAAGTTTAAATTTTTAAGATAGCACATTATTGAAGCAAAGAGGCTAGTAAATCGGCTAAGGAACCCCAAAATGTAATGTATTATTAAATTAAAATTGACGTAGTAAGCTAACGAAACCACCAACTATGTCTGCGTGCAATCAAAAACCGTACGTTACAGAAATAATACAAAATGTTTCCGATTTTCCTCACGTTCCCAACATTTTTATATGTCAAAATATTTCCAAACGACTGACAATAACGCTTGCACGGAAAGTTTAATATGTTCCGAGACTGGAAACTGAAAAGTAGCAAGTTTAAATTGTACCCGCGTTATTTTTAGAGAAAATTTCTTGATACATTGTATTACTACATTGTTGGAAAGGTTAAAGGATCATGAATTTATTTATTTATTGAAAAGACCAACAGCACATATTACAAAATACAAACAAACAAAAAAGTAATTAAAATGTAGAGCTAATAACAGGTTTTTCTATCAAGTTAAATTGCGAACACCAGCATGTAACAGATACATTCTAGATTAGTATAAGTTTAGTATTAAAATTAGAATAAATCAATATAATAAGTTATTCTTAAGGTACACCACAACACATACATACATTCAATAAATGTCACACAATGACAAAAATAACAAATAAGCGTGTATAATTTCTAAATTGTTTTCTAAATTAAATTGTAAAAAAGGGTACTGAACTAGAGTCCGTAGAATTGTTTAATAAAAAAAAGTTAATAAGTGAAATAAGTATATACTTACACACATACATACATAATAACAGATACATATGCATACATAGATATCTAAATAAAATACATTGATAGATACATGTAAAAATATACATGATATACAGTAACATATAATATTTTAAAAAAATGTAGTAGAACACTTACAAGACAACAGATGGCGCTGTGCAATAATTGAGGTCGCAAACGTTTCCCGAAACATACGAATTTTCAACAATAATAGAAGGGCCTACGTCTGCGAGGAACAACAATAGACTCGCAGGAAGATCTTCCTTTAAGACGGAGGAGCATTCCAACTCGCTCCTCCACCCTATACGGGTCACCGCCTTCACTGGTGACCCCCGACTAACGAACACGCAACCTTCACTTCAATAACTTCATTCAGCCTTCAATCAAGTAACTTTAACTTTCAATAACTTTAAGATCGTAAACTACCTTCAATGAAGTCTCAAAAATTAACTTCAAGATTTCACTTTAACCTCAAGCCTCTAATTCCCTAGAACTTCAATTCAACCTCAACTTCAAGCACCATCACACTCCCCGCATAACTTAGACACCGAGAATATCCTGCTAGCCTCCACTGCCAATCATCACTGGTAGCCACTTTAGGGTTAGATCGGACATCTGCAACACGATGTATCTCCATCGTTACTACCACGGCTACGCACTCAGGTGACTTCGGCAACCAAATCACGGCAGCTGTACGCTGCTTCCTGTGGATGGCCACCCACCCACTCAACAGCCAATACAGTCCAGCCATGTGACCCACACGAAGCTAATCACCTACTCAAAAACAAAACAAAACAAAAACTCCTATTTTGAATGTATGTTTTATGTTCGTGTATAGTATATAAAGTTTATAAGCTCCTTAGAGCCGTTTAAGCCCAGGAAGGCTTCATTGATCAGAATTCATCATGGCAAGGCATGATATATGTGGATATATTCATGAAATTAACATCTTCTGTAATCTTCAATAGTTTTACTGTTTCAAAATAATGTTTATATTATTGCTTAAATAACAATTATTTCTCTTGATATTGTTACGAGTTGCAGGACTCGAATTAAAATTCCGTTGGAATTATTATATTATTAGTTTATTTTATTAGAACTATACAAACATGTACAAATATAACTGAACACAACCAGTCCAAACGTAATGCGCGAGATCGTAATTCCATAAAACGCGCAAAGTCCGCCACTAAATAGATTACCGCATGGGGTACACATGTCTTGCTTCGCTCTTGGTTTTCACTAGACTGACGATCTCTCCATTGGGGCACATTGCTTTATGCTGCACAAATGCAATATGTCTACCTGTCCGCGCGGACCGAATTTCTTAGAATCACACCTGGCTAATGACTACCATAAAAGATTACAATACACAATGGGCTGTTTTTCTAATAACAAATTTTAAACACAAGGTAAACAAAAATCTAAATGCCAAAAAGTAATAAAATGTTCAAAACAGGTATGCAGGTTCACACCTGCATACCTGTTTATCTTTGTCGGTCGTAACAATATTAATATCGATTACGCTATAATTCACTTTGATTGAGGCAATAGACCGCGGCTCGTCGAATACTTGGTTCGCTAGCGACCATTCTCCAGAAGAGATTATATATCTTCTTTTTTACGGCCAAGCCCGCTTCCTTTGACACGACGCTCTACGAGAGTGACATTGACAACATATCACTCTTGACAGTGACATTTCAATGAACCTCCTACAAATTTATTATTTATTTATTTGTTTTGAATGTTTCATATCATTTATTATGTCTTCACCATCACTATCATGTTTAATATTTTCCTTAGTTTTGGGGGGTTGCCTGGAAGAGATCACTTGAAGCAATAAGGCCGCCCTTTGGTCAACATTTATAGTTTTAATTTTTGATGCATAATAAAGGGTTTCCATTCATTCTTTCTCGTGAGTAAGCATACCTACCTTGTAAAGATACGAATAAATAAAACAACTTACTATACCTCGTAAATTTTAACAACCGAATAAAGATTACGATAGCCCAAAATCCGAGTATTACTTTAAGGGTGTGTAAAAATTTCATCGTCTACAGATAGTAACGGTTGAATTCATGGGCAGTGCCGAGTTATGGCCAATGTACTTCAAGAAAGCGGGCGAGTGAATAAAAGGATATGCTTTGATTAAATTCCTTGAGAACAAACCCTAGCAATATATAATGCGAACAACCTTGATGTCATTTTATGGTTTCCTAACCAAATTACATAAACAGTAGTTCGTCGCTTCTACAGAATCCATAACTCTAAGGAAATTAACTAGCTTTAAGTCACCTTGGAGACCATCCGCCAATTACATAACACGAATTTCATGAATTTTTAACCCCTCCCCATTCTTGTCACAGCTGGTTACATTCGTGAGACTCCTCCCTCCCTAGTGTGATATCACATATTTTTCAGTTTTACTTTAAGAAATTATTCAATTAAAACGGCAGTTCCGTAATTAGTTTTATTTCCATTTAAATATTTTTTTTTATAATTTAAACACTATACATACAGACAGAGCTGGAAATAATTTGAATGGTTTAAATTTTCGTTAATGGTTTAAATTTCGTGTATTAAAGTTTTAGGTTATGATATCTGACGTCACGAAATTTAGGACTCCTTCCACTCCTTGTGACACGATGTCATACTTCGTAGACCCAAACATAAAAAAAAATACGGCTACAACAGCCTGTTCGGCGGCGGAAACTTTTGAATTACTGCAACATTCATGAGAATTTCTTGTTTGCTGTTTAAAGGCCTTGGAATCCTGGGGTTATAAGCCTTTATAGAGAATTTTAAAAACGCCTAAATCTGAAATACTAGAACTAAACAGTATAAATTGAAAGTCTTAACTTTCTGTTCAATTAGATTTTTTTGGATCGAAGTTACTTATCGCACTGTTAAGATGGTGGCTCGTGGTTGGGTCCTTTTGTAAGTGAAACACACACTTTTGTAGCTAAAAGGATTAATACGGACGTGTTGCCGCGAATGCGGGCAAATTGACTCTTATACATTGAAAAGTAATTTAATACAACAAAGTAAATACATTTATTATACATTTACATAACAGCTCGTTACGCGGCGGATAGGGGCTAGAAGAAAAAAAGAGTTAAGCGAAAGAAAAATGCTGACCACTCTCTATTATTATACAATTTCAAACTTTAATGCAATAAAATAAGATCTAAAATAAAATCCATTAATGTAATATAAATTGTTTTAAAAATAGAAGGTCTTTTAATTACCCTCGTTATTACACGATGTCTTGGATGGCCTCTGATGGCCTTCGAAACTTCGTTCCAGCCAGGTGTTCCAAAGACACTTCATTACTTTTTTATTGTGAAGCTGGCAAACAGTCACACGGACTACGTACTGAAAAGTGGTTACCATCACGTATAGAATTTGCAAAACCAAGTGTAAAGCCAACTTGTTACTTTAAGAATCGGGGAACACAGACTGTGGCAAATTGTTCCACTCGACAGCGGTGCGCGAAAGAAAGATGGTGATAAGCCGAATAGTTCTAACCAATGGTATGTCCACCATGTAACTATAGCACAAAATGACGCGGTGCGTCTAGTTGTCCGATGACAGAAAGGAGATGGGGGAAACTAAGTCGTGAAGTTCATATCTATTTCTATCTGCAGGACGGAGAAAGAATACAATTTTCTGCGGCCGAGCGGCCTGTCATAAGCGGCGACGAACCAACTCACAGTCAAGCAGTAGGGTATTTGCTCGTCTGGATGGCTACTACCGCTGGTCTAGAACATGTTGCCACAACAACCTTGAGCTATGTTCCGGCATTAGTGGTCAGGTTCCAGTCTCCCTTTAGAGAGCGGCGGCACATAGTTAGCAGCTTTGTTATTACAAATGTCCTTAAGCGATGGTAACCGCTGGCTGGAAAATTTCTGTCCAAACCATAATAATGCTCTACTTTCCAGTTTAGTGAGTTGACTACATAACTAATGCAAATATAAATAATTCTTAAGCTACTATAACAAAACTTAAAATGCCGTTAGAGTGTTTTGTAATAAGTAACTCATTCATAGCTGCTAAACAACGGAGCACAAACATTCTCGAAACAGCGGGTTTAATGCTTTCCTTAAGACAAATAGAAAATCCTATGTTTCGCGTTCCAAAACAGTGGAATTGACCAAAACTATTTGTTCATAAGTCCGCAAGCTGCTATGTGGACGTAACTAATAAATCAAATTAGAAAAGGGTCCGCCACATTGATCAGGGTTCGGTTGAAGAACTTGGTAACGCTTCATTACTTGACCTCTGAAGAAACGTAGCGGTTATTACAGGAACACTAGACTGTGCTGTTGATTGCATTATTGGGTTTATATGTTTTAGGCTACTTTTAAACATGCGGGAATGAAACGCAGAGTCGCTAGATTATCGGTATTCTATAGGATATAGTTCGGCGAGTATACCAAGGAATTGCTCGAATTGATTCCTCCCTCGCCTTTTTACTACCCGACAAGCAGACGTACGAGAATAGCAAGCAAGCGAATGACGCCCTGTTTCGTTTTCACATTTATAATATGCATTGCTGAGTGAACTCTTTCCGTCGTTTGTCTGTCCTGAAAAACACAATTTAGGTGTCTTAAAGTCCCGCTTGAACAGGTATCTTTTAGATAAGCGTGTTCCATCTGAGCAGTGGCGGAGCAAGGCCTAAATTTTATGTGCACAACGTATACTTTGCGAGGCCCTATGATAACGCAATAAGATGGATTAAAAAAAAGTTATTGAGAATCTGGGGATATATTTAGTGTAGTGCTCTGGTGGTGGATGACCCCTGTTGTATGTTGGTGAAGCACCACTAGGCGAGAGCCCATGGCTCAATCGCCCAAGAGGGGAGTGCAAAATAAGACGACGACTGTTGTAATCTAGATGTAATTATTGCTTAATTAATTTAACATTAAACTTAAGACTATATATACAGAAATCGTAACTGCTGCGTGAAACTATGTAAAACCTAAAAATATTCGATGGAATGTCACTTATTCCCTGGAGGATGAGAAGGCCGCTTGTGTGGGACGCGATATGCGTTGACACCCTGGCGGCATCACATCTTCCAGTGACTAAGTTAGAGGCTAAATATGGAACCCTAGGAAGGGGTTACATATTTGTGCCGTTTGGTGTTGAAACTTTAGGTTCGTGGGGTCCATCGGCAAAGGGTTTCTTCAAAGAAATTTGTAAGAAACTCATTGATACTACCCGTCACCAGAGAAGGCTGGTTCATATTTCGCGCAACGAATCAGCATTGCCGTAGAGCGTGGCAATGCAGCCAGCCTTCTGGGCACGCTTCCCTCTGGCAGCGATTTGTTACATACTTAATATTAATTTATTTATAATTTAGTTTATTTTTAAGTATTTAATTTCATATTTTCTTTCTCTTTTCTTTTCTTATTAGTTATTAATAAATAAATTATTTTCTACATCAAAAAACATATTCGTAGACGCAGCTCCCAAGGTTGTCTGTTTTCTGTGTCTGTGGTTAAAAACTTCCAAACCGATTGAATATTCGGCAACTGATATGGCGACGTTCAAAAATGTGGAATATATTGAGCAATTAGAAGCAATATTCTCGAAATAATTACCGCATTTTATGCAATTGCTCCATTAAAGTGGCATATTGCTTGGCAACAGTAATGGATCAATCTAGAGCAATTAATTGCTCTGCAATAATTGCTTAAAAAATTGCCCGTGTAAGAGCACCTTTAGTAATTTAAAAAGCATAATGGTTAGCAAAAAGTCATTATTTTTGTCTATCTGTCACGAATTTCTTAAATCACTGCAATTTGTACGTTCATTATTATGATGAATAGGTTAAAGTTTATAGTTCATTAGAGTCATCGAGCCAGCAGCACCTGACAGCAAGCGAGCAGTCGCCTCGCTCACAAGTCCACGCGCAGGCGGCGAGTGAACCACTTGGTGACAACCCGCTCGAAGTCATTCACATACAGACCTAGTACCAATCACTGACAGATTACTTTCGTGGGCGAATCTTTTTATTTTATTTTCTTTCTTTTTTAACAAACCTTAAAATCTATTACATTTTGCTTAGTACTAGTACGATTTTTACTTCTTATTTCTACTTCTTAACTATTACACGTTTTTATGCATTTATGTTTTATTTCTTACATTCTTAATATCTATTTACACTATTTATATGTCAATTATTTTATGGATACCTACTTGACAGATTATTCGGCAATTGGTGGATCACGCGACGTTCTCTGGTTGACTACGCAGCGTCCACCAATGGAAGGCAATGCTTTTCGCGTCCCGATTTGCTCTAAAGATCTATTTTATTTTTTTAATAATAAAACTTTATTTATTTCTCAACACAACAGATTCACTAAGAAACCTGGTGTGTGAGAGTGGTGCCTGTAATAGATTTATAAGAAATCTGTATGACAGGTCACCAGTGCTCCACTCCATGGCTATCAAATATAAAACATTCTTAAGATTAACTTAAATTTAGGTTCCACAGTTAAGATACAGAAATAAAATGTTAGAATAAAAGATGAATGTATGAGTACCTATAACTAATCTTTTTAAGACTAGACGTAGAATAATGAGCCTAGGTAACCGTCTTCTTTGTGTAAGGTACCGTAACGGCCAGCGGTTTCCGACCTGACCGGGATCGTGAGTAAAAGACTGGGTCCGGGAAATATATAGTTTATATTATCAACGAAGATACACTTTTTTACAATCATGCGTTCAGCTCGCGGCCCGATACAATTCTGTTGTCGAATGTTTTGTGAGGCGTTCCAGGAATTTAATTCAAATATTATATTTCTTATTATATATGACGATTAAAGAGGTTAAACGTTACAGTACCCAGAAGGCTGCCTACGTTACTTCATTGGATCGCATACATGGACAACGAATCAATAAGCAGAGTATATTTTCCCAAAATAGTATTATAGCCTTTATTTAAATTCACTTACTTTCACTTTTCCTATACTTTATCCGATGTTTATTGCTTTTCTTATAGTTTTGATAGTGCAGATTATTGAGGCACGAATTTAAAACGTTTTTTTAAACAAAATTATCATTTATAATAATAAAGCCGTTTATTTCCTTAAAAGATAAACAAATAAATTCTAAACCAATAAAATATTATTCTTCCTTATCCTTTAAAGCCCCACTTTGGGTATAGGCCTCCTCCAACTTTTTCCACTCTAATCTTGTCCTGTTCATCCAATTTTGGGCAGCCATTTTCTCTATTTCGTCAACCCAGCGTTCACTGGGTCGCCCTCTGTTTCTTTTCCTCACTGCTCCAAACCATGTGGTGGTTATCTTCAAAGAAGAAGAAGAAAATTATCATTACGTATGTGTTTATTGCGAACTATTGATTTTTATATTATATTATATATTAATAGAAAAATCATATTATTCCACAAGCGAATTCCTTAATGACATATTTGAAATAATATCAATACATAATTAATAATAATATTTTAATCAAAGACATTATTATTTTTATTTATTTAGGTTTATGGCTTGGCAGCTAGGTCTTTAAGCCAGATCTTAGATTGGAATGTAGTTTCTTCATTTTCTTAAGCCTATGTGTAGCAAAGCTGAACTGTAGGTTATCAGCTGGTGCTATTCAACGGAGTTCTTGTGACAACCCAAAAGGCCACATTTGACTATACAGTTCACATTTCTCACAAAACATATAATTGCTCCTCAAAAACTATCAATATCCTACAACTATTATTCATTTTAGGGTAAAAAACTCTAAAGAAAGACATTAAATGATTGACCTATAGATTGAAAAAAAATATACAATATATTAATATATAAATATATAAATATTATATATTTATATATTAATATATTGTATATAATATATAAATTAATAAATAAAGGTAATAAATATTATCCAAGTTGCATAAAAGGTAATTAATGCAATAAATAGGAACTAATTATATAAATAATGACGATTAAGATCCTGCTTACTAGCACACCATTGAAACTGGTAAAATGTACAGAACCATGTATTTCTAGGAATAACACCTGTATACAACTACATTAAGGCAAGAATAAATATTTAAATTTCAATTTAATTAATTAATTATAGGAGACATTTTAAATTAAATTTTAAAAATCGGTCGACTACATTGTACAATGCACAGTGAAAAGTATTCGCAGTGCCTGTTTTTCTTTTAATTTGCCCTAAAAAATTTAATCGACTCGGTATAAAAGTAATTATATTTTTGGCAATTTAAAGTGTTTACAAAACCTATAAATGAAGAAACTACTATAAACAATTCATAAGGAAAATGTAATTCAAATCGCTGTCGATGGGAGGCGTTCCCAAAATTCTAAACGCATTTCTATCTTGTATTGTAATGCTGATGCGTTGCCTTAAATACAGGCCAGCTCTTTAGTCACGTGAGATAATATATAATTAAAAATATCCTATATATCAAAATCAAATCAACAGATTTCGTTCCCAACAATTTTCACTCAAACTCTTTAAGCTCTACCAACTTCAATTGTCCATGGCATATTTCAAAAGTTACTATGTTGACTGTCAGACAATTTCTCTTAAACAAGGAGATACTGGGTCCTTAACGGATTGGATGATTTATTATTACGAACATAAAACATTTAAAAATTGACAGTGATTACACTTTTAGATTGTATAGGTTGAAATTCTTATAAACGTGTTATAGTGCTAGTTATATGTGCATGTGTCAATTATATATGTATATATGTGTGCAGACCTGGGACTAAAAGAGGACCATATACTAGAATTATGCTTTTAATATCAAATCAGAACTAAACACTCGAATGATGATAACAATTACTCGCCTCTGCTCCTATTTTTGATATGACAATATTGTGTAGACGACTCTCTGCGGCACGAATAAACCTACGAGGAATCTGTGCCATAATCAGATGTGTTTCTAATGTATATGAATGTAAGCATATTGGACAATAAATTTAAAAAAAAATGTATTTACTTAAAAATTCCAACTTAGAAGATCAGACTTAGATAAGATGTAGAAAAATATAAATATGTTTTAATGGCCGCAGAAAAGATACGGTGAATATTGTTTACCAAACTCTTCTCGACAACCTACTTAAGAGTCCGCGCCACAAAATAAGTCCCACAGAGGCGGCGCTGCAATCACCGTACTTAATCCTGCCCGAGTAATTATATGCTAATACGTAAATCGATGTAGGTAATTACTGAAAAATAAAATCAAAATATTCCATAATTAAAGTTTTACATTTATTTTCTAGCACAATTACGAACAAAATTCTATCAAATAGCGGAGCTACTATTTTTAGTTTCTTTGTTTTCCGTGGGACTTCTTTTGTGGCGCAGACTATACCTTGTATCTCTGTAAATAAAAATCCATTAATTCATTCGATCATTTATACATTCGTTCATTCATATGTTCTTTCATTCAATGTATTAATAACAGTTGAAGAACGGCCGTTAACTTTGCAATATAGATTATACTATATTATTTTATCGTTTTAACATCGTTTCTCATAATAAAAAACCAAATACCATGAATTATTTATCCGGGTCGAGACCAATAATGTACGTTTGTATTATCGTCGGTTTTCGACAAAATCCTCAAGCTTTATTACCACTAAGCCATTTTAGACAAATCTAATCTTATTGCTTTTACATTGCCAAAGGTTAGCTTAAAATTCATAATAAATGTGATTTGTGAGGATGTTTGTTTGTTCATCATTGCATTAGGGATGGATAAGGGAACATAGTTTAATGTACAATAAAATTTATGAAACGATACACAAAAATAGCTTAAAATTAAGTACAAGTCGCTGCCTTATTGCTCGTAGCGATCTCTTTCACACACCCATGGGATGGAGAGAGAAAAATGACACAAAAAAAGCTAGGGCAGGGTGTTGTTGCGCAATATTCTAAAAAATATTTAATAATACATAAATATTATTGTATATGTGGGGGTTTATTTTTATTGTGTGTGGTGCGTCGATGATGTTATCCCGTTGGATGAGGGTGACGCACCACTGGCGAGACCGCATGGCTCCATCGCCGCGGGAGCTGGGCTCAATCGCTGGAGGGGAATACAAAATAATACGACGAGTGTTGTACTCTAGATGTAATTATTGCTTAATTAATTTCACATTAAACTTAAGACTATATATACATAAATCTTAATTGCTACGTGAAACTATGTAAAACCTAAATATATTCTTAGATGCAAGTCCGAAGGTTTTCTATTTGCTGTATTGACAGATTTTGTCACGGACTTAGACTACTGAGTTAGAACGTTGCTAATTATTTGTCAATAACTTTTTCCATGTACGTGACGTAACAATATACATAAAGCATATTAATACGTGAAGCAAAAACTTTGTACCCCTTTTTACGAAAATTGCGCGGACGGAGAAGTATGACATTTCGTACACTTATATAGTTTATATAAAGAAGGAGTGCAGAATGCTAATATTTTTTAAAAATTATGCATAAAAAATATATTATCACCAAAAAAAAATTACACACACTACCATGTATTTGACATACACACGCATATGAACAGATAGATAGATAGATAGATAGATAGATAGATAACACTTTATTGCTCACCAAATATACAATTTCAAAAATACACAATTACAAAATTGTCATGGTAGAAACAATAGGCGGCCTTATCGCTTAAAGCAATCTCTTTCAGGCAACCTAACTTAAGGAATAGTTTAACCTAATCTGGAGAGGTGGTGCAGATTATTAGGCATATCATAATTAAACATACTTAAACTACATATTTTATAAATCATATAATACATATTTTTAGGCATAATTATATACTCTTTTGTTTATTGTTAAAGTGAAATTAACAGTGTAGCCTTGGCGAAATCTATGATTATAGAAGTATAGTCTTTGACATTAATTGTTATGGTCGAATTTCGACCACGGGCGACCACTAGTATAACATAAACATAAGTACATACATTATACTTCAAGGTAGTAGTTTACATCCGTGCAGGAACGGAGAAAGAATACAATTTCCAGCGGCCGGGCGGCCTGTCGTAAGAGGTGACTAAACAACCCACAGCCAGGTGGTAGGGCATTTGCCCGACTAGATGGCTACCACCCCTGGTCTGAAGTATATCTCCATAACAACCTTACGTTGTGTTCCGGCATTAGTAACCAGGTTCCAGTCTCCCCTAAGAGAGCAGCAGCGCATTTGTAGCACCTTTGGTGTTGCAAATGTCCATAAGCGATGGTAACCGCTTTTCATTGAGTGGGCCGTCTGCCGGTCTGCTGAACTCCTGCGATAAAAAAAGTAATCCTTAACAAGTCCATTGAAAGATACTGATTGGGCTCGTCTCACTTCTAGTGGAAGCATGTTCCATAATTGAACATCTTGAACACTGAATGATCCACTGTAAAACTTGGCTGTATTGAGTGGAGTTTCTAGTTTCATGTACACTGAAACCTGAGGAATTTCTACTGATTCAAATTGAAAAATTGGAAACGTCCCTAAACTTACGTGTACATAAATACAAAATTATTTTTTACTACGATATGCCCGCGACTTCGTCCACGCTTGACTTGAAATTCCTGCGGGATTCCCGGGGCACATAGTGCCGCAGCAGAATTTAAGCTATCGTTGTAGTGAAAATTGTGTCGGAATAAGCTAATTTCTATGCAGCCCAACAACTTTGATAAAAAGTAGCGAAGATTTTAATTCTAAGAATTTGATGTCGATAAGCGAGAATCGCATCGAAATCGGCCCAGTAGTTTTTAAGTGAATCCTGAACAAAGAGACAAGAAATCTAAAAAAATTGCGTCGTGTTCTCCATCGTTTATATAATCTATTTCAGTTGTTTTTTTTAATAGTTTCAATGTACAGACACGGCATGTTTAGAATTTTATAATATTGTTACATGCCGTCAAAGATAAGCCACACAGCTTATTGTAAGCGCAGCTTATTGTCCTTCCGGATTAAGGAACTCTTTTGTCTTTTGAATGTGTAGTTAAGAAAAACATGCTATTGTCTTTTTACTTGTTTTATAACCATCATTAGCGTCGAACTAATCCCTATTGTTATTGTTCTCGACTTTGTGGACGTTCGCAGGTGTGCAAATTAATATTTCTTAGAAACTCAATGTGCGCCTCCAATTTTTTTGTACTGTATAATTAGTATAAGACGATGCCCGAATGGAGGGGCGGGCAGTCAAGCGACGACTACGAAACAAGTAAGACGTTCTCTAGTACTCTCGAATAGCGATAAAGACGACGGACTTTGCGCGTTCGAATTGTATTGAATCGTGCAGTGTGAACTGGTTGCATCCAGTTTTATTGTGTATTTGTTTTATACGTGTTTGTACAGTTCTGATAATTTCTATAGTAGTTCCAACAGCATTTTTAATTCGAGTCCTGTAGCTCGTAACAATATTATAGATAGATAGAAGATGGATGAAAGTGTAAGCGTCTTAGAAATAACACAACCCAAATTTTTATAGCGTAGTCTTTTTAAACATTCCTATGATGGTTTTTTCATGACCGCTAAAAACGCTTTTAGTTTCAGTTTTATCGGATGTCCGGAAATGGCCTTGCACGTTTTATGGCGAAAGTGTTTTTATAGTATTTCATTTTGAATACGTTTTCGTCTTTGTCTCTCTAAATAGTCTTCATGATTTATATAGTTGGGTGTGGCAGAAGAAGCATGAAAGTGGAATAAACGCAGTCGCAATGAGAGCTTTGAGAAGTATATGTGAAGTAAGCATGAATTATATGATACGGAACAATGAGGAATGTTAGGTGGTTTGGGCATGTAGAGAGGATGGATGAAAATAGACTCACAAAACAAGTGTATGACAGTATTGTGAATGGTAGAGTTGGTACCGGTAGAACGCGACGTGCACATCATGATCATGAAATAGCGGAAGTGTTAAAACGAGGTCAGGTAAAAAGCATCTCAAATTAACGTGCATGTATGAAGAGGTTAATGAAAGTAGATGGAGCGAAAGTTGTTTGTCAGGATCGTCGTAAGCGGAGATCTACAGTCTCTGCATACCCCCATGGGAAACAGGCGTGATAATATGTATGTGTGTATGATTTGTACATCTCCATCTAAGTCGTATCATCACCATTGAAGATCGTGACTTTGATGGCAGTTAATAAGTGGAGGTCCGAACTTATCGGTATGTCCAGCTGGTCAGCAACCTGGTCATTCCACCTATTCAGAGATCTACCAAGAGGTCTCTTACCTTCAACTTTCCCCGTGACCACAAGTATCTCCATGTTATCTGGGTTCTTGCGTGCTATGGAGCCAAAGTACTTCAGTATCCATTGTCAGGATACTGCTAATAACCTCTAGTGATCTCCAATATTAAGCT
Organism: Dendrolimus houi; assembly: GCA_039645545.1. NCBI lineage: Eukaryota > Metazoa > Arthropoda > Insecta > Lepidoptera > Lasiocampidae > Dendrolimus > Dendrolimus houi. Next base: position 3,632,135 of record CM077139.1, on the reverse strand, counting down.
CTTCCAATATGGAAGCACTCGTTTTTTTTTTGGATTTTATGGCTTGGTTTCTAGACCTTTAAGCCAAGTCTGTTTTGGATATTCGGCACTTTACAGGTTTTTCAAATGTAGTTTCTTCATTTTCTTAAGGCTATGTGTAGCACAACTGAACTGTAGGTTATCAACTGGTGCTATTAAGCGGAGTTCTTGTGACAACTCAAAAGGCCACATTTAACTATGCAGTTCATATTTCTCACAAAATACATAATTAATATTCAGAAACTATTGTTCATTTTAGAGTAATTTTACACATTTTTAGAAAATAAAACTGCACAGCACAACATCTCCTTTCAGTTCCCGCCAAAAACTCCGGAGGCATTCGTTGGCGAGCTGTCCACGAAATTTTTAAAGTTCGACTTTACACCACATTTCAAAGGTTTCAAATTTGTGTTCGTGTATTTATATATCTAGCCAGTGTCAAATATACAAGAATTTCCACAAGGTGCTGCAGATTTTCTAAGTTTTTGATTGATGCCGAGCGCGGCAGTTCTTGTGGTAGGTCGAAAAGACACATTTGCCATATATCTTTTTTTTAAATAAATTCATTTCATTCTATTTTGTCATAGTATTCATAGTTTTCTGCACTCCAACTTATACGGCTGTATAAGACAGACAATGTTCAAATTTTTGTCGGCACGCACGTCAATTCATTAATGTCACCATAAGAACAAAATAAAATCGCCCCGCTGGACAAATATAAAATAAATTAATATAATATAAAATAATCCAACCACAATATTAGGCTTTGTGAATTTATTCGTACAGTAATTATAATTAATATATAACAATGATTTAAAACCAGCACCGCACCGTAAACCTATTATTAAAGTGTATCGTCTTGTCAATGAATAATATTATACAAGTGCTAAGTAGAATTTGGAGGGAGCTAAGGAATCATATATAATTTCATCTCATTAACAGATACGTGCGTGCTGTTTTCTTTATAATTTCCTCTGTCCAAATTATCCCATATAATTTTATATAATTTTGATACAGTCCACAATTATCATCAAAAAACCCAGGCCGTCGCATCAGTATGCATAAAAACATACACGTCTTCGTTAAACAATCAATTTCAATATCCTTAACTATTGTGCACTCTTAAACAATATTGTACATTTTTGGATAGTAAACTCATACAAGCAAAGTTTAGCTTTCGAGTTCCCACCAAAAATTCAGTTATATTTTTATGTAGAGATTGCCTATATTTGTTCTTGGACAGAAGTATTCGGCATTGATTAAATCTATGAGAAGGTAGGCGTTGTCTTGTGCAAAGAGGTCAGACAACTGGCCGATAGACGTGAAGATTAGACGCCATTATGATTCTGCAGATTTTAAATATGGAAGTTTTTTATTTTTAAGTGGAAACTGCGAGTTTTTAGATACCCATTCACTATCCTGCAATGCAATCGTGCAGTGGGCGGAGCTTACGGGACTGAAGAGGCATTCTGTTCGGTGTTGCAGGACGCAATGCAGGCTGGAACAACATTCACAGTCCTGCATTATGCGGTGAACTGCTAGAGGACTGCCATGCAAGATGTTTTTGAATATTTAGTCTGCTCTATAATATTCAAAAATAGAATACAATTTTTTTTTTAATGCAACTGTAATGGTTTTTTTTCTTTAGTTTAAATATGGCTCTGCATAATTATTGTATCTAGCCATTGCCAACTATGCGGGAATGTTCAAATTTTAAAATAATCTATAATTAAAAGCCTCATGCAAATTAAGACTAGATTGAACAGTATACAACTAACGCCAAACAAGGGCGTTCTTGTGGTAGCTCAGAATGATATATTTGTTATGTTTGCTTGTCGGTAAACTGGCAAACGGACCACCTGGTGGTAGGTGGCTACCGTCGCCCATGGACATCTGCAACACTAAGGGAGCCGATGCGTTGCCTACCTTGTTGAGACTAAGTATCTGTTCACGCCCCTTTTGAGGAGCCCCATATTATAGCGCTGTGGGAAAACTGCGGGAGGGAGTTCTATATTGTACTAAATGGTTGATATTTTCTACACAAACACAGTTTTGGCATAAAGTCAATCAGCACGCATACTACAACTATTGTTCAACGGTATAAACCTCTTCAATATTGTGCCAAAAACTAATGTGAAGTCAATTTAAAAAATATGTAATTATGAATGACAATATGACGGCTATTTGATCGCACGATAATTTTATTTTAGCAATTTGAAAGTGGTTACCGTTACACCTTAAAATTATTCCTGGTGTTTGTAATACTAGAGGAATACATTTATTCTTGTCACCACAAATTTCAGACTAGAAAAAAAAAGTATTTAGTCAAATGAGCCATCAAATAAGATTGCCAGTATTAAAAATAAGGTGTTTGCGACACTAAAAGATAGTTATAAATTCCGAATTTCACATTTGAAAATGGAAGAAATTTTTTAATTCTTTGAATCAGTTATGCGATTTATAGAGAGTTGGAGAATGCAATGGGATGAATGAACGGTATTTGTCTTTGGCTCTACTTTGAACGTCTATTATTTTATTATGCGTTATTTATGTATCCGAAATATGTGTTTAATATATATTTCGGGTTTTCCACACGACTTCTCTATGTAAAGTTCAGATGTCTTTCTTTTTTGTGAAAACTATACTTGTTATTGGAATAAAACATATTATTTGTTCATATTCTTTATAAAATGTTCAAATTTACCTGTGTAGTATGCATCAAATTTTCTTGTTTCAATAAATTAACTACAGTCACATGCGTAACAGTCGATTTTGTATGAAAAACACACATGTATTGAGCAATAATGTTTCCAAAAGTTATCAAAGAGTGTTTTCATGTTTTTTGATCTATAAACAAACAAAGATGCAAAACTCCTTTCACATTTATATTTAAATTAATTCTAAAATAAGTATCACAGTAATATTTTATTCCACTTTACCTTACATTGTTATCTACGGTCCACGTGTATTATTTATATTGTTTTTTTTATAATTATTATATTTTGATGACGATTTTTGGACGAATTTACTTTAAACTATAAGAACGTTTATTGTTGTACTAAGAAAATATTATAACTATGCATTATGTAATTATTTATTTTAGTGATCAATAAAGTATCTATTTAACTTATTATGAAAATTAATGTGCCTTTATTAATTTTCATTTAATTAAAAAATAAATAAATATCATGTTACTAGTTTCCTAAAAATATTTGTAGCTTCACGCTGTACAACATACCTAAAGGTCAGGGCCCTTAACATCAGATGCGATCCATCATCGCTCGGCACTTGGTTAAAAGGCCCGCGTATCAAAGCGACAGTCGGCTGATATCGTTAGTATAACCACAGATTATATTCGGTTTCAACCTTTTTGATGTTGAGATGTGGCGCATGTTCCACGAAAATTCAGAAATATAATATTCAAAGGAGGTTTTAAGTTTTTAACTTTTTATAGTGGTTCGTGCATTGATGTTAATGTAACTGATATTCTAGGTAGCTTTTTGAAAATATTATTATTTGTTTTTGAATTTTAAAAGATGAGAGTTTTGAATTGTTTAAAATAAGTCGGCAGGATGTTTTGCTGAAGAGGTTTTTTAATGTTAGTATTGGTTAGAAAAATTATGATTAATTATTATGTACATTGTACATACAATAATTTGCAATATTTTTTAATAAGTTATATGTGTTATCTATGTCCCTGCACCATCTAGAAAAGTTAGTGTTGTGGACTAGTCAAATCCGTCTTGTTTATTGCGTTACGTTACAATTAGGATTAGTAGTTTAACGTCATTAACAATTAATAAAAATGTCGCATCACAATTAACACATTAAGCCCATCGCTATATTTTCGAGAAACGACCACTAACCGGATGTACCTAGTAGTAACATTATGTTAGTACCTATAATTCTAAGTTTTTTAAATGTAAATTATTGATTATTATTATGAGTATAATGAAAACATCAAGTGGAAGGGTAATTGTTTGTAAGAAAGAATTGTGTCATGTGTGGAAAATCTCTACTGTTTTGTGAAATGTGCCTTTTCGACCTACTAAAAAAACACGCGTCAATTAAAGACCATTACATGGGTTCGGAAGATTATTCTAAAATTTGAACATACATGAACACTTACTTGTAGCTAAATACAAAATATGTGCTAAGTTCTATTAAAAAAAATCCAGATAATTTGAAATTGGAACGAATAATATTGGATAAGTTTTGAATAAAAATAAATAAAATGGAATTCGCTCGGTTGATGTTAAGTTCGGTGACTATAATCGTGGTATTCTCATTTGGACTGCGAAATGCCGAAGTGATTTTCAATTGCAACGTTTTGATGACGGGATTAGTTTTAATAAATGCTATGTTACTGGCTTAACATGTTTTTAAAACGAAAGTCTTTTTTCGCGACTTATAAGAGTGAAACGGTGAGCGTCACATAAGGAAAAAGCGTTATGCCCCCTCCTGACGACCTGCAATATAATTTTTCTATCATATAATATTATTCTTCAGTGACACATACGCTGTTTTGTAATTAGAAGGTCTTTTAACCGGCTTTACTCGGCTGTATTCGAGTGCTGTCGCCGCGAACGTGCACATCTTTATATATATAGACATACACACATAATTCTGTACGTGTGTATGTAACTGAACTCCTAAACGGCTGGACTGATTTTGATGAAATTTTTTGTGTGCGTTCAGGTGGATTCGAGAATGATAAATTATAGAAAACTATACAACACAGGCACTAATCACTGAATAAGTAAAAATATATAACAAAATTATTATTCTATTAAGAAAATGGCAGATTGTATCGTTTTAGAATAAATGTTTGGAAATAACTTATATAGTTATTTACAACATAAGTTATATTGTTATTTACGCTGACGGCTTCTGTGGTTGAGCGGGTTAAGCATTTGCCGGCCTACCTCACTGCAACGCAGAGGCTCCGGGTTCGATTCCTGGTATGGTAACTTTCGGCAACAATTTTTCTCCGTTATTAACTTTATTTATTAATTATAATGGTCTGGGTGTCTTGGATCGGCCGCAGAGTAGTCCATTGTATATTACCCATAACACATGCGGAACTTGCTCAATTTGGATATATACAATACGTGTGTTTGTCTGCCGATTGTTCAGAAATAAGAGGGTACGTAACAAAATAATTATTAAACTTAAGAAGAAACATTACAATGCAAGTAACGAAAACCAAATTTAACAGTAGTTCCTGAAGAGTAGGGTGTCCATGACGGATTACACCTTGTAAAAAAAGGGAAGACGGGATAGGGCGAGGGGGAAGTGTGCCAGCGGAACTCTCACTGATCGCACGAAACAATTTAGCTCAAGGCTAATCGTTTCACGCTGATATTCTGTGAGAGTATGGTATCACACCGATCGATCCACCCCTAAGAACCATAATCAAGATGATTCCAGCAAACCTCTACCACGTAATAAATGTATACATGCATGATTATTAATTAGTGTTGAATAGACTTTTGCATAACGGCTTGTGTCTTAAGTCAGACGGTGGTTCCGACAAGGAGAAGCGAAGGCAACTGGCGGATCCGAAAAAATGCCGAAATCGAAGGGCTGATGGATAAGCCCAATATCATAGGCGAGAGCAAGGTACATTGCTCACGCTGGCTTGGTCATCTACTAGCGTTGCCACTTTTTTTAGAGATAATATAGTATTTTTGTTTTTAACCGTAGAAATATAGTAATAACAGCCCATAAATGTCCCACTGCTGGGCTCGGGCCTCCCATTATTGGGGAATGGACAATATAGCCACCACGCTTGTCCAAGGCGGCTTGGCAGGTTTGACACGTCGGTTATCTCGATGTGCAGGTTGCATCACGATGTTTTCCTTCACCGTTGTTAGCATGTAGTAATTGTAAGAATATGCACATTAGGTCAGAAATAAGCGGTGCATACGTTCTGGCCAGGATCGAACCCGCGCCCGTTGAGTTTGGGACGCGTGCGCTAGCCATTACGCTGCCACGACTATACAAAAATATAGTAATTTCAGGAAATTTAGGGGAATAAATAGTACACATTTACTTGTAATTAATTATTTTATATTTAATTTGTATCATTATTGAATTTCCTATGTGTATTTATTACTACTTTTTGCTTTGGCAAGCAATGGTCTATTATTTTAAAGCGCGGCAATTAGAGATGAAAATATAGTACATTTCGTACTACATTATTATTCTACAATATATAGTAAAATTGGCTAGAATATAGTACGATACTATATTATATACAATACGGTTAAAAACCCTACCACCTATATAAAATAGGGGAGGATCGCACGGTGAAAAGAGCCTATATGAGCCGCCAACGGGTCGGCGAACAGTTGGTCGTCTCAGATATCGCTGAAGTGACATAGTGGAGGCAGATCTGCGCGGGCTTCAGTCTATGATTCGCAGGAGATAATACTGACCAGAAAGAAGGAGTGGAGTTTTCTCACTTCGTTCGTTCGTTTCGTCATTTTCATCGTGCAGGAACGGAAAAAGAATGCTAATTCCTGCGGCCGGGCGGCCTGTCGTAAGAGGCGACGAAACAACACACAGCCAGGGGGTAGAGAATTCGCCCGACTGGATGGCTACCGCTCCTAGTCCAGAGTATGCCGCCATAACAACTTTGAGTTGCGTTCCGGCATCAGCGGCCAGGTTCCAGTTTCTCCTTCAAGGCCGGCAGCTCATTGGCAGGACCTCTGGTATTGCTGATGTCCAAAAGCGACGGTAACCACTTTTCATCACAGTTAGGCCGTTAGCCTGTCTGCTGTGCTTCAGTAATAAAAAAACAAATTTGGAAGCCAGGACTCATTTTGGGTCGTTGAGTCGCAATGGTTAGTTAGTTAATTATAACGACTCGCTTAGAATAATTATTCTCTAACATTTGCAAAATAACCTGAATTAAACAGACAATGCTAAAAATATAACTTGTATCACCCATTCATATCAAAATTTTAGTTATGGAACTGGGTTAACAATAACTTTATCAAATCTTAGCTAAAAGTAGTTCAGCTAGAGGGCTGTTCCTTGAGAATTACGTAGGAGTTTACAGATGAAATAATTGTATATTATAATATTAAGATAACTTATCATTGTCTTATATACTAATAAAATACAGAACTCTGTCTGAGACTTATAATAACAAAATTTAAGTGAATGTGCTATTTATACGATATGTAATCATACAAATGTTTTTGGATTTTTTTTTGTCTGTCACTCTGTCTATTTAACTCGAATAAACTCCGAAAGAGCTCAACGGATGGCAATGAAAACTTTAGGGATCAAGAATTTTATTTTAAACTAGGATATGCCCGCGACTTATTTCCGGGGCACAAAGAAAGGACCGCAGCATTTAAAAAATAATGTAAGATTTACTTTTAAATAAAACTGTTTCGGACTAAGCCAATTTTTATGCACTCGAATAACTCCAAACCGCTCCCGGGAAAATTCCCAGAAGATTCCCTTGATAAAAAATATCACACATTTTATTGCATAAAATTTGCTATCGATCAGCGAAAACCGCATTGAAATCCGTTCAGTAGTTTTTACGTGAATCCCGAACAAACAGACAAGAAATTTAAAAAGATTGGATCGTGTTCTCCGTCGTTTATATACTCTATACTAGTTTTTTGGTATATCAATGATTCCAGTTATTTTTTTAAATGGATTCAATGTACAGATACCGCTTGTTTAGAATTTTATAATATTATATATAATAATAAATACAAACAATTATTCTTTTATAAGAAAACATCTAAAATAAAATATTTATTTGAAGATACAAAATCTTGTTTTGCATTAGCAGCGGAGCCTAGGATCCAAGCTACCGGCGTTTATGGCTGCAAAGATAGGAACATCCTCACTATTCCTGCAGTACCCAAGATTGCCGCCTTCTGTATCAGTTTATTATTATTCATTAAAATGACGTCCGTCGGCAGCGGGGCCTAGGATCCAGGCTACCGGTGGTTATGGTTCCAGAGACAGGAACTTCCTCACAATGCGTGCCGTGTTCAGGAGAACCGCTTTCTGTATCTAGCCCTTCACCCATTTACCGAGAGCCTCTCTAGATGCCGGTCGAGGCTCTTCGCTACTAAACCGTCAACGGACACTACTATCGGTACGATGATCGTTGACTCCATGTGCCACATCTCAGTAATCTCGTGCGCGAGGTCTAGGTATTACGTTAATAGATAGATAACACTTTATTATACACCAATACAAAATGAACTTAAAGACTAAAATTATATCTAGTTGTGTACAAAGGGCGGTCTTATCGCTAAAAAGCAATCTCTTCCAGACAACCCCAGGAATGAATTGAGATGATAATGGCGATGGTGGTATACGTAACATATAGTACAAACTACTTACATTTTAATAATAAATACATAAATGATATATATATATGTAGATATTTTATATATTACATAGATATATACTTAATAAGTTATCAGTTTCAGCTTTTACGAGGTTACAGTCATGTGGAATAAATAGTTTTTTTTTGTTAAAGCAGGGGGAATACGTTGCGTACTTTACGGGTCCTTTGCTAATGGATTAGACCGAAGCGAATAGAGTTATCCACTGAAGATAGCGCAGATAACAGAGTTATTTGCCGGCATGTGTGGAGACTCAGCAAGGTCTATAACCAAGTCAAGGTCAAGGTCAGCAATGACCCATAGGCCACTACTCCACTAAACCTACCTGCTTCCCATGTGCCCCGCGCTTATTGTAGGAAAAGCATGAGACTTAGGACGTAGTTACGCCCACGCTAATTTTGCGCATCTTCTCTTCATCACTTCATCAATCTCTTGCGCACGAGAGGACCCCTAATCGTGTGGAATACTTATATCAACAAGCATCTTCCGTCTCGCAAATCGATCTATTATTAGTGGTCGCCCGTGGTCGAAATTCGGCCATAATAATTAATTTAAATTATAAGTTTGGACGTTGTTAAGGCTCTGTTGTCAAAGACTACTTCTATAATAACAGATTTCGCCAAGGCTACACTGTTAGTTTGACTGTAACAATAAACAAAAGAGTATATATGCGTGTGTGTGTCAGATACATGGTTGTGTGTGCAATGTTTTTTTTTTATTGATTTAATGTATTTTTTATGTATAATTTAAAAAAAATATTAACCTTCTGCACTCCTTCTCTATATACTATAAGTGTGCGAAATTTCATACTCCTCCGTCCGCGCAATTTTCGTAAAAAGGGGTACAAAGTTTTTTTGCTTCATTTTTGATTCACTTATTAATATATAGGTTTACCTTTATTCATTTTGGTGAAAGGTTACAAAACCCTAAATTTTTTTTCTATCAATACTTCAATATAAATTTGTTTTTCACAAATATATTTCCTTTCGCATTTTGATATGCAAACATCTCCTTCAAATATTGGAAAATCCCTGTCCAAATATTAGATAGCCCTAGATTTCACATTACTCCGATATTTACTGTTCCTCGAATAGTTTTTATTTTTCATTCTTATTTAAAAACAGTTTATTATAAACGTTTCTAGCAAGGCTTGAAAACGTTATCAATTACCTTTAAAATTATAGGTAATTACCGGTATTTTCGAAAAGATACTGCCATACCGGTATATTGTTTTACCGTTACTTGGTAACTTTTATGATTTTAACGTTACAATATAACTTTAAAAATCGTACGTATAACGTTGTACGTGTCAGTAAGTTTTACGTTATTTCAAGCGACGTTGCTATTTTTAAGAATTGGCTTCATTACGGCTTAATGTTACCGAAACAATCGACAAACACAACTCTAAATATTATGCGCTCGTAGCACAGTGCTGTTTGACAATCTTTGCGAGTAAGAAAGAGCGACCATGGTAACAAAACATAGTTATAACGGTAAAATTACTGATAAAAATAGTATTAACGTTATATTTTTTACCGGTAAATGGCTAAAAATAACGGTAAGTTTATAACGATATTTATTTTTTACCGGTATTTCTAGCCCTGGTTTTTAGAGTTCCTTAATGAATTTGTAAACAACTGGTGGTAGGGTTGTAATTACACTAGAATTCATTAGATATATGTTAGAGATACGAACGAAGTCGCGGGCAAATCCTAGTATAATATATAAAGTATAATGTGGTATTTGACACTCAAATCAACTACGACGCTTGTTATCATCGCACAAAACGTCATAGCCTCCTTGATTTTGTATGAGTAATGTCATGTCATGTGTCATGTGATGACACAATTTTAATGAAAGAAAGAAGAAGAAGAATTGTTTTATTTACGACAAATAAACACTTTAACGATACTGAGAAAAATAAAATAGAGGAATCAATATAAGCCCTAAAATTGGACCCAGACTCGACGTAACGCTAGCCGCTAAGACCAGCGCTGTTCTTCCGCCTGGGACCAGCAGGTGGAGTCAGGGAGGACAATACAACACAAATAATATAAAATCGATTTAGTTGAATAATTATAAAAAAAGTCAAATAGCGTAATCATTATTGTTTAAACTATAATTAAAATGATTTTTATGATGAACTATTTGAAAGTAAGATGATAAATAAGATATTTTGACGCCTGCTCTCTTATGTGAATACTATTTTAGAATTTATTGTAATATGTGTCAAATTCCTTAATTAAATATAAGTAAGATTTTTACTATTGTTACGAGCTACAAGACTCGAATAAAAATAAATGCCATTGGAATTATTATAGAGTTTATTAGAACTGTACGAACACTTATAAAACAGGTACAAATAAAACTGGATGCAACCAGTTCACACTGCACGATTCAATGCAATTCAACACGCGCAAAGTCCGTCACTATATCGCTAATCGAGAGCACTACCCCCGCCTTACTCGTCTCGTAGTCGTCGCTTGATTGCCCTACCCCTCCGTTCGGGCATTGTTTTATACTAACTATACAGTACAAAAAAATCGACCGCGCGCACTGTATTTCCAGGAAATAGTAATTTGCACACCTGGTTATCTATTCCTGCGAACGGCCAGCAAAGGCGAAAACAATAACAATAGGCTATTGTCTAATTGCAAATTTTAAATACGAAGTAAAAAAAAGAACTCCAAATGCAGGAGGGGCAATAAACAAGGTGCGCAGCATTTCTTTGTCGGTATGTAACAACAGGTATGCAGGTGGCCCAACTTGTAACACTATGATAAATCTGTGATTGGTTCGATTTGTACATTGCATTTAAAAATATGAAAAATAACAGGGGGGCTAATCCGAACCAGGAGATTCCAAAAATTACATGTTTGGAATTTTTGTCTCTGTCTCGACATAGAGCTATCTTATATCCCGGGGCGTAACTAAGGATACATTTTATCCCGATAAATATCGTCGTTTCCGTGGGATAGATAACAATATCGAAAAAGATGGCACTGCGATCGCATCCTTTTTGAAAACTACATAATGAATATAAACAAAACTCGACACAGATATCGGCTTATATCCCGAACCAATACTTAGGATACTTTTATCCCGATAAATGATGTCGTTTCCATAGAATAGACGGAATTAGCTAAATAGATGGCACTGCATTCGCGTTTTTTAAATTTACTAACACAGTTGTTTTACACAGAGAATTTGAATCAGTGAAAATATTGCATCGGAATCAGAATTGTTTTTCGACCTGGCCATTTTAAGCCGCTCCTCAGAAAATTCCACGGGATTCCCGGGATCAAAAGAGGTCTGAAATTTGCTGTCGATCAATGAAAACCGCATCGAAATCTACCCAGCAGTTTTTGCATGAACAAGATAAACACAAAATATATAAAAAACAAAATACTACACATTATATAAGAATAAGTAGCTATAGAATACTAGCTGACCCGGCAAACGTTATTCTGCCATGAAAATAAAAATAAATAAAAACGTGTACGTCTCGGGCCGCCCGACATAAGTGATAACTTAAACTAATCTAAGTCGAACTATTTAATATTGAAATTGTGTAACTTGAAAAAAGCTTAGATAGATAGATAGAAGATAGAAAACACTTTAGTGTTCACCACATACACATAAAATAAACAATTTACAGTAGTCACATTAGACAGTAAAAGTAGGAGCAATGGGCGGCCTTATCGCTTTAGAACGATCTCTTCCAGACAACCCGGGCTACGGATATTATGAATAGGAGATTCGCAAGTGTATGACGGTGGTGTGCAAATTAAACACATATATAATATATAAATAGGATATATAAATAGCACACAATACCTATACCTAAAACTAATAAAAATAAAATAAACAATAACACATATGAATATTATATACATACTAATATATACATATATGTGTATAGCTTAGGTTATTACTTAAATTTTATGTATATAGCGCGTGGGTTAGAGTGAGAGATGAGGAGCCTGCCTATCGCTGCTGTATGCGTGGGAGAAAGGGAAGTCAGACTGGCGCCGTAACGCGTTACGCAACGAAGCGATTTACCCTCCCATAAGAAGTTATCACTTCAAAAACACCATAGGAAGGTGAAAAATACTTTATCTGTTCTCATACGTAGCAAATATAATACAAAAAATCATTAAAATCGGTTAAGCAGTTTTGGAGGAGTTTGACCACAAACACCGTGACACGAGGTTTTATATATTAGATAGATAGATTCCCGCTTCGAATAAAGCAAATACTTGTATGAATATTTGCCGATCCAGCTACCGACCTTAGTAGCATCACTTCAGTTGTGTTTGGCGAACTTAGTAATATTTGAGTAAACAGCAAATGTAGGAAAAAATGTAAATGCAAACTTTACTTGGAGTGTGTTTAATCAATATTTTCTTTGAACCAAGAAGGGTTATTATGTATTTTTCCCATTTCTTGAGTTTATACATGCACTTCATAAGTCAGTCCAGAAACTTACCAATATTAGGTTGGGATTTGTCGAATTTACGGAAACGCACAATATATACCCTACGTTTGTCCAAGGCAGATTGGCTGGTTTCACACAGTGTGTGATGATGTCTTTGTTTCTTTTTTTTATTGCATGAGTTCAGCAGACAGGCAGACGGCCCATCTGATGGAAAGTGGTTACCATCGCCTATGGACATTTGCAACACCAAAGGTGCTACGAATGCGCTGCTGCTCTTTTCAGGTATACTGGAACCTGGCCACTAATGCCGGAACACAAAGTTTTTATGGTGGCATACTCAACATCAGGGGTGGTAGCCATCCAGACGGGCAAATACCCTACCACCTAGCTGTGGATTGTTTTGTTGTTCATCTTCACTGTGTGCTTACTTTGTACACTGATTTTTACACTCTCGTTTAGGGCCCCCTTTTCAATATCAAAAACATTATTTCTGTAAAGATACAACCTACATATGTATAAAAGGACTATATGTCGAATTTAATATTATTACGATTTACGGGACTCGAATTAAAATGCTGTTGGAATTACTATAGAATTTATTAGAACTATACAAACACGTATAACACAGGTACAAATATAACCGGTCGCAATAAGTCCAAATATAATGCACAATTAAATAACGCGCGCAAAGTCCGTCACTATATAGCTCATCGAATGTACACACGTCTTGCCCGTATCGTAATCGTCGCTTGACTGCCTCACCCCTCCGTTTTTGGCATTGTTTTGTACTAAACTTGTTTTATACAACATGTCTCGACCGCGTAAACAATGATTTCCACGAATCACACCTGGCTAACGACTAACATAAAGGATTACAATACACAATAGGCGGCTTTTCTAATGACAAATTTTAAACACAAAGAAAACAAAAGAAGTTCAAATGCGGGCAGGTAATAAAACTGTGCTTTATGGCCTGCAGGTGTGCATTTACTTTTGTCGGCTTGCTTCGTGGAATTTTGGCTAAGTTGTAAAAATATAATAAATAATTTCACAAAGACGTTATTTAAAAAAAGTTCAGTCAAAAAAAGCAGAGAAGTTGAGTTAAAATCAGGCGATCTCCATTGAGACTCATGTAATTAAAAAATACGCTGAAGCCAACCAGCAACGGCTTCATCACTATGTTGTCGAGGCCATCCAGCTCCTTGATAATACAGATTTATTAAGAAGACTCAAAAGGACAAAACCATTTGAGTTAGTGTTATAATACTCTAATAATAATAAAGTGTAGTGCTATGTGCTAAACATTAACGAAGAACACATGAACAAAGTATCTTCTCCTTAATAAAGACGCAACGTGTTATTGGACACATTCTTAGTTTAAGTTATATCTAGTTATTTTAGGTCAGAATTAAATTACTCATTAGTCTTATTTCCTAGTTTAGATTGTAATTTTAATGTTTTATCACTAAGATACATCATTTATGGAAAAAAGTTTTAAAAAGCACCTCAAATAAATGTGTACGTATGAAGAAATTAATGAAAAATAGAAGAAAGGTGCGTTCCAAAATTATAGGAAATGGAAGTTTATTATTTCTGCCTACCTCTGTGGGAAACACCCGTAATAATATGTATGTATATACAAAGAGCTTTTGTATCTTTGTGTTTAAAGCATTTCAGACTGAAAATGTATTTATAAAATTAAAACGCAACCACTGAATTGTAGTAATAGTAAAATCAATTTTCTTTCCTGGCAACCTGGTAATGGAAGCATGCTTGTTGCCATTTTTGGCTTAAAGCCAGAGTGACGAGCGTGCCAATATGTCTGTTTAATGGTTTTTGACGATACAAAAACAATGCTTTCAAAGCTTTTGTTAACGACAAAGCAATTATAGCGTTCAGTGAGAACAGATATAGATCAGGCCTCTGGTCTTTTAGGCCAGACTTTACATTAGAGATGCAACGAATAGTGGTTTAGCCGAATACGGAATAGCGAATCTTCGGCGTAACATATGTACAATATGCGCGTAGCAGGTTATAGCATTGTAGCAATAATTTATAAAGTATTTTCTTGCGTTCTCCCGAATGTTAGGCACAGATAAATAAAAAAAATTAAACGGTTTTAAGCACGACTTTAAATAATTGTTTATCTGATTAGGACATTTGAAAAACTCGCTGAAACACAATATTAAAATAAAAAAATAATTAAAATCGCATTTAACACTATTAGAACGTAGTTTAATTATCAATTTTGATGGAAATATATATAATTTTGAGCAATATGTGCGTTTTTTTCACGATTTGGTATTCGGCCGAATCCCAAATCGTGAAAAAAGTAGCCGAATAGGCCGAATGCTCATGGTATCTCTACTTTAGATATACTTGGTCGTTTAGAACGGTCGGAGGTCTAACATTAACGAATGTATATATAAAAATAAGATAAGAAAACATGTATCGGTAGAAATATATATTAAGAAATAGACATAAATAGGATGAAAAAGTTTAGAAACTAGAGAGTTTAGAATAAATTTGGAAAACGTAGTAAGACAAGATAAAAATGTATTAGAATAAGAAAAGACATGTGATAGTATAAGATAAATGTAATAGATTAAGTTTTTGTTTAAAGAATTAAGAGAGAAACGATGAAAAATAAAGATACCCTTTTCCCTTTGTAAATAAATAAAATAAAACAAGAAGTTAAAAAAAAGAAAGAAAGACCCTCTTTCATGACTCAAGGAAGAGGAGGAAGGCATAAAAAACGGTCGAAAGGGGGTCTTCTTACCACTTATTGGAAAGTGGTTACCCTCTCCTATAGGCGGCCTCTGTAGTTGAGCGGACTAAGCCTTTGCCGGCCTAGCTCACTGCAACGCAGAGATTTACGACACCAGGAATCGAACCCGTTCCGGGTTCGATTCCTGGTGTTTTTTGGCTTTGCTCCAAGCATCCTATAATTAACACGTTGTTGCTACTGCGCGTCAATAAATCAAACAGGATTAGGGGGGATGAACTGGTTTTCGAATACCGTCAGCTTTCATATAAATAACATTTTACGGAGTGGTTTTAAATTATGTAGGGTTTCCTGGTTTATTAACGTGCAGTTCGTTGACCTGATGGTAACTGATAATCGTTACATAATAGTATGTGTAATGTTTGGCAATTCGATCGAGTTCCTCACTATACGTGTACTGAAACATCCGTGCAGGAACGGAGAAGGAATACTAATGTAGTAAGAGGCGACCACCCACAGCTAGGTGGTAGAGCATTTGCCTGTCTAGATGGCTATCATTTCTGGTTTAAGGCTTGTAGCAACGCCAATGTTCTTGAGGGTTTTTCGGGCGATTGCGGGGATTCCATAAATGCAATCGTTTTTCAGATGCATTAATATTTTACTGTGAATAAAATAAATTAAAAATTTAAAAAATAATAAATCCAAATTATTTATCTCTCTTTTATAAAGATACAGATATATTTATATCGTGTTTTGATAAAAATTGAAGGAGTAAAATGGTTTCATGTCAATAATTAGGAAGTGATTTCATGTTTTTTTTTTAATTTAAAAATTAAAAATACATTTTCTTTTCACAATACGTTCCATTGGAAAACAATTTTTGAAGGCCATACATATAAGTTAAAATTAGATTGTACTTCCTAGTCTATATACACCGCTTCGCAATGTGTTATTGATGTTAAGAAGAAGAAGTGGAAAGAAACTCCCCAGCAACACATCTAGCTAAAAATTGTTTTTCTTTTTACTTATCTAGCTCAAACTTTTTTTATAAATAAATTTTATACAAAAATATGTTACACAATTACTTTTCAAATAATTAATGGAGTTGTAGCAAATAGTGCATGCTCAGTAAAACAAAGATATAATAAAATAACTATAGAATATTTTCAAAATCCGCGCTACATCTCATATCGTGAAGGTTTAGGATAAATTTTTTTTTTGGTAAATTATTGATCAATAGTTAGCAACGAAAAGTTGTTTCATTTGCACCCCATTTTCGACCTTTTGCGGCAATAGGAGCCTTAAAGCATGTCGCCACAATAACCTCGACTTGTGTCCCGGCATCAGTGACTGGGTTCCAGTCCTGGTAGAGCCATTAGCCGGGAACGTGTTTAATACCCCTGGTGTGGTAAATATTCATAGGTGAAGGTAACCACCTTCAATCATGTGGGTAGTAAGCTTACTTAAATAAAAGAATATATTCACTCCTTTTATATCTGAAAGTATTTTACTTATCTAATATTGGCAGCGACTATATATTTCTCACCGCTTTAATTGAGACTTATCTATAAGGTTGATGGAAGTCTCACGTGACCAGCGTTGCTATCCAACTTCGCAACGCGGCCAACGTTTTGGGAACGTTTCTAGCTAACAGTGATTTGGGGCCTATTACATTTGACGGCCTCTGTGGTTGAGCGGGCTAAGCCTTTGCCGGCTTACCTAAATGCAACGCAGGGGCTCCGGGTTCGATTCCTGGTATAGTAAATTTCAGAAGCGTATTTTCTCCGTTATTTATTATGGTCTGGGTGGTCTGGGATCAGTCCCAGAGTGGTCCGTTGTTTATTACCCATAACACAAGCGTAACTTTCTTAATTTGGGGATATACAGTATGTGTGTTTGTCTGCCGATTTATTTATTATTTATTTATATTGTATGTCTGCGAAGACTAGGGGTCATAGAAATGGCCCGGAGTTTTAGAGGGCTTGCGTGGGGCCATGGGAAGGCCAACACGTAGAGGCCCCTTGACAAATTTAATATAAATGCGGCGTGACACTGACCGGCGATTATCCCTGTCTACACCATATAGTAATACACCCAAGGACAAGCCCCGGCCAGTGTAGGACTACTGTTGGAAATGAGAACAAAAAGTACAGGGCTATTGGGGGAACTGCCAGTGGTACTAGGGGTCTGGGAATATGGGGACTATGGCGTTGGCCCGTCGCAAAGTTCGAGGAACGTGGAAAAATAGGCAGACGGTGACGCGCCACTCCCAGGATGGGCCCTTAAAAAAATGTTATTAGTATATTTAATACAATTAGTAGATACAGTCTTGCATATAATGTGAAAATATTCTAAACGATCGATGCTGCACATTTATCACGTTTTACAATGGACACCTACATAAATTAATTTGAGAAAACGGTGGCAATATGTTGAGAAAATATATCAAAACTACCCACTCGGTGAACCCTTTAAAGTTCAACGCTCACCTTGAAACAATACGGAAATATTTCACGACAATTTCCGCTAACACATGCGATACTTTAAAAGCCCTACTAGTGTCGTGAACTTAATTTAAATAGCAGTAATGTTAATAAATGTTTTTGCTAATTTATTAACATTACTGCGACATTTTGTTGTAACAGTTATTTAATACGTACAAAAATCTTTGAATTGATTGAATTAATGATTGACTGGTATTTATTTACTCATAATTATCATATAGCCGATGTGAAAAAAGAATAACAATGAAAAAACAAAATTACATAAATATGAAAGCGACTATAATATAAATAAATAGTTTATAAGAACTAACATAATGTAATATCAGCGTTTTACAAACAAAACTTCTAAGCAATAACCTTATTTAGAGATTTATTTAAGAATTTGACTGTAGTAGTTAATATATTATAATATGCAGTAACGAGCTGATATTTTTCTTCAATTCTCGTTAGTCATCTCCACTATATTAATGTGCTAGCTGTATATGAGATGGAACTCCTTTTTTTTCTCTTCTTCCTTTGTCTAATTGGAGCAGAGATCTTATTTTTTTTGGGGTCTTTATTTATATCTTTTGGGATAAACAATTGGGGTGGGACTGGAATTATTAGGAAAGCAGCATTATCGATATCAAATATATTAAAAAAACTAAGCAGGACTGCAATGTTAGAATTTAAATTAGCAACGGCAACGTTCGTTTTACCTTCCCGTATTTTTGTTCAAGTAAAGTATTCGATTCTACACACGTATTACAGCAGCGGTGCTGCGGGGGCAAAGAGGAACATATCATTTCATAAAGATAACATTAGGATATGTATATATAGGTATTTATAGATCAAAGAAAACCTTAGAACTTTCTCGGGCTTTGTACACAAGCAAGGTTGTTGTTGTAATGGATTGTCTGCCATGATTTAAAGAGAAATCATTTCGTTATGTATTTATACCAGAGCTTATTAAATATTTTAATTCTACTAAGTTTAATTGGTCATTTCTTTATATTTACTAGTGGTCATCCGTGGTCGAAATTCGACCATAATTATACTTATATATATATATATATATTGTTACAAGTTGGGCCACCTGCATACCTATTGTCACATACCGACAAAGAAATGCTGCGCATCTCGTTTATTGCCCCTCCCGCATTCGGAGTTCTTTTTATTACTTCGTATTTAAATTTTCAATTAGACAATAGCCTATTGTTATTGTTTTCGGCTTTGTTGGCCGTTCGCAGGAATAGATAACCAGGTGTGCAAATTACTATTTCTCGGAAACTCAGTGCGTACGGCCGATATTTTTTGTATTGTATAGTTAGTATAAAACAATGCCCGAATGGAGGGGTGGGGCAGTCAAGCGACGACTACGAGACGAGTAAGACGTTTGTAGTACTCTCGATTAGCGATAAAAACGACGGACTTTGCGCGTGTCGAATTGCATTGAATCGTGCAGTGTGAACTGGTTGTATCCAGTTTTATTTGTATTTGTTTTATCCGTGTTTGTACAGTTCTAATAAATTCTATAGTAGTTCCAACGGCATTTTTAATTCGAGTCCTGTAGCTCGTAACAATATGATACTTTGTTGTCAAAGATACTTCACACTGTTAATTTGACTTGAACAATAAACAAAATGCGTGTGTGTGTCGAAGAATACATGTAATGTTTTTTTTGTTGATTTAAAGAACTTTTTGAGCGTAATTAAAAAAAAATTAGCATTCGTCGCTTCTTCTCTATATAAACTACTAGTTGTCTCGGCAGACGTTGTCCTGCCCGGAAAATCTTCAATCGATATGCCGACAGCAGCGTCACCTAACGGGTCTAATTGTGAACAACTCAGAAACCTTCTTTGGCTCATGCACAACAACTTTGTTAAAGATCATCACATGATCAAATGTATAGTTTACGATTCTATAAAGGACATACAGACAAACACTCATTTTTATATATCAAGATAAGTGTGCGAAATTTCATACTCCTCCGTCCGCGCAATTTTCGTAAAAAGGGGCACAAAGTTTGCTTCACGTATTAATATATAGATTACTTACTAATTTCTGTTAGGGGCTTCGCTTGCGTTAGTGTACATTTTGTAAATAAAGTAGCGGACCGACAGTTGGGACTCCCATACGCTATCCTTAGGTCGTGTCCCCATTAGAAGAACAGTGAGCGGCTGACTGTTCGCTGGCTGATTCTGAGCGGCGTATCGGTGACTTTTTTTTCTAACGCAAGGGGAATACATTTCGTACCATACTGGGTACTTTGTGGGCGTTAGGGGATTCTGGTACAGTCGTTTCCAAATACTCCGCTAAACCTGTACCTGCATCTCATGTGCCCGCTCTTGAGTTGGAAGAAAATGAGGTCTTGAGCGAAGCTACACTCAACCGCTCATCCAGGCTTTGAACAACCCGGGAAGCAGAGTGACTAACTTCACCAGTAGAAGTTAGATCCGCCACATCTCCAAATGTAAGCGGATCCCTGCGATGGAATCACGGTAGGAGATTTTGCGCATATCCAGGTGGGAGGGAGTATAGGTCGCTAACTCCATGTCGAGTAAGCAGCATATTAGCCGCGAAGCGCTTACGAGAACTTGGGAGGGAAAGTAACGGTTAGTGTTCTGAGATGAGGTTGTGTTTAATGCCACGGTTATTCTCGAAATGCTAGCTATTTTCGAGGCATCAAATGAAGATAAATATAAAAAAACACACTGGGTCCATCCTTTAAACCAAAAGTAGTAACGCTCCTTATCGCTAGTTCGCTGCTACTTGGTCGCTCACTGAATGAGTCTGCAAGCAAAACGCCGCAAACTGCGTATATTTAAAAATTATAGTAAGGCAAACTGGAAGCAAACAGTTAGCCGCTCACTCTAATGGAGTCCCCATTAGAGACTTAGAAATGACAAACTTAATATCTGATTTAAAAATAGTCGCAATGCCATCTAGCGAAGGTGGAATGAAAAATATGAATGGAATGAAAATAAAATTACGAGAGTTATATTATTAATAAAGAAAGCATATTACACAATATAAGAGTAACTTATTGACCCAAATACTGATACAGTAGTCTGATTTTGTGATATGAGTAATCCTACATTATTTGTTGTAATTATTATTATGTAAATTATATATTAATTTGTATTTTCACGTTAGTAATAATTTTTTTTTATTTTTTTGTAAGCTACAAATGTTGCAGGTTACAGTGATACTCTAAATTATTATGTGAACATCATGTTCGAACCTGCCTGCAAACTCTAATGTGCTTAGTTAACATTAATAAAGAACACACGAACAAAGTATATTTTCCTTAATAGAGACAATAAGATAAGTGTTATTGGACACATTCTCAGTATAAATAATTATATCTAGTATTTTAGGTCAAATTTAAATTACTTAAAAACTAATAAGCAAAATAAATTACTTTGACTTTCAACTAACTACAAGCAAGATCAAGTAAAAAATTCCGCTGTCATTGTCGTTGCCACGCTGCTGTACTTGTTAGTGGATTGCATCTTTCGGCAAATTTCGTCAATTGAGAAAACATGTATGCAAAATTTTATGATAATTAGTTGAGTAATTAAGTCGTCAAAACGTCACAAGCAAACCAACAATCTTACATTATCATCTATACTAATATTATAAAGAGAAAACATTTGAAAGAAAGAAAGAAAGAAAAACTTTATTCGAAGAAATAGCGACGTAATTACATTCGTTATACATTATTATACACAGAGCATATTTTGAGAATTTTTACGCCGCATTTTCAGCGAACAAGGTTTGCACTCAGCATATTGCTGTGCCGGAATTATATCCGACACAACGCTGATTTTCAGTGCAAACCTTCCTTTAAGCGTAAAACCAAAACGACCCAAATTTGTTAATTAAATAACTAATAATAATAATAATAATAATAATTTATAAAATTAATTCTACTTATATAATATTTAATTAGTAAAAATAAATAAATACATTTGTATGTTTGTAATGAATAAACTCAACAACTACTGGACCGATTTCAAAAATTCTTTCACCATTCGAATGCTACATTGTCCCTGATTAATATAAGCTATATATATAAATATTAGGGATCCCTACTAAAACTTCAATGATGTAACCTATCAATCTAAACAAAATACTTGTCTCTGGAATCGGGTTCCAGGATTTTGATGAAATTTTATGTGTATTTAACTGGGTCCCGGGGTGATTTAGATTTACAATTAGAGTCGGTAGGTGGCTTTTTCAGGGCAGGAAAACGTCTGCAGAGACCGCTAGTTTATAATGTTACAAGATTCTGACATTTAACCGTTAACGTAGCGATAGCCTGTTATACGGCAAATTGGAAGGTCGGCTGGAAAAGCTTGTAAAAAAACATTTTGATATTATGTGGGGCCACATTAACCCCACTTGTAAAGTGAGGGTTAACGATATGGGCCTGGAAATGATCTTCATGTATCCATTGTTTTATAATAATAGGTATTATGCCGTATCTATATATATAATAACTAGCTTCTGCCCGCGACTACGGCCGCGGGGAATAGTTTAAAAGAAAGTAAGTTAAAGAAACCTCCCGATTTAGAAATATTATTCATCGGTGCTCCGCTCCTATTAGTCTTAGGGTGATGATATATAGCCTATAGCCTTCTTCAATAAATGGGCTATCTAACACTGAAATAATTTTTCAAATCAGACCAGTTGTTCCTGAGATTAGCGCGTTCAAGCAAACAAACTCTTCAGCTTTATATATTAGTATAAGATTACAGTCCATAAACGTCCCACTGCTGGGCTCGGCCTCCTTCTATGGAGGGAACGGACAGTATGAGGGACGGACACTCGATGTGCAAGTTTCATCACGATGTTTTCCTTCATCTTTGTTAGCACGTGATAATTGTAACAATATGCACCCTAGGTCAGAAAACTGCATTAGTGGTGCATGCGTTCCGGCGAGGATCGAACTCGCGCCCTTTGGGTGTAGGACGCGTGCGCTAGCCATTACGCTATCACGACTTCAATGGCGTTCCATTACTAATATGTATATTTAAATATAAGAAGTACTTTTGGTTGGATGTTTATTTTTTTGAATTTCGTAATGGTTTTTTGAAAATTTCGTAAATAATTAGATTCAGCAACCGGACGGCTGATGTTTTGCTCTGCAGTTTTGATTGAAAAAAAGATAAAATGTAGCCCATTTCTCACCCCCTTAGAGGTTGAATTTCCAAAAACGCCGATACACGTATACATTTATTTTGTGCTTCTTAATTTGAAAATGGCGGATTTTCAAAAAAAAAATCTACCCCTTTTCGAATTTTCAATAATCTTTTCCTAGTGCACACCTATAGTATAGATAGAACTCGAATGCAAATTTTCAGGGACCTAATTCCAGTAGTTTGGGTTTTGCGTTGATATATCAGTCAGTCAGTCAGTGAGGTCAAATAATTATAAATGTATAAGAATGGTTTAAAATAAATAATAGTTGTAAAATATTGAACATTTTAAGCAAGATATTTTTTAAATGACCCATATATAAATCGTACAGTCACTTTAAAAAAAAGAAGAGACATTAATCTTTTGCATTCAAGCTTTCAAAACATGTCTGAAACACACCAATTGATATTAGGTTATGTAAGGATGAAAGTAGACAAGACATATTAAATGTTCACAACTGTTATGACATGTTGCGCCTTGGGGAGACGTGGAACAGCTGTGCCTGCCAATTACACTTCGTTATTAGGATTTAAGACATGTTCCTAAGAGATAACTAAAGTCATGTATAGTCTGACCAATCGTTAAAACGCTTTTTAAGATTTTGCAGTGATTTATGCAAAAATGTAGTCCTTCTAACATCGCCATATTCATTTGCCTCTCGGTCACCCTGTGAAAAATGGTCTAGAGATTTTTCTCAAAACTATTATTCCAAGGTCCAAGTGGAGCCAGGCATTTACTGCTTGTAACCGATTTTAAACAAGGAGGAGGTTCTCAATTCATGTTATACTAATATATACAGCTGAAGTCTTTGTTTGATTGAACGCGCTAATCTCGGGATCTATTTCCACACGGACGTGGTCCGCGTGGAATTTGTTTTCAGAACTCCCCGATTTTGAAACATTCTTCATTGGTGCTCCGCTCCTATAGGTCTTAGCGTGATGATATATAGCCTATAGCCTTCCTCGATAAATGGGCATCCAACACTGAAAGAATTTTTCAAATCAGACCAGTAGTTCCTGAGATTAGCGCGTTTAATCAAACAAACAAACAAACTCTTCAGCTTTAAATATTAGTATAAGATGTCCATTTGTGACGGTATCTAACCACTTTTCATCAGATGGGCCGTCATCTGTCTGCTGTGCTCTAGCATTAAAATAAACGGAGTCACGGAGAATCATCTAGTATAACAACGTGTCTATTATAGAGTATTATTATCAATGTTTGCAAATGTCCAAACTCTACAGCTGTTACCGGACATAATTCTAACTGCATAATATTTAACTTGTCAACGGTTAGTTATTCATTTAAATTGTAGTTTAAATCACCACCTTACCACGCCTCACCGATGTAGTTATTATGATAAATATTAGTGAAATTATAAACGCACCGGCCATTTGTGTTAAAAGTCTGGCTTCTTGCCACCGCTGGTTAATTGATTTCTTACTAAGATTACCCATTTTCAAATACACAATTATAATAGACACGTTGCGTGTACTAGATGATTCTACGCGACTTCGTTCATGTAAACTACGTTTTCCAAGGTTTTCTTGTTGCTATACAGCAGCAGATTGAAGGCCCATCTGATGGAAAGAGGTTGCTGTTGCTTATGGATATCCACAATACCACAGGTGCAACTAATGTGCTGCAAGACATGAAAGGGAGGCTGAAACCTTGGCACTAGCGCCGGAATACATATATGAACAAATATTGAATAGTATAAAATTAGTAATAGCATAGTTAATAAGTTAGTAATTAATATGAATAGTGTAATAAATAAAACAGAATAGCAATGTATTGGAACACCTACAAGCCATTAGATGGCGCTGTGCAATAATTAAAGCCGCAAGACATTTCTCACATCTACGAAGAATGTATACAAATTTCCAATAATAACTATCCGAGAGAGACAGATCAATGGTCTCGGCGAAAGGTCTGCACTTTGAGACAGAGGAGCATTCCATCTCGCTCCTCCACCTAGTCGGGTCATTCCAAAATCAAGATAAGAAACTAAGTAGTGTAGACACTACTGAAAGTGAGGAAAGATAAATAAATACATGTAGCAATAAAAATAGTACACAATATAGTACATACATCTTGTATTGGTACATAGTAGAAAATTAAATTAGAAAATAGAATGTACCTATAGATAGCTAGAGTAGAAACACTGAAATAGGTTAAGATTGACAATAAAGAAACAAAAAGATAATAAGAAAGTAAAAATATATAAAAAGCTATAATACCCTAGAACAAATACCCTGATTAAAGATTGCGGCAGGTCAGGAGAGGGAGAATTTATATAAAAAATGCTGGAACACAACTCATGAATCTCATGGCGGCATACCCAAGACTGGGGGTGGTAGCCATCCAGACAGGTAAATGCTCTATCACCCGGGTGTGGGTTGTTTCGCCGTCTCTTACGACAGGCCTTCAGCCGCAGGAATTCTTTCCCCGTTCCTGCTCCGATGACGCGCTCTTGTGCTAATTAGTTCAGGTAAGGATTTCGTGATGATGAGCACTTGGTCTATTTTAGGGTTCCTTCGCCATTTTGCCTAAAATGGAACCTTTATATAATCGCTGTGTCTGTCTCAATACCTGTTCGTCTCAATATCTATCCATTTTTGAATGTAAGACCAACGGCTAATACAGCAAATGAATTCTGGAGTGGAGAACGTGTCTCGTTAAACGTAGTCTTCAGTTCAGAACAATCTTCAATTCGGTGGTCGGACAACTCACGCAAGGCGATAGTAATTGGTCGAAGAAAGCGAAGGACCGGCGCAAAAAAAAAATATATGAAGAACAAACAAACGTACAAATAACAAAACACAGTTCTACATTTCTATATTAGTATGGATTAAAAATAGGTATAATGTTGAACGATTTAAATAACCACCCATAGACATTGCCATTTGCAACCTAGCAGACAGACTGGGAACAGGTGGGCGCATGACCCAGTGTCCCCTAATGGCTTGCGGCCAGACACATGTCATATTACTAAATGGAATGTCCATTTCATCTCAATGATACTCCATCAAACAGATCAACATATATGAGTACATGGTGTCCCAGAAATCCTGTTAAAAATAATTTACAAGAAAGAGGGTACTCTTGCGGTGATATCATTCGAGTCATGACCAAATTGGTAGCGGTGTGCTCGACTATAAAAGGAGTGCGACGTATCGCAGTTTCACTTCGCGCCGTTTCTTCTCTCCCAACCATAACACGTTGCGAAACGGCAGTAAGATAGCATAGGCCACCGCGAACCGCCGATCCCGGTCCGCCGGGTTCCTTCCCTTCGGGCTTTATATTACCCGTCGCCCGCTCTCAATTAGTGCATTGTGTCGCCCCATGGTGGGCATCATTAGATTCATCCCCCTCTCATGGCAACAGTCCAGCCGAGGTGAAACTCCCTAGGGAGCCCCCTCGAGCAAGTCACCCCCCGGGCTCGAGCGCCTTCGCTTCGCAAAGGCACTCGCCCCGAAAACCCCGGTAAAGTTGTGAGGTCTTCGGACCAACAAAATAAAGTCAAATCCAATAAAAAAAAAAGAAAAAAGTTTCACTTCTTGCTTGGCATCTGAGCGAGTCGGACGTGTGTAAGGCTCGTTCAACGACTTTGGATGATTCATTACGTGATATTGGTTACATTCTAGATAGTATTTGCATTTTTATCTTATATACCGTGTTCTTGTGTCTATAATGACGGTTTGTTCAAATTATAATTTAAAAGATAATCTGATTGTTTTCTTGTATATTAAATTATTTTTTATTATGCTAACCTTATTCTAATCAGTTTGTGAGTGACTTCATAAACTATAGTAATTTAAACATTGCAAAAACATCAAAAATTGGCATAAAAGTCAACGCCAGGTATTATAAACAAAGTTTATAAATAAATTAGACAATTTGATTTAGTTAATTAAAATTTGTTTAGATGACAGCTGCTGGTTGTGTTAAACAAATTTTTGTTATTTTTGTAATTAATAAATTACTATAAGGTGTCTGGTACATCATGTATATGGTACAGTAAGAATCTGATATCTGGAACGGGGACGTTGACTTGTTCGGAAGCCATTATGTCCTTTGTAAGCGTTTAGTTTCCCTACTTCACTTTCAGCCTTTTTACAGCTGAATTAGAATTTAACTGATGTACAAAATAAATGCTAGAAAGTGAACATTTTTATGCAGGGCACTGATATAGTTTACGAGTTAATGTGGTGTGTCAATTGGGATAATTTCAATGGTTTTAATAGTGGGTCAGATGTCTGAAACAGTAAACCAAAGGACCTAAAGCGGTCGACTTTGGAGAATGGATAAGTGAAATTTATAAGAATCTAGATATAGTGATAGTTGTAAGACATAGTACAAAGTTCCACTTTATGTTATATTAGTTATTTTTCATCTTATGAATCTACGAACACGATCTCTTTAGGCCTTGGGATCCTTGCATTAGGAAAGAATAATAACAATAATAATAAATCGGTAGACAAACACACACACTTGTTACAAGATGTCCACCACAGTAGTCATGAGAACCATAGTGTATATTAATATGACATAGACAATCGTCATAGATAATATTTTTAGTCTATTTGTCAGATGATTCGATATATAATTAAATTACCGTTTTCTACTGGTTAGTTAATTTTATAAGCCCACTAAATTATCATCTAGGTAATTTAGTGCATCAGTAACTAATGATTATAATTGTTTTTATGATCCTGGCAACACTATGATCTAATTGCTATTTTGAGAAATGATGCAATGTTATTGTTTTGTAGGGTAGCATTTTCGTATAAAAGGCATAGTGGCGTGTAGACGTGTTCATTGCTTACTGTGCTGTGTGAATATTCACATCAAAGGCTGAACAATAAAGGGGAAACCCTGTCCAAATAGTTAATATTTGGTATATTTGGTACTTTCTTACCCAAATCTCTCCATGCATTTCACACTATATATCCCCAAATTAAGCAATTAAGCAAGTTACGCTTGTGTTATGGGTAATATATAACGGACCACTCTGGGGCCGATCCCAGACACCCAGACCATAGTAAATAACGAAGAAAATACGTTTCGAAAATTTACTATACCAGGAATCGAACCCGGAGCCTCAGCATTGCAGTGAGGTAAGCCAGCAAGAAGAAGCTTCACGAACCTTAAGATCTATCCTTTTCTTATTCGGTTCAAGTTTGCAGCTCGCAGAAGAACAGCCCACTAGTTCCACGCCCCTGTTCCATTTTTCACAGTGTGACGTACGGTTCGGCTAATATATGGTTGCCATCCGTCCGGGTTTCCCCGGATTTGTCCTAGTTTAAAGGGCGTCCGGGTGGGATTTCATTTGTAGTCCAGGTTTAAAAATTGAAACATGCGCCGCGATGCGATCAACCGACGAACAGACTCGCTACATTTATCGTACTTAAGTCGCAATTGCCAATGTGCTCATTTCCAGTTCGCCGCAGTGACACTGACAGTTATACGCAAAATAAAAAGTTAATTTATGACTTTTGAATTGTTTTTATTACACTAAGTTTAATAAAAACCTATCGACATGTCCGGGTTCTGGGCTCCAAGACCCGGGGTTTTCACGCGTTTTGTCCTGCTTGCCAAATTATAGAGATGGCAACCCTAGGCTAATATAATCAAGCAAGGTGTCTCATAACAACGAGAGCTTGTACACATGTCATAACATGTTCGCGGTCGAACGGTGACTGATCTAACTAACATTACAAATCGTTGACACAGAAATTAAGGTAGATAGCAAAATTGTTGTCACTATATTTTACCTACATTATTTTCGACAAGTATCACCAATAGCTCATTATAATATTACAAGGACAATAATAGGATTAAAAGTAAGTTTTCACATTGCAATGGAAAATCTACTCAAAGGTGAACATTGCTTGCATTGTAATATTTTCACTGTTATTATTGTTACAACTCAGGTCCCGACAAACACAAAATCCACCTGCATATTTGAAACAAAGCACATTTATTACCCGGCATTTGAACTAATAACATTGAAATTCTTTTATGGTCGTCTTCTTTTGTTTCCTCATTGGCATACGGCCTATTGTTGTATTGTAATCATTAGCCAGTTTTACGGATTTAAAGTACAAGCTGATTCTAGGAAATGTGGTCCACTCTGCCGGGCGGACATATTGCATTTGTGCAGTATAAAGATATGGCCCAATTAAGGGGAGGAGTGAGTCGAGCGAGAACCACGACCGAAGCGAGACGTATGTACTACAATCGGGAATCTTTTAGTGACGGACTTTGCGCGTTTTATTGAATTACGACCTCCTGCATTACGTTTGGACTTGTTGTGTTCCGTTATATTTGTATCTGTGTTATACGTGTTTGTATAGTTCTAATAAACTCTATAGTAATTCTAACGGCATTTTAATTCGAGTCTCGCGACTCGTAACATTATTAATAAGATAAATATAGTTTATCCGTTACATTACTACTCTTATTGAGAATTTAGCACACTCAAAATTTTCAATAGCAGTAGTGAATATGTTTCATTCTTGGAGAAACACGTTTCTTTGCTTCACATACTCGTAAAGTTGTGTACCACAAAAACATCAATCAAATTCTAGCCAAATCTCCCGGAGTAATCATAGTGTAGGATGTCATAGAGCATAAACCTTATTCTCGGGACGGCTGTCTGAAAGTACAGTCGTGGAATGAAAATGTTCGTCAACCTAAAATTGACCTTTATCTTTGAAAAATATAGAAAAGTGAAAAAAGAAAATTGCAATGTTGAAAACGACGACAACAATAAGAAACAAAAATGATACAATTACTACGCTTAACATAAATATTAAAACCAATAAAAAGGTTGGTCAACATGTCTAAACAATCTTTTGACACAAGATGATCTAAGTATTTTAAACTTTATTCTCAAAAAGTCAAACATAATTTTATGTGGAACAGTCTGTTCTGTGACTTAGTTTGATAACATGTGCTCACGGAACGTTAAATGATTCAATTTAAAAACTGGCTAACATTTTCATACTACGACTGTACAAAAATTCCACGACACAGGACCTCATTTGGCTTTGCTTCAAGGCCACATCAATGTCGTCGTTCACCCCAAAACATCGAGTTAATTACGTGAATACAAAGTACTTGAAAGTCCCACGCAATGATAGTCGTATGATTCAGGATTATTGTAAAAGAGGAAAGTTAGTTTATAACGAAAAATTGTTTTGTTTTTGCTTTTACAAGAACTCGTGTTGTTTTGAGTGTTTCATATTTATATAAATTGTGTCTGATCTATTTTATTCGACCTTGTGTAAATTAATGAATCAGTTTTTTCGGACTATAGTATTGTTAGACATTCAACTTCCCTTCTGTCATTTAATTTTTAACTTAGGAGCCGGTATTAATTACTTAAGGCGTTTAAGGGGAAGTAGGAGTTGAGCCGAATCTCATTTAATCTTACTTTGGGAGGAGGGCTCTAGGGCTAATATACAGTTCAAAAATTTCAGTTCAGTTCAATTCAATATTCTGTCTATTTTACATGTATTTAAAAAATATAGTAATAACAATTAATTCAAATTAACAAACTGTTTTGGGATCTTGTCTTAAACTCCTGTCATTATGTATTTTGCAATTACGTAGATATCTGTCCTAAATTTTTAACAAGGCTGTTTATCCCTTATTCTTATCCCTTGCAGTAGTATTTGGCAGCCTACAAATATAACAATACAATGCATTTAGTTAAAAGTCCGCTCCAGTAATTTAAGTGAATTGTAATAAGTAATACAACACGATGTAAATATTTGATATATCATCTACCTTTTTTTTTGTTTAAATAATATCTAAAATAATTATGTCAATATTAAAAAAAAAATGTCACGTAACATTTTCCGCAGGCAAATGTGTCAAATTGCTGGAAAATTTAGTTCAGTTAAATAAAACAAATTTCGTCAATAAAATATGGCTCAGTCTTACGTAATAATGTTGATTGTGGTTTTACGAACGTCACAAAGTAGCGCAGTAGCTCTTTGATTGTTTATCCACCGCCAAGTAAGCGCGCGCCTTGACGAACATTTTGAAACATTTTGAAAAATCTACGTGACATCGGGATGAGGGAGGGGGTTGAGCCACATCTCACCATATCTCACCAGGGATAATCGCCAAAACCGCCTTACGTCGTTATTTGACGACCCCTTATAACGCACCCTTAGAGTTGTAGAGACCTAATTAAAAATATCAAGTTCTTCTTCAATTTTATACCTTATTTTTATGTACTAGATATTAAAATTCAATTACTCTAAATTTTGATTTAGGTCTGTACAATTTTAAGGGTGCGAATATGATGTATGATTATTAGAAAATGTTCTTCAGTGGTAATTAGTTCGAAAAATACTTTAGATTCGTACAAGACAATCGGTCCAGGCCGAACAGACCGCTGTCCCTGGGCAGTGTGCCTAGAAGGCTGGCAGCATTAACTCTCTGAATACATACACTAATCCTTTGAGGGAGGTAAATTGTTTATTTTTTATTTATTTTTATTTATTGTTCAATATGCTTACATTAATATACATTAGAAACACATTTGACTGTGGCACAGAAACCTCACGGGTCTATACGTGCCGCAGAGTCGTGTACACAATATTATTATATCAAAAACAGGAGCAGAGGCGAGTAATTGTTATCATCATTCTAGTGTTTAGTTAGTAGTAGTATATGGTTCTGTTTTAGTCCCAGGTCTGCACATGTGAGCCCGATGGTCTGCTTTGGGAGTCAATATAGAATGTTTTCAGATTACATTTAATCGATTTATTACATAGATAGATAGATTAGATTTAATTATTGATTGATTATCGTACTTTGATTGCAAGCCCTCAGGGAGATCATTTACAATAGTTCGTATCATATATTCCTCGCGCCTTGTCCCAAACTCGTTATATGTTAATATTATCTTTATTATAATGAAGGAAAGGGAGTTAAGTTTGTACAATTCATTTAATAATGAAGAAAATATTCGGGATCTAATTCGAACCAGTAGATTTCCAGCATGCATCTTTGAAATTTTTGCCTGTCTGTCTGTTACAGCATCACGTGAGAACTACTGAACAGATTTAAGTGAAACTCGGTACAGAGCTCGCTTATATCTCTGGTCAATACTTAGAATACTTTTTATCCTGATAAATGAGATTGTTTACGTGAAATAAACGCCAAAAAGATGGCGCTACGGTCGCCTATTTTTGGTGCCGTCTTTGCAATTCATTAATTAAGAAAGTCGTCCACATTGCAACACGAAGTCGCTAACGAAGTCTGACTGGCACTAATAATACCTAACTATATAAAATTTGTTTTCGTTGTATTCGTTCTACTTAATTTATACAGCTAAATAAAATTGTCAAAATCAGTCAAATGCTATTATTTTCAGCAAACAAGGTTTGCAAAAAATCAATTTCTAATTTTGTCCGTCTTTCTGTCTGTCTGGATGTTCCGGCTAATCCCTAAAACGGCTGGACCGATTTTGACGGGACTATCACTGGCAGATAGCTGATGTTATAAGGAGTGACTTGGCTACTTTTTTCTAGCGTTCCGAAAAAAATAAATCGACGCGCACGAAGTCACTGGCACAGCTAGGCTATATATTCAAAACATAGGAAATATATTGTCTGCGAGTTATGTAATTCTTATCCCAATTTCAAACCAATTACAATGACAAATGTGGTGATTATTAGAATCCTATGACTTAAGGAAATGGTTAATTTCGAAATTTTAACATAATTACCCCCCATTTCTACGACATAATTGTTTATTTTGACATTTCGTCTTGATATATTTCCAATCGTGTCTTTCGGCGACATAAATGAGGCCGGAAATATTAATGACAATCAATCTTATAGGTTTTTAGGGTTCTTTAGTATTCTATACAAAACTGGAACCCTTACCTATAAGATTGTTATGTCTGTAAAGTTTGTCTGACCATCCGGTCATCTATCCAGCTAACCATCTGTCTTTGTACGTATTCGCCTTCGGAGAGACCTATCAACTGCCTATATTCAGGCATCTTCTAGCTGACCTGATACTTCGATCTGATCCCGCCATCTCCCATCCATCATCGGACTACCAGACGCACCGGCATGCGGCATAGATATATGGTGGATGTTCCACCTATAAGAACTAAGCGCTTTGCATCTAGCTTCATCATACGCACCGCAAAGGAGTGGAACTCATAGCCGGAGTCTGTCTTTCCCGGTACTTATAACCTGGGTGTCTTCGAGTCCCGTGTGAATAGGTACCTTCTAAGTAAGCGTGCTCCATCCAAGACCATATCTTCGCTCCGCATAGGCCGAGATCGTGGTCAAACGCGAACCTATACTACTATAAAAAAAACCTTCGATGAGACTTTCCATCTAGCTAACTCAGGCATTTTCTACCGTTTTTATAACATGGGATTGTTCCGAGGAATTGTTCAGAATTGTGCCTTTGTCTTCTTTGTAACACCGTACTGCTTGTCATCGGCTGGGCGTTCATCCCCTTCGAGCTCTTTCGCTCATGTCGCGCAACGGTTCTTAAGAACGCGTCTCTAGTGTACCGTGGGGATTGGGTTAAGCTCCCAGTTAAGTTATTCCCACAGCTCTAGGATATGGGATTTTTCAAAATAGGTGTCTTAAAATTCTTTTGAGGCCGGCAGTGGATTAGTAACACATCTGGTGTTGCAAAAATATATCACCACTCGTGTTTTTTTATTATTATATATTTTATTAAAAATATATAACATAAATACGACAAGTTGCATAGTCAAATAATTATATCAGTGAAATATTAATATAAATTATAGTGAAATATTAAAAATTATGTTGTATATATATATATATATATATATATATATATATATATATATATATTTTTTCTTTAAAACAGTCTCATGTCCACCAATGATATAAACATATGAATTAATTTTATGATTGATTTTCCTTGTACATATTTTATTTATTAATATAAAACAACAACAATATTTTTCAGAACATTACATCGTTTCTGAAAAAAAGATATTAAAACTAGGTTACACGTCGTACAAAGTTTGATAATGAATGATGACTTCATTAATTATAATAAGTCAGTAATGCAGGTATTAATTACATTATTTTAAAGTAGAAGTACCACAGAGATTAAAATTAAATACTAAAAATAAACATAATTAAAATACAATATAAACCCTAAAATTAAATTACAAATCAAACCATATTAACAACTAGAACTAACTAAAAGAGGGTATAATTATAAATAAAATATTGGTCCCAAACCACTGTCACTTATCGGGAACGATCCCAAAAGGCTGGTGGCGTTATACCGTAGTTCTTTCCCTTTTAGAATTTGGTTGATGCATAAATAAAAATCCAATATTTGCTTATCACTCTAGCGTCTTCTTCCTTCATCAAATCAGGATGAGAATCAGGAGGTTGGGAATACGAGGATTTACCTCATTGCCCCGGCTGCAACTGAGTGGGCAACCACCTACCCACCGGTAGTAGGTTTTGAAGCCGCTAGAGCCTGCTCCGCATGGCGATAGCTTCTCAGATCTCGTTGGCCAATCTGTAGCATCCTATGACCTTCGCAGGTTACTTGTGCGGCTTAGTTGGCCATTCATTGGAGTTAGTTGGCCATCTATGGCTTTTGGTGGCCTGTCAGCGGCTTTGTGTGTTCGCGATCTCACGGTATCGCCCTGGTTCGTTGAACGTACTAGATTGCGAGGAATCGGCAGCTAGGTACGTAGATGGTCTGGTCGCTGTGCGTGTTATGGGACAACCCAGTGGAGGGACGTGTGGCCGTCATCGTTATGCCATACGCGTGCTACAGTATTTGTAATCATACCATCATCTCTTCCTAATTGATTTCGGTTACGGCGATGGCTTCAGTTGCTGTTCTACGTTCATGCGCACGCTGGTGACTTGCGTAGTCAACTTTACTCACGAATATGCGCTTGCATCTCGAACACGCCAGAAAGCCATTCACAAAATTGTAACTAATAGCTGCTGGTGATCGGGCCCTAAGTTCGTCGCGCTTTGTATCTAACTTAGTATCTACGTGATGTCGACGGGATTAAAATTCTCGCACTGTAGACTCCACTTGGAATCTCCAGTTAGAGCGCGTCTCCGCTAATTTTTCCCATCAATTGGGATCGATATTGCAACTCACAATCAGACGTTTACGTACATCTTTGTATTGCAGCAATTGCCTACTTTGCTTGAGTTTATCATTTGCAAGTTCTGAGTAACACTAAAACAAATATTCAAACTGAGGCCCTGTCTAACTATCAGGCTCACGCCAAAGAGACAAATTCCCGTGAACGCAGTCAAATCGTCACCAATTTAAGTTTAGGCCAATTCTATGAACTAACAATCCGCGTTACACAGCCACTAGTGGAAACAGTCACGTACTGAAAACGTGACAGTGACGCAGAAACGTGTCATCGTCCCTTAGGCACGTAAACAAATCGTAAACCCAGAGACGTAATAGGGTCGAAAATGTACAGGCACGCGTATTCTGTACGGGTTATGGACGCGTTTCTGGTCTTAATGATCAGGTTCTTAAATGGATATTCATTAGGGTCTTATCACCAACCCATCTACAACTGGACGTAGACTTCCACAAGTCTGCATCACGTATTCCGCTCCCCCATTTTTATTTTAGAAAACAAAAATAAAAAGTTACAAGAAAAGTATACAAAAAAATCAGCCTCCAATTACACGCATAGCAGTCGTCCCTAATTATATTTTGTTCGTATCAAGAACACTTTACTTGAAAATATCACAAAATCAAAATGCATAATTACAACACCCCTTGCCAAAACAACAGGCGGCCTTTTCGCTTAAAGCTAAGTCTTCCAGGCAACCTAGCTTGAAAAAAATTCATAACTAATCTGGCGATGTAGGTTGGACAGAAAAAAGATTGGACTGTACTATTTAAATATACATACGAACACTAATTCATAAATTTAATACACACATAAATCCATGCACATTTATAGAATACCAATATACGTATATATGAAATTATCTAAATAAATAAATATATATACATATTATCATTATGAAAAGCATTTTATATTAGAAACAACATGTTGTTTTTAAAATATGTGATTTATGGACCCAAACTAACAACGACTAAACAACGAAAACAGTGCAGATTTGAGTTGACGTGGTAGATAGAGCCTTGCTGGAACCATTATCTTCATAATAGCTCTTATGGCCGGCTCTATAGGTTTAATACCACGCTCTCACAGAATATCGACGTGAAAAGGTTAGCTTTGGGCTAATCGTTTTGCGTATGATGAGTGAGACTTCCGAGGGCCCACTTCTCCCTCCTTCTATCCCATCCTTATCACATTCTCCTCATCTCATCCCTTCTGCCTGATCCTTCTATTTCAGGCAACGGTAACTTTGCATCAGGTGAGCCGTCTGCCTGCTTGCCAGTTCCGCAATAAAAAAAATATACAGATTCATCAACCTAAATAGTAGCGCGAAATCCTTTCATTAGTATTCAGAGCTGTACTTTAATTTATCTCCCGAAAATTTGGCTAGAGCTAATTAACTGGTATACAAACGGAGGTTACCAGATCAAAAATGTAATAGACCAAAATTTCATATAAAAATTATTTTATAACCAGCTTGTGCCAACAAAACTTGGTTCGCGTTCTCGTGTCGACAATGTATTTGTTAGTGAATTGCAATGACGGCACTAAAATAAGCGCGACCTCAGCGCCACTTTTTTGGCTATATTCGTCTATCCCACGGATTTAACATCTCGGAATAAAAAGTATCCTAAGTATTGACACGGGATATAACTTAGGTTTGTGTAGAGTTTCATTTAAATCCGTGCCATAACTTTTCCTTGATGTATTAACAGATAAGCAAAGAAAATTGTGGAAGTTACATTTTGAAATATGCTAATCGGAATTGGCCGCCTCGTTCTTTTCTTTTATAATTTATTGTACAAATTCGACCTCTCTACAGATTTATTATATTACTAGCTTCTGCCCGCGACTTCGTCCGCGTGGAAAGATTTTTTAACTATCCCACGGGAACTCTTTAATTTTTCGGGATCAAAAGTATCCCATATGTTGACCAGGGATATAAGCTTCCACCATACAAAATATCATTTAAACCAGTCCAGTTGTTTCGGAGATTAGTCGGTACAAACAGACAGATAAACAGAGAAACAAAAATTTAAAAAAATCTAAATTATTTCTATTTTACTTCTTACATCCCCCTGACTCGGTTTTTAGCATTTTTTTTCATTGTAAAGAAATTCTACCTCTACAGTTTTATTATATATACTTATATAGAAGATAAATAGATAGATGAGAGTCTGACGTTTGGTTTAAAAAGAAAGTAACATCCATAGAGGCTACGTTCCACAAGAGACTCACAACGACCACGTTCACGACCGCGATTTTTCCAGTCCCACTTGCTTGCCGGCGTCACAATCGTAAATAACCGTTCCACCTCTTGACATGGGTCGTGAGCGCAGCGTGAGCGAAAATCATGACGTCATTAGTGACGTTTTCGCCATGACCATAACAACCGTGGTCGCCATGTGGAACGGCAGACGGAGCATTTTGGGCGTAGTGAGATACTAAAGGAACGCGTCCAGATTCGATCATTCGACGAAACGTACACATTGTGCCAACGAACGAACTACCTTCATTGACGTAACGTGTACGCGGCGGAATACAATGAATCGAATAAAGTCGAACCATTATAGCAACATATTAAATTTCTAATATTATTACCATTCTTAGTATTCTTTTTCCATAACAAAATCATAGAAGGTAGGTGTTATAGAAATAACTTGTAAAATTTCCTGCGAAATTAGTTCAAAACCATAAAACGTTTATACATTTTAACATGGCTGTCATTGAACTAATTTTAATAAAAGTATTATTAGGGTTCCGTAGCTATTTGAATAAAAATGGAACCCTAATAAAAACGACATGCCGTAGCCGAACGAACCTTCTGAGCGCATTTTTGTCTGCAAATCTGTAATAATATCCCTCCACCTATTGAATGTAAGAAATGTATCTTCAATTCCATTGTTTAGTATCAAACTTAAGAAATTTCTTAATGCTCATCAAAGCGATCTTAGACATGACACAAGTGCTTTTAGAATTTATTTATTTTAATTTATTATAATCTGATTAGTTTATTAATTTATAGATATATGTTATTTGTTTCCTTGTGTGCGTTGCTACAATGATTTTATATAAGTATGTGTTATTTAAATTGTTGCTTTATTTCATTTTTTTTAGTCTGCAATTCATTTACCTTTATCAAACTGAATTATATTGTATATATTGTTATTCAACATCTGTTAATGGAATGCAGCAAAAATAAAGATGGCAGAGAACAACTGACGTGGGACTTGGGACTGAATCATTCTGATGTAGGTATTTTCACAAAAATCCTGGCAGAGCCAGCCTCAAAGAAGGCTAGTTGGTAAGCCAGCTCATTATTCAAAATTTAATATATAAGTTATTGCATGTTTAGGAGATGATGCGGCTGACATGCCAATGTGGCAAAAGTCCCAAGTAAATAAAGAGGAAAAAATAATATTGTCGTTGTTATGTGAGTTGTTTTGTCCACCGTGACTTCGCTTTGAAAACGAAATGAAAATCTTTATTCGTATGAAACATGGATACAAGGTCTTATGCTATGGGGTAACACGTTTTGCCATTTCCTGGCATACAATTTTTTCTTAACTAATGTGTTAGTTATATGCCTCTCGTTATACTGAAATCAGCAAAAAAAAATAGACATAAAATTATGTGTGGCCAATAAAATGCAATAGAAAAATCAAACCAATTTTTCAGTGTACCAACTCATACCACTTTAACTATTCTGTCGTTCCTTCACTACTTAATTGTAAAAGCCAATAAGTGGTGAAATATGCCAGTGCTTAACAGTGTATCTCTCTAACGTTTGAACTATGAGGCAATTTTTTTAAGAAAATCATAATACTAGACTTACAAACATAGACTTACAACAATAATTTCAATGAAAATTGGTTTGATAATTTTTTTAAAGATAAGTACGTGTTAAGTCATTTTTGAGATATGAGGCATCATCGGCAGTGTTATCTACACGAACGCTTACAGAATCTTTCGATGTTTGTGCCACCACGCACTTGGTCAAATTTTATTAATAATAAACGTGGATATTCTAAATGTTATTATTATAATGAAAGTTTGTTTATTTTAAAGTTTAGTTGCGATAAACACAATGCTTTATTAGAATAAATATTTTTTATAGATTTTTACAACAAAGACCTAGTTATTTGACATAAAATACTGCTTTTTATAACCTATTGTATTTTAAACGCGTACAATACCCAAGGTAACAACAGGTCCTCTAGACAAGTGGCATTAGCGCTAAAGGAATAGAATAGAAAATGTATGGGATTAACATATCGTTACGCTAAGTACTATGTCTTATATCTTCTTATAAATAAGTTTGTATTGTATGTTTGTATTTAATTTATAAAGTAATTTAAGCATATGTATTTAATTTGTAAAAAATATGTGTATTTAAATTGTCGTATGTAATACTATGCACCACTTACATCGCCAGATTAATCTATACTAATATTATAAAGAGGAAAGATTTGTATTTTTGTATACGAATAAACTCAAAAACTGCTAGACCAATTTCAAAAATTCTTTCAGCATTAGAATGCTACATTATCCCAGATTAATATAAGCTATATTTATTACTAGAAAAATTATAAAAAATAATATTAATAATACCTAATGAGTACGGCCTGATTGTCATGTTACGACTGACATAATAAATTTATCAATTTGAGGAAATTTCCAATGCAATCTGGAGAGCTCCATCATGGACTAGACAAGTTCTGGAGTGGAAACCACGTCTTGGTGAGAGTAGTATAGTAGGATGTACACCGGCACTGTGAAACGTTGAACTGCGAAAGATCGCCATTAGAGGCTGAATGTGGACAGTGAAGTTTTGTATTTTTTATTGCTGAGGCACAGCAGACAGGCTGACGACCTAACTGTAATGGAAAGTGGTTACCGTCGCCTATAGATATTAGCAACACCAGAGGTGCTGCCAATGTGTTGCCGGCTTCAAGGGAACCTGGAACCTGGCCACTAAAGTTGGAACACAACGCAAAGTTGTTCTGGCGGCATACTCTAGTCCAGGGGAGGTAGCCATCCAGATGGGCAAATACCCTATCACCTGGCTGTGGGTTATTTTGTTGCCTCTTACGACAGTAAGGGTTATATAAGATAGTTATATAAGAGAGTATTAGTATTCTTTTTTCATTCCTCCACGAAATACGAAATATTGTTCCATACGGTTGGGAATCCTAACAGTGACATAAAGAAACAGATGTAGACACAGACGGACGACATTAAGACAACGTTTTTTCGTTTTGTCAAAATGGCTAAAGAGTTACCATGGAGGTATAACACTATCTATTCATCTATACATATAATAAAATTGTAGAGGTCAAATTTCTGTACAATGAAAAACAATGCTAAAAACCGAGTCAGGGGGATGTAAGAAGTGAAATAGAACTAATTTAGATTTTTTCAAATCTTTTGTTTCTCTGTTTGTACCGGCTAATCTCCGAAACGACTGAGCCGATTTAAATTAAATATTGTATGGTGGTAGCTTATATCCCTGGTTAATATATAGGATACTTTTGATCCCGAAAAATTAAAGAGTTCTCGTGGGATAGTTAAAAAACCGCACCACGCGGAGGAAGTCGCGGGCATCAGCTAGTTAATGATATATAATAGAATATTCGTCTTCCATGCCCCAACATTAAAATAAATCAGTCCTGTAGCAAAATAATATGCAAACACAGTGAAAATTGAGTTTTCACAATTTTCCCATTTCCACTGAATCTAGACCGAAGCAATTCAAGCCGGCCGACCCAAAAACGCAAGGACGCAGAAAAATATTCGATAGTGTCCATCAAACTCATCAAATCAAAACTTTTGAAGCAGCTTACGACTCACAGAAAGAATGAGAGCGAACATTATTTCTTCTATACATACTACAGATAAATAAAATTGAAGTGTTCGTTTGTAATGTCGAAATAACAGCATTTTTCTAAATACATATAAAATTATATACGGCACTTATATAAAGAAAAATGTCTGTCTGGATGTTCCGGCTAATTTATGAAACGGTTGGACCGATTTTGACGGGACTGTCACTGGCAGGTAGCTGATGTTATAAGAAGTAACTTAGGCTATATTTTTTGTATTTTAGGGTTCCGCGAAAAAATTCAACGCGAACGTAGTTGTGGGCATAGCTAGTTACAAATAAAACTCTCAATGTGAACAAAAGAGACAAAAATATAAATCGACATTTACGTAATCCACGCTAATGTTGGTGGTTTAAAAATGGGGTGGTCTGTATGAGTGCTGGTCTTTATAAGAGCTTTGTGTGTGACTTACTTGATTTCCTTCTCCGATCTTCTTTGGGCCGGACCGTGGTCTTGCTTCTTTCTTAATGAAAAATTGAACACACACACACTGGATTTGAAATATTGAGGGTCCAGAATAAGGGGCTTTATTATCATCATATATTAAACTTGCCGGAGTGGATGCGAATCAAATACATCAGCACGGGGAGAGGAACGAAAGGTGGGAATTCGAAACTATTCACAAAATGTCACTGACAATGAAGCTATTTTTTTGAAGTGATAACTTCTATGGGAGGGTAATCCGCTTCGTTACGTAACGCGTTACGGCGCCAGTCTGTCTGGATTCCCTTTCTCTCACGCAAGGTAGACGAAGGAATGAAGACCATGGTAACAAAACATAGTTATAACGGTAAAATAACCGATAAAAATAGTATTAACCTTATGTTTTTTACCGGTATTGCAAGCCCTGGCCTACAGACCTTTATCGGCTCTACAGACCTTTTCAGTGTGCATAGTGCATTCCCACAGATCTGATATGTGTGCGACACGCACTTGGCTGTTTTTTATTAACCTTAAGTATTTGGAACATAAAAATGTGAATTGTGGCATTGGTCTGGGCCTGGCCTTACTA
The DNA here is from genome assembly GCA_039645545.1 of Dendrolimus houi. Classification (NCBI taxonomy): domain Eukaryota; kingdom Metazoa; phylum Arthropoda; class Insecta; order Lepidoptera; family Lasiocampidae; genus Dendrolimus; species Dendrolimus houi. The sequence goes on along the minus strand of CM077139.1, from coordinate 3,589,828 downwards.
AATATTTTTGTATAAAATAGTTTCTAATATAATTTAAACAGACCGGACATCCTTCTAGAATAATACGTTCTGTTTGAAAATAAGCAGATATGCCACAATGTGACACGCTATGATTTAAGCGGTCATCTCCGAGACGAGGCAAACAAACATGATGAATGTTACACCAATTCGAAGAAACTATATTGCATTAATCAACTAGCCGTCGACACTATAACATGAACTAAATTGTTTTATGACTAACTTTGCTGCGTGTTTTTCAAAACAGATATTTTATTGCATATAAAAATGATAGATATACAAATAGATGGTAAGAACATTTTTCGTAGCTTGGTGTAAAATTTTCTGTTGTAAGATTAGAATGCGTAAGGAGGAAGCGATCTACCTCCTAGCAACCCTAACCGTCAACCTCACCTGCCCGTAATACGCCCTGCAATTTACCGACGAAGCAATGACGACTTACTGATGATGGTATAACCATTCGAATTGGCCAACTAAAAATTCCACAGACCGGGAGCGGGCAGCAGCGTTCCAAGTACAAATAGTTGGCCTTGTGGTGACCAGGGCAAATCCCCCATGAAAGACTTGAGAGGCCTACGTCCAGCGGTGGATAATGGTTGGCTGACGACGAAAGATTAGGATTAGAGCAATTGGATAAGAAAGAAGAAAGAAAGAATTGATCTGTTAGGAAATCGACAGCGCAAGTATATAATACTAGTTGACCCGTCATTTCGTTGGGCGTCATTAAAAAAATACAAAAGCACGCACACATGCCCGCACGCACGTACTAAGAATTTGCTGTCGATCAGTGAAAACCGCACTGAAATCGACCCAATAGTTTTTACGTGAATGCCGAACAAACTGACAAGAAATCTAAATAATTGCATCGTGTTCTCCATCGTTTATAGTGTATTCCGGTTGTTTTTTTTAATACTTGAATGTACAGACACGGCATTAATATATATAATATAATATTATAGATTTATTCGTGTAGTTTAGTTTACAATTACCTTTTATTTTTTGCTAAAATGATTATAGTCTGAAAGTTACCGAAAGACCATTTATACAATAATAAATCAAAAACAAACCTTCAAAGACATAGGTACCAATTCCCATTAGCAATTTGTACACTTGATCCGTATTACTTTGGTTAACTTTACTCATCTAATTCCGAATCGGTACTTGATTAACGTTTTCTCCTCTTGGGAATCAGTTGAAGGCCTATTTACATTGAACACGTGAGTCATGCCTCTTTGTTAAGGCTTGTAACAACGCCAACGTCCTTGAGAATTTTTCGATACTAATTATTGGAGCGATAGCGGGGTTTCCATAGATGCTGTTGCGGATAGAATCACCCCCTGACCTCTCTCCCGGAAACCACATACCCCCACGCCCCGCTTATCGCGAATATGTAGCTCGCTCCGTTAGCTGCTAAGCGTCTGCATTTTTGTAGTACCTTAGTAAGCACGGTGCGGGCTACCGCCGTGGTCAAGTATACACTCACATATAATAGTAAGTCAAGTAATACACACAAGGAAGACTAAGAAGACCAGGAAGAATAGAAAGTATTCGGAAGACTCTACAGCCATTGGACTCTCAGCGTGACTACGTGGATTTTGTGGACCACCAGTGTATTGTGATTAGTGTCACTCGTATTGATCGGTGTAATCGATACAATTAGTACTATCTGTGTTCAGTGGAACATCCGGGTTTTAGTGCTAAGTTGTGTTGGTTAACCTTGAACGTGCCGTTTAGTACAGTAGTGCTGATCATACCTGTTGTTGTTGTAGCACCTATATAAATAAAAACAGTCCACTGCTAAGGGTGTTTCATTCACTGCGACCCCTACGCCGCCACACCCAACAGATCAACAGATGCCGTCGTTTTTCAGAGGCATTATTATTTTATTGTGAATAAAAAAAAGTAAAATAAAAAAACTAATATATATATAATTTTTATAAAAAAATATATATATATATATATTAGGTTGGGGAAAAAGTTTCTTCGCATTTTATATAAAAATTCAAAAGGTCTTTTTATAAATTTTATTTACATTTGACTAAAGTATGTAGGTGCCTTTTTGTTGGATAACTTTTTGCCATCTTGTAGGTAGGGACGTGATCCCATTGCTATAAAAATGTTGGGACTTCTGATCAAAAAACTGCGACAAGTGGTTTTGGCAGTCCTCTCGTGATGTTAACCTGACACTGCCTAAGGAATTCTGCAGAGACCGAAACAGGTGAAAATGTGAAGGTGCAAGGTCAGGACTATACGGCGGATGCATTAACACCTCCCAGCCAAACACTCGTAATTTTTGCTGAGTGGCTACACATGTGTGAGGTCTAGCGTAATCATGGTGAAAAACCACACCCCTTCTGTTGATTAATTCCGGCCGCTTTCTCTCAACTTTTTGCTTTAATCTCACCAGTTGTTCGCAGTACAGTTCAGAATCGATGTTCCTGCCTGGCGGTAACAGCTCATAATGAATAATGCCCTTCCAATCCCACCATACACGCAGCATCACCTTGTTGCGAGTTAACCCGGGTTTTGCCACAGTCTGTGAAGCCTGACCGGCCTTTGACCACGATCTTTTTCACACGTTCTTGTCGTACGTGATCCACTTTTCATCACCAGTTATCAGCTTCTTCAAAAATGGTTCGGTTTCATTACTTTGTAATAAAAAATCACAAATGACTACACGGTTCATTAGGTTTCTTTCAGTGAGCTCATGAGGCACCCAAATATCGAGCTTTTTTGTCAATTCCCAATTCTCCAGCTACATCGTAACTACTAATATGCCGATCTTGCTCCACTTTTTCAAAAATGGCATCAATTTTGTCCGTAACAGGGCGACCAGAGCGACGTGCATCTTTGATATCAAAATTTCCGGATTGAAAACGCTTAAACCAAATTTGCGCTACTCTCACAGATACTGAATTAGGTCCATAAACATCACAATTTTTTTTCGCGGCTTGTGTTGCATTTTTACCTTTTTTCTAGTAAAATTTTAAAATGTTTTTTATTTTTTTATTGCAGGAGTTCAGCAGACAGGCAGACGGCCCACTTGATGGAAAGTGGTTACCGTCGCCTATGGACATTTGCAACACGACAGGTGCTACAAATGCGCTGCTGCTCTCTTAAAGGAGACTGGAACCTGATCATTGATGCCGGAACACAACACAAGGTTGTTATGACGGCATACTCTAGACCAGGGGTGGTCGCCATCCAGTCGAGCAAATACCCTACCACCTGGCTGTGGGTTGTTTAGTCGCCTCTTACGACATGCCGCCCGGCCGTAGGAAATTGTATTCTTTCTCCGTTCCTGCATGGATGAAAATGAAATGTATCGAATTTCTTCATTAGACTCACTCATTTTAACAATAAGAAAAACAAATGAAAATCACACATTTTTCTAATTTGAATTTGGAATTGTCTTCTTTGAAATTAAAACTTTTTAATGATACCAAAACCAGCCAGATACAAATGGTATAGCCAAAGAGATCTTATTGCAAGTTCATACATACTATATGCGAAAAGACTTTTTCCCCAACCTATTATTTTTATAAATATGTAGATATTTTTTTCATCTTGTTTTGGTAAAAATTGAAGTAGTAAAATGGTTTCATGTTAATAATTTGGAGGTTTATTTTCATAACTAAAAGTGATTATAGAAAAATTACGAAAAACCACGTCACGTCTCATATCGTGAAGATTTGTGATAATTTTTTTGGTGAATTATTAATTAGTATTCACCAACGAAAAGTTTTTTCGTTTGCAACCCATTTGCGATCTATTGCGACAATAGGAGCCTTATCGGGTACGTGCAAAATCTATCCCACTGTTGAGCTAGAGTATAAACATACAAACGAAATACATGGAATTTTCGAAATGGAAAATTGAAACTAATTGGGACTATCACGATAGATAGATATGTAGGGGGTTTTTCTACATAGGATGTTAATTGTTTATACCTAAAGTTATGCTAACGAAATGATGGTGCTTATGATTATGCTAAAATCAATGGCTGTTTTGCCGACTGACCGAGTACGGTGCTAAAAGAGTACTGAAGGCGTGAGGCATATTTATGCTAACAGTTACTAATAACAGATATTCACAGACAACAGATAACATTTGTTATTTCTAGAACACAATACCTGTTCTCCCGAAAGGCACATAACAAATCAAACATAAAAATTTAATTAGCTACCTAACCGTTATGTTAATTATTCTTTTTCTCTCGTTCTATCTTAAGTGAGCTAAAAAGAGATGCACCTATTATTCATATCAGTGTCTCATTTACACTTCAAGGACTTATACGGGCTAGAACGAGACGCACCTAATATTTATAAGGTAACAGAATGTAAAGCATTTAAGATGCGCACACATTGCGGGACGCGTCTGGAAACAATCGGACGCGTCTTTTGTATTGCCAACTTTCGTTAGAGAAAACATGCTATGTGAACTCATGATAAGCGTTAGATTGGCAAGGATTTGGAAAAAGCGCTGAAAATAAAGTAATAAGACTAGATTATTAGTTATTAAATAACAATACGTTATTTAATAACAGATAATCGATGCTGTTATTTTTGAATAACAGTAACAGGAGTGACAGATATTTAAATTGACCTGTTATAACTCATCTCTAGTACTGATATGAACGGTATGCTAAATTGCATTTGTCGGCGTAAACCGCTGACACGTCAATATACGACTGTTGCTAGCCCGTGTAAGACAGATATTACTCACAAAATAAACAATTACAAAAATGCACGATTACAATGTTGTCTTGGTAAGAACAATTGGCGGCCACATAGCTTAAAGCAGTCTCTTCGAGGCGAATTGACTAAGTGCCGATTTTTAATCGTCAGATAAAAGTTATCAGTCGATCAATTACACTATGTAATGTTGTTTAAATGTCTTTAATCAACTTAAGGAACACCTAAAGTTAGATATGAAATAAGGAAATGTTATAAATTAATTATCTAAGTACACCTGTACTCACACTCATATCACAGTAAACAAGGTACACCTACGAGGATCACAGGTCTACATATATATATATATATATATATATATATATATATATATATATATACACATACACACAAACAAGTAACAGTGCAACATACGTCCGTTCTAGGGTGCAGTTGAAAACCAGCGTCAGGCACCTCTTGCCTGGCACATGCTGAACTGCACCTGTTAGGTGCCATCGCAAGACTTTTTTTTTGGTATATATTTTTACGAGTTACGGGACTCGAATTAAAATGCCGTTAGAATTATTATAGAGTTTATTAGAACTATACAAACATGTATAACACAGGTATTAATATAACCGAACACAACAGGTCCAAACGTGATGCAGAAGGTCGTAATTCAATAAAACGCGCAAAGTCCGTTATTATTAGATTCCCGATTGTAGTACACACGTTTCACTTCGATCGTAGTTCTCACTCGACTGACTCCTCTCTCCATCAGGCCATCGTTTTATACTGTACAAATGCAAATATGCCCGCCCGGCAAAGTGGACCCAATTTCCTAGAATTTGTTTGTAATTCGTAATCCGCGACACCTGGCTAATGACAATAGGCTATGCTCCACTATAAGTAAACAAAATAAGACGATCATAAAAGGATTACAGTTAGTTCAAATGCCGCCAGGTAATAAAATGTGCTTTGTTTTAGATATGCAGGTGGATTTTGTTTTTGTCGGGATCTGAGTTGTAACAATATTATCGTACAATTCATTGCCATGTTTCTCGCTATGATAACCAAATAAACGTTTTTCTATCTTTCTTTTCTAGGTGCGTTAAAAAAGTGTTTTGCTATACAGTTCTCCCATTAAATTACGAAACACCCGTAGGGATGCCAGCCAAATGAAACTCGTGATTTTTTAAATGCATATAGACAGACAGTTATCTATCTCATCATCAACATCATTATCCTAGCGTTAAATCCTGGTTGTTTTCTTCACTACGCACGGTCTTCGGTAGTCCTAATTGTGAGACCATTGGTACGAATTTCATCCTTGGGCCATCCAAAAATTACGTCACACGAATTTTTTCACCCTCTACTCCGTCCTTGTCACAGCTGGTTATATTCGCGAGACTCGTCCCTCACTAGTGTGACATCACATATTTTGCAATTTTACATCAAGAAATTATTAAAATAAAACAACAGTTCCATGATTAGTTTTATTTGCATTTAAATTGTTTTTTAATCATTTAAACACTATGTGCATGCTGATAGAGTTGGAAATATGTTAGGATTAGGAGGTTAAAATACTTTTTACCGACCGCTACCAAGGTTACACTTGCTCAATCGCTTTTACTGTCGATCCTTGACTATGCGGACGTCTGTTATCTTGACCTTACCGTAGAACAACTCAATAAAATAGAGCGACTTCAAAATTGTTGTATCAGGTTTACATTTGGTTTAAAGAAATATGACCATGTCTCTGAATATCGCTAAAAGCTCAAGTGGTTGTCAATCTCACTTCGCTGGAATGCTCATCTTCTCAATCTGCTGTATAGCATATTATTTATTCCTTCTACTCCTTCCTATTTTAAGGAACGTTTTGATTTCCTCCATATATCTCACCGCCTAATTTGGGCTCTTCTCATAATCTTACCTTAAAAACACCTGCACACGTTTCTACTTTGTACACCAAATCCTTCGTTGAGCAGACTGTCCGGCTGTGGAATTCATTGCTCGAAAATGTAAGACAGGCAAAGTCCCTCCTCCCCATTTTATTACATGTACATTTATTTATTAGTGTATTTGTATATTAATTTGCTGTATGTAAATTAGACGTGTTGTTGGGGAGTTTCTTGCCGCTTCTTCTCCTTAACAGGAATAACACGTTGCGAAGCGGTGTACATAGAATAGTGAGAAAAATAAATTTTAACTTATATGTATGACCTTCTAAAAGTGTTCTCCAGTGAACTTATGTTGAATAAAAACTTTTGAATTTTAATTTAATATTGTGTATATTAGTATATATACCTATAATATTGTTGTTACAATAGGGCCACCTGCATACCTATTGTCATACCGACAAAGAAATGCTGCGCATCTTGTTTATTGGCCCTCCCGCATTCGGAGTTCTTTTTTTATTACTTTGTATTTAAAATTTGCAATTAGACAATAGCCTATTGTTATTGTTTTTGACTTTGTTGGCCGTTCGCAGGAATAGATAACCAGGTGTGCAAATTACTATTTATCGGAAACTCAGTGCACGCGGCCGATTTTTTTTTTGTATTGTATAGTTAGTATAAAACAATGTCCGAATGGAGGGGTGGGGCAGTCAAGCGACGACTACGACACGAGTAAGACGTTTATAGTACTCTCGATTAGCGATATAGACGATGGACTTTGCGCATGTCGAATTGCATTGCATCCAGTTTTATTTGTATTTGTTTTACACGTGTTTGTACAATTTCAATAAATTCTATAGTAGTTCCAACGGCATTTTTAATTCGAGTCCTGTAGCTCATAACAATATGAATATATTATGTATTAATACTATTACTAAAATTGTATAGCTGTTACTGTTGCTATACGCATATTAATGATGTATATATTAGTATATATATATATAATATTAATATGTAATGTTTGTAGATAATGTTGTATAAACTAGATGGCGCCACTGGAAAGTTACATCGCGGTATGGTTTGCATTCTATATGTACATAACACGGGTGCATTTAATTTGAATGTTGTTGGCACTCACTGCAATAAAATATTCTTTGAGATCTATATGTTTATAATAATTTTATTATATCGTATAGAAAATCCCCTCTCTCCCAGGACTGATTATACATTTTTGGTCCTTCGAGCCGGATACGGATTAAATCAAAGAGCGTTTTTTGATAAGTCCTGGGTGGATAAGGACTTGGTTCCGGGGTACGGTGAAGAGCCGTTTGGAACCTACTAGCAAGAGGGAAGTTCAGTACCAGGCGGGGTACTGATCAGTAGACCGTCCGATAACTGCAGGAGGGCAGTGGTCGGAGGGGAGGAGCAGGGTTGTGACCAGGAGGGGTCCAACCAATCAGGTAGCAGCAGGGTGCGGCAAAGGCGTGACGTCAACATCAAGCGGCCAAGTGCGTGGTCGTGGTGACATCATTGAGCGGCTAAGTGCGTGTAAGTTGTGACGTCATTAAGTGGCTAAGTGCGTGTGCGTCGTGACGTCATCCAGTAGTGAAGTGCGAGTGTCATCCATGGAATAAACTGTAAGTACTTTGATATTATTAGTGGTAAAAGTTAGTCAATTTTGAACGTTAAATTCATTCGTTAATGGACTTGAAATAATTTTATCGATTTGTCACTTGTAAAATTTTAGAGTTAATTTTAGGACTTAGAATAGTTTTAAGAATTTGGTTCAGACAGGGAACCTATGCCCAATTTTTTTTTTTGATGTCGTGTTATTTCAAACACTTAGAATATTTTGAAGAAAAATTACTTGTAGTTTGGGACTTAGAAAATTTTTAAGAATTTGTATCATTGAAACTTTAAATTGAAATTGAACTGTTATTGTAAATTTGGAGTTAGTTTATTTTTCTTTAATTATGATGGAGTCTAAGATACATTTACAATGCGATTTGCAAAAACGAATTGAGAAAAGTTTTCTGAATTTCAAAAAGTCTTCTAAAGAAAAATTAACTAAAGATTATATGGAAAGTAGATTGGAATCGTTAGAAGCAATGTGGGCTCAATATTTGAGTAATCATTCAAACATTGTTAGTAGTAGTGATGTTAAATTATTACAAGCTACAAAATATGTAACTGATGATTTGTTTTATGTTACCGAGGAGTGTTATGTAGAGTATAAATGTGTATTGAAGTCTAAGTTATCTGCTTTTTCAACAAATGTAACACAAACATCGCAACATGCTAATTGCTCTAACCATAATAATTTGAAATTACCTAAAATAACTATTCCACAGTTTTCTGGTGATTATAGTCAATGGTCTACATTTCGGGATTTGTTTGTATCTCTTGTGCATAAGTCAGAGATTGACAAAGCACAAAAGATGCAATATTTGAAAGGGCTTCTGTCAGGAGAGGCAGAGCAATTAGTAAGGCACATTAATATATCTTCCGATAACTATGATAGATGTTGGTCAATGCTTGAGGAGAGGTATAATAATAAAAGGTTTCTTACATATTCTGTTTTAAAAGATTGTTTAATCAGAAAATAATTTCGTCAGAATCACCAACACTGTTAAAAGAAATGATAGATACAACTACAGAATGTCTTGGTTCTTTAGCTAATTTAGGAGTTGATGTATCTACTTGGGACGTTATAGTAATTTATATGCTTACATTAAAGATGGATTCTGAGTCCAGAAAACAATGGGAATTACAGATAGCTAGCAACTCTTCACAAGATTTACCAACTATGACGCAATTTAAGGAATTTATAACCAGTAGATATCGCGCGTTAGAATTCTTGGACTCAGGAGCCAAATTTAACAATCGGTCTTATACTCATAAACCTAAGACATTTCATGTAGCAAATGTGGTGTGTAAATTTTGTAGCGATAATCATCGTTTAGCTAACTGTAAACAGTTTGCCAACGCAGAGGTACAGGCTCGTCGTGGTTTCATTGAGAAAAACAGAATATGTTTTAATTGTTTGGGTGATAAACATTCAGCCAAGTTTTGTTTGTCAAAGATATCGTGCAGGGTGTGTAATCGCAAACATCATTCGTTGCTTCATCCTAATGGTTCCGGGAATGCAGGTTCATCATTAGGTGGTGCAGGTACAGGTTCATCAACGAGTGAAGTTGGCGCGATATCATTAGTTAAGAGTGGAGCAAGTACTTCCGCTCCTGTTGTGTGCTTTTCATCAGGCGGGATGGAAGCACGTAGTCAAGTGCTGCTCGCAACAGCACTCGTACGAGCTGAAAATAACAAGGGGATCAATATACTATCAGGGCTTTGCTTGATCAGGTGCACAAGCATCATTTATTACGGAAGCAACAGCTCAGTACTTGGGTCTTAAGAAGTCCCCAGTAAAAAGGATATATATCAGGTTTAGAAGGAAATCAGAGTGTTTCAGCTAAAGGTAGGACAACTTTAACCTTTAGCTCGATTTATGACGCAAAGGTAAAATTATCAGTAGATGTTTATATACTAAAGTCTATAACTACTCTTCTACCTAGCAAGAAAATAGTAACTTCTGAGTGGGTATGCGACTTACCGTTAGCTGATCCACAGTATAACACACCTAACAAAATTGATATTTTGTTAGGTGCTGAAAATATATATAGTAAAGTTATTCAAGACGGTGTTAGAAAAGGACCTGAAAACAACTTGGTGGCTCAAAATACTTCGTTGGGCTGGATATTATCAGGTAGAGTTACAGCTTTACATCAACCAACAGCGAATGTAGTAGTTATGCATTCCTGTGTCGAGGTTAACGATATGTTAAAAAGTTTTGGGAACTGGAAGCTGAACCTCAGTTAAATAAAGGTGGTATACTCACCGATGAAGAGAAGCGATGTGAGGAGTTCTTCAGTTACATACCAGAGATACGACTGGTCGATATGTGGTTAGGTTGCCATTCAAGAACGAAGAACTGGATCTGAAAATAAAGAATAGTAAGAAAATAGCGGGAAATAGATTAAAATTTGTAATAAATAAATTAGAAAAGAATTCGGATATGAAAGCAAAATATTCACAAGTTATGGAAGAATATTTATCACTGGGACATTTGGAAAGGTACCGGAAGAGGAAGTAAATAATTCAAAAGCAGTATACTTACCTCACTTTGCAGTAGTAAGGTTTGACAAAGATACAACTCAGGTCAGAATAGTCTTCGATGCTTCCTGCAAAGGTGAAGATGGAATTTCGCTTAATGATCTTCTGATGATCGGTCCAAGATTGCAGCCAGAGTTGCGACATCTCTTAATGAAATGGAGGTTATACCGGATTTGTTTATCGGCAGATATCATAAAGATGTATAGGCAGATAAAAGTAGCACAGCAAAACATAGATTTCCAAAGAATTCTTTGGAAGGAAAATGCTGAAAGTAAAGTAACAGATTATCGATTGTTGCGGGTTACATTCGGTACTGCGTCGGCTCCATATCTGGCTGTAAAAGCATTACAGCAAGTTGCTATCGATGAAGGGGTGAAGTATCCGATGGCAGCGGGAAGAGTCGTTCAAGACTTTTACATGGATGACTTGCTGACTGGTTGTGATACAGTTGAGCAAGGAATAATAATTTATAATGAGATGAATGAATTACTACAGAAAGGAGGATTTAAGCTACAGAAATGGTCGAGCAACAGTAAACAGCTATTAGATAGAATTCAAGAAAGCAGAGATGGGATAGGTATGAATGAAGAACTAAAACTCAAAGTAGATGATATAATGAAGTTGTTAGGACTTACCTGGAACAGGATGATGGATACCTTTCAATATACGGTGTTGCTACCGCAGGTTCAGGAACCTATAACAAAAAGAATAATTTTGTCAGACGTAGCACGTTTATTTGATCCGCTTGGTTGGGTTGCACCTGCAGTAATACTCGCAAAAACGATGATACAAAAGCTGTGGTTATCGGGTGTAGCATGGGATGAAGCAGTTCCAAGCAATATTTTAAATGAATGGCTTACCTATCGCAGGGAACTTACTCTCCTTTCCACGTTGCAAATACCTCGCTGGCTTAACACTAGTGCAAATAATGTCTTTGTTGAACTCCATGGATTCAGCGATGCCTCCAAATTGGCATACGCTGCGGCTGTCTATATCAGAGTTGTTGGTGAGAATGGAGATGTTCATGTTTCGCTTGTAACAGCCAAAACAAAAGTAGCGCCAATTAAACAAATTTCTATTCCGCGACTGGAGCTTTGTGGAGCGGTTCTCGTTACGAAACTTTTAATTGAAGTGGCAGAAACGCTTAATATCTCAAAAGATGCATCCAGGCATGGACCGATTCTACGGTGGTGCTTGCATGGTTGAACAGCCATCAAGTCGTTGGCAGACGTTCATAGCAAATCGAGTGTCTGAAATTTTGACGACATTAGAAGCCCATCAGTGGTCTCATGTGCAATCGAAATCGAATCCTGCTGATTGCGCATCGAGAGGTCTTAAACCCTCAGAATTATTGGGTAGTAAATTATGGTTTGAAGGTCCCGAGTTTTTGCATGAAAGGGACATCAAGTACAGTAAAGTAAAAGATTTAGATACAGAATTAGAAGAAATTAAAGTTAATTTGGTTGCTAGCAATGATGACATAATTTGGAATAAATATTCGACTTTAAATAAACTTATCAGAGTGGTTGCATATATGAGACGTGTATTATCATGGAGAAAGAATACGAGCATAAAGAAAGGATTTTTAAAAGCGGAAGAATTACGAGAAGCAATGGATGTATGTGTGAGAAATGTCAAAGGAAAATTTCGCTGAAGAGATAAATTTTTTAATGATTAATAAATTGGGGAAATTGAAGGGGCAGATGAAATCGTTGACTCCTTTTATAGATGGAAATGACAATTTACGAGTTGGAGGAAGGTTGGACAAAGCACCACTCAGTGAAGGTCAGAAACATCCTCTACTACTTCCGAAGAAATCTAATCTCACAGATTTGGTGATAGCTGATGCACATTCAAAAACACTACATGGCGGACCGCAGTTGATGTTGGCGTACCTAAGGTCCAGATATTGTATACTGGGGGCGAAAGATTTAGTGAAACGTCATATGCGTACCTGTGTAAAATGTATCAGATATTCGGCCAAAACTACAACGCCATTGATGGGACAGTTACCGTCGTCTAGGTAACACCAACACGCCCATTTAGTAATAGTGGCGTGGATTTTGCGGGTCAATTAATGTGCGAATTTCAAAGGACAGGGTCAACATGCCTACAAAGGTTACATTTGCTTGTTTGTGTGCATGGCTACGAAAGCCATACATATTGAAGTAGTTAGCGATTTGACGACACAAGGGTTTTTAGCTGCCTTTAAAGATTTGTGTCTCGTAGGGGTTATTGCTCCAATTTATGGAGTGATAACGGAACAAATTTCGTAGGAGCGTCTCGGGAGCTAGATAAATTGTTCTACGCGGCAAAATCGGGGTTGCATAAAGAGTTAGCAGAAACTTTAGCATCAAACGGAACTACGTGGCATTTTATCCCGCCACATTCACCAAATTTCGGAGGGTTATGGGAGGCCGGTGTGAAGTCGGTCAAGTTTCATTTGCGTCGAGTAATTGGTGATACAACCCTGACGTACGAGGAGCTGGCAACAGTTCTGACTCAAATTGAAGCGTGCCTAAATTCTAGACCACTTTCACGTATTGAGAGTGATTCAGATGGGTTTGAGGTTCTCACTCCCGGTCACTTCCTCGTTGGGGAGCCTTTACTTGCAGTTCAGAGCACAATTTTGAATCACAAAACATAACTAGCCTCCGTAGATGGCAGTTAACTCAGCGGATGATGCAAAATTTTTGGCGACGTTGGTCGCAGGAATATTTAACCACATTTTTGCATCGATACAAATGGGCTTCGCAATCTCCGGAACCAAACATAGGGGATTTAGTATTAATTAAAGAGAGGATTTGCCTCCTTCACGATGGTTGTTGGGACGGATTATTACCAAGCATCCGGGCAGTGACGGTATAACACGAGTTGTATCACTGCGTACCAAGGCATCTGTCATAAAAGACCTACTTCTAAACTTTGTATTTTACCTTATTCTAATGTTTAATTTTCAAATTATTGTTTTTATTTTGAGTTCTATGGTTTTTTTGTATCTTTCTTTATGTGTGATAAAGAACAAATGTTGCGGAATGTTTGTAGATAATGTTGTATAAACTAGATGGCGCCACTGGAAAGTTACATCGCGGTATGGTTTGCATTCTATATGTACATAACACGGGTGCATTTAATTTGAATGTTGTTGGCACTCACTGCAATAAAATATTCTTTGAGATCTATATGTTTATAATTTTATTATATCGTATAGAAAATCCCCTCTCTCCCAGGACTGATTATACAGTGTTATTGTTTATTCTCTATTGTTTTATTCATTTTAGGTATATGTATTGTGTGCTATTTATATATCCTATTTATATATGTATTTAATTTGCACACCACCGTCATACACTTGTGAATCTCCCGGTCATAAAATCCATATCCTGGGTTGTCTGGAAGAGATCGCTCTAAAGCGATAAGGCCGCCCATTGCTCCTACTTTTACTGTTAATATAATTACTGTAAATTGTCTATTTTATGTGTATGTGGTGAACAATAAAGTGTTTTCTATTCTATTCTATTTTGAAGTTTTCGTTAATAGTTTAAATTTCGTGTTTTAAATATTAAATGTATTTTGAAATGTGACGTCACTATAGGACCTCTCCCATTACACTTCGTCGACACCTAACGTTGACGTAATTTATGGATGACCCCTTAACGATATCAAGCCAGCATTTCTTGGGTCAACCTACCCCTTCCACCGGAATCTGGCAGAGGGTGCATGGCTAGACATTCGTTCATCACGTAACTACCCGGTTTCTATAAAACCTAGCCTTACTAACTAATGTAAACGCCTCGATTGCAGTTTGTTTGCTATGTAACGGATTTGAATACTGCCGCGGACGCTGTAGTTATCTATCTATAATTTTTAACTCAATTTATAATTAGTTATCAACAGGAAAGAAGTTAATATAAAAAAACATTTCGGCGTACAATAAAAAAAATATGTACAAAGTAAGATGGAAACGTAAAAGTGATTTATACCCTTACCCCAGATTTGTGCTGATTTCAAAAGTAAATTTTGTTATTACATTTTCTCAATACGAGTGAACGCTTTCGATTTTATTACTTTAGTTTTTATTGTTTTTATTTTATTTTATTGTAGGTGGAAGCGTGCTGTTTGATGCTTATGTAAAGGACTGTAAAAGCAAGGTTCTTGATTGGGAATTTAACCCTCAAAACTTCTTGTTTGGGATTGTCAGTGAGATATAAAAATTCGAGCAATAGTTACTTGTGGCATGATAAATTCATCAATTTTAAGAAAATTTCCAAAAATCAATCTGGTGACATTGTACAAGTTCTATTACATCCAAGTTTCATAATCTTGAATCTTCTTCTTTCTTTTCCTTTCCTAAACATTTGGGGTCGGCACAATGTCTTTTCTTTCAATACTCCTGTATTTTTGCATATGTCCTCTGTCACACCACAAATCTTGTCATCCTTCACACAGCGTTGTCTGTTCTGTCTTTGGAGACGCTTATGCCTTAAACGTCAGATATTTTGAGATGAACAAGTACCTACTTAAAATTATTTAAGTATATACTTGAAAAGTTCACGTTTCAGGAAATAAATAATTCATTACGTTTCACGGGAAACATAACCAATGACAAAACTCGGAACACTACCATGGCACGACAGTCGATTAACGAACATTTAGATGACTATTTAATATAATAGTCGAAATTTCAACTGTTTAGACGCTGACATTAAATTCATTCTCTTTGTCCCATAACTTTCATCCCGCCACCTTGCATGACCATTTCAAGTCTAAGTAAAAACAAAGAAAGAAAGAAATAAAATATTTGAAGAAATAACGACGTACTTACTTTTTTTCAGCAATCAAGATTACTCGACAAATAGTGCAAACTTTCCTTGCTCCAAGTCAGTTATTATATTATAATAATTTGCACAATATGAAAATAGTACAATGTATTGAGCATCTCATTGTTACCTTTCTACCACCTGTTGAATACTACATTCTGATAAATAAAGATTTGAATTTATCATATGACTTTCACTCCTCTTCATTACATGCCCGTACCACCTTAATCTTCTTCTTCTTAATTTTTCGGTCACGGGTGCAACTATCAAAGAACCCCTTATGATTTCTTACAAATAATATGTCTAGGCTCTCTCAGCTTCTCTGGGCTGGTTTGGGGTTCTTGAAGTGATTAGTGGACTGTTATTATGTGAGCTTTATTTCGACCGCACTACAGGTATTATACTAGCCCCTCCTAGCAGAGCAGAACCGTTTAATATCCAACGAATGTGCTGACGGCCTCGAAGGGGGGACTGGAACCTCGCCACTAATGCCAGAACTCAATTCAAAATTTTTATGGTGGCATAGACTAGACTAGGTGCGGTAGCCACGACTGTAAAATAGCAGCGCACGCACCATTATGCTCGTCCCTTCTTATCTCGTCGTGAGAACCGAGGAAGCCAGAGTGGCTCAAGTCT
Source organism: Dendrolimus houi (assembly GCA_039645545.1). Classification (NCBI taxonomy): domain Eukaryota; kingdom Metazoa; phylum Arthropoda; class Insecta; order Lepidoptera; family Lasiocampidae; genus Dendrolimus; species Dendrolimus houi. The sequence goes on along the minus strand of CM077139.1, from coordinate 3,573,613 downwards.
CCGGCTTAACATGGCTTCTAATGTCCCATCTGAGCTAGAGGTGAGCGTGCAAATCCATAGCCCTAGCATTCTTGTCGGTGCTAATGTCACCCCAACGTAGAAACTCCCATATGCCCCATCGCGCTTCCCCCGCAATGGTTTGTCCTCTTGGCAAGGACGTAAGGTTGCTAGGCTGTCTGTCTTCTGTCGGATACATTTCGGGGAGTGTTTTTTAGAACTGCACGAGCTGGTTCCTGCCATGTTACCATCGGACATCCAGATGCACCGGTTTGCGCCACCGTTACATGGTGGTAATACCACCAGTCAGAACCAAGCGCATCGCTTCATCTTTTCCGGTGCGCACTGTCGAAGAGTGGAATAATTTGCCGGAGTCTGTTTTACCTGACAAATATAATGTTGCAGTCTTCAAGTCATGAGTGAATTATCTTCTAGGTAAGCGTGCTCCATCCTTGATCGCGTCATCGCTCAACATCAGGTGAGACAGTGGTCAAACGCAAACCTTATACATTTAACAAAAAGCGGATTTCCTCTAAATAAAAATAGGTGGGCTGTGGGTGGTTCGTTTTGTCGCATCTCACAGGCAGGCTAAAGTAAAGACCAAAATCACAAATAAACTAATATCCTTAGCAAGCACGCATGGGATGTAGTGTAATGTATTAGAGAGACAACAATTTGATCAACACGATTTATGTTCTTGAGGAAAAAATACTGTTGTTTACAAATGTCGATGGAAACTTTCTTAACTAGATCAAACTGTTTTTGAAAGTTATGTGTTTTTTATGTCCGCCATTAATCATACAAATCAATGGAAGTTAAATGAAAAATGTTTCTTAAGCAATGTTTATATAACAGTAAATACCATTTTAGAGTTTCGTGGCCATTTAGACGAGAATAATAAAGGCTCTTATACAATCCTTTATATAATAAAACGTCCCTTATACAAGTTACGTCAAAAGTAAATTATTAGAATAATATCTGTTGAGTATATTTTGAGATATTAAGTATGATATAAAAAGTACCACCTACAGGGACCAATTGAGAACCTTTGTACCTAAATAGATTCAGCGGGTCAGGAGTTCATTGACATACACAGGTGTATAAGGAGATAGATATTATTTGCTAGCCTGCCAAAGTATTTGTAACAGTATCCTATATATATAGTAATTAATGCCTACATATATCTATAGTACAGATATATACAGGTGAATTTCAATGATGCGCGTTGGATACTAGCCCGTTAGCAAGGAGAATTGCCCACCCTGTATATCTCATCAAAGGAAGACATGATACAGCAGTACAGCCCACAAGTGTTGTAATACAAAACGGGGTTCCACTCGTGATCTAAATGAAAATGAGGAAAAGCGAGGTGCTGGTCAGTAGCCGCGCGAACGGCGCCGTGTGAACACGTTTGGAAGGTTTATACCAGTTGCTCCCAAAGTTTCCCGCGCGAAAGTTTCATCGTAACTATCCGTGGTATATTGTGTATCAAATGAGTGTTTATTAAAGTTTTGATTTGTGTTATGTGTTCATAATGTTTTGATAATATAGGTAAGTGTTTTTAATATTTTTTTAATGAAAATAGGTTTTTAGAGTGTACTATAATGTGATATGTCTTCTTGTTTGATACGTTCGTTTATCTTCGGGAATATTTAAATAAATATCCAGCATGACCGATTTGCTGGATTCGTGTATGACGCAAAATAATTGTCCTGAAAATAAAACGATGCACGCTTTCTCGGAATCGTTTCAATTAATTACTTCTTCGTATTACGCGATATAATATTTATAATATCATTATGTACCAATAGAAATAACAACTAAAGTCTATTTCAAATATCCATAAAACGTAATTTGTAGCGTTATCGTAAACTTTCCTATTATTTTAATTACATAAAACATATATTTAATCTTGTTATTATTTTAATAATAATCTTATACTTAGAATCACGATGTAGTGAGGAGAAAATTGTTACATTTAATAATGTCTATCTAATATAAATCAATGAGGCGGGGTCAGCACTGAAAATCAGCGCTGTGCTGGAGTAAACTCCAACACAGCTTTATGTTGAGTTGCCGACCTCATTTGTAGGAAATGCGGTGTACAATATCATCGAATTTAATCATAAAAATGTATGTATAAATATTTCTACATCCTTGTATTGTCGCTTTCCTAGCAAATAAATACTTTCTTCTTTCTTTCAGAAAGAATGGTAAACTGCAAGATTTATGGGTACAGATATTAAGGTAGACCAAAAAGGAGATGGATTGATTGTGTAGGATGATTACAATTTGTAGTGTGACAGAGGACATATGTCAGAATAGAGGAGTATGGAAGGAGAAGCCATATTGTGCCGACCCCAAATAATTGGGAGGAGGTGAAAGAAAAGAGACTTAGCATCACGATGTGTATTTCTCTATTTACGTAATTTCTCTAAAACCGTTCTAATTCAAGTAGACTTTAATTAATCAAATAACTAGCTGTTGCTCGCGGCTTCGTCCGCGTTTATTAAAAATAGTCATTGTTTGAGCAAACCTCCTACACCTTCTTAACCCCTTTATGGGTGGAATTTCCAGAAAACGCCGATATACGTGTACTTACATTTATTTAGGTGATAAGGTGGATGGAGCGCTAAACTCTTTTATGAACAGTCGGAAAGTGTCTGCAAAGGCACGTCTGGCTGTCCATCAAAGGGTATTAGTACCAACGCTAATGTACGGCAGTGAAAGTTGGGTATGGCTGAAGAAGCATGAAAGTAGGATAAATGCAGTTGAAATGAGAGCTTTGAGAAGTATATGTAAGGTTAATGTAAGTGATATGATAAGAAACAGTGTGATAAGGCAGCGTTGTGGATTGAAAGAAGATGTAGTGACAAGAGTTGAAAGCAGAATCACAAAACAAGTATATAAGAGCAATATGACTGATAAAGTCGGTGCTGGTAGTATCATGGTGAGTGCTGGTAGTACTCACCATGATCAAATTAAAGATATTTTGAAGAAAGGTCAGATAAAAAGCAGTTTAAATCAGCGTGTATGTATGAAAAGATTAATGAAAGTAGATGAAGCGAAAAGTGTTTGTAAGAATCGTAGCAGGTGCAGATCCATCGTCTCTGCCTACCCCAATGGGAAACAAGCGTGACGATATGTATGTATGTTACATTTATTTTGAACCAGAAGCGGATTTTCATACAAACTTCTGCATCTTTTTCATCCCCTTAAGAGTTGAACTTTTAAAAATTTTTTTAGTGTGTTGCTACCTAGAACCCGCATTAAAAATTTTACGGTCGTATCCTGACCGCAGTAGTTTGGGCTGTGCGTTGATATATCAGCCAGTCTGTGAGGTCAAGTAATTATCCTACTAATAATGTAAACGCGGAAGTTTGTAAGAATGTATGGATGTATGTTTGTTACTCTTTTGACTTTTGACGGACTCTATGGTTGAGCGGGCTAAGCCTTTGCCGGCCTACCTCAGTGCAACGCGGAGGCTCTGTGTTCGATTCCTGGTATGGTAAATTTTGGAAACGTATTTTCTCCGTTAGTTACTATAGTCTGGGTGTCTGGGATCGGCCCCAGAGTAGTACGTTGTATATTACCCATAACACAACTTGCTTAATTTGGGGATATATAATATGTGTGTTTGTCTGCCGATTATTATTAATATTACTCTTTCATGCAAAAACTACTGAATGGATTTTGATGAAACTTTACAATAATATACTATATATATAGCTTACACATCAGAAAAACATATAGGCTATAATTTATAAAGATATTATAAAGATATAGTATGAATTATCCAAAATATAACGATTTTCAATCACCACGCGGGTGAGGCCGCGGAGCGCAGCTAGCTACCCATAACACAAGCGTTACTTACTTAATTTCGGGATGTAGATGTTTGTATACAGATTTAAAAAAAAATGTGTATTCTTTATTTTTCTTGTAGAGATAAATTTTTGAATAAAATTTTAGTTCAATTCTGTGTTGAGATGGTTATTTTAAATTATTTTTTACTTTCATATCTAACATTAGACGTTATTTAAGTTGACTAAAACATTTAAACATCATTAACTAGTGTAGTTGATTGGAAAAGCATTTGTGTGATTTATTAAAATGATCTGAAGAAAATCGCCGAAGAGTGGAACTCTTTTTTCTTAATTGCATGAGTTCAGCAAACACCTGATGGAAAGCGATTACCATTGCCAATAGACATTTGTAGCACTAAAGGTGCTACCAATGTGCTGCCGCTCTCTGAGGGAGACTGGAACCTGGCCACTAATGTCTGAACACAACTCAAGGTTGTTATGGCGACATACTCTAGACCAAGGGTGGTGGCCATCCAGTCGGGCAATTAGCTTTATCACCTGGCTGTGGGGTGTTTTGTCCCCTCTTACGACAGGCCGCCCCCAACGCAGGAAACTGTATTCTTTCTCTGTTCCTTTGCTGGTAAATAAATATGAATTTTTAAATTTTTATATAACAAGAATTTGGACCCTAAGTAATTAAGCCTACTCAGTCTACTGATAAATCCTCCACTGTTAAATATTGAAATATCTTCAAGTAATTCTGAAAATATAATAAAGTAGCGGTCAGTTCAGTAGTTTTTGACTTTATTCGTTAATGGCATACTAAAATACAAATCTGTCCTCTTTATAATATTAGGATAGATGAGAAAATAAAGTAAAAATCTAGAACCCGATTCCAGCACCACCTACCGGGTCTAATTGGAAATCTAAACCAAGACTCACTCAAAAATAGATAAAATTTCATCAAAATTCTAGAACCCGTTACTATGATTATCATTATTATTTACATATATATGTATATTTTTGTCTATTGTACTTGTCATTTCAACATTTTATATATATACTTTTTTATTCAAGTTATATTGCAAAATCCACATGTTACACAATTTTTTTCTAATCCATCCTAAAGTTTTCTGTAAGAATTTCCTTTTGGTGATAAGACCGCCTATTGTCTTCTGTACTTAAACTTCTTGAATTGTATCTTAATGTTATGCAATAAAGTATATTCTATTCTATGAAGTCAGTAAACATTGTACTCAGTAATAATTGTATAGGGTAGTTTGGAGCAGATCGCCTATGGGGACAAGACCGTTCATTGTACTTTAATGTCTGTGCAGTAAAGTTATTCATTCATTCAATTCATTCAAATGTTTTTTTAACAACTCTACGGACTCGAGTTCCGTACCCTTTGACAATTTAATTTCTAACAAAGTTTTTAAAATGTATACAGTTATTTTTGTTATTCTGAGTGACATTTATTCAATGATATTTGTGTTGTGGTGTACCTTACGAATAACTTATTATATTAATTTATTTTAATTTTAATACTAAACTTATCTAATGTAGAGTGTATCTTTTACATGCTGGTGTGGTGAGGAAGAAGTGCATGTGCAGTGTGTGCCTCATGTAAAGAAAGAAAGAAAAACTTTATTCGAAGAAATAGCGACGTAATTACATTCGTTATACATTATTATACACAGAGCATATTTTGAGAATTTGTACTCCGCATTTTCAGCGAACAAGGTTTGCACTCAGCATATTGCTGTGCCGGAATTATATCCGACACAACGCTGATTTTCAGTGCATACCTTCCTTTAAGCGTAAGACCAAAACGACCCAAATTTGTCAATTAAATAATTAATAATAATAATAATTAATAACACTAATTCTATTTATATAATACTTAATAAGTAAAAACAAATAAATACATTTTAATAAAACCAACAATAAATACGTTACTTCTAAATTAAAATTAAAACAAATAATCGCGTAACAAACTTGTATCGAATCATTTATTCGAATACAATGTTGCTACAGTGCTTGCCCAGTATTACCATATTCTGTGAATTTCTGTGTGCTACGTCACTGACATGAGGCAACAAATGACATTTTACTTCATCTATTGTATATATAATTCTTCTGTACGTGTGTCGACAGTGAACTCCTCCTAAACGACTGGACCGATTTTGATGATATTTGTTTTGTGTGTTTGAATGGGTCCCCGGATGGTTTAGATTCACAGATCGGGTTCTAGAATCCTCCTAATCACCTGGAACCGGTAGGTGGCGCTGAGACCGGGTTCTAGAATTCTCCTAATCACCTAGACCGATTTTCGTGATTTTGTTTTTATGTCATGAAACAAAGTCTTTTAGGAATTCAGAAAATATGGCGGTACGAAGTTCGCCAGGTCAGCTAGTAACCTATAAAATATTGAATGTGTTATTTTACTGTAAAGATATGAAATGTTTAATATATTTTATTTTCCCACTCTATATCTATTATCCTAACTAGTGCCAGGTATGTTGTTTTTTCCTTTCTGTATCTGGGTTAGTAATTTTTAGGCTCTTTGTGTGTCTTGGTTTGTTTGCGAAGTGTGCGTGTAATGCAATGCGGTGGTAGTGCGCGTTGGTGTGAGTATATGTGTAAGTTATGTTGTCAATGAAATTCAAAAAATCATTCACTTGTTTCATCACTTTACACAAAAATACTGGAGCTTACCGTAAAGTTCCTCCTTACCATATCTATATTACAGATACAAGAGCTCTATGTACTTGTACTAACTGTATTTAAAAAACATTGTGCTCTTAGGCCTAACGATTTATCCTTTCATTCGAGAACAAAAGAAGAGTAATGTAGAACTTCTAAATTGATTTTAGCAACACGTTTTCCATACTTGTAAATAACGTATTTCAAAGGTCTATTAGGCCTTGTTTTGTGTTGAAATACTTTTGTCAGTACAAATATGATACCGAATCTGATTTCAGTATTAAGTGACAGTGTGGTAAGTAGTATCGTGTTATTTATGTTTTACTTGGCACCGACTTCAAGACTTTGTAGAAAATATTTATTTCTTGCTTTTTAGTTTACAAGTCGGTTTTGTTTTTTGATAAAAATATTCTCTACCGTTTAGTTGCTTGAATACCTTTAGAAATAATATTTTAAGCATATAAAGTTTGTCTGTAGGTGCTCGGCGCTCTTCAACAAGGGTTGCTTACGATTTCCCCGGGGTTCACTCATCAGACGTCTCAGATCTGCGCGAACGCAGTGATAGGCAGCAGTGCCGTGGATTTCATACAACTCGAATTCCCATAGCCTACTTTTAAGAAACTAGCGACAAGCGACCAAAAGGTCGAAAGCGCCATAAATTTATTGGTGCTTACGTTTTTTATTCGTGCATTTATATTATTACTGTATTACTATCTCTTACGCTTGGCGGCTTTCCACGTATAATGGATAAAATAGCAACCCATAAACCGATCGGGCACCGGTTTTTGTTTCAAAATATGCGGTAAGATTGCAAAATTAAAAACAAAAGAAAGATGATATTTATTTCTCAAAATGCGACACATTAACAATAGTTTATAATATTATAATAACAATAACACTGAAAATGTGTGCCGCAATTCGCAAAATAGGGTTGGCACTCAGTTTTTGCTGTGCCGAACAGTGGCGGATTTACCTATAGGCTGAGTAGGCTGGAGCCTAGGGCGGCTGATTTTGGAGGTGCGGCAAATTTGAGGCCAATATTTGTGTCTTACAGAAATTATATCTTACTTAAATTCTAAGACTTAATAACATAATTCTTATTAAGTCCGCACAAACAATCCAACATGTAATATGTTTCACCAATTACATAATTTTTTCTACAATATGAGTAGTCGCTTTTGGTTACGGCAGAAACAAACCCATCAATACTCTGCTTCACAAAATCTCCTAATTAGGTACTGGAAAAAAGGTTGTGTAATTAAGACGATAGTGCACAAAGCACAAAGTCACAATTTCATTGAAAAAAAAATATAATTACTAGGACTATGATTGTAATCTATTTGTAGAGGTCGGTAGGGGTGGCAAAATTTGAATAGCCTACAGGCGACAAATGTGTAAATCCGCCCCTGGTGCCGAAACATAGTCTGACACAGCACTGATTTTTTGTGCCCACCTCCTTAATTACAAAGCCATGCGACGCACGGTAAAAACAAGTTAAATAAAATGAAATGATAATCGACATATAAAAAAAACTAAAGATAAGTTAAAAATTAACCTAAAAATTAAAGTAACCTAAATAGAGCACTTATTATATACACATGTTACATGTGAAACATGTCGTAAACAAGAGTGGTAAGAAATACGCATTCATTCTATTTTGACATTCGATGTTCCAGGTAAATAAATTACAAATTCTTTTTATAACTTGTAAACACAAATTGTAATAAGGAATTACAATGCGAGTTAGCCGTTTTTAGCTCCACTAACTACTTTCGTTTTATAAGCTTTTATTTAACTTGCAATGGATGTATGTATGCAAGTTCGGGTGGAATCTTGCAAGTTAAATTTGACCAACTTCCCAGTTTCCGATTGAGCTGAAATTTTGCACGCATATGTATATCGCGTGACAATGCAATACTATAGAGCTGATCTGATTATGGAGGAGGGTGCAAGCTTTTTCCCCTTGTGTTATTCTGTCACGCTCGAGTGAATCCCAAAATCCCCGCTTGGCCTTCTCTACTATAATATAAAGTCACTTATTTCAGTCAGTGCCATAATTCAGTCACTGGTTCATTTAAATTTCAGACATATGAATGTTCGGCAACATTCTTCATAAACTGATAATGTTTCCCCATTTGCCATTTCATTAAATTGTTAGGCATAAAATTTTATAAATTGCTCTTATTACTTCAAATGTTATTTTGAAAAATTACATGAATTATATGACAGATTCTCTTGATCTGGTTTTTTATTAAATAGATATTGTTTTATTTTACTTTTTACTAAGTATGCCCCGTGGTTTCGCTTGAATATATCTATCTACAATATTATAGAATTCTAAACATGCCGTGTCTGTACATTAAAGCTATTAAAAAAAACCCAACTGGAATAGACTATATCGAGGGCTTCATAACATATAGGCGTATACGCAAAAATACATTTTTTTTGTTGTTTCCTAAAACTATGCATGTTACAATTTAGAAAGTCTTACCTAAGTATGCAAGTTGTACCTAAAAAGAAGGGTATTACAAATTTCAGCCTTATACAATCAACTAGTTCTGTTTTATACATAATTTTGGCCTTTGTGTAAAACTGCACTTTTGTCTGTACACCCATTTGTTATGAAGCCCTCGATATATAACAATGGATTCACGTAAAAACGTCTGGACCGATTTCGATGCGGTTTTGGGATCAGGGGATCAACAGCAAATTCTTGGACTTAAAATCTGCGCTACTCTTTGTCCTGGGAATCCCGCGAAATCTTTCTGGGAATTATTAAATCTTTCTGGGAATTATTTAAAATGGCCAGATTAAAAAAAATGAATTCGAATGTGATTTTTCACTGATCGATAGCAAATTTTATGTTATAAAATGTGTCATTTTTTTATTCCGGGAATCCCGCGGGAATTTTCCAGGGAGTGGTTTGTAATTGTTCGGGTGCATAAAAATTAGCTCACTTATTCCCACACAGTTTTCACTAAAACGATGGCATAGGTTTACATTCTTTTTTAAATAATGCGGTACTTTGTGTCTCGGAAATTTCAAGTCAAGCGTGGACACAGTGGGGGGCATATCTTAGTATATTTATAATATAAAATTCAAGCTCTTTCTATTCTTAAGAAGATATTAAATCTAATGCATGTTGAAATAAAAAATTAGATACATGTCTAGGAACACGTAAAAGAAAAGTACTGTAGAGACGATGAACGGACTTTGTCTCATTATTTGGCTGTGGTACATTAAAAAGTCGTGGTAGCGTAATGGCTAGCGCAAAAGGCGTCCCAAAGTCAGAGGGCGCGGGTTCGATTCTGGCCGGAACGCATGCACCACTTAGTCGGTTTTCTGATCTAATGTGCATATTGTTACATTTACCACGTTCTAACGGTGAAGGAAAACATCGTGATGCAACTAGCACGTCGAGATAACCGATGTGTGAAACCTGCCAAACCGCCTTGGACAAGCGTGGCGGGTATACTGTCCATTCCCCTCTAAAGGGAGGCCCGAGTCCAGCAGTGGGACATTTATGGGCTGATATTATATACATTAAAAAAGCGATTTGTCGAATATATTTGGCATCTCAAAAATTATATATATTATATATCTGTTAATAGAGTATACCCTTTTTTTTCTACAATTATTCCGCTCCGGCGATGTCGAGAAGATATTGTGAATTTAGTTGCATACGAATTTTTGACACTATCTCAATTGAGTTGTACTTTAAATATGTTTGTAACGTCAAGATATTGACATTGAAGAATTAGGCCCCATATAAGCCGCGCGCAGAAGGTTTGCCGATGACTACTTACTATTATTGTATTGTATTACTTACTTCTATTGTATATACTTATGTATGCATATGCGGTCAAAAGAGTTAGGCAGTTCACTGACGAAGAGACTGCTAAACTTGTTTATTTTAGTTATTTTCATAGTGTCATGTCCTATGGCATTTTACTTTGGGGCAACGCTGTTGACTTAGAGACCATATTTGTTTTACAAAAATGAGCCGTAAGGTCAATTAACAACCTCGGCCCTCGGGAGCCTCTTAGGGAACGCTTTGAGAAAATCGGCATTATGACGGTCGCCAGCCAATATATTTTTAATAATATAGTTTATATTCGTAATAATTTGAGTACCTACAAGCAGTATAAGGATGTTCACAATTTCAACACCAGGCATTGTAATAGACTGATATTGCCATCTTTTAGATTACAAAAAGTATTGTCCTCTTTCTTGGTGGTTGGTATACGCTTCTTCAATAAGATTCCGAGTGAAATGTTAGATCTGCCTTTCACTAAATTAAAAAGTATCTTGCTAATAAATGGATCTACACTATTGAAGAATAATTAAATAATAAAATAATACAAAACTTCATCATCTACATAGCGGCTAGCTCCAACCTCTTATAGTATATTTTGTATAACGTTTTTTTTTATCTTGCCAAGCTTGTAAGGAATTTATGGAGATATGTTGCAGCATAAAATTTTAGTACGTCATGTCATTATGTATTATAACTATAATATTTTTTTTTCTTTCCTTCTATTGTGTTTTGTCTTATTGAGTATGCACTGTTTGCTACAACTCTATTAATTCTTCAAAAGTAATTCTATAAAATACTTCTATATAAAACTTGTAAAAAAAAGAACTTGAGATATAAATAGAATAATAAATATAAAGAAAAACAGTTTTTAGCTAGACGTGTTGCTGGGGAGTTTCTTGCCGCTTCTTCTCCTTAACAGCAATAACACGTTGCGAAGCGGTGTATATAGAATAGGAAGTAAAATTAAATTATAAATTATATGTATGACCTTCAAAAAGTGTTCTCCAGTGGAACTTATTTTGAATAAAAACTTTTGAATTTGAATTTGTAAAGTATATACAATAATAAATTTATTGCAACAACTATTTACGTAACCTTTTTTGTCAACCCTACTGACCATCGACGCGTGACATCATGAGGCTATCGGCAAACGTTCTGCGCACGGCTAGTACGTACCGACATGAAGAAAGGAGAACATGAGAGCTCCGTATTTACTAAAATAGTTACAGAACCATAAAAAACCCGATCATTACAATTTAGCCAAAGTGAGACACGTAAACAAGCCATTCAAACTCATAATGGATTTAATCTAACCAAATTCAATCTACAAAATGAAAACATGTCAATTATCATTCCTTGCCAAATGTTTCGGCGGGACATAACAATAACCCTATAAGAATATATGCGCCATAAAAAACTGACCCCCCCTCATATATCTGTATTAAGAGACGGCGAATCAAATGTTCTATAATACTATAACCATAATATTTAACGACGAAGGACTATCCATCTAAAATATACATTGCTTTCCCTTATATCATTTTGGTACAATACATACGTGAATTTTCTAATCCATTACACTAATAAAACTACGTTTTAACGGTGTTAAACGCGGTAATTTATTTGATTTTTATTATTCCGACCTTTCGGTCACTTTCCACTAGCCGTGATCACGGAAGACAAAGATGTCTGTGTCAATGAGTATTGTTAAAGTTTTATTTAGCCTACCGTCAACTTGTTCGTTTTAATTCTGTTTATGATTATTATTTACTCTATGGGAGCCTAATCTAATTTACCAGCGCTTCGTATCATATTGTGGCCGGCTTGAACAAAGGGAACGGCGCAAGAAATCCTTCAGCAACGTGTTTAATAATTTTATAATATTGAGAATTTTAATAGTTTATTTGTACTTTAAATAATAACAATATATGCACAAAAGTAGAATTAAATTATAAACGAAATTATCTTAAAAATTTAAGTACACTATATAAAAAAACGAAACTAAATACTAGAACTAAATAAAAAAGAAAATTATCAGGGTGCACGCAGAAACAGCTCACAGTGTTTTGAGGTCTGGTAGTTGGTTTTTGCTGGTTTTATTATGTATGTCAGTCGCGAAAACTTAAGAAAAGCCATCAATTACACTATTTAATAATATTTAAATGTCTTTGCAAACTCAGGAACATCTAAAGTTAGATGTTAAAGTAGAAAATGTTCCAAATTAACCGTAGACACATAATTTAACTAAAATTTTATTTAAACAATTTATCTTGTAAGACAAATAAGGCATGTATGTAAACATCACATCTGTCGGTCTACTTTTATTAGTCATAGTATTAGTAGTCATAGTAATATTTCTTAAAAAATACTAGTTCTATATGCATAATATTTAGTAAATATTACCTATATTACGCTACACAATGCTTTAGTGAAAAAAGTAAAATTGATGGTGGCCGCCGTACATGTAACAGAATGTTGAATTTTTTTTCAATAAACATATATTTGTTTACATGTATCTATCTATGTATTTTATTTAGATTTATTTTAATTATTTATTATTATGTATGTGAGTAAGTATATACTTATTTTCACTTATGTATATATTTGTTGCATTTTTTAACTTTTTAAACTTTAGTTCGCTCGTTAGCTTACAAATGAACTCAGAAAAACCTGTTATTAGCCCTATATTATAAGTAATTTTTGTTGTTGTTTGTATTTTGATATGCGCTGTTGGGTTTTTTTAATAACTAAAATAAAAATTATGTGGGATGCTGTTAATGAGATTTCAAAAACCATCATTTTGCTGCCAAGTTTAAGTTCTAAAATTTGAAATATGAAGTAGAAAACTTGAAATTTAGATAGCTCTACTACCGAAATACTATAGAAATAAATTTAATTACCATTTAACCAATAATTAAAGTGCAATATATCCTTTTATTTGTATCAAATGATGACGTCATTATTTTGTACATTCGTACAAAATCTATGAGGCTGTGACCTTTTGTAAGAGGATAAAAAGTAACTCAGTTGATTTGACTATCCTACTGAATATGAATTGGGTTCCAAACTCTGACACTTGATCATTGATACTGTCATGTTTGTCTAAAATTATCTTCATATAGATATCTCTATTCATATTTTCTGTAGAAATGTAAAAACACCTACAAATAGCGTCTCACGAAAGATGAAGTAAATAGTAAAATTTTGGAAAGATACAAAATAAACAAAAAAATTAGAAAAATTCAATTCTCTTCAAATTCTTCATTATATTGCACGATAAACACAACCGATGGAAAAATTCGAAATTTTACCATGGCATAGTTGGAACATAAACCTTCAACGGATTATACATCGAGGAAAACTGTAGAAAAGTCTGTACTCCAAGGCTACAAATTTTCTCTGATGTATAATATCATCATTAAAGCAACCAAAAGTGACTAGCTGTCGGCTCATTTCTTTGAAATTGAGACATTAATTGCTTTGAATGATTATACCCAGAATCGCAAAAAATAATGGCGATAATACGCAACGGAAAACACCATTTTATTTTTGGCACATAACCAATGTTTTTGACAGATCTACGAGTATAAAAAAAAAATACGCGGTGTTATTAAGACCGTGACGGTTTTTGGGTTATTCGTTTGAATTCGTAAAACCGAGATGTGTGTAAATAAATTTATTGAAAGCTTTTCTATTTATTGTTAAACTAATAAACATATTTTATCCCAGTGTTTTTAGTCCAATTATCGCTGATTGGGTTCATATCTTTACGTAAAGTTGTTTTTGTAATAAATGTGTTTGAAAGAATTATAGTGAGGTTATATATTATTATGTTTGGGTGGGCCAAGTGGGAACATGTTGTTTTTTTTTTGTATTTATTGAGAGATTTAGAATATCATACTATGTACAATCTATATATCAAAGTATAAGCTTATTACACTGCTATACACTGATCGATATACTATTATGGTGGACATTTATCACCGAAACGAATATGATTTTTTGTTTCTATATGTCTTGATAAAATATGTACCGCATAGACGACCTGACTGTCATATAATTTGCCTCTAACTTTGAATTTGGGTTTATTCGAGTCACTCTTAAATTGATTTTCTAGTTTCACTGCTTCTATCTTAAACCGTATTGTCTCATTCATAATCCAATGTTCATAACTCATTATTTAAAAGTATTATCTATATAATAGATAGGATATATAATTGATTTATTATAAAATCCCAAAAAAAGTCAATTTTGACAAGACAGTAAAACTAGAAAAACGTCGAAGAGAACAATCCATCCTTTTAAAAATCTAATTTATCATTATTAATAAATAATACTAAAAATATCAAGTAATCAATATTTAAAGATTTATTTACAGCTTTTATCAGCCAATACCTGTAAATAAAAAAGTCGTGGTAGCGTAATCGCTAGTGCACACGTCCTACACTCAAAGGGCGCGGGATCGAATCCTGGCCGGAACGCATGCACCACTTAGGCAGTTTCCTGATCTAATGTGCATATTGTTACAATTACCACTTGCTAACAACGGTGAAGCAAAACATCGTGATGAAACCCGCACATCGAGTTAATCGATGTGTCAAACTTGCCAAGCCGCCACGGACAAGCGTGGTGGGTATACTGTCCCTTCCCCAATAGTGGGATGTCCGAGCCAAACAGTAGGACATTTATAGGCTGTTATAATTGTATATTATTAACTGTAAATAATATTAGGTCACTTTTCAATTTCTCTTCTAATAGTATCAGAACTATATTTATAAGTTTCCAAAAATATATACAAAATTATAAAGAATCAGTATACTCTGTAAGTGACATCTTACGAATAAAATGAAACTAACCATCAAAGCAATACTTTAAATTACTGAAATTAATTTTTTTCATAATTTGATGTTCTCATATATTATGATATCGTCTAATATATGTAATATTTCAAAAATAAACGTGATGTTTATTTAAAAAATATCCAGCGTCATGTCGTAACAGATACTCATTAAGAACTGAAATATCAGATTCTGAGATTCGGAAAGATAGAAACTTATCGTCATTAATACCAATATTAATTTGGCCTATTTACATTTTAAACCTTTCGTAATTATTCCTTAAAATATCCGTACTTTAACGAACTTGCGGTCGCCCTACAATCGAATAGTTAGGCAATAGGCGATCTGTGTGCTACCTCATAAATTTGTAATGGATTCAAGATCCATAGTGGAAAGATAGTATATTTTAAGCAACATGTTTACAATATATACCATGTTTTTTTTGCGAAAGTACAGCAGACAGGCTGACGATGGATTGCCTGATGAAAAAATAGAATAACATATTCAAATTAAAAAGTTTTATTTAAAATATCTTCCATTGAAGAACACTTATTGAAGGTCATACATGTAAGTCAAAATTTAAATCTAACCGCAAATCTACACCGCTTGGCAACTATCGCTGTTTAAAGGAGAAAAAGCGGCAAGAAACTCCGCAGCAACAAGTCTAGCTAAAACATTTTTTCATTATAATTATTTATATATTATCTCAGGCTCTTTTTTAATACATATAGAAGTTGTATTACAATTACTTTTCAAAGTATGAATGGAGTTGTTACAAATTTAAAAAAATGTTACTGTCCTAACAATGACATACGAAGAATTCATACTGAGACAAATCTCCTTAGATTCCTTAGAAGTTATGCAAAATATAAACTTTATGCAAAAGATAATATAAAAACTGGAGCGAGCAGCTGTGTAAATACAGTTTTGTTATTTAAATATTCTTCAATAGTGTAGTATCCTTTTTAAGCAAAGTAATTAACTTTCAATTTAGCTTTAAATTTAATGAAGGGCAGATCTCAGCGCAAGTGCAGGCAGATCATAGTTACCAATTAAGCAACATTTTCGCTAGATTAGACAAAACTACCACGGGCACACCTTCAATTTGTATGGTAAACGATACGCACTTGGCCGATATTTATTTGCAAATTATTTATTAGTCCGAAAAATAAATAGTGTTACGAGCTACTATAGAATTTATTAGAACTGTACAAACACGTATAAGACAAATACAAATAAAACTGGATGCAACCAGTTCACACTACACGATTCTATGCAATTCGACACGCGTAAAGTCCGTCGTCTATATCGCTAATCGAGAGTACTAGAAACGTCTTACTCGTTTCGTAGTCGTCGCTTGACTGCCCGCCCCTCCATTCGGGCACTGTCTTATACTAACTACACAATACAAAAAAAGATTGACCGCGCGCATTGAGTTTCCGAGAAATAGTAATTTGCACACCTGCGAAAGGCTAACAAAGTCGAAAACAATAACAATAAGGATTAGTTCGACGCTAATGATGGTTATAAAACAAGTAGAAAACCAATAGCATGTTTTTCTTAATTACAAATTCAAAACACAAAAAAATCCCTAATCCGGGAAGACAATGAACTGCGCTTACAACAGGCAGCTGTGCGCTTATCTTTGACGGCATGTAACACTAGTTTTATTATTGTAACTATCTATGATGATGAAATACGAAGTTTTGTCTGTATCTTGTTTGAAAGTCTTTTTATACTGAAACATATGGTCTCACTACAAACGGATGGTGTAGCAATCGGCAATCGCTGCACCGACGGCTGTAAATCTCGTCAATTGAAAGCAAAATTGATACTAATCGCTAGACCGGGAATGGTTTTATGTATAAGATGAATATATAAGGTGAAAATAGATCACTATGTACTTCATGAGTTAATTGAAAATGTGGAACGATGGAATTTAACTCGTGGATAATCCGCGAACTTTCAAGCCGCTGTTAATTATTCTACTCGCTATTTATTAGCACAGTGGATTTAATTTATAACGACCTCGGTTGTAACAACTTTTTGGTTATAACGACGTAGCCCTTACTGGAAGGGTTCTGTATCTTACCGAGCGTTCATTTGCCTTACTATCTTGGTTCAAATTTGAGTTAAGTTAACATGTAATGTCAAAATTTAACAGTTAGTGGGACAAGTGAATGGATAAGTAAGATATGGAAACCAGCCACAAGTCCCTTGAAATTAAAGTATACCTTTAAAGGAACATAATGTAATGCATAATATGCCTATAGCGACTTCGGATGTAACGATAGATTTGCTTTTTAAAGTGAAACTTCTTTAGAATCGTTGTAATTTAGAACTCGATGAAACGAAAAAAGCCAAACTAAAAAGAGATAAACACATAAGTCTGTAGCATTAACTCTGCGAGAGAATGAGATATAATACATTATGTTTAATAATTTAAACACTATGCTTATACAGATATATAGAGTTGGAAATGTTTTCAAGGTTTTCGTTAGTTAATACTTTGAATTTCGTGTTTTAAAACTTGAATATATTATTATGATATAATATATGAAATGTGACGTCACGAAATTTAGAATCCCTCCCACCCCTTGTCACACTGTTTTATTGCGTGCGAACTGCACACACACACACACACATTTTTTGAAGTGAAACTTCTTTAGAATGTTGTGATTTGAAACTCGATGAAACGAAAAAAAGCGACACTAAAAAGAGATAAACACATATGTATATAGCACTAAGCCTGCAAGAGAATGAGATAAGAGTTTTACATTGTGCAGAATAGATGAGAGACTTAATAAGACCGATGATTAAACATAGGTCCACTTTGGACCGAAATAAATCTGATAATATTTTTTTTCTAAAACAGTGAAAACTTTAAAGTGATACTTAAGAAGTGTATTTTGAATTATAGTATGTTGACGGAAGTAGGCTAAAGGAATTATATTCATATTAATAAATAAAAGTTAGAGAAGAATTATCTGTGAGTATATTCTCAGAAGTTTCACTTCTACTGCATGTGAACTGCACACACGTACACAATTTTTTTAGACCATTTTTCTTCAATTCACAGCTTGTTGAAAAATCATTCGAAAATTTTGTCTCTTTTGCTCCTTTAATTTTTGTGAGAGGTGTAGGTAATTTGCTTTTGTTTATTAACGTTCAGGTAGGTAAAGTTAAATCTAATGTTTTCTTTCTTTCTCGCTTTCTTTCCGGAGATAGTGACGGTATTACTGAGAACCCTTCTTCTTCGTGATAACCGAAATCTAGTGTGCATAATAATAAAGAGCAAGCTATAAATTCAGTTGCGCGTCTTGTGCGTCAAATGTGACAACACAAGCGACACGTGCCCGACATGTAAACAACAATGTGAATATTCTATTAGAGAATATTGCTCACTCAGAACATTCGGTCGCATGTTTATTGCTAAGACACATTTGGTTAATATAGAATTTGCCTACCATAATACTGGACTTGGAAGGATATATTAGATAGTACTATGAAATAATAATATTAGGAACTTCAATCGCAAGGGGCTATCTAAAGGTAAGAAAGAACAAAAATATTTGAAGAAATAGCGACGTATTTACATTACTAACATGTATTATGTTTGTTTGATTGCACGCGCTAATCTCAGGAACTACTGGTCCGATTTGAAAAATTCTTTCAGTGTTAGATAACCCATTTATCGAGGAAGGTTATATATCATCACGCTACGACCAATAGGAGCGGAGCACCAATGAAGAATGTTTCAAAATCGGGTGGTTTTGAAAACAAATTCCACGCGGACGACGTCGCGGCTACAGCTAGTATTAAAATAAAAACATATTTTGAGAATTTGTACGTCGCGTTTTCAGCAAACAAGGCTTGCACTCAGCTTATTGCTGTGCCGGCATAATATCCGACACAACGCTGATTTTTGTTACAAACCTTCCTTTTGGCGTAATATTAAAACGACCCGAACATTTTAATGAGTTTAAATACCTGAATGTAGTTTGATATATCGCTCGCGTATTACGGGGTTACGCCACTGCAGAGGCCGAAAAAATAGGCTATTTTACGGATGATCATTTTCAGAAAAACTACAAAATCAATTGAGATTAGAAGTGTGCTTATCATACATATCGGTGAGTGGCCATTCACAAATTACGTCACACGAATTTCATGATTTTTTGACACAGCTGGCCACATTCGTAAGAGTCCTCCCCTCCCAAGTGTGACATCATATATTTTGCAATTCTTCATCAAGAAATTATTCAATTAAAACAGCAGTTTCGTAATTATTCTAATTGGCTTAAATATATTCGATTTTGAAATGTGACGTCACGAAATTTAGGACCCACTTGTCACACAAAGTCACACTTCGGCTACGTTCAAATTCAAATTCAGAAGTTTTTATTCAAAATAAGTTCCACTGGAGAATACTTTTTGAAGGTCATACATAAAGGTTAAAATTTAATTTTACTTCCCAGTCTATGTACACCGCTTCGCAACGTGTTATTGCTGTTAAGGAGAAGAGAAACTCCCCAGCAACACGTCTAGCTAAAAATTGTTTTTCTTTATATTTCTCATTCTATTTATGTCTCAAGTTCTCTCTTTTTTTTTAAAGTTTCATACAGAAGTATGTTACAGAATTACTTTTGAAGAATTAATGGAGTTCTAGCAAACAGTGCATATTCAATGAGACAGAGACACAATAAAAGTAAAGAAAAATATTATTACAGTTACAATAAAGACATGACGTACTAATTGTTATTTTCTTTTTTGCTGCAACATATCTCCATAAACTCCTTATAGCTTAGCTTGTGTTACAAGATGTCCATTACAGTAGTCATGAGAACCATAGTGTATATTAATATGACATAGATAATTTAGTGCATCAGTAACTAATTATTATAATTGTTTTTATGATCCTGGCAACACTATTATGTAATTGCTATTTTTAGCAATGATGCAATGTTATTGTTTTGTAGGGTAGCATTTTCGTATAAAAGGCGCAGTGGCGTGTAGACGGTGTTCATTGCTTACTGTGCTGTGTGAATATTCACATCAAAGGCTGAACAATAAGGGGAAACCCTGCCCAAATAGTTAATATTTGGTATATTTGGTACTTTCTTACCCAAATCTCTCCTTGGATTTTACACTTGGCAAGATAAAAATGTTATACAAAATATAGTATAAGAGGTTGGAGCGAGCTGCTATGTAAATGAAGTTTTGTCATTTAAGTATTCTTCAATAGTGTAGTATCCCTTTTTTGGTAAGATACTTTTTAATTTGGTTTTTAATTTATTGAAAGGCAGATTTAACATTTCACTCGGAATCTTATTGAAGAAGCGTATACCAACCCCCAAGAAGGAGGACAATACTTTTTGTAATCTAAAGGATGGCAATAGCAGTCTATTACAATGCCTGATGTTGAAATTGTGAATTCCAAGGACCACGTTCACGATCGCGATTTATCCCGTTCCACTTGCTTGCCGGTGTTACAATTGTAAGCCTAAGTGGAATGCCTATTCGACCCACCTTTTGACATGGGCCGTTGTGAGCGCTGTGTGATCGGAAATTATGACGTCATTAGTGACGTTTTCGCCACGACCACAACGACCGCGGTCGCCTTGTGGAACAGCTAACTGAGCATTTTGGACGTTGTGAGCTACTAATGGAACACCCTGTTCGTAATTTATGGATGACCCCTGACTGTATACAATATTTTTTTAAGCGATTAATTTCAAAATGGCGGCTGTATAACGTTTTTGCGATGACGTCACCCGTTTTTCTACGGCCTACAGCCGGACAAAGGGCTAATGTAATTTTTAGTTATACATAATAAAAGCTATAGAAGAAGTACGTAGAATTTTTGCGATAAATTGATTTTTGGCCAAATGTCGTAATTCTAAAGAGGAAAGTTAAAACTTTGCCCAAAAAATCGTTAGATAATTGTTAAAAGCAAATGAAATATGCGACTTAAAAATAAAATCCTACGTACTTCCATAGACAATGTATTTTTCAAGATATATTCATAATTTCAAGTGTTTCCGGCCAATGTGAAATATGCAGTTCGAGATAAACGCGTATGAAGTTTTGATTAGTAGAAAATCATGAGTAATAATAATAATTGCAATACCATTAATCTGCAATGTCTGCACCGTAAGGTCTGCATCCCGGCAATCCCGCGGAAATTTTCCCGGGAGCAATTTGTAGTTGTTCGGGTACATAAAAATTTGCTCATTCCGACACGGTATTCGAAACGAAAGCTTACGTTCTTTTTTAAATGCTGCGGTACTTTGTGTCCTGGGAATATATATAACTTGTATACATTGTTTTTTCTTAGGTCATATTCGTTCATTACAAACTGGATTTTTGCAATGAATTACACTATTGAATTTTTTTTATTGCTTCAATTCAGCAGACAGGCAGACGGCCCACCTGATGGAAATCGGTTACTATCGCCTATGGACATTAGTAACACCAAAGGTGCTACCAATGTGCTGCCGCTTTCTAAAGGGCAACCGGCACCTGGCCACTAATGCTGGAACACAACTCAAGGTTGATATGGCGGCATACTCTAGGCAAATACCCTACCACCTGGCTGTGGGTTGTTTTGTTGCCTCTTACGACAGGTGCCCGGCCGCAGGAAATTATATTCTTTCTCCATTCCTGATCGGAAAATTATGTTTAAGTATTTTGATCAACTTGAGCCACATCTAAAGTTAGATATTACGGTAGAAAATATATTATATTAATCATCAAAAGCAGGGATTCTCAAACTATTTCGGGCAAGAGACCCCTTTTCCAAAACCAACTGATACCTCGGACCCAATAGCCAAATTGCTTTAAAAATCCTATATCTAGTTTTTTTATATTGATACAAAATACTTACCATTTTAAAAACTTTGCGGTTGGTTAAGTGTGTAAACTTGACATAATTTTCTCAACAAAATAAATAGACATAAACTTCAGTAAATATCAAGTGTAATTAATAATTATTAATACAAATTACGAAGGTAATTATTTTTTGAAAAAAAACACGCATTTGTACACGTAACACAACTTATACAGTACAGTATCTTGAATGTTTCAAATAAGAACTTATGTTAATTAATAGGGGTCAATTTTTAGGCCTCTTCCACCCTCAAAATCAGTTTTCGTTTATGTCGACCCCTGGGAAACCGATTCCGACCCTAGTGGTTCAATATCGACCACTTTGGAAATCCGTGATCTAAATACAATTTAATTATAATATTAACCATAAATATATCTTGTAAGAAAAAACAAAGTATAAATGGCGTCACTCCGAGTACGCGTAAGTCGAGGTATTACTGTAATTATTGGTGTGTATAGTTTGTTGTTAGAAATAAAGTGAGGTTCTATCCTCACACCAGGGTTTGAAAATGTTATCAATTACCTTTAAAATATAGGTAATTACCGGTATTTTCGAAAAAGATACTGCTATACCGGTATTTTTTTACCGTTACTTGGTAAATATTATGATTTTAACGTTAGAATATATCGTTAAAAATCGTATGTATGTAGGATAGTAAAACGTATCGGTAATTTTTACGTTATTTCAAGCGACGTTGCCAGTTTTAAGAATTGACTTTATTACGACTGCATGTTACGGAAACAATCGACAAACAGAACTCTAAATATTACGCGTGCTCTTAGAACAGAACTGTTTGACAATCTTTGCGAGTTGAAGGAGAGCCACGATGGTAATAAAACATACTATTGACGGCCTCTGTGGTTGAGTGGGCTAAGCCTTTGCCGGCTTACCTCATTGCAACACAGGCTCCGCGTTCGATTCCTGGTATAGTAAATTTCGGAACGTATTTTCTCCGTTATTTACTATGGTCTGGGTGTTTGGGATCTACCCCAGAATGGTCCGTTGTATATTACCCATAATACAAGCGTAACTTGCGTAATTTGGGGATATACAGTGTGTGTGCTTGTCTGCCGATTTATACTTATACTTATAACGGTAAAACTGCCGCAAATATAGTATTAACGTTATTTTTTTAACGGTAAAATGGCTAGAAATAACGGTAAGTTTTATGACGATATTTATTTTTTACTGTTATCTGAAATTAGCATAAATGACGATACGACATTTTTACCGGTATTTCAAGCCCTGCCTCACACTACGTCAGTGTTGAAGAATAAAAACAGGACCGCCATTCGAAGAATATCACCCAATAAATCCTGCGAGCGTATTTTTGGGATATCGTTGCCTACTACCGACTTAGCTATTTACGTTTGATTAAATTGTTCTCTCAGTGGGCCCATTCCACGTTTTCTGGCCATTACAAAATTCATTTGTTACAGAGTGATTTGCCAATTGCAAATGGAAATGTACAATGGGGATTTCTAAAGATTTTTCTCTTTAGTAAATTTGTTTTAGATTAGTTCACATTTTGCATATTAAAGTTCCCTAGGTGTTTAAACAAACACGTAATTCTTATGAAATTGCCATGTCAATAAGTGTAATTATATATAGCACCAGGAATATACAATAAACAAAACAAATTCGGGTTAGTTACACCATTTATAACTCAAGAAGGGCTGGACCGATTTTTATAATTTTTGATTTGTTAGATTTCTCTCCATCCCAAATAGCAGAATAACTATAAATATCGAAAAATTTGCACATGTTTTGTATAAAAAAATTCAAGTAGTTTTTTTAACAATTCTACGGACTCGAGTTCCGTACCCTTTTTATAACTTAATTTTGAAGAAAGTTTTAAGTATTTATACACGCTTCTTGGTAATTATTATTTTTGTGTGTGACATTTATTCAATCATATATGTGTTGTGGTGTAAATTACGAATAACTTATTATATTAATTTATTCTAATTTTAATACTAAACTTATACTAATGTAGAGTGTATTTGTTACATGCTTCTGTTGCGAGGAAGTGCATGTGCAGTGTGTGCCTTAGTAGATTAGGTTTGGAACTCCGCCTTCTTCCGCAATTGACAGCTCACGTCACGCACGACACTGCAAATCAGTGACGTACTAGAATGGTTTAGATTCACAATTAGAACCGTTAGGTGGCGCTAGAATGGGGTTCCAGGATTGTAATGAAATTTTTGTGTGTGTTTGAATGGGTCCCGGATGGTTTAGATTCACAATTAAACCTGGTACGTGACACTGGAATCGGGTTCTAGATTTTTATTTTTTCAGGACAACGTCTGTCGGAACTGCTTATGTACAATAAATTACCAGACAATATAAAGAGACAAAATCTCATGTTATTTAAAAAGCATGTAAAAGTTTTTTTGGTCATGGAATGCTATTGTAAATCTGAAGATTATTTTTACATGACAAATTCTGATTATTATTATGACATTTTATTTATTATAGTATTATACAATTTATGTAGAATGTGAGATTTGAATATTAAACGCCTACTATACACATACATACATTTCTAGCAATAAATTATTGGAAGGAAGTTCCTTATCGCATGTTACTCGACGGATGGGGGGAGCTACACGAAAAAAAGTATTAAACCGAAACGAAAAGTGCTGACCGCTGTATAATAATAGCAGCCCATTGCGGTCCTACTGCTAGGCTCGGGCCTCCCACTATTGGGGAACGGACAGTATACCCGCCATGGTTGTCCAAGGCAACTTGGTAGGTTTGACACATCGGTTATCTTGATGTGCAGGTTTCATCACGATGTCTTCCTTCACCGTTGTTAGCACGTGGTAATTGTAACAATATGCACATTATGGTAGCGTAATCGCTATCCCACGCAACACAAAGTCAAATGGCGCCACTTCGAATTCTAGTCGGAACGCATGCACCACTTAGGCAGTTTTGCGACCGCTGTATATACAATCTCGAGCTTTAATGCAATGAAATAAGATCTAAAATAAAAAAGTCCATCAGTGTAATATACGGTGTTTTGAAATTAGAAAGTTTAATAAAACTACGTTTTAACGGTTTTAAGCGCGGTAATCCATTTGATTTTTATTATTCCGACGTTTCGGCCACTTTTCAGTTGCCGAAACTGCCAGACCTCAAGACACTGTGAGCTCTTTTTGCGTGCACCGGAACACAAACCAACTTGATTGATATTTTCTTTTATTTTTCTTCCACCCATATTAATCTTATACTAATATATAAAGCTGAAGAGTTTGTTTGTTTGTTTGCTTGAACGCGCTAATCTCAGGAACTACTGGTCTGATTTGAAAAATTCTTTCACTGTTAGATAGCCCATTTATCGAGGAGGTTATAGGCTATATATCATCACGCTAAGACCAATAGGAGCGGAGTACCAATGAAGAATGTTTCAAAATCCAGAGGTTTTGAAAACAAATTCCACGCGGACGACGTCGCGGGCACAGCTAGTAGTATATATAAATTATATGGGTTAGGCTCCCATAGAGTAAATAATAACCATAAACAAAATTAAAACTAAATAATTAAAATGAACTAGTTGGCGATAGGCTAAATAAAACTTTAATAATACTCATTGACACCTGACATCCGTGATCACGGCCACTGAAAAGTGGGCGAAACGTCGGAATAATAAAAATCAAATAAATTACCGCGCTTAAAACCGTTAAAACGTAGTTTTATTATGCATACAAGTTGCGAAAGCTTAAGAAAATATTATTAGAAGGTTTTGGAACCGTCGTTATTATTCGGCTGCTAGTGGGCGCTGCCGCAGCGGACGAGCACATGTTTTTACATAACTTAGTATTTTTAACCGACTTTCAAAAGGAGGAGCTCGATGCGATTGTTGTTTTTAAATTCGCGTTATTTTAATTTCGAGTTTTCACTGTATTTTGATGCAATTTCTTTGTTTATGTATACATACAGGTTTTTGATACTTTTAGATGGTCAAGATAGTCTTCGACAACTTCGTTCCAACCAGATGTCCCAAAGACACCTCATAGTTTTTTTATTCTATTCTGTTTGACAAGGAACCTTTGAAAATAATCGTCACCCTTGTACCTAAAAGTAATATATGTAACCGGACAAATCTCAGCATACGGAATCGGCAGAAAATATATTTATTATCCGAAAACACAACAGTGTCGGATTTTCTTGAAAAGCTACTTGTTAGTTTACATAAAGAAGGATTTTCTGGATATACTCGAGTCGAGATATCACAGTTCAAATCTGCGAAGAATTTATTGTGGTGTTTTCGCCAAATTCTATTCGGCAATAGGCACCTGATGTAGTGTTATAGACTTTGTTTTACCTTTATGTTAAGTGTTATTAGGGTTCCATGGTTGTATTGGTAATGAAAACTTTCTAGCAAAGTACTAAAATATAAAATTACTATATTGTTACAACTTAGGTTCCGACAAAAACAAAATCCACCTGCATATCTGTAAAAACACATTTTATTACCTGTCGGCATTTGAACTAATTGTAATTCTTTTATGATCGTCTTCTTTTGTGTACTTATTTATTAGCATACGTTTCTAGAGAACCGCCCATTGTTTTATTGTACTCGTTTATGGCCGAATCATTAGCCAGGTGTTTCGGATTACATTGACTACGATACGGGCACATTTGTGTTCGTGAGGTATAAAACGACGGCCTGATGGGGAGAGAGGGCAATCAAGCGAGAACCATAATCAAGGCGTGACGTGTGTACAATCGGGAATTTAGTAGTGACGGACTTTGCGCGTTTTATTGAATTACGACATTCTGCATTACGTTTGGATTTGTTGTGTTCGGTTATAATACTTTGTGAATTTGTTGTGTTGAAATATGAATAGTTGTGAACGCAACCCTGAGACGTCAAAATTCAAGTGATATAATATGTGTCAAATTTGTGCCTTCTATCTGTGTTCACTATGTTCCGTCATTTATACTTTTTTCTTCGAATAAATGCAATACAGCTCTCGCGTATTTTATTTCTAGGCTCTATTTAGTTAATTCTAATATTGAGATAAAGTTATTATGTTGTTATTTTTTTATATTTGTTTTTTAGTTACATTTGAAGTAGGTTTTGTTTTTAGAAAAAAAGAAAAGGATTTTTCTGTCACGAAAAAGCGTTACGGCCGCGTGGAGAGGCGGCATCGTTTTAGACTAGACTATAGATGTTTTTTTGGTTCCGGATCGAATTCAGTTTTTTTGTTTGATAAAATAAAATATGTTTCAATAAAAAATACATTTATTAAAATGTACCAAAAAAATGCATTTTTTTTTGTCATAAACTTAACAGTATTTCAATCACTACACATTCTCTTTGATTTTGAGATAATATTCCCTGTTATATCTTCGGAATCCAGTCTAAAAATAATTAAATTTATATGTGAACACTGAAGCCATGCTGAATTCAACGCAAGAATCATCAAACCTATTTTGATTTGAAATATCACGAATTTCATAATATTATAAGGCAGGTAATTAGGACTTTTAAGTTATGTCTGATTTAAGTTTCAAAAAAGTAAATAATAAGGCTTCGCTTCCTAATACAACGCTACTACGCGATCGCAGTAAGTTGGGACGAAGTTTACTCGTATGAATCCGTGATCAAACATACAGAAGTCGAATAGGTTGGTCCAACCCGCATTCACGCTATGCAATCGCGCGACTGAAATGTTTGATAATTTATTCGCGTCAGTTAAGTTGGTACGAACGCGAGATCAAATATATTGACGTCGAATAAGTGTCCTAATTGACATTCCCGAGATAATCACGTCGCGTCGCAAATAGGTCATCTATATCAGTGGCGCGGGGTAGTAATTCGGCTAGGGTAAGACGGTTGAAAAACATACCGTATGTATGGCATATAAATATGCCAACACCGACTACACCACTCTTGTAGAAAGTAAGGTCGCATACAAAAAAGCACATGATTTGATCATTGAATTATTTTTGTAGATAAAACTCACACTTCTAAATAAAAACGTCTAACTAGCAATGTATTAACTCACAATTTTCTATTTTTAATTTTGCAGTCTTACCGCATATATTGAAACAAAAGCCGGTGCCTGATCGGGTTATGAGTTGCTATTTCATCTAATATATGTGAAAAATCGCCAACCGTAAGAGTTATACAGTAATAATATATTACTATTATACGAATAAAAAACGGAAACGTGAATAAATTCATGGCGCTTTCGACCTTTTGGTCCCTAGTCGATGTTTACTTATAGATACACTAGTACCTAATAATATATTTGAAGAGAACGCGTAAACGCTAATGAATGGATGCCGCTTTCGACCTTTTGGTCACTAGTCGCTAATTTCCTAAAGGTAGGCTATGGGGATTCGACTTGTATGAAATCCACGCCACTGATCTACATACTATCCGAGACTAAAAACTAAGCGTTTCCGAGGTTAGCACCGATGTCACGCAAAAACGTGAAACCTGCTCTGCGGTCACACCCGTGATCGCGCGAAGAAGGATTTGCGCGGCTGCTTTTGGGCAACGGCCGCGTCATTAATTCGCGCTATGATCGCGTGTTCGCATTCTATTGGGACACTCAAT
The DNA here is from genome assembly GCA_039645545.1 of Dendrolimus houi. Taxonomy (NCBI): domain Eukaryota; kingdom Metazoa; phylum Arthropoda; class Insecta; order Lepidoptera; family Lasiocampidae; genus Dendrolimus; species Dendrolimus houi. The sequence goes on along the minus strand of CM077139.1, from coordinate 3,544,983 downwards.
TTTTGTTGTCGCGCGAACACGCGGTGGTCGCATCGCTTACTCGCGCGATAATCGCATAGTCGCGTTGTATTAGGACGCCTAAGAGATTGAAAGATTTAATTGAGATTTTCTATTAAAAAATGGATTGACACACTGCAATCACAACTGTGATTGCAGTGTGTGTTAGGAGTTACGTTTTTTATCGGGCGAATTTATTGGCATCCTAAAATATATGGCACCTAATATGTAATAATAGGAGATATCATACAACTATACTTGTAGTAATCTATAATATTATAAAATTCTAAACATGCCGTGTCTGTACATTGAAGCTATAAAAAAAATAACTGGAATAGAATATATAAACGACGGATAATACGATGCGATTTTGTTTAAATTTCTTGTCTGTTTGTTCGGGATTTACCTAAAAACTACTGGGTCGATTTGGATGCGGTTCTCGCTTATCGACAGCAAATTCTTAGACTTAAAATCTGCGCTACTTTTGATCCTGGGAATCCCGCGGGAATTTTCCCGGGAATGGTATGTAGTTGTTGGGTGCGTGAAAATTAGCTTATTCCGACACAATTTCCACTAAAACGATAACTGCGGTACTTTGTGTCCCGGGAATCCCGCGGGAATTTCAAGTCAGGCGTGGACGCAGTCGCGGGCATATCCTAGTTACTTATATAATAATGTTATAATTTAATAGGTAACAGTTATAAAATAAGTAGTTGTATTGTTACGATGACCTTCTTCCCGCGAACACTTCTTATCTGTGCGGGAATGGAGAAAGAATACAATTTCCTGCCGCCGGGCGGCCTTTCGTAAGTGGCGACAAAACAACCCACAGACAGGTGGTAGGGTATTTGTCTGCCTGGATGGCTACCACCCCTGGTCTAGAGTATGCCTTCATAACAACCTTGAGTTGTGTTCCGGTATTAATGGCCAGGTTCCTGTCTATCTTTAGAGAGCAGCACATTGGTATCACCTTTGGTGTGACAAATTGTCCATAGGCGCTGGTAACCGCTTTCCACCAGGTGGGCTGTCTGCCTGTCTGTTGAAATCATGCAAAAAAGAACATTCGCTGTTTAACTATGGCGTCACTTGAGACACCGATCGCTTAAGGAAGTCAGTTTGTTTTGGCGTAAAAATATAAAACCGACTAGTGTTTGTTGGAAACGATTATTCGACCGCGGCTTATGTACCTGGTTAATGTTAAAACGAAGTGTAAATGTGATGATTGAAATTGTGTGAAATAAAAATGTTGATATCGTGCATTGTATTTTTTTCTGAGTTTGGCGTCCAGTAATTCTCATTCCATTCTTCTATGCCAATACTAAATTATCCATAATATCTGTTCAAAACATTTTAAGCAAATCACCTGAAAATGTTCCAAATAAAAGCATATATATCCTAACCAATATTATAAATGTGAATGTGGGTTTGTTTGTGTCCTTTTCACGCTTTAAACACTCAATAGATCGTCACGAAATTTTGGATACATGTTATATATAGAAATGGACATAGAGTACTTTTCATTCAGAAAAAGTACTGTTTCTGAGGGATAGACGAATGTAAGCGAAAAGACGGCGCTCCGATCGCTTCATTAACAAATACATCGTCTTAGCAACGACAATGACAGTGACAAATTGATGTTGCTCTCATGGTTAGTTTTACATTCCCTAAATTATTCTTTAATTAGGCTGCAATCACCATACTATCATTTTCTCTAAGATTGTGTGTGTTCAAAGTACGTTCTAGCATTCATAAATGCTAGACATGGCCGGCACTAGCTTTATTGCCGCTGTAGGCAAACTCGACAAATGCCGCCCCCCGCCGAAGCTTAAGAAAACTTTGTTAACCAGAAAAATTATATATATTTCAAAGAAAGAAAGAAATATATTTATTATCACAAAATAATGCAAAAATAAACCAGTAAATACATTTGTTGTTACATATTGTTACATGCCGTCAAAGATAAACGCACAGCTGCCTGTCGTAAGCACAGTTTATTGTCTTCCCGGATTTAGGAATTGTTTTATGTCTTGAATTTGTAATTAAGAAAAACATGCTATTGTTTTTCCACTTGTTTTATAACTATCATTAGCGTCGAACTAATCCTTGTTGTTATTGTTTTCGACTTTGTTAGCCGTTCGCAGGTGTGCAAATTACTATTTCTCGGAAATTCAGTGCGCGCGGCCATTTTTTTGTACTGCGTAGTTGATATAAGACAATGCCCGAATGGAGGGGTGAGATTCAAGCGACGACTACGAGACGAGTAAGACATTTGTAGTACTCTGCATTAGCGATATAGACGACGGACTTTGCGCGTGTCGAATTGCATTGAATCGTGCAGTGTGAACTGGTTGCATCAAGTTTTATTTGTATTTGTTTTATACGTGTTTGCACAGTTCAAATGAATTCTATAGTAATTCAAGTAACAATATAAACAATGTGACAATATAATATGTTGTACGAAAAAAAAAACTAGAAAAATGTACATTAAATCCACGTCAATGAGGCTGGTAACTCAGCGTCATGCTGTGGTAGGAGCTGACACAGCGCTGATTTTCAGTACCAGCCTCCTTCCATCCGTCCAGTAAGATTCAGCCCAAACAAAGAAATCACTGTTTACTGTCATCAAGTTAATACTAGTAACAACGATAGACAAAATTAATAAAAAAAGACACGTATTTTGTATAGACAGATCCTTTTCCGTAGAAACACTGATAATAATTAATAAACACACTATTGTACTAAAAGTTTTGTTATAAAAAAATACATTTTTAAGAGAAATAAATATAAATGAATGTAACAAATTTCAAACTATAATATGTAATAAATATTATGGAAATTATACTATATGAATAATAACTTATTAATAAATATATCACAAATTGCGATTCACAGTCAAAGTTAGATAACTACATGTCTACTTTTATAAAGACTAATCAATAATATGCACATTTAAATACTTACAATAAACAATATAAATCAACGACAAAATAACCTACAATACTATCAGTATTAATTAATATACAAGCAAGGAAATTATTGTAAACATATTCAAGAAAAAAAATATCAATTTAGAATATATAAACACAAGGACCAATATCAAAAACATCTTTTCCATGGCGTACTCTGAGTACAGGATCCCCCGGCTTGTGACGAGCAAGTACGCGGCCGCGCCTTGTCCAAACGAACTGCCACCCGTTTTGACGACCCACCTCGCGCGCTAAGTGGGATAGCTGCCTATTCGTCCTGGTTAACCGTTATTTGAGTCAAGGTTTTGATATTAATACAGATGCAACGACTATGGAAAATTGCTTGTACCAATGATATCACAGTACTTTTAACTCGGTTCTTGTCATTATTTTCAAAGAACTTTTACGTTAAAAGTTTAAAAACGCATCGTTTTACAATAGAATATATTTTTGAAGGTTTTACACCATTTGTTCGTTACTTCTGTTTCTCTTACTATGGTGTGGTATCGTATAATCGGAAAGACAAGTAACAAAATAAGTTTTTTTAAAATCAATGTCAAAAAATTTGAGAGTCGCTCACATATGTTTATTAAGGCGAGCGAAGCCGCGGCCCGAAGTTCTAATAACATAAAATTTAAATATATATTACTTTGTTGTTGTTTTCAGTACAGAAATATGGGGTAGACAGGGTTATTTGGTGCACGTTATTAAAATGTCCTCTTCGCAAACTTTCTAGACGATTTAATGCGATTTGTATTAGTTTATAATCACTTGAAGATAACTTTTCGGTTTTATAATGCCTTTTGAAAATTTATGATAATAGTTTCAAAGTTTTCTTTCTACTTCAAAGGTTGGAAATTGCGTGACGAATATACATCTTATACTAATATATAAAGATGAAGAGTTTGTTTATTTGATTGAACGCGCTAATCTCAGGAACTACTTACTGGTCTGATTTGAAAAATTCTTTCACTGTTAGATAGCCCATTTATCGAGGAAGGTTATAGGCTATATATCATCACGCCAAGACCAATAGGAGCGGAACACCAATGAAGAATGTTTCAAAATGGGGGGATTTTTTTTTACTTTCTTTTTTTTAACTATTCCACGCGGATAAAGTCGCAGGAAGAAGCTAGTATTGTATATTAGGATATGCCCGCGACTTCGTCCATGCTTGACTTGAAATTCCCGCGGGATTCCCGGGACACAAAGTACCGCAGCATTTAAAAAAATAATGTAAGCTATCGTTTTAGTGTAACCTGTTTAGGAATAAGCTAATTTTAATTCACCCGAACAACTGCAAACCGCTCCCGGGATAAAAAATATCACACATTTTATTACATAAAATTTGTTATCCATCAGTGAAAAAATCACATTGGAATTCGATTTTCTTTTTAATTTGGCCATTTTAAATTCATTTCCAGAAAAATTGCTGCAAAACCGCATAGAAATCGTCCCAGTAATTATTACGTGAATCCCGAACAAACACACGAAATTAAAAAAAAATCGCCTCGTATTCTCCATCTTATACTAATATATAAAGCTGAAGAGTTTGTTTGTTTGATTGAACACGCTAATCTCAGGAACTACTGGTCTGATTTGAAAAATTCTTTCAGTGTTAGATAGCCCATTTATCGAGGAAGGCTATATAGGCTATATATCATCATGCTAAGACCAATAGGAGCGGAACACCAATAAAGAATGTTTCAAAATCGGGGGTTTTGAAAACAAATTCCACGCGAAAGACGTCGCGGGCACAGCTAGTCGTTTATATAGTCTATTCCAGTTGTTTTTTTTAAATAGTGTTACAAGATGTCCACCACAGTAGTCATGAGAACCATAATGTATATTAATATGACATAGACAATCGTCATAGATAATATTTTTAGTCTATTTATCAGATGATTCGATTTATAATTAAATTACCATTTTCTACCGGTTAGTTAATTTTATAATTATCATCTAGATAATTTAGTGCATCAGTAACTAATTATTATAATTGTTTTTATGATCCTGGCAACACTATGATGTAATTGCTATTTTTAGCAATGATGCAATGTTATTGTTTTGTAGGGTAGGGTATAAAAGGCGTAGTGGCGTGTAGGATTTTCGTGCGACGACCGCGTAACATCCTCACGGACAAGGTACGATAAAAAACGGCGTAGTGGCGTGTAGACGATGTTCATTACTTACTATGCTGTGTGAATATTTTCACATCAAAACGGCTGAACAATAAGCCGATCCCGGTCCGCCGGGATCCTTCACCCTGCTTTATATTGCCCGTCGCCCGATCTCAATAGTTAATATTTGATTATCCCCTTTGGTACTTTCTTACCCAAATCTCGAGCAAGTTGCCTTGCATTTTACATTAGTTTTCACATCAAAGGCTGAACAATAAGGGGAAACCCTGCAAATAGTACAGACACGGCATTTGGTACTTTTACCCAAATCTTTTATAATATTTATAGACACGGCATTTTTAGAATTTTATAATATTTATAGACTACCTGTGCCCGCGATTTCGTTGCCTCGGAATTTCACGGACTTTATATTTAAATCTTCTTAATCCTGCAATATGAATGGATAGTATTGGTAATAATATCCCTCCATCTATTAGAATATACCTGCAATTTCACTGTTTAGGGCTTTAGGGTCAAATTTAAGGTATTTCTTAATGCTCACCAAATCGCACAATGCAATCTTAGATATGTCTAAAGTGCTATATGACTTGATGGAATTTAATTTCGTTTATTGTAATTTCATTAATTTATAGATGTGTTTTATTTGTTTCGTTATGTGCGTTGGTACAAATTATTTTATATACATATGTATGTGTCATTTAAATTATTGGTTTATTAAATTGTTATTTTGTTTGCAATTCAGTTATCATTATCAAACTTGTTATGTGTGGTAACCCTACGGTTTTCCACACATATGAGGCAACCCTGTTGTGTCTCAAACAACAACTTAACAAATTCAAAGAAAACACCTAATTCAAGCCACCTGTGGGTGACTCATGCATGCGCGTGAGAAAGTGCTGAGTGGAGAGTTTCTGGGACAACAACTTAACCGATGGACGGGACAGACTGGCTCCAATCGCGGTAGCATGTGGTCGTAATTGATCATCGTGATCATTAATTATAAGTTATTATTGTAAATATTAATTTAATTAAAGTTTAATAATTATATTTAGTTTTTTAAAACTTCCGCTGGCGTCCATCTCACATAACTAACTGGATTATATTGTAAATATTGTTGTTATGTGTGTTGTATTTTCCACCGTGACTTCGCTTTCTGGTCCCAGGCGAGAACAGCGCTGGTCCTTGTTGGCTAGCATTATGCTATGCTGAGACTGGGTCCAGTTTCGGACTTATTTTGTTTCTATTGTCTTTCTATTTAATATAACTTTTTTTGTCCTGAATAAAATATTTTCCTTTCTTTCTAATACTTAGTAGATACGTAATATAAATCTGTCATACAACGGGTCATAATTACCACTTTGTTCTATGAACTGTCACTCAAACATGTACCACAAATTTGTTGTCAAATATAGATATTACAAACGAAATGTTTTTCATGTTGAGGCTCACTCTGGCTACACAGAATTTATATGAGAAAAAAGAGACGACACAATTCTCTTGGTTTTGATATACAATAAACGTTACTCTTGACAACTGAATAAGGTAGATTTTGACATGGAACATTCCGTCTCCCTGCGGTGGTTTGAACCTGTTTGAAATAAATTCATTTCTAGTGTTTAAATTATATTACAGTAATAAAACTACTTCTTTAGTATTGATAGCTACTTTTTCATAACTATAAAGGGCATAAAATATTATTACAAAGTTGTTTGTCAATTTTTTTGGTAAGTGAACATGTGTGAGTATTTTCCTTGTTTGTTGTTCTTATAAGAATTTGAAATACAGATACGTTAAAGTGTAGTTGGATTTGTATCCAATATAAGCATAGACTATCACAGAATCGATACTTTTGTAATTGAAGTATAATTGTTATATAGTTTTTTTTAATTATCTGTGTTTTTATTGAACTAGGCAAAAATTTGACAGCGCGGCAATTTCGACGTCCAGCTTATTAAGGCAGTAAGTAGTATTAATAACTATACGGCGTGAAGGGTTGATCCTTTTGATCAGCATCGTAAAAATACACTCAGCTTTTTATGATATTTCATAGGCTCAATATTAGAAAAATAAAATAAAATAAAATAATAATTCAGCTTTACTTACTTTTAAAAATAAAAGTAAGATTGAAAGTATTTTTCTATGTGGCTTACTTTTGGGACACCCTGGCTACGTTCCACATGAGCCACAACGACCATGCTCAAGACCGCCATTTTTCCCGTTCTACTTGCTTGCGAGCTTTATAATCATAAACTCAAGTGGAACGGATTATGGAGTGTTGATGTCATTAACGACGAAATACACAGATGTCATTGATTGATGTATGGTTGACTTGAATGTCAGTTCCTGATCAGCTTCCTTGCGTAGCGGTCACGAATGCGCTCCTCACATCTATTTAATACAATTTTCGCGCTTTTCTACCTGGAAAAGCGATAAATTGTTAGTTCTGTGTACAGGTGATAGTGTACTAGTGTTTGTTCGTTTGGATTGCGGTGCGGAAAGCAGTTTTGGCCGGTGAGTCCCATTTCTCTCTCCGCTTGCTAGTGTCGTGTGCAAAATCGGTTGCGCGCGCTTTTGTAACGGTTTTTGTGTGTGTAGTGTTTTCGCGCGCCTTTCTGGTCTCTTCTCGGGTCAGGGCCTCCAGTATTGGACGGCCCAAGTACCCCGAAGGCCCCCAGGGAGCCGAGTGTCCCGCGTAAGCGGGATCACAGCGGCTCCAATAATGGATGGGCCATGAAGGAGATAGGGGAGACGCGGAAAAAGAAGTCTTCCCTGGTTCGTCGCAGCCGCAGCGCCGCGGAACCTCGTCTCGGGCGCCCGGGTCCAGCCGTTGTTACGGCTACCGGGCTGCCCGCTTCGATAGGGGGTGCATCGGCGGTGGTCGACCTCACCGCCGCCGGGCCCCGCGAAAAGGAGAGCGCGACGATGGGGCCGCCTTCGGCTCCCACCGCGCCTAGGGTTCCCGCCATGAGTGCCGCGCGCAAGAGCGCGGCACACACGGCCGTAGGTAGGGAGGTGGTGCTCGCCGCGAACTCGGCCGTTCTCATGGCCGTGAGCGCGGCGAACGCCATCGTAGAAAATGTCTACAGGGCGCAAACGCCACCTGCACGGGCTTCACCTGTGCAGGGGCCAAGCGCCTTCGTGGACCACGTGGACATCGCGCCGTCGGGCAGCGTCCCAGATTCGCTGGAGTACGCACTCGACGACGCGATTCGCGTCTTCTGCGGTCCGTACGCCGAGGCGGCTGCATGTGCGCCGACACCGGTTAGGTCGGTGTACACAGCGGCCGGCTCGGCGACAGCGGGGGGCGATGGCCCCACGACGGTGTCGGCTAGCGCGCGGGCTTCACCCATGCCCTCGGCATCGGCTTGCGCACCGGCTTCACCCGTGCGCAGCGTAGGGGACGACCGCCCCGCGACACCGGTTGTCGCGCGGGCTTCACCCGCGCCAACGACCGGGGTCGTTGTTAGGGATGGTGATATAGGTGCGGTGGCGGCGATGATGTTGTCTTCTTTCCCTACTGGGACTGTCGCCGCCACCGCTTCGTCCAGCTTCGTCCCCGAGTCGAGGCAGCGGTTCTGGGACCGCAGCGCCGACTCGGAAAGCACATCGGGTGCTTCCACGCCAGCGCGGGCGCGATCGCCGCTGCGTCGCACGGGCGACGCGACGACGAGCGTAAACTCGCGGGTGCGGAGGCCTACCTCCGCACCGAAGGGGGGGAAAAGGGCCGTAGGGCCAGGAAGGCCACTGCTGCCAAACTGGCCGCGACTAGCCAGTGCGCCGCGCTCATAGGGGACGTGCGTGTGCTCGGCCCTGGGGAGCTCCGCCTAGCGGCGAGCGCCCAGATCGCCGACATCCTCCAGGTCGCTCAGACGTCGGGCAACCTGAAGGGCGCATACGTGCGCCGACTGAAGGAGGCTGCGACCCGGCTGTTGGACATAGTCGACACGCTGGTGACGCGGAATCCAGAGTCGGAAGCCTGGAGACTCGGCAACGAGAACTTCAGGCTGCGTGCCGAGCTCGGCGCCCTGCGGGAGGAGAACCTCTCCTACCGCAAGGAGTTCGAGCAGATGCGGAAGGCCATGAAGGCCCCCACTGCGGAAACGGCCCCGGTTCCCACTGTAACGGCGGAGCCGGGTCCCGTGCCCGCTAAGCGGATGGCCAAGGCCGCCGCGGCGGGAAAGTCCCGGCCCCCGAGCCGGTTCATATATCCGCCGCGGTCCCCAGAACGGTTCCGGCTACCGCCGTTGTGGCGGAGCCGGTTCCTACACCAACCGCTGCGCACACCGGTGTGGACTATGATATGCTCACGCAAATCATCGCCCGCACCGTGGGCGCGATGTTGGACGCCCGGCTTACCGGGACTGAGTGCCGCGCGCCACACGTCCGCCGCTTGCGGCGGCACCGCGGAGACACAGCCGCTCGGGAGCTGCTGCCCGCGCCATTTCTTCGTCCGCCGCTTGCGGCGGACAGGAAAAAGGGCCGCGGAGACACAACCGCTGCGGTGCCGCCACCGCCCGCCGGGCCCCGAGGGAAGTAATTCCCGTTCGGACGGAGGTGGTGGTAGCCCCGTCACGGTCGGACCGCCACCCCTCCCCAAGAAGAAGGTGAAAGAGGGGGGGGGTTCCACGGTCGTCCGAAGGAAGAAGGGCAGGGGAGCGGGGGCGGAAACGCCCTGCCCCCCTCCCTCGGTGCAAGCACCGGCTCCGCCATCGAGGCGGAAACCGGCGCGCAAGCCACGGGCTACGAAGCCCGTGGTATTTCAGGAGCCGAGATCGGCAGCAATTATCATTAAGTTGCTGCCGGAATCGGCCAAAAACGGTGTTGGCTACCGGGAGGTCTTCGCGAAGGCCGCCTCGGTGGTCAATATCACCGAGTTAGGCTTCAGAGAGGGGCTGAAAGTGACGCGGACTGCCCGGGACGCTCGACTCCTGGACTTCCCCCCAGGACCCGAGAGCGCGACTAGGGCGAACCGCGTCGCCGAGGCCCTTCGAGGGGCGCTCCAAGGGATGGCCGAAGTCATCCGCCCCGTAAAGCGTGAGGAGCTTTACGTCTCAGGGCTGGATGAGTCGGCCACCGTAGATGGGCTTCGCAGTGCCATCGCCAGCGTGGGCAACTGCCTGCGCGACGATGTTAAGGCGAGGCACATCGGCATAGGACCTGGGGGGATGGGCGCATCATACGTGATGTGCCCCGTCTCTGCAGCCAAAACCATCGCCGAGCGGGGCCACCTTCTGGTGGGCTTCACCTCGGCGAAGGTGGAGGCTCTGGAAACCCGGCCCATACGTTGTTACCGTTGTTTCAACGTCGGCCACGGCATCCAGACTTGCCCGGACTCGTGCCCGGACCGGACCGGCTTGTGTCTCCGTTGCGGTAAGGGCGGACACAAGCAGCCGGACTGCACAGCCCGCGACCCCCACTGCGCCGTCTGCGCGGCGGGGGGCAAACGCGCTACCCACCCGACGTTGGCGAGGCACTGCCAGCCCCCATACGTCAAGGGTAAATTCGTCCACCCGAGGGCGCATAAACGACCGGCGAGTGGAAGGGGGGTACCTATGGACACCTAAATGCCCAGTACACCCTTAACACTCTTCCAAGCTAATGTTAACCACTCCCCCGACGGCAAGCAAACTTGGCCGTAATAAGCGAACCTTATTACGTACCCCCAGCCAGGAACTGGGTGGGGGATCTCGATGATGTGGTAGCTGTGGTTGCCAGAGCCGGATCTGGCACACCGCTCACCAGTCTCGAAAGAGGAAAGGGCTACGCGGTGGCGGAAAGCGGAGGTTACGTCATCATAGGCGTGTACCTCACGCGGAGCCGCTCCCTGGCGGAGTACGAGCTCACCTTGGACTCCATTAGGGCAGCCGTCGGCAGACTAGCGCCGAAGACGATATTTGTCCTAGGCGACTTCAATGCCAAGCACCAATCCTGGGGGAACGCGATTACCGATGTTAGGGGACGAGCGGTTGAAGACTGGGCGCTTCAATCCAACCTGTCCATCCTGAACCAGGGGTCGGTCCAGACCTGCGTACGTGCGCGGGGTGGATCGATCATCGACTTGTCATTCGCCACACATGCGGCCGCCCGCAGAGTGGTAGGATGGAGAGTGCTAGAGGAGGTGGAGACTCTGTCTGATCACTTGTACATCAGATTCGAGCTCTCCCCCTCGCCTAGCGCTAACCCTGTTCAGGCCCCCTCCCGGCTCCCGCGTTGGGCTCTTACCAAGCTCGACGCGGAGCAGGCCGAGGAGAGGGCCATCATCGAATGCTGGACCTATCCAGCCGACCTGGGGAATCTGGAGGCGCAGGCTGAGCACATGCGCAAATCCCTCAAAAGGATTTGCGATGCTGCTATGCCTCGAGCCAAATGACCGCCGCCGCGTACATCGGTCCACTGGTGGACTGAGGAGCTGGCTGAACTGCGGAGGGCAGTCCGCAGAGTCAGCCACAGGCTCAAACGCAGCAGAGCGCGTCGTCCTCCAGACTACGTTGAGGAGAATGGACTCGTGGGGGAGTTCAGAGAGGCCAGAAAGGCCCTTTCGATCGCAATCCTGCGAGCGAAAGCCCGGGCTCGGGAGGAGCTCCTCGAGACACTAGACCGGGACCCTTGGGGGCGTCCGTACCGTGCGGCCCGCAATACGTTGCGGCCTTGCACCTCCACGGTTACGGAAACGCTCGAACCCGAGGTCCTCCGGTCGGTTATCGATGGGCTCTTCCCGGATCCGGGGATCTTCACTCCCCCCGATATGGGTCCAATCATTCCCGACACCTGGGAGGTGGAGCCTCACTCCATCACCGTGGAAGAGTTAGACGTCGCCCTGGACCGGCTCCGGGGCAGGAAGACGGCTCCGGGACCCGACGGGGTTCCGGGTCGGCTCCTCTTCCTGGCCGCCAAACATCTACGCGGCCAGCTGAGGGAACTGTTCGATACCTGTATTCGCGCAGGTCAGTTCCCGTCGCAATGGAAGGAGGGTCGATTATGCCTGATTCCCAAGGGAGGCCGTCCTCCCAACGATCCGTCCGCCTACAGGCCCATAGTGTTGCTTAACGAGGTCGCCAAGGTCTTCGAGAAGATCTTAGCGGAACGCCTCGTTAAGCATCTCGATACTGTGGAGCCGGGGCTAGCACAGACGCAGTTCGGGTTTCGGCGGAGGCGCTCCACGTTGGACGCTTTCGAGACACTGCGATCTGTAACGGACGACGCAGTCCAAGCTAAGGATACTCTCCTGGCGGTTTCGCTAGACATAGCGAACGCCTTTAACAGCCTCCCTCACGAGACGATCAGGGAGGGGCTTCGTGCACACGGAGTTCCCCCGTGCCTCACGAGGCTGTTGGGCGCGTACCTCCAGGACAGGTACATCCTTTGGGAGGGCGGCGAGTTCGAGAACCGCGCGATAGGTCGGCGACGCGTCGCGTGCGGCGTTCCACAGGGATCGGTCCTCGGGCCGGTTCTTTGGAACGTCGGTTATGACTGGATCCTTCGGGTTCCGGTCCTGCCTGGAATAGGGCTAATCTGCTTTGCGGATGACACCCTACTCACGGCACGCGCTGCGTCATTCGCGGAATCCGTGGACCTCGCCAACGCCGGGTTGGCGATCGTGGTCCGAAGAATAGGTTGGCTGGGCTTGAAGGTCTCCCCCGCGAAAACGGACGCCATCATGTTCCATAGGCGGTTTCCTGATCCCCCCGCGGACCTGCCCGTTACAGTCCAAAGGGTGGACATTCGCGTAGGCCCCCAGATGAAATATCTGGGGCTAATTCTTGATGGGAAATGGCTGTTCAAAGCGCACTTTGAGCAGCTAGTTCCTAAGCTCGTGAGGTCTGCAGGCGCCCTCTCTCGGCTTCTTCCCAACGTGGGGGGACCGGGGACGACGACTAGGAAACTCTACATGGGCATCCTTAGGAGTATGGCCCTGTACGGTGCACCCGTATGGTCCACTGCACTTCACCGCCACGATAGGACTTTGTTGTGCCGCGCACAACAGGTCCTGGCGGTGAGGACCATCCGAAGTTACCGTACAGTGTCGTGGACGGCGTCGACACTCTTGGCAGGCGATCCGCCCTGGCCTCTCCAGGCGGACGTGATAGCCAAAGTTCGGCGCTCCCGACAGGATGCCCTCACCCGTAGCCTGGTCTATGGCCAGGCCGAGCTCCAGGTGGTCAGGACGCGGGAAACCGCGGCCATGATCCAATCTTGGTCAGTAGAGTTGGAAAACCCTGTTGCTGGCATTGACACCGTGGAAGCGGTTCGACCACAGCTGTTGCGATGGCTCTCGCGGAAACGCGGGACCCTGACCTTCAGAATGACACAGATACTTACCGGGCACGGTTGCTTCGATAAGTATCTGTGTCAGATTGCAGGCTGCTTGCCTTCACCCCAATGCCGCCAGTGTGGCGCGCTAGACACGGCGTTACACACGCTAGTCGAGTGCGCAGCATGGGCACCTCAGAGGTTTGAACTCGAGACACTTGTAGGACCGATCGAATCGCTGGGCGATCTGGTGCAAGCCATGCTGCACAGCGACGATTGGTGGGTGGGTGCGGCCAATTTCTGCGAGACGGTAGTATCTCATAAGGAGGCCGCGGAACGAGATAGGGAGAGAGATGGTAGTGCGCATGCGTCTCGCGGGCGCCGACGTCAGTCGGGAGCCCGGAGGCGCAGGTATGCGCATGACCTCTCTCCCTGAAATACCGCTGCAGGGGCCCTCTAGCATTTAGGGAGCAGAGGAATCTTCACCCCTGTTGACGAAGTGAGTTTGTCTCTCCCGGGGCATTCTCAAGCACTTGTGCGCTAGGATCGGTGTGGGCGTAACTACGTTCTGTATCTCACGCCTTTCCTGCCATAAGCGCGGGGCACATGGGAGGAGGGTGGTTTTAGTGGGGTATTGATTAGTCGAGTCTCCACACAAGCCGGTTGATTATTGTTTGCATTGCCTCAGTGGAAAGCCAACATGATCAACAACGGTCTAATCCCTAGCAAAGGACCCGGTATGTGCGAAATGCATTTCCCCGCCTTAAAAAAAAAAAAAAAATGGTTGACTTGAATGTTGCGCCTTTGTCAACGTTTCGATAGAGAGAATCAATGCTCTGTGGTTAACGCTCACTTCAATCCACCTTCTGACATGGGTGATCGAAAATTATGATTTTATTAGTGATGTTTTCCCGGCAACCATAACGACCGTTGGTCACTATGTGGAACGGCTGATGGAGCATTTTGAGCGTTGTGAGCTACAAGAGCAACGCGCCTCCTGTATAATGCGCGCCTGCATGGCCGTTTGTTGCAATATTCAGTACCAAGTACCTATTTAGGCAATGGCCGAAATTGTCTTACTCATCCATAATTTCATATCTTACAATAACGCTCGAGATGAGCACGTGGCTTTCTATCAATAGATTGAAATAAATCAAAAGTAGACTAGGTTAACGGCACATTTGCAAATTTTATAAAAGCCAGCGATCGATTACGTATATATTGTTTATATTCATATTTTATTAATATTGTATTACGTCAATAATGTGTATAAATATTAATGCGTATAAACTTGTGTTCATTTTAATTTTTTATGATTTATTTTGTACTAGGCGTGCCCGTAATTTTGTTGAAATGAAATTTGAAATTATTTTCGTTAGTGGCCGGTTCGTATATTTTTATAATCATTGATTTGCCTTGCTAGTGGTTAAAATTTAATATAAGCTACATACAAATACCTAATGTCAAACTTCCAATTGCAAGGCAAGTAAATAATTGTATTTTCTTAAAGTTTTATTTATCCTACCGCCGCGAACTTGTTCCTTTTAATTATTTAGTTTTAATTTTGTTTATTATATAGGTTGCCATAGAATAAATAATAACCGTCAACAAAATTAAAACTAAATAATTAAAATGAAGAAGTGATTACGGCTACTGAAAAGTGGCCGAATCTTTGTAATAATAAAAATCAAATAAATCACCGCGCTCAGCGGTGTCAAAAACCAAGCGAAAATAAAAAATGAATTGAATGCTAAAATGTACATAATGTTAGCGAAGCCGCGGGCAACAGCTAGTTGAAATATATACCGTATTAATTTCAAATGGGCAGCTCGTATAGGTACAAGTAATCGCGTGAAACACGTTTGCTAACCAGTGTGAAAAGGCCCTAAGCAGTCACGTTTTGAAGAACAAAAGATATATTTTGACCCAAAAGTTTGTGAACTCGGACGGTGAAGTTACAGGCGCGATATCAAATTAGCGTCCTCTCGGATCTGGAGCTACGTTCAACAATAGAATAGAATAAAAAGAGCAAACCCTGCTAGTTGTACGCGGACAATTTGCTTAATATTTTTTTATGGTTTATAGTACAAAAATGAGTAAGGTATTGTTACAACTTAGGCTTCGACAAAGACAAATTCCACGTACAGTCTGTAAAAGCACATTTTATTACCTGTCGGCATTTGAAATAGTTGTAATCCTTTTATGATCGTCTTCTTTTTTTTACTTATTGTGGAGCACAACCTGTTGTCATTAGCCAGGTGTTACGGATCATGAGTACAAGCTGATTCTAGGAAATTATGTCGACGCTTGTCGGACGGGCATATTTGCATTTGTGCAGTATATAACGATGGCTGATCGAGAGAGGAGTCAGTTGAGCGAGAACCACGATTAAGGCGTGACGTGTGTATATTCGGGAATCTAACAGTGGCGGACTTTGCGCATTTTATTGAATTACGACTTTCTGCATTACGTTTGGATTTTTTGTATTCGGTTATATTTGTACCTGTGTTATACGTGTTTGTATAGTTCTAATAAAGTCTATAATAATTCCAACGGCATTTTAATTCGAGTCCTGCAACTCATAACAGTATTGTATAGTCTGCGCACTTTGAAGTATTCCGTATATGTATGAAAAAAATACCTTCTCCCTGTTTATTAAATAAACAAAGAACATTCATTTTGACCTTGCGCGTATCCGAAATTATTTGAAACATTTATCAGATATCATAACATCAGATTCGGTTACAGATAGAATTTTATATATATATGCTGCCCTCTTGAGGGAGACTGGAACCCGGCCACTGATGCCGGAACACAATTCAAGGTTGTTATGACGGCATATTCTAAACCAGGGGTGGTAGCCATCCAGTCGGGCAAATGCTCTCCCACCTGGCTGTGGGTTGTTTTGTCGCCTCTTACCACAGGCAGCCCGGCCGCAGGAAATTGTATTCTTTCTCCGTTCTTGCATGGATGTTAAAACTTATTTCGGATATCTGATAGTTTTGATTAAGGTTACGGAGGTCCATAACATCGCTGCCGAAAAGTACAATCCGGGTGTCTTCAGGTCTCGTATGAATAGGTATTTTCTAAAGCGTGTTCCTTCTTCGACCGCATCATCTTCTAACATCAGGCGTGATCGTGGTCAAACTGTTTAACACAATAAGAAAGAATGAAAGAAAGTAACAGGAAAGAAAAAGATTTAGTGACTTAAAAAAGACGACGCTATACATAAAAAACACATAATACATTCACAAAAAAATGAAATGAAAATAAATTACACACAAACATATATAATAAATAAATAAGGCTTGTGTGTTGGTAACTCAGCATTGTGCTGCATCGAAAAAAAAATCCCAATATAGCACTGATTTTCAGTGCCAACCCCCATACATTTGACCCCATAACATCTCTATAAATATTGTATATATATATATAAAAGTACGTGTACACATAAACTCATAGATTATATTACAAAAATAAATGTATATATATATATATATATATATATAAATATATATATATATATATATATATATATAGTGTAATTACAAAAGACAAAGATATATCAAAAACATATTGCTGTGAAAACAAATAAAAACTACATATTATGTATTGTGAAAAAAAAGTTTTGCAATAAAAAGAACCGCCATTATGCGTGGAATGACACGCACTTAGCCCGGTTTTACTTTTAGGCAGCGGATCTGAAATGATCTATAATCACAGTCAAAGTAAAACGGGCGTACGGCAGTCTGAAAAAGATTTTTTTTTTATTGCTTTTACCCTTATTATCATTTCCTTGCAATTAAGACTATAAAACCTTTTCTTAATCAATTTTACTTTCACTTTTCTTTAAAAAGGAAAATCAATTTGCGCCAATCATTTTTCTTGTAGCGGTAGTAATTATAGAGATGGCATGGTAAGAAAAATGTTGCAAAAGTAGGATGGACTTATGTGCTATGTCATAAGTTAGATAGAGATGACTTAATTGTTGTATGTCTAGCTCTGTATATGAGATTTTATTTCTTAAGCAAGATAGAAAGATAAACGGCTTCACTTGAAGAAAAAACGACGTATACTTACATTGTCCAAAATTTAAAAAAAAAATATTTTGAGAATTTTTAAGGCTAATTTTCAGTAAACGAGATTTAAATGCAACTTATTACGGTGCCGGAATTATATCTATACAATGATTATTTTCAGTGCCGACCGTATATTGTTGTGTTCAAAAATAACTCAAAATAAATTCTCTTAAATTTATAGCTATGTAGTAGTAATTTAATCTCCTTAATAGGAATAGATTATACGAGGTTTATAGGCTCGTTAAAATACAGTTATTCATTAAATACAGTTTATAAGTATTCAATTAATTTGAATGATTGACCCTTTTGAAAAGATTTAAGGTGTAAGAAGCAGTTCCATAGGTATTACTAAATAAGTAGTAGTAAACAAAGTAGGCATCCCCCTTATTTATTAATATTTAAACAGACACAAGGCAGTAATAAAAAAAATACATAAAAAGAGTAGTTTCTTTAATATTTTACTTACAAAGCAGAGAAGGCGAAACAGTATTTCAATTAATTTAAAGTTTAAATAATCATAGTGTAATAAATACAGTATGCTGTAGCATTTTTGGTACTGCAAGCTTAAGTGAGTTTAAAGTTTAAATAAAAGTAGCTGAAGCGCAATAAACATATGAGAAATGCTTATGTGCAATTCTCCCTCTGTGATTTTTCTAGGAGTCCTTTTGTTGTCCTATTTATTACGCTAACCAATTGTTAACTTTGTTTGTGGAACTCCGTTTGATTACTTGCTGAAGTTTGGAGTATTTTCACTTTATTTATTACATTGAAGGATATTTCAAATTATTCGTTCTTGGCTTTTGTTATTTATTTCACGTTAGTATATTTTTTTATAAAGAAATTAATTTGGTATACGACCCATTTAATTTTTATTTCCCTTCTCCTCCATTATTGGTTAAAATGGAGATTTTTATTTATCTTTTCTTCTCTTTACTATCTAGGGATAAATAAGGGGGGAATCTTTTTATTTTATTTTCTTTCTTTTTTTTAACAAACCTTAAAATCTATTACATTTTACTTAGTACTAATACGTATTTATTTCATATTTCTACTTCTTAACTATTACACGTTTTTATGCATTTATGTTTTATTTCTTACATTATTAATTTACATCTATTTAATCTACTTTACTTTTTACATTGGCCCCTGGTACAATTTATAAAACGTAAAAACATCTTCAAAATCATTAAATAGTATGAAGTTTTAAACATTTTAGTTCGGGTACAGTCATGCTGAAATCATTATATTGATTACAGCTCGCTGGATCGGATCGACCGGTATAATACTACGCTCTTTTTTAAATTTTGTTATTGCGCGAGTTCAGCAGATAGATAGACGGCCCACCTGATGGAAAGCGGCTACCATCGCCTACGGACACTTGCATCATCAAATGTGCTGCTACAAATACGCTGCCGCTCTCTTAAAATTAGAATGTCGGCGACACAACCGTCCGCATATGGTGAATTTTTTAGCTACCCTCATGTTGCGTATCCACTGTTGGACAATAGTAAAATCCCGAATATTGCTACTGGTTACGTTTTCTGTAAAATATAATGAATTATTCAACTGAAAAGTATTTTTTTTACTTTTTTCTAAACAATATTTACTGTTTACTTCATTTGACGAAAAAAATCAGGCATTCCTGGGGTTAAGGGGGACTGGAACCTGGCGACTAATGCCGGAACACATCTCAAGATTGTTATGGCGACATACTCTAGACCAGGGGTGATAGCCTTCCAAACGGGCAAATATCCTACCAACTGGCTGTGAGTTGTTTTGTCGCCTCTTACGACAGGCCGCCTGGCCGCAGGAAATCACAAGCTCTTACACAGAATCGGGGTTAAATGGGTATCATTGAACTAATCATGTTTCGTTAGGTCACTTCGCCTTCAGCTATCCCATCTCCACCGTTGTTTTATCCTCTCCATCCCATCCTTTCCCATCTTAAACCTGTAAACGCACAGGTGTTGGCGGTTTTACAAATTATTATGAAAAATGGCCCAGTAAAAAACGTAACTATTTGAAAACATCATAAATACTGCTATAGTAATTCAAATAGTCTAAGCTACCACAAGATACTATAATTGATGTTAGAGATAAATTTAGATTTATTTAGATTTCAGAAAGCTTCTTATAATATCGCAGACATAAGCGAAATCTGTCTTTCATGATGTGAACATTATATATTCGTAAACCTTGGTAGAGGTTGGCGATGATGAATGAAACCTCCTGCTAGGGCTACGAAGAGGCTACGTTATATACCCGTAGTCCTGGCATAAGGCGAAGGACGGAACACCCTGAGGTTTTAGTGGGTATCCCTGACTGGGGAGTGGCAATAGCATAGCTCCAGTCCTGACTGGGCATGCTAGTGCCACTCCCGATCTGGCGAATCCCACACACAGGTCGCGAATTATCCCCCCAGGCTTCTGTGCTTGTCCTCGATCGGATTTACCCTGGTTAAAAAAAAAACGATGAATGAAACCTCCGTGTTACACTACTAATTTGTTTAATGGGTGCTGCGGGTCATTTTTCTCTTGCTTTTAGGCGTTTTCATTGGATTTTCTTTAGTTTTCGCGCCAATACACATAATTAAAGCTACGTTTTAACAGTTTCAAGAGCGGTATTTTACTTTTTTGATTTTTAAAGGCCCGACATTTTTTTTAAGTGGTCGAAACGTCGACGTTAAAATCTATCTTATTTAGTATATAAGTTATTAAACGCGAATGGACATACCAGAATGATAAGTGTTCGCTTTTACTCTATTTTTTTTATTGGATGAGTTGAGCAGACAGGCAGACGGCCAATTGATGGAAAGCGGTTACCATCGCCTATGGACATTTGCAACACCAAAGGTGCTACAAATGCGCTGCTGCTCTCTTAAGGGGAGACTGGAACCTGGTCACTAATGCCGGAACACAACTCGAGGTTGTTATGGTGGCATACGCTAGACCAGGGGTGGTAGCCATCCAGTCGGGCAAATACCCTACCACCTGGCTGTGGGTTGTTTTGTCGCCTCTTACGACAGGCTGCGCGGCCGCAGGAAAATGAATTCTTTCTCCGTTCCTGCACGGATCAAAGCTAATCATATATTAAGTTACGAAATATAAAAAATAAACCAAATGCGTATTCACTGATTTGATATTTATACTATAATATTATTACATTATTAGTCTTAGAGACAAAAAGCCTATACCCTCTTGATACAGATTTATACTGAAAGTGAAGTAATTTCATGGTTCTTGCTTCCTTACAAAAAATTATGTTCACGAACCTTATTTAGCAGCCTTCATAAAATTAAGTTATTGTGCTTAGACTAGAAAAATCTATAAACATAATAAAGCTACACATTCAA
Source organism: Dendrolimus houi (assembly GCA_039645545.1). Lineage (NCBI taxonomy): Eukaryota > Metazoa > Arthropoda > Insecta > Lepidoptera > Lasiocampidae > Dendrolimus > Dendrolimus houi. The sequence continues at coordinate 3,524,198 of CM077139.1, read as the reverse complement.
AATTCGACAAAACTGAATTGTTTTGATTAGAAATCAGTCATCAAGTGGAACCGTTGGCCAGTTAGCCTACAAGCTAATATAAAAATATACAGAGGTAATGAAATAATAAAAGGGATAAATTAGGAATTTTAGGAAACCTTTAGAAAACAGTAATTTTTACATAGATTAATAGTTTTAAATGCTAAGTACGTTTAAGTAGTGTTACGAATTTTTAGCGGATTTGTAGGATGTAAATTCGAAAATGCCGTTGGAATTATCATACAACAAATACAACAAAATAATACTACACACACAATGAATACAACAAAACCAAACCGTAGGGCAGAAAATCGTTATCACATAAATCGCGCATAGTTCGTCGTTATAAGATACTCGCTCCGAAAGTGCACTAGGTAAACGCTTCGTTCGCAGTCAGAACACGACTAGCCGACCCTCATCCATTTGTATATTAGATTTGTACATGGCCTCTTAGCAACATGCCGCCCACTGGTTCTTGAAATCGTTAAACAGCCAACTTAATGGCTTCCAATAATTCGCATGAAATACCAACAGAGGAAAGAAGGTTTCATGACGTTTTACGGCGGCGTGAACAAAGAGATTAGCGCGAACAATAGACCACTCAAATTGAAAGGGGTAATAAAACACCTGCAAAGGATAAGGGCCTGGCCACAGTTTCTGGCGGTGCGTTGCGCGGTGCTTTGGGAGGCGCGGCGGGAGGCGTGATTTGTGGTGGTATGCCACAGCTAGATTAGTTGCGACCACGACGGCGTCAGCGGTGCATCTATTTAGAGAACGGCTAAATGCCGCTATCAAAAGTGGCACGATATTGCCTTGAAACAAGTGCGTTCTTAGCTGAAGATATCATTCAATCAAGAATAGAAGCGCACCCAGTTAACCAGAAAAGGAGAGAACTTGGCGAATTTCACACTCTTTATTATGAATATAGGAACTATCCCGTTACATAAATGTGGATGTTTTGAGATCCATATTGCTGGTCTACTCAGTATTTCTTTATAGTAGTATAGTAAAAACACCATTATTTGTTTCGGTCGCGAGATACCTCAATGCGTCCACCGATGCCGCCGCACGCGCCGCTCTCAGCTGTGGCCGCCTCGATATTATTGGCTAGTACATTTGTTTCACTCGCACATCGTGCAGCTCGTCGCCACCGGGTGCCGCGAGCCTCTTGCCTCGCCGCAGTGCGCGTCGCCGGTAGCTGTGGCGTACTTCATAGTTTAGGTTGCCTACCATTTGTTTTCGCCGCTCACCGCTTGCCGCGCCTCACGACGCGCCGCAATCCGCACCGCTCTTGGCGTGGCGTAAGTAACGGCTGGCAACAGTAGTTAACAGTCTCATGCCTCTATTCCACCTGTGTTAGTGATACTGACTGTGGCCAAATGCGTCTCGTTTATAGCTTGATTACCTACAGTAGTGTATATACATGAGCTATCTGTCAATGTTTAACGTCATTAACATTATCGCATGTCAAATAACGCATTAAGCCCTTGACTTTATTTGCGTGGCATAGTCATTTACACTAATATTATCCCATGTGTACCACAGGGACATAAAGGTGGGGCTTCATCTGGGTTAGTGTTGAAGATTTAGGCTTTTTTTATATTCGCCTTCTCCATTATAGGTTAAAATGGAGATTATTGTTTTTATTTTCTTTTTCCTCCTTTAATTTTAATGGGATAAATAAAAGGGGGGGATATCTTTTATTTTATTTCTTCCTTTTTTTCATTTCTTTCTCTTTTCAACAAAACTCAAAACTATTACTTTTCCTTGCTTCTATTACAGTCTTTATATTATCTATTTATTCTTATAATCTATTTTTCTGTTTTTATAAATTTAGAAATGTTATAATTTTTTAAACTGACATGTACCCAAATATTTGTATGACCATGTTTAGGTCAAATACAGTGAAACAAATTGATTTTGTTTATCATCCTTTGTACAACTATTACCTGTATTTCTACAAATCAAGATTCATTCATTCATTCATTATACTTATTATTATGTTATGTGTATTTTGTTTTGTTTCTTATTACTGTTAATCTATTTTACCTAAACGAACTACACACATTTCCTCTTATTGATATTTATTTACATATTTTCTTTTTGTTACTAGTCTAAAAGATTTAGGTTGTGGCAGAATGCGTCTTATATAAAGCATTAAAAAGTGACGCCATTAACGCGTAGCTACATTAGTGTATATAAATACGTTATCTGACAATATTTAACGTCGTTACCAATGGCGCATCGCAAATAACGCATGTATCCGTGCTGGAACGGTGAATTAATATAATTACTTGCGGCCGGGTGGCCTGTCGTAAAAGACGACCAAATAATCTATTGCCAGGTGGTAGGGTATTTGCTCGTCTGGATGGCTACCATCCCTGACCTAGAGTATGCCGCCATAACAATCTTGAGTTCTGTTCCGGCATTAGAGGCCAGGTTCCAGTTTCCTTTTAGATAGCGGCAGCACATTGGTAGCACATTTGTTGTTACAAATGTTAAACGCCTTTCATCAGATGGGCTGTCTGCCTATCTGCTGAAAACATGCAATAAAAAAAACGAATTAAGCCCATCGTCACATTTGAATGAAACGGCCTCAACCTTTAACACTAACGCAGCTGAAGCCCCAGCATAATAATAATTCAATTACTTCTACGTCATTAAACAAACATGGCGACCTTACTGACCAAACTATACTTTTAATTAAATCATAAAATTTCAAGGCCAGAATACGGATTTCACTGAAAGAATCTCATGACCAACTTAAATCTTATTTCATTTTTATAGGGAAAGTTTTAATCATTTAATTTGTCAGGGGATGGCACCTATTAAGGTGGATTTATTTTAACAGCCGCCTTCTTATGTACATGATATTTATATTTTTTCCCATAACACCGGCCTACAAAAAAGAAGTGGTCCATACTTTTGTTCAAACGCATCTATTCTTATGTATTTCGATGCGCTGAATCCGAACCTGGGGTCAGTTTGGGTCCATACACCCTCAAAATTTTGAATCTGGGGTCAGTTTGGTCCACACGCCCTCAATATTACGCACCTTTTTTGCAGGCCGGTGTAATCTTGGATTGAGATCGGGTGTTAATAGTACGAATTTTCTGATTTTATTCATTGTATGACTACTTACCTACTTCAGATAATTAGGGATACGAACTCATTTTTGTTAAAAACGGTACTTTTATGAAATGTCCGTCATTTTTCTTGAAAACTAATCTTACATTTATTTAGTTACATAGCTGTTGTCATGTTTCTTTTCAAGGTTAATAATTAATTTTATGTACCCTCTTATTTTTAAAATATAATCGGTCATTTCCTTAATTGAATAATAATGTTATATTTTTATTTATTCTGTGATTAGCAGCTGTTTTGTATAGAGTAGTTGTCTATAATTTACCATAATTTTATGTAATAATATTTATCTTTAATATGTGGTAATTGTGTAGAGTACAATTCAAAATCTCTCAATTTTATATAGACGGTATTCACTACATTATATTTTCATGTTGGCAGATTCGATGGATTTTTGTACTGTATTTGATTTATTTTATTACAAAAAACTTTAAATATATTACATTCTTGTCATTCATAACCCTTTTCATTAAAATAGTCTATCAATGATTCAATCACTCACGCATATATACTCTTTTGTTTATCGTTAAAGTCAAGTCAAATTAACAGTAGCCTTGGCGAAACCTGTGATTATAGAAGTATAGTCTTTGACAACATAACCTGGATAATGTTCAAACTTATAATTTAAATTAATTATGGTCGAATTTCGATCGCTGGGCGACCACTAGTATAATTAAATCTAAAACTTATGATAGTAAATTTAGGTATTTTTCCCTTCTTTATTTAGTTTTAGTTTTTGTATAGTATAGTTTCTAGTTGATTTTTAAGTTTATATTTATTATATATACCTATATAAAAAACGAAATTATAAATAAATGATAATAATAACACATTTTGAATAGGCTACAATTTTTTTGGCGGCGCATGCTACACTAAACTCTAGGTCTGTATCGCGCCATCCAACACAATTATATAATAAGAACTTATAATATACACGGTCTTATTCATATTGCGTTAAAGTAAGTTTGTAGGATTCTTTAAGAACTTTAAACAAGCCTACAAACGTACTCTAACTCAATATGAATAAAGCCGATAATGTTTATCATTATGGAACCATGTCAAGTCGTGGTAGCGTAATCGCTAGTGCACACGTCCTAGTCTGAAGGGGCGCGGGTACAAACTCTGGCCAGAATGCATGCACCACATAGGCAGTTTTCTGACCTAATTTTCATATTGTTACAATTACCACACGCTAACAACGGTGAAGGAAAACATCGCGATAAAACCTGCACATCGAGGTAACCGATGTGTCAAACATGCCAAGCCGCCTTGGGCTAGCGTGACGGGTATTCTCTCCGTTCCCCAATAGTGGGACGTTTATAGGCTGTTATTATTATTATGGAACCTTTCACAGTTAGTAAACTATCACGCACTTACCCAATTTTTATTTATTGCACGACTGCTTACCTACTTCACAAAATTGTATTGAATTATATTTATGTAAAATAATTTATATTTTACGAATTTTGCGATAGTACTTTTAATTTATATGTGCTAATTTCGAGTAGTGTAGGTGTAAATTTATAGTATTTTCTATTAGTCGCGGCTTACATTATTAATTGTTATTCTTAGGTATCGGAAGTCATAATTATATTTGGCTATAATTAATTTTATTGTTGGACACTAAGATGTACTAAATAGGTAGACAGAACCCCGACCTCTCAGAGTGAAGACGGCTAAAGGAAACTTATTTTAGAATAGGAAGTCGATCGCGCCGCAGTGCATTACAAGAACTTAGTATTAAATACACGACGGCCTCTGTGGTTTAACGGGCTAAGTCTTAGCCGGCCGAACTCGCTGGAACCTAGAGGCTCCGGGTTCGAGTCCTGGCATGGCAAATTTAGGAAACGAACTTACTGTTATTTACTATGGTCTAGGTGTCTGGGATCGGCCCTAGAGTGGTCCATTGTAGATTACCCATAACACAAGCGTAACTTGCTTAGCTTGGGGATATACAATGTGAGTGTTTGTCTGCCGATTATTAAAAAAAATCGAATTAGTATGGGTAAAGGTGAAATAGTTTCAGTAGATAAACAGACGCAAACCACGTGTAAGTTTACTAAAAAAGTTTATGCACACAACAAGTTAAATGCTTCATTTCATTTCACGTTTTTTTTGTTCACGTGGGTTCGGTCTATAATTTTATTCATTCGTCTGAGACCGTATCAAAAATAAAAGATAATCATAAAATTTAATAACTCCCAGTCGAATTTTAATAATTGGCTAACCACTTGTAAATTATTAATCATGCAAAATCTTACGTTTCGCTAACTTTCTCTCTTTCTGCCTTGATAAAAATAAAAACTTCCAGTGTGCTGAATAATAAAACAAAACTTAAATTACAACATTTCCTTCAAAAACTTGAAGGCGGTATCAATCAATAATTCTGAGCGTAAAATAACAATTATCGCATATTTTCATGCTAAGTTTAGTAGAAACGTTACTTTTTGTTATCTTAATCTGCAAAAAAACCTGTTTAACGAGTTCTTCATAACAATTTACATTCTTGTAACTTTTTCCGATAAGTTCACAGGAAGCAATTATTGCAAACGATGGAATTTTCTGCTTGTTTTTAAGGTCTTTTCTGTTGTGTTTGTTAATTATGCTACACGAGAATTTTCTTCTTTTGAAACAATAATGGCCGTCCGTGACTTTGTCTGCGTTTGTCTTTAAATTTGACACTAGACACAATTGTCAATAGACATAAATGTAATCTGCAGATGCGGCAGTATGCGGTGATGCCATACTTTGTATACTGATATCATTTAACCTGTATTCACAAAATAAATTATTTTGACTTTGACTTGACATTTGCTCTCTGCCGTCGGATCACGCATACGGCGATAACGCGTGTTATATGCCTCGCTTGCACTGCACGCCGCCGGACGACTCCATCCATGACTCTTGACACAGAAGATCAGTCTATTATTGTACTTACTATTATTCTACTTAGCTCCTGATGTATAGAATACAGTGGCCTTCTATTGGTCAGGTGCTCAGAAGGCTAGCTATATCACCTCTCTGGATCACCAACTCCTTCGCTGTCAGAAGTAGAAATCAGCCATCGTCTCGTCTGAAGAGTTGATTGCGCGTTTTGAGAGCTTTTTATAGAGCTCATCACGGCCAACAGAAGCCACAGAAAGCCAAAGAATGCTCGGGATGGCCGCCGGCCGCCATTAAAGGTCGACCAAGCCGCAGAACGTGCTAACGCGGAGCCCACGAACGCCGCCAAAAGCTGCAGATAGGCCAATGAGAGCCACTGTAACACCATAGACATGGACGTAGGTCCAGTGGTGTTGAACACCGGGTATCGTTGGGTAGCTTTCGCTACCCGAACCTGCCTCAATATAGCCAGGAAGACAAGAAGACCCTTGTGTGTACATCACGGTCCAGGCATCACTCTTATTGAACTTTGAATTGGAGATCTTATAAGACTACATAGCCGTACTGTAGAATCCCTCTGTGGTTGAGCGGGCTAAGCCTTTGCCGGCCAACCTCTTCTTCTTCTTTTGCGAGCAGGTGGTTTCCGCAACTCGACGACATAGCGCCTATTTTGCGTGTGAGGGTGGATGAGGGCTCACTCGATTCAGCCCAGCTCTTCCAGGAAGTCCACCGGTTTCTTGACGTTGCTGAAAACTTGTCGGAGGCTACCTGGGGCGTCCAGATACTTCGCCCTGTATTTGGCCACCTCTCCGCATTCAAGCAGGACATGGGCGGCTGTTTCTTCTGCCTCCAGGCATGCTCTGCACAGGGGATTGTCGGTGATACCTATATTGAAAAGATGTCTGTTAAAACTGCCATGTCCGGTGGCTGCACTGATAACTAGCCTCAGTCGGAATTGACTGAACCACGCAGGTTTGCTCGGGGTATTACCAGCTTGGCTTTCTTGCAATCCTCCAGGTTGTCCCAAAGTTGTTGATGTAGTGCCCTTGTCCTTTGATTTATGCAGTCCGGCCAACCTCACTACAACGCAGAGGCTCAGGTCTCGATTCCTGGCATGGTAAGTTTCGTAAAACGAATTTTCCGTTATCTACTATCGTCTGGATATGTGGAATCGGCCCCAGAGTGTGATCCGTTTTATATTAAGCCGCGTACTTATATTCGGATACAGTAACATGCTCTAAGATGTAAGCTGACATTGATTATCGGTTCGTCGGCTCGTTACGAACGCGCCGCGTGCCGCTCGCCTCGAGCTCACGAGTTGCAGTTACGGTTCGCAGGTAAGTACGCGGCTTTACTCCTAATACAAGCGTAACTTGTTTATCTTGGGGATATACAATGTGTGTCTTTGTCTGCCCATTATATTGCCTACCCCAATTTATCATACTGGCCTTTCAAGACAGCAGCCATGCTATATATCTGACACGCTAAACAATAAGGTAAATAAGCAAATTAACGTATATCGATTCACTAGTCATGAACTTAAAATATAGTATATGTGTAATTAAGTACAACTATAATTTAATTATACAATTAAACTCAATAAAACTATATGTATAAATTAAAATTAAATAAAAATTAAATTTAGTGTCTAACCGCTGTTATTTGGAAACGTGCCCAAAAGACTGGCTACATTACCTCGCTGTATGGCAACGCTAATGTGTTTTCCGAGGTATAGACCAGTCTTTTAGTCACGTGAGACGTCTACCAGGCGTTTCGCTATGTCTCGATAAAGTTTGTGCACCTCAGTCCCCACTAGTCCCAGGGTCTCCACCCGATGTACTTAAAATTAAATTGAAAAACTGGCTTCTTACTTTAGATTATTTAGATTACACTGCAACCGAAGCGTTGTTGTAATGAATTTATGTTGTGATCAGAATTATTCTCAATTCTACAGACACGAATATTCGCACACACAGACACACACACTCGCCCAATGCTTACATACTAGACATAGACACTCTGTTACTGATTTCTTTTTGTTAAAGTATAAATCTATAAAATGTGAGATTATACTGATTCCCGAAACACAGGCTAGCTCTGGAATTAGTGACTTCAAAATTACTTTCTGTATCTGATTTTTTTGCAATAAAGATAATTATTATATAAAAAAAACTATTAATGCGCATGTCCGACTCGGACACGGCCGTTTATTTACGAAGCAATTGTTATTATTATCCAGTATTTTTCTGTCATAATACACAAAGACTGCGCCGTTGAACTTATAAATGTAAATTTTCTTGTCTTTCCAGAACATTAAGCTAACGTAAGAAAAGAAGGTGTTTAATCTCATGACGCTTGGTTGGGTCACACAACAGTTTATTATGGGAGCAGATATTTTTACTTGCATATTTTTATGTGCACTCCACACTCTCGCGATGAATACACAAGAAACGTGAATGTTCCCGCGTTCGCTGATATAAAAACAACTTTATTAAAATACTCATTGTATCCCCAAGTAAGCTACACTTGTAGTGCAAAACATGTGATTTAAAAACTCCTAAATATTAACTTTCTCGCCTTTTGACCTTTTGTAATTTTAAAAATTTAATAATTAAGAGTCATTTTCGGTAAATATCATTTTGTTCCGTGCAGGAACGGAGAAAGAATACAATTTCAAATAAAACACAAAACAACCCACAGCCACAGGGGTATCTGCCTGTTTAAGTCTAAGAATTTGCTGTCGATTAGCGAAAATCAAATGGAAATGGCCTAGTAGTTTTTACGTGAATCCCGAGCAAACACACAAACCGACAAACAGATAAGAAATCTAAAAAATGCATCGCGTTCTCCATCGTTTGTATAGTGTATTCCAGTTGATTTTTTTTAAATAGCTCCAAAGTACAGACACGGCATTTTTAGAATTTTATAATATTATAAATAGGTAATGATCTTGAAAATGTAATTTGCTGACCAAAAAGTAAACACGTGATTGTACAAGACTGCAGTTGTAATCAAGTCGGAAATTAGAGCAAGGCGTAAGCTATTCCAATTCCCTGTGGAATTCTCCAAGCGTTTTACTCGTAACAGCGCACCTCTTTAAAGTAGTTTAGAAAATACTTGCCGTTTGGATTTGTGAATTTTCTGTGTTAAAAACTTTTTAATAAAAAACAAAACCGACTTTAACAGTAACTAAAGACCAAAAAATTAATATTTTCTACAACATCTCAAATTGGTTAGTACCTTTGGTGTTACAACTGTATATAGGCGATGGTAACCACTTTCCATCAGGTCTGCCTGTATGCGGCACTCGCGCAATAAAAAAAAAATGGTGAGAAGTAAAACATAAAAATTACTATATTTTGTAAATTTGTTGTAATTTTTTATTGTACCGACTTCAAGATAATATAATATTTTTTACATTTTGGTTACTTTTGAAGTCAGTTTTGTTTTTTGTTTAAAAGTTTTTTAATTTATACTTTTTGGTTACGCAAATATTTGAGTAGCTTTAGAATATAAAAAATATAGAATAGAATATACTTTATTGTACAATAAAATTAATGGAATAATACACAAAAGCAGCTTAAAAATTGTACAAATGGCGCTCTTATCGCTGACAGCGATCTATTCCAGACAACCATGAGATAGAGAGAGAAATATGGCATAAAAGCGTATATAAAATGATTATGAGCTACAGGACTCGAATTAAAAATGCCGTTGGAACTACTATAGAATTTATTAGAACTGTACAAACACGTATAAAACAAATACAAATAAAACTGGATGCAATCAGTTCACACTGCACGATTCAATGCAATTCGACATGCGCAAAGTCCGGCCGTCTATATCACTAATCGAGAGTACTACAAACGTCTTACTCGTCTCGTAGTCGTCGCTTGACTGCCCACCCCTCCATTCGGGCATTGTCTTATACTAACTAGACAGTACAAAAAAATTGGCCGCGCGCACTGAGTTTCCGAGAAATAGTAATTTACACACCTGCGAACGGTCGAAAACAATAACAATAAGAATTAGTTCGACGTTAATGATGATCATAAAACAAGCAGAAACACAATAGCATGTTTTCCTTAATTAAAATCCAAAACACAAAAGAATTCCTAAATCCGGGAAGACAATAAACTGCGCTTACGACAGGCAGCTGTGCGTTTATCTTTGACGGCATGTAACAATATGATATACGTTGTACGTCCATATAACCCGAAAACCGACCCGTCCCTATAAGCTACATAGCCCGAAAGAACCCAGACAATAATGGAAAGACGTATCGTAACTGGGAAAGTTAAAGGCATGAGATCTGTCGGTAAATCTCCAAATCTGAGGGCCTCTGATGACTTAGCCCGCTCAACCATGAGCGGGCTAAGTCTTAGCAGGCCAAAGTCACTGGAACACAGAGGCTCCGGGTTCGATTCCTGGGATAGTAAATTTCAGAAACGATCTTTCTGTTATTTACTTATGATCTGGGTGTCTGAGATCGGCCCCAGAGTGGTCCGTTGTAATTACCCATAATACAAGCGTAATTTTCTTAGCATGTAGATATACAATGTGTGTGGTTGTCTGGCGATAGGCCGATTACTTATATGACTATACGTTATAATCTCAAATGGTTGGATTGATTGGTCAACAAACTCGACCGTGTACAGTACGCAGAACTGACCTCGGCGGAAGAGACCGATTGTTCAATGTCATCAAAGTCCCGCTCCGCAGCAGTGAGAGAACGAATTAGAAGAAGAAGGAACATTAATTACAACAACAATTTAAACCGTGCAGGAACGCAGAAAGAATACAAATTCCTGCGGCCGGGCGGCCTGTCGTAAGAGGCAACAAAACAACCCACAGCCAAGTGGTAGATGCCAATCCCATTTGCCCGATGGGATGGCTACCACCCCTAGTCTAGAGTATGCCACCATAACAAGTTTGAGTTGTGTCCCGGCATCAGAGGCGAGGTTCCAGTTTCTCTTTCAAGGCCGGCAGCACATTGCCAGCACCTCTGGTATTGCTAATGTCCATAGGTGACGGTAACCACTTTCCATCACAATTGGGCCGTCAGCTTGTCTGTTGTGCTTCAGCAATAAAAAAATATATAATTATTATAATAGGTATTTTAATTTTATTTAGTTAAAAAAATTGTTGTCGGGTCTCAACGACCCAAAACGATCCTGACCTCCGAAATGAGAATACTCCACTCCTTTCTGTTCAGCGCTGTCTCCTGCCAGTCATAGGCTTCAAGCTCGCGGAAATCCCCTCCAGCGATATCTAGGCTGCCAAACTAAATTTAATATTGTTACAACCTGAACGCCGACAAAAGACAAATTCATACCTGCATATCTGTAGACATTTATTACCTTTTCGGTATTTGGACTTCTTTTGTTTACTTTGTGTCTAGAAAAACAGTCCATTTTGTATTCTAATCCTTTATGGTAGTCATTAGCCAGGTGTGATTCTAGGAAATTAGTCCACGCACCCGAGCAGACATATTTTATTTGTACAATATAAAGCAATGCGCCAATTGTGAGATGAGACAGTCGAGCGATAACCACAAGCGAAACAAGACTTGTGTACATTCGGTAATCTATTTAGTGACGGACTTTGCGCGTGTTATTAAATCGTGCATTACGTTTAGACTGGTTGTATTCAGTTATATTCATAACTGTGTTATACGTGTTTGTATAATTCTAATAAATTCTGTAATAATTCCAACGGCATTTTAATTCGAGTCCTGCTACTCGTAACAATATGATATTTTCAAAGTATGTGTCCTGCCCAATTGTTTTCTAAGGGGAAAATATTTTATGTTATTTTGTAAGTGTAGTTTTATCTATATGTATAGTTTAGTTTATTTTTAGTTTTTAATTTTTATTCTCTTATGATAAATTACAATAAAATTTGATTTGACTGTTATATTGGAGGTAAAACTAATTTTTAAGTTTACAATAGTTTCATTCCTCAAAATAGGAGGCGCGGGGGGACTACACATAACCTTGTATCGTGTTCTGCCATTAGTGGTTATGTTCTTGTCTACCTCACGACTGGCAATGCGTAGGCATCGCCTCTGGCGTTGCAAATGTTCATGAGCTGATGGTAACCACTTTCCATTAGATGGAATTTTTGTCTGTTTTATATATAATATTTTGTTTTTTTTCAGAAAAGAGAAGTTTTTTTCAGAGAAATCATCGAGATTATTTGGTCAGTCTCATTTTTAATTTTCTGAAAAAATAATAAAACTACGTTTTAACGGTTTTAAGCGCGGTATTTATTTCCTTTTGAAAAATATCAAATATATCGCGCTTAAAACGTAGTTTTATTGTGTTTGCTGACTAGCAAACGAAAACTTAAGAAAATAGTCTATAAAATTACAAAAAAAGCCGTTTTCAATTTCTTCAAGACTGTCATTCAAAGATTCTGACACCATCTTTGAACTACCGACTAAGAATGCCTACACATACTAGTATAGTTATATGACAAATCATTTACTGCGCAAGCTGGTAAGGCTTTGGAACTCACTACCTCAAAACATGAACCAAGCCAAGTCTGTGCATTCGTTAAATGACCTCGTGAAACAACACTATCTTCAAATTTGTACCTGAATAATAATTTTATTCAGTTGTATGCTTAGGTTAGTTTTGTTTGGCGATACGCGACTTGTATATTTAGATAAATATGTATGTTTATATTGTAATTTATGTAACATTTTCCTTTATATTTGCGTATAAATTAGTATATTATATCTATTGCATAGCTACCCCATTCATATCAAGTTTCTGTCCATCCAAAGGTTGTGTGGAAGAAATCGCTCGCAGCGATAAGACCGCCCATTATACTGTTACGAGCTACAGGACTCGAATTAAAATAAATGCCGTTGGAATTACTATAGAGTTTATTAGAACTGTACAAACACGTATAAAACAAATACAAATAAAACTGGATGCAACCAGTTCACATTGCACGATTCAATACAATTTGACACGCACAAAGTCCGTCGTCTATATTGCTAATCGAGAGTACTACAAACGTCTTACTCGTATCGTAGTCGTCACTTGACTGCCCATCTCTCCGTTCGAACACCCCTTTATACTCAGCTTAGGACCGTGTAAACAATGATTTCCACGAATTACACCTGCGCCACCATCGACGCTATTCCCAGAAAACATACTTCTGCACACCTGCAGGATTATGTTTGCGAACGGCCATAAACAAGAACAATAACAATAGGTTATTTTCTAAACAAAAGAACTCCGAATAGAGGAAGGGCAATAAACCAGCGTTTACGGCAGGCAGATGTGCATCCCTTGTATTTGGCCCAACTTGTAACAGTACTTATCATTACGATTGTATGTATGAATTATTTTGTAATATTGTGTGCAATAAAGTATATTCACACAATATTACAATTCTATTCTATTCTAAAAATTATTTGACTACTGTCAACAGTTGATGTTTTCGAAAGACTGCCTGCATCGCCATTAAAAATTACAAGCTTGTAATATTCGGTCATTCTTCTCTGTGAAGAGATAAAGAAATGGTCAACAATACTTAAATGAAAATTGCAAAATCTAAGAAAACAATTTAATTTAAAACTTGGAAACCTCGCTTCTGTTCTTGAAATCTAAGATAAGAAAGATGAATATTGTTTTATCTCCAACTATTTGACCCCATAAGATAATTAACAAGGTTTCTAGTTAATGTTGTTTCAGTTTCAAGACTCTGAGATATGTCATACAAAACTCTAACGTATAAATTACTAGTGCATTTCTCACTACCTCGACCACAAAAATGTTTCTGAATACTACCCGTGCGCAGAGAAACTGCCAATAGCCTCATGATCTCACGTGTCGATGAGCAGTAGGGCTGATAAAAAAGGTTACATAAATAGTTGTTGCACAAAATTTATTATTGTACGTACTATCGAACCAACTGAATTACGACCCACTTTGCTAATAATTCCATTAAAACCGTCAAAATATCGTGTTTATCGTGTGTGTTGCACTTGGACATTTTAAACATTAATAAAAATTTGTTATCATTGTACTTGATATGTTTTAGATAAGACAGTAATGATTTGAAATAATTTGAATCTCGAACTGAAATCTGTCTTACAATTTTATCTCTTTTCATTATAGAAAAAGTGTTATAATTTCAAAAATAAAAATTTATTTTGAAAGTATATCAGAAGTCAAGTAAAGTCTATGAGAAAAACACATTAGAACTCGATATCTAAGAATTAAATACTTGTTTAAATTGTATAATGGATAGTCTCGCAGAACAAAGAGCTCGGATTGTAGTGCTCAGTGAGGAAGGCTATGGCATTCGACAAATATCATAGTGTTAAATATAAGTCGGAACACAGTGAGAACATGGATTAGATGGCACGCTGAAGAGAGCATTCTTGAAGATAGACGAAAACATAATCAGGGTGTTCGTCGAATAACAAACCAACAAAGCACAAATATGCAACACCATTATGAAGAAAATGCTTTTTCTCGTACCCAATATTTCGCGGTACGTTACGACGTTTGTATATAAACCATAAGAAATCATTTAAACCGTATTGGACAGCATTACCGACATTATGCTAAGAAAGTACACTTAACGAATGCACACAAAACTGCAAGATTAAATTTTGCACGTAATTATTTAGACTGACTGGACGAATACCATATTTTAAGATGAAAAATGATTTAGATCTTCTCAACATGGTCGCTTAACTTTGTGGCGTTATAACAATACGCGATATACAGAAGATCACGTAGTGCCTATTCAATTATCTGGTCGAATTTCTGCTAGCATGTGGGCCTCGATGGGTACCGGAGGTATAGGTGAACTTGTCCAAATTTCTCCTCGTCAAAACGCATTAAACTATATCGATTTGTTGGAAGAATCAATGTTACCGACAGTGCGAATAGTGTACCCACTTGAAAAAGTCCCTGTATTCTCCTACGTTCACGACAATTGTCGAGTATACATATCGCCAGAATCGTCTCGAATTGGTTTACCCAGCATGAAGATGAAATTACTCTCATTCCATGGCTGTTTAGGTCACCAGACCTCAACCCAATAGAAAAATTATGAGGTTTGATGATTCAAATGTGGGATAACAGAAACGAGAGGACAAAAAAGCAATTGAGCAACACTGTAATGAAATTTGGAATTACATGAGGGGAACCGACATCTGCAATCGTCTAATTGGTTCGATGCGTAATCGACTATTAGACTTCATTGAAAACTATGGTGCTTATACCCGGTTTAAGGTTTAAGTAGGGTAAAGTGGGTACCATTTCTAACTTTGAAATAAAACCAATTAATAAAATTAACAAAAAAGTTATTATTTTTAAATTCTTCCACATTAATGTTGTTAATGTTTTATTTTCTTGTGTATTTCTGCTACCTAACATATAACGATAACCCTAATATCAAAGGTTGCTTATACAAAGGTTTGGCCTGTGTCACCTTTGGTTTGTCGATTTATGGCCGGTTCCGATATCTTACTATTCATTCCCCTTCCTTACCGTAGGTTGAATTTTGACATTACTTGTATAGGGAATACGTCAAATTTTAACCGTTAGTAAGGCAAATAAACGGTTGATAAAATATAGGAACCGACCCTTAATCCAATATACTTAATGAGAGAGATAGTAATAGCTTTTGTCAGATGTTACACACGAGTATAGTCGAGTCTCTTCGATTTGTTTAATACAACGTAGTGTTACAAGATGTCCATCACAGTAGTCATGAGAACGATAGTGTATATTAATATGACATAGACAATCGTCATAGATAATACTTTTAGTCTATTTATCAGATGATTCGATTTATAATTAAATTACTATTTTCTACCGGTTAGTTAATTTTATAAGCCCACTAAATTATCATCTAGATAATTAAGTGCATCAGTAACTAATTATTATAATTGTTTTTATGATCCTGGCAACACTATGATGTAATTGCTATTTTTAGCAATGATGCAATGTTATTGTTTTGTAGGGTAGCATTTTTCGTATAAAAGGCGTAGTGGCGTTTAGACTGTGTTCATTGCTTACTGTGCTGTGTGAATATTCACATCAAATCCTGAACAATAAGGGGAAACTCTGCCCAAATAGTTAATATTTGGTATATTTGGTACTTTCTTACCCAAATCTCTCCTTGCATCTTACAGTAGTCAGTAAATGTCAATGTCTAATGAAATGATAACAAGTTCGTTACCAAGGAAATGTATGTTCAGGCGAATTTCAACCTAATTGTATTTCACAACTATAGGAAAATGACCTTATGGTGGGTCATGATTCAATTGGTTCGATCGTACATACCTTACATAAGTATGTACAGTAATAAATTAAATAGAGAGAGATATTTTTTATCCCGGGAATTTTCCTGGGAGTGGTTCGAAGTTTTTCGGGTGTAAAATTAACTTATTCCGACACAGTTTTCACTAAAGCGCTAGCTTAAATTCTTTTTTAAATGCTGCGGTACTTTGTGCCACGGGAATACCGCGGGAATTTCAATTCAAGCGTCTGCAAAGTCTCGGGCGTATCCTAGATACATACTACATATAAATATTTGTACGATCATTGGTCAGATACAGTGCTATTAGTGACCTTGTTGTCAACATTCTACCTGTTTCTCTGCAAATAAATGAAATATAAAAATAAGTGAAAATGGCTACAGAACTTTAAAATGTTTGAGTTTTTAACATTTTAAATTTAAGAAATTTTTGGGTGAAGGCTGGCCGAGGTAGAGGGGTAATAAGAAGTCCAGATTGCACTCTTTATAACAGGTAAAGTGATTTATATGAGCTAACAAAAGTGCATTAGCTGGCTGAGTGGTTTCTATCAGGCCGTAGTCAATAACATCCTGTATCGGAAGTCTACTGAAAGCGTTATCAGGCGTGTTTGTTAGATCAAATATTATCGCAGCTACTGGGTTAATGGGTCGTGTTTTTGGCAATTTCTCTTACTGTCCTTGAACTGTTTATATAAATTTAGATGTTTTTATTCCAACTAAGTTAAAGAACTTTTTTCACACATTTTCCAGCTCCTGTTGTTGAGTTTGCTATGCGTTTACATTGGAACGCAGAGGTACTAAGGCTCGACTTCTGGCATTGTAAAATTTCGTCTGGAATCGGCTCCAGGGTTGGTACGTTGTGGGTCTAACGGAATGTCCTGTCCGCTTGGGTCAGAAAAAGTTTCAACAACAATGCACGCTATAATTAGACGAATATTTGACTCATTCTTTTTAACACTATTGTGTAATTATTGATCTGTCAAATGAACTAAAACCAAGATAAATGATATCATGATTATGTGAGACAGGATAGTGTAATTATGGCTACTGATAAAATTGATTTACGCCACTGTAATTTGTGCGGACCTCCAACAAGGAAATTTCTTCCTACAGAAACTTTTAGAATTTCTAATAGAACTCGCAGAAGAGGGTTTGAAAAAATTTAAACAGGTGACGTCAACTTTTCTGATAAGCCATAGAGCAAAATTCCTTATTAGCAACATCGGAGATTGCAAAAAGGCTAATTCAGCTGAAGAATTCTCTTGAAACCACATACAGAATATTTGGTTGGATTGGAAATACTCGAGATGGGTGCAAAATGAGTTAAGTGAGAAGAAGTTGAATGATCGAGTCATCATACACACTTCTTTGCTTGTGCGGAATAAAGTTGATCTCTTCTTGGACTGGCTGATAACTGGGAATAAAAATTGGATTACCTATGAAAACATCCTAAGGAAAACAGCATATTGTGAAGCCAAGAGGATGTCCTCTCCACCTCTAAACTGATGTTGAGGCTGAGTAAGAGAATGTCAAAATGTTTCGGGAACCAAAACATTTTGAGTTGTTAAAACTAAACGAAAAGCTAAATTCGAACATCTACAGTGAGCAGTTAGGTATTTAGAAACAGCACTCCAAAAAAAGATGCTGGCAATGTTTAGAAATAAGGACATCACGCTACTCCATGATAATGCCAAACCTTATCCTGCTTTGGGGACTCATCACAAATTAGTAAGAAAGCAAAATGTTTATTCAGGACAAGATACAAATAGACAAAATAGTAACATAATATCAGTTATGGACTCCTAAAAATGTCCATGCTCTGCATAATTCTGGTTTCACAAACAGTAGAGCAATAGAAGAGCTAGGTTGGAAAATTTTGTCCCATCCACCACACTCCCCGTAATTAGCACTATCTCATTACCATTTATTTTTCTTATTAAAGCATTTATTACAGGGTATAAAATCCAAAAACCTAGAAGATATCAAACAGGTACTGGTTCAATTTATCATCTCTAGGCATAAGGCGTTTATTTTAAATAGGATAAGTCATCACGCTGGCAAGTGGTCGTAAATAATGATAATCATTATATTATTCATAGTATAATTTTTAAATTATTTTTATTATTCTAAAAACGGATAGAAATTTCCGGTAGACTTATATATTATCGATAAAATAAACACAACTTTCTTGGCTTGGATGTACACATACTGTAAGTGTGTAAACTCTGCCATTATTTAGATTGTATTTATTATTTTTCGAAGTCATATAAGTTAAGAACTAAAACTACTTTCTGATCAATGTACTGTAACAGCCAGCGGTTTCCGAGCTGACCGGGATCTTGAATAAGAGACTGGGTTCCAAGAATATATATTTTATATTATCAATCAAGAGACTTTTACAACCATGTGTTCAGTTCGCGGCCCGATACAATTCTCATGTCGATTGTTTTGCGAGGCGTTCTTCTATTTGAATTCAAATAATTATATTTCTTAATATATATGACGACTAAAAAGGTTGGTCGTTACAGTACACTGCTTCACAACATGTTAGAGGAAGAAGCGGAAAGAAACTAGCCAAGATCACATTAGGCAAAGATTTTTTATTTCTTTCGTTCTTTTTTCGGTCCCTGAACCATTTCGGCAAAAAAATGGTTTCCCTTTTGAAATCGTCATATCCATCCGTCCATCCCGTCTGTCTTACTATTTCACATACTTTTCGCTCTAAAACTATTGACTACATATGTATGACATTTGCTACAGAGGTGTACCTATATGGTGCTATATAATAGTGTAGCAAGCGAAACAACAAAAGATTAGGGCTAGCCACCATAAACGTGAGGGGTGGAATTTTTTTTACTGTTCGCATTCGTCAATAGTATCATTAGTAATAGTGTCATAACCGTCAAGATTTCACCTTTAAATTCATTGATATAAAATGAAGAGTTAGAGAACTTCTGCATAACTCCCAACTGACGTCTCAGTTGGAAGTTTACTCGAGTTTTAATTGATATTACGTCTTTATAACAAAAAAAGTACTGCTGAGATATCTAAGAAAACTTCCTTTTTACAAGATTTAAACTACATCTAAGATTGAAAGACATAACTTTTTAATATACTTTGTTTTTAGTAGTTAAAAAAGATGTTCTTGTTAAGTTTAAACAGTCTTTACCGTACAGGATCGTAGAAAGAATACAATTTCCTGCGGCTAGGCGGCCTGTCGTAATAGGTAACAAACCAACCCCCAGTCAGGTGGTAGAGTATTTACTTGTTTAGATAGTTACTACCCTTGGTCTAGAGTATGCCGCCATAACAACCTTGAGTTGTGTTCCGTTATTAGTGGCCAGTTTCCAGACTACATTTAGAGAGCTACAAATGTACTACCTTTAAAGTATTAAGGTACCTTTTGAGCAGTTATGATATAAATAATGTTTTTGTCTATCGTAGTGTTACAGAAATAAATTCGTGCATTAAATCCTTATCTAATAGAGAGTAGCCACTTAAACACTTACTCTAAAAACATTGTTTGATAGAACGAAATGTATCTCATATATTGCGGTAAATCTGGGTCAGACAATTGATACGGCTGCTATTTGTTTGATGTATCATATTTGTGTCATGATTCTGTATAGTATATTAGGTACTAGCTGACCCGTGCCCACTTCTCTGGGCATCAGAAAAAAAATACTTATTATTAATCACAATCAAATATACACTATGTCACTCAGGATTAATGTAGCTTTCCAGTGGTGAAAGAATTTTCGAATTCGGTTTAGTAGATCCAGAGATTACCCACTACAACATCACAAACTCACAAACTTACCTCTTTATTTTTTTTTAGTTTAATTACCTATTAAGCGAATTCAAAATATTTCCCCTCCCGTACTGCCCGTATCCCAGTGATGCCTACATCGCATAAGCCTATCTAGCCGATTAGGGTGCGCGGCGACCACGCAACTTTTTCTAACACTTACATTTTTAAACTCGTGATATCTTTCGAATTGAATAATTCAAAAAGTTATATAGAGGTATTGAAGTAGTCTTGAATATGAAGTAATTTATTTTGATAAGGATGAATACCAAGATACAAATAAAGAGACTTTTCTAGCGGCGGCGTTATAATTAAATTTTTAAAATGAAAGAACACTTATTGTGGCATAACTGTAATAGTTAGATATATGCTGTCGCGACACTTTTTGTGAATAATGATGTGTTCTGCAAAGTCGTAGTACATTATTTTATTCTATCATCAATAGTTTTCGCAACGTATGCGATTTTAGGTAATTTTTTTACACCTTGAGTTACACTATTGGAATTTTAGTACGGAACCCTAATTTTTTTGAAAATATATAGATAGTATAGCCTATGTCAACCGAAGATAGTGTAGCTTGCCAACAGTGAAAGAATTTTTTAAATCTGTTCAGTAGTTTCGGAAATTACCCCCTATAACGTCACAAACTCACAAAATTCACCTCTTTATAATATTAAGTAAGTATAGATGATAACCATCATTTTTTTTATATTTGTTTGAACGGTTCACCCCCAATAATGTTCGGGCACCTGGTTCAACTCTTAACTTCAATTAACTAAATTACTTACTACTATTATATACATTGTATTTTCGGTATTTGCTCCGTCCGTCCGTCCGAATTGGCTCCCCTGATTTATCATCTACTGTACAAACTCAACGATTTCTAAAGTATTATTATACCTATTATATTACTAAAAAGGTGGTCAAAGCAGTAAGGGAAAGAATTCGAAGAAATCCTCTCCGAAAGCAAAAGATTTTATCTCGAGAGATGAAGATATCACCTAGAACCATGTCGCGTATTTTAAAAGATGACTTAGGACTTGCAGCCTATAAGAGACGCATTGGTCATTTCTTAACTCATAATTTAAAAAAGAATAGGGTGGTCAAATCGAAACAACTACTGAAGCGGTACGCAAAGGGATGTCACAGAAAAAAAATTGTTTACGGATGAGAACATTTTTACAATTGAGCAACATTTTAACACACAAAATGACCGTATTTATGCTCAAAGCTCTAAGGAAGCTTCTTAATTAGTCGACAGAGTGCAACGTGGGCATTATCCGTCTTCAGTGATGGTTTGGTGGGGTGTTAGCTATGAAGGAGTGACTGAGCCATATTTTTGTGAAAAAGGTATCAAAACATCGGCACAAGTGTATCAAGATATCATTCTTGAGAAGGTAGTTAAGCCCCTTAACAACACCATATTCAATAACCAAGAATGGTCCTACCAGCAAGACTCGGCGCCGGGTCATAAAGCTCGGTCCACGAGTCTTGGTTGGAAACGAACGTTTCGTACTTTATCAGAGCTGAAGACTGGCCGTCATCTAGTCCCGATCTTAATCCGCTGGATTATGATTTATGGTCAGTTTTAGAGAGTATGGCTTGCTCTAAACGCCATGATAATTTGGAATCCCTAAAACAATCCATACGATTGGCAGTGAAGAATATTCCCATGGAAAGAGTGCGTGCTTCTATTGATAACTGGCCTCAACGTTTAAAGGACTGTATTGCAGCCAATGGAGACCACTTCGAATAAGCTATTTGTATTTTAAATTGTTTTATATTTATGTATTAACCCAAGACACTGTAAAACTTATAAATGTTATTTGCAATAGGAAAAAAAATTCTTTGTTACAATATTTATGGCAAGACTGGGTATAGATAATGTATTCTATCTCATTCTCACGCAGGCTTAGTCCTATAGATTTGTGTGTTTATCTCTTTTTAGTGTCGCTTTTTTTCGTTTCATCGAGTTTCAAATCATATCGATTCTAAAGAAGTTTCACTTCAAAAAGCAGATCAATCGTTACATCCGAAGTTGCTATAGGCAAATTATGTATATTCCTTTAAAGGTATATTTTAATTTCAAGGGACTTTTCACTTCAAAGTGTTTATTTTGTATATGCTCATATATGACTATGTATATATGTATGTATTTGTATATTTATTTCTTGAATTAGTTTGAGTATTTATGTATCTATTGGTCTATTGCCTTTTTACCTGCACCACCTATATCGCCTGATTCAAATCTCTTTCATTTAAGTTGCCTGGAAGAGATTGCTTTGAGCGATAAGGCCGCCTATTGTATTGACTAGAAAATATTGTAAGTATGGTCTGTTTTTGTAATTGTATATTTTGGTGTGCATAAAGTGTTATCTCTCTCGCTCTCTCTTTCTTTATTTTATAACAAATTCTTAAATTTCTACTCGTAATTTTAACTGAGCAAGGCACTCTTACTATATTTCAGCCGTAAATCTTTAAGCTGAGTAGTTAAGCACATGAAAGTGTGGTACGGGTAAACCGATATCCGCATCTCGGCATCAGGTTACGGAAAAAGCATCTGAAGTTAAGTGGAAATCTTTTCAAGAAATAAGGTTATGGGTGGTTGGCATACGTTCTAAAATTTACGAGAATTATATTAATTAATTATACTTAACTAAAAATAATTCTGTTAAAACAGTGACTCGCCAGTATCGCAAGTTAGACACTTTATTGAAGTTAGACACCAATACGAAAATGAACTTACAGACTAAAATTATATCTAACTTAGTTAAAAAAAACGTAAGTTAAAAATAATTTAATTTTTTTGAATTTGAAACATTCTTCATTGGTGCTTCGCTCCTATTGGTCTTGGCGTGATGGTATATAGCTATAGCCTATAGCCTTCCCCGATAAATGGGCTATCTAAAAATGAAAGAATTTTTCAAATCAGATCAGTAGTTCTTGAGATTAGCGCGTTCAAGCAAACAAACAAACAAACTCTTCAGCTTTATATATTAGTATAAGATTAAGCACAAAAGACGATCTCATCTCTAAAAAGCGATCGCTTTCGGACAACCCCAGTATTTAATTGAGATGATAATAGCGATGGAGATATAGGTAAACTAAAGTACAATAACTTACATAATATGGTATGTATATAAATTTACTTTATATACATACCATACAAATACATACATATGTTTAAATATATTCATATTCTAATGACATGTAACAATTAACTAACTACTTAAGTAATGGATATGTAAATTAGGCTTTAATATATATATATATATATATTTAACTAGCTGACTCGGACACGCTTTGGTGTGGCTCAGAAAAAAAATTGATTATAAATTACAATGAAACCTATCCTTAGTCCTAAGTTAGAACAAATCCAGCAAAATGAAAAAGAAACATTAAAATTGAGTAGTTATTTATATATATATCTATGGAAATAAGCTAAAAATTCTATAAGAACTGTTTTGTGTCGTATGACGTCATACTTGAACATTTTGCATTGAGCAAAGGACTATGAAAGCTCATGAAACATTGTAGGTATTTGCATTGTAAACCGTCACGATATGAAATATGACTTTTCTTCAGCCATTTCATGTCAAGTTTCTTGTTGTTTATTTTTGCAAGAGTTTGCAAGCTTTACAATATTTTATCAGAGATGTATTTGCTGTTTCTTTCGCATATAAGCTTGTAATTCATCCCGCGGGTACTCTGAAAATTTTCAGGACAAAATATATACTATGTTAATTCATGTCATTGAATGTGTATATTATAATAAAGTGTAATTGTGGGGGTTGCAATATTATTATTTATTTAGGTTTATGGCTTGGCAGCTAGCCCTTTAAGCCAGATCTTAGATTATAATGTAGTTTCTTCATTTTCTTAAGCCTATGTGTAGCACAGCTGAACTGTAGGTTATCAGCTGGTGCCATTCAACGGAGTTCTTGTGACAACTCAAAAGGCCACATTTGACTATACAGTTTCCATTTCTCACAATACACATAATTACTACTCAAAAACTATCAATATCCTATAACTATTGTTCATTTTAGAGTAATTTTACACATATTTAGAAAATAAAATTGCACAGCACAACATCGCCTTTCAATTCCCACCAAAAACTCCGGGGGTTGTAATAATTGAGTGGTGTGTCGATGATAGTTAGTTACCCCATTGGATAAGGTGACTCCATCGCCGCGGGAGCTAGGCTCGACCGCTTGGGAGAGGAGTACAAAATAATACGATGAGGTGTTGTACTCTCTATGTAATTATTGCTTAATTAATTTAACATACATATACAGAAATCTTGATCGTTATGTGAATATACGTAAAACCCTCTAAACATGTTCGTAGATGCATCTTCGGTTTTCCGTTTTCTGTAATTGACAGATTTTGGTACCTAAGTACATAGACTACTCAGTTTTAACTTTGCTAATTATGTAGCAAAGCAAATTATTCCATGTACATGACGTAACATTAATAATCTATAATATTGTTACAACCTAAGGCACCGACAAAGACAAATTCCACATACAGATTTGTAAAAGCACATTTATTACCCGTCGGCATATGAATTAATAACTAATAACATTGAAACTAATTGTAATTCTTTTATGATCGCCTTCTTTTGTTTACTTATTTATTGGCATACGTTCTAGAGAACAGCCCATTGTTTATTGTATCCATTTATGGCCACTTGCGGCCGACTCATTAGCCAGGTGTTTTGGATTATGTCGACTACGATACGGGCACATTGCATTCGTACAGTATAAAACTATGGCCTGATAGAGGGAGGAGGCAGTCGAGTGAGAACCACGATCAAAGCGAGACGTGTGTACTACAATCGGAAATCTAATAGTGACGGACTTCGCGCTTTTTATTGAATTACGACCTTCTGCATTACGTTTGGACTTGTTGTGTTCGGTTATATTTGTACCTGTGTTATACATATTTGTATATTTCTAATAAACTCTATAATAATTCCAACGGCATTTTAATTCGTGTCCCGTAACTTGTAACAAGATAAAGGAAAGTCGTGTTAGTTACACCATTTATAACTCAAGAACGATTGGACCATTTTTTAAATAAATATCCTTAAAAAAACATCAGTCACAACATCAGTCTAGCCATTCATATGTTATGTGATCTCTCCCGGCCGATTTCGGCAATGGTGACTGCATTTAAACTCATTTTGGTATTTTCTGGTATAGCGACCAGTTTTAATGAACCATTTGTAACAAATTCCTAGAACCCGTGCAGATATCGCGACTAAATCTACACACAAGGTCCGAGTTGACAACCAGACACACTGAGGTTCATTCATAAAATCATAATGTTTTCTTACATTTTGATTAGATCCTCAAATGGTCGGCAGTTGTAATTATTTGCGTTAAGTAATATTGAAGTAGGTAATCAGATTAGAGACAACAAGTCTTGAAAATAGTAGACAGTTAAAACCATATTGTCAACAACACAATATGATTTGTTTTTAAATACCATGTGTAAAATATGTAAGTATATATTATTAAGTAGACTAGACGACATATACACATTTTGCTACTGCAATGTCTCGCATTAAATATAGTTATCTTTCTTGCTTCCTTTATACCTATGTATATACCAACTTTCGGATATTTATTTGTTTATTACATGTCCAATAGCTTACAATATTTATAAAATAGACAATAAACTCCGTGTAATATGATTTTCCCCCACGTACAGGATACTTTACGCTTTACAATGTTGCTGTACAAAAGCAAGACCGCTATAAAGAGTTCTTGATAAGCTCTGATATAAATGTAATTTATTTATTAACATAATGCCTACTGAAGTGTCTCCTATATCGTATATATTAGTAACTAAAAAATAATAATATACAGATATTCATCTATATTAATATTATAAAGAGGAAAGATTTGATTGTTTGTTTGCATTGAATAGGCTCCGAAACTACTAAACCGATTAGAAAAATTCTTTCACTGTTAGCAAGCTACACTATCCCCGGGTGATACAAGCTATATTATATTTTCAAAAAAATTAGGGATCTTTACTAAAACTCCAATAATGTAACCCAAGGTGTAAAAATAAACCTAAAATCGCGTGCGCTGCGAAAACTATTGATGATAGAATAAAATAAGACATTGCAGAAAACATCATTATTTACAAAAAGTGTCGCGACAGCATATGTGTCTATTATAGTTATGCCACAATAAGTGTTCTTTTATTTTAAAAAATTAATTGAAATGCCGCCGCTTGAAAAGGCTCTTTATTTGTATCTTGGTATTCATCCTTATCAAAATAAATTACTTCGTATTCAAAACTGCTTCAATACCTTTATATAGTTTTTTGAATTATTCAATTCATTCGAAAGATATCACGAGTTTAAAAATGTGTGTATTAGAAAAATGTTGCGTGGTCACCGCGCACCCTGCTCGGCTAACTAGTCTTATGCGATGTAGGCGTCACCGGGGTACGTGCCGTACGGGAGGGGAAATATTTTGAATTCACTTAGTAGGTAATTAAAATCAACAAAAAAGTTATTTTTAGATACCCGTGTAAAGCCGGGGCGGACCGCTAGTATTATACATATTTATAATATAGCGAGGAAATTATAGTGCTCTCTTCATTGTCGTTGTAACCGAAATCCACTGCATATAGATTATTATTACTAGTCAGGTTATTTATATTTCCTTAAATGGAGGATTATTATATTAGAATGGAGAAAACCTATCGAGAATAATTTCTCACCGAATGTCGTTTAACACAAATAGCCTATCACCCCACAATATAATGTTATGAAATAAATCGTCGTCCAATTCATTAGCTTAGTAAACGGTGCCTGGTGGAGCTATCCACAGAGTAATGGCACGGTGACAGAGACAGACGGCTTCGTTACACCGGTATTTCAACATTTTGCTTACTCATAAATTGAAGATTAACATCTAAATTAAATAATATTTTTGAGAGCGCAAATTTTGATCAGTATGACGATTTAATGATTATTGTCTTCTTCAATTATGGAATTGTTCTATAACGCTTCAACCACGATAAAAAAATACTGCTGCGATTTGTTTTATTACCCTTGGGGTATAAATTCTCTGTAATTCTTTTAATGGTTGTCTTAATTGTTCACTGTCACTTGTTCGCGCTAATTGTCTAAGTATTCAAATGCAACCTTATTATATTGTCAATCCCTTTGTGTTTCTGGCCGGCCTTCGAGTAAGACATTATAAACTGTGTTCAAATTTCGCTGCAAGTTCTTAGAAGCCACGTTGTTTTGGATTAAAGTTGACAATTTAAGAATTCCAATGAATAATCAGTGCATGTTTATTGGGAGGCCGTGTCTATGTTAGGAATATATAAGGTCGACCTGTTGAGACAGTTGAGTTTCAACTGCGATCAAGGGATTACTCCACAAATTCGTAACAATACGAAGAAAGTTGCTCAGTAAAATCTTTTCTCTGAAATATTACATGACTAGATGGCGTCACGGATCATTAATTGAACCAAGAATGGTTATTCTGCGTACAACAATAATTTGGAGAAAATTCGCACCGATGCCTACCTTCCGTCCCCTGACGTGGGATTGTTTAAAAAGCGCGTTATCTTTTTCCTAGACCGGCAATGCGTTGACAACGGTCCGGTGTTACAGACATCCATAGGCAACGGCAACTAACTACCTTCTATCAGTTTAATATAACATTTTTTTTTAGACTAAAATAGTTAAAAGTTAAAAAGATTAACACTATTTCCAGTAATCAAGTTGTAACATATTTCGTGGACCGCAACAGTGGCTTTATTCTAGGGCAATGGGAAGTACACAAGGGTCTTCTTGCCTTCTCTGGCTAGATTGAGGCAGGTCGGGGTTTCGAGCGAAAACTCTTTATCCCGGCTTCTACTCATCGGGCTACAACCGGAAGGTAATGGGAGTATGATGTCGCTGGGATCTACGTTGATTTTGTGGTGTTACAGTGGCTCTCATTGGTCTGTATGCGGCTTTCAGTAGCCTTCGCGGGTTTCGCGTTAGCACCGTCTGCGGCTTGGTCGGCCTTCAATGGCGTCTGTTGGCCATCGCGGGCTATCGTTGAGCTTCTGCGGCTTCTGTTGGCCTCTCTGCGGCTTTAGTTCTTCGTATGGGAAGTACGCCAGTACATACATGCACAGACATATAAGTATTTCTTTTTTAGGAAGGACAGTTCCGATTGAGGATTTATCGCCGCGGGGGAAGCGTGGTAAGACCTCCAAGAAAATGCTATGATGAGTCGGGAATACCGACTAAAACTCCTCGGTTCCTTCCTTGGTTTTAAGCCAGGGTTACGTGAAAGTGAAAGCAATACCAACTCCGCATGCCCTGGCGTGCGGGGGCCAGATACGTGCTTACCATGAGTAGAGCTCGAATGCCTTCGGGAATTGTAAGTGTCCAAACCTCATTGGACATATTCTTTTTAGTGGTTTGATTCTTTAATTTAAATTATTTAAGTTTGTATGATTTAATTTCTTATAATATTATAAAATTCTAAACATGCCGTGTCTGTACATTGGAGCCATTTACAAAAAAATCAACTGGAATATACTATATGCGGGCGCGATGCGATAGCCGGGAGAAGGCAAAGGGATGTGGAAGAAGAAGCAAGGGAAGAGTAACTTACCTCGCCAACAGTTCACCGCCACTGCAATCGTTTCCCGGGGTTCACACACTCACTAGGATTTACTAGGAGTATTCTTTAAATTAAGTTATTATAATGCTTTATTTCAATACTGTGTTCAAATAATCATTTTACTATATTGCGGTGACAGCACTGACTCTAAGCTGAAGGTTTGTCTTGTATTCTTCATTTAAAAGTTATTTTTTTTTTGATGGCGAGGATGAGGAGTAAGATTTTATAAGGAGGTGTTCCTCAGTGCAAAAACTATTAAACGATCGAGACCACGAGCCATTTTTTTGGGTTTCTTGTTTCTTATAAATACACAATCCAATTATACACTAAGATGTTTCAACAGTCGTGTTCTTATTAAAAACAACATATATCATTCATCACTAAATATATCGAGGTGTGTATAATTTTCTAGGGCACTCAAATAAAGCGATCTTGTAGACCGCAACGACAACAAGAAAAAAGTTTCGCGAATCGCGAAACATGATTCGTCGCGATCTCAATGATATAGATTAGCATGTTGGGGACATCAAAGCGCTGGCGCAGCGCCAAGCGGATGGCCGAGCGACACGGGAACTCGGATAACCGCGATATATGCGATTCTAATCAGCTCGGATCGCTGTACATGTACAATGCTAGAGAACTACCGGATGTGGCGCTTCCTCCTCTTGCGAGCGGATCATGCTCGCCAAGGAGGAGGCGGAGTGGGAACGTGAGTGTAGCGTGCTACGCTGCCGCCAAAGGAGTACGCGCCGGCGCTGGAGTGCAGAACAGAACTCAGCCGCCGTTAGTGGGTGGTTTCCTGAAAAGGGGTTCCACCCGTCAATAATTTTATCCGTGCAGGAACGGAGAAAGAATACAATTTCCTGCGGTAGGGCATTTGCCCGACTGGATGGCTACCACCCCGGTATAAAGCATATCGCCATAATAACCTTGAGTTGTATTCCGGCATTAGTGACCAAGTTCCAGTCTCCCTTAAGAGAGCAGCAGCGCATTTGTAGCACCTTTTGTGTTGCAAATGTCCATGGGCGATGGTAACCGCTTCTCATCAAGTGGGCCGTCTGCCTGTGTGCTGAACTCCTGCAATAAAAAATAATACCGGCGAGAGAAGTATGCGTCGTGCTCTGCGAGCGTTCACCTCCCCAGTGGGCTCCTAGCCGCCCGATGATGGCGGGGGTCATGCTTCCTCTCGGCAATGGATGTGGCTCTTGCATTCCCGCCTACCAGGACACGCGGAGTTGTTCGAATATCCCCGACCGTGGCGTAGCAATAGCATTTCTTGCTTGCGGTGCACAAGTTCCACTCCAACGTGGCGAATTCTACACTGTCGATCGCGTTTCTACCGCAGTGCATGGTCCTAATACCGATTTCCCTCGTTAAAAACAATCAATGCTAAAGAATCTGCCTTCGCATAGCCACGACAACGTGTTTGTTAGTGCGTTGCAACGATGGTAAAAAAAAACACGCTGGTATTAATATCCTTTTGGCTACATTCCTCTATCTCACGTCATTTGGTAGTATAAAAAGTACCTATCCTAAGTATTGACCGGGAATTCAATTCAATTTGATTTATTTTCCAAAATTTTACATTTACATTATTAGTAATATTGTCATCATTTTTAACATAGTAGGTATAACATAAATGGTTCGCTTATGTTAACTATGGCACCCACACTAGAAAATAAAATTCTATATCATGGGTGCTAAGATACTTTTGACATAGACTCATGGGCCTCGGTCTGTATGTACGTCACATGCATGTTTATAAAATACATAAGTGCATATACATATAGGGATATAATAAATTAATAATAAATAATATTAATTAAAAATACATGACACCAGGATAACTATTAGAGCATAACATTTCTAACATGTACTCGTACATAAAGTGGTTAAAATAATATTTATGAGTATGATTTATATATACATTACACATATACACACGTACATATAAACACATAGATACGTATCTCTATATAAATATTATAAACGCGAAAGTTTGTAATTCAATTAAATTGAATGTATGGATCTGTTTGTTATTCTTTCACGCAAAAACTACTGAATGGATTTTGATGAAACTTTAAAATAATATAGCTTACACACCAGAATAACACATAGGCTATAATTTATAAAGATATAGTGTGAATTATCCAAAATATAACGATTTTCCATCACCACGCGGGTGAAACCGCGGGCACAGCTAGTATATAATATAGGTACATACATTATATTAAAATAATACATTCTATTAAAAGGATGACACCATTAGGCACTCTGTGAAATCATATGTTACTGAGTAACCACTTACTGAGTATAGATTTTGCTTCTGGAAGAGAGCAGTTTTATGTCACAATATTAATATACTTATATAAACGTAAACAGAGATAAAGGGACGAAATCGCTTGGCAAACGAGGATTTGAATATAAGCTAGCTACTAGTTACGTACAGATGTTTGCAACACCGGAGGCCAAGCCGAAGTGTTGCCGGCCTTTAAGATGGGATAGGGGAATGAGATAAAGAGATTAGACAAGAGGAATGAGATAGAAGGGGTGAGATGACAGGCTGATGGAAATGGTTACCATCTTCTATAGACATTTTCAATACCGAAGGTGATATTAATGTGCTGCCAGCCTTGAAGGTGAGACTGGAACCTGACCACTAATGCAGGAATACAACTGAAGGTTGTTGTTGATATTCTGTAGATCAGAGTGCTACAGTACGGGGCTCTTTAAAATAGGCGTAAACAGACAAGTCTCAACGAGGTAGGCAACGCATTTGCTCCCTTATAATGTTTATGTTACAGTAAGATATCATATTAAACATATATAGGTTATACCAAAGAGAATTTTTCCCTCATGTCAGTGACGTGGCAATAGTAGACAATCGCTCTATCCAATCATATTCGGTAAGATGAATCGATACATGTTGTTATGTGCAATATACATAAAATATAGACAAGCATGAGTTATATTTTTTATTTAAATCATAAAGTTAACAAAGTACTTATACGGTTTATTCTATGTAGGTATATATTATTATTTTCAAATTAAATAGTTTTTTTATATTCAAATATTCATTATTTTATTATTCTAGGATTACAACAAAAATATATTAAACTAATAATATGTACAGCTACAAACTATACTATATAAAAACTAAAATTAAATAAAAAAGGGGAAAATATCTAAAGATAAGTTATTGGTCCCAAACCACTGTCACTTACCGGGAACGTTCCCAGAAGGCTGGCGGCGTTGCCACGTTGTATAGCGATGCTTAATCTTAGAACAAAATAGACGCCAGCCTTCTGATCGCGTGTGAAGTCTACTAGACGTTTGGCAACGTCATGGTAGAGCTTTAGGGCGTTAGGACCCCACGGACCCAGAGTTTCCACCCCAAATGCCGCATAGTTTTTAAAATAAATTCATAAAATATTCGGGTCGTTTTAGTATTATGCCAAAAGGAATGTTTGCACTGAAAATCAGCCTGGTGTCGGATATTATGTCGGCACAGCAATAAGCTGAGTGCAAAGCTTGTTTGTTGAAAATGCGGCGTACAAATTCTCAAAATATGCTTTTTTTCAAGATGTAAGCGATGTAAGTACGTCGCTATTTCTTCAAATATTTTTTCTTTCTTTCTTTCCTTAGTGTTGCAGATGTCCATAGGCGACGAAAACCTCCAACCGCCAAATTCCGTTTGCCAGTTTGCCTACAAGCAAACACAAAAAAACCAAGGGTGGTCGGTAGCAAACCTGGTAAAACCAACGTTTCACACGTATCTTTAAAACATCTGCCAAATATATTTAGGAAGAAAATCTCCTGCAGTGTAATTGTACCTTTAGCTAGAATAAATTATCGTCAAATATAAATGCGACGTTAAAAAAATAAAAATTGTCTAAAAGGTCGGAAGTCAATCGACGACGATAATGATCAAAGATATGTCACATGACGGTAAAAAATTTGATAAATAC
The DNA here is from genome assembly GCA_039645545.1 of Dendrolimus houi. Classification (NCBI taxonomy): domain Eukaryota; kingdom Metazoa; phylum Arthropoda; class Insecta; order Lepidoptera; family Lasiocampidae; genus Dendrolimus; species Dendrolimus houi. The sequence goes on along the minus strand of CM077139.1, from coordinate 3,491,430 downwards.
AGTTTTGTTGAGAGATGTGAGGGTAAGGAAGGTAAAGGATTCACTCGGCATTTGATCCTCGCGCCCGGACCACACAGTTTTGAATTTCGATTTGCAATTTGCACGTACGTGTATTGGTTGTGTGAAAATTCTCCTGTGCATCTACCTTTAACCTCCTGTGCTCCTGTGACAGCAGCTGACGTGTCAGTGGTCGACCGCGTGAGCACTTTTTTTTATTGCATGAATTCAGCAGACAAGAGACGACCTGATGGAAGGCGGTCACCATCGCCTATGGACATTTGTTATATGCTGCCGCTCTTTAAAGGGAGACTGGAAGCTGGCCACTAATGCCGAAACTCAATTCAAGGTTGCGGGCCTGATGCTATGGTCAGGAGAGGGCAAAGGAACGTGGAAGCAGAAGCAAGGGAAGAGTAACTTACCTCGCCACCAGTCCACCGCCACACTGCACTCACACACTTCACTAGGATTTGCTTAGGAGAATTAAAGTCATTTAAATTATAGTATAATGGTTTTATATCAACTATCATTACACTATATATTGCAGTGACAGCACTGACAGAAGAAGAATGCGCAAATCAATTGCGCATTCTTCATTTAAAGTTTATTATTTTTCTTGATGGGGAGTATGGGGAAGGAGAATTTACGAGGAGGTGTTTCTCGGCCCAACCGAAGGTTGTTATGGCGGCATACTCTAGGCCAGGGGTGGTAGCCATCCAGACGGGCAAATACCTGGCTGTAGGTTGTTTTGTCGCCTTTTACGACAGGTCGCTCCAATGGAGGAAGTTTTATTCTTCCTCCGTTCCTGCACGCATAAGGATGGTGCCATCTCTTGACGTATTCGGGGTAGTGTTACTTTTTTTTTACAGAATGTATATAGAATAGTATGGTATGGTTTAAATAGGATATAGGATAAAATAATAAAGGTAATTTATTACATGACAAGAGAGCGTTTTGAGCAATTATCAAGATGCTCACTGATGATCAGAGTCACTGCAACGCAGAGGCTCCGGGTTCGATTTCTGGTATGGTAAATTTCGGCAACGAATTTTCGCTGTTTTTTGCTATGGTCTGGATGTCTGGGATCGACCCTAGAATAGTCCGTTGTATATTACCCATAACACAAGCGTAACTTGCTTAATTTGGAGATATACAATGTGTGTTTGTCTGCCGATTATTATTATTAATAATAATAATTGAGTATAGTGTCACGCTACATTTAGATTAAAATTTTCAAGGGGCCTCTATATCTTTAATATTATAAAATTCTAAACATGCCGTGTCTGTCTGTATATAGAAGCTATTTAAAAAAAAAACAACTGGAATAGATTATATAAAATTATGAACGATGGAAAACACGATGCAATTTTTTTAGATTTCTTGCCTGTTTGTTCGGGATTCACGTAAAAACTACTGGGTCAATTTCGATGCGGTTTTCGCTAATCGACAGAAAATTCTTAGACTTAAAATCTGCGCTACTTTTTATTCTGGGAATCCCGCAGATTTTTTTTTGGAAATGATTTAAAGTGACCAAATTAAAAAAAAAAAATTCTAATTTGATGTTTTTACTAATATACTATTATACGAGTATATGTAATAAAATGTGTGATTTTTTAGCCCGGGTATCCCACGGGAATTTTCCCGGGAGCGGTTTGTAGTTCTTCGGGTGCATAAAAACTAGCTTATTCCGATACAGTTTTCACTAAAACGATAGCTGCGGTACTTTGTGTTTCGGAAATCCCGCGGGAATTTCAAGTCAAGCGTGGACAAAGTCGCGGGCATATTCTAGTATTGAACATAGAATACTCTGCTTAAATTTTAAATTAAAAAGAAACTTTTAATGGCCACTTCCTCTATCTTACTATTCATCCACTTACCTTGTCATCGGTAGAAATTTGACATTGTCAAATTTTAATCGCTCGTGAGGCAAATGAACGATTGGTAAGACATAGGAACCGGCCATAAGTAAAATTAATAAAATCCTTATATGTAATCAAACTTGAATAAAACAAACAAAGATAATCAGAATCTGACAGCACGATTGATAATATTGCGAATGGGGACCCTAAAAATAATTGGAAGCGTTGAAGTGTCAGATCCGAGATAAGATTTTATCATTTAATTGGATTTTGATTTTATCCTCGCTTTTATTGATATACAATATGGCGTGTGGCGTCATTAATGGATAATCTTATGCTTCGTAATGGCTAGCGCACTGTCCTGCACTCAAAGGGCGCGGGTTCGATCCTGGCCGGAACGCATACACCACTTAGGCAGTTTTCTGACCTAATGCGCATATCGTTACAATTACCACGTGCTAACAACGGTGAAGGAAAACATCGTGATGCAACCTGCGCATCGAGATAACCGATGTGTCAAACCTGCCAAGCCATTACATAAAAATGTCTTTATAGTCTGCGATTGTTTTATTTTGTTACTTCAAACATGCTTATTTTACCTGTGTATATTCGTCCTAGGAATAAACTTGTTTTCTTTCTTTCTTTCTAATCAATAATAGTTGTATATGCGGCAGTGCCTTGTGCTTTATAAAGCCCGGATGAGCCCGCATAAGCTTCATCCCCTGGACTGTATTCAACGTCGAGCCTTTCGCGTTGTTGATGATCCCATACTCACAGACGGTCTAGATACGCTTGGCCTTAGGAGAGTCTTCGCGTCTCTCTGCGTATTCTACCAACTGTATAACGGGGAGTGTTCCGAGGAGCTGTTTAGACTGGTGCCTTCGTCTTCTTTCTACCACCGCGCCACTCGACATCGGCTGGGCGTGGGCAACGGTTCACTAGAACGTTTCTCTTTCGCATCTTGAGGATTTGGAATGAGCTCCCAGCTGAGGTTTTCCCACAGCACTACAATATGGAGTTTAATATTTTCTTAAGTTTTCGCGACTAGTATAGGTATAAAATAAAACCACGTTTTAACAGTTTTAAGCGCGGTGATTTATTTGATTTTTATTATTCCGACGTTTCGGCCACTTTTCAGTAGCCGTGATTACGGAAGACAAAGATGTAAAGTGTCAATGAGTATTGTAAAAGTTTTACTTAGCCTACCAGCAACTTCTTCATTGTAATTATTTAGTTTTAATTTTGTTTACGGTTATTTACTCTATGGGAGCATAATCTAATATACCACCGCTTCGCAACATGTTGTGGCTTGAAGAGAAGAAGCGGCGCAAGAAACTCTTCAGCAAACATGCCTAGCTCTAATAATTTTATATAATATTAACATTGGTGGGAGGTAAAAAGAAAAAGAAATTGTCTATCAAGTTGGTTTGTGTTCCGGTGCACGCAGAAAAAGCTCACATTGTCTTGAGGACTGGCAGTTGGTTTTTTCTGGGTCTGAGTCTTAATAGTTTTGATGATCGGATCTCAAACAGGGGGACTTGGAAATCATCTTCTTTTTTAAAATTTGGGTTTTCTTTGTTTCAATAGCCTCAAGCATCATTCTAGGAAACAATTCTCTTTCGCGAGGGTTTGTGGTTTATCGAATCTGATGTAGTAGTTGGGTTTATCCACCGTGTGTTCACTGATCGCAGACTTTGTAGACTTTGTGTGTTGCATGTCAGCAATGTGTTCTTTTACTCGTGTTTTTATGCTCCTCTGAAACTTCCTCTTTATGAAACGTCGGAATAATAAAAATCAAATAAATTACCGCGCTTAAAACCGTTAAAACGTAACATAACAACATAACATTATATAATTCTTTATTTCCTCTTTAAGTAAACAGTGAAATTTAAAATTAGTAACAACATTAAATAAGAGGCTGGTGCCTGAATTAATTTAAAAACAAACCTGTGGTACAGGTCACCAGGATCAACGCGTTGGCTAATTAAGAGAAGAAAAATAATGCTGGTATAATTATTATAAGTAATCGTATTAGACTGAGCCCTTCAAGTGCATAGGTGTGATGTATTGTCTGTGTATCTGTAAGTATCGCATAGGTGATGTAAGAATAAGTATGTGTGATTGTGCGAGAGTGAATGAGTCAGAGAACGTTAAGATCCATATGTTGTATAAGAAGTATCAGGGAATCATGGAGGGGATTACGAAATAACATTGGTAGTGGAAACCAGTATAGTCATTTAAGAATATACAAGAGGTCTTCAGTGGACTGACAGTCGAGAGTTTTTAAGAAGCTAGTAATTTTTGCTTTGCAAGTACATTTATAAAGGGGGTATATGTTTAGTATATTGTTGATTTTATTATAAAGGAAGTCACCCAGAAAACAAAAGACATTTTGTGTGCGACTGGTACGAAATAAAGGAGTTACACAAACATCTCGTTTACGCCGTTTGTCTATAGCCTGATTAAAATGGAGAAGAGAGTGTTTTTTAAGTAATATGTGCAAGATGAAGATTTTCCTGATTGTCATAACATCCCATTCTTTATACAGTTGAACGGTAGGATAGCGGAAAGGAAGACCTGCAGGGACCTTAAGAATGGCGCGTTGAGCTCTTTCTACTTCAAGGAGGTAACTCTTAGCACACACTCCCCACGTAGTAATGCAGTAGCTGACAAGAGAACGGCACAAGGCAAAATAAACCATCTTAATTAAACGTAGTTTTATTAGATATGGAGTTTTTTAAAAAGGGTGTCATATAACTTCTTCGAGAGCGGCAGCGCGTTTGTGATATCTCTGGTGTTGCGTACGTCCATAGGCGACTGTAACCGCTTTCCATCAGGTGGGCCGTCAGCCTGTCTGCTGTACTCCAGCTATAAAACAAAAGAACTAATTAATTACTTTATCTAAAAAGTCATTATCACATTTAAATAGTGTAGACGAATGGATGGAGTATGTTAAACATATCATTTGCCAGCTAATCTTGAAACTGACAAAATAAATTAAACAACGTGGCTGACACAGAATGTAACGGGATTTTGGGAACATTTCAACCGACGGACGCAACGGACAGAAACTATCAAACTCACGACGGAAGTGTTGAGTTTTCTTGTTATTAGATAATTAACATCTTGTTGTTTTTGCGAAAGATTTATTTATCGTGTTCTTAAATTTAATATATTATAGTTTCGCTTGCTTTTTAACCGACTTCAGAAAGGAGGAATTTCTCAATCGCCTAAAGTTTTTTTGTATCTTTCTTACGTGATTTCTTCTTCTTCCAAAATTTATCAGAACGACTCATTGACTCTTCAGGTGATCAGAAGGCTGGTGCTTACCTCGGGCAATGGATTAGTATGGCGATCCAGCGAGGAAACGTAGCCTGCCTTCTGGGCACCTTACCCATAGGAGACGGTGATCTAGGCTCAGTATTCTACTTATAGTCTTAAGGGACTAGGGTAGAATACAATACAAATAAGTTAAGTTTTCTTTTATTGTATTCAATTATTTATAAATGTCTTCATTATAACCGTGATTTCTCCATCAATAGTGGACTGATTTTCAATTTTTATTTATTCCAAATAGTATATTCCTGACGTGGCCCACTGTCACCAAGTCAGGATCTGATGAGTGGATCCCAGGGAAATTGAGAGAGAACCTTGATTATTATAGGCATTCAAATATTAGTAGTAATAATGATAAATAAGTAAGTAATGAAGTAAGAATAATATAATTTAATAATGTAAGAACAATATAATAAGTATATAATATTGTTACGAGTGCGGGACTCGAATTAAAATGCCGTTTGGAATTACTATAGAATTTATTAGAACTATACAAACACGTATAACATATTTACAGATATAACCGAACGCAATAAGTACAAATGTAATGCACAATTAAATAACACGCGCAAAGTCCGTCACTATATCGCTTATCGAATGTACACGTCTTGCTTTGATCGCGGTTCTCGCTAGACTGCCTCACCCCTCCGTTCGGGCATTGGTATAAAACAATCTATACGATACAACAATCAACCGCGTGGACTGGAATTTCCAAGAACTACACCTGGCTAACGACCATCATAAAGAATTACAATACACAATAGGTGGCTTTTCTAATTACAAATTTTAAACACAAAGTAAACAAAAGAACTCCAAATGCGGGAAGGTAATAAACTGTGCTTTATGGCCGGCAGGTGTGCATTCATTTTTGTCGGCGTGCTTCGTGAAATTTTGGCTAAGTTATAACAATATACTAGGCTTCGCCCGCGACTTCGTCCACGGCGGCATGTAGCAAAAATCACAGATTTAATGATACAGAATTTGTTTTTGATCAGTGTACATATTGGATCTGAACCAGATTTTTTTTCAATTTCAATCTAGCCACTTTAAACCACAAGCAAACAAACATACACACTTGCACATGTTTACTAAGGATTAACCTTGTTATTGTATATGTAGACAATGCAGCAGAGAACACTAGTAGCTCTAAAGGTACAGTTAATACTAGGTTTGGAGCTAGTAGAAGCACAAACAATAATTTGGTTTCTAAGACCGCAAATATGTAATGTCTTTCATATTGTAATTAAGATTGTTACTTATTTTTGAGGCAAATAAATCATTTTATTATTATTTATTATTAAATATATCAAGCATTGGCAACACTGTTACGCTTGCTGAATGACCTGAAAAAGCCAGATGTAGTGCTAAAAGCTTTTGGACGGGATCATCTAGCTATTAGACCATTCGCCTCTCAAAAAATCTACGTTAAACACTTTTATATCTATATATACATATTGTTAATAGGCTCGACTTTATGGTGTCGAGGCAACTAATGTCCGAAATTAAAACATACTGTTTCTTGCCACTTTTATATGAAATCTCCTGGCGCGTTGTACGAACATGAGACGTTATTAAAGTGTAGATGTGAAAAAAAACCGCTCCCAAGAAAATTCCCGCGTGATTCCCGGGATATAAAGTACTGCAGATTTTAAATCCGAGAATTTGCTATCGATCAGCGAAATTGGATCGAAGCCACCGTATCGATTGATGGATTGAAAGCCAATTAGATAAACTAGAGCGACTCCATAACTTCTGCATTCGTTTCATATTTGATTTGCGCAAATATGATCACATTTCTGAATTACGTAGTAAGTTCGAATGGCTTCCTATCCGCCTTCGCCGGACTGCTAATGTCTTATCCCTTTTGTATAATGCACTCTTTAGTCCAAAAACGCCTTCCTATTTGAAGGAACGCTTTGAATTCTTTCAAGAAAATAGTACAAGGCTCTTAAGACCATCAGCAAATCTGCGACTAATGACGCCAATACATTCTACGCAATTTTGTTAGAAATCTATTACTGTGCAGGCTATAAGGTTGTGGACTACATTTTCAATGAGCATCAGAAGTGCAAAGTCACTTACATCTTTTAAAGTCCTCAAAGATTAACTATCTAAATCTGTAAACAGTAATTTATGTACATATTATTACGAGTTAGCGGGACTCGAATGAAGATGCCATTAGAATTAATATAGAGTTTATTAGAACTATACAAACACGTATAACACAGGTACAAATATAACTGAACACAACAAATCCAAACGTAATGCAGAAGGTCGTAATTCAATAAAACGCGCGAAGTCCGTCAATATTAGATTCCCGAATATACACACGTCACGCCTTGATCGTAGTTGTAGGTCAACTGACCCCCTCTCTCAATCAGGCCATCGTTTTATACTTCACAAATGCAAATGTGTCCGCCCGGCAACGTCGACATAATTTCCTAGAATTAGCTTGTATTTATAATCCGCAACACGTGGCTAATGACGCTCTTGAGCGGCCGTAAACAAGTACAATAGGCTGTTCTCCACAATAACCTAGAAACGTATGCCAATAAATAAAGTGAACAAATGACGATCATAAAAGGATTCAAGTTAGTTCAAATGCCGACAGGTAATAAAATGTGCTTTTACAGATGTGTACGTGAAATTTATGTTTGTCGGAGCCAAGTTGTAACAATATATTTGTATATAAATATGTATGTGCATTTTTATTTGCTATTAATATATGTATATATGTTTGTATATATATATATTTTAACCTATGCGTACTGAATACCGACCCACTATTAGAAATGAAAAGTTATCTCCACAAAGTTTTTCTGGAAGAAATCGCTGTTAGCGCTAAGACCGCCGATTATACTAATAAATATAATATGTTGTAACTGATAACAAAATCCATATAACTTAACCACGTGTTTTACATGTGCTGTAAATACTTTATTTAGGTTTATTTATTTTTTAGGTACTTATCTTTTCCTATTTTTATTATGCTATCATTGTTTTCTGTTATTTTTTACTTTGTTATTATTCGTTTTACGTATACGTTGACTATAATATAATTACATTTTGCTTGTTTTCACCGTGGGTCGCATGACTTTATGATTAAGGAGGTGGGCACTGAAAATCAGTGCTGTGTCGGACTATGTTTCGGCACAGCAAAATACTGAGTGCCAACCTCATTTCGCACATTGCGGCACACATTTTCATTAGTATTGTTTAATATTATTAATTATTGGTAAGTGTCGCATTTTTAGAAATAAATAGTTTCTTTTCTTTCTTTTATTATTTTTTTATAATAATAATAATCGGCAGACAAACACACATATTGTATATCCCCAAATTAAGCAAGTTACGCTTGTGTTATGGGTAATATACAACGTAATACTCTGGGGCCGATCGCAGACACCCAGACCATAGTAAATAACGAAGAAAATACGTTTCCGAAATTTACTATACCAGGAATCGAACCCGGAACGGTGAGGTAGGCCGGCAACGGCTTAGCCCGCTCAACCACAGAGGCCGTCAAACTGTGACTGTTAACTCATGTGTACTGTTTCCTTGTGTGCAATAAAGAATATTCTATATTATTCTATTCTATTCCAATCCTCCTATGTGACTCCTACATCTCATGCCCTATATACCACCCCTTCTATCCTATCCTTGCTATCCGTTTCCCTAATTTGCATTCTTAAGGCTGGCAACGCGTCTCCCCTGGTGTTGCAAACTACAGGCCATGGTAACGTCTTTCCATTACGTGAGTCGTCTACCTATTTGCCAGCTTCGCAATAGAAAAAACAAATACATCTTTCATCAATATACATATAAAATTTCTGACATTTGTTTGTCTGTTTATACATTCTACGGGATGAAAGGGATTACTTGTGAAAACTATAAAACTATATTCGAACACTTTATTTGAAGGGATTTGATATGTTTTAAAACAAACATGTGGGAATTTAGGACAGGATTAGTTAGGATAAGTTTGAAATAATATGGTTTATAAATTGTTTACTACATAATTTAATTTTGTAATATTTTTTCGGTTGTTAAAGATTTTTTATTATTTACGTGACTAAGTCGGTTTTAGGGTTCGTAGTCCACTGTTGACGTAGTCCTCTCCAAGTCTTACGGGCAGGCGGTAGCCACTTCCCGAGGCCCTGCCTTTAGGCGACTGGAAGAAACACGAGGAGTTTCAGTGGGTATTCCGGCACAGGCCGGCGAGTCTCCATATGCTGTCGCTGTGATGACACGCTAAGATGTCCGTAAGTGGACTTCTCCTCGTCCAAAAAAAAGGCCTCTCCAAATTTGCAATCATACATAGGGGATTTACTCTAGTTACAGCGCTGTGTAGGCGTGTTGGTGACCGCAGAACCAACTATTTGTATTGCTGTACTCTACTGCCCGCTCTCTGTCTTTGGATTTTCAATATGGCTGACTCGGATGGTTATGCCGCCATCATTCGGTCATCATTACCTCGTCTGCATATTTTTTTGCGCCTATCCTTTCTCATTTGTAAGGAAAGAGGATTTTATTTTATTTTCTTACTGTATCCTCGTGCTTCTTCTTCAGCCAAGCGCAGGTCATCAGTCTACCGGGTTGGCGGGCGTCCTACGCTACGTTTGCCGAGACGTGGTCTCCGTTCCAGGACTCGTTTGTTCCATCGGCCGTCGGTCCTGCGACAGACGTGACAGGCCCACTGCTACTTCAACTTGCTAATTTTGCGATCTATGTCGGTTACCTTAGTTCTCTTATGGATTTCCTCATTTCTAATTTTATCCATAAGAGAAACACCTAACATAGCCCGTTGAGCGATTTTGAATTTATGGACCAGTCCCACTATCAGTGTTCATGTCTCGGCACCGTATGTCGACGAGAAGACCTGTCGAAACTTACCGAATGCTGCCCAGCCTAACTGGGTCCTTCTATTGGCTTCCTCCTCGAATCCGTGCCTGCTTACCTGGATCTTTTGTCCAAGGTAGACATATTTCTGCACAACCTCAAAAGGGGAACCACCGACGTTTACCGGTCTCGTTATGACATGTTCCTTGAACATGATTTTCGTCTTTCCAAATTCATGCCGAGACCGACACGTCAGGAGGATTCATTCAGGCTGTTCAGCATGTCGGCAAGTTCCTCCAACGTCTCTGCGAAGACGACAATATCGTCAGTGAAACGGAGGTGGGAAATGCGTTGATGTTGATGTCCCGTTCATGCCATTCCAGAGTTTTGAAGAAATCTTCCATCACGTTGGTGAACAATTTTGGGGATATGACCCTCGTACTTCTATATAAAGTTTTCTAATACTATTTTCTTATTGTCTATTACATTTTTATCCCTTTTTTGGTTTTTATATAATTCTCTCATTTACTATTATTCTTACAATTTACCTAGAGACTATTTTATTCTTCATGGTTATATATATTTACAACTGTATTAAAGTCTACGTTCTATTAATTATAAATACTTTAACACTAGCAGAAATATATAATATAAAATTATATGCTTGAAGTGTTATTTTTAACCCGGTTTCTAATTACCACCGTTTTTATGATTCTTAGAGCAAATCTGACGAACCCCTCTCTCAGCTCTTTCGCCCTCGCCTGTAGATTCCAGGGTGCACCACGGGCAGGTGAGGTTGAGGTTTGGCGTTGCTAGCTGGTAGATCGCTACCTCCCTACGCCCGGTTTAGGGTTACGTAGTTACAATGGCAAAACACAAGAAAACTAAACTGTAACTACAATAAAGTTATTTTGAAGGAAAAATTGGGAAGATAGCTAAAAATATGGACAAGAACGTTACAGGGGTAGTGAAAATGGACTCAGAGGGTAGAAAAACCGTTTTAAGAATACAAATTATTGCGGTCAGGCAGCCTGTAGTAAGGGGCGGTAGGACCACCCACAGCCAGATAGTAGGGCATTTGCCCGTCTGGATGGCTACCACCCATGGTCTATAGCATGCCGCCATAAAAACCTTGAGTGATATTAGTGGCCAGGTTCCAGTGTCCCTTTAGAGAGCGGCAGCACATTGTTAGCACCTTTGGTGTTGCAAATATCCATAGGCGACGATAACCACTTTCCATCAGGTGGGACGTCAGCCTGTCTCCTCTACTCCAGCAACAAACTCATTCCCGATAATTGACCTGGGTTATTTTTCATTCTGCATTCAAAGGAAAGTTTTCGGGATAAAATTAAGTAAATTATCCGGGAGCGAATAGCATTTAGCAACCAGTTAGAAAGGGTTTGAGCTACAGAGAAAGCCCTAGATTATTGTAAGACTTTTGAAAAAATAAGAATAATATTGTGCCAACGATATTTCCTTAGTAATACAATGTTAGCTCGAGCACTTGTTAACAGCTACGCCAAAGTGCTATGTTGTGTACCACGTTGTGTAGTGTGTTAAGTATAAGGTACACATGTGGCCAGGGAATTGGGCAAGCATACTTGGGCCTGAATATGACAAATATTATACAGGTGAATATTTCAAGTAGCCGTCAAGGTCAAATCCTAAACTATACGAAAATAGCTGTTACCTGCGGCTTTATTCGCCTAGATTAAAAAAAAGTTAAGTCCCTTTTTTTCACCACCCCAGGGTAGAATTTCCAAAAAAACACCTGTGTGATGCAAGTACAGTCGTGGTATAACAATCTTCGCCAGTTTTCAAATTGATTTATTTAAGGTTCCGCGAGCACTTGTTACATTTTTAAACTGAGTCACAGAACAGCTGTTTCACAGTAGTTTATGTTTAACTATTTGAAAATAAAGTTTAAAATGACTTGGATCAAAGTTGTTTGATTTTCTATCTTGTCTAAGAAGATTGTTTAGACATGTAAAACCTTTTTATTTGTTTTTCATTTCATTTATGTTAAGCGTAATGATTATATCTTCTTTGTTTTTATTATTAATCTCAGCATCTGTGATTGTCAACATTGCAATTTTCTTTTCTCAAGTTTCTATATAAAATGTTGGCAGTATTGTTTCTTCTACTTGTGCAAACAAAAGTCGACTTTAAGGTAACGAAAATTTTCATTCCGTGACTGTACATAAAATTTCGTGCTTCTTGCTTTGAAAATGACAGATTTTCATATCATAACTCATCCCTTTTTCACCACTTAGGGAATGAATTTTCAAAAATACTTTCTTAGTGCCCACCTACAGTATAGATAGAATCCGCATGCAAATTTTCACGGCTCGTTCGTGCGTACACTATGATTTGGTGTAATAATAATAATAATAAAGTATGTGATTTTATATTCAAAACCAGCGGATTTGATTCTTGACTAGGGCAATTGATTTTAAAAATTCTAATGACATCGCTTACAATTTCATCAAAATTAGACCTGGAATTCCTTTGAGTGTTGTTTATTTATTTATTATTATTCAACAAAGATCACACAGCTTTACACTGAACATTAAAACCGACGATACATTTTAAAAACAGCATTTGAGATAATAATGGGTTTTATTTTGTACGGCAAACTTATACAAAGAGAATAAATTAAATTAATCTAATTGAAATCGAGATTATGTCATCATAATTAAGTCAAATAAACAAAACAACTGCAGTCAATATAGAAATATGGATGAATGAATGAAAACTCTTTATTGTTCACCATAAACTTAAATCTAGACAATTGATATGGATACTTTTGCATTAGAACAATGGGCGGCCTTGTCGCTTATAGCGATCTCTTCCAGGCAACCCAGTGTCTAAGGAGATTTTAAAGGAAATTTCAAACGATTTTTGATGGTGTACTAAACTAAAATAAAAGTAATAAAATCACAATCAAATACTATTAAAAATAAAATATAAATATACTGCTATATATATGTATATATATATATATATATATATATATATATATATATATATAGTAGTATCTTTATCTAATTATATATGTATATAATTAGATAAAGATGATATTATAAATTAGATATATATACATTCGAACTAAAAGCTATGAAAGTCGGTATTTATAAAATATTGTCAATGTCAAAGGCGTATGAAGTCAGAGAGAAGTGTGATGTATGTGTGAGTGGGTCTGTGAATACGTATTGTTGGCATCCTAAATTTATGGCAGCTAATATATATTTATAGATGTTATGAAGCTACAGTTGTAATAATTACTCGTATAATAATGTCATGATTTAATAGATTATTTTAAATATCACGAAACAATAGCTGGTATAAGGCTATTTATTGAACTGATTAATAAATATCTCTTAGTTTATACAAACACAAGGTTTAACAAAGTAATTTATGTAAGAAAGAAAGAAAGAAAGACTTTATTTGAAGAAATAACGGCGTAATTACATTCCTTATACATTATTATACACAGAGCATATTTTGAGAATTTGTTCGCCGCATTTTCGGCAAACAAGGATGTACTCAGCATATTGCTGTGCCGGAATTATATCCGACACAACGCTGATTTTCAGTGCAAGCCTTCCTTTATGGCGTAAGATCAAAACGACCCAATTTTGTTGTTTGTTTGTTTATGTGAACGATTAATAAAAGAGCTTGGTGGCGATCGCATTATATCCATTTGGTGTGGTGCGGTGTATTTTGGTTACATCACCCAAATGGGATTACATTGAACCGAATGTTATGCTGATATTAAACGGATCAACCACATCGAATCAATTGGTTGAAAGACACAGAACTAAATTGTGTAATTGAACTAAACTCACTTTGAAACTACTATCTGTTTTTAAATAAATATGTCTAATATATTAAACATTTACTTATTTATCTACTATTAATATAAAATGCTTGTCATATATAATGTTAAAAAATATATTTATTTAGATCATTTCGTATATACGTCTATATTGCTATTCTATAAATGTGTCTGGATTTATACATAAATTAATATTAAATTTATAAATTAGTGTAAGTATGTATATTTAAATTGTACAGTCCTATCTTTTTTCTACGCCACCTACATCGCCAGATTAGTTAAGAATGTCTTTAAAGCTAGGTTGCCTGGAAGAGATCGATTGTAGCGACAAGGCCGCCTGTTGTTTTGCCAAGAAGTATTATAATTATGCATTTTGTTTTATGTATTTGTTTATTTTGGTGAGCAATAATGTGTTATGCATAGCACCCCTGCGCATAGTTCAAATTTCTACAACAATTCTTTTATCGTCAAGGCTATAAAGATTTGGAATTCGCTGCCAATTGCTATCAGACAAGCAAAATCGCTACCAATAATTAAAACGACGATCAGAAAATATTACCTGTCCTTGGAATATGATATTTAAATGTATGTACATATATATTTATCTATAAACATTTATATGTTTTTGTAGATGTGTATTTGCATGTTATGTATATTAAGTATATATCTATTTAATATATAGAACATCCGTATATACTGCATTTATATATTTATTACTAGAATGTAAGAAATTGTACTGTGTATTATGTATACCACCATCATCATTATAATATCAATTCATTCCTGGGGTTGTCTGGAAGAGATCGCTTTTTAGCGATAAGACCGCCCTTTGTGCATAATTAGACATAGTTTTAGTCTGTAAGTTCTTTTTTGTATTGGTGCAAAATCTCTATCTATCTAAATTGATATGACAATGACATTGAATGATTCGAATTTATTTTTATATGGATCACTTCGCTCCCAAATTGAAACACAATAAATGTTTTCTAGCAAAAAAAAACCCCAACATCTTGAAGTCGGTTTTTTTGGCTAGACGTTACGTATATATAGTATCATAACAATAAAATTAATACGAAATTATCCTGAAGCTTTACTGAATCCAACGCAAAAAGAATCATCAAAATCGGCTGAGAAACGAAAAAGTAACGACTGAACATACAAACATAAAATATTTACATGACGAATTGAGAACCTTTTTTTTGAAAGCCGGTTAAAAATGAACTGTTTCATATCACCTTCATGACAAATTTCAACCATCCATAACATATATTTAAAAATCACATAGCGTTCATTCAAAATAGCGAAATATATTAGTCATGTAATATAAGTTTGACATTATTAATATAGATGTGAGAAAACATAAACAAGATCTTGCGACACCGTGAAATGAATAATGGTGGTCATAAATAACTGATAAATAAACACAACATCTAATATATTGTTGCAATAAATAACTCATAAAAATCACTGAAGACAGATTGCTATCTCCATGTTTTTGTGTTTAGTTGAAGTTTCGTAAATCATCTGTGCGATGTGTGCCGATTCGTCTTCCTCTAGAAGTTTCTGTAGCGTCTAACATTATATCCTCTTCCGAATGTAAACGGACAACAATGAACTGGTTATATACTAAGATTTCCTTATTGATAAATCTATAATATTGTTATTAGTCGCGAGACTCGACTTAAAATGCCGTTAGAATTACTATAGAGTTTATTAGAACTATACAAACACGTATAACACAGGTACAAATATAACCGAACACAACAAGTCCAAACGTAATACAGAAGGGTGTAATTCAATAACACGCGCAAAGTCTGTCACTTATTAGATTCCCGATTGTAGTACACACGACTCGCTTCGCTCGCGGTTCTCGCTCGACTGCCTGCTCCCTCAGTTAGGCCCTTGCCTTATACTGCACGAATGCAATATGTCAGCCCGGCAGCGTGGACCGAATTTCCTAGAATCGTAATCCGCACACCTGGATATTTAAGCCTGCAAGCGGTCATAAACGAGTACAATAGGCTGTTCTCCACAATAACCAATAAATAAGTGAACAAAAGAAGACAATCATAAAAGGACTACAATTAGTTCAAATGCCGACGGGTAATAAAATGTGTTTTTATAGATATGCAGGTGTATTTTGTTTTCGTCGGAACTTAAGTTGTAACAATATTGTAAAATTCTAAACACATCGTGTCTGTCCATTGTAGCTATTAGGAAAAAACAACTGGTTAGACTAAGCAACTGGATGTAAACGATGGAGAACACGATGCAATTTTTCTATAAATTTCTTGTCTGTTTGTTCTGTATTCACGTAAAAACTACCGGACCGATTTCGAGGCGGTTTTCGCTAATCGACTGCTAAATCTTAGACTTAAACTCTGAGTTACTTATTATCCTGGGAATCCCGCGGGAATTTTTCTGGGGATGATTTATAATATGGTCGGATTAAAATAAAATCGAATTCTAATGTGATTTTTTACTGATCGATATCAAATTTAATCTAATAAAAGGTGTGATATTTTTTATTCCTGTAATCACGCGGGAATTTTCTCGGGAGCGGTTTGAAGTTGTTCGGGTGCGTAAAAATGAGCTTCTTCCGACTGAGTTTTCATTAAAACGATAGCCTTTTTTTTCAAATACTGCGGTATTTCGTGTCCCGGGAATCCCGCGGGAATTTCAAGTCAAACGTAGACGAAGGGTATATCCTTGTAGTGAATATAATAGTTGTACCTTGGTACACTGTCCAAGGTACAACATTTATTCGATTCTCAGGAAAAAATCCAGGATTCCCAAGACATAGAAAGGAAAATTAATTAATTAATTAAATAATTTGGTACTATTGATAAAACATAGAGAAAAGAGTCTGTTAATTAGGATAATGTTCTTTTGTGAAATATTGCTATTTCGTCATTTATCGTAGTCATTAGTATAAATAAAAATCAAACTCACTACAGAAACCGTAAGTGTTTATCTTCATGTGATCCTATAGTGTCCAAGGTACAACTTCTACGGGCCAAGGTACATGAGGTCAGTTGTGCCTTGGACAGTTCTCCTTTTTTTTTCTAGTGGCTATAATTCCCAGCTTTATAAAATATTTACAATTTTTATTAATGCATTATATAGTTGAATAACTGGTCATTCCATATATGCATTTTTGATATGTCTTATGCTCATCGTTATTTTTTTTAAACGAGAACACGTTCTCCCATATATAAACAAGGAGACTTATCATTGGAGTCTGTAAACCAAAGACGGTTAATCTACTTAAACTTCATGAATGAAAGATAAACTTTGTATATCTTATATGAATGAAGTTAGCTTTTAGGTAGATTGTTGGATAAAGTTAAACAACTTTAAGTTACTTAAGAAAGTATAGAAACGGCTACTTGTTATTAATAGAACTTAATATTTGTTTGATGTCAACATTACTTTGATACGTGAAACGGAGAGATAATACTAATTTTTGCGATCGGGCGATCTGTCGTAAGAGGTGACAAAATAACCCAAAGCAGGTCGGGCATTTGCCCGTTTGGGTGGCCACCGGCCCTGGTCTAGAGTATGCGGTCATCACAACCTTTTCGAGGTGTCATCCGTCATGGACACCCCACCGCTCGAAGATAGTAATAGGATAGTCTTGCTACTCCCGATGGCGTGCTCGGACCTACCAACTAACCACCCCTTTGTTCTATCTCATCGCCGTATGTCAGGACTTCGGGAACCAGACGCTATCTGTATGGCTACCACCCCTGGTCTAAAGTATGTCGCCATAACAACCTTGAGTTGTGTTCCGACATTAGTGACCAGGTTGCAGTGTCCCTTAAGAGAGCAGCATCGCATTTGTAGCACCTTTGGTGCTGCAAATGACCTTAGGCGATGGTAACCGCTTTCCATCAAGTGGGCTGTCTGCCTGTCAGGTGAACTCCTGCGATGAAAAAATGCAGAGATGGTTCTGACAGCGTTGGTTTCAGTCTCTCTTAAAAGAGCGGCAGCGCGATTGTAGTACCTTTGTTGTTGCAAAAGTTCATAGGCGATGGTACCCGCTTTCCATCAAGTGGGCCAAAGTTGTTTGCTGAACTACTGCAATAAAAGAAAGCTCCTCCTATCATAAAGATAACGAATGTCCCTCTTTATACTTTCTGTAAAAAAATCGATGTTTAGATTATATCAATTAGAGTAAAAGAAAATGCGTGTAATCTATACTAATATTATAAAAAAAGGAAAGATTTGTATTTTTGTATGTTTGTAACGAATAAACTAAAAACTACTAGACCGATTTCAAAAATTCTTTCACCATTAGAATGTTACATTATGCCAGATTAATATAGGCTATATTCATTGCTAGAAAAAATTAGGGACCTCTGCTAAAACTTCAATAATGTAAACCATAGTGTAAAAAAAATAGTGTTTGAGTGGGTCCAGGGATTTTAGATTCACAATTAGACCCGGTTGGTGGCGCTAGAATCGGGTTTTAGATTTTTATTCTTTCAGGGCTGGGCAACGTCTGCCAGAACCGCTAGTATTATATTATTAGGAAACCATATTGAGAAGAAGAAAACAACGAAAGAGAAATATTTCAATTAAAGAAAAAAATAAAAAATGTTTACATCCAAATAGGTTTGGACAAGTTTATTTTAGACATGCGTGGGGGAACACAAATTCTAATCCCTCCTTACTGAACTCTTTAGGATATTTCGTAAAAATACCTTAGAGTGAAAAAGCCGTGGTAGTTTAATACTTAAAGGGCGTGGTTTCGAATCCTGGACGGAAAGCATGCACCACTTAGCACAGTTACACTTTGAACAGTTTTCTGATCTAATGTTTATATTATTACAATTACCATGTGCTAACGGTGAAGGAAGTTGAAGTCGTGGTAGAGTAATGGCTAGCGCACGCGTCCCAAACTCAAAGGGCGTGGGTTCTCGATCCTGGCCGGAATACATGTATCACTTAGGCAGTTTTCTGACCTAATGTGCAAATTGTTACAACTACCACGTGTTAATAACGGTGAAGGAAAACATCGTGGTGCAACCTGCAAATCGCTATATATAATCGATGTGTCAAACCTGCCAAGCCGCCTTGGACAAGCGTGGCGGGTATAGTTTTGTTTGAGGCAGGGGGAAATACATTTCGTACACTACCGGGTCCTTTACTGGGATTAGACCAAAGCAATGAGAGTTATCCACTGAAGATGGCACAGATAACAGAGTCAATTGCCGGCTTGTGTGGAGATACAAGATGGTACCCCTATTAAAGAAGTTACCCATGGGCTAATACTCCACTAAAACCCCCTTCCTCCCATGTGCCCCGCGCTCATGATAGGAATAGCGTAAGACTTAGAACGTAGTTATGCCCACACTAATCCTGCGCATCAGTGCTTGAGAATGCCCCGGGAGAGGCAAACCCACTTCGTCAACAGGGGTTGGTTCCTCCACACCCTAGATGCTGGGGGACCCCTGTGGCGGAATCACGGGAGGCGGTTTTGCGCATATCTGCGCCTCCGGGACCCCGACTGACGACCGTACCCGCGGGACGCATGCGCACCTCTCTGTGGCGGGTATATTGTCCGATCCCCTACAATGAGAGGCCTGAGCCCAGCTGTGGGACAGTTATGGGCTGTTATTATTATTATAATATAATTAACACATAAATTTAAATATTTGTACGACCATATGTCCGATACGGTGATACTAGTCTTACCAACTGTGATACTGTTTTAGCAACTATTGTCGACATACCACTAACTATATCTCTACAAATATAGATTCATTCATTCATTCAAAAGCGCACTTGACCACAGCGACACATCGAGATAACCGATATCTCAAAACCGCCAATCCGCCTTAGATAAGCGTGGCGGGTATACTATCCACCAATCCGCCTTAGATAAGCGTGGCGGGTATACTATCCGCCAATCAGCCTTACGTAAGCGTGGCGGGTGTACTATCTGTTTCCCTTTGAAAATGGAAGCTCGGAACCTAGCAGTGAGACATTTAAAGGCTGCTATTATTACTTTTATGCATGTACAAAGACTATGGCATAAGTTGAACCCGAGTCCTCTGCATTCCAATAAGATAGGCGGGCAGTGCTTAGATCTCTCACCCACAGAGACTAAACGATAATAAAACTCTGAAAATTTATTCTGTACATTTTAAGCAACGGCTAGCAGCTGCTAACAGAGTTCCGACCATTAATTTTAAACTAAACTCATTTATCTCGCATCAAAATAAAAAGGCGGGTAGTCCTTATTCATTTTCCCACAATTCGCTCCGAATATGGAGGGTACTCCGCAAATTAATTGAACTTTAGTTCAAGAGAGGTTTGGAATATAATAAGGCTTATGATTATTTTTGGGTTCCATAGGCATAGTATTTTCTTAAGTTTTCGCGATTAATATACATAATAAAAATAGAATTAGGCTCCCATAGAGTAAATAATAACCATAAATAAAAATTTAAAAAAAGCTTTATCTTTACTTAAGTCCACACGACAGATGTGAAACCTTCATCAAGACGAGTAACGCTCGCTCGAGTATAGCAGTTAGACCCGTTGACTATATCTCTCTTGCTCCCTTAGTCAACTTTACCCGAACGAGCGTTACATAGCCGACCGTTTTAGCAGAGTCGAGTGACGCGTGACGGTTCCGTCTCATTTAATACCCATAAAATAAAGTGCTCAGCGCGCCTGAAGTTGGGGATAGGCTGAATAATAATTTTGAGATTACTCATTGACACTTGACATCTTTGTCTTCCGTGATCACGGCTACTGAAAAATGGCCGAAACGTCGGAATAACATCAAAAAAAATACGGCGCTTCAAACAACAATAAAAGATATGGCTTTAAAACCGCAAAAATTTCATATTTCAGAAAAGTTTTTAGAATTTCGGCTTTTTGCCAATAGTTAGAAGAAAGCAAGAAAAACATATTTTATTCAGGACAAAAACAATACAGAGTATTATGAAACATTAAAACGATAGAAACAGAATAAGTCCTAAAATTGGACCTAGTCTCAGCATATCGAGGCTTTACCGCAATTTTGTCGTAAGCGATTTATAGACCTAAATATATTTTTTGTTGCAAAAAGACATTTTACAATATTATTTTGTTTTAAAACTTTCAGTTTTAGTTAGATTTAATTCTACTTAATCAAAAACTAAAAATATGCTTAGGTCCAAATGTCGCTTAGGACGAAATGGCCGTTAAGGCTCGATATGCTGGCCAATTAAGATCAGCGCTGTTCTTCCGCCTCGGACTAGCAAGTGAAGTCACGAAGGACAATACAACACAAATAATAATGCATAATGTACAACGCAGTGAAATAATGATAAAAATATAACGTATCAAATTAAAGAGTATAGGGTCTCCACTTCTCCAGATTAAATTTACAAAAATACCCCATATCCGCCAAAAAATGTCCCCAATACGATACTATTTCAGAAACTTTTCACCATACATATTATTGGATAAAAAAAACTGGACAAGTGCGTGTCGGACCACGCAAATTGAAAGATCTCGTAGAGGCGACAAACTCGTTATTTTTTTTAACCGGCTTCAAAACAAGGAGAAGGTTTTCAATTTGTCGTGTAAATATTATTTTTTTATAATTTGATTATAACACCAAAAACCATTACAATTATTGCATACAAACATATTTAGATTTAACTTTTACTAGCAATTTCGTCCTATGTCAAACATTTTATGCCATTTTTAGTAATGTAGAGGGGGATAAAATACTTCGCCAATTTCCCCAGCGCTGAACTTTTCGTCCACAAAAATGTCCTCAAGAAATTCTTGTGTGCCAGAAAATTCGCCAACTGCAAAATAATCTCCCAAAATAGGACAACCTCCCAATCTAAAGAACCTGAAAGAGTACCACAGTTACCTTACTCGTCTTCTCTTCACCATGTTTATTAAAAACGTGGGACTATTGAGGTCACACGTTTCCAAAAAATACGTCACGTAATATAACCCGTTTTAGCGACGTTAAAATAAAAATTATACTGCAAACTTGTATTTATCAAGTTAGCATGAACGTACCGCGATTTAATATCGAAGTGCTGCCACCTAGTATTCGCACTACGTTCACTGGCCTTTAACAGGATTTCATAGCCTATTCGAGTGACCTCATACGAAGTATAGTAGAAATTACATTTATTTAGTAAAACATTAATTCTGTAAAGCTTTAGAACACCATATAGACGATGGAAAGGCTGTTTGTTTAAAGCGACAACCTGAAAATGTCTCGGGAGAAAGTTTAAGTTGGAAGTGACCCCTTTTTTGACGAGGAGATATCTCTATAGACTTCTTACTGTATCAGCATCACGGTGGGGCTGTGTGGAGACTCGCCGGTCTGGTCCTACCCTGGTGGTGGTACGGTACCACCACCGGAATACCCACTAATACTCCCTGTGTTCCTTCCATTCACCTATAGCCAGGTCCGCAGGAAGTGCCTTTTGCCCTCATAAGTCTAAAAAGCTGATTCAAATTAATTCATTTATTTGCTTAAATCATGATATACATTTCAGGCGATATAAGAATACAAGACTATAAGGCGTGAAAATTTTCCTTAAGATTATTAAAAAGATATATAGAATGATTGCAAAATAAAATATGAAATTTTGACAAATAATGACCCTAAAAATTCGTTTTCGGAGTAAGAACATTTATCCAACAGTCATTTGTGTAGACTTTGTTTGAATATATTTGTGGGTATAATCGATAAAAATGAAGAACTTTTGGGTATTTCTATATTATTTGCTCATTGTACCCCAATTCTGACTTCAGATTCGTGTTAAGCGGGGAAAAATACCCTAGAATAAATGATAATTTGACACACACATTTTTTTTAATTGTAACGTTTTAGATTCGTTGTGATTTAAACTCGATGAAACGAATAAGCGACACTATAAAGAGATAAACACATAAATCTGTAGGACTAAGCCTACGAGAGAATGAGATACGAGTTTCATATTGTGCAGCACAGATTAGAGAGTCAATAAGACCGATGATTAAACATAGGTTCAATTTAGACCGAAATAGAACTGATAATAATAATTTTTAAACTAAAACAGAGAAAAATTGAAAGCGATACTTAAGAAGTTTATTTTGAATTATAATATGTTGACGGATGTAGGCTAAAGGAATTATATTTGTACTACCTGTACCCGGCAGAAGTTGTACTGCCTTTAAAAAATATGTCTACAACCCGATTACAGCGTCATCTACCGCGACCAAATGTTAATCTAAACTCGAATTAACTTGAACAGAGTAGAAAATTATTAAAGTACTTATATCGCTATTAAAAAATAGGGGTTGATGATAGAAGGGTGAAAATTTAGGGTTGTATGTATTTTTTAATGCAACATTATAAAAAAGTTAAAAAAAATTGTCCATAAAATAAAAAATAAATGTTAGGGGTGGACAACCCTTATCACATAGGAGTATGAAAAATAGATAGTAGCCGATTCTCAGACCTACTGAATATGCATATAAAATTTCATAAAAATCGGTCAAGCCGTTTCGGAGGAGTATGGTAACTAACATTGTGACACGAGAATTTTATATATTAGATTAATAAAAGTTACAGAAGAATTTCCTATGAGTATATTCTCTGAAGTTTCACTTCAACTGCACACATACACAATTTTTTTTGTGGATCAGTGTTTATTGTTCTCGAAGCTAGCATCGCTAGTGGCATGGTTATGCTGTATGGTCAAATTAAAAAAAAATATAATGTGGTTTTTTCATTACTCGTCTGAGACTGTAGTGTTAAATTTTTAGTGAATTATCTCCTACCCGGTTAATTTAAGTTCTTAAGTGATGAAGTTTAGGGACTCTGCGCCAGATCTTTACGAGCCAGTGAAGTCATTTTAAAAACGATTTTGCGGGCGCAAGGGAAGTTGTTTACTTCGCAGTTTGGAGTTAATTTTAAGTCGAGATTTTGTGAGTATTTTCGTTTTAGATAGAGATCCCAGTCACCCCAGACTTACGTGATTTTAGGAAAGAGGAAATTTTTAGGATCGGTTGTTTAATATAAACTTAGAAAGGAATAGATATTCGGTAAGCTGGAAGCGGGGCCGTTTTTCAGGTAGTAGCTATCAAAAGTAAAAAATAACTCATTGGAAAATATTTTAAAATATTATACTTGATAATATATATAAAATTCAGCCTTCCTAAAATGACGTAAGTTCCCATTTTTTTTAAAGCGTCTGTCAAAAGTTATGGCCCACAGGAAGTGTCTGGCAACTGTATATCTTCGTTTATAACAATATCATATATGACACATGTAAAAACTAGTCTTGCTACTTTGACGTAAGTTAGCATGGTTTTATTCCACCTTTGATACCTGCTACCTGAAAAACGGCCCCGCTTTCAGCTTAGCGAGTATCCATTCCTATTTAAGTATATGTTAATCTACCGATACTGAAAATTTCATCTTTCCTAAAATCACGTAAGTCTGGGGTGACTGGGATCTCAATCTATTTTAATTTACAGTTTGTAATATTTTTTTATTATAATAGGGATGTGGCAACACATTCAAATCAAATCAAATAATTTTATTGCATAAAAACATGGTTATGGTCTTGTTATTTTATACAGAGCACATGTTTTATGCCGGTTGGGCGTACAATTTTTTTTTAAATTTATATCATAAAGGTACACTTATTTGGTTATAATTTTTATCACTAATATTTTAATCTTATAATTATGTATATCCTTAAATTTAACAAATACTAAATGACACACAATTTAAATTTACATATGTTTCTAATGATATTTATATGGTAGAAATATTATAAATATATTTATACACTTAACATTCTAACTTATCACTTACATTTAAAACTTATCATTAAGGAACTCAGTTACGCTGTAGTAGTTTTTTCTTATTAGTACTTTTTTTAAATGTGACTTAAACAATTTAGTTTTCAGAGCTTTATTTTGATTGCGCTGCTTACATTGATAGCGCTTATGATGTTGTAAATGTCCAGGGCGACGGTAACCGCTTTCCATGAGGTGGATCGTCAGCCTGTATGCTGCACTTTAGATTTAATTGGAGTTAACGCCTTAAAAAGACGATTTTCATATAAAGGCTCTGTATGAAAATTGTATGAGGAGTGACGTAATACATACGTAATTCAAAAGCGTTACCTTTTTTCTTTTAACCCCCCGTATTAGAAAGAACAGAAAAAATTAAATCGTTTAAGCCGTTTTGTTAATTAAAATAATTTAAGTGTTAATCTGTATGTTAATGATCACCTCTCCTATACTAAATTGCTTATCAAGATGATTTTTAGCGAAACTAGTATTTTATTTCTGTCTGGAGCTCTGTCTGATATTACTTATATAATTTTTATGTTTAATTAAATGTTTGTGAGTGTGTTTTGTGTTTATACGTGTATTTTCTACTGGCTAAATAGTTATCTGTCTGTCTGTATGTTTCTCTTGTAACCGCCGTTATTCGGCCGCTGTCATCGCGCCCGTACACGTTTTTAACCAACTTCCAAATAGAAAAGGTTCTCAGTTCGTCTGTATGTTGTTTTTTAATGTTAAAGGAGTAAACTTCAGTCGCGCGTCGGAGCTGACACACAAGTTTTTTTTTGTGAGAATTAGGAGTGTGTTGTGTTTGGATCTTGTGTGCTTATCGCAGGGGTCTGCTGCAGCTTGGAGATGCGGCGGTTCTAACCTCTGCTGGTAAAGTTGGTCACTCTGCGTCCCGGGGTGACCAAAGCTTGATACGCGGAGGAACATGAGAGTAACTTTGTTCTAGATCTCATATTCTTTCAACCTAAGCGCGGGTAATGGGACGCAGGTTTAGGTTTAGCGAAGTATTTGGTAACGACTTTACCAGAATCCACGCACACGCTGCGCGGCGCTTCTCGCCGTGGTTTGGTCCTCTCCCCATTAATTGGACCCAGTGTGGTACGAAATTTACTCCCCCTGTGCATCAAAATAAAAGTGTGGTGCTTCGGTTAGCGGCGTAGTGTGGGTGACGGCCACCCGGGGCGGAAGACAATTTTGCCGCCCTTTTATTTAGATATTTCAATTTAATGCATATCTATACTAATATTATAAAGAGGTAAAGTTCGTGTGTTTATGAGGTAGGGGGTAATCTCTGGATCCTATGAACTAATTTCAAAAATTCTTTTTGTGTTGGAAAGTCCATATTGAGGAATGTTATAGGCTATATAACATCACGCTACAACCAATAGGAGCGGGGTGGTAATGAAAAATTCCATACTCTTTTCAATCGGTCCGAATGTGTAGGTAGTTGCGATAAAAATATGAAATGGTTCAAATATTTATATTAATTATTGTGAAATTTTACCGCCCCCTAAAGAGTGCCGCCCGGGGCGGGGCGCCCCTGCCTCTCCCCCTGCGCTACTCTACTGGCTTCGGTAGTGGATGACTCCTGTTATATTTTGATGAAGCATCACTGGGCGAGAAACTATGGCTCAATCGCCGTAAGGGAAGTACAAAATAAGACGACGAGTAATTGTACTATTTAACATTAAATTTATTCGTGCAGGAACGGAGAAAGAATACAATTTCCTGCGTTGGGGCGGCCTATCGTAAGAGGCGACTAAACAACCCACAGCCAGGTGGTAGGGTATTTGCTCGACTGGACGGCGACCACCCCTGGTCTAGAGTATGCCGCCATAACAACCTTGTGTTGTGTTCCGACATCAGTGACCAGGTTCCAGTCTCCTTTAATAGAGCAACAGCTCATTTGTAGCACCTTTGGTGTTGCAAATGTCCATAGGCGATGGTAACCACTTTCCATCAAGTGGGCCGTCTGCCTGTCTACTGAACTACTGCAAATAAAAAATTAAAAAATAATAAAGACTATATACTTACATACAGAAATGTTAATTGCTACGTGAAAATATGTAAAACCTAAACATGTTTGTAGGTGCATCTCGGAAGGTTTTGTCTGATTTTGGCACGTACATGGACTACTTAGTTTTAACCTTGCTAATTATGTAGGTATACGTACGACGTATATTATGTAAGGGTTTTACATAAAAAAAACCCATACTTATAAGTCTTCGTGTCAACCGAACACGGTAGAGTTCGAATCAAGCAACGAACACTGTCGGTTGCTCTCACGTGTCGCGTACAGCACACTAATCATTCTATCATTTTATGTCAGTCAATTATATCAATCACTATCATTTATCATTAGTTTCATAAGTTTAACATTTATCATTTATTTAATATCAATCATTATAGCCAACCGAGTGAATATCATTTATTATCGATTCTCTATCATCATCACCATTTGTACGGGTGTCGCGCCGTCGTCCGCAGAGTAGGAATAAATTATTCCATGTACGTGACGTAAGAGATTTATTCAGCGCTTTTCACGTGATGCTCGGACAGACGGACAGACAAACAAATGTTCTAGGGGTTATATTTTCGGAACCTGCTGGTCCTAATTGGTCCTTTTTTTTTTTTAAGTCGTACAGACTCAATCTCTCTACAGATTTATTATTATCTTAATTTAATATTGTAAATGCGAAAGCTTTCGATGGATATTTGTTGCTCAATCACGTCAGAATGGCTGAATCAATCTGGGTGAAATTAGGCACAGAGATAGAGTACAGTCGGTTATAAAAGTTTATCCCGGAAAAATGTACGGTTCTCATGGGATAACTCTGCGCGTGCGAAGTGGCGGGCAAAAGCTAGTTGATTATAATTAAATGACGTATTAGTATAATTGTTAATGTTGTCCTAAGTAATATTAATTTGTAATTAATTACTCTGAAAAGGTGTAACTAATCGCACAAGTTGTATTTGCACGTCATTCTGGCAAAACACGTGTACCTTGTAATTTTTTTGTAACATCTTTATGAACCATGTTTTTATACAGATAAATGAGTTTGAATAAAAAAATCTAAACATAACCATTTACCATCTGTTAAATGCATAAGCAAAGTCCCGTTTCAAAATATACTGTCAGTTAAATTGCCGTGGAATAAAGTACAAGCCTTTGTCTCTAGAGAGCCGTCTTAATTTGCACGTTAATGAAGTTAGCGTTTTAAAAATAAATTTGCGATTTCCAGAGTACTGCCTTTACAGTGCAGTCTGTCAAACTTTAAAATGCGCTACCTCTTACAGTGAGAGAGGCCAAAACATTGCCTACATTTAATTTATGGGGGTCGGTAAAATTAAACCATCATATATTTATACTGAATTGTTTATATTAGAAATTACTGCCTACATAAGCCTTAGCTACTTAAATACTTAGATTATAATAATATGGATGACGATGTCGCGTCGTTTTGTTTCACAAAGAAGCTTCCCTGGCACGTGCCGTGGGAGCGAATGCGCGCAGCCTTACGGATTATCCGTATAACAAGGACTGACTCGCTGCTTCAGGACTTGGCTACGGGCGGCGTTCTGCGGTGCGTTGGAGTTCGATATTGCGAGAACAAACGAACATTCCCGAGCGCACGTCGGCTGTATTTGCCTCGCCACAAATTTTAGTTGTTAATTTAATTTTTATCCGTGCAGAAACGGAGAAGGAATACAATTTACTGCTGCAATCCACAGCCAGGTGGTAGGGGTATTTGCCCGTCTGAATGGCTACCACCCTTGGTCAGTAGAGTATGCCGCCATAACAACCTTGAGTTGTGTATTGGCATTAGTGACCAGGTTCCAGTCTCCCTTTAGAAACATGGCAACACATTGGTAGTACCTTTGGTGTTACAAATATCCATACGCGATATGAGCCGTCTGCCTGTCTGCTGAACTCGTGCAATAAAAAATTGAATACTCACTCAGAAACACAACTTTATTAATTATACCTAATTCTTATACTATTAACTAATAAAATTATATATTTTATAAATATCATTGTATGTATGTAATGTATAAAGTAGGTTAATTATGCGTACCTAATTCAGTCCTATCTAATATTCTGCACCACCTACATTGCCAGATTAGTTTAGATTATTATTTAAGTTAGGTTACCTGGAAGAGATTGCTTTAAACGATAAGGCAGCCAATTTTTTTTACCCAGACAAATTCGTGCATTTTTGCAATTGTTTATTTGGTGAGCAATAAAATGTATATATCTAATATCTAAAAATAATAAAATTAAGCAAATTTGTAGCATTTCATGAAATGTGTAGATCTATAGCCGTTCTATCCTTAGAAAGGCTCTCGACAATATTATAACGTGCTACAGCCCCGGCAGGTCGATAATAAATGACCAAGGCGGTTTTTTTTTGAGCAGCATCCTGCTGTAAAGCCGCAGATGGCTGTTTCAGCGATACCGGACTTTGGGGGCTTCCCGACTCTGTGGGAGCGGAGGTGTGTTCAGCCCGGAAGCAGCGCGCTCGAGGAGGCACCTCTTGTGAGGTTCGACCTCGGCTCGACCTTGTGGGGGATTGACTGTATAGGATTAAGCTGTACAAGGTTGAATGAGCTAAGCCAACAGGCTGAAGTGTTTATACAATGGGGACTCGTTATCTAGTCTATCTTTACTACCGCTTCGCAACGTCTTATAGCTGGAGGACAAGAAGCGGCGCAAGAAAGTCTCTAGCAATATGCCTAAGCTAATCGTGTATGGCTACTTGTGTCTGTAATGAGTGGGTGTGATTGGTGGGTCTTAGCTTGGTGTGAGAGGATCCGAGCCGAGGGCTCTCCGGCGTCTGTTTTGTCCGCGTCTCTTATGCCAGGCTGATGTTACGAGCCTTGGGGGTTCATAATCGCGAGGAGACGGGTGATTTTATCGGGTTCGTCAATGAGTACATTGCAAAGGCGACGTTATCTCGTGGAAGCGTTCGGGGTGGGTTTGTAGTTGACCGTTTCCGTCACCAGATGTTTCGGGTGATGGGTTTAACCACGCCTTATGTACATGTAGTACGCTCGGAGATAAAGCACATACATGTAAAGTTAAGTTATTCAATTGTTTATCATTCCACATTTTTCTAAAACTCCTAAATGTTTCTAAAGTTCTATATCTCAAAAAGTACTCAATGGATCTTGTTTAAATTAATTGTCGTTGGAAGTATTTCTAAGCTTTACGACCATGTATTAGTTTTTTAATGAATATGCAGTGAGCATGTCTAGGACGGACAAGACTGTCATATAAGGTCTCTGCTTTTGCCTAAAAAGGGTCAGAAATCCTAAAAATAAGACACTGTTAAAATAAATTTGTTAAGTATATTCGCGTCCACGATGTTTGTCGTCTGCACTGGCCCCAATAACAAACCTGAACTTTTTACGACGTGCCTAAATATTCATTACCTGTGGTTTAAGACCCTCGAGGTCAGTACGAGGGTAACAAGGCTGGCACTTGGGGTTAACTTCCGTTATATGGACAGCATTATTCGAGTCAATAGTTTTAAGAGCCTTGTATAGCACAACATTTTATTTGGTCCACAATTCGGTTTCTTATGCCCGGTTTCAATATTGCAAAAAGATTCGTTTTTGATACCGACGGTTAGAATATTAACGCCTGGTAGCTCTACTGATGTTTCTATAATGAACTGTCCGTAGCTAGTTACTCATGAAAGTACCAACTACCGATGGAAGGGATTTTCTAACCGATCGGTAGACTTTTTGTATGGAAACGACTGATGAAGTGTTTCTATATCATAACAGCTGGTTGTCAACATTACTATTTGTAGGAATTTTATTACCACTCGATTTCGGCCGGTTGCCGGTTTTTTTATCGTTATTAATACGTGATGTTAAATTAAATTAAACTCATTTTTTTTACTTCTTCTTTTGACTTGGATTTAATTCTTATTTATATCTTTCAAATTTACTATTTCTATCTTAACAGCTCTAATTCCAATTCAAGTATTGCTGTACTATTCATCTCTATTAATATTATAAATGCGAAAGTAACTTTATCTGTCTGACTGTCTGTTACCCTTTCACGGAAAAACTAGACCGATTTGGTTGAAACTCAGTATATAAACTGTTTTTGATGCCGACGATGAACTAGCATACTTTTATCTCGAAAAATAGGATAGTTTCCGGGATAAAAGTATATTTTTCTGTTTGCCTGTAATGCTTTCATGGAAAACTGTTGGACCGATTTGGATGTAACTTGGTATATATGTAAGTTCAATGTGTAGGATGGATATAGGATACTTTTCATTCGGGAAAGGAGAGTTTGGGATAGATTTATGTAAAGGTTTTCGCAGAAAGTAGGATAGGTGTTGTTTTTTGTGATGTAATTTTTGACAATTTGGTCGTTTTGGTCATTTTGATTATTTTGGTCATTTTCGTCAGTATCGTTATTTTCATCATTTTTCGTAATGTTCGTAATTTTCATCGACAAATACTTAAAACAATATCAAAGTTCTCAGTTGTTCCCAGCATAGATAAAACTTATGTGATTAATGCCACCTTTGTAACAATAAGGTCAAAGGTTCCAAAGTCATTAATTAGACTACAGTTTTTTGTTATTCTTGAGCTTCATCTGCGATAACGTTATAGTTATCGATTGTGACGTAATGCGTCTTCAATATAACGTTAAAAATAACACTGTGAATGAATATAACATTATTAATAGATAACGTATTAGTACGTACTAACAGTCAATATTTAACGTCATTAACAATAAATTACAACATCGCTTCAAATAATATATTAAATCCATCGCTACATCTGTGTGAAACGGTCGCATTACAAAAAGTTGCCTAAAACAATTGAATGAAAACAAAAAATCGGACAAGGTTCCCAACAAAATTTCCATCATTTGACTCTGATACCATGAAAAACGTTGTTTTAAGTCTTAACTTATTTTTAAAAAATTGCGATCGGAAACCACAAATCCCTATAACTAGCGAAAAATTTCTGAAGTGACAACACTGTTTCTTGTGACAACACTCTTTTATTTATAACAAATCCAATGACATTGGAACAATCA
Source organism: Dendrolimus houi (assembly GCA_039645545.1). Lineage (NCBI taxonomy): Eukaryota > Metazoa > Arthropoda > Insecta > Lepidoptera > Lasiocampidae > Dendrolimus > Dendrolimus houi. Next base: position 3,459,668 of record CM077139.1, on the reverse strand, counting down.
TTATTTAAAATGTTTATATGTTGTTTACATTACTGTGTTTTGTTCATGCAACATTCATATAAAATGGCTCTGTAATTGTAAGTATTTTTAAAGCAGATTGATTGAAAGCTTGATTTTTAATGACAATCGTATATCACAAAAGGTATCTTTTTTTGAAAATGTATTTATTTTGTAGTTATACCTCAACTTATTGAATTACGTTGCGTGGACAACTACTACAACTATGTTGCGTTAGTAAAACGCTTGGGAGGGAATTAGTTACTGATAACCGACAGTATTTCTAACTGTCAATGATCTTGTGAAACGCTCGTATAGCCCTCTTAACCATCGGTTATTGGTAGCTTCAAAATCAATCAATTACGATTACAGACAATCGTCGGTAAAATATAGGAACCGGAGGTTAGTGAACTAGAGACCGACCTATGATTAAAACTCTTGGATAAAATCCGAAATGAGGCTATCTGTAAGAGGACCGATGACTTTTTCTTATTGCAAAACTGGTAAACAGACGGCCCACCTAATGGAAAATGGTTACCGTGGCCTATAGACGTAAAACCAGGAGAAAAAAAAAGAAAGAAAGAAAAATAATATATTAGATTTTTAAACATAACGATATATACTAACAAAAAAATAAAATGAGTATTAAACTATGTAGGTAACTATGACGCCATAATAATCTTGAGTTGTGTTCCGGCATTAGTGACCAGGCTCCAGTCTCCCTTAAGAGAGCACCAGCGCATTTGTAGCACCTTTCGTGTTGCAAATGTCCATAGGCGATGGTAACCGCTTTCCATCAAGTGGGCCGTCTGCCTGTCTGCTGAACTCATGCATTAATAAAAAAAATTAAAATAACTAAGCCCATTTCGATGCACAAATCTCCACTACTTTTCATCCCGGGAATCCCGCGGAAAATTTACTGAGAAAGATTTAAAATGGCCGGATTAAAAAAAACCAATGTAATTTTCTTACTGATCGAGAGCAAATTTTATGTGCCGGATTTTTTTAACTTTTCCCGGAGCTATGGGTGCATAAAAATTAGCTTATTCTTTTTTTATTGCAGGAGTTCAGCATACAGGCCGACGGCCCACTTGATGGAAAGTGGTTACCGTCGCCTATGGACATTTGCAACACCAAAGGTGCTATAAATGCGCTGCTGTTCTCTTAAAGGAGACTGGAATCTGGTCACTGATGCTGGAACACAACACAAGGTTGTTATGGCGGCATACTCTAGACCAGGGGTGGTCGCCATCCAGTCGAGCAAATACCCTACCACCTGGCTGTGGGTTGTTTAGTCGCCTCTTACGACAGGCCACCCCAACGCAAGAAATCGTATTCTTTCTCCATTCCTGCACAGATAAAAATATTCCGACACATATTTCAATAAAACGATGGCTTATATTCTTTTGAAATGCTGCAGTACTTACTTTGTGTCCCGGGAATTTCAAGTGAAGCGTGGACGAAGTCGCGGGCATATCTTAGTAACAAAAATAAAGTTAAACCCAAGGCCGGATAACATTTTAGAATTAAGTTCTTCTGTTTACCAACTAACGTTGCTTGGAGCGGTAAAATTATTTACAAAAACAATTCAACTTTTCGAATCTAATCCAACTCGTTAATGCAGTTCTTGGCTAACATAATTAAAATACCCCAAGTGGGACGACGTAAGCTAAGAATAACAATGCTATTTATATGCATTGAAAATTGTATATAAAGTGTTAATTAAGACCCTTATTGTACAACACTGAGTCTAAACCAACTCTGAAATAGAAAACCTCTTGTAGAGCCCAAAATAATTGGAGAGATAAAGGCTCACAGTCTCTGTTGGTTCGGTCACGTAGAATGAATGGAGAAGGATCAGAGTGTGAAATAAAAGATAAATTGATAGATAGATAACACTTTAATAGACACCATTACAGGAAAACTTACGAACTAGTATTATTCTAATTGTGTACAAAGGGCGGTCTTATCGCTAACAAGCGATCTCTTCCAGACAATCCGTGGCAGGAATATTGCTGATTAGGAAGGGCGATGGTGGTATATATAATTATTGTACGATTACTTACATTTTAATAATAAATATATAACTATACTATATATACAAATATTCACATAAGTTATATACATATATAAGCAATATACTATAGCAATACTAATAGTATAAAATTACATGTTATTATCAAAAAGTTTATAGCAAAACAGAAACCAACTTCAAGAGTAATTTACATGGAGAGAGTTTCTTGCCTCGAAGATCCGACTGTCGAGAACAAGAAAAAAGTATGATAATGTAAACTAAACATACGATATCGTACATGGAAGTGCGTTAATCGCCTGGTCATTGAATGTTGGCGTGTCTGTCTGTGTAAACAAAATTTGAAAGCAAGAATCGTATTTAGAGTTCACCTAGTCACTAGTCACCAGTCGCAAGCTTGAGTGTAATGCGCGAGGGTGTTTTAATTATCTCTGCTCATCTAAGACAAGAATTAATTAAACATAAGCGAAAAAAATAAGTTGGGCTAGAAAGTGGATAGAAAGAAGAAACACCTTTGGAGACTCAAATACGTTGTCTTGAATTGCAACTAGAGGATGAAGAGACATTTAAAAATAGGTTTCGTGTTTTCATATTTACTACAAAAAGTACACCGAGGTCCAATGACAAATCTCGCATACAAATCGGTTCAGACTGATTTGTACGATACTTGCCTGAAATTGAAAAAATGTCATACGAGATGTAGTTTAGACAAGTCGAGAAATCTTAGGCAAATATCTCAATGCGATTTGTGTCGTAGTGTATACAAAACTCTTGGCGATAATTACCTTACGATTATCGCATGACATACTCGTAGGCAAGTTTTGAAGAATCTGTATTATAACATATTTTTGATAGTTGGGGATTTCTTGCTTTTTTAAATCAATCCTTTTTAGAGTTCTGTATGAAAGTTAGTAAAAATGGAACCATTATACATATAAAATCACTACGTTCCGTCTATCTATCCTTATATGTCACAGCAATTTTTCTCAGAAAATATTAAGTTTATAAGGTTCATGTAAATGATATTTGGCAGGATTCTTCAAAGCGCTTTACAACACTTCAAAGCGCTTTACAACAGTGTGGTGAAATTTAAAAAAAAAACTAATAATTAAGAGGTTGCTTTTATACATGTAAATAAGCACAAACACGTGTACTTGATACCTGCCGTTAATCAGATGATAAAAAATCGTAATACGAAATGTTTCTTAACTACTATTTATGGAAGTCGATATATTGGCTCCTCAAATCGTGAAAAATTATGACTTAAAACTATTTTAAAAAATGATAAAGATTTATCAAGATAGATCATAACAAGTACTTGCAACGAAAGTTGTTTCGAACATTGTCTGTTGAATAAATTTTGAGATATGGGGTATATACAATTAAATGCCTTTTTCTGGTTCTGTAGCCAAATAAGGAATAAACATTGTGTATGTTTGTCACCTTTTTTCTTGATGACGCCAGGGACTGTCTTTTCTTATAACACCATCCTTGGGCCTGGGCGGAGGTTTTACACCGAGGGATGTGTGGGACTCTTGAACGGCCGTATGCCCAACGTGACCTCGGAGCTGAAGCCAACGGGGATGTCGGCTGTCAAACTACCTACTAAACATGCGCCCCTATCTCAGACGCATTTATGGTACGCTACAGGAACTAAACTAATAGGTACTGCACCTGTGACGTCCCAATGATTGTCTCACGAGCTCTTCAACAACAGGGGAGGGAAAGAAGTCCGCGGGATCCCCCATTTCCGCGCGGCTCCTTATGCTGGAATCATGGAAGGAGATGTTGTTGCGTAGTGACGCCTCCGACCCCGGAGCCGTTTCCTGCGGGCGGGGTCTGCATACCACTCTCCTCCCTTTACTTCTCCGACGCCTCCTTCTGGGTTATGACTCACAGAAGGAGGCAATCACAGACCAACACTTTTGTACGTTTGTCACCTATACGAACCCCTTACTTGTACGTTGACAGACAAGCAATAATCTGATTTTTGTAAGTTTTTAATCAACACAATATAAAACTAAATTCTTTAGAGATAAGAAAAAAGCTAGAAAAGTTCTTAACATTATATAAGAATTAAGTGGAATTAGGGACAACCCTCTTGAGGATTGTAGGACGATTCAATTGTGTTTAGTTTATTTGCGGTGGTTTCTCACAAGTAATTTTTATGAAGCTTCTCATTTTTTTTGTACATACATACCAAAAGAGGTGTATAAAGATAAAAATATAAGAGAGAGAGAGAGAGAGATAACACTTTATTGCACACCAAAATATACAATTACAAAACAGACCATATTTACAATATTTTCTAGGCAATACAATAGGCGGCCTTGTTGCTTAAAGCGATCTCTTCCAGTCAACCTAAATAAAAGAAATTTGAATCAAGTGATGTAGGTGGTGCAGGAAAAAGGCAATAGATACATAAATACTTAAACTAATTTAAGAATTAAATATACAAATACATACATATATACATATTCATATATATACACATATACAATATATCTTTAAAAAATTATTTACTTACTTCTGAGTTCGCGTAACGTTGAGTCCGAGACTCCGTCTTTCTATTAATGTATCGATAAATCAATTTCAACCTGTCTTTTTTTTATTGCCTGACTTCAGCAGACAGGCAGACGGCCCACCTGATGGTAAGCGGTTACCATCGTCTAGTGACATTTGCAACATTGTATTACAATTCTTTCTCCGTAGTTTGGCAACAGATCGTGGGAAGACCCCTTTATATTATGCAGCAGCGGTACTGGATAATTGCAATATGCCGGGACTTTCCCATTTTAATCTCGTACATTTAAATTAAGAGTAGCCTGTTTTATGTAAGTATACAGTGAAATAGAATTAAAATGTTCACGAGATATTTCTTATTTGCTGTACAAAGAGAACAATCACAAAGGTTGTTTGTTCAAATTAATGATTTCATTATTTTGATCATTATCCTATTTACATTTCTGGTTTAATTTTAAAACTCTAAAAGATTGTAATTTTATGTGACCGCACAAAGTCACAAACACACAACTAACAACAAAGCTTACACACATACACACACACACGCGCACTGCCACCGCGTTGCTTTACACGCACACTTCACAAACAAACCAAGACACACAAAGAGCCTAAAAATTAATAACTCAAACACAGAAAGGAAAAAACAACACACATATTTGAGCCGTTTGGGGTGGAGACTTTGGGCCCATGGGGGCCAAGTGCCCACAAATTAAAATTATTTCAAAAAATTAAAAAACGTCTGGTCGATACAACAGGAGACCGGAAGGCTGGAGCTTACCTCGCTCAAAGGATTAGCCTCTGTATCCAGCGAGGTAATGCTGCCAGCCTTCTAGCTACACTGCCCAGCGACAGTGGTCTGGTGGGGCTGGACGAGTTTTAATATAGGTTTTTATTTTAATTTTAGTTTTTTACTATTGTATATATATTTTTAAGTTAGGTTTATTTATAGGATATATGTAAATTTGTTTTATATATACTTATTTATAATTTAGTTCAGTTTTTATAGGTATCTAATTACTATAATTTCTCCTAATAATCTATGTATTAACAACTTTAATATAAAATAACAACAAGTAATAACACTTAACATTACGACTAATTATACCAGTAAGTACATTTTATATTACATAAACATTTTTTTTATAAGGCTTTAATGTTTATGTAGTATATGGTGCAATAAATAAGAAATTAGAAGGTACACCACAACACACATATGATTGAACAAATGTCACACACAAAATACTAAAAACTACCAAGAAGCGTGTATAAATACTTAAAACTTTCTTCAAAATTAAGTTATAAAAAAGGGTACAGAACTAGAGTCCGTAGAATTGTTAAAAAAAAATTATTATAATTATGGAAATGTCGAAATATTTCTTGTGTATATTTTTAAATCTAAAATTAATAGTAAAAAAACTTTTCAAAAAAGAAAAATATAAACTTTACATTAAATTCATAAATTTAATACATTACACAATTCGTATGATATAAAGCTTGTTGCGAGATTTACTTGTGTAGAACACAATATGGCGGGTTTAGAATCACGTTACTTATTTAACCACGCATTGTCATCCAAACTTCATTCCAGGCGCTGGAACAATATTCCGCCACCAATAAGGACCGTTCGAAGTGCATATATTTTTAAAATTAAACTGAAAGCGTTCCTGTACGAACAACAAAGGCAGCAAGCAGATCTCACACTTGATACAAGCGTCTTTTAGTCAGCCTGGTTGAGTCTTTTTCATAGTTATAATAGGTTGGGGAAAAAGTCTTTTCGCATATAGTATGTATGAACTTATAATAAGATCTCTTTGGCTATACCATTTGTATCTGGCTGGTTTTGGTATCATTAAAAAGTTTTAATTTTAAAGAAGACAATTCCAAATTCAGATTAGGAAAATGTATGATTTTCATTTGTTTTTCTTATTGTTAAAACGAGTGAATCTAATGAAGAAATTCGATACATTTTTAAATTTTACTACAAAAAAGGTAAAAATGCAACACAAGCCACGAAAAAAATTTGTGATGTTTATGGACCTAATGCAGTATCTGTGAGAGTAGCGTAAATTTGGTTTAAGCGTTTTCAATCCGGAAATTTTAATATCAAAAATGCACGTCGCTCTGGTCGCCCTTTTACGGACAAAATTTATGCCATTTTTGAAAAAGTGGAGCAAGATCGGCATATTAGTAGTTACGATGTAGCTGGAGAACTGGGAATTGACAAAAAAACGGTTTTGGCGCATTTGAAAAAAACTGGGTACACAAAAAAGTTTGATATTTGGGTGCCTCATGAGCTCACTGAAAGAAACCTAATGAACCATGTACTCATTCGTGATTCTTTAGTACAACGTAATGAAACCGAACCATTTTTGAAGAAGCTGATAACTGGTGATGAAAAGTGGATCACGTACGACAAGAACGTGCGAAAAAGATCGTAGTCTAAGGCCGGTCAGGCTTCCGAGACTGTAAACCCGGGTTAACTCGCAACAAGGTGATGCTGTGTGTATGGTGGGATTGGAAGGGCAATATTCATTATGAGCTGTTACCGCCAGGTAGAATCATCGATTCTGAACTGTACTGCGAACAACTGATGAGATTAAAGCAAAAAGTTGAGAGAAAACGGCCGGAATTATTCAACGGAAGGGTTGTGGTTTATTACCATGATAACGCTAGACCTCATACATCTTTAGCCATTCAGTAAAAATTACGAGAGTTTGGCTGGGAGGTGTTAATGCATCCGCCGTATAGTCCTGACCTTGCACCTTCAGATTTTCACCTGTTTCGGTCTCTGCAGAATTCCTTAGGCAATGTCAGGTTAACATCACGAGAGGACTGCCAAAACCACTTGTCGCAGTTTTTTGATCAGAAGCCCCAAAATTTTTATAGCAATGGGATCACGTCCCTACCTACAAGATGGCAAAAAGTTATCCAACAAAATGGCACCTACATATTTTAGTCAAATGTAAATAAACTTTATAAAAAAACCTTTAAAATTTTTATATAAAATACGAAAAAACTTTTTCCCCAACCTAATAGTTCTATTTAATTTCATTTCTTTTTGTTCTTAACGTACCTATTATTATTATTCAAAATCATTATTTTCAAATTTCAATAATTATTTCATAACATATTATGTACTTATATAATTTTTTTCAAAATATGTCTATTCTTTGTTTCATGTTGTTCTAATTACAAATAATATTAAAATATTAAATGTTCATTAGCTATTTTTTTTCTTCTGTGAAGGTGACATGCTTGGCACTAACGGAAGACCAGCGTTGGTTGTTATCAAGCAGCATTTGCTGAGTTAGGGCCTGTTTAGAGTTAGTTAACTTTTGGCTTTTATTAAACTGCTTATGTATACTTTCATAATTTTAAATAACTCTAAATAAACATTATTTTCTTTCTTTCTTTCAAACTAAATGTGTATGCAAAATTTCATTTCAATCTGTTGAGGATAACTGTTTTAATATTTAGTTGCAAGATTTGACCCGAACATACATACATACTGAGGCGACCGAGGGTAGATGTTTCTGGCAGCGTAAGCCGGTCTCAAGACTTTTAGAAAAAGGTAGAAGATTTTGAAAGGAAAAGACAAGGACAGATACATTTTAGAAAGGGTAGATGATTCTAGAATAGAAGGTTCAGGAAGGAAAACACAGAGATAGATAAATGTTTTGAAAAGAACAGGCAGTAAATAAAGAATAACGAAAAGAAGATCGAAATTATGGGTTCCAGATGATTCTTCCGGATATATAAGCAGCGTAAGGCGTGCCTACGGGGTAGTTCAGTTGAAGACAGCAAAGTGACAAGTGTGATACGAGAGAGTTGGAAGAACAGTTAAGTAGAAGACAGTGACGAGTTTAGTGGAGAGTTTAGTGGAAAGCTTAGTGGTTAGTTTAGTGAAAAGTTTAGTGGGCAGGTTCAGTGAAGGAGGAGTTTAGCGTAGTTTAAGAGGAGATCCAGAAGCGAGCTAACTCGCGGTAAATTCGGAGGTGAACACTGCAGTAGCAGGAGGTGGTCTACGCAATATCGGCGACGGTATTGTGAGTTAGAAATCTTTTCGCCGGGACAGTGAGTCGTTAGTTGTACGTGTAGGAGCGACCCTGCGGGGAAGAATCACGTACGGCTATGAAGTCAATAAAAGCATTTAGTAGAAAAAACTTCCTTCCAACCCTAAGTGCGTACCCCCGCTCGCACGTAACAATACATACATATATAAGGACATTGTAAGTTAAATAAAAGTTTATAATAAAAATAAACTAAGTTATAGACTGCAGGGAAGCGTAGCCAAACGTTGAATGGATTGCCAGTTTGCCACGCTATATGGCAATTCTGTCTCATTCTGTATGGCATCAAATTTCCTGCAAAGTAAAAAGTCTGCGGATGGACCCCATAGACCTATATATGTAATCTCTTCGTAACGTTTCTCCTAAAACTAAGGTCTACTTGCGCCGCTGGAGAGTTTAAGATAAGGTAGCTTTGCAAGTGTAACAAACATGATCATAAATTTACTGGCTTTATCTTAATAAAACTACGTTACAACTCTTTTAAGCGTGGTATTTTTTTGATTTTTATTCCGACGTTTCGGTCACTTTTTAGTAGCCGTGATCACATAATTAAAATGAACAAATTGGCGGTGAGCTAAATAAAAACTTTAATACTTTAATACTCATAGAAACTTTACATATTTGTTTTCCGTGATCATGCCTACTGAAGTGGCCGAAACGTCGGAATAAAAATTAAATAAAATAACGCGCTTAAAACGGTTACGTTTTATTTTATTTTATTATAAGTTCGCGGTTGACCACAATCTCGCCCTATGTTGAGGGAAGATGTTGTCTAGGGCGACGCGTCGCGTGCGGCGTTCCACAGGGATCGGTCCTCGGGCCGGTTCTTTGGAACGTCGGTTATGACTGGATCCTTCGGGTTCCGGTCCTGCCCGGAATAAGGCTAATCTGCTTTGCGGATGACACCCTACTCACGGCACGCGCTGCGTCATTCGCGGAATCCGTGGACCTCGCCAACGCCGGGCTGGCGATCGTGGTCCGAAGAATAGGTAGGCTGGGCTTGAAGGTCTCCCCCGCGAAAACGGAGGCCATCATGTTCCATAGGCGGTTTCGTAACCCCCGCGGACTTGTCCGTTACAGTCCAAGGGTGGACATTCGTGTAGGCCCCAGATGAAATATCTGGGGCTAATTCTTGATGGGAAATGGCTGTTCAAAGCGCACTTTGAGCAGCTAGTTCCCAAGCTCGTGAGGTCCACAGGCGCCCTCTCTCGGCTTCTTCCCAACTTGGGGGGACCGGGGGGGACGATTAGAAAACTCTACATAGGCATCCTTAGGAGTATGGCCCTGTACGGTGCACCCGTATGGTCCACTGCACTTCACCGCCACAATAGGACTTTGTTGTGCCGCGCACAACGGGTCCTGGCGGTGAGGACCATCCGAGGATACCGTACAGTGTCGTGGACGGCGTCGACACTCTTGGCAGGCGATCCGCCCTGGCCTCTCCAGGCGGACGTGATAGCCAAAGTTCGTCGCTCCCGACAGGATGCCCTCGCCCGGGGCCTGGTCTATGGCCAGGTCGAACTCCAGGTGATCAGGACGCGGGAAACCGCGGCCATGATCCAATCTTGGTCAGTAGAGTTGGAAAACCCTGTTGCTGGCATTGACACGGTGGAAGCGGTTCGACCGCAGATGTTGCGATGGCTCTCGCGGAAACGCGGGACCCTGACCTTCAGAATGACACAGATACTTACCGGGCACGGTTGCTTCGATAAGTATCTGTGTCAGATTGCGGGCTGCTTGCCTTCACCCCAATGCCACCAATGTGGCGCGCTGGACACGGCGTTACACACGCTAGTCGAGTGCGCAGCATGGGCACCTCAGAGGTTTGAACTCGAGACACTTGTAGGACCGATCGAATCGCTGGGCGATCTGGTGCAAGCCATGCTGCACAGCGACGATTGGTGGATGGGTGCGGCCAATTTCTGCGAGACGGTAGTGTCTTATAAGGAGGCCGCGGAACGAGATAGGGAGAGAGATGGTAGTGCGCATGTGTCTCGCGGGCCCCGACGTCAGTCGGGAGCCCGGAGGCGCAGGTATGCGCATGACCTCTCTCCCTGAAATACCGCTGCAGCATCTAGCATCTAGGGAGCAGAGGAGTCTTCACCCCTGTTGACGAAGTGAGTTTGCCTCTCCCGGGGCATTCTCAAGCACTTGTGCGCTAGGATCGGTGTGGGCGTAACTACGTTCTGTATCTCACGCCTTTCCTGCCATAAGTGCGGGGCACATGGGAGGAGGGTGGTTTTAGTGGGGTATTGATTAGTCGAGTCTCCACACAAGCCGGTTGATTATTGTTTGGATTGCCTCAGTGGAAAGCCTCCATGATCAACAACGGTCTAATCCCTAGCAAAGGACCCGGTATGTGCGAAATGCATTTCCCCCGCCTTAAAAAAAAAAAAAAAAAAAAAGATGTTGTCTAGGATGGAGCACGCTTACCTAGAATTACCTATTCACACGGGACTTGAAGACATCCACGTTATAAGTATCGGGAAACGTAGCTTTATTGTGTGTACTAGTCGCGAAAACTTAATAAAATACTATCTATGGCTTTATCTTCAAAACATTCATTTAATAATGTCGTTATAGAAGACCAAGTAAATTGAATTTACTACTAGAAAAGGAAATTAATTCAAACAAACTTGCAAAGTAATTAAAGCGCTTCTAATAATAGTTCAAGTTGTTTAAATCCCTTGACCTTCAAAGTGGAGCCTGAGCATCTTACTGATAAGGCAGAGCAAGCGATATAGATTAGCTTTAGGTTGCTTATAGGGATATCAAACATTCCAAAAGTTACACAGAGAGACCAATGTAAATAGAATAAAATTTATAACAAAAACACACCTACCATCATTATATTAATACGTGAAGCAAAAACTTTGTACCTCTTTTTACGAAAATTTCGCGGACGGAGAAGTATGAAATTTCGCACACTTATAGTTTATACAGAGAAGGAGTGCAGAATGCTAATATTTTCAATGTACAAATCAATAAAAAAACCATTACACACTCTACCGTGTATTTGACACACACACGCATACATACTCTTTTGTAAATCTGTGATTATAGAAGTTATAGTCTTTGACAACAGAACGTTAATAATGTTCAAACTTATAATTTAAATGAATAGTGGTAGAATTTCGACCATTAGGCGACTAATAGTAATAGATAAACAACAGAAGAAAAAGAAAAAATATTACATAAAGAAACAGACTTCAATAGCGACCAAAAACAAAAATAAATGTTGTCTACAACATCTCAGCGACGATGCGTAGGGCGCTTATAGCCCACTGGTAATGTGCTGATTCGATTATTATGGACTGTATTGTGAGATATGACCTAATTCCTTGCACTAGAAAAGCAGAAGCTCCACCAACCTTGAGATCCACCCTCTCCCCCTCAGTTCAGGTTGCACACAGGAACAGCACACGGCACTAAATTCCACTTTAGAGCCATCGCTTTGCACAAAGTCTAAATATGGTAAATATTCTTGGCACGGCCAGTAATCCCAAAGATTTGAGAGAATCTTATCCAAGAAAAGGATGAGCGCACGGCGCGGTGTTTCTCGTCAAACGTTGAGAGCGAATTAATTTCCAAAATGGCTGCCCTTACCCTGCTGTGCATTGGCCGTCGCCTCACACAGAAAGAGGGTAGACAGCAACATTGATGGAGCGATGTTCTACCTGCTTTATACTAGGCAAGGACCAAACACGTGCATTTTACTTGGCACCGACTTCAAGATGATCAAAATATTTATTTTATGCTTTTTAGTCAATTGAAGTCGGTTTCTTTTGATTAGAAAACTTTTGTTTTTAAATTTTATGTTGCTATATGACATCCAATATCAATAAAAATTTCTGTTTTCAATCCATCGCAAAAAGAATGATCAAAATCGATTCAGAAACAAAAAAGTTATGGCTGAAATACCGCAAAGATTTCACATTTTTTGTATGACTTTAATGAATTTTCTGCTATATCTTCGGAACCCAAAGTTCAATAGCAACAAATATTTATGAGACTATTTTACTTTACCTATGCAAAATTAATCGCCAACATAGTGCAATAAAAGGAGCTAAAAGTAAAAATAAAAGATTTAGATCCCTTGACGACAACGTTATAAGGTCAGAAAGGACGATTAAAAAAATCTAGAACATAGGTTAGAATATTCATGAAATTTATGAAATTGAAAAAGAGCTTATTAGGACTACTTTCAATTTATAATTGATTGAAATTAATAAAATATAACAAAACTACGTTTCAACGGTTTAAAGCGCAGTATTTTATTTGATATTTATTATTCGACGTTTGCGCGAGTTTTCAATATCCGTCATTACGGAACTTAAAACCATTAAAATTTAATTTTATTATAGTCGCGAAAATTTAAGTAAATACTTTATAAAATGTGTTGATTGATTGAAAGTATTAATTGTGATTTTTACATAAACGAGAATGGGATGGTGCTGCCAACTGTCATTGTAGAGTGTAAAAGAGTTATGAATGAATGAATGATTACTCTTTATTGTTCGCCATAACTTAAACCTAGACTATTTAATATGATGTTGATGAGTTATGTTGTTATTGGACAATTGTGATTCCTTAGTATCGCGACACACCTGCGGAAAGTTGGGCGACGGAAGGATCGTAGCTAATCTTTACGCGGCGGAATTACCGCTGATGGGTCTTAAATAGGTTATTTAAAAAACATTGCGACCTTATTTAGCTGAACTTTTTGACGCTGAATTTTCCGCAGGTGTGTCGTTAGGCTAAGTATTGATCTTACATGCATAAAATGAAATAGTTTCTTTTAAAAATATTTTTATTTTCAGCAAACGACTTAATACAAAAATTACTCTAAGTTATCCTACGTGTTGAAAATATCTGCAGATTCTTTAGGCTTTCAGCTTTTATACTCCAATTCTGGCCCATGGAAATTATACTATTGTCCTTTTACTGGAATTTATGTTTAACCTGATAAATGATTCTAAGGGGCTGTGTTGACTCGTTGTCGTTCCCAAGGAATCTTGCTAAATTTCATCAAGATCCCTTCAGCCTTTATAATTATTTCATAGAAATCCAGAGATCTGGCAACCCTACTTGTAACTCAGGCCTAGTGTCCCAGATCGAGACATTAGCAAGATGAATCTGGCAACATTAAGGCGCTTAATTTAGGAACTAATTCCGCAGGCAACATTCGCACCTACTAGCAATTTGGGCCTGTGTTATTAATTTAAGTTTCTCGTTTGTTTCATTTACTACAAGATACGCAATAATTTGCAAATTAAATTCTTTATTTGGTGTATAAGAGATGCAAATATCACGAAAAAAGAGAAAAGCACCGCAAGTGACATTTCTTTCTCATTTTGTCTTTTAATTATCATATTTTTAACAGACTTCAAGAAAGAAGGTAGTCCTCAATTTGTCATGTATTTACTTTTTTAAAATTTATGTTCAGTTAATTCTTTTTTTATTCCTGAACTGATTTTGATTATTACTTTGTGTTGGATTTAGTAAAACTTCAACATGGTCTCATATAAATTTTATTGCTATTGGACTTTGCGTACCGAATATATATAGGAGAGTAAATAAATAATTAAAAGATTAAATATATAAATCTGTCATACGACCAGTCATGCTATACGGGTCCGAATATTGGGCCACTAAAGTGATAAACCCCAAACGTCTTCACTCAGCTGAGATGCGACTGTTGAGATGGATGTGTGGTGTTACAAGAATGGATAAGGTGAGAAATGAGTACATAAGGGAATCTTTGAAAGTTGTAGTGACTGAAAAATTGAGAGGAGGGACGAAAGTCACGTGACAAAAATAATGTTACACTACAAGATGGATGGGTACAAATGTAAAGATAAACCAAAAAAGAGATGGTTGCATTGTGTGATGGATGATACGATGATTTGTGGTATCACACCACAAATCATCTATAGTAATTCCAAACGGCATTTTAATTCAAGTCCTGTAACTCGTAACAATATTATGGTGTGACAGAAGATGTATGTCAGAATATAGCAGTGTGGAAGGAAAAGACATATTGTTCCGACCCCAAATAATTGAGATATGGTGAAAGAAAACAGAGAAAGAGAGAGTAAATAAATAATTTATCAGTCTTTAAACTCGTATATTAATTAAAACACAAGAAAGTAAAGAAATATGACAATACTCGTCCGAAAATCCATCTATCAGTATCCCGTTACTAGCCAGCCACCCTGGGAAATATATGGGAAAAGTTCATTAAAATTATGTAGTTTTTGCAGTTGTTTAGCCATATTTTTTTTGTTTCTGTACCGATTTTGATCACTCTCTTTACGTTGGATTCAATATAGCTTCTGGATAGTTTCATACAAATTTCATTGTTATTGGTTTTTGGCTTCCGAAGATATAGTAGGAAATTCCCCAAAATCAAATACGTAATGTGTATCATGTAATTGAAATGCTATTTATGACATAAATTTGCAAAATATTGTAATTTTTATATTTTACTTCTCACCGATAACTTTTTTAGTCCTAAAATTTTTTTGTCGTATTATTTACCTTTAAAGTCGATATTCTTTTTGTCTACAATTTTTTTATATACATTACACGCCAAAACCTCATTGTTCAAATTCCCACCAAAAACTCATAAGTACCTAGACGTTATATTTAACTAACTAGTAATAAGCTTCTTATGAAAAATATATTCAATTCCACTTATTTCCCTGGAGTGGGGAACTGCTATGGCCAATTACTGCGTCCCGTTTTAATTTCGTTCCTGTGTAATTGATAATATTGTGCAAGATATAATAGGCTATTGACCTCATGAGTGAGAATGCAATCTAATTACCTTCACAACTGGGTCGGGTAGCGTATGCCGCAGGTTAGTGTGGAATCTACTTTACTATAACATAATAAATCTGTAGAGGGTCTAGTTTCTATAATAAATTCGTATTGTACAAAACTATATATAGGATATTTCACCTACACGAATGAAGCGCTTTGCGTCTATCTTCATAATGCGCACCGCAGAAGAGTGGAACTCATTTCCGGAGTTTGCCTTTCCCGATACTTCGTCAATTCCCGTGTGAATACATATCGTCTAGGTAGGCATACTCCATCCTAGACCATATCTCCGCTCCACATTGGGCGAGATCATGAAACCTATACTACTATAACAAAAAGGAGCAAAATAACCAGAGGAGGTAATTCGGAGCAGCAGGTTCCAAAAATGCAACTAATACTTCTTACTCATTCTCACTCATCTTTATAGTATATTGCTTATACCAATTGCTCCTCGTTACCTCAAGGAACGCTTCGAATTTCTGTACGTTTCTAGCTCATATAATTTGCGCCCCTCGACTAGATACCGAGTAAACACAGCTGTATACACGTCTTCATTTTTATAATCACTCTTTTACCCTCCAGGCTGTGCGTCTCTGGAATGAGTTACCTATTTCTATAAGACAGGCCAAATCCTTACAATGCTTTAAAATTCAGGTTCAGAAGTATTACTCTTCTATTGTGTACGGCAATTCCTAATATTTTATATAATTATGTTTGTTTGTGTATTGTCATATGTATATATATAATTATATTGTTTTTATACTTATATGCACTGTGTATACTTATAATCATTATTTATAAACTGCACCGCCGTCAGTTTTAAAAATCTATAAATCCCTGCCAAGGGTTGCCTGGAAGAGATCGCTTTTTAGCGATAAGGCCGCCCGTTGTACTATCTTTTGTATTTTTCTGTTTGTCTATGCTTTGGTGTACCATAAAGAGTTACCTTACCTTATCTTGTAGATATTTGGTTTGTTTCGTAGAAAATCACGTGAAAACTACTAAACTGATTTAAATGAAAGTCGATACAAGCTACCTTATGTCCCGTGTCAACACTTAGGATACCTTTTATCAATGTATAAACGACTTCACAAATCATTTCCGTGGGATAGATAAATATAGCTAAAAGGCGCTTCTTTTGGTAACACCGTTGCAATTCAGTAACAAACGTCGTGGAGGCAACGCGAATGAAGTTTCGATAACACATTTGATATAATGATGATAAAAAAACCTTCGATTAATTTGTCTGAAAACTTCCAATAGGGAGGACAAAACAAATACTTCTTTATAAAACAAAATTATTGTGTAATGCCGCAAAAAAATGTGTCCAATAAAGAAGAATTAGTTCCGACTCAGTATAAAAATAACTTTCCGCAAATATAGCAAAATAGACATTTACGAAACTTGCCCAAAGATGTCCAAAGTTATTGCCCCAAGTTTGTAAAGATCAATAAGTAGACCACTTGTTTAGGTGTCAAGATTTAAAGTTTAAACACGTTTATTTTTATTATCGAAGCCATTTTTTACATTAATGAAACTTCTGAAGTAGATAAAAGAAATCGCTTCACATAATAGAACTAACGTTATGAAAGGAAATGTTTGCTAATTTGGAATTTTACCAATATACAAAAAGATTTTAGGGCTTCGGAACGAAAATGGAAGAGTGTTTCTTTTTATCTGCTAATAAGCAGTTTGAGGAAGAATACTCATAATATGACAGTAAAAATGTAGCTCTTTAAAGCTAAACAGTCCCACTTGACTAGATGACATCTATGGACAATTGTATCGCTTTATACTCCTATGTTTAATATCTTCTTTCTATTATTTTTTCTAGATCGATGGGACTCGCCATTTCTACGTAAATGGGTGCAACTGCACACCCAGTTAGATGAATGAGTTTGTTTTCTGCCGCCTCGCGGCCCAGTAGCCGAGTCCATACTTAAAGTGATTTTGATACACATATACGTTTGAAGCCATGGAGTAGAATATTGATAAGAATTATAGTGACGCGGGTGTAATGCCCTTTGTATTTGTCTTGTTAATTAAATATTGTGCCGTGAATTAATTTGAACTTTGATAACATAGAAACAGTTGTATAATATAAAATTGTATAATACGGAAATACTCAATTTTGTGAAATAAATGAATTATTATTATTATTAATATAAAAAAATATTTATTTACGTTCGTTACTTACATATATACACGGACTTATACTCAGTCACATTAAGATATACGCAACACACACACAAACCACACACCTTCACACACGATACACTCATGCACTCACTTACACTCACGCAAACAAACGTCGCGCGTCATAGCCGCGAATGACATTTAGGTTTGTTATTTTTTTATGTTTAGGTTCATTATATTTGCAATGTATCCTGTGAATTCCTGTGCTAGTATAATACTATAATTTACTTTATTGTCTTGTGGTGGGAGTTGTCACTGCATCACAGTTTTATACTTTTTTCGTTTTAACTAGTATACAAATCGCATTCAGATATTTGCCTCCGATTTCTCGACTTGCCTTTCGAGTTCGGCGATGAGCATGGTATTTTTCATTTTGTTTACACAGTGACGTCAATCTTCATCGACCCTCCAGGTGATTATCGCCCTTCCACGTCCGATGTCGTATGTTTAATTTACATGATCATATTTTTTTCTTGCTTTCAACAATCGTATGTTCAAAGCAAAAAACTCTCTCCATGTAAATGGCCCTTAAGGTTGCTGGAGGAAATTGCTTTTAGTGTTAAGACCGCCTATTGTTTTATGTCTCTTGAACTGTATCTTAATGTTATGCAATAAAGTATACTATATTCTATTCTAAAACCATGAAACAACAAAACGTTTTGTATTGTCGTCAAACATGTAACTAAAGTTGATTTTTTTAATATACTTAGTAATGTGTCTTGGAGTGTCACTAAACAGGTCTTGTAAAATCATGAGAATGTTTTTAATGACTTTTTAGAAATTTAGATGAACCCGCGATGTTTTGTAAAATAAAGAAATATCTCATATCATTTGACTGTCCGCTCCCTTATCTCAAAATGTCAAATTATCTCACCCCTCGATGATATAACCGTCAACAAAAACACTCAATTACCATAAAACCACCATAGATCTGGCATGGAATATGTATGAGAGGATGTGTGTAACAAATCAGTATAATGCTACATATCCTGGCTTAAGTTACGACAATAAAAATACAAGAGTTTTGACATACAACAAAACAAGTGTAAAAACTTTTTTATTTTCATATTCAGCTAACCTTCAAGATCCGTAGGACATTCGAGCTCGGTCCATTAAATCTATTAGAGGATATTCCAGACAAAAAATAAGATGTTAGTTCATTGGCCTACTCCATTAATTCTTTGAAAAGTAATTATAATATAACTTCTATATATATTTTGTGGGGTTTATTTTTATGTGTGTGGTGCGTCGATGGTGTTATCCCGTTGAATAGGGTGACGCACTACTGGCGAGAGCGCATGGCTCCATCGCCGCGGGAGCTGGGCTCAACCGCTGGAGGGGACTACAAAATAATACGACGAGTGTTGTACTCTAGATGTAATTATTACCTAATTAATTTCACATTAAACTTAAGACTATATATACATAAATCTTAACTGCTACGTGAAAACATGTAAAATCCTAAACATATTCGTAAATGCATATCTGAAGGTTTTCTGTTTTCTGTATTGACAGATTTTGGCACGTACATGGACTACTCAGTTATAACCTTGCTAATTATTTAGCAATACATTTTTCCATGTACGTAACATGACATATTATTACGAGTTAGCGGGACTCGAATGAAGATGCCATTAGAATTAATATAGAGTTTATTAGAACTATACAAACACGTATAACACAGGTACAAATATAACTGAACACAACAAATCCAAACGTAATGCAGAAGATCGTAATTCAATAAATCGCGCACAGTCCGTCACTATTAGATTCCCGAATGTACACACGTCACGCCCGTGTCGTAGTTGTAGCTCAACTGACCCCTATCTCAATCGGGCCGTCGTTTTATACGTCACTAATGCAAATGCCCGGCAACGTCGACACAATTTCCTAGAATTAGCTTGTAATCGTAATCCGCAACACCTGGCTAATGATGCAGCTTGCAAGTGGCCGTAAACGAGTACAATAGAACAATGGGCTGTTCTCCACAATAAGTAGAAACGTATGCCAATAAAAAAGTCAACAAAAGAAGACGATCATAAAAGGATTACAATAAGTTCAAATGCCGACAGGTAATAAAATGTGCTTTTACAGATCTGTCCGTGGAATTTGTCTTTGTCAGGGCGTAAGTTGTAACAATATTTAAAAAAAAGCCTGAGATATATAAATATTAAATAATAATGATGATTTTTTTTTGCTAGACTTGTTGCTGGGACGTTTCTTTCCGCATCTACTCCTTTAAACAGCAATAACTTATTTTGAATAAAAAAAATTGAATTTGAATTTACTCAAAACCTGATATATATAGTTCATTTCAGCCTTTCAATTGGAATGAATCAACGAAAGTGATCTATATAAACATAGACCTTAATCATTTAATGTCCTGTGCTTCCAGTTCTGTGCCTTTCAACGAAATTGACTCAATTTGGTAGATCTGTGTAATATCAGCATTAGACTCAATTTTATATGCGGTCTAATCTGAGAGTCTGAAGAGGTCATTTTCGCAGATTCATATGATGAACATGACAAATATCAACATGAACTGGAAAGTTATAGTATTTTATTTTTATTGCTGAAGCACAGCAGACAGGCTGACGGTCCAACTGTGATGGAAAGTGGTTACCGTCGCCTCTGGACATTAGCTATTGCTAATGCCAGAGGTACTGCCAATGTGCTGCCGGCCTTGAAGGAGAAACTGGAACCTGGCCGCTGATGCCGAAACACAACTCAAAGTTCTTATGACGGCATACTCTAGACCAGGGGTGGTAGCCATCCAGTCAGGAAAATGCCTTACAACCTGGCTGTAACTATGTCTTATGTTACAAGATATCCACCACAGTAGTCATGAGAACCATAGTGTATATTAATATGACATAGACAATCGTCATAGATAATACTTTTAGTCGATTTATCAGATGATTCGATTTATAATTAAATTACCATTTTCTACCGGTTAGTAAATTTTATAAGCCCACTAAATTATTGTCTAGATAATTTAGTGCATCAGTAACTAATTATTATAATTGTTTTTATAATCCTGACAACACTATGATGTAATTGCTATTTTTAGCAATGATGCAATGTTATTGTTTTGTAGGGTAGCATTTTCGTATAAAAGGCGTAGTGGCGTTTAGACGGTGTCCATTGCTAACTGTGCTGTGTGAATATTCACATCAAAGGCTGAACAATAAGGGGAAACCCTGCCCAAATAGTTAATATTTGGTAATTTGGTACTTTCTTACCCAAATCTCTCCTTGCATTTTACACTTACTAATATCAGTATATCTAGACAAGCGTCAATTTCACTTAGCGATTCTCCAATGGCGACCGATTTAAGCACTAAAGTTTCAATATCGACGTTAAAAACGATGTTTATTAACCATATAACAATTCAGAAGTGAAACCTATTTATGGTGTTGAAGAAATCTAGTCATGTACAAATTTAAAAGCGTCACGCTTTCTTGCAACGTTTACCGTCACGACTGTGCATGCTTACACCAAAATTGGTATACAGTTTAATGTAATTGCTATAGGAGGGTGGATAGAAGTATGTACCATGCTTTTTTGAATAATTAATAAAATCGTCCAAGTTTGTAACAGTCCATAAATTTTGAAGAGTACCATAGAGATGACAATCGTCCACTATTGGTTATTAAACCTCGTTTAACATACTTATTTTAAACGTCAAATAAAAATATGTCGTAAAGAGTGATTGTGATACTTCACGTCGTATCTGTAGACTCATATACATGAACGCTATCTAAAAAAATGGATACATTTTTCGCGTCTTCAAGCGCAATATACAGGAGAAAATCCTCAAAAAAATGTGAAAATGTCAAGTCAGTCAAGTCAGTAGAACACCGGCCTCACTGTAGCTCAATCTTTTGTTTTTTTTTTTTTTAATTTATCGCGGACCTTTACCATTTTTTTACGAGGGGAAACAATTGAACTCCATCAGACACGCGTTGGGAGAAAATCACGGCCGGCATTTATTTAATTTATTTGGGAAACACACAATAACTTATATTCTTAAATATAAAACACAAAATTAGTACATATATATATCAATCAAGTTTCCACTAATAAGTAATTTATATAAGTATAATAAAAATTGACTCAAACAATTAATTACAATAAAATCACAATTATACGAAAATAACACAAATTGTCTATTTAAATGAGGTCAATATTGAAAAAAAAGTCACGCAATAATTACTATTAATTAAGCATGTGGGATTGGCCAAGCGGGGGTGGCACTAGCACCTCTAGGCAGAATTAAAGATGCTATTGCCACACCACAGTTAGGGATACCCAAACCCCTCGGTATTCCAGCCTGGCCCTTTCCATTATCCCTGGCAGGTGGTGACCCACTTCGCTCTCTACCAGCCAGTGACGTAACATAGTGTGGCAGGGGCAGCCCGCCCCGGGCGGCACTTTTTAGGGGGCGGCAAAATTTCACAATAAATAATATAAATATTTGAACCATTTCGTATTTTTATCACAACTACCTACACATTCGGACCGATTGAAAAGAGCACGGAATTTTTCATTACTTACTCGCCCGGCTGAACACTGGCAGATTTTTCATTACCACTCCGCTCCTATTGGTCCTAGCGTGATCTTATATAGCTTATAACATTCCTCAATGTATGGGCTTTCCAATACAAAAAGAACTTTCGAAATCGGTTCAGTAGATCCAGAGATTACCCCCCTTTTTTTACATGGGGAAATGCGTTACCGCACCGTCAGCCGCGCGGGATATTCGTCGCGGTCGGTGCGTGGGGCTCCCTCGGCGCCGATTAATCAATACGACCGACGCCGGGTATACCCACTAAAACCCCATGGGTGCCTCCTTCGGTCTGAGTGCCAAGGTCGCGGTATTCGTGCGAACATTACCCGCGGCCCTGGTGGAGAGATTACCCCTACAACGTCACAAACACACAAACTTTACCTCTTTATAATATTACTAGCTGTATCCGGCAGACGCTGTCCTGCCTTTAAAAAATAAAAATCTAGAACCCGATTACAGCGTCATCTACCGCGACCAAATGTTAATCTAAACTCGAATCAACTTGAACAGAGTTGAAAATTATTAAAGTACTTATATCGCTATTAAAAAGTAGGGGTTGGTGGTAGAAGGATGAAAATTTAGGGCTATATATATTTTTCAATGCTAAATCATAATAATATATAATTAAGAAATTTTGTAAAAAAAATTAAAAAATACATTTAGGGGTGGGTCACCCTTATCATTTAGGGGTATGAAAAATAGATGTTGTCCGATTCTCAGACCTACCCGATATGCACACAAAATTTCATAGAAATCGGTTCAGCCGTTTCGAAGGAGTTTGGTAACTAACACCGTGACAGGAGAATTTTATATATTAGAAGATGTATAGTATAAAAGTATAGATATAGTATACATTACATTGAAATACCTAAATAAAAGGGCAGCAAAATTGTCTTCCGCCCCGGGCGGCCGTCACTCGCGCTATGCCGCTGCACCAGCACTAGCTCTACCACAACTTGTATTGTCAACTTTCTTTAATCCACTTCCTCTGTGTGCAATCACCTTAAACAGATCACTGAGAAACCAGTAAGAATCAAATCAAAATAACTTAAAAGTAACTCAAGTGAAAAGAAATAGACCTAACGTTGGCAAGTTAAGTGGTTTATTGCGGGTCGATGGCCAATTTGTCATCAAAAACCATTTTACGGTTTCTCTTAGTTTGTCTACGAGTCTAGACAGAATTCAGCTCAAAACAATAACTAGCGCTATTACCCATTGTTCGGAGAAATTCAGTCACTCAATTATTAGAGTTTAATCCTTTAAGAATCGATTTTCATTTAACAGTGAAAAATAATAATATTAACTCAAAATGAATGAACCAATTGATAAAATCTATAATATTGTTACAATTTGGGCCACCTGCATATCTGTAAAGAAAGCACATTTATTACCCGTCGGTGTTTGAGCTAATAATATTGAAACGCCTTTATGACCGTCTTCTTTTATTTACTTTGTATTTAAAATTTGTGATTGGAAAAATAGCCCATTGTGTATTGTAATCTTTATGGTAGTCATTACCCAGGTGTGATTCTTAGAAATTCAGTCCATGTGGCCGAGCAGACATATTGTATTTGTACAGTATAAAGGAATGCCCCAAAGGAGGGGTGAGGCAGTCAAGCGATAACCACAAGCGAGGCAAGACGTGTGTACATTCGGTAATCTATATGGTGATGGACTTTGCGCGTGTTACTGAATCGTTTATTACATTTGTACTGTTTGTGTCCAGTTATATTTATACCTGTGTTATACGTGTTTGTATAGTTCTAATAAATTCTATAGTAATTCCAACATCATTTTAATTCGAGTCCCTGCAACTCATAACAATATTATGGTGTGGCAGAAGATGTATGACAGATAGAGGACTGTGGAAAGAAAATACATATTGTGCCGACCCCAAATAATTGGGATAAAGTGGAAGAAAAGAAAATAAGAGAGATTATAAAATTCTAAAAACGCTCTGTCTGTACATTGAAGCTATTTTAAAAAAGCAATTGGAATATATAGTAGCATAGAAGAAGAACACTAAAGAGTGCCAAAGGCCTTCTAAAAAACATAACTCCTAACACAGATGGCGCTACCGACCTTTCTCGTTTTTAATGAAAATCTCAATAAAAACTTTCAAACAATGTACTTATTTTATTTTTTATTCGATAAAATAATTTGTCACTTACTTAAAATAAACCTTATTAAAAATTAAACTATACTTTATTATATTAATGTACTCTGTACAAAATAACATAAATCTATAAATAAAAAATTTACTTCAAATCGCTGTCGGCGGAAATCGTCAACGTACCCAAAATGCACGCCGCATTTCCATCTTGGATGGCAACGCTGATGTGTTCTGCCCTTAGGTGCAAGCCAGCCTGTTGGTCACGCGAGACCTCAATTAGACGCATTGAGAGCCGTCCCCTCGATCGCCTTCGATCTTATTATGTAAAAGACATTTTTGTCAACCACGTTGTCTAAAAACTTGACGTACAATCTCTAATTATGTATGTCTTATGTTTTGTGAATGTATTATGTTTGTTTTCTATTTGTGTGCGTTATATATCATTAGTAATACATAATCATTATTGCTAGTGCTCGGCCGTGGTCGAAATTCGACCATAATAATTTGCTGTCAAAGACTATACTTCTATAATCACAGATTTCGCCAAGGCGTATATGCGTGTGTGTGTCAAATACATGGTAGTGTGTGTAATTTTTTTTATTGACTTAATGAATTTTTTATCTATAATTTAAAAAAGAAATAGCATTCTTCGCTTCTTCTCTATATAAACTATATGCGAAATTTCATACTCTTCCGTTCGCGCAATTTTCGTAAAAAGAGGTGTACGAAGTTTTTGCTTCAAGTATAAATATATAGATTAAAAATAATAGAGATAGCAATTTGTACTCCTTAGAGGTAAAAATATGTGATTTTGTTTAGTGCTCTTAACATCTTTTTTTATGTACCCATGTTTTATGCAATAAATGATGACTTGTTTTCATTCTTCAAGTTAATAAATCTTTTTCTTGCTTTGATTCTTGTGCTAATTATCTCCTATTCAATTCCGTAAAATTTTATACCATTTAATTTCATTTTTATTTATTTAGTGCAATGTACATTATCTCTTTGTATACATTAAAGGCAGCCAGAACAGAAAACATTTAAAAAACCGTTCTATATCGTGCTTCGTTTGAAATCTGAGATCGACAAAGACCCGTCTTTGTTTTGAACCGAAATCCTAGGTGATATTGTTTAAAAGATTGGCTCCTTTTATTTGAGAGGGCACCATAAGGGGGTTATTCTGACTGATCGAATTGGGGACTGTAGTAATAATTTAAAAGAAATATTGCATTCAGAGGCAGCTCTAGTCCATATAGCGCCCGTGTGCAATCAACACTTAGTGCCCTCTAGTAGGCGCGCGGTCAAAATGGAATAATTAGATATAATTTCACCAATGAACAGAAATCCGGGTAGAAATGGTCCAATTTTAAATGATATCGGGAAACAATAGGTACACATGTTCAGAACAAGAACTCTCATATAAACCGTGCGAAAATAGCAAGTGCAAAGATACTGTTGTTTCATTTTCTCTTATGACACATTTTGGTATGGAGAATAAAGAAAGACATAGCGACTGCTTGGAAATATTACTATTGCTGAGTAACTTTACTTTGCGGAGGTGTCGCAAGCGGCGTTTGGCGGACCTGGCGCCCGTGTGTGCTGCACACCGTGCACTATAGGTAAAGCCGGCATTGATTGCATCTGAATGCTGAAATATATGCTAAAGTGAACTATTTCAGTGACCGAGTTGTACTATAAAGGAGCGTTCACTTGGATGGCCAAAGCACAAGACTGGTAGTAATATTTTTAAAAGTAAGAACAGAAACATCATATCCTTACAATATTAATCTATTTCTTTTTGTTACAGATCGTGAACAACGCTAAAATGGTGACGTCATAGCGCAAACAAACAGACCAAAACCAAATGAAAAACAATGTGAACAATATAATGAACTGACACAGACACATGATTTCAACAGTAAATTATACAACAACAGATGTGAATATACAATACAATAATCCTATATATAATTCCACTTTTAAAAATGTTTCAATCAACGCCATCTACCGGGAGCGTCTGTCAGATTACGATCTCGTTCCAAATTCGAATTTCGAAAAGAACTTTTCGAATTCAACGTTTGGTGTTTCGGAGAACTTTACGGAATCCGCCGAGATACCATATTACATAAAGGCTACATCTATGTCGTTTTGTATAGCGATTATGTGTTTGGGTGTAATCGGGAATGTGATGGTGCCAATTGTAATATTAAAAACGAAAGATATGCGGAATTCGACGAACATTTTTCTAGTGAATCTGAGTATTGCTGACTTAATGGTGTTGCTGGTGTGTACGCCCACTGTGCTGGTTGAAGTCAACTCGAAGCCGGATACTTGGGTGCTGGGAAAGGAGTTGTGTAAGTATTATCTATTAAATTTAGCAGTTACTTAAACTACCTCTCGATGTTGGTTATTTTTACAGTTATTTATGAGTTACTTTACCACCTCTTATCCTTAAGAGGAGTTTATGGGTAAGATGTTCACTAATCAGTTGCTGAGTAGTTTCTTAAAATTAAACAAATGATTATAAGTAAGACCATTAAGCTTAGTTTGACATTCTTTCACAGAAACTGATCCTTACGAGCTGTTCTATCTGTTTTACAGAATGTGTTTATTTTTCAAAATCAGCTAATTCGATTACTAACAACGGTAAATGATTTTTCAAAAATGATACCACTTTGTTTTTCATCAAAATCGGCTCCGAGACCTTAAATGTTTTTTGCTATTTCGTATAGTTAAAAGATTTTATCTTAAAGTCCCTTGTTGTACTTGTAAAATTCCTATTGTATAATTATATCGAATTTCAGCAAAAACGATTCAGTAGTTTTTGAAGTGAAACTTCTATAGATTCGTTGTGATTTGAAACTCGATGAAACGAAAAAGTGACACTAAAAAGAGATAAACACATAAAATTCAACCTTATCTAATTTGAAATAAAACTCATTTCTCTTTATCCGTTAGTATTAATTTTCACTTAAAATATTCAAATGAATTTTAGCTCTATCTTTATATACTTAAGACAGATATTCTTTTACACGTAGATCAAAGGAAATTGTACGTAACAGTGCATTGAATTGTGAACTTTATGCTAGTCATTTAAAGTGTAATTTAGATTGAATTATTACGAATAAGTTTCAAAATACCTAAGAATAAAGACGTATATAATAAGCATAGACATGCAAAAATTCTTCCAGTAAATAACTTAGTGAAACATGCCATTACTACACCTATGTATAGTGATAGGCGTCCTTTTAAACATTTTAGTAATAAATGGTTGCTTACTTTAAATAATCAAAAGTTAAAGAAGAATTATCTGAGTTATCTCTGAAGTTTTACTTCTAATGCGTGTGAACTGCACTATATGAAAGCGTAATAAACAATAATTACTTTTACACTTGTTATATTAGTTAGTACGCTTTTTATTCGTTGTGTCACG
Source organism: Dendrolimus houi (assembly GCA_039645545.1). NCBI lineage: Eukaryota > Metazoa > Arthropoda > Insecta > Lepidoptera > Lasiocampidae > Dendrolimus > Dendrolimus houi. Next base: position 3,431,909 of record CM077139.1, on the reverse strand, counting down.
TCACTGTGTATTTGGAACTAAAATACACTTCCATTTTATACAATATTGTTGTATTTATTACAGAGAGTTGTTTTTTACATAATACACTTAATAACACTTTATTTATACGAAAAAAAACCAAACAAACGAAATGGCCGGCAACTGAACTAAACTCGTAGTGTCGTAAAATCCCTGTCAAATAAGCGTCACTTGTTTCTCTTTATTTTTTTAGCTTTGTACTAAAACAATGGCTTAGCACAACGCGATACTCGTCTGCTGCTCGTGAAGACCTCTTATACAAGAAATGAGTATTGTAATCGTAGAATTAGTATGGACAACAGTTTTAGGCCAAACGTTACTTTAAAATGTGTTTGTATCATTTGAAACGTTATATACGTATAGACAAACGTGTAAGGGCTACTTGAAATGTACCTCTTTTAACTTTTAGGCCCCCATTAAATCCACATTAAGTAACACTTAAAACTTTTAAACAATTCTCACGACGTTAGCATGAAATATAACAACCCACGTACATTAAGTATTTATCGTTAAAACGTAAGTTTTATTTTCCTCGAATATTTAATGATCGTCTTAATTAAGCGAAGCTCAATTTAAGTAAATTGTTGAAGCAATAATATTTTATTTTATATTTTGGGGTTGGAGTGTAAAATAATATGGACCCCTTGAGTGTTGCCTCAGGTGTCAGTTAAGTGTACCCGATTTAGGAATATGTCAGTAGATTGTTTGCAGTGACACTCCTTTTGAATCGTTGTGATTTGAAAATTGATGAAACGAAAAAGTGTCACTAAAAAGAGATTTAAAAAATTCAATCTTATTTATTTCGACATAAAACACATTTCTCTATACCCGTTAGTATTAATTTTGCAATTTAAATAAAACTTAAAAGATTTGAAATGAATTTTAGCTCTATCTGTATATACTTTAGGCATATATTCGTTTATACGTAAATCAAAGGAAATTGTGCGTAACAGTGCATTAAATTTTGAACTTTATATTAGTGAATTAAAGTGTAATTTAGATTGAATTATAATATAATGACGGATGTAGGCTAAAGGAATTGTATTTATATTAATAAAAGTTAAGAGAAGAATTATGTGAGTATATTCTCTAAAGTTTCACCTCTACTGCGTGTAAACTGCACGCCTACTATTTATTATTATGATATAGGTTCGTTTTTGCGTACTATTAGATTATTGTACTAGTAACGGGCTGCATTACTGACCTGATTAAATAATATTGGTTCGTATATTATTTAATAAGATTGTTTTTTTTTATTTACCATAACTAGACAATAGTTACTTACATATACAATCGAATACAATGCAAGAAAACTTAACTTATTGGTATTGTATTCTACCCATAGTCCCTCAAGACTATAAGTACTGAGCCTAGATCACCGTCTTCTATGGGTAAGGTGCCCAGAAGGCTGGCTACGTTCCTCGCTGGATCGCCATACTGATCCGTTGGCCGAGGTAAACACCAGCCCTCTGATCACCTGAAGAGTCAATGAGTATTCAATTAATTAGATGTATAGAAAATTAATTTATGGAAAATAGAACATTTTGTTCAAAAACAACCTTTTACCTTGGTTTGATTTTCTTGATCCTTACAAGATACACTATGATTTAGTATAATTGATTTTTTTCTAAATCAAAATTTTAATTGATTTTTCAAAATTTTAACAAAACCACTTTTATTTTCGGCAAAATCGGCCTTGAGACACCTTTAAGTATTTTTCGCTAGCATAGTTTAAGATTTAGCTGTGAAAGCACACTTGAAAAATTCACCTGTATATATATATATATCAAAATTACTCACATCCATGTAGGCATATTACCTCTATATTTAAGGCTTATTTTGATTGTTAACACAAAATATTTGGTGCGTAAATAATTCAACACAATTTAATTTCTTGTTTGGAACCACACAATATATTTCCCACGTCTCGTATATTCTTTATCACATTTAATGAAAATTAAGAAACATAATTAACACGTTTCATCCATATTTAGGCATTTTTAATATTCAATAAGCATTAAAGATACAAAACAAAGGTTTGAATGTGTCTTAAAATCAAGATACGTTTTTGGTGATTTTTAAGAATTTAAAATACCATGTGTGGATGTAAATTTATTTTATTTTTACCTACGGTTTTGTTCTGTGATTGAAAGTTTCGCATTGGGTTAATTAGGGTGGTGATCTCATGATAAAACCAGTGCAGTGTAAGGCTAGCGACACACCTGCCAAAAGTACGGCGCTGAAAGTTCGGCAAAATACGCTCGCAGTTTTCTTTAAGCAATGTATGACACATCATCACCACGGTAACCACTTTCCATCAAGTGGGCCGTCTGCCTGTCTGCTGAACTCTTGCTATAAAAAATTATAAAAAACATCATCCGAAATTACGTAGCGTTCGGCGTAATGCCGAAACTTTCGTCTACCGGCTCTTTTTTGTGAGAACACATATATTCTATTTTGAATAGTAATTAATACAACATGCTACACGTTATACGACGGCGGAAGTTCCGTGAACATGGTTGAACCACTTTATGTACAATTGTACATGTTCCGATACTTTTACGGATCTAAAAGTTCATAATGTCACTTTTTCATATTGCCAACACTGATAAAATTATTTCTTTAAAGGAATAGGTAGGTAAATGTAATACAATAAATTTTTTGGGGAAAAGTTCCGTGCCTTACTATATTTTCCATCCCGTAACGCGCGGAACTACACCGCGTAATTTCAACTGCTCGGCGCGTTTGATGTGTCATGCCAACCGAATACTAAGAGCGATCATTCCGATGCCGAAGTTTCGGCACCGTACCTTCAGTAGGTTTGTGTTACACTAGGTAGGTGTTACACTAATAGCCGGTTTTGAGAAAGAAGGGATCTTTCTTTAAAAATAAATAGATAGATGGATAAAGTGAATAAAGTGTTATTGCAAACCAAAATAACAGTATTTTTTAGGCAGACGGCCCTATCACTTAGAGCAGCCATACTCAACCTTTTTCTTATAAGGACCACATAGACGTATTAGATAAGGTGCTGCGGGACACAACATTAATTCATTTCGGTGTTTTTATAGTTAGAGTACAGCAAAGAGGTTTGCGGCCCACCTAATGGAAGTTGGTTACCGTCATCTATAGACTTTGGCAACACTAGAGACCTTACCAATGTCATTATACAACTATTAGTATGCCAGACGGCCCACATGCGGCCCGCGGGCCGCGGGTTGAGTATCACTGGTTTAGAGCGATCTCTTCCAGGCAACCTAACTTCCAGGATATTTTATGCTAATCTGCCGATGTAGGTCGTGCATAAATTCAGATGTTTATAGATGTTTAAAATATATATAATTTTTTAAGATAAATATATACAAACATACTTCAATACATACGTAAATACAATACTGTTACATGCCGTCAGATAAGCGCACAGCTGCGCAGTCCATTGTACTCCCGGATTAAGGTATTCTTTGTGTTTTGAATTTGCAATTAAGAAAAACATGGTATTGTCTTTTTACTTGTTTTATAACCATCATTAGCATCGAACTAATCCTTATTGTTATTGTTTTCGACTTTAAGGACGTTCGCAGGTGTGCAAATTAATATTTCTTAGAAACTCAGTGTGCGCGATCAACCTTTTTTGTACTGTGTAGTTAGTATAAGACGATGCCCGAATAGAGAGGCGGGCAGTCAAGCGACGACTGCGAAGCGAGTAAGACGTTTTCTAGTACTCTCGATTAGCGATATAAACGTCGGACTTTGCGCAGTCGAATTGCATTGAATCGTGCAGTGTGAACTGGTTGCATCCAGTTTTATTTGTATTTGTTTTATACGTGTTTGTAGAGTTCTAATAAATTCTATAGTAGTTCTAACGGCACTTTTAACTCGAGTCCTGTAGCTCGTAACAACACATAAATTAAAATGTATGTTATGTTAATTATTCATTTCATTGAATAAAACTAAAATAGTTTGGGATAGAGAAAATAGGAACTTTCACTCATCACACGAAACACTATTAGCACGAGGCTAATTGTTTCACGCCTATATTCTAGGAGAGCGTGGTATCACAACGATCGAGCCGGCCCTAACGGCTCTCTCTTTTCTTTCACCATATCCCAATTGTTTGGGGTCGGCACAATATGTCTTTTCCTTCCACACTCCTCTACTCTGACATACATCTTCTGTCACACCACATATCATCATATCATCCTTCACACAATCCATCCATCTTTTTTTGGTCTACCTTTACATTTGTACCCATCCATCTTGAAGTTTAACATTATTTTGTCACGTGACTTTCATCCCTCCTCATTATATGCCCATACCAACTTAATCTTCTTCCTCTCAATTTTTCAGCACGAGTGCAACTTTCGAAGATCCCCTTATGTACTCATTTGTACAACAGCTGTAATCTAGATATTGATTCCAGCATGGTTCTACCTCGTTAAACTCTACCAAGGTTTCCCCTAGCTAAGGCAACAAAGGTGTTGCAAATGTCTATAGGCGACTGTAAACACATTCGACCAAGTGGGCCGCTGACCTGTCAGTTGTAACATTTAAAAAAATTCAAGTGCAACCACGCGCTTTACATAGTACGGCAGTAAAGTCCACTGTGATGGGTTATTAGAAACGGCGTCGATTATAACATCTTTATTGCCGAGTGCTAAGTTGATGACTCCGGTATTAAGAAACTCGTTAAAATAACGACCCGGGCAATATTCCACGAAAAAGTTATTTACAATTCGTATCTGCGAATCTTGAACATTTAATAGCATCATCTTAATTCGGAAAATGGGATTATAGTGTTTTGGTCGCTAGGTATTGTTTCAACTTGTAATCGAATTTGCCAGAACAAATTGTTGCAAGACGCCAGAGATAAAACATTTCGATCAAATAAAACTCTGTTTTATGAACTAACTCTAAAATAAACGGAGATTCGCACAAGAAGTACGAATTTAATTTACAAGAAACAAGGTAATGTAGGTCTCTCTACAGCCCGGTGGACCGACAACTTGAGGAAGGTCGCCGGTTGGAGCTGAATGAGGAAAGCGGAGGATGGAGAGATAAGACGGAAACTAGGGGAGGCCCTACATCCAGCAATGGACAATGGGTGGCTGACGACAAATCAGTGGATTATAATTCGAGCAAACCGTCATTATAAATACAAAGAACACAGCACATAACATAAAAATGCAAATAAAGTCTACAATGCAACCGTTATGCTGTAATTAAGAAAGCTTAAATCAGTTATTTGTACGACAAGCCTAGCAGACGTCCGGCTCGTTCGGAAGTCAAGCAAGAATGAATTAGTTCAAGTACGGCAATACCGCCCGCTATTTCATAGTGAGCGCGCCGCGACCAATCCTATTACGCCACACGAACGATGTTACCGATAAATTACCCTCCTTCTTGTAAATAAATTGAAAAACATTTTAAATTAGTCAATTGCGGAGTTTTTGAAATAAAGGGGGCGTTATGCTGTGCAGTTTTAAAAATTAATAGTAAATCTAAAATGAATAATAGTTGTATAATATTGATAGTTTTTTTGAGTAATAATGATGTGTTTTGTAAGAAATGTGAACTGTAAAGTCAAATGTGTTATATATTTCTTAAAATTAAATCCCACATGAAACAAATGACATAATTATCGTATTTATTTGTTGGGCTAACGTAACAGTGATGTTCTAGTGAGTCATGTAATATTAAACCATCGACACTAGTAAATAAACCGAAAGTAATCGATTTGAAAATAAAAAATATTCTACTTTAAAGAAAAATAATACCGCAACAATTACAAATGCTTATACAATAGCTTATTTAATATATGTAAAATATATTAATTGAAATATGGGTATATTTTATTACACGGTTTAGTATTTTTAGTAAACATACACAGATACGTTTTTTTTTCATACATTATATTATGTTTCACATTTGTAAAATAGTTATAATTATCCAATAAGGAAAATCTAAAAATAAACTAAGTTATAAATTGTACAAGCGATTATAGACTGTGTAACAAATCTCTACCAGATGGGAGCGTGCCCAGAAGGCTGGCTGCATTGCCGCGCTGTATGGCGATGCTTATTTGTTGGGCGAAATATGAGCCAGCCTTCAGATCACGGGTGGCATCAAAGAGTTTCTTGCAAATCTCTTTGAAGAAACTCTTTGCCGATGGACCCACGGACCAAATGTTTCAACTCAAAACGGCACTAATATGTAACTCCTTCCTAAGGTTCCATATTTGCGCCGTTTGAGAGCTTCAGCTTTTGAAGCAACGTTGCCAGCCTCTAACTCAGTCATTGGAAGATGTGACGGCGCCGCTAGAATGTCTACACATGTCGTCTCCCAAACAAGCGGCCGTCCCATCTTCCAAGGAAAGACAGATAAGTTAAATGATTAAAACTTATTTATAATTGAAGTTGATTTTTATAACACATCGAGTCGGTAGCGCATTAGGCCATTACTAATTGATCTGTCATCGAGCTGTCAAAAGTAAAATGAATGCTTGGAAAGGGTATAACAATCTAAAAATAAAACTTATATTGCAATTCAATAAAACCGCAATACCTTTGATATCGCCAATACAAAAAGGTAACCATAAATTTAGAATCGTAAAACACAATTAATAATAAAAGTCGAATGTTAACTTTATTGCACTTAATTAAAGCGCGTCGTGGGTCGTTGCAAAATGAAAATGAAAAAGATGCTTTATCGTAACCACAGAAAAGCTATATTAAAACGGTGGTGTTTTAAAATATTGCTTTAATTTGATCTAAGACTATTAAATAATAATCAACCTTATACCAATGAAGCAAGACTCATTTTGCTGTACATTGATTTATAAAACATTGACAAATGTTGAAAGGATTCACCTTAAGTTTAAAACTCTTTTATTAATGTTATATGGGACTCTTCAAAAAAGGTCAAAATAGATATTTGAAGTCTCAACGGGCGCAGGGAACGCATCGGCTCCCTACGGCCATCCACGAATTACGTGACACTGGTCACATTCGTGAGACTCCCCCTTCCTAGCGTGACATCACATACTTTGCAATTTTACATCAAGAAATTATTCAGTTTAAACAGCAGTTCTGTAATTAGCTTAAATATATTAGATTTTGGAATGGGACGTCACGAAATTTAACACCTCTCCCATCCTTTATCACACAATGTCACATCTCGTCGAACAACTCCGCCCCCTCCTTCTAACGTATGGCGTAATCTATGGATGGCCCCTAAGCTTCGTTGGTATGAAAATGTCATGGACGATTATATCCCTTTGCCATCAAGTAGACAGTTTGCTAGTTTTTATTATTTATTATAAAGAATTTGACCTCTTTCTTGGTTTATGAAAGAGAGAACTATGGATCTAGATGAAAAAAAACAAAGTATGCTAGTTTGCCTACAAAAAAACATTTCAAAATATATTTGGAATTGAACGCAGAAATCTCTCGTTCAATTACAAGCCGGGTAAATTTGGAAGCGAATTTTCTATAATTTACTAATTACTCTGGGTGTCTTTGACCAGCACTAGTGTTTTCCGTTCTATATCACAATACAAAAAAATTAAAATTGTATAACGTATGGTTGATATCTGTTGTCTTTGACGTCACGTGACAAATGCAGTTTAGCTTTCTTGCGATTTCTACAGGAATTTTGACACACGCGTTCTTTGTAGCGATGCATCGAAATGAGCGCAGATGGAATTTTTAGCGTTATTTGAGGAGGCCTAAGTCCGAAAGTGGACTGCGGTTGGCTAAAGATGAACAAATAAAGCAAACGCGAACGTGAATCGTATCCATGTATATCAAAGATCGTGAAACAATTATGATATAGGTAAACAAATACAACCTCTATTGTAAGGTTTGAAGACTGAATATACCAGAAATGTAAAACAAAAAGCAACTTTATGTGATACGCGATAAAGTTCATTTTCTTTAACTAATATTTTATAACAATTTATATACGAATATAAACCTTATTGCCAGGTCATAAAGCTTTCATTAATAACGTGTGTTTTGTTTCGAATTCGGTAGTTAAACGCATATGCTAGCATGTGCCAGGAATGGTCATTTATGCGGCGTGGTCACATTACAAGCGGAATTCTGGCTATACAAATTGTGAAATTCCAAGCCGTTAATTTTAGGAAGGTGTTACTTTAAATAAAAATACATGTTTGCTTTTAGATTTTCTAAGTATCGGAAATGATTTATGCGTTGTGTGGGGACTGGTGCAAACAAATAAACGTAAAATATTTTTAAAAGTATGTATATACATCGAAAGACAAAAATCAGGTTGTCACTGAGTATTTTGCTGTACAGAAATTTAATTCGATACATAAGCATATAACATATATTAATATATAGCACATATATTAATTGTATATTTTAGTTTATTTATTTTAATGTGAATCCTTTTCAGGTTACCTGTTCAATACTGAAATAAAGGTATTAGATGATTTGATACAACACCGATTTTACAAGAAAGTTTGATAAAAGAAAAGAGTTTAACTAATCTTTTCTTTTACTTTCCCTCAGTTATTAGGGACTGGCGCAATCTGTATTTTTCTTTCCTCTGTTCTGGTATACGCCCTCTGTCACAGTAGAAATCATCATGTCATCCTTTATACAAGCAATCTATATCTTTTTTGGTCTAGCTTTACATTTGTTTATATACTGTATATTATTTTTGTAACATGGTCTAGCGGCAAAAAATAATAAAGCGAAAGCCTAATTTGCCTTTGTATTATTTATGTCGTTGAGTAAGCAATAAGTCTTTATCATCGCTTTGACAGACATCTATCTAATCAATAACTTATTACTTAATTGTGGAGAAAAAGCTGTTAGGTACCAAGGTGCCGTGGTCTTTCAAATGCTTCAAGGAAACTCCGGATTTTAAATTCCAACAATATAATATATTTTAGGTAAATTTTTTACATTACAGTTTTTTACAAGAACGAATTATTGAGCACATTTTTCTAATGTTCCCAACATAAACTTCAAAATTTAAATATATTTCTAATTTTTCTCCATCTCGCGAGCAATGGCGAAATGGGGTTTTATACAAGTTTAACAAATTGGAAGTTCTGTCCAAACGATGATATAAGGATTTAACTCGCCAGTTTCGCATGTTACCTATCTGTTTAACTAACGCCAATGTAAATCAGGCTTAAGGTAGAAATTTGGCTTATGATAAGGCGATTACAATAATGGCTTAAGCTTCATATGTATCTATGTATGTTTTCAAGATTCACCCGCCTCGCTTATCGGTATTTATCTGACCGCAGCCTTACATATTCTTTTGGGTCGTCGACACACTGGCTCGGCAATTGACAGAATAAATATTATTCCAGACAACCAGAAAAGTCACTTTATATGCCGACGGCATACAGTATGCGGGATACAATTGCTAATTTAGGGGTAGTAAATTTTCTGATGAGATTTTGATTACGGAGTTTCCATTAACATTATAATTAAATATGCTCGTATTGCTATGGAGGAAGAATACGAATGACGTCAGGAAAGTGCTTATATCCTACACTATTACATGACTTTATTTATTGATAACGCAGTACTTAGTAGCTGAATTCTTTGGGGGGGGAGGACTGAATGCAGCGAGAAGCGCCGCAACAGACTTGAACGAGGACTCTAGTACAGGCGTTCCTAACTACCTCACTAAACCTGCGCCCCTCAACCTCGCTTGTGTTGGGATGAAATGAGATCTAGTATACGTAGTTACTACACCATGTCGCCCTATACGCCAGTTTGGTCATCCCGGTGACTGCGTGAACCACTTCATCTGCAGTATTACTCCGCACTGTATCCCCTAGTTAGTGCGTCTCCCTGGGCCAGTCTGACGACGGCATCCAGAGGTCGCATGCGCAGTCCTCCCCTCTCTCAGCGGCCACCTTTTGGGTCATAACTAACTAACATAAGGATGAAATCGCCTTCCAGTGATTGCCACTATGGAGCAAGGCTTCACCCATGCTCCTCAGCGAGTCAATCGGCCCAACAATGCCCTCGAGCTACTATTACATGATTATACTAACTTTTACCTAACTTTTAATTCAAATTGAAAAGTTTTTATTCAAAATAAGTTCTACTGGAGAACACTTTTTGAAGGTCGTACATATAAGTTAAAATTTAGAAATGCTTCCTACTCTATGTACACCGGTTCGCAACGTGTTATTGCTGTTAAAGAGGAGACGCGGCAAGAAACGCCCCAGCAATAGGTCGAGCTAAAAAATTGGTTTCCTTCTTCTCTCTTGTCTTTTTAAATAAAGCTCTTTTTTAAACAATTTTTGTGCAGAAGTATGTACACAATTAATTTTCGCAATAACAATGACATACAATGACGAGACGTACTAAAAGTTTATACTGCAAAATATCTCCACAAATTATATAATTCAAAGTACCTAATCATAAATACCCGTAATGCCATCTAGCGAAGGTGGAACTACCTAACCACGAGAGCACCACATTAAAATTGTCGTTGTCATTATCGTTGCCATGATGATGTATTTATTGAATTGCAACAGTGGCGTCTTAAAACACGATTGAATCCCCATCTTTTCGGCTACATTCGTCTATACCTCCGAAAAAGTCCTTTATTTTGGATGAAACGTAAACCCTCCCTCCCTCCTATATCCTATTCTAATACCCCTGTCAAGGTGTAAAGCGTGAAATTATCACAAACAAACAAACTCACATTTTCATTTATAATTAAGGGCCGATTTTTCAATCATCAGATAAAAGTTATCAGTCGAATAAATTGTAACCTGAATGAATTCAAAAGTGAAAGCATTCTACTATTTTATTCGTGCAAGTGAAATTACTAATTATTCCATGTTATACTTTATTCTTTTTTTATTGCTGGAGTACAGCAGACAGACTGGCGGCACAACTGTGATGTAAAGTGGTTACCGTCGCTTATGAACATTGGCAACACTAAAGGTGCTACCAATATGCTGCCGGACTCGTAGATGGGACTGGAACCTGGCCTCTAATGCCAGAACACAACTCAAGGTTGTTACGGGAGCATGCTCTAGAGTCTAGACCATCATAATACTGTTACGAGTTGCAGGACTCCAATTAAAATGCCGTTGGAATTACTATAGAATTTATTAGAAAATAGTACAAACACGTATAAACACAGGTACAAATATAACTGAATACAACTAGTACAAACGTAATGCACGATTCAATAACAATAAAGTCCGTCACTAAATATATTACCGAATGTACACAAGTCTTCTTCGCTTGTGGTTATCGCTCGACTGATCATCTCTTCATTGGGGCATTGCTTTATGCTGCACAAATGCAATATGTCTACCTGACCGCGAGGACAAATTTCTTAGAATCACACCTGGCTAATGACTACCATAAAAGATTACAATACACAATGGGCTGTTTTTCTAATCACAAATTTTAAACACAAAGTAAACAAAAGAAGTCCAAATGCCGAAAAGCAATAAAATGTGCAAAACAGGTATGCAGGTGTGAATTTGTCTTTGTCGGTCGTAACAATACAAAAGTTATTCTATGAATCACTTTTATATGATGATTGAAAATTCGGCCCTAAGTTAGAATAACGTGAAATGATAAAAAGTGTCTTGGGGCCGCTTTTTCAATCATCAGATAGAAGTTATCCATAAATTATAAACTCACTGGATGTAAAAGTGAAATAGCTGCACTGTTTCATTCACGCAAGTATAAGTTTTAATTTATTCGTGTTGTTTTAATGTGATGAGTAATTTTTATCTGACGATTGAAAAATCGGCCTTTAATTGATAGACTGTCAACTATGTTATTGCTTATTTATGATATCTTCGTATCGTATTCTCTTAGAACATACGATGTGTGTATATAAAGACATTGAAAGTATCTTTTTGTATGTGTATTATAAAGAAAATACTCTTTAGTATCGGAGCCAAGTAATATGATATTCTTAAAACGATAGATGGTAGCTTTGCTCGATATTAAATTACGTGAATCACGAAGAAATTGTTTTGGGAAATGTCTTATTGTTGGGACATGGAGCCAGCGCCCAGAGTAATTCAGATTGAAGACATCTTTCAATCCTTAGCCTTTATTTATGTATTATGTGTGTGTATTAATAATGTGAATGTGAGGTAGTAATGTTACTTCTTTGTTGTTTTTAAATTAAAATGTTACCATTTTACTAAAGTCCTAGTTAGCTCTGAATTTTAAATTCATCGTGTAAGTTTACAGCTCAGTGAGACTATGATTTGAATGATGCATACTTTATTTTAACGAGGGAAACCCCAATTGAGGGCCACCAGCCGCGCGTGAGGGGAAAATCGCAGCCAGATGCTATTGCCACACCTCAGTTATACCCCTTAAAACCCTCGGTATACCGTCCTTCGCCTTTAATGTCAGAGCCACGGGTAAATGGCCTAGCCTCTCCTCTAGCACTGGCAGGCGATGGCATATCGGCCTCATCCCCTGCCGGGGAAGTAGTTTTGTCCCCCGGCGACATCATGATCTCTTTGCGTGGGTCGGTCTTTAACTCGCCCCACGGGAGAAGAGTTGAGCGCGCGCAGAATACGTCGCACCCCTATTGCGACGGCATACTGCGGGTGGGGAGCGCTTTCCCCAGGAACCCACCAGCGCCGCCTGCGCCGCCCGCTCACGGTGGCCGAAGGTCCAAGCTGGCCCTCCGACGCCGACGATTCCTCCTCTGCAAGTATTGACACGCTCGCAAAAGGAGGAGATGGCATCCTATCCAGAAATGACGTATACTGAATCAAGTACAGCAAATCAGAAACATAGTAAATTCGGTTTACTATTTAAGTACCCAATGAATCGCATAGTTGTACAGACACAAAATATAAAAAAACACAACTTTAGTACTAAAACTAAAAAAGTTATAAAATATTTATCTTTGACACGCTCTCCTGTGAAATAAGAATTTTGCAGTTGACTGATTTTTGCACTATACGTAAAAATCATCGAAATGAAAATAATATTATCTATGATATTATAAAAATTCTAAACAGGCCATGCCTGTACATTGAAGCTATTTAAAAAAAAAACAACTGGAATAGACTGCATAAACGATGGAAAACTCGATGCATTTTTTTAGATTTCTTGTCTGTTTGTTCGGAATTCGCGTAAAAACTACGGGACCGATTTCGATGCTGTTTTCGTTGATCGGGAGCAAATTATTAGACTAAAAATCTGCGCTACTTTTTATCCTGGGAATCCCACGGGAATTTTTCTGGGAATAATTTAAAATGGCCAGATTACAAAAAAAAAATCGAATTCCAGAGTGATTTTTTATTGATCGATAGCAAATTTTATGTAATAAAATGTGTGAGATTTTTATCCCGGGAACCCCGCGGGAATTTTCCCGGAAGCGGTTTGTAGCTGTTCGGGTGCATAAAAGTTAGCATATTCCGACACAGTTTTCACTAAAACCATAGCTTACATTCTTTTTTAAATGCTGTGGGACATTGCGTCTCGGGAATTTCAAGTGAAGCATGGACGAAGTCATGGGCATATACTAGTTTAGTTTATAAATGAGGACAACCGGCTTTTAAAAATGTAGGCGAAATTTCTTGGTTATATTTTTATTTTCTTTTGTAACATTACACTAATTGTAATGGGTTAGTAGGAAGAATGCTGACAAAGGCGAGGCTTAGCAAACTCTTTAATAAAAGCTCGTTGTTTAATTAACATTTGAACTTGAAAGACACGGTTACTTTGAATGTACTCTTTTTGTCAGTGTATCTCCTTGTAACTTTAATACGTCACCAGTACGACAGTAAGGTAGTGTAGTACTTAACACGTGTTGGCGCAATATACACATAACCGCGAAAAAAAAAATTAATATCCTCCCATTGTCCTTTTTCACTGTCTGTCCTATCTGCCGCAACACTCGCGCGAACGAGACGCGCATTGGGAAGAAACAAAGTCTATGGCGCTGCGCTTCCGTAGCTGTCAAGTGTCATGCAGTCTTGCAACGCTACCGCTAACGTGTAACGAAAAATACAAAACTCAAAAACGAACCAGCAAACCCAACAAGCAAGTGAGTGTTCCATATTATTCCCATTATCCTATAACGCATCACCACCACGCCTGTAACGCCATTTATTACCAAGCTGAAGCAAAATGAGTAGCTTACTCTTTTAATTAGAGATGCCAAGAATATTCGGCTGACAGACTGAACAGACGCCGGAGAGTCCTCGGTCCGGGCCCTCTCACTCAACGTTAAGACCCATCAATAGCAGCACCCACTTATTACAGACCCAAGTAGCTACACAAGATTAGCTTAGACGTGTTACTGGAGAGTTTCTTCCACCACTTCTTCTCTGCCAGCTATAGATAAATAGATAGATAACACTTTATTGTACACCATTACAGAAAACTTACGAACTAGTATTATTCTAATTGTGTCTTATCGCTAAAAAGCGATCTCTTCCAGACAACCCGTGGCAGGAATATTGCTGATTAGGAAAGGCGATGGTGGTATACATAATTATTGTACGATTACTTACATTTTAATAATAAATATATAACTGTACTATATATACAAATATACACATAAGTTATATACATATTCAAGATATAGTAACAAAATGCAACTATTTAAACATAGTAAATATATAGTTATATGCAACATAATTACTTACTAATTATATAAAATTACATATCATTATACTGCAGATAGAATTTCCTGACCATGCTCTTAAATGTTATTAAAGATTTTGCTTGTCTGACAGCAACAGGCAATGAATTCCAAAGTTGGATAGCCTTGACCGTGAAAGAGTTATTGAAAAACGTTGTATTATAAATAGGAGTAATAAGTCTATGTTGACTGGAAGGGCGCAAATTGTGAGAGCAAGAAATAAATTCGAAGCGTTCTTTAAGGTACTGTGTAGTAGTAGGGATGAATAAAATACTATAAAGCAATGAAAGAATGTGATTATCCCGGCGAAAACGAATTGGCAACCACTTGAGTTTTTTACGAAATTCAAAAACGTGGTCATTATTGCGTAACCCAAATATGAACCTTATAGAAAAGTTTTGGAGGCGCTCAAGTTTATTAAATTGTTCTTGAGTTAAATCTAGATAGCTGGCGTCGGCATAATCAAGTATGGGTAAAAGTAGCGACTCTGCAAGCTTAATTTTGGTGGCGATGGGCAGGAAGTTTTTCAGCCTCCAAAGTGATTTGGAGGAGAGAAACAACCGCCGACTCAACTCCGTTATATGGGGTCTCCAGGACAGTTCACTATCAAATATAACTCCAAGGTTTTTGACCTTATCACTGATAGAGATAAGCTTCCCATCAAAAAGAAAACTTGGTATACAGGTTTAGTCAACTTTACACAGCATCCGCGAGCTACCGCTGATAATTACTTGAGTTTTCTCAGGATTCACAAGAAGTCCATTCGACTTACTCCATTGTAGTATGCGGTCAAAGTCAGTTTGTTGCTACGACTGCTTGATTTAGTCTGGTAACAGGTGCCACGTAACTATAACACGTTGCGAAGCGGTAGTAAAGAAAGACTAGGATCAGCTCCGCCGCCGGAGTCGATAACGAGTCCCTATTATAACACTTTAGCCTGTTGGCCTAGTTCATTCAGTCTCTCAAGGCTTAATCCGATAGAGTCATTCCCCCCGTACCGGTCGAGCCGAGGTCTAACCTCGCAGGAGGTGCTTCCTCGAGCGCTCTGTTTCCGGGATGAAAGCCCCCGCTCCCACGGTGTCGGTAAGCCCACCAAGCCATCTGCGGCTATTCAACTGGAACCTGCACAAAAAAATGTTCGGCTGCTCTTCGGTATTCGGCCTATTCGGCCATCTTGTTTAACTTGGTATTCGGCCGAATACCGAATAACAAATCGTGAAATAAAAAACGCACATATTACTCAAAATTGTATATCACACCATCACAAATCTGTAGTAAAACTACGTTTTAACAGTTTAAAATGCGATTTTAATTAAAATTTTGTTTAAATATTACGTTTCGGTTTTTAAAATATCAATATAAAATAATAAAAAAAAACATTTAAAATCGCGCTTAAAACCGATAAAACAATTTTAATTGTACCCCTATCATTCGCGAGAACGTAAGAAATACTTCACAAATGATTGTTTCCATAACAATCTGCTACGCACGAATTGCACACATCTTACACCAAACATTCGGTAGTCAAATTAACCACAATTCGTGGCACCTCTAGTTATAATATAGTAATTCAGATTGGTTTTAACACTTCTGGTGTTGCAAAAGGCGGTTCTATCTCTTGTACTTCAGCTGAAAATGACCTACTTCACTTAAAGTCACTTCTGTGTTTTTTTTTAAAGCAGGAGTTCAGCAGACAGACAGACGGCCCACTTGTTGGAAAGCGGTTACCATCGCCTATGGACTTTTGCAACACCAAAGCTGCTACAAATGCGCTGCTGCTCTCTTAAGAGAGACTGAAACCTGGTCACTAATGCCAGAACACAACGTAAGGTTATTATGGCGACATACTTTAGACCAGGGGTGGTAGCCATCCAGTCGGGCAAATGCCCTACCACCTGGCTGTGGGTTGTTTTGTCGCCTCTTACGACAGGCCACCCGGCCGCAGGAATTTGTATTCTCGCTCCGTTCCTGCACGGATTAAAATGTTAATCATCGCTCTAACCATTTCGAAGTTTATCGCGTTTAAACACAGCTCACATCTATTTTGGTATATAGAGATAAGTATGTAGATTATATCTGATATAAGATTACGTGTGACATAGACGTCTGCCAATAAACGTCCATTGTTAGACGTAGGCCCCCCTAAATTTGCACTTAGCATGTTCTCTGCTTTCCTCATGTTCCACCGGGCTCGAGAGCGTCCTATAAGCCTTTATCATTCTCTGGGCCAGTGGGCTTACTCCCAAACTTCGTATTGTTCGTTTCCATTCGAATATTTCGAGTGGATTCGAAGAAAACGAATGACGAAAGATGTTTGTGAGTAAGCCTTCAATCGTCTGTCAACAATCGATCCTCAGACTGATGTAACCGCGGCCCCAAGTCTGCTATTACAATTGTGTCAGTATGGTCGATCACTGGCGTCATAATGGCATATTAATCGTTCCATTTGCTATTTTCTTTCGGTTATAACTACTTGATTGATTATAAATCATTCAAGACTTCTTAAAAGGTGTTAGATTTATATATCCGTTAACGCAAATGGACTCTACAAAAAGGGGTATTATCTCCTAGTGATTAATCACCGTTAAACCTCTATTTTAGCCGTTAATGTAAAAACTATTGCGCCATTAGATGGATGCGGGCTGAATTTATTGCGCCCATAACTGTTCTTTGAGGTACTAAAAATAACTATTTATCTACCGGTAAGACAAGGTTAGCATTACATCTTGCAGCAAGACATAATTGATCAAGAGAAAATGTGATCTCTATGGTTGGGATAGTTCACAGGTTCGCAAACTAGGCGGTACCGCCCCCGGTGGGCGCTGAACCTATCTGAGGGGGCGATTAAAACTTCAAGTAATATTGGAGAGCGCTAAATAAAAATCGGTGGGCGGTGGAAAGTATAACAAAGTGGTAAATATATTTTTTTAAATATATTTTCTCGTGATTATGTACAGTTTCTGCTCTTCTCGTTGCAATATTTGAATATCCCGGAATTCAGTACATTTTTACAGATTCAACATAATATATATAATAGGTTGAGTTATTTGTTTGTCCAAAAAATTAGGACAAACAAATAATTCAACCTAAGCCGTTATTGTTTATTTTTCTACATATTTCTGTCAAAATGTTAGATGAAGAATTTCTGGGGAGTGTTGGGTATTCAATTTTTCCTAAAGTGGGCGGGCGGCGGTAGACAAAAAAAGTTTTAGAAACGCTGGGATACCTGATACCTCTAGGATGAAGACCGGTACTAAGTTGGCTTTTTTAACGTTGAAGGTTCCCTCTCAGGCCCCGGGGGAAGTCTCCGAAGGGCATGTGGGACTCCCGACGGCCGATGTTAAACATAAGGTTTTGAAGATAGAAGTTGAATGCACCGACGCCAGACTACCTACTAAATCTTCCAGCGACCCTCCGCATTGTAATGAGGTGCACGGAAAGTTGCACATCGAGATTAATATTGAACCAAACTCGCCAATCAGCTTTGAATAAGCATAGCGTGTATACTGTCTGTTCCTCCTTAAAATGGGAATAGCCCAGCACAATTCTGGAATACTAATACGCTGATAATATTAACTGATGCTTAACTTCTTTATTTTTCTTCCTCTAGGCTTGGCAGTACCCTTCGTGGAGCTCACAGTCACCCATGCCTCGGTGCTGACCATCCTCGCCATAAGCTTCGAGCGCTACTACGCCATCTGTGAGCCACTCCGGGCTGGATATGTCTGCACCAAGACTAGGGCAACATTGATATGTGCCTTGGTTTGGTTCTTCGCTGCCTTGTTCACCAGGTTCGTTGACGCTTTATGTGTTGCTATGGTTATACTTGGTTGGTTGACAAATTTTAAACGTGTTTTAGTTTATCGTTCAGTTAACCACAATATGCAAGGGAACTTAATTCATACAGAGTAGTTTGATAGTATTAATTATAAAATTATTATCAGTACTAACTAAACCAAATTGTAGATCTTCGATGGAAGGCATACAACTAAATTCACGTGGAAACACAAACGAGATATTTTAATAGACAGTTATTAAGTTATAAGTATGGAAGGAAAAGAGATATTATACCGACCCCAAATAGTTGGGAGAAGGTAAAAAATAGTAGAGAGGGATTAAGTTAACTTTTTCAGATCAATAAAGTCTGATTAGCACTTGCATTAGTTAAGAAGCGAATTCACTTATGAAACTGGCGAGTTAAGCCCTTATTATTTTTTGGACAAGTATTTTCCAGTTAAGTAGTAAGTTCTCAGTTAAGTTGATGGCTGTCCAAATGATGATAAGGGTTAAGTCTCGTTAGTTACGCAAGTTAACTCGCTTCTTAACTAATGCAAATATAAATTAAGCTTAATGTGAAGGCAGTAAAAATGTATTAATTGATCTCATAGAATTATTTAAATTATTGTTATTTTAAGTTATTTTCATGATAGAAAAAATAATATGATGATTTAAGATTAAATCAATACTTATTATAATAGCCTCTTAAATGTATTTTTAACTATATCATCAAATTTGACAACCAACTAAGTATAACTTAATATTTTTTTTATTTTAAAACGTCATGTCAGAAGCACGGCTGCTTTCAAGTTAATCGTTTACTCCATAAAATACTACAAAAGTGATAAAAAAGAAATTAAAAATATATTTTACATTAATCGACACACACAAAATATAACATAAAGCTTGTTTTAACGAACGATAATAGTGATAAATAAGGTCAGCATACATGTCACACACACATTTGTGTTTGAGGATTTTATAATAATGATTATAATTTATTTACTCAAAGACAATACAGCTATTTGTATATGCATAAAGAAATACACAATATAAGGTATCCTAATATTAGTAGTATTTTTTACCTTATATCTATGTTAGTAATTAATGACTAACACTGATTTGGTCCCCTTAAAAGAAATTCTATTTGCTTTGTTATTCAACAGATAAGTCTTTCTTACTGTATTCAGTTTTCTAATATCACTCTGATCTGAGAAAAATGATAAATGTATTAAATTCTGGTGAATTTTTTTGACTACATAAAAAAAAATCAATAACTATAACTTATTTTTTAACTGTTATAACAAATAAAATTTGTCAGAAAAGCGAAATTACACTATTTTTCTTCTTATAATTTTTGTTTTTGTGTAATTACTTTTAATTTTTTATTGTTTAAAGTTTATTACTGCTTGAAGCTCAGGAGCTGCCTAATGTAAAATAGTTTACAACACCAGGCAGTATATCAACGCGTTGTTAGCTTTAGGATAGAATAAATTAATTACTTACTCGAATATTAAATTTAAAATAATATATATTTTAGGGCCTAATAAGTCGTTTAATTTCCCTTGACATAGACAAAGATTATATGAACGATTACTATAACGTTATATTAATTATTTGGTTAGTAAAAAAACCAGTTAATTTGTAATTTATAAAAAAAATATTTGGGTGTCTAGCACACACACCACATATAGCACTCACTAAAAGACTACTTAAAACTGCTTTCAAATTAAATTATTGTTTCTTTATGTTAGATATAAAAATTAAATCCTCCGCAACTCTATCAGTGTGTATCGGGTCTTAGCACCACGCTTTATAACCAAATATGCGCGAATGCAACTTTGTGATTAAAAAACCTAGAAATTAGTACGCTCATTAAAAATTCAAAACGGATTAAAGTAACTCGTAATAGAAAGATCTGATTAAAAATTAATGAAATTTATATGTAATTTAGACCACTTTTTAAAAGATTTAATGGTGTATTAAATTTGTTACGCTGTATTAAAAATTTATGGTTGTTATCAAAACGTAAATATTGTTACAATCAATTCTAACATTTATCACATTTTAAAAGGACTTGCGTTAAAATAACATCTTGTCATCATGCTTTTAAAATATCATGACAGAAATAATTTTAATTACTTACGGTCTTATTAATATTGTGTTAGAGTAAGTTTGAAGGCTTTTTTATGGTTCTTAAAGAACCCTTCAAACTTACTCTTAACTTAAAATGAATAAGACCTTTACTGTTTAAACCAGGAATTCCCAAAGTATTTTGAGCAAGAGACCCCTTTACCAAAATGAATTGATACCACAGACCCCCATAGCAAAATTAATTTATAAATCCTATCTCTAGTTTTTCGTATTGCGCTTATCGACTTAAGTTTTTTAAAAGTTCAAGAATAATACTTTCTACTAAAATATTAGTCATTTTTATAACAAGTTGGTACACGTAACACAACTTATTCAGATCTTGAAAGTTTCAAATAAGAACTTATATTAATTAATAGGGTCGATTTTTAGACCTCGTCGAACCCCAAAATCAGTTCTCGTTTAGGGTTTAGTGTTAGGTTTTCGTCACGTAGTTAATACCCTAAAGGAAATTGATTTAGTCACCACAATATATTATACACAAAAATTGTGTGGAACTTATGCAAAAAAGTTTGTAAAACATCTTAATTATAGATTACATAAAAATAATACATTATATGAGATCAGCTGTTGTTATTACGGATTATTAACGCTTGAAAACAGACGAGGTATGTTAGACATGTGTCTACTGTATGATATTGTAAAAGGGGTATGTTAGATTGTCCAGATATCTATAAGATTCTATCTGTGCAGGAACGGAGAAAGAATACAATTTCCTAAGGCCAGGCGGCCTGTCGTAAGAAGCGACTAAACAACCCACAGCCAGGTGGTAGGGTATTTGCTCGACTGGATGGCGACCACCCCTGGTCTAGAGTATGCCGCCATAACAACCTTGTGTTGTGTTCCGGTATCAGTGACCAGGTTCCAGTCTCCTTTATGGGAGCAGCAGCGCATTTGTAGCACCTTCGGTGTTGCAAATGTCCATGGGCGACGGTAACCACTTTCCATCAAGTGAGCCGTCTGCCTGTCTGCTGAACTCCTGCAATAAAAAATATATTATCTAGAATTAGATTTAATACGCCGATTCGGCGTACACGTCTTACTCCTCTACTGCATATACCTTCTCATGGAACGAATTATGCCAGCAATAGCATAATAGGTTGGGGAAAAAGTCTTTTCGCATATAGTATGTATGAACTTGTAATAACATCTCTTTGGCTATACCATTTGTACCTGGCTGGTTTTGGTATCATTAAAAAGTTTTGATTTTAAAGAAGACAATCCCAAATTCAAATTAGGAAAATGGGGGATTTTCATTCGTTTTTCTTATTGTTAAAATGAGTGAATCTAATGAAGAAATTCGATACATTTTAAAATTTTACTACAAAGAAAAATTGTGATGTTTATAGACCTAATGCAGTATCTGTGAGAGTAGCGCAAATTTGGTTTAAGTGTTTCCAATCCGGAAATTTTGATATCAAAGATGCACGTCGCTCTGGTCGCCCTGTTACTGATAAAATTGATGCCATTTTTGAAAAAGTGGAGCAAGATCGGCATATTAGTAGTTACGATGTAGCTGAAGAACTGGGAATTGACCACAAAACGGTTTTGGAGCATTTGAAAAAAGCTCAATATTTGGGTGCCTCATGAGCTCACTGAAAGAAACCTAATGAACCGTGTACTTATTTGTGATTATTTATTACGACGTAATGAAACCGAACCATTTTTGAAGAAGCTGATAACTGGTGATGAAAAGTGGATCACCTACGACAAGAACGTGCGAAAAAGATCATGCTCAAAGGCCGGTCAGGCTTCTCAGACTGTGGCGAAACCCGGATTAACTCGCAACAAGGTGACGCTGTGTATATGGTGGGATTGGAAGGGCATTATTCATTATGAGCTGTTACCGCCAGGCAGGACCATCGATTCTGAACTGTAATGCGAACAACTGATGAGATTAAAGCAAAAAGTTGAGAGAAATCAGCCGGAATTAATCAACAGAAGGGGTGTGGTTTTTCACCATGATAACGCTAGACCTCACACATCTTTAGCCACTCAGCAAAAATTACGAGAGTTTGGCTGGGAGGTGTTAATGCATCCGCCATATAGTCCTGACCTTGCACCTTCAGATTTTCACCTGTTTCGGTCTCTGCAGAATTCCTTAGGCAGTGTCAGGTTAACATCACGAGAGGACTGCCAAAACCACTTGTCGCGGTTTTTTGATCAGAAGCCCCAGAATTTTTATAGCAATGGGATCACGTCCCTACCTACAAGATGGCAAAAAGTTATCCAACAAAATGGCACCTACATACTTTAGTCAAATGTAAATAAACTTTATAAAACAACCTTTTGAATTTTTATATAAAATGCGAAGAAACTTTTTCCCCAACCTAATATTTACTCGTCTCGTTACTCTAAGCCTGTATTCAAAAGTTTAATCTTCAAATCAATTTTGGAACAGATACCATCACATAACATGAAAAATAACAATATGTATATGTAAGTAATATGTTTAGTCAATATCAATATTTTTTTATTATATTGAAATGTTATTGTATAATGTATATATATATATATATATATATACAATAAGACCGCCCATTGTGCAGAATTAGAATATTTTTAGGCTATAAGGTTTTCTGTAATGGTGTACAATAAAGTGTTATCTATCTATCTATCTATATTACATGTATCTATCAATGTATATATTTATTGCATTTTTAAACTTTAGTTCGCTTGTTCGTTCTTAATTTCACTCAGAAAAACCTGTTATTAGCTCGACCATTATAAGTACTTTTTTGTTTGTTTGTTTGTATCATTAATATGCGCTGTTGGTTTTTTGACAACAAATAAAAAATAAAAAAATCTCGTGCTTTTTCGAGTTACATTTAAACGTAGCGCGCAGCGTTTAGCGCTTTTTTAAACTCACAGGTGGCAACACTGACGCACATATACCGGGACGTCAGCTGATTGAAAACTAAGAGTTTGTAGTGCAGTGCAGTTGTCAAGTAAGTCGACGAGAGTTCATAGTGATACTAATAGTGTATACGAGGGTGCATCCAAAAGTTCTTGGAATTTTGTTATTACGAAAATGCAAAAATTGAAACAAAAGTACTTTATTTTTCTACATAATCTCCCTCCAATGCAATGCATTTAGAATAACGCGTTTCTAAGTTCCTTATTCCTTACGAAAAAAACGTTTTTCTTGAGTCTCGAAAAACTCTTCTACGGCAACGATAACCGCGTCATTATCATGAAATTTAGTTCCACGGATTTCCTCTTTTAATTTTGGAAATAAGTGAAAATGACTTGGGACTAAGTCCGGAGAATTTGGTGGGTGGTCAAGAATATTGAAGCCAGCTCAGCAGATTGCGTTGAGCGCAACTTCCGATCGATGAGCCGGAGCGTTATCGTGAAGAAACAACACGCCCAACGACAGTTTTCCACGAAGTTTTTCTTTCATCGCTTCACGCACTTTCGGAATTAAATTTAGATAATAGGGTCCAGTAATCGTCTGGCCTTTTGGCATGTAAACAATAAAAAGGATTCCTTCACTTTAAAGAAGAAGAATTAAAGAAGAATTCATTCGAAACCATTAACATAGTGTACAGAAACAATTTGGTGTCGCAAACAATTGCTGTAGTATAATACTGTGTTGCAGTTGTTAGCGCCTACTTCCAGACAATTCATTTGTTATACATTATAAAAAGAAAATTATATTGAAGTTTATACATTTGGAAATTTTTCGTGTTTATATTTTAAATGTATAGATGTGTGAATGGCTGTGTATATGTATATATGTGTATATGTGTGTAGTGTGTATGTGTGTGATGTGTGTACAAGTGAACGAGTGAGTGTGTGTGTCTTAGTAAACTAGTGTAGTTAGTTTAGTAAATTCTCGGTGTCGTCATAAGGGAGTTCTATTAGCCAGTTGAATAACTTTGATTTACATTCGCGATGAGTAAGAGAGTATATATTTAGTAACTTATTAACTCTGTTGTAAATTTTGGGACTAAGAAAGTAAGCATTTCGGTCAGCTAATCGAAGTCGGCATGGTACGAGTGTACAAACTAAATCGTATCTTCTTTTATTGTATATAATAGGATCAAACGGTAAAGTACGGTGCTTATGAAGTACTAACTGCATAATAAATAGTTTCCTTACAGAAAGAACCTTATACAGAATGTATAGATCGGAAGTCGGAAATCGTATTGGCTTAAACAAAATCACTTTAAGAACTGCTCGTCGAGCTCTTTCAAGTCTTAAGTAAGTTGATTTAGCCACTCCACCCCAGGCTGTAATGCAATAGGATAAAATAGATTGTCCCAGAGTATAATAGACTGTTTTTAAAATTTGCATATCAACAACATTCCTAAGTGATTTGAAAACATAAATCAATTTACGCACACGAGAAATTAACACTTGTATTTGAGGTTTCCAAGTCAATGTGTTGTCAATTAAAATACCTAGGTACCTTATATAATCTACACGGCTTAATGGGGCACACGTACAAATAACAGACCGATCAAGCTTACAATTATGAGCAAGAATTGTTAAGGACACAGGAGGCAATAAAGAGATGTTAGGGGAAAAAGGTACAAATTTAGTTTTATCAATATTTAATGTGAGTAAGTTATTTGAAAGCCACAGCATGACAGTATGCATAGCAGTCTTGGCATTCTTAGCAACTTCATCCCAAGAGCTGCCACTAATTAATAAGGCCGTGTTTTCCGCATAACTTAAAATTTTGCAGTTAGGTATATTTAATAGACAGAGGTTGTTTACATATATTAAAAATAGTGTGGGTCCAAGGACACTGCCTTGAGGTACGCCAAAATTAATTTGTAAATCTTGGCTAACATAATCACCAATTTTGACATACTGAGACCTAGAGCTTAAATAACTTTTGAAGTTTTCCAGAACTAATCCTCTAACGCCAATTAAGTTAAGTTTATTCACGAGTATAGCAACAGAGACAGTGTCAAAAGCTTTGGATAAATCCAAAAATATTCCAATTGATTTGCGTTTCAAATTTAGTTCTTTAACAACAGAATCACAGAGTTTCAAAACAGCATCTTCAGTTGAACAACCCTTTCGAAAGCCATATTGGTTTTGGGCATGAATGTAGTTAAAACTCAGGAACTCCACGAGTCTGCTGTTCAGGATTTTTTCCATAATTTTCGAAAAAGTTGATAGATTTGCAATAGGTCTATAATTGTTAACACTATCTCTAGCACCACCCTTGTGAATGGGATAAATAATCACTATTCCAATACACTGAAGCCATAACTTTGCCAGCGGTAGAAGCAACTCGTAATTTCTTAATAGATGGAGAGGATGGTCGTTTCTAAGATATTGCTTTGTTTCTTAGTTTCAGGATCGCAAAGATGGACCCAAGTTACATCCATGGTGACAAGGTGACGGCAAAAATGATCCGAATCACGCTAGAACATTTCGAGATTACGCTTAGAAATTTCCGAACGTCACTTTTTGTTTTCGTTGGTTAACATTCGTGGCAACCATCTTGCCCGACACTTTTTTGAACCCCAGTGAATCTATTAAAATGGATGGAACGCTACCAAAAGATATCTTTAGGATCTAAGCTATATGTTTTATAGTTATTCTTCTGTCTTCCAAAACCAGATTCTCAACCTTTTTGACATTTTCTGCCTTAACGGAGGTTGAAGGCCGGCCAGAACGCGGGTCATCTTCACAGCTTGATCTACGTCTTTTAAATTCAGCCACACAGTATGCTACCGTAGAATGGGTACAGCTTCATCCACTAATGTCTCCTAAATGTCTGTAAAAAATTCTTTCGTAGATATTTATTTTATCACCGCACGTAACTCACTTTTATCCGTAATCTTGCGTTTTTAGCAACCGGACGAACTGACAAAAACAAGTGACATTTGCCATAAGTGATTTTATATGTATGCACTTCTAAGAACTTTTTGATTCACCCTGGTATTTCACAGGAAACGTAACCAGTGGCAATTCGGTATTTTACCATTACCCAACAGTAGGCACGCAACATGAGGGTAGCTAAAAAGTTCACAACACGGACGGTTGTTTCGCCGACATTCCAGATTTTAAGGTGACACTGATGAAAAATGTCGCAGCGCCATAAGTACGCATACTTGCTTGCACGTCTATTACCTACTTAATAAAAGTGCAGCGTACAAGAAAATTCACATCAAAATTTTCTCCTTGAGCGGTGGTTCATTTGCGTTCCCTATTCGCAAGCCACAAGTCGATTTTCAGCACTTCTAACTTCAAAGTACTAAAATTCAAATATTTTACATAATGTTGGCGCAAGTTTCCTTGAAGAGTTTCGGAGTTAGAGTCGTGATTTTTAATAAAACTACGTTTTAACTGTTTTCAACGCGGTATTTTGTTTGACTTTTATTCCAAGGTTTCGGCCATTTTTCAGTAGCCGTGATCACGGAAGACAAAGATGTCAAGTGTCAATGAGTAATGTTAAAGTTTCTATTTAGCTTCTTCTCCTCAAGCCATAACATGTTACGAAGCGGTGGTAAATTAGATTGGGCTCTACCATAAAGTAAACAATAAACAAGAATTTAATTTAATAATTAAAATGGACTAGTTGGCGGTAGGCTAAATAAAAACTTTTACATTAGTCATTGACTTGACATTTGACATCTTTATCTTCCGTGATTACGACTACTGAAAATTGGCCATAACGTCGGAATAAGAAAAATTACTGCGCTTAAAACTGTTAAAATGTAGTATTATTATGTGTACAGGACGTCTGTTTTGTTAAACTTGGCTACTGCATCACGAGTACCTATGGGTGGCTTTTAAAATATTATAGGGAAAATCTTGAATAAAATTAACGAATGAATTAATTAATGTTCTTAATTGGACCGAAGTTCCTTATCGCACGTTACTCAGTCGCTTGGCAGATGGGAGAAAATTGATTAAAGAAAACATTGCGGTTGAAATGAAAAATGCTGACCGCTCGCGCTGTATAATGTATGCCTCCTTACTCCATCTATGCATTCTGCGCGATACTACTTTACTTTGTACTACTGTACTTTGATGTTGGTTGTAAAAAATAATAATCTTGATTTACGTGTATTTTATATGGAAAATCTTTTCACGCTCAGGGAAAGTACTTAAAATTAATATAACTGGCTCTAACTCTCAGGATTTTTTCCCCGACATATACCGACAGAGAAAAAAAAATTGTCGAGAAGAAAGTCACTCTACTATTGTATCTACTGGAGTAATATTACAGAGTATTGTTACGTGCGAGTGGGGTACGCACCTAGGATTGGAAGAAAACCCCAGTTTTATTTTTCCAACTAAACGCTTATAGTGTCTTACACAGCCGTACGCGATTCTATCCTGCAGGGTTGTCCCTTCACGAACAACTAACGACACACTGTCCCGACGATGAGTAGTTTACTCACAATACCGTCGCCGATATTGCGTAGACCACCTTCTGCTACACCTCCGAATTTACCGCGCGCAGTTCGTTTCGCGATCTCCTCTTAAACTACACTAAACTGCTCCTTCGCTGAACTGGCCATTAAACTAGCCACTAAACTCTTCACTAAACTCTCCACTAAACTCGTCACTGTCTTCTACTGAGATTCTCTTCCCACTCTCTCGTATCGCATTTGTCGCTTCGCTGTCTTGATCTGAACTCCACGGTAGGCGCGCGTTACGCTGCTTGTATATCCGGAAGAATCTTCTGGAACCCATAATTTCGATCTTCTTTTCGTTCTTCTTTTATTTACTGCCTATCCCTTTCTAAACATCTATCTATCTCTGTCTTTGCCGTCCTGAAACTTGTATTCTATAATTTCGATCTTCATTTCGTTATTCAAGTTATTCTTTTTTTTTGTTCATGATCTATTCCTTTCTAAAATGTACCTGCACTTGTCTGTTTCTTTCAGAATCTTCCACATTTTTCTGAAACTCCTTAAACCAACTAGATCTTTCCGCCATCGCTCACCACAATATTATTTTTTGGCTCAAAATCACCCGATTCGACTCCTGGTAAGGGTAATCGATTTTTCAAAAATCTAGTGATACCACTTTTGTGTTCATTCAAATCAACCTCGAGGCTCCTTTAAGTATTTGTCCCTATTTTGTATAGTTTAAGATTTGGCCCTGAAGGCCCACTTGAAAAATTTATCCTGTGTAAACACATAATATATAATAGGAGGTCTTGTTGCCGCCGATGACATCTTCCGCACTACCTTCACATGTATTATATTTCAAAATAAATAACTTAATAATCGGCAGACAAACACACGTATTGTATATCCGCAAATTATGCAAATTACGCCTTATAATATTATTATTATATTCGGAGCGAATTGTGGGAGAATTAATAAGGACTACCCGCCTTTTTATTTTGATGCGAGATAAATGAGTTTTGTTTGAAATTAATGGTCGGAATTCTGTTAGCAGCTGCTTGCCGTTGCTTAAAATGTACAGAATAAAGTTTCAGCGTTTTCAAATTTTATTATCGTTTCGTCTCTGTGGTTGAGTGATCTAAGCACTGCCTGCCTAGCTTACTGGAACGCAGAGGATTCTAGTTCGACTCCTCTCATGGTAGTCTTTGTACATGCATAAAATAATAATAACAACCCATAAACGTTCCACTGCTGGGCTCAGGCCCCCCATTATAGGAGAACGGACAGTACACCCGCCACGCTTGTCCAAGGCGGCTGGCAGGTTTGACACATCGGTTATCTCGATGTGCAGTTGCATCACGATGTTTTCCTTCACAGTTAGCACGTGGTAATTGTAACAATATGCGCATTAGGTTCGAAAGTGTTACGGGTAATACGCAACGTACTACTTTAGGGCTGATTCCAGACACCCAGACCATATTAAATTACGAAGAAAAATTGTTTTCCGAAATTTCTTATATCAGGGCGCCCTTTTACGCCATACATTTTTTTTAGTGAAACTTCTTTAGATTCGTGATTTGAAACTCGGTGAAACGAAAAAGCGACACTAACAAGAGATAAACACATAAATCTATAGGACTAAATCTGCGAAAAAATGAGATACGAGTTTTATATTGTGCAGCTCAGCTTACAGGGTCAATAAGACTGATGATTAAACGTAGGTCCAATTTGGACCGAAATAAGACTGATGATAATACTTTTTTGACTAAAACACTGAGAAATTGAAAGTGATACTTCAGAAGTTTGTTTTAAATGATTGATGTAGGCTAAAGGAATTATAATCAAGGTGCGGAAGTCCGTCAGTGGCATAAGTTCGTATACCTCTTATTTTAAACCTTTTTTAAACAGAATTTAATGCCAACTACAAATGGTGTCTTCGCTTTAATGACCGATTTATTGTCGTCATAGCTATTCAACCACGGGATAACGAGAGATGTACGGAGATCCCCACCTTGATTATATATTTATATTAATTAAAGCTAGAGAAGAATTATCTGTGAGTATATTCTACTACGTGGGAACTGCATACACACACAATAATATTTTATTTATTAAATCTGAATGGTTGAAATCAAGCCTAGGTAGTTAAATACAGTTTTATTTTCAAAAGACAACTTAAACGTAAGTGGTACTAAGTGATAATGTGACCTTGTTATCTGTAACGAGAAAGCCTGAGGCTATAGGTCCTAAGTACGTTGTTTCCTCTACTTAACTGTCATCGGACCCTTTTACGCCGTGGCTATGTACTGGACACACGGCATTAACTTTTATATGTTAACCTCAAAAGAAATCCAATAAGTAAAACAAATAAACTGAGCCTAGAAATTCTGAGTATTTCTCATCACGAATAGTAAGCAGTGTTTCGACAGCAAGAAGTTTCGATATTTGCTCTGGTCTGCGTGTTCTTAGGAGTACGTGTCAGCCCACGTACAGAGAAGGGTTATTTAGTAACCTTTAAAAATTATGAATGTTTACTATTTTTTTAATTAGCAAAACTACTTGTAGACATTTGGCAAAAACATCTTTGGACATTTGATAAAACATTTATATTTTTTGGCTAAACAGGAATTTTCTTCGTTTTTTTGTCAGCGTTTTGTTATTTGTCTACAGAACAATGAAAATATAATATAATCGAAAGCATAGCATGTGGTAAAAAATTTTAGTCATACCACTTTTCTTAAAAAGTACGCTTAGCACACTAAATGTTATAGAATTTTTGTGCTTTGTTTAAAAATTGGAGGTGCTCACACTTTTTACGACTCGAACAGCGAATGTCATCTTACCTAATAACTTTAATGGAAATGACACTATGAACCATCGTTATGATTTTTCAAGACCTATCTAACGATAGCCTACATGCTTATCTGTACTGCTATTTTTAGCTTCTACTACATCATTGAGTAACGCCATATTAATATGGATAATAAATATACCCTCCTTATCATTTTAATTCATACAAACTTACACTCACAACACTTACTTCGAGAAAAAGGCTGTCATAGACATGTATGGAGTATAGACGTAAACAGGCTCAAGGACGTACTAATGGATAGAGAGACGGAAATGATGAATTTTCCGATTTTGATCCTTGCCTATGGAGCTCGAAAATAAACATTTAGCTAGCTAACCTGCCGACGACTCAACAAACGTTAAAATACGTCCTAAAACAAAGTTACTGGACTTTCGGAAGCTTTAATGGGTATTTTTATGTCAACAGAACAACAACACGTTCACATATTATTGTGTTTTTCACGTATCACTGAAAGCGTGGCGTTAAAATCAACTTGTTTATACTGAACTACCCACATTTTGCCAAGATTAAGCTAATCTTAAAAACCGTGGTAGTTTATTGGTTAAAGCACTTGCATCCCAAACCTCAAGAGTGAGGTTTTTGAACCGGACCAGAAAGCACGTAATGTACTACTAAGTCAGTTTTCTGATCTAATGTGCATATTGGTACAATTACCACGTGCTTACGACGAAGGAAATATCGTGATGAAATCTGCATGTCGAGATAATAAAGCCATTAAACCCGCCTTGGGGAAGTGTGCGTTTTATCTATACAGGAATGGAGAAAGAATTGGACAAGGACTTGGTTCATTGCTGCGATATGACTTGCCACATCATCAGGTGTCTAACTTATGTTCACCCGGGGCCAGTTATAACTATTTAATTGGTAGTTTAAGCACAACTAATGTAGACAAAAATTCAACAATTGTAATTTATTATGGGGATAGCTTATCTGTCAAAAAGAAAGACATTATGAACAGCATAAATAGGTTATTGGACCTTAACAGTAAATATGGATGTAGATTCATCCTATGTGCCCTGACTTATGCATCTAATCTAACAAATAAACAAAACAGGCACATATATGACTTAAATTTATTAATTTATAATTTGACCCATCGTCATAGTGACATTTTTTATTTTGACCTGAATAAATTTACTAATAGTAAATTTAGGCTAAACAAAGATACTATGTATCTGCCTTTTAAGTTACGAAGACGTATAGCTACTTTATTAGCATTTAATATACAAAATCATGACAAAGTTATGTATGATATAACTGAAAAACCTGAGATAAATTTAAATAAAAACAATAATGTTTTTAATATTAACTCTACTATGAGTCCTAGACCTTTAAACTGCTAGAAATGACCAAAGCTAAACCTACTTCTAATTTAAATATAGTTCACCAGAATATACAGGGTTTAGCAGGTAAAGACTTACAAATTGAACTTTTTTTAAAAGTATGTAAGGTTCATGTCCTATGTATTACAGAACATTGGCTTAAAACTTTTGAAGCCATAAACTTCATAGAGCATTATACAGTGATAAGTGCATTTGTAAGGAAGTCCGCTATACATGGCGGATCACTTATCCTTGTAGCAAATGATGTAAAATGTAAAGAGCGTAAAGACATTATGTCCCTTTCTGTTGAATGTACTGTGGAGGTTTCTTGTATTGAGCTTGAGCGCTATGTAATTGTCTGCGTCTACCGACCCCCCACAGGGGATTATAGTGTATTTGAAAGCACAATGGAGGAATTATTAATAAAATTAAATAAAACTGATAAATTGCCTATAGTTTGTGGGGATTTTAATGTTAATTTGTTGGAAATGTCATCAACTCGTACTAAGATCATTAATCTTTTGAAATCCTTTAATCTTATACATGTCTTTAATGAACCTACGCGTATAACTGCTACTACAAGCTACCTGTTTAGACAATATATTTTGTAGTTGTAAAATAATCGATAAATCACTCATAGATGTACTACGGTCGGATCATTGTGGCCAGTTTATATCAATACCTTTTGACAGTATTAAAATCACTTCTAAAATAACCTGTAGACCGGTGAATTATCATCGCTTAAGAACCTTTAAAGATAATCTAGCCAAAAAAATTCCTACCTTGGCTCTCAACAGCGAAGATCCAAACAACTTGTATAGTAATTTCTTAGACGTTATACAAGCTGAATTTGAAAACACATTTAAAACTAAAACAATTAACAAAAGTAATAAACTTAAGTTTAGTGATTGGGCTACAAAAGGTATATATAAAAGTCGAATAAAACTGTATGAATTATACAGTGAAAAACAATTTAATCAAAATCCAGACTTTCTTGACTATATTAAAAAGTACTCTAAGACCTTTAAAAGAGTGTGCATCGCTGCCAAATCTTTATATTATAGTAACAGAATTAAAAAATCATCAAATATCATTAAGACAACTTGGAGTGTCATAAATGACGCTTCTGGCAAAACTTCACGTCGATATGATGGAATTGAGCTTGTAATTAACAATAACACCATTAGTAATAACTTTGAAATTGCACAAACATTTAATGAATACTTTAGGGATATACCAACCTTAAACAACTAGCTCTTTGTCATCATCACCACTGGAAGCTGAGCTGCTAATGACACAGTGTCTTGATGAATGTAATATTTCATTCAAATTTAATCATATAGATACAAGTGATATTGTAAAAACGTTTAAATCATTAAACATTAAAAACACAGCTGATTTTTGGGGTATATCTTTAAAAGTATTAAATGACATAATAGACACTATTTCACTATCACTAGTAAAAATATTTAATCGATGTGTAGATAAAGGGGTATTTCCCGACTTAATGAAAGTTAGCAAAGTTATCCCTATATACTTTTAAATATAAAGGAAACAAAAACGACCCCTCCAACTTTAGGCCAATTTCTATTTTACCAACCTTAAGCAAGATCTTTGAAAAAATAATTTTAAATCAACTGCTCTCACATAAATCTGGTGATAAAAGCCGCGTCAATAATTATAGACCTATATCTATTTTATCAAGCTTATCAAAGGTTATCGAACGTTTACTTAATAATAGATTAATTAAATATTTAGAATATAATAATTTAATCTCTACTCATCAATTTGGTTTTCGATCTGGCAAATCTACGGATGCCGCAGTTGAAGAATTAACTAATTATATAACATCTAATCTTGATAAAAAACAGAAAGTTATTGCCATATTTCTAGATCTAACAAAGGCTTTTGACACGGTCTCAACCGCGCTTTTAATTCATAAACTTGAAGCGCTGGGAATAAGAGATCTTCAGTTACAACTTTTCGCTGATTATCTCCAAAACAGAACGCAGAGAGTCCGTATTGGTGAATATATAAGTAAAGACACTATTATTTCTTTTGGTGTGCCCCAGGGCAGCATCCTTGGCCCAACCCTGTTTCTTGCGTATATAAACACACTCTGCGACTTAGAACTTGAAAACGGTAGTATTATTACATATGCTGATGATACTGCACTCCTTTTTTCTGCTGATACATGGTCAAAAGTATTCCAAAGTGCGCAAAAGGTCTTAATAAAGTTATGGATTGGCTAAATTCAAATATATTAACCCTTAATATTGATAAAACGAAGTATATGACTTTATCTCTTAGAAATCAGGATCAACCTCATATTCAAACCTTAAAAATTATAGCTCACTCTTGTCTTTCTCATGCTACTTGTAACTCTTGCCCTACTTTGCATACAACTCAACATATTAAATATTTGGGTGTTATCATTGACCAAAATCTAAGTTTTCAACCATACATTAACTCATTAACACTCAGATTACGAAAATTAATTTATATTTTTAAAACCCTTGGTCAGGTTGCTGATTTTAACATAATGAAATTATTATATTACGCCCTATGCCAATCTGTTTTGAGCTATTGTATCACGTCATGGGGGGGAGCTGCCAAAACCGCAATGATAAAATTAGAACGTGCACAACGAGCAGTACTTAAAGTCAGTCTTTCTCTCCCGTTCTACTTCCCACCAAAACCTTTTATGAACGCTGGAAAGTGCTAACTGTTCGGCAACTCTTTATTCAACAAATCGTTCTTAAAGAACATGTTATCACACCATTTATATCATCCAATTCTATTATTAAAAGGAATTACATCCCCTGTAAACAAAACGTTGTCAGCACAGCCTTTTGCTGTAGATTTTTGTTCTTTCTAGGAGTTACCTATATAATAAAATCAACAAGCGGATTGATTTATTTTCTTTGACTAAAGCTAAATGTAAGAAAACTCTCACCGAATGGCTTTTGAAACTCGACTATGACTCCTTATTATTATTATTTTAATATTAATAAATTATTTCATACTAAACAGTTCGGGTTCACCAAAGGTCGATCCACTATCGATGCAGGTGTTGAGCTCCTAAAACACATTTATGATGCTTGGGAAGGATCACAGAATGCCATTGGTGTATTCTGTAACCTGTCCAAGGCATTCGATTTCGTTGAACACGTGACCCTCCTAAAAAAGCTCAATTATTACGGTATTCATGGCGATTCTCTCAACCTATTATCGTCTTACTTAAATAACAGATCCCAAAGCGTTGAAATTAATAATGTCAAATCTTGTGAGACTGGCATATCTATGGGTGTGCCCCAGGGCTCTATTCTAGGTCCCTTCTTATTTTTGATATATATTAATGATTTGCCATATTATATTAATGATATGTGTGAGGTAGTGTTGTTTGCTGATGACACATCACTTATATTTATAGTTGATAGAAATAAACTGAACTTTGACGACGTAAACAACGCCTTATCCCAAATATGTAAGTGGTTTACTGTAAATAACTTATTACTCAATCCGAGCAAAACCAAATGTGTTAAGTTTGTTATGCCCAATGTAAAAGAATACAATATTAATATCTCTCTTAACGACACTAGACTTAATCTAGTAGATTCAACTGTATTCTTAGGCATTAACCTAGATCAGAAGCTCCACTGGGGCGCTCATGTATCTAGTCTCTCAGGAAAACTTAGTTCTGCTGCATATGCGGTCAGAAGAGTTAGGCAGTTCACTGACGAAGAGACTGCTAAACTAGTTTATTTTAGTTATTTTCATAGTATCATGTCCTATGGTATTTTACTTTGGGGCAACGCTGTTGACTTAGAGACCATATTTGTTTTACAAAAAAGAGCCGTTAAATCAATTTACAATCTCGGCCCTCGGGAGTCTCTTAGAGAATGCTTTAAGGAAATCAATATTATGACGGTCACCTGCCAATATATCTTTAATAATATAATTTATATTCGTAATAATTTGAGTGCCTACAAGCAGTATAAGGATATTCACAATTTCAACACCAGGCATTGTAATAGACTGATATTGCCATCTTTTAGATTACAAAAAGTACTGTCCTCTTTCTTGGGGGTTGGTATACGCTTCTTCAATAAGATTCCGAGTGAAATGTTAGATCTGCCTTTCACTAAATTCAAAACCAAATTAAAAAGTATCTTGCTAAAGAAGGGATACTACACTATTGAAGAATACTTAAATGACAAAAATTCATTTACATAGCAGCTCGCTCTAACATCTTATACTATATTTTGTATAATGTTATCTTGCCAAGCTTGTAAGGGATTTATGGAGATATATTGCAGCATAACATTTTAGTACGTCATGTCATTATTATAACTTTCATAATATTTTTCTTTCCTCTTATTGTGTCTTGGTCTTATTGAGTATGCACTGTTTGCTACAACTCCATTAATTCTTCAAAAAGTAATTCTGTAACATACTTCTGTATAAAACTTATTTTAAAAAAAGACAACTTGAGATATAAATAGAATAAGAAACTTAAAGAAAAACATTATTTAGCTAGACGTGTTGCTCGGGAGTTTCTTGCCGCTTCTTCTCCTTAACAGCAATAACACGTTGTGAAGCGGTATACATAGAATAGGAAGAAAAATTAAATTTTAACTTATATATTTATATGACCTTCAAAAAGTGTTCTCCAGTGGAACTTATTTTGAATAAAAAAACTTTGAATTTGAATTTGAATTTGAATACAATTTCCTGGGGCCGGACGGCCTGTCGCAAGAGGCGACAATACAACCCACAGCCAGGTGGTAGCGTAGTTGCCCGTCTGGATGGCTACCACCCTTGGTCTAGAGTATGCCGCCATAACAA
The DNA here is from genome assembly GCA_039645545.1 of Dendrolimus houi. NCBI lineage: Eukaryota > Metazoa > Arthropoda > Insecta > Lepidoptera > Lasiocampidae > Dendrolimus > Dendrolimus houi. Next base: position 3,394,950 of record CM077139.1, on the reverse strand, counting down.
CGTTGAGTTGTGTTCCGGCATTAGTGGCCAGGTTCCAGTCTCCCTTAAGATAGCAGCAGCACATTGCTGGCATCTTTGGTGTTACGAATGTCTTTGAATTTGTCTGATTAAAATCATTTTTTTATATTGTTGGTCGTTTTCCACAAACAATAGATTTTTTGTAAACTACATCAGAAAACCAGGGACTGTCATCAAAAACCTATCGTATAATAAACTCGAGATTACCGAAAGAGTTGCTAAATTATCGGGTCAGCTGTCAATAAAGCAGCGTTGTCAAACGTTACTTGCAAGCACTCCTTTGCATTTTATTGCCCTCCCAGCCTTAGTAGAGGTCGTAATACTGAAAATTTTCTATTACTCGCCATTGACGTAAAGTGTGTCACAGTTTATTATAGTTTGTCAAGTGCAACATGTTTGGTTATGACAAAATCGATGCTGTGTTTGGTGAAATATATGAAAGTGTATATATTGGGTTGGCAACTGAGCGATCAATCACTTGTTGCCCACCCAAGTGTCGACAAAATTCGCAAGGATTTTACTTTCTTTTGTTTCGATCTTTCCAAATTCAAAGTGCCTTTCATTTAGTAAAAAAAAATATATCGATTACTTCCTTAGTTATGTTTTAATCCCAATTTAAAAATGGAAGAATAAGGCGTGCATTTTAGAGATATTTTATTTTATTATTTCCGAAAAGGCATGCAAATAAGGCGTTATTTGCCATTTATGAGGATGATGCCTTGAAAAAAAGGCAGTCAAAATTGTCAAAATTGGTTTGCCAGATTTCGTTCTGGTGGTTTTTCTTTGAAAAATGCTCAACTATCTGGCTATCCAGTTGAAGTCGACGATACCCATATCTAGGCCATTATTGATTCAGATACTCAATGTATCTCATACATGCATTAAAATAAGCAATAATGTTTAATTTTATTCGTATCTGAAATCCGCTATCACTTAGTTGTCAATCCAATGAAGCCATAGAAGAACAATATTAAGAATCGAAAGTCGCTCATTAAAAATGTAACTCGGCACACACTGCTAAAGCTAAGGAGAAGGATGAAAGGAAAAGGAGCTAAAGCTTATGTATCTAGACCATCTCCGACTTACACTAAGGACGACGTATACTTATCATTTAATATTAAGAGTATCTCTTCTATAATACCCTCCAAATATCCAAGTTTTAATAATAAAATAGCATTTCAAAAGAATCTACCGGCTTTGAGCTAAGTCAGCAAACACAACGAACAATAAAACTCGAGAATTTTTAATATACCCCACATTTATTGAGGTCGCAGCGACTGTGTTATTGGTTCCGGGACCGAATAATAGATGGCGCTGAGGCAATATATCCCATGCAATCTATTCGCGTACATTCTTCCTATTTTATTGCACATAAGTGAATAGTTGCGATCTTTCGTTAAACGGTCCATTTGTCTCTCAATGCGCTACTACATTGCATTTTTATCTGATTCCGTGATCTGGCGTATTGCGTACATGGAAGAAGAATGTTAAATAAAATATGACAATAGTCTAGTAGTCTAGACGATGGCACCTGGAGGGTCCGAATCAACGCCGAAATTTAAAATCTCGTGTCCAAACCAGTGCCGTAAATAGCCTTTTCTGCGCCCTATGCGAGCTTCTATGACTACGCCCTTGTTTTTTTTTAGATGTTATAGGTAGGTACCCTAGCTAGAACGATGCTATGTATAGGCCTACTTTATTTCATTCAAAGGACCTTGGTGTTGGTAGACCAATTATCTAATATTTTGGAAGAAAAATCTATTTTAAAAAGTTTGAAATTTAACAGACCTTTTTGATGATACTGGCATGTAGGTACGTATGTGTTCGAATCGAGCGCTAAGGGCGCAGCGGGAACTTATCAGGAGCAAACCGAAAAAATAATAGTCCTGCCTGGTCTGGCCATTCTTGCGCCCCCCAGAGTCTACGCCCTGTGCCTGGACACCGGTGGCACCGCCCTATTTACGGCACTACGCCGAACCTAATATAATAGGAGAGATAAAATCTCACCGCCTCCGTTGGCTCGGTCACGTGGAACGGATGGGAGAGGATAGAAACGTGAAGAGGGCCTATTTTGGACGATCGGATGGGTGACGTCCGGTCGGTCGCCCCAAGTACCGGTGGAGGGACAGAGTGGAGGCTGACCTGTGTGAGCTTCAAGCCCTTAACTGACAAGAAATCGCACAGGACAGAAACAGGTGGCGTGCTCTCGTTTCGGAGGCCAAGACACATTTTGGCTCGCTGAGCCAACGGAAAGTTTTTTTAACTATCCCACGGGAACTCTTAAATTTTTCGGGATCAAAAGTATCCTATATGTTGACCAGGAATATAAGCTACCATCATACAAAATTTAATTTAAATCGGTCCAGTCGTTTCGGAGATTAGCCGGTACAAACAGATAAACAGAGAAACATAAAATTTGAAATAATCTAAATTAGTTCTAATATATTTCACTTCTTACATCCCCCTGACTCGGTTTTTAGAATTTTTTCTCATAGTACAGAAATTTGACCTCTACAATTTTATTATATGTATAGATAAACCAATTTAGTCAAAATTTTATAGATAGATTAGTAAGAGTCTTACGATTGAATTTTGACTGGTTTAGTGTAAATGTATTATAAAGAACAAAATGTCAAAATGCAAGAACAAGGTGACCACTAGCGCCATCTAGTTATGTAGGATTTAAGAGATTCTTAGTTACGTTTTTAACTATATGTCATTAGGAGTATTTTTATTCTATGCCTCTGCGCATATAATGCAATAGTTTCTGGCGGAAACTGAAAGGGGATGTTGTGCTGTGCAGTTTTATTTTCTAAAAATGTGTAAAATTACTTTAAAATGAACAATAGTTTTGTAGAATATTGATAGTTTTTGAGTAGTAATTATGTGTTTTGTGAGAAATGTGAACTGTATAGCCAAATGTGGCCTTTCGAGTTTACTCAAGAACTCCGTTGGATGGTGTCAATTGTAGCCTAGAATACAACTGCGCCTGGCTTAAAGGCCTAGTTGCCAAGTCATAAACATAAAAAAATGCAATAGTTCAAAATGAAATGCAGAGTTTTACTAAATATAAACACTTCACCTATTCATTATCTTAAATGTAAAATATGAAAATAATCTATTATACAAAATATTATTTATATTACCTACTATAATATATTAAACTAATTTTAATTTGAGAAATAAATATTTATTAACTTCTCTATTATTAAAATAGAATAAAACAGATTTATTAATGGCAGATGGTTTTACATATATTGCGTTTTAAGGTTTTAAAGAAGCCTACAAACTTACTCTAATTCTATATGAATAAGACCGAGAGTTTTTACTAATACATTTAAACAATAAATATAAAAACGTTTATTATAATTAAATAAATAAGTAATATATTTTTATTAAAATAGAACAAACTTGTTTTTATCAAAAAAATCTTATTTAAAACGAATGGGACATTAATGGTTTTATAATGCCAAAATGAAACTAAATATGCTTTGTGAATCACCAAACCCCTTTTTGCAGCAAGGTGCGTACTGATTTTGCTTTTATTTTATATGCCGTCAAACAGACTTGAATATATTTTATTTTTGAATCAAGACACATTATAATATATAAAAAAAGAACAGATTATCTTTGAAGCTTTTAAAAGAGGTTAGTTCAACTGATTTCAAAAGAGCTATTTAAAATTATATTATATTTTTTAAATTTATGGTTGCTGGAAGTGTAAATATTCATATTTTTATATTTCGAATGTTTTTAAAATTAAAGGATAACGACGACTTATTTCAAAATAGGTTTTCATATCATTTCTTATATAGGCGTTCCACTTTCGAATGCTAAAATATAATATTAAAAACCTATTACACATTCTCGTTTCTCGCAAATGTGTGGAGGGCTCTATAGGGAATTCAATTATAGTCTATGGATTAAATAGTCGATTTACAAATATTAAGTAAAAGTACTGTTTGATGGTATATTGGATGTTGTGTGTGATTGCTACGATTGTATAACGCTTTATATGTTTTTTGATGTTGTAAAATGACTGAAATACACTTATATGTTACACTAGCTCATATGTACACATATTTATATTTTAAGCAGGTGATTGATCTACGAGCATGTACGCGTATTTATGGCTCGACGAATTTTTCGGCTATGAAAGTTGGTGTAAAATATTATAAGAAATCCACCTTATAGTTCACACATGTAAGATGAAATGTTTACTTGAATATTTTTTGATGCTGTTCAGTTTTAAAAAATATTTATTATAGTTATAATATTATTTATCTGTTTATTTTCTTGTACTGCAACTTTTATTGTAATAACACTGTGAATAAATTATATATTTGCCGAAAGTTAACATGTACGAGTATATTGCTTGTATATATTTATGTGCTACATATATGTAGCATTTCAGTCTTATTCTCTTGCACTGAAAATTGCTTTTGTATCTCACAAATTTTAATAACATAATAGTCTAGAAGATATGTGTGTCTTAAATCGTTTTATTTATAACCAATAACTGTCAAACACTACTCAAAGAGATTTGAAAATTTTAAACTTTATGGGTGCTTTGTTTTTTAATGTTTTGGCAATAATGGTAAAGAGTTTTATATGGACAATATAATTTTTATGGACATCGGCTAGGGTTTTCGAAGAAAGTAGCTTACTATAATGTTATCACCCCTAAATAATGATGTCTTCGGAATTTATAGTTATATCATCAATAGCTAAACCCAGCTACGCTTCGCTGTGGCTTAATCTGATATTATTTATAAACTAGCATTTGCCAGCGACTTATATTATTGAAGATTAGTTATGTGGTCAATATTTAAAATAAAAAGGTACTTCTAGCAGGGCAATGGATATAAAAACTCGGGACAGAGAATTTGCTATCGATAATATCGCATTGGAATTAGATATTTTCAACTCGCACACTTTAAACCTCTCTTTAAAAAAAATCCCGCGGGATTTCCAGGATATAAAGTACCGCAGATTTTAAGTCCAAAAATTTTCTATCGATCAGAGCAAACTGCATCGAAATCCGCTCAGTAGTTTTTATGTGACTCCCGAACAAACACAAACAATCTAAAAAATAGAAGACTATACACATTTACAAATAATTTTATAATATTGTAGATACATAACAAACACCGCTGAAGAGTGGAACTCTTTACCGTCGTACGTTTTTCCTCAAGAATACAATCTAGGTGTCTTCAAGTCTCGTGTAAACAGGTATCTTCTAGGTAAACGTGCTCCATCTTAGACTGCATTTCCTCCTGACATCAGGCGCAATGTCAGTCAAACGCGAACCTATTCATTATAAAAAAAAACTAGGTTTGAAGAAACTCAACCAGATGGTACAACATTTACCCGTCTGGATGACTATCACCCCTGGTCGAGATAATGTCGCAACCACAACCTGGATTTGTGATCCGGAATTAGTGGCCAAGTTCCAGACCTCCCTTTGAGACCGGCAGTACTTTGGTAGTACCTTTGGTGGTGCAATTGTTTACAGATGACGATAACCACTTACCATCATATGGGTGTGGGCCATCAGCCTCTCTGTTGTTCTCCAGCAATAAGAAAAAATATTTTTTATATATAGAGGCTTTTCAAGCACGCCGCTTTGCACTCTCATGAATGGTTATTTACTTTAACTTCTTTTTAAAGACAACATTATATATATTAGTTCTGTTTTTCTACTTTTTCAAAAACTTTTGGCTTAAATTATTTATTTTACTCATTGATACTTTCATTATAATCTCATCTTTTATAGAAGCATAATCTAGAATGTTAATGTTTGTATGATTGCGTGAGATGAAATGATAAATTGTCTAAAAATTGCACGTCAGTGTCCCAAATTGCGAAAGTAAAATGACATTTTCATAATGGAATTAAAATCAACGTCATCTTTGAGTTAGAACCAAAATGATTTTAAACTTGTAGAAATTCATAATAAAAAACAAAATTTAATTGTAAAATTAATTTTTATAATTGTACTTAACGCGTATTCATAATTGACTTTTTCAGAATTATTATCTCTGTCTCAATCAGTCAGTCTGAAAATTTGTCTCGTATAGAATCTAAATCGGACCATTAAATTTCAATAAAAACTATAGGTATTAAAACAGAGATTTTATCTTAAACTAGTAATGCCAACGAAACTTCGTTCGCGTTGTCATGACGTCGTGTCAATCGTGTAATGAATTGCAATGGTGGCTTGGCAAAAAAAACACGATTGCATCATTTTTTTGGTTATATTCGTCTATCCCACGGAAACGACATCATTTATCGGGATAAAAAGTATGCTGTGACAGACAGACGTACAAAATTAGTAAAAGTTAAATTTTGGAAACCTGCTGTCCGGAATTAGCCCTTCCTTTTTTAAATATTTAAATTCTGTAGAAACTAGATACTTCTTTACATTAATTATATTATAGACGATAATTATAGACAGATTTTCTTGTGCATTTTGTATTTTTTCTATATATATAAATATACAAATAGGTTATATATTATACAAAATATAGAAATACAATGCAACTACTTAAACACAATAAACATTATGATTATATCCTATACAATAAATAATTACTTTTTGTATTTTTTGTATTTTTTGATCATGGTCTTGTAAATTAATAGATTTTGCTGGTCTGACAGCAATAGGCTGCGATTCCACAGTTGCATTTTATAAAACACTAGCGGTTCTGCACACGTTGTCCTACCCTGAAAAAATTAAGATATAGAACCCGATTCTAGCGCCACCTACCGAGTCTAATTGTGAATCTAAACCATCCTCGGACCCACTCAAACACTATTTTTTTACACCTTGGGTTACATTATTGAAGTTATAGTAGGGATCCCTAATTTTTTCTAGTAATAAATATAACCTATATTAATTTGGGATAGTGTTGCATTCTTATGGTGAAAGAATTTTTGAAATCGGTCTCGTAGTTTTTGAGTTTATTCGTTACAAACATACAAATTTTTCCTCTTTATCCACTCATTTATCATTGATCATTATCATAGTTTGTCATAAGTCTAGCATTTATCATCAGCATTTTATTTAATATATATCGTTATAGCGACCCATGTGCTTGTCATTTACTATAATTTAACACCACATTCCATTGTCATATCACACCACCATTCATTTGTATGGGTGTCGCATCGTAGCCCGTACACCTATATAATAAATCAGAAAATCTAATATCGTTGGCATCGATACAAAAGTTTAAACAGACAGTGGTGTGCCATTTTGAAACCTAGCAACTGACATTTTTAAATATATGTTATATATATGTCTGTATCAAAATATGGCATCGCTCCCGCTAAGCTTCATAAATAGTATTGAAATGGCATATCGTTGAAATTTATGACTATTTTGTACTGTGGCGTAAAATTTCTTAGAATACACTTGCTAGGGTTTAAATTTGCAGAGCTATTAAGCTCACACTATTTATTAGTAAATAATTGAAAGCTGTATTTAATAGTAATAGACAGTTAATAACCAGCCAGAATGAGGAAGAGATCGCAAGAGATAAGACTCTAACTAACTAAGCTTCAGGGGTGGAAGTAAAAAATTGTCTGATGTCGGAAGTAGCCTCGGTGAATCTGCAGCCTACCTGTCTACATCCCTTAGACACATACACCCATGTTACCCCTCGCCAATCTTGTACGGCATTTTTTTGGGGCCCATGCAGGAAGTGACGAGTTGCCGTCTGCCCACTATATCCATTCTCCACGAACATTGCGACGGGTAGACGCGAAATTCCCCATAGTCCCAGATTTCTAGTTCCATTAGCAGTACATTAACCGGGGCTTGTCTTTGGGTGCATTTTTATAAAATGTAGACAGAGATAATCGCCCGTCAGTGACACGCCACATTTTCATTAAATTTTTCAAGAGGCCTCTACGTGGTCTTCGCATGGCCCTACGCAAGCCCTCTAAAAGTTTGTGCCATTTTTTGTTAATAATAACAAAATGATCTTTAAGCTTTGAGTCATTCCTTAGACATGTCATAGAAAGTTTTGGTATAATTTAAAAATGTCTAATTATTTTTTGCCATTAGTGGGCGGATAAACAAACTGACGCAACATCTCCTTATTAGTATAAATGATTCCGGCCCATATTTGCTGCGACCCACTTTCTAATGACCGAAAAAAGTAATTGCAGATGAGTGGGATGGTGTCATTAACAATATGATGATAGCGAGTTAATTACGATTCTTTTCTTTCGCCTTATTCCAACACGATATGTCTTTTCGCTCTATACTCTCCTCTATTCTAGAGTATATCCCCTGTCTCACCACAAATCATATATCTCCTTCAAACAATCCATCCATGTCTATTTTTACACTTGCATTCATCAATCTTTCACTATATTGTACTTTTTGTCACATAACTTTCAACTCTCTTCATTACACGTCAATCCCACCTTATTCTTCCTCGTCTCAATTTTTCACTCACGGTTGCAATTTTCAAAGATGTTTATGTACTCATTTCTCATCTTATCCATTCTTGTAACACACATATCCGTCTTAACATTTTCATCTCAGCTGAGTGGAGACGTATTTGGTCTACAACTTTAGTAGCCTAACCGATTTTTTTTTCAAGTTTGGCTTGACCTGCATATATGCATATAGAACAAGTAAACTTCAGACATGTATATGGTGAGAAACAGATAATATTTCGTAATCAAAATTTCATGTCAATATTAAAGAACATATATCTCAAAATTCATCAAAATTGGAACCATTTCTTGATAAAATAAAAAAAGCAAAAGTAATCCATACAATCGGGTATGTGACACACGTTATAATAAATGCCGACAAACTGGTTAAATTATAAAAGGACTAGTAGTTGCAGATATCTATTAGGTTAGTCTAATCTAAATGATTTTGGGGTCAATCAGATTTGCAGATGAATATTTAAAACTATTACTATAATACTTTAATAATAAAGATATTAAACTAAATTGCGTTAAAGTGTTTGACAGTTATCACTAACTCCGAAAGATATCATACAATAATAAATTCTTACGGTTTTAAAAACACGATCAAAATGTTTGTTGTATTTTTACACACAGTAATGTTATTTCTTGTCAATTTTATGCCTTTGTAACAAACTATTGCAGTGTCAATTAATTTTTCACCTAAGATTTTATTTAAGATTTATTGTTTAAAGTGCCAATACAATAGTAAAAACATGTAATAGTTTAATACTGTGGCATGTACAGTTAGTGTTCTTCACCTTAATGTCTAAAGTAGTTAATCACTTTGTAGATAGATAAATATCATTATTTTTTTCATTTCAGTCCAATATTGGCCATCGCCGAGCATCATACAGTGACCAGACAAGACGGATCCGCCTACTCCCAATGCCTGACACAAGCCGTCACTTTCTGGCAGATTACTTTCTTCATTACCACCATCATACTTCTATACGTTTTGCCTCTCATCATCCTCGTTGTGTTATACAGTATTATAGCTAAGAATCTCATTACTGCAGCGTCGAAGGTCGTTATGAACAAAACTGTAGATCCTTACAACGCTAGGGCTAGAAAACAAGTGATTTTAATGCTCGGAACTGTTGTATTATGCTTTTTCTTATGCTTGATGCCTTATAGGGCGTTAACGTTATGGATTATCATCACGCCATCTGATTTGTACGATGATGTTAGTCCAGAGAAATGGTACAATATCTTGTATTTCTCAAGAGTGATGCTGTATATTAATTCAGCTATTAATCCAATATTATATAATCTCATGTCTTCGAAATTTCGTATAGGATTTTGCAGAGTTTGTATTTGTTACAATAACTCCTCGGAGGAGACAAACAGACGGGTCCAAAGAACTGCTACTAACGGTTCGACGACAAGTAGTAGTTTGACTAGAACTACAAATAGTTTAAAGAAATTCTTCGGTCATAGAAGTAGTGTAGATAAAAGTGACACAGATACCTATAGCCGTGATGAAGGTGACAGCAAAAGGTTTCTGGAACGAATATTCGCTAACAAAACCTTCATAAGGCAGCAATCCGCACCGGTTTGTTCAAATACAAATCCTCAAAGGATTAACAGGATGCGAAGCGAGGGAAACATGATTGAAGATGAGATTGAGGGTTGCACGAAAATATCTCATCCGAGAGATGAAATTGCGTCAGATAGGAATTCCCTGAGGAGGAACGTTTTAATAAATAGTGCCAAAGCGAAAAGTATGGATTGTGATAATAAGAAAGTAGCGTACCAGAAAATAAAGGTCGATTGTGTTGTTGCCTTTCAGAAGTCGAAGAGCGTTGAATATGATTTCCCTGAGAGTTTTGTATGATTAATTTAAAATAATTGTCTTACAACAAAACGAGCGTATTGAACACGTATTGAAAATATCTCCTCTATAGCTTTACATGTGGCGTTTCTCGTATACATTTCGAAGCCATATATACCGCAACAAATACTTGTGTACTGTGTTTGCTAAGATAATAGGAACTGGAGGCCAATCGCCTCTGCCTACCCTTATAGATAACGGGGATGTTATATATTATTTCGTTCCATCTGTAACCAATTTTTTAAAAGTTTCCCGTTGTCTAGGAAATCATTATAGGGGTACGTAGAGCTATAAGTTTGGGAAGCCATGATGTGAAACAATAGTAATACTAATGCAGGAAATTGTCTCGCAAGTTTTCACGTTACATGAATTAAACGTTCAAGGAAAGCGTTGGGTACTGGGCATGATGTTATGTGACGAAAATACAAAAAAAATATTTATTTATTTTCAAAGTTTTGAAACTAATTTCATTTAGTTTTAAAACACTTATTCAACACGTCTCTTTTTGTAGTAAAACGAGTAGTTTCTAGTTATAAAAGACTTGTCCATTAGTTACGCTTGTGTTATATATTTTATCTCAACCGCTTTTAATTCGTATCTCACTGTCACACTCAGAGACCTTAAGGGACAATTAACTCAGAAAGTAGGTAATTAAAATTTGGAGATAAAACTTTGTACACACAAAAAATCACATGTAGTCCAAAAATTTTGGGATCTTAAATTTATTATTGAAGTGAAATAATTTAATGTTTTCATAAAAGAATAATTGTTCATATTTTTATAAAAAAATATTTTCTATGATCTTTTTTGATGTAAATTCTTTAAACGTAAATAAGTACATGTAAATAATAATAATAAGGTCAGAAACTCTCAATTTATGTTGTGAAAAAAATTATATCACTATTTAAATTTAATCAGGTTTTAAGTGATTCTGAGTGTGGCAGATAGTACTTATTGTTCATGTTTTGTAAATAGATTTATATTGTGCTCGTCTTGTAGTAAATAGTTTTAGACTGATTTTTTTGTATAACAGTAGCTCAATTTCCCATTCAGCATTATATCAATCTTTAATCCTACAGCTGGGCTCAATCTTCTTTTTAGAATACGGACGGTATACCCGCCTCTTTTGGTCAAGACAGATTAGCAAGTTGCACAGATCGGTTATCTCAGTATACAAGTTATCTAACAGTGTTTTCTATACCGTCGTTAGTACGAGGTAATTGTAGTTTATGCATATTGGCGTTGAACAAATGTATACCTACTAAGAATGATAATAGGCCAGTAAAAAACATAACTCTAGAAAGTTCCTAAATCTTACATAAATAGATACCGCCACGAGTGATTCCTCTCTCGTTTTTGACGTTTCACTATATTGTTACGAATTAATGGAGTGTGGATTCAAAATGCCGTTGGAATGATCACAAAGTTTATTAAAAGTACACACACGTAATTCACAGTTCTTACAAGTACAACTAAATACAGCAACTCCAAAGTGTAAAGCAGAAAATTGTAATGACACAAATCGGGCAAAGTCCGTCGTTATAAGATACTCGTCCCGAAAGTGCAAGGTAATGTCTCGATCTCAGTTAAAAACTCAACTAACTTAGTCCCCGACTGACCGATCTTATATTAGGTTGGGGAAAAAGTTTCTTCGCATTTTATATAAAAATTCAAAAGGTTTTTTATAAAGTTTATTTACATTTGACTAAAGTATGTAGGTGCCATTTTGTTGGATAACTTTTTGCCATCTTGTACGTAGGGACGTGATCCCATTGCTATAAAAATTTTGGGGCTTCTGATCAAAAAACTGCAATGTTGTGGTTTTGGCAGTCCTCTCGTGATGTTAACTTGACACTGCCTAAGGAATTCTGCAGAGACCGAAACAGGTGAAAATCTGAAGGTGCAAGGTCAGGACTATACGGCGGATGCATTAATACCTCCCAGCCAAACTCTCCTAATTTTTGCTGAGTGGCTAAACATGTGTGAGATCTAGCGTTATCATGGTGAAAAACCACACCGCTTCTGTTGATTAATTCCGGCCGCTTTCTCTCAACTTTTTGCTTTAATCTCATCAGTTATTCGCACTACAGTTCAGAATCGATGGTCCTGCTTGGCGGTAACATCTCATGATGAATAATGCCCTTCCAATCCCACCATACACACAGCATCACCTTGTTGCGAGTTAACCCAGGTTTCGCCACAGTCTGTGAAGCCTGACCGGCCTTTGACTACGATCTTTTTCGCACGTTCTTTTCATCATTTTCACTTTTCATCACCAGTTATCAGCTTCTTCAAAAATGGTTCGGTTTCATTAGGTCGTAATAAAGAATCACAAATGAGTACACGGTTCATTATGTTTCTTTCAGTGAGCTCATGAGACACCCAAATATCGAGCTTTTTTGTGTACCCAGCTTTTTTCAAATGCGCCAAAATCGTTTTGTGGTCAATTCCCAGTTCTTCAGCTACATCGTAACTACTAATATGCCGATCTTGCTCCACTTTTTCAAAAATGGCATCATTTTTGTACGTAACAGGGTGACCAGAGCGACGTGCATCTTTGATATCAAAACTTCCGGATTGAAAACGTTTAAACTAAATTTGCGCTACTTTCACAGATATTGCATTAGGTCCATAAACATTACAAATTTTTTTCGCGGTTTGTGTTGTATTTTTACCTTTTTTGTAGCAAAATTTTAAAATGTATCGAATTTCTTCATTAGATACACTCATTTTAACAATAAGAAAAACAAATGAAAATCACACATTTTCCTAATTTTAATTTAGAATTGTCTTCTTTAAAATTAAAACTTTTTAATGATACCAAAACCAGTCAGATACAAATGGTATAGCCAAAGAGATCTTATTACAAGTTCATACATACTATATGCGAAAAGACTTTTTCCCCAACCTATTATATTTGTAAAAATAGCCATAGCCTCCTAGCACCATACCCACTAGTCCTTGAAATTCGCAATTTAAAAGCTTTGTGGATTCTACGAATTTGCAAGGAAAATGCAAAGAATAGAAAAGAAGGAAGTATGACGTTTTGTCGGGAGGCGTACATAGGGATTAACGCGGACAATAGATCACTCAAATTCGAAGGGGTAATAAAACACCTGTAAAGGAATTGTTATCGCGATTCGCAACAATATAAGGCACTAGCTGCATGCATGCGTTGCAATGCCACGTAAAGTAAAAATTGTTTAGTTGTATACTTAGACTGGCCATAAATACTGTTACAATTAAAAAGAAACAAAATATTACATTTGAATTTGGAATCTGTCATTTTTATATGATTGTTCATTGTATACTTTCTCATTTTGGCGCCAATACATTGTACAACAAAAGAAAGACAAACAAAGAAAATTATTACAATTGAACAACATTTTAACAAACAAGATGACCGTATTTATGCTCAAAGTTCTAAGGAAGCTTCTCAATTAGTCGACAGAATGCAACGTGGGCATTATCCGTCTTCAGTGAGGGTTTGGTGGGGTGCTAGCTATGAAGGAGTGACTGAGCCATATTTTTGTGAAAAAGGTATCAAAACATCGCCACAAGTGTATCAAGATACCATTCTTGAGAAGATAGTTAAGCCCCTTAACAACACCATGTTCAATAACCAAGAATGGTCCTTCCAGCAAGAGTCAGCGCCGGGTCATAAAGCTCGGTCCACGCAGTCTTGGTTGGAAACGAAGACTGGCCGACGTCTAGTCCCGATCTTAATCCACTGGACTATGATTTATGGTCAGTTTTAGAGAGTACGGCTTGCTCTAAACGCCATGATAATTTGGAGTCCTTAAAACAATCCATACGATTGGCAGTGAAAAATTTCCCCATGGAAAGAGTACGTGCTTCTATTGATAACTGGCCTCAACGTTTAAAGGACTGTATTGCAGCCAATGGAGGACCACTTCGAATAAACTTTTTATATTTCAAATTGTTTTATATTTATGCATTATACTTACACACTGTAAAACTTATAAATGTTATTTGCAATAGAAAAAAAAAAATCTTTGTTACAATATTTATGGCAAGACTAGGTATACTGTTTTTTGGGCCTGAAATCCTCGCGGTCGTCCACAGAAAACCCAAAGTTTGATCACAATCTGATCAATGGCTTAGAAAGGCATAGAGGATAAACAATTATTTTTATTTATATGGATTTAAAAGATCAAATTAGATATTTTATGCTTTAGATTTTAGACATAAAAAAGAAATGTAAAAATGTAATGCTTCATTTTTCCTAAACATGACTTCGCATGATTTATTTATTTAACCAAACAAACTAATAAAGTAAAAAAAACTTAAATATATGTATACATATAAAGCTTAACATAACAATAATAATCTTGACAATTAAATACAGTTGGGAATGTTCCTAAGACGCTGGCCAAAAAGACCAAATTAGTTATGAGAACAACTTCTTTAGTAACACATTGCGAACACTTTCAATTTTGAATTTTAATTTTATGCAAATAAAATCCTTAATAACACGTCAAAAAGTGACAGAAATTATGACCTTTACATTGAATCTCACGAAATAAGTCATGCGGCAAAAATGAGAACTAATTATAATCAGTTATAGAAATCACCAAGTCATATTGTTATTGTCAAGTGTTTTAATGTAAATGTTACAATTTATTATTATTCTATTCATCGGTAATATTATAAAATTCTAAATATGCCCAGTCTGTACATTAAAAAAAAAACAACTGGAATAGACTATATAAACGATGGAGAACGCAATGCAATTCTTTTAGATTTCTTGTCTGTTTGTTCGGGATTCACGTAAAAACTACTGAGTCGATTGCGATGCAGTTTTTGCTAATCGACAGCAAAGTTTTAGCCTTAAAATGTATGCTACTTTTTTATCCTGGGAATTCTGCGAGAATTTTTCTGAGAATGATTTAAAATGGTCAGATAAAAAAAAATCGAATTCCAAATTGATTTTTTCACTGATGTGCAAATGTTATGTAATAAAATGTGTGATATTTTTAATCCGGGAATTTTCCCGGAGCGGTTTGTGGTTGTTTGGGTGGATAAAAATTCGCTTATTCCGACACAATTTTCATTAAAACGATAGTTTACATTCTTTTTTAAATGGCTGCAGTAGTTTGTGTCCCGGGAATCCCGCAGGAATTTCAAGTCAAGCGTGGACGAAGTCGCGGGCATATCCTAGTTAATATTATAATCGTAATAATTCTAAAATTATTTCAAATAAAATCATTGCCTCCCACGACCGCAGCGCCCCGTCTGCGAGACTTCTTTCGTGGGACAGAGTCTAGCGTTATCTAGTTACATATGATTTAGTATCTTTTCAGTTTCGTCTCATTTATCATGTAGAAAATAGTGTAGACTTAGTAAAAGTAACTTTGTTAAAACTGTATATAGATTTTAAGATACAAATGCCATATACATAGATTTGTAGAAATTAATATTTATACCTATATGTTTGTCTCAAATTGTTATGTGATTGAATAATAATAAAGGCTTATTTATTTTATTAAATTATGAATAAAAAATATATTCAAGTACAAATTTTTGGTGTATTTTTTTTCGAAATACTAACTGGAAATACTGTTTTTAATGTACTTATGTAATATATCAAAATTAATATCTTAGGTGGTGGCTAGTTACAAACGCCGTAGGTCGCGTCAGTTTAATTTTGAAATCACAGAAATATGCTTTAACTATAGATAACTTAAAAAACTATAAGTTACAAGGTAAACCAGCGATGTGTGAACAAAGCGTATTGAGAGCCCACACGGGGGCGATATCTTAAAGTCGTTATTTATACAACCTGAGTTGCGTGTGGTATGACTTGCAGCGGATAACATCATCGACATCGTTCAAACTCTTTATAAAAGACTTCTTGAATGTTAGTATAACTTTCAATTAGTTATTATTTTATGGTTGATTAAAATATAATAACAGAAAAATGTCGGTCGTAGGACCGCGCCGTCAACAGTGAAAACTTTGTATCTGAGCGTAACAGTCACGCGAGTTCACTGCTTTTTTCCATCCCAAAAGAGCCCAACGTGCCTAAAGAAGTTTTCACATCAGAAATATTTCTTCAAATCAATGATGTAATGCTGATAGCACTTGATTCTTTTCTGTGTTTCAATTAATGAAGCAACCGAAATGAATCATGTAAAAATAAAATTGAGACGTTCAATGGCCCCAAAAGTCTTCATATCCTTTCGGTTTTGTGCCTTTCTACTAAATTCATTAAATTTGATTGAACCGTGTAATATCAGCTTTATACTTTTTTCCTTTCTTGAAAATAGATTTGCCTGTGACTTCTTTCCCGCGGGATAGATATTTATGATTATATTTAATCAATATGTGTATAAATTATGCCATATATGATATTTTGATGTATAAAATATATTACTATAAAGTTTCATCAAAATGCTTTCAGTGGCTTTTGTGTGAAAGAATAACAAACATACACCTCAAAAACTTTCTCGTTTATTATAGACATAGAGTCTATTTTCCTTTTAGCTGAATACAAATTTGAGTTACTGAATGAATCTGTTGTTACAAACCTTTTTGAGACAATATTTTTATCTCTAAAAAATAAAAGATCGTTATCGATCAATGCGTTACTCTAAATCAATTATTTATTAAATTTGTATGACTCTGAACACTATGATCCATAAAATTAACCGGACTTTTGGAGGGCTTGCGTGGGAGCCTGGGAAGGCCAACACGTAGAGGCCCTTTGACAAATTTAATGTAAATGTGACAATGTGTAAGCGTGACACCGACCGGCGATTATCCCTTTATACACCATATAACAATACACCCAAGGTCAAGCCCCATCAGTGTAGGACTATTGTAGGAAATGAGAACAAAAGGTACCGGGCTGTTACTATTACTATTAGTGGAACTAGGGATTTGGCCTATGAGAACTATAACATCTGCCCGTCGTAATGTTTAGAGAAAATGGAATAAATGGGCAGATGAATCGCCACTCCACACTCATAATAATTATTATTATATACTAATAATATATTTGTATTTCTTAAATTAAGCTATTAAATGCTGCCAAATGGCTTGGTGCGCGACGATAGCAAGAGGCTGGATGAAATGTCACTTATTCCTTGGAAGATAGAAAGGCCGCTTTTGTGGGACGCGACATGCGTTGACACTCTTGGCGGTATCACATCTTCCAGTGACTAAGTCAGGGGCTGGCAACGCTGCTTCAACAGCTGAAGATCTCAAATTGCACAAATATGGAACCCTAGGAAGGGGTTACATATTTGTGCCGTTTGGAGTTGAAACTTTAGGTCCATGGGGTCCACCGGCAAAGGGTTTCTTCAAAGAAATTTGTAAGAAACTCTTTGATCCCACCCGTGATCAGAAGGCTGGTTCGTATTTCGCGCAACAAATCAGCATTGCCATACAGCGTAGCAATGCAGCCAACCTTCTGGGCACGCTTCCCTCTGGCAGCGATTTGTTGCATACTTTATATTAATTTATGTATAATTTGGTTAATTTTTAAGTATTCTGTTATTAATTATTTAATTTTCTATATATTAAATAGATATATAGCTATTTAATATATAGAAACGTATTATTAGTATATTTTATATTTTAGGTTTTTTTTTCTAAATGTGAATGTAAATTTTAAATATTAGTAAAAATAAATTAAATATTATTGTTAATACATGTTCGCGATTTACCGCTTTGAGTAAGACCATACCACTAAAGCTGCTTATACATCGGAACAATACGCTTCCCATTACCGTACATGCGACTAAGTTATTTATGCCTTTAGGTTATATGCACATTGTTTGCAAACAATAAGCTTGAGTGCCTGTTGTTTACACTAGGCTTTAAACTTAATATTTGCAATAAATAGTGAAAATAAATAGTGAACAATTTGTTTCATAAAATTAAAATATTCTCTATTTAACACATAATCAGTAAGAGTTATAGATAAAACTATAAAATAGTGATGAAGTAAAAGGCGAAATAAAATCCAAAATATTTTTTTCTAGCAAACGTATAACCATCCGTTCACACTTGTCGGATGTCGGGCACGATAAAAAAGCGGTTGTTCTAGTTGCAGAACATTTTATAAACTAATATTATAAAGAGGTAAAGTTTGTGAGTTTGGATGTTCGAGGTAATCTCCGGTACTGCTGATCCGATTGAAAATTATTTCACCAGTAGAAAGCTACATTATTCGCGAGGGACATAGGCTATATTTGATAGTGTTTAATAATTCAAAAAAAGTAAAAATGTTTTACACCCAGCGAAGTGGGCACAGGAACGCCTGTCAAATATGTTACAGCAAGAACGTTCCACGCAAGAATTGCGCACATCCTCGTACAAGGCACTGCGCGTTATTTCTTTGTTTATACTTATTTTTAACGACGCCCAACGAAGTGGGTACTGGTCAGCTGGTTTAATATGAAGCTGTTCACACTTACGCGACACCGTTCTTTTTTTCGGCGCCAACAAGAAATGTTGGGTGTTTTGCCAGCCCTCTACGTCCGTAAAAAAATCGTGTCGGATCTCGCTCGCCTATGAGTAAGTATGACGCTGTTCACGCTTGTCGGATTTCGGGCCCGATGAAGCTCTCCCCTCTCCCGCTTCATCCCCCCTCGCTAGCTGCTCTCTTCCGCAGATCGCGCACACACATGTCGCGCCTCCAGTTTCGATCGGGTCTGACAACCGACAAATGTGAATAGAAGCGCGGAAAGCCGATTAAAATATGGCGCCCTATACCCGACAAGTAGAAACAAGCTGTTAGTCATACGGGACGTGAGAAAAATTGTTGCTACGTGCGTATACTAACCCCTTGCGCTAGGGCTGCTACCTTTCCTGCCACGGCTAGTGGAAAGACTAGGTCATACAGCTGTAGCCCTGGCATAAGGCGAAGGACGGGACACCCAGGGGCTTTAGTGGGTATCCCTAACTGGAGCAAAAACATGACACCAGTTTTGAATTGCCATTATAACATGCCATGCACCCCGATCTTGCGAATCCCACACACGGGACGCGAACTATCTCCCAAAGGTTAATAAAAAACGGGCCGCTACCTTAGCGCTTTAGGCGCTAGATCCAGCGCTTTTTAACATAACCTAGATGCCATTTTTACTACTACGTAACACCAAATCTAGCGATTTTATATTGGAGCCAATATTTAAATGAGTACTTAATTTATATGCAGTATAAGTGTAAATGGTCCAAAGACTTGTATATCATTACATCACAGCTGTTCATTACATTTGTATTGTCAGTATCATGAATTTTCAAAACCTCAGCTGGGAGCAGATTTACAAATCCCCACGGTGTGCAAGAGATTATTGTTATTATTATGATTTTTTTGTTGGTTTTTACAACTTCATTAATTCTTCGAAAAGTAATTGTATAACAACTTCTATATATATTTTTTAAAAGAGCCCGAAACAGATAAATAATTATGATGACAATCTTTTTTTTAGATAGACGTGTTGCTAGGTAGTTTCTTGTTGCTTCTTCTCCTTTAAACAGCGATAACACGTTGCGAAACGGTGTACATAGAATAGGAAGTAGATTTAAATTTTGACTTATATGTATGATCTTCAACAAATGTTATCCAGTGGAACTTGTTCCCCAGTGGAACACTCCCCATTGTACACAATTGTAAACAAAACAGATTCCTGTTTTCGGTTAACAAATTTTATCAATAAAAGTTGGTGGATAATTGTTATGATCATAAAAAACAGAGCAAACCACTTTCGCTGTGACAGTTGGCATTGGGCCCGAAACACATCTTAATAATTCCAATTAGAGCATGCATACTTTAAATCGCACTTAGGAGTGGTGTAATTAAACTATCTAACTATCTAATCATATCGAAGTGAGCGGACCGTAATAACCAATCAAATAGATAAGAACACATATTAAAATAAAAACGGACAAGTGCATGTCAATTCACGCACAGTAAAGCTAAAATCACAAAGGCATACGTCGGCCACGTACGCCGCTGGATACGTCAAAGCCCTTATACATCGCATGCATTATATATAGCTGTTAGTTGGATGAGATGGAAAATATTTATTTTAATGGACATTTGCATTACTAATGGTGCTACAAATGTACTACCGATCTTGAAGAAGAGACTGGAGCCTGGCCACTAAGCCGGAACAACTCAAGTTTGTTATGGCAACATACTCTAGACCAGGGGTGGTTTTTTATCTGTTGAATAGGTTCACGTTTGACTGACATTGCGCCTGATGTCAGGTAGAGCACGCTTACCTTGAAGACACCTAGATCGTATTTTTCAGGAAAAACAGACGGCGATAAGTAGTTCCACTCTTCAGCGACACGTATGATAAGAGTGGAAGCGTAGCGTTTCGTCGGCTTTGTTGGTAATTCCACCATATATCGGTGGCGCGAGCTCGTACGTCTGCTTGCTAGCGATTCAGACGGGCAATTACCCTATCACCTGGCTGGTTATAACTATTTAACGTCCTAGAGCCATCCTGGAATCATGATCTTAGTTACAGTTACAGCTTGGGCGGCACAGTCGATGTTATACCACGCTCTGATAGAAGATGAATAAAAGTTCTTTATCCTATACTTTCTATCTGACTCCTCTGTCCGGTTTCCTTTGTTCCATCTTAAAGCCTGGCACAGCGTTGGCACTTGATGTTGCAGACTTCTGTAGGCGACGTAACCACTTCTCATAACGTAGGCCATCTGCTTGGGGGCTATAAATTACATCACACGTTAAGGGCGTGAGGGGTTATGGATTTCGTGACGACACTTAATGATGTCAATTACGGAACTGCTGTTTTAATTTAATAAAAAGCATAATAAATTTAATTTAATATTTAAAAAGCGCGGGAAGAAGATCTCGTCATGCCAGCCTCAACGACATCATCCGCCGAGCTCTTGTCAGCGTCGGCGTACCGGCCATTCTAGAACCGAATGGCCTGGTACGTGACGATGGCAAGAGACCGGACGGAATGTCACTCGTCCCTTGGATGATGGGGCGGCCGCTAGTGTGGGATGCGACCTGTGTTGACACACTGGCTCCATCACATCTTCCAATGACCGAGGCAGGGGCTGGCAACGCCGCCGCTTCAGCTGAAGACGTCAAAGGGCGCAAATATGGGGCCTTAGGAAAAGGTTATATATTTGTGCCGTTTGGGGTTGACACATTAGGCTCGTGGGGTCCGTCGTCAAAGAGTTTCTTTAAAGACATATGTAAGAAACTCTTTGATACTACGCGTGATCAGAAGGCTGGCTCATATTTCGCACAATAAATAAGTATTGCCATACAGCGCGGCAATGCAGCCAGCCTTCTGGGCACGCTCCCCGTTAGCAGTGATCTCCTACATAGTGTATATTAGTTTCGATGTTTTTGTTATTTAAATATTTTTTAACTATTCCCTTGTAGTTAACATTATGTACGTAATTTTTAAAAGGTATGTAGGTATATCTTCTTTATAGTGTAAGCTATTTAATGAATTCTTGATGTAAAATTGCAAATACGTGACGTCACACTAGGGAGGGAGGAGTCTCGCGAATATGACGAGTTGTGACAAGGACGGGGGAGGGGTCAAAAATCATGTAAATCGTGTGAAGTAATTTGTAGATGGCACTCTGGTTACCAGCTTTGCAATGACAAAAATTGTCGTCGTCGTCAGTTCAGAACCTTGTGACCACATTGTTTTTGACATTTTTTTTTTCTTCAAAATTGTAACATGAGATGTATTATCTATACTAATATTATAAAGAGGAAAGATTTGATTGTTTGTTTGTTTGCATTGAATAGGGTCCGAAACTACTGAACCGATTTGGAAAATTCTTTCACTGTTGTTAAGCTACAACACTATTCCCGGCTTATGTAGGCTATTTTAAAAAAAAATAGGGGTCCATACTAAAACTCCAATAATGTAACCCAAGGTGTAAAAAAATTACCTAAAATTGGGTGCGCTGCGAAAACTATTGATGATAGAACAAAATAATGTACTACGACTTTGCAGAACACATCATTATTTACAAAAAGTGTTGCGGCAGCATATGTCTGACTATTATAGTTATGCCACAATAAGTGTTCTTTTATTTAAAAATTTTAATTAAAATGCCGCCGCTTGAAAAGGCTCTTTATTTGTATCTTGGTATTCATCCTTATCAAAATAAATTGCTTCATATTCAAGACTGCTTCAATACCTTTATATAACTTTTAGAATTATTAAATTCGAAGATTCTATTCGAAAGATATCACGAGTTTAAAAATATAAGTATTAGAAAAAAGTTACGTGATCGCCGCGCACCCTGCTCGGGCCGCTAGTTATATATATATATATCACAATTACACCGAAAAAATAATGACAAAAATATGTAGTTACAAGATCCTGCACTACCACCGACGCGATGATATGTGGAATGGTGGATGGGTAGCAATGAGTGGTTTATAGATAAACTGTTGATTGTTTAATTTCTCTTTACTTTATTGTGATTTAACGGCTTCTGTGGTTGAGCAGGCTAAGCCTTTGCCGACCTACCTCATTGCAACACAGAGGCACGAGGTTCGATTCCTGGTATGGTAAATTCGTGAACGAATTTTCTTCGTTATTATACATATACTATGGGGTGTCTGGGAACGACACGATACGATACACAATATATTTTTCTGCGGATTATTATATTAAAAAAAAAATATATTTGTTATACAAGTTTGAAGATTGAAAAGTTAATTATTTATTTACTATCTATACTATATATATGTGTGTATATATACGGCAAAAACGGTTTTAAAACGCCTTCGGAACTCTAATAAATAAACTTATATTTCAATACATATAAACGACGTCAAGTACATTGTCCCATTTGCAAAACTACTCGACGAAACTCGCCACGATGTGACGTCACGCCTGTTAGCTAACTTGGTCTTTAGTTGAAACAGAGTTACCTCCCAAGAGGTTAAAGTGGTTCAAGGCCTTACACGGACGAGTTTGCGAACTCCTTAACATATAAAGACAATCGTAAAACCGCCTAGATATAAACGGCTAATGGGGGAGACAGAAAAGCAAGGATAATAAAAATAGTTTTGTGGTCGTAAAAATATTGCCTGTTATCTCTAAGGGTATATACCTTATTAGACTTGATTAAGAGTTCACCCTACGTACTTTTACGAAAATTATTATTTTCTTTTGAACAAAACCGACTGTATACCAAAAAGCGAAAAATAAACATTTTCTACGCCATCTTGAAGTCGGTTCATCATTTCACAATTTTGTTGTTGTTTTTCGTATATTTTACTTGGCACCGACTTGAAAATGTTGTAAAAAATATTTAATTTTGGTTTTTAAATCCAGTCATTTTTATTTTTGTTAAAATATTCTCTACTTTTTAATTGCTTGAATAGCTTTAGAAATAATATTTTAAGCGTATACAAGTTTGTCTTTCGAAGAGTGTAGGTTGCTGGGCGCTCTTCAACAAGGGTTACTCTCGATTTCTCTGGGATCCACTCATCAGATCCTGACTTGATCACAATGGGACCACCTCAAGAATATACTCTTTCGAATTAAGAAATAAAATTGTATGTGTGTGCAGTTCACATGCAGTAGAAGTGAAACTTCAGAGAATATACTCACAGATAATTCTTCTCTAACTTTTATTAATATAAATATAATTCCTTTAGCCTACAACCGTCAACATATTATAATTCAAAATAAACTTCTTAAGTATCACTTTAAATTTTTCACTGTTTTATTCTAAAAAATATTATTATCAGTTTTAATTCTGTCCAAATTGGACCTATCCTTAATCATCGGTTTTATTGATTCTCTAATCTGTGCTGCATAATCTAAAAGTCGTATCTCATTCTCTCGCAGGCCTAAGTCCTATAGATTTATTTGTTTATCTCTTTTTAGCGACGCCTTTTCATTTCATCCAGTTTTAAATCACAACGATTCCAAAGAAGTTTCACTTCAAAAAATGAAAATCGGTCCACAATTGACGGAGAAATTATGTAACAAACATACATAAAAAACACAGTCGAATTGAGAACCTCTTCCTTTTGGAAGTCGGTTAAAAAATATTTCATTGCAACACCACTGTATTTTATAGTGGGTGTTACAGTGCGAAGAGTGGGAGTTTCTCCTTGGCCACAGAATAGATTTAGGTGGGTCAATGAATAACGAATAAGATTTGAAAGTTTTACAACTTTAGGTCCATAGGGTCCATCGGCAAAGAGTTTCTTCAAAGAAATTTGTAAGAAACTCTTTGATACCACCCGTGATCAGAAGGCTAGTTCGTATTTCGCGCAACGAATCAGCATTGCCACACAGCGTGGCAACGCAGCCAGCCTTCTAGGCACGATTCCCTAGGGCAGCAATTTGTTACATAAAATAATAGCAGCCCATAAATGTCCCACTGTTGGGCTTGGACCTCCTATTATAGGGGGATCGGACAGTATACCCGCCACGCTTGTCCAAGGCGGCTTGGCAGGTTTGACACATCGGTTAAATCTTGTTAGCACGTGGTAATTGTAACAATATGCACATTAGGTCAGAAAAATGCCTAAGTGGTGCATGCGTTTCGGTCAGGATCGAACCCGCGCCTTTTGAGTATAGGACGCGTGCGCTAGCCATCACGCTCCCACGACTTTCAAATTTGTTACATACTTTATAATTGATTTTTATTTTCATACATAACATATAAAAGAGATATGAAATATATAATTGAGCGCTAAACTCTTCTCTGAACAGCCGGAAGATATCTATAAAAGCACGCTTGTCCATCAAGGGGTTTTAGTACGAACGCTAATGTAGGGCAGTGAAAGTTGGGTATGACAGAAGAAGCATGAAAGTGGTAAAAACGCAGTTGAAATGAGAGCTTTGAGACGTATGTAAGGTTAATGTAAGTGATATAATATGAAACAGTGTATTAAGGGAAAGTTGTGGATTGAAAGAGAATATAGTGACAGAGGTGAAAAGAGAATGATAAGGTGATTTGGGCATGTAGAGAGAATGAATGAAAGCAGAATCACAAAACAAGTATATGACAGCAATATGAATGGTAGAGTCGGTGCCGGTAGTCCGCGACATACTCTCCATGATGAAATTGAATATATTTTGAAGAAAGGTCAGGTAAAAAGCAATTTAAATAACCGTGTTTGTACGAAGAGATTAATGAAAATTGATGAAGTGAAAAGTCTTGTCAGGATCGTAGCAGGTGGAGATAGTCTTTTACTAAATGGGAAACAAGCATGATAATATATATATGAAGTATATAAATGTATTCAATCTGTTTCCATAACAAATGGTAGATAGACCTTTATGTATTAAAAACGAGGTACACTGGTCTGACGATGCCTTGAGAGTTCTAGTATTTTAATAGCTCGAGTATTAGCTAAACGGTAGCTGTCTGCGTCTGGAATACGTTGACAGCCATGTTAGAAGGAAAACGTTGTCTCCAGCGGAAACATACAGAATTTTAATAAAGCTAAAGGAATTTTTGAGTTATCTATACTATTGTTACGAGCTACAGGACTCGAATTAAAAATGCCGTTGGAACTACTGTAGAATTTATTAGAACTGTACAAACACGTATAAAACAAATACAAATAAAACTGGATGCAACCAGTTCACACTGCACGATTCAATACAATTCGATACGCGCAATGTCCGTCGTCTATATCGCTAATCGAGAGTACTAGAAAACGTTTTACTCGTTTCGTAGCCGTCGCTTGACTGCCCGCCCCTTCATTCGGGCATCGTCTTGTACTAACTACACAGTACAAAGAAATTGGCCGCGCACACTGACTTTCTAAGAAATATTAATTTACACACCTGCGAACATCCACAAAGTCGAAAACAATAACAATAGGGATTATAGTTCGACGCTAATGATGGTTATAAAACAATAGAAAGACAATAGCATGTTTTTCTTAATTGCAAATTCAAAACACAAAGAATGCCCTAATCCGGGAGGAAGACAATAGACTGCGCTTACAATAGGCAGCTGTGCGCTTATCTTTGACGGCATGTAACACTATAATAAATCTGTAAATGGTTTGAGATTTGTACAATGCGTTCAAAAATGTAAAAAAAATCAAGGGGGATTATTCGGACTAGAAGATTCCGAAAATGCACCTTTTAGAAAAAAATTCTGTTTGTCTGCTAGAGCACCGTGTGAAAAGTAATAAACGGATTTATATGACACGCAAAACGGACCTAAATATTTATGTCGATAAGTGACATCGTTCCCGTGGGATAGGCAAAGACAGCGAAAAAGATGGCGCTGCGATCGCATCTTTTTTCTAAACTACTGAACGTATATGAATGAAACTCGACATAGAGCTGGCTTATAACCCAAGTCAACAGTTAGGGTACATTTTATCCTGATAAATGAAGTTGTTTCCTTTGAATAGATTAGCAAAACAGATAGCCCTACAATCGCATTTTTTTAGTTCGCAAACAAAAACCTACGTGGTTTTAAACAACATGTCATTCATTGTATTAACTCAAATCGAATTGGCTTCGACTCACCGTTATATTTTACTGGGTAGTTGTAAAGACTTAGTTTTTTTATTATTATTATATGCAATTATATTATGTGTAAAAAACTGAAATAATTTTTGTGTTAGTACAATAAATCTACTTATTCGCTAGGGTTTGACATGCGGGGCAAAGGCTAGTAGAAATTAAGACTTTGTAATAAAATAATCGCCTTCCCAACTTTTTTTAAGCTCGTGACAGTGACTTGACAGACATAACTAGTGTCACTGGCTATTTTTATGTTTTTTTTTTGTTGTAACGGTGTAATTACAACAAAATTGTGCGGCTTTGTCTGCGTAGTGTTAAAGATTTACGGTCTTATTCATATTGAATTCAAGGTTCTTAAAGAATACCACAAACTTACTCTAACTTAATATGATTAAGACCGCTAGACTGTGGCCTAACGCGTCTTATTTAAAACGTTAACAATAACGCCCTTAACGAATAGCCAAATTAATGTATAATTGTATATACGTATCTGTCAATATTTAACGTCATTAAGAATGTCGTCTCAAATAACGCATTAAGCGTTTGCGTGAAATAGCTTATATCTGTCGCAGATAAAGCCGTACCATAACAGTGATCAACTCCGACTCGCACAGGACAATTGTTTTGAATATAGAACAATTAAACGTCACCAAACATGAGCCAAAAACTTTAGACAATAACACACAGACTTTTGAATTATGTTCGAGAACAAAACTGACTTATGACGTCATAAGCCACCGATTTACGCAATTGACGAGGGGCGCAAACTTAATTAAGGCTTCAAACAATACCTTCAATAGGACTCGAAAATTGTTTGTCTTTAAGTAAAGTGAAGGATAATTAAGTTTTGATTGTTGTGCGTTCTATGGAAATAAAAGAAAATCACGTGAAAAAATATTTGGCAATTAAAGAAGATAGATAGATTAGTACTAATGTAAATAGATAACAAACAAAAAAGGATCTTAGTTCTATAAAATAAAATTACATGAACATTCCATTACGTTCGGTTTATTTTTGACCGATATGAAAAAAGGAGGAGGATTCTCAATGTTTCGTTGTTACGTCACGTACATATAATAATTTATTGCTACATAATTATCAAGCTTATAACTGAGTCCTAGTCCATGCACATGCCAAAATCTGTCAATACAGAAAACAGAAAAAACCTTCGGAGATGCATCTACGAACATGTTCAGAATATTACATAGGTTACAAATATTATCACGCAGCAGTTAAGATTTCTGTATACATAGTCTTAAGTTTAATGTTAAATTAATCAAGCAGCAATTACATCTAGCGTTCAACATCATCGTATTTTTTTTGACCACACTGTCTCTCCTGATGTTGAGTGATGACGCAGTCTAGGATGGAGCACGCTTACCTAGAAGATACCTATTCACTCGTGACTTGAAAACTTCAAGATTGTATTTGGCAGGAAAAACAGACTCCGGCAAATTATTCCACTCTTCGGTAGTGCGCACCAGAAAAGATGAAGCGAAGCGCTTGGTTCTGACTGGTGGTGTTTCCACCATGTAACGGTGGCGCAAACCGGTGTGTCTGGTTGTCCGATGGTAAAAATGGGATGGAGAAATCAGCTCGTGCAATTCTAAGGAACACTCCCCGAAATGTATCCGATAGAAGACAGTCAGCCCCGCGAGCTTGCGTCTATGCTTGCGTGTATTATTTTGTATTCCCCTCCAGCGGCTGAGCCTAGCTCCCGCGGCAATGGAGCCGTGGGCTCTGGCCAGTGCTGCGTCACCCTCACCAACAGCGTAACATCATCGACGCACCACACAAACCTATAAAAATAATGGTGCTTCACCAACATACAAAGGGGTCATGCACCACACTGCTCAAACTGACACGTCGTGTAATTTTTTTAAATATATGTTCATCCATAGCTTTTTTGTTTCTGAACCTGAAAAAAAAAACTTGTTTTTTAGTACTTTTTGTTCTTGTTGTTTGTTATTGTTATAGTAGTATTTAATTTCTTAAAAGTGAATAATTAATAAATTCTAGCAAGAAAGAAACTGACTTCAGGAGTAACTAAAAAGCATAATATAAAAGTTTTCTACAACATCTCGCTTTTTAGTTACTCTTGTTCTTTTTGTTTGTTGTTGTTACAGTTGTTTTTAGTTTCTTAAAAGTGAATAATAAAAAAATTCTAGCCAGAAAGAAACCGACTTCAAGAGTTACTAAAAATCATAATATAAAAGTTTTCTACAACATATTGCTTTTTAGTTACTCTTGTTCTTGTTGTTTTTT
Source organism: Dendrolimus houi (assembly GCA_039645545.1). Lineage (NCBI taxonomy): Eukaryota > Metazoa > Arthropoda > Insecta > Lepidoptera > Lasiocampidae > Dendrolimus > Dendrolimus houi. The sequence goes on along the minus strand of CM077139.1, from coordinate 3,365,841 downwards.
GTTGTTATAGTTGTTTTTAGTTTCTTAATGGTGAATAATAAAAAAATCTAGCAAGAAATAAACCGACTTCAGGAGTAACTAAAAACCATAATATAAATATTTTATACAACATCTTATTTATTAGTTACTCTTGTTCTTGTTGTTTGTTGTTGTTATAGTTCTTTTTACACTTTTTTATACTTTTTTACTTAGGTAGTTTTTGATATATCAAGTATTTTAGATTAAATAGCCAAATCAAACACTGCGAATGAGCCACCTTTACGGAGCTCTTGATTTTACATAGAATAACACGCAGACTTTGAAACAAATATTAAGTACTAACTAAAAGTCATGTTCATTGACCTCTAGAGTTCAAATTTTATCTAAATTAAAAACAAAACAACACAGACACAAAACATTTTGGACAGAACTAGTAAATTAGTCTACAAAACTAACTAACTCGAATTAAAGTTCTCATAAAGTAAGCCGCAGTTAATTTCAAGTTAAACCTTATTTTATCGGCTGCACTTACATTTCTATTCAATTGTATTAAATTTCTCTATTACATTCTTATGTTTTTTTTAATTGTTAGTTTAAAAATACAACATAAACTTGAAAATAAATTACAAACTATAACTATACTATATTAAAAATAGTTTTTTGTGTTCCTTTCAGATTGTACAAATATATTAGACGTTGAATAAGTTCTTGCTGTTTCTTCAAAGATGACAGTAGCAGTACCCCGTTCGTGGAATTTAGTGTAAACAAAGTAATTTTTTCTTAGTTCTGCAAATGTCTACTTTTGTGCCAAATAAAGTGTATTTGCGGGGAATTTTACTGCACTACTTTATTCAAAAGAAATCTGCAGCTGAAATACATAGAATTCTTGTTGAGACTTATGGTGACAATGGTTTGTCGGACACAACATGTAGAGACTGGTTTTGACGCTTTAAAAATAATGATTTTGAACTTGAGGATAAAGAACATTCTGGCGCACCGAAAAAAATTGGAGACGAAAAGTTGGAGGAATTACTTGATCAAGGCCGATGTCAGACGCTAGCAGAACTTGGAAAAGCATTACAAGTAGATGAGTCAACTGTTTCAAAACGTTTAAAAGTTTTAGGAATGATCCAGAAGCAAGGACATTGGGTACCGTATCAATTGAAGCCGAGAGACGTCGAACGGCGTTTTCTTACGTGTGAACTGCTGCTTCAACGGTAGAAAGAAAAGGTTTTTTTGCACCGCATTGTGACTGGCGATGAAAAGTGGATACATCGTGGGGTAAGCTCGGCCATGCATCAACATCGTCTGCAAAACCAAATATCCATGGTTCGAAGCTTCTTCTCTGTATTTGGTGGGATCAGCAGGGCGTAATTTATTACGAGCTGCTCAAACTGAATGAGACTATCACGGGGGATCGCTATCGACTTCAATTGATGAGCTTAAGTCGAGCCTTAAAAGAAAAACGGCCGCTATACGAGCAGAGACACGACAAAGTGATTTTGCTACATGACAACGCTCGGCGTCATGTTGCAAAACCAGTGAAAACCTACCTGGTTGTTATGGCGGCATACTCTAGACCAGCGGTAGGAGCCGTACATAGAGGCAAATACCCTACCACCTGGCTGTAGGTTGTTTTATCGCCTCTTACGACAGGCCTCCCGGCCGCACAAGATCGTTCATTTTCCGTTCCTGCACGGATAAAAACCAGGGGCAAAGCCAACGCATTGCCAGCTTATACGACGGGATAGGCGATAGGTTAAAGAAGATGCGATAGAAGTATAGGATAGAATGTGATAAGAAAGTGGGATAGGAGGAGGGAATAGAGGAAAGGGGAATTGGGCCGTCTAAATTCTCAAGAAACGTTTTAAATTCCTTTGCCTATGCACTGTCTAATTACTGCACTGTTAATGCACTGTGTAATTTGAGCTCTGATACGTATTGAAAACTTATGACACCCGCACACACTTCATCCTATTGTTACGAGTGTGGGACTCGAATTAAAATGCCGTTGGAATTATTATAGAGTTTATCAGAACACGTATAACACAGGTACAAATATAACCGAACACAACAAATAAAAATATAATGCAGAAGGTCGTAATTCAATAAAACGCGCAGTCAATCACTATTAGATTCCCGATTGTACACACGTCACGCCTTAATCGTGGTTCTCGCTCGACTGCCTGGGGTTTTTTTATTGCAGGAGTGCAGCAGACAGGCAGACGGCGCACTTGATGGAAAGCGGTTACCATCGCCTATGGACATTTGCAGCACTAAAGGTGCTACAAATGCGCTGCTGCTCTCTTAAGGGAGACTGGAATCTGGTTATTAGTGCCGAAACACAACTCAAGGTTGTTATGGCGACATACTTTAGACCAGGGGTGGTAGCCATCCAGTCGGGCAAAAATGCCCTACAACCTGGGGTTGGCCTATTCTGTCCAGTGTTTTACCAATAACACTAAAATAATTTAGCTTGGAAATTTAGAATGTGTGTGCTTGTCTGTAAATTTAATAATAACATAAAACGTTAAAGAGCAAGAAACAAATGATTTCTGGCGTCATCTGGTCTTCTAGAATTCAGGAGGGTTTCAAAATTAAAATTCGCATTATTCTTCTATAATTCTTTTCCGTATATTATATGGTATCCTTTTCTAATCTTTTTTTTCTTTCTGTTTCAGTCCAATTCTCGCCGTGGCAACCTTCACATACGAGATATACGACGACGGGACCCAAGTACCCGTCTGCCTCACCCAAGCCGACACATTCTGGGCAGCTTTATTCTTCATCCTCACAATCGCAATATTCTTCATCGTCCCATTGGCTGTACTCTTGGTACTGTATAGCGTCATCGCCAAGAACCTAATGGAAAATCCTGTCATCATTGCTCAGAACAGCAAGAACTCGAATAGCGGAGGCAACGTCGTCCGATATAGAAAACAAGTCATCTTAATGTTAGGAACTGTTGTATTATCATTCTTCATATGTTTATTACCATTTAAGGCGTTAACATTATGGATAATCGTATTCCCACCGGAGACAATAATGTCGTTAGGCATAGATGGATACTACATCCTTCTATATTTTTGTAGGGTAATGTTATATTTAAATTCAGCTATTAATCCTATACTGTATAATCTAATGTCATCGAAATTCCGCGAGGGATTCGTGAAGTTATTAAAGGTAAACAAACTGATGAGATGCGGGAGGAATTTAAGAGAAACGATGCAAAGGCGTGACACTTTCAACACAACGACGTCCACAGGGTTCTCGAGTTCTCAAAATACATCTGACTCTTTCTGGAGACGCTATAGCAATAGAACATCGTCACAGAGGAATGTATTGAATAGAGACAGTAAGAAAGTGAAAGATGAAAAGAAGGTCGGGGAAATAATCAATGTTGAAAACACTAGACGTAATAGCATGAAGTTCATAGCCGCATTGAATGAGAGCTTGCATAGTATACCTAACGCTGATATCATCGAAAATAATATTGACACTGAGAACAATAAGCAAATACAAATACTAAATTTAGATGTTAAAACTAATGTTTATTCTATTACTTTAGTAAGTGATAGTGTGGAAAAGAATAAGTTTGTTTGTATACCGAATCAAGATAGGGAAAACAAAAATATATTTATATACGAATATACTACTAAGGAGAGTTTTGTGTAATTAACTAAACATATTACTACATTGAGATTGAAATTTGATGAATTATGTTTGTTAGTTGAGTTTATTTCTTCGTAATTAAAGCGACTTCTTTTTCGTATAGGTACAACATATATCGTTTGTACAACTTACAATTACATGTCCTTCATAATACATATGTATATTAAGCCCCTTACTCTAATTGTTTCTAAAATATTTAATAGGTACTACGTCAATATTATCTTTTTTCCCTTTTCTTTCCCCATTTCCCCATTAAGAACAAAAGTACTAGGTGCTAACTCCTTTATTTCTAGAATGTATAGAATTCTCAGTAGCAGCAGTGATGTCACGGATATTTACTTTGACTCGAAAAAAATATTTTAGAAAAGATTTGTTTAGCTAAAAAGATATTAATTTGACATAGACAAACAAATTTCAATATCTTAGATACATTTTTTTCTTTTATTACTGTTTAATTAAGTAACAGCAATGAAGAAATTGCAAGCTGTATTCACCTGTAAGTAGTTTTTACATCGCATTTTATACATTGATAAGAAGTCCATTACTTTACTTGATCAAATGTAAAAAACTATTGGTGATCCTTTGTTAAATAAATAAATATTTCATTTAACTTACGAAACATAAGTATTTGAGTTTAGATTCCTAAGGGTTGAGGCTAAGGTATTCTTACACCACTTATCTACGTTGGTTGTGATTGGGCATCACTCAATGGCGTCAGATATGATAGTTCTTCTAAAACTGCTAAAAATCTATCTCCAAAACTCAACTGAGGCTGACAAATTAATCGAATATGAATTTGTAGAAAACGTTGAGTTCGATCTGAATAAGAGATATATAAATAACTTTCCCCAAACTAATGGCATAATCCGCACTGACCCAAGATTTGCAGATATTGCGTGCAGATCGCGGCTAGCTGTTTGTCCAGTTGATCCTAACAAGGCATAAAACGAAAAAAATGCTATATTCCCTAAGAAACTAGGAGAGACAATATTGGGCTCTTATTTTACTATATAATTGTATGGTAAACTGTTTCATTTAAAACAAGACGTATGTAATTGATAGATTATAAAGTTGGCCATGCCCGGTATAGGTAATTACACCAGACTTTCGAACTCTTTCTTTAAATTAAGGTGATCTCTACAATCCATTGTTTGTTTGTTGTTGCATTGTTTCTCACGATTTTTAAGTCGAAAAGCGAAAATTTAAGTAAAAAGTCTTGCGACACTACAAAATTGTAATAATAGTTTGATTCGTATATAGGTGTAGTAATATACACATCATTTTAATTAAGGGTTGAAAAATCAATATTCTACAACATTAAAAACGTAATTATAACCTACTCAAATAAACCTAATTACAAATTAAACTACACTATAAAGAAAACTGTATTTACAAAAGAACATAAATCTAGAAATAACAGACTGCAACCCTCTTTAGTAACAAACGCGACCCCAGGTTGAAAACGATGCTCTACAGGTATATCACGTACCTAAATCTACTAAAGTCATAAGGGTCCATACATAAATTCGATAAATGTGACAAGGGGTGGAAGTGGTCCTAAATTTTGTGACATCACATTTCAAAATTGTATATATATTTAATCTTTAAAAGAGAAAATTTGAACTATTAACGAAAAGCTTCAAATATTTCCAACTCTATCTGTATGAGCAGTGTTTTAATTATTTAAAAAATATTTAAATGGAAATAAAACTAATTACGAAGCTGCTGTGTTTACGCCAGTGGTCGAAATTCGACCATAATAACTAATTTAAATATAAGTTTGAACATTATTAAGGTTCGTTGTCAAAGACTATACTTCTATAATCACAGATTTCGCCAAGGCTACACTGTTAATTTGACTTTAACAATAAACAAAAAAGTATATATGCGTCTGTGTGTATTTTTTTTAAATTTGATTTAATGCATTTTTTATGTATAATTAAAAAATATATTAGCATTCTGCACTCCTTCTCTATATAAACTATAAGTTAACGAAATTTCATACCTTGCCGTCCGCGCAATTTTAGTAAAAAGGGGTACAAAGTTTTTGCTTCACGTATTAATATAATGATAATTTCTTGATGTAAAATTGCAAATTATATGATGTTGCACTAGGGTGGGAGGAGTCTCACGAGTGTGGCCAACTCGGACAAGGACGGGGGAGGGGTCAAAAATAATGAAATTCGCGTGACGTAATTCGTGGATGGCCCCTGAGGATTTAAGCACTTTCCATCGGAGGAAACGTCAGCTCGCTGCTGTACTTCAGCTATATTGCAGGTCAAAGTAATCCAGACAATCGCGGTACTTATTTAGATATATCTGCACAGACGAACTTTGTGTCTGTCGGCTCGCTTGGCCCTTAGCCAACCAAATTAATGCATTAACTTGTAAACGTATGACTTATTATATCAATATTATCCTCTTTAGCGGATATGGGAGTGCTTCGAGAACTTTTTTATTGTGTCAACAGTGTTGTGATAAATTACACAATTTGTGTGAATAGTTTTTTTATTGCAGGAGTTCAGCAGACAGGCAGACGGCCCACTAGTTGGAAACGATACGGTTACCATCGCCTATGGACATTTGCAACACCAAAGGTGTTACAAATACGCTGCTACTCTCTTAAGGGAGATTGGAACCTGTTCACTAATGCCGGAACACAACTCAAGGTTGTTGTTATGGCGACATACTTTAGACCAGGGATGGTAGCTATTCAGTCGGCCAAATACCCTACCACCTGGCTGTGGGTTGTTTTGTCGCCTCCTACGACAGGGCGCCCGACCCCAGGAAATTGTATTCCTTCCCCGTTCCTGTACGGATAGTTGGCGCATGCTTACGAAATCTTCGCGGCGTGTTTTGGTAAAAGACTTATACCGGGTTTATATACTTTAATACCCCTCGTTTTTTTTTCTCTTCTCCTTGGTTGAAAATTAACATTAATTGTATGGAATAATGCTAAATTTTAACTATTACCATGCAAAAAGTCGTGGTTTAGTGGCTAGTGGACGCATCCGAAACTCAAAGGGCGCGGGTTTGAATCCTGGCCGGTACGCATGCATGCGTTCCGGCCAGGATTCAAACCCGCGCCCTTAGGCACTTAGGCACTTAGGCAGTTTTCTGACCTAGTGTCAATTACCACATTACATTTGTGCAATTACCACGTGCTAACAACGGTGAAGGAAAACATCGTGTTGAAGCACATCGAGATAATTGATGTGTCAAACCTGCCAAGCCGCCTTCAATAAGCGTAGCGGGTATACTGTTCATTCCCCTGTAGTGGGAAGCCCAAACCCAGCAGTGGGACGTTTATGGGCTGTTATTATATTATTATTAAGCAAGAAGAGCATCTATTAAGATGGAGCTTCATCTGGGATAATGTTACAGCTATAGGTCGTTTCAGGCAGATGCGGCAATGGGTGTAATGCATTATTTGAGATGTTACATTGTTAATCACGTTAAATATTGACAGATAACGTTTCTATACACACTAATGTGGTTATTCGATAACGGCGTTATTTTTTAACGCTTTAAATAAGACGCATTCGGCCACAGCCTAACGGTTTTATTCATATTGAGTTAGAGTAAGTTTTTAGGCATCTTTAAGGTTGTTAAAGAAGCCTACAAACATACTCTAATTCGATATGAATAAGATTGAACGACTTTAGTGCGGTATTTTACATTTTAATTATTCCGACGTTTCGGCCGCTTTTCTATTCAAGAAAATACTAAGATCGTAAATCTTTAACACTAACGCAGATGAAGCATTTAATAACATATTCCTAACAAAGGCAATAAATGAAAATCACTTCTCTGCCTTAATGCATCATTGCCCTGTCAACAGTGTCATTCCTCAGCCAATAAATTTATCTTCGGATCCTATAGAACTTTTAAAAATAAATAAATCTTCCGCCCCATTATTTATTATATCAACACAAAAACAAAAAAATGGCAGTTATAGAGACTGCCGATAGAAGTGAAAACTTAGAACTTTTAGTATTAAAATTTGAAATTTCATAATTTTTGAATTAAAACACTATTTCAACAATGCACAATATATACACATTGAACTTTTCACTAAATCCATTCAATTTCACTTATAAGATATACACAGTAATAATGTTGCACAATACGTCAGCTGTATAGCTACAGATATACTGCTATAAGCATGTCGGTTATAGCACGCGCGAGATTTCACCCATCCAAAAAGCGTCTAAAGCGCACAGCACACGGCCGCTGCGCTTGCGCCAATCATGAGCATGTCGGTGACGCGAACCCATACGATTTTCTCCTAACAAAAAATGCCTAACGCGCCTAAAATAATGAAAGCTAAATTAAAAGGATTCACTTTTCATTGGAGACACAAAAACTCAAATATTATATATTACCCGTAAAACAATAACGTTCTACTTTGTCAAAGTACAGTAGTACACAAATTATAATTCCAGTCGGCACTTTTGTTTGCATAGATAAGGCAGATGTAATTAATTAACAGATTAAACTTTATTCGCAAATTCAAAAGGTAGAGTGTTAATTGCATCCTAGCTCGGTCCCGCTTACACGATTCCCACTATGTGGTTGTCTATTAAAATTGGTCTATTGCGTAGGTACAGTCGTGGTATAAGAAAGTTCGCCACTTTTCAAATTGATTCATTTAACGTTCCGCGAGCACATGTTACTTTTTCAAACTAAGTCACAGAACAGACTGTTCCACAGAAAATTATGTTTAACTGTTTGACAATAAAATTTAAAGTTACTTCAATCAAAGTTGTTTGATTTTCTATCTTGTTCAAGAAGATTGTTTAGAGATGTAAAACATTTTTATTGGTTTCAATATTTATGATAAGCGAAATGATTATATCCTCTTTGTTTCTTATAATTAAAACTATTGTTAATCTCAGTGTCTGTCATTGTCAACATTGCAATTTTCTTTTTCACGTTTCTATATTTTATAAGCGTAACATTCGTTCAAATGTTGCCAATACTGTTTCTTGTACTGGTGACGTTTACTCGTGTGTTTCAAAGTGACGAACCCTTTCATACCGCGACTGTACATCGGGAGGAATTATTAGTTGTATCGATGAATATATGTGTCTGTTTGTGTGCCTGTGTGTGTGTGTTATTTTAATTATATATTTATATATTTGTATGAAGTAGAAATAAATAAAAATAATGTAAACAATAAATTAGTTATTAAGATGCAAACTTGCGAATTTGAAATTATTGTTGTTAATTTATTTATATTTAACGATGAAATTTTGTAGAGGGAGCAAGTTCTTGTAAGAATGATATACACATGGTCATGTCGTTCATCCTGTTCAAAACTAATTTTATCATTTGACTAAGAAATTCTAAAAAAGCATTTCATCGGATTTTTCTTAGGTTTCCAAAAATTCTTACGTAGAGTAGCGCTGACAACGTTTGCATATACACGAAATTCAGAGAATTTACCAGAAGCGCGGTAGCGTAGTGGTAGCGGCGCATCGGCGACGCCGTACACATAAGTAATAAGTATTTTTGCTTTGTTTCGAAATAAATAAATATTAACGGGTGCTGAAATTCATTTTAATTATGTTTTTGTAATAGTCATTTTCTCTTTGCTTACAGGCCTACCAAAAATAATGTTTTGCCGTGTTAGCTATGTTATATAAAGATAATATATTTTGTATACGTTCAAAGAACACGATGCATTTATTTATATTTACATAAGCGGTTAGTTAAACTAACGTATGACTGTACTGTATATAGACGAAGAGCTAACGGTTGATTTGTGTAACCACACTCGAGACAACGCAAGAAGTTTAGTTTACCCACTGCTTTTGTTATTTGGCTACGTGATCCTAAAAATATCCTTTTTAGGCCAGTTAAGTTGATTTTCCATCACATCAAATAATTGCAATGTCACGGCATCGGATCGATAATCGACTATGAAAAACGGGTTATGTTTTATAGTCATCCATTATTTTAAACTGATAGAAGCAATCGAACGAATTAATTGCTGTTGCAAAATTAACAAATTGTAAAAGCAAGAATTAGTATACTATAAATAAACGCATTTTCGTCGGATACGCTTTTTCATTGAAGTGGCCATGGTATTGGCCTCCAATATTTCAAAACCTACCTAACAAATCTTATTAAAACCAATATTCGTGTGAAAACATTTTTAAAGTTTAATACCTTGAATTTTTCTTGAATTCAATACATTTGCATATATACATCTGAAATTACAAATTCATTTTTAAATTAAACAAACATACCAAAACATAAACATAACAAAGGTAGACATACGAATTATTTACAAACGTTTACATGACAATGATTATATAGATGTCGATGTCATTTTAACAAAACAACAATGGTAATTGTCATTATTTTGGTGAAATTGTGTTTTAGCATTTTAGCATTGAACACATGAATTAAAGCCGTTAAAAGTAAAAGTCGGAAGGCCCCTCCTTCCGACTTTTAGAGAATAAAACGCTAAATTGTAATAAAAAAATTAGAAGTTCGTTTACGTATTGTATAAATACTGTATGGTATTTGAAGTTTTTTTTGTATAATTATGCCTATAAAACCTTTAGCATTATTTTCCCAATATCAAGGAAGAAATTTGGAGTTGCCAATTTTTTTTTATTTACCGTGCTTTTACAGTCTTTGCTTTCATTAGCCAAACTTTAATTGGCATTTAAATAAACGTGACACTTGAAGTTTAACATACAAGCCATTAGCTCCTAGTCTAATTAATGTACTTAGAGAAATTGTGCCAAGAATGTGAAGTAAGGAACTAACTAATTTTACGTATTTTTTTTTCAAAATTACAGGATGTCTGAGAAATGAGATGATAATAAATTTAATAACTGTATTTACTTGCCATACAATAAGCACAATCCTTTAACATTAAAATAGCTTTTGAGGTAAAACCACATATATATAATATAATTGTATGATGAAATCATGTATGTAATGCCTTGGGTATAAAAAGTATTTGAATAAATGTATATTTACAATATGTACGTCATGGTTTTTTATTTCTGACCAATTAATAAAATATGTATCTCAGAATCATGTCTGACATATGTTCACTGTAAACTTTTCTTGCAGTGTTTTCTGTACCATATCATACAACCTACCCATCGATATATTAATACAGATAAATTAAATTGAAGTGTTTGTTTGTAATGTCTAAATTACAGCTTTTTATTTACTAAATGCATATAAGAGTATATAGAGTACTTATATCAAAATATCAATTTTTAACATTTTCGTCTGTCTGGATGTTACGGCTAGTCTCTGAAACGGTTGGACCGATTTTGACGAGAACTTCACTGGCAGATAGCTGATGTTATAAGAAGTAAATTAGGCTACTTTTTAAAAAATCCACGCTGGCGAAATTGCGGGCACAGCTAGTATAGAACAAGAGTCCAGTGACTCCAGACCTTCCTTATTTTTTCAGCAATAATATGTGTAGGATAAGTAATGCTCTTCTATACTTTCAGTTTTTACGTACCTGCTAGTTTGGCCCGACTGCGATAGTCAATTTTTATTGTTAAAAACGTAGGCAAAAACTCAACTCACTTTCCTTCAAGTCTCAGGGCTGATTTTTAAATGTTTCAAAGAATATTGTGAAAGTAAATAAATTAATACTGCCAGACACTTCTCGTCGGCGGTTAACTTTTCCAGACGCTTTAAAACTCGAAAAAAATAATCGAATTTTCTTCACATATATTCTCAGTCATATTTTTTATATGATATGCAGATAACTATTTCAATACCTTCTGTAAGCAGCCAGACTTATCGTAGGGGCCAGACATCCCAGCAGACACACATTACGCCGTCGCCTATGGACTTTAGAAAATGCCCAAGATCAGTGCCCAGGTTCCAGTCTCCCCTTCTAGGCCAGCAGCACATTTGTAGCACCTTTGGTGTTGCTAGTTCCGATCTTCCCTTCGAGGTCGGCAGTACATTTTTATTGTACACAAAATAGTTACATATAAAACTACGAAACAGTGGTGCTGTACAAAGGCGAGCTTAATCCTAAAAAGTGTTTTCTTCCAGCAAACCTATGGGTCTAGCGAGAGTGGCAAAACAAGAGGCAGGGTTATGTACATTAAGTTTATATGCATAGGTTCTTATACTTAAGAGTACTTTTACTTACCTGAAAATAAATATTTACATAATAAAATACACATATATACATACACATACATCTCATCATACATTTGTAGCACCTTTGGTGTAGTAATACCAACTTATCCTGGAACACAACTCGTGGTTGTTATAGTACCATACTCAGGGCCAGAGTTGATAGCCATCCAGATAAGCAAACATCCTACCACTTGACCGTCGGTTATTTCGTCAGCCGCAACGCCTTACAGCCGCCCGGCTCCAGAAATTAGTATTCTTTCTCCGTTCCTGCACGGACAAAATAAACGTTAAAGTTTATATCTTCTTTTTATTGCAAATCTTGCAAACAAGCAGATGGCTCATGGCTCAGCCCATGGAAAGTGGTTATAGTGGCCTATAGGCGTTTACAATGCCTGGGACGAAGCCACCACCTTGCCAGCCCTTAGGATAGGATAGAGGATGAGACATAAGGATGCGAGCGCATCACGCTTGCGAAGGAGGAGGCGGAGCGGGAGCGTGAGCGGACTTCCTTGCTCCGCTCCCGCCAATGGAGGACGCGCCGACGAGCTGAGAGCGCGAGTGTTCCGCGCGTTACAAATCGCCCCACGCCCTGGATGAGACAAGAAGATGCCGGGGGACAAAAGTAGTCCCCCAGCAGTGGAAGAGGCCTTATGTGCGAGGACACCGCCTGCCAGGGCACGCAGTTGGGACCATTTTCGTTTTGCTGTTGCCCTGGTATAAGGCGCAGGACGGAACAAAATTTCATTTAATTATTCATATTGTTATTATGGATTTTTGTGTCTGAAATAAATAAATTATAATGTATGTCTTTGAAGACCACGACCCATAACAATGGCCCAGACTTTTGGAGGGCTTGTGAGGGGCCATGGGAAGGCCAACACGTAGAGGCCCCTTTACAAATTTCATGTAAATGTGGCGTGACACTAACCGGCGATTATTCCTGTCTATACCATATAATAATGCACCCAAGGACAATACTCGGCTAGTGTAGGACCATTGTGGGAAAAGAGAACAAAAAGTTCCGGGCTGACCAATCACTTCTTAGAACAGTTTACCTCTCATTAGCTCAATCAGTACTGTCCTACTGTATTACATCCTGGGGAGGAGCAAGAAAAAGCCACCTAATCAAATTAGAACGAGCGCAACGAATACTTTTAAAAACAATAAAATCGAAACCTTACAGATATCCGACGGTTAAACTTTATTCTGAGTGTGATGTCCTAACAGTCAGGAAACTGTTTATACTAAATGCTACCTTGTCCTACCACCAAAAATCAATATATGACACAAAATATAACCGTTCCACTCGAAGAAAGGACAAAATTTTCCCCATCGATTCTTATAACTCATTTTATATGACTAAGTTCCTATGTTTCCTTGGGACTCTGTGTTATAATAAAATAAATAAAATCCTTAATATTTACCCTTTAAACAGGTTCCAATGCAAACAAAAATTGATAACGTGGCTAAAGACTAAAGACTATGAAGAAGTGGAAGAACTTTTTAAGATTTTAAAATGATTGTTTCAATTCAAATCTATACTTACACACTTAAGTACACAAACATTTCAGATAAGCACACACACCATTCGCATACATACAGGCACACACACATGCACAAGCATACATGCATTTACACTCGTTAAAACTAACATGTTTTTTTATTATTTTACACACTTGCATTAAACATTTACCCAGGTTCCTACTTTATATACTCGCGTTACCATCTGTCTATACAAGATTATATGGCAGTATAACACCTCACAAAATTTTGTAGCACTTCTACCCACATAATATAAGTGAAACATACAAATTATACATTATAGGAAGGAACTAACACCTATAGTACAGGCTTTGCCTAGTTTAGGTGTTAGTATCCGCTAATTTTATTATTTATTTCTAGTTTTCCTAATTATTAATTAGATTTAACTTATTTTATTGTAATAGAACTTTATATCCCCTTCTGTTATCGTTATAACAATGCTCTGGTACCTAATAAACTATTTTATTATTTTATTATTATTGGGGGGAACTGCTAGGGATCTGGGAATATGGGGACTATGACGACTGCTCTTTGCAATAGTCGGAGAACATGGAAAAATGAGCAGATGATGAGTCACCACTCCCTGCATGGGCCCCTAAAAATGCCGTAGAAGACAGGGGCAATATGGGTGTGAGTGGCTAAGGTGTGTAGAAAGGTAGGCTGCAGGTTCACCGAAGCTACTTCCGACGTTATGCCATTTATCACTTCCGCCCTAGAGCTTAAGTCTTAGCTCTAGCGATCTCCACTCCGTGCCGGGTGGTTAAGGCAAGCACGGAGGCGAGTACGAGGGGTCGCTACTCACCTAAGGCTTCGCCACAAAGCCCTCCCTGCGGGTAATATTATTTATTATTTAATCATTAGGATAGATTCATTTAATATAGATTAATCTAGCGGTTTGAGCATGTAGAGAGAATGGATGATTGTAGAATCACAAAACAAGTGTACGATGGCATTGTTTGGTAGCCTGTGATGTACATACCATGATCATATAGCAGAAGTGTTAAACAGAGGTCAAGTAAAAGGCATCTAAAATAAACGTACACGTGTGAAGAGACTAATGAAAGTAGATAAAGCAAACGTAATTTGTCAGGATAATGTGATGATCCATAGTCTTTGCCTACCCCTATAGGAAGCAGGTGTGATAATATATGCAAAATATGCATGTATGTAAATGAATTTAAACCTTTGTCAGAAAGAAAGATTATTAATATCCCTGTATAAACTCAGCAAACACTGCCTATTTATCTGGTCTGGTATTTTCCTCGCAAGAAATCTGTCATAGCAGGATACCGTTTTTTCATACATTTAGTCCATTATGTTTTGTTTGTATTTAGCCCCTCGTTCGCTTTATTTATCCCCCATTTGTCAACGTCAAGGAAAGACAAATGGCTCGCATAGGCCCCTATCTCAAAAAATGTTTGGAGACACACTCCATTGCTGGCTAATTAAGGAATGGAGGCAATTTAAATATACTATTAGTTTAAAAATATCTGTTGTCTGAGGTAGGAACCAGCCCCCTGATCACCTAAACTCGCTAAAGAGTCAATGAGTTATTTTGATAGATCTTTGAAGAAGCTCTTGGCCTCAGGACCCCACGATCTAACAACAACAAACGGTACAAACATTAACTCTTATCGAGGGTCACTTGAGTGATTCAGCTGTTTCGGAACGTTTTGAAACGGCAAAGATCGACACATCCCTGTAGAATTACATAGATGAATTCACTTGTAGAGGACAATTGAATTTATCCCAGCATTGCTGGAAAGTCAAGGCTATCAGAATGTCTACACCGCGGCTGGCTAATGCGTCATTTAAAATCGGCGTACTGATTTTATCTCTGGATAGCATATTTTTTTAAAATAATCAGCAGAAGAAATAAGAGCTGGTAAAACTACGCAAAAGAGTTTACGGATGTCTCAACCTCCATACCTAATGGGTATGAGAGCTTGATTCCAACAGCAATCTGAAAGTTCGAAATTTAAAATTTTGGTAAGGACTTCTACATTCGACATAAAATTTACTAAGTACCATTCAAAAATATTTTAAATTTACATCAGCGTGCAGATCGTCGATTTCCTTTATAACGCCTCGGATATCCAGTGCAAACGACTTCGAACGAACTCTCCGTTTGTTTTATTCAGTTCAGAAAACGTTCAAGCCACTAATATTTACTGAATGTGACACTAGTTCAGTTGAAAATTGCATGAATATTGACTTTTTATCTCTCCATTGATATTAGTTCCGTTCAAGAAATAGATTTAAAGCTGTGGTTATTGAATTTGGAAAACTATATTTTGCTGCCCAGTTTTTTATATTTTCAAAACTTTTGTAATAATGTCTGAATGTTCTGTATTGTATATATAAACCATTACAATAAGAGATCACGTCATCGCCGGCGATATCTTCAAGATCCTTTCACAATTTAAAACCTGACTTAAATATAGTAATTAGCATAATATGTACGGAGTTTATTTAGTGACAGAATAATAATAGAGGGTAGTCTGTATACATTACCCCACTTCTCAGCTCGATCCGTCATCGCTTAAATTAAAAGCGTGCGGATGGAACGACGAACCTCGGGGTTCACATCGACAGGTCGTTGAGCATGAGGCTCAAAATGGAAGAAACCGTGAACAACACACACACCGCTAGAGCCCTTCTCCGACATGTCCTCTCCTCCAGAATGCCCCTAGGACGAAGATCGGGGTCTACAAGACCTATCTCCGCTCAAAGCTCACATATGCAGCTCCGGCATGGCATGCGCTGTGCTCAGCACACAGCAAGAAGCTGCTGCAGGCACAGAAGGACATCGCCTTGCGAATGTGCACGGATGCGGGTCGATACGTCAGGAACGATTTCATCGTCCGCGACCCGAGCGTCCTGTCGGTGGAGGAATTCGTGGTGATGTCGGCGAGTCGGATTTACG
Source organism: Dendrolimus houi (assembly GCA_039645545.1). Taxonomy (NCBI): domain Eukaryota; kingdom Metazoa; phylum Arthropoda; class Insecta; order Lepidoptera; family Lasiocampidae; genus Dendrolimus; species Dendrolimus houi. Next base: position 3,349,583 of record CM077139.1, on the reverse strand, counting down.
ACCGCGTCGACAATTTTTTTTTTTTTTGCTTGAGTTCAGCAGACGTGCAGACGGCCCACTTGATGGAAAGTGGTTACCATCGCCTATAAACATTTGCAACACCAAAGGTGCTACACATGCGCTGCTGCTCTCTTAAGGGAGACTGGAACCTGGTCACCAATGCCGGAACACAACTCAAAGTTGTTATGGTGGCATACTCTAGACCAGGGGTAGTAGCCATCCAGTCGGGCAAATGCCCTACCACCTGGCCGTGGGTTGTTTAGTTGCCTCTTACGACAGGCCGCCCGGCCGCAGGTAATTGTATTCTTTCTCCGTTCCTGCACGGATAAAATTGACAATTGCCGACATACCCACCTGAACGGGATATTACGTCACACGCGCGACCAACAGACAGGAAGGAGAATCAGCCCTGTCTATCGACCCTCGTGACCTTATTCGCCGGAATCAGGGCGATGTTAAGAGGTCGCCGCGAATTAAGTCCCTAAAGCCGCAGATAGGCCATCAGACGCCAAAGATGGACAACCGAAGCCCGGGATGGCCATCGAAAGCCAAGATCGGCCAATCAAGCCCCTGACGGAGCCAACGCGAAGCTCGCGAAAGCCAACGAAAGCCACTTATCGACTTTACGAGCCGCCGACACTACAGCGGCTCCCAAACCACGTCACCAGAGCTTAGTCGCCCTCCGATATGCAGCCGCAGTATAGAGCTCCCGCTCAATAGAGCCCTCCCCCTCACCGACCCCCCATCAGCATCCTTAAACCGATAAGAATGAGTGCAGAATGCTATTTTTTTTAACTATGCATAAATAATACATTAAATCAATAAACAAAATATTACACGCACTACCATCTATTTGACACACACACGCATATATACTCTTTTGTTTATTGTTAAAGTTAAATTAACAGTGTAGTCTTGGCGAAATCCGTGATTATAGAAGTAGTTATAGTCTTTGACAACAGAACCTTAATAATGTTCAAATTTAAATTAATTGTGGTCGAATTTCGACCACTAGGCGACCACTAGTATAAAATTAAAATGTGTACCATAATTCGCGTATTTTTTTAGAAACGTAACACATGACAACATTATGTTTGTCAACACTTTTTTTTAGACATTAGTGACGTGACCTGGCGTTTGATGTATAATCGAAAAGTTTAAACATAAATCGTAATTAAGTTATTAATCTTTTCCACATCGTAAAGATAAAATGTGCAATGAAACATAAAATACATTTTTTAAATAATTAATCTATTTATTTTAGTCAATTCGGCAATGTGTGACTTGCTATAACAATTACAATTTATAAATTATTTTTAATGAAATGAAACATTTCATATTTTCTTAAATAATATAATCTTATAATAAATTACGGCGCTTAAAACCGTTAAAACGTAGTTTTATTATGAAACATTTAGCTCCCAAAGTCGTGCAAAATGTCCCCCTGTAACATTCTGAAAGAAAAGGAATATAATAAATATAGGGATATGCTAATATTTCTCCCTTGTTTCTGTTTGTGTCAAATTGTGCCATCACATCTCAATTGTTGGCAGTAAAAATACCTTTGTTGACGCCAACGCGAATAAATCATTTCTGGATTATTTTTGGGAATGAAAACTCTATACATCAAGCGTTTGGATGAGAAATAAATTTGGTATTTCATTACGAATGCCGTTGGCGTTTTAGCATTTTTCACGTTTTTCGGCCGCCAACCGGCGACCAGCACTAGGCACCATATTCCGTAAAAACAGACTTTAAATGTGCTAGGGAGGTGAGAATGTCGATATAAAAAAAACGATTATTAATTTAATAAATGATGAAGTATAAATGTTTATTAATAATAATATGGCGAAGCCTTAGGTGAGTAGCGTCACCTCGGACCTGACTCTGGGGGCTGAGCCAAGGCCCCCACCTCCGTGCTTGCCTTAACCAGCCAGCACGGAGTGGAGATCGCTAGAGCTAAGACTTTATCTCTAGACGTGGTAGTGATAAATGGCATAACGTCAGCAGTAGCTTCGGTGAACCCGCAGCCCACCTCTCTACACTCCTTAGCCACTCACACCCATGTTGCCCCTGTCTTCTATGGCATTTTTTTGGGGCCCATGCAGGGAGTGGCGAGTCGCCGTCTGCTCATATTTCCATGTTCCTTGAACATTGCGACGGGCAGACGCCGTAGTCCCTTAATTCCCAGACCCCTAGTACCACTAGCAGTTCACCCCAATAGCCCGGTACTTTTTGCACCCATTTCCCGCAATAGTCCTACACTGGCCGGGGCTTGTCCTTGGGAGCATTAATATATGGTGTAGACAGGTATAATTGCCGGTTAGTGTCGCGCCACATTTAGATTAAATTTGTCAAGGGGCCTCTACGTGTTGGCCTCCCCATGGCCCCACGCAAGCCCTCCAAAAGTCCGGGGAATTTTTATGGCCCTTGGTCTCTAAAGACATACAACAATAAAACTACGTTTTAACGGTTTTAAGCGCGGTAATTTATTTGATTTTTGTTATTCCGACGTTTCGGCCACTTTTCAAGTGTCAACGAGTATTGTAGTACAATACTCGTTGACACTTGGCATCTTTGTCTTCCGTGATCATGGCAACTGAAAAATGGCCGAAACGTCGGAATAAAAAAATCAAATAATTTACCGCGCCTAAAACCGTTAAAACGTAGTTTTATTATGCATACAAGTCGCGAAAACTTAAGAAAGTATGACATAAAATATTATAATAATATAGTCTTAAATCTGAGATGAAGTATTTTTCAATGTTTCCCCTATGTCAAGTCTCTCATCTCAGAGTGCCTCCTGGTAAAAACCTTCTCCACCTCATGCCAGTGCTGCATGTTTAAGGCCATCTATGTGGCATGGCCATATATACATGGCAGAATGCAGGTGTTAAATTGTTTGTTAATTATCTTTTTTTCAAAATTTTCTTTTTTACAAAGTCGTGATAGTGTAATGGCTAGCGCACGCGGCCCACACACAAAGGGCGCGGGATTGATCCTGGCCGAAACGCATGCACCACTTAGGCAGTTTTCTGATTTAATATGCATATTGTCACATTTAACACGTGCCAACAACAGTGAATTAAAACATAGTGGTGCAACCTGCACATGGAGATAACCGATGTATAAAACCTGTCAAGCCACCTTGGACAAGCGTGGCGAGTATAATGTCCGTTCCCCGTTAATGGGAGGTCCGAGCCCAGCAGTGGGACGTTTATGGGCTGTACTTTTTATTGCCTGAAGCGGACAAACAGACTTATGGAAAGCAAAGCAGTCACCGTTGCCTATGGTCATTTGCAACACCAGGGGCGATGAGATGATGAGAGCATGGTATCACATCAAACGAGCCGACCCTGAGAGTTGTAATCAATATTATGTTCCTAGCATGGCTATACCACCTTTTCAAGAGAAGAGCTCTAGTGATAATAATTGTCTTATGAATTTCGCTTAGCGACATTAATTATCAAGGAAACACATTAAAGTAGGTACTGTAATTATCAGTTCTTCTGAGTAACGACTAAACTTCTCAGTAAATCTAATAAAATTTAGTATAAGGATTCATAGCTTGATTAGAATTGGTCTATAGGTGTAACGATGCGAGCAGCGTGTTTCCACCGTGTGGACGTAGGGACGATGGTTAGTTATATAGTTATAAAGTCAAACGACCATAAAAACCTGCAAAGAGATTGTACACACCGAGTGGTTTACTAGCCATCCTCGCGTGGACAGCTAGTGAACCATCGCTTGTGATCGTGTGCCTGATTACTTTAATACTAGACGAGAGCTGCACGAAATTTATTTTATCCTGTAAAATCATCCAAAATGCATTGAGATTTGAGTTCAAAACTTACACTGCTTGAATCATGGAAAAATGTTCTAGCATAGATAAAATAAAGCAATATACAATATTGACTATTAAGCTATTCCATAAAAGATAAAAGCCATTGTGTAGTATTGATGAGTATTACTAAGTACTATATGAATGCTTTTGGCACTTGACCATCTGTCTGAAACGTCTTAAAATGATAGATGATAGTTAATCATATATGAATGATATCCAAATTCTCCCATACAAAAGGCGTCGTAAATTATTTTGTTATAGCTGAGTATTATATTGTTCGTATAAAGTGTGCTTTAGGTTATGATTAGATTTAGGCACTGAAAATCAATGCAATGTCGGATTATATTTCGGTATGGTAAAATACTAAGTTTTTTTTTAAATTTATTGTCCAATATGCTTACATTCATATACATTAGAAACACTTGACTGTGACACAGAAACCTCATGGGTTTATTCGTGACGCAGAGTCGTGTATACAATATTGTTATATCAAAAATAGGAGCATAGGCGAGTAATTGCCATCATCATTCTAGTGTTTAGTTCTGATATGATAATAAAAGCGGGGTTTTTATCATTCTAGTGTATGGTTATGTTTTAGTGCGAAATTCTTTTGGCAAATTACGCCACAAAAATCTCAAAATAAGTTTGATTTATTTTATTTGTATAACTAACTCGTTTGTCGCCTTTGGCAAATAAACTCTTTCTTACTTTCCTTCTTATTTCCTGTCTTAACTATTAATCTACCATGATTTGCAAAATCGGAGTTTTATTAGTGAGGAATGGACTCTAAGAATGATATTTGGACGCGACATCCCGGAGGCCTCCGCTGGAGGTTACGTTGGCCGTACAACCGTCAAAGAGTCCCACAGATGCCTCGGTATAAAGCCTCCCCCCCAGGCCCGAGGATGGTGTCCCAAGATCAGACATTCCCCCTGCGTCATAAAAAAAGGATACCTTTTATGCCCCGTCAGGACCGTTGGATGTATCTTTGGTACCCGAAGTCCTGACTTACGGCGATGAGATGGAACATAGGGGTGGTATAGTTGGTAGGTCCGAGCTTGGCATCAGGAGTCCAATACTACTTTATTGCTATCTCCCCGAGCAATGGAGTGTCCATGAGGATTACGCCACAAAAAAAAAGAATGTATTATATGTACACTTACAAAAACAAGGTTGATTATAAGACGTCTTTGGTCCTGATAATTGATCCTGATCCTCATATTGGACAGTTTTCGAAGTATACCAACTCGAGATTTACTTAAGCGAAGCCGCGTGGAAGGCCTCGTCCACATAAAGTCTAGTGAAAAACTATCGATAAAATTAACATTACGATGCGCATCACTAGTGATTCAATGTGTTTGTCGGCCAAAAGGCTATTTCTCTCAATCAGTGAGGGCCTGGAAACCTTTTGCTGTCTAGATTTAAGTATATAGTCCATCTTTGTTCTGATGATTAAGCAAGAAGTATGACGTCAAAATCAAGTAAAAGGAGGGATCGCTTTTAGTAAGACGCTAGTATTTTCTGACTTATTTTTTTGTAAGGGCCCCAGGATAGTGATTTGTCAGGTATGTATATGGAAACAAAGACCAGTAACCCTAAATCATTTTATTGCTCCCAATGATGATGGTTTGAGTTTTGTTAGGTTAACACTTAATCCATGATCCCTACTCCAGTCAGATATTCGTTCTAGATCATTATTAGTAGTAAGTACCGCATCATGCAAAGTATGAATGGGTGCGCTGGTGTAAATTTGGAGATCATCTGCGTAAAGGTGGTAGGAACTGTGAAGTTGTTCGGAGATAGAATTTATAAAAATCGAGAAAAGTAGAGGAGATAAGACGCCACCCTGAGGCACGCCAACAGCAGTACTACACCAAGATGAGACTCGCTCATCAACTCTAAAGAGCAAAGCATTCCAAGCAGAATATCAAAATCTACCGTATTAAAGGCATTGCTGAAGTCTAGCAAAGTGAGAACGGTCACATTGCCTTTCTCCGCGGCAAATTTAATGTCTTCAGTAATTTTTGTTAAGGCAGTGACTGTGCTATGCCCAGGTCTAAAGCCAGACTGGTAACGGTTGAAAAGGGAGTTCGTATTAAGGAAAATGCTGAGCTGATTTTGTACAAGACGCTCCAGCACTTTAGAAAGGAAAGGCAGTATGGATATAGGACGATATTCGGAAAAAGATTTGGGTTGGGGTTTCTTTGGGATGGGAATAATTTGTGCTTCTTTCCAACTACTAGGAAAGACACCATGTGTTAAGGAGTGATTAAGGATGTGTGTAATGATTGGAAGGATCACATCTAAGACAGGAAGAATCATTTTCCTTTTCTTAACATCACAATCGGTTAATTGAGCGAAAGCAAATGGTGAGTATATGGGAGTTGGAATTGACGAAAGGTGTTCTAAAGTACGTTTTTTAGATGTATCATCTATTTGAGAAGAAGAAGAGAAATGTTTCTTTAATGAGTCAACATCTAAGTCAAAGGAAGTAGGAGTGTTTTGTTTTCCAACTCCCAGTGATTTGAGAAATTTCCAAACTTTTGATGGATCCCTATTTTCTACTGAATTATGAATGTGACGTCTTTGGGCGTCCCTACACACCTTATTAATCTAAGCCAAGGAGCAGCAACATATTTTAATAGAGCGTATAGGAGCATGTTTATCATACAGCGAAACCAGGCGATCCTTGATCCATTTGATTTCTCTAGCATCTTTTAGCAGTAAGTCCATATTAATACCATTAAAATTGCGCTGCAAGAGAATATTTGGTTTAATTTTAGGAGGACGTAATTTATAGGTAAGATAGATAAGGTCATGGTACGAAAAGGAATCCGCGGCACATTGGCCGTGTATGATGACATGATCAACAGAAGATACTAGGATAAGATCTAAGAGTGAGGGGTTGGAATTTGGAAAATGATGTGTAGCATTTAAGGGGAGTATGGAAAGGTTACAGGATTCAACTAGGGACACGAGTGCAGAGGATCGAGAATCTTTTTTTAATAGACAGGTATTAAAGTCTCCCATGATTATGGTATGCTTATAAGATGGTGTAAATTTATGTAGGAGATGTTCAAATGAAGAAAAGAAGTCAATACGCAAAGATGGGGAGTAATAGACGCCAAGTAGAATTTTGGTGTTATTCAGGTCCACTTCAATAAAAAGGTGTTCGCCGGCATTTGATGAAGGTGGTTGTGCTGATATATCAATTATTTTGTATTTTAGAGAGGATCGTAGGTAAATAGCAACACCTCCACCCCCACCAACCGCGCGATCATTTCTTACTAAGTGGTAACCGGGCAAGGAATAGAGCACAGACGGTAGCTGAGGTTTAAGCCACGATTCGGAGATAAGGATAGCATGTATATTTTTACCGTCAAAGGCCGCCAGCACATCGTTGAAATGAGCCGGAATACTTTGGGTATTTATATGAACAGTGTTAAAGTTCCCAGAGGCATCAGAGAATTGGGAAGATATAATGTCAGAAAGCGAAGGAACACTATGAAAGCTATCATCACTTAGTGTACTGGATATGCTTTTGTAATCATCACTGTCATCAGATGAAGCCATACTTTCTATATATATATATATATATATATATATATATATATATACACTAACTATATGTATAAATATATAAACAACTAAAATATACCTGTCATTAATTGAAGTTAACGAGCCATTACACAACTCTGAGCGGGGCAGTTTAGGAAGAAAAATGTATGTAATTATAAATAACAGGTATAGTACAAGTATTTAACTTAATTATAGTTATGTTTATTTGAATATTGTTTTAGATTGAAGCACAGCAGAACTAAATATAAGGTAAATTTAGTGTAATGTATTGTATAGTCTGATAATATACATAGCCTAGAACTATATCAGAATAAGATTTTGGGGATGAAATTAACAAAATTGTGTAAATAGAATTTAATTCATTCCTATTTAATATGTAAATTTAAAAATATATGTGTAGGTTAACTCTAACTTACCTATTCAATAATTTACCTGTTTTTAGCAATATAATATTTTATTAGTTATGCAGGGTTTGGTGAAAAACACTGTTAATCCAAAAGTGAATATAAGAAACAAGTTTGATTTAATTAAAAATCGAATATTACTACTTTAATAAAACAACAACAATTTTATATATTTGCTTCAGTAACCAGGACAGTTCATTTATCAGTATATAAAAAAAAGGAAAATTAAATTAGATTCTGTTATGAATAACTATTAATGTTTAAACAGGAAGAGAGAGGCAGAGACAATTATTAAAACATGTTCAATTGATTATTCCTACTTGCTGGTTTTAAGTATGTATATATATATATACACACACAAAAACAGGAAGAAAAATATTCATATTTTCTGTTTTGTTCTCGGGAATACCTGAAGAAGTTCATCTAGAATACTGAATTCAACGCAAAAAGTATTATTGGAATAGGTACACAAACAAAAAAAATTATGGTAGAAACAATGCTTAAATCATTACAATTTTCTATTAGGTTTTAAAGAATTTCATGCTATATCTCCGGTATTTAAGGTTTAATAGCGATGAAATTCATGTGAGACCTTTTTTGCCCCATTTCTGTCTAAAATTGAAAGAATTGAAGGTCTGAAGAGTCGGCTTAAGGCCAGCACAATTTCATGAACTACAAGGACCATATTTACAGAAGAATTCAGAGTACATACACATATTTTATGTAATATATTCCGCCTTAAACTTAAAGGAGCAATAAAACACTTTGCTATTAAGTTTCTAAAGTTATCAAACGAGCTTCCAAAATTATAACCGTATAATAAATTCAAATGTTATGCCGACAACTTTTAGAATGTTTCTGTTACATTGTAACTAGTTGTTATTTATGTAGTCATTTATTCTGTAAGTTATGTTCAGCCACTTTAGACAGTTTTTAGAGTTCCGTAGAAATTAGCGGAGAGCCAGGAAGTTGATAGGCAACGACCAGCTATTTAATGACAAAATACAAAGTCTCGAACACCTACGCAGGGTTGCCAGCTTATCGGTTTTCTATCGAATACTTTTGGGGAGTGTGCATTGGAGTTTTTCAATCTTATCCCGCCGTCTCCTTTCCATCATCGGACAGCCAGACGCACTGGCATGCGGCAACGCTATATGGTGGAGATACCACATATACGAACAAAGCGCTTTGAGTCCACCTTCCTACAACCTGGATGTCTTCAAATGTCGTGTGAATGAGTACCTTCTAGATAAACGTGTTCGATTTTCGACCATATCTCCGCTCACGAGGGATAATGGTCAAACGCGAACCTATACAGTATTAAAATATAGTAAAAATAGAGAGAGAGATAACATTTTATTGCACACCAAAATATACACTTACAAAGACAGATCATATTTACAATATTTTCTAGGCAATACAATAGGCGGCCTTATCGCTCAAAGCGATCTCTTCCAGGCAAGCTAAATCAAAGAAATTTGAATCAGGCGATGTAGGTGGTGCAGGAAAAAGGCAATAGATACATAAATATTCAAACTAATTTAATAAACACACAAATACATAAATAAATGAATAAATAAATGTATTAGCATGATTATATTGTGTTAGTCAGATATACCTATTTATGGACAAATAGAACCCTTATCAAACCGTCTAGTTCAAGTCCGTCCCTCCATTAGTCTTTTTATGTCACATTAAATTTTCTTGAAACGCGTAACGGCCGATTTTTTAGTCATCAGATAAAAGTTATCAGTCGAATAAATTTAAAGATGACTAAATTCAAAAATGAAATAACTGTTGTTGGCGCCACCTATTTCCCAGTTAGCAATTGTGCCTTGGGTTTATAGCGTCTTGCAACCCCCGCATGTTGCCGCCGTCCGCTCTGGGCGTGAGACAGTACGTTATCAAACGCCACGCTACCGCGACGCACGCGCAGTAGTATCGCACCCTCCTTTATAACCACACATAATAAGCTATCAAAGATTTCCGCGTCCAGTTAGTTACTAGGACACTCGCCTCAACCAATATATAAACTTAAGTGGTCAGTGTATCTGCGTCCCTTGCGCCTCGGGGCTCGTGTAGAAGGACCTTGCCACTGCCACCTTTGTGTATCGCCACGTGATATGCAGCAGCAGACCCCCTGAACTAGCGCTGTCGTGGGTTGGTCGCTGACTGCGAGGTAAGTGAAGGATTCTATATTCTCCGGGCACCAGTTCTTAATTGGGGAATAAGGGATGGCCATATATATATTGAGCACATAACCCCCTAACCGCGGAGATTGCCTGATTGCATCTCCAACTATTTTATTTTTGCAACTGTCATTTTTAATTTTCCCATGTTCTGTTTTCTTCTATAGATTAACTTTTATCTGGGGTTTGAAAAATCGGTCCTAATAGATGAAAATCAACAATATCAAATCTACCAGCTACCCTGGCTTAGTGGTTAAAGCACTCGCGTTCCAACCTCAAATCCTAAACAGAAGGGATTCAGCACTTAGCAGTTTTTTGACATAATGTGCATATTGTTACAATTACCACGTACTACGGTGAAATAAAGCAACTTGATGCAACCTACAAATACAGATAAGGGGCCATCCACGAATTTCATATTTTTTGATCCCTCCCCAAACCCTTCCCTAGTGTGACCTCATATATTAGATAGATAGATAACACTTTATTATACACCAATACAAAAATGTACTTAAAGACTAAAATTATATTTAGTTATACGTAACATATAGTACGAACTACTTAGTTTTTAATAATAAATATATTATATAACATATATATATATATATATATATATATAAATATATATTTTATATAAATATATTATATAACATATATATATATATATATTGTTACAACCTAGGCCTCGACAAAGACAAATCTCTAAAAGCACATTTTATTACCTGTCGGCATTTGAACGTATTGTAATCCTTTTATGATTGTCTTCTTTTGTTCACTTATTTACTGACATACGTTTCTAGTTGTTGTAGAGAACAGCCGATTGTTCTATTATACTGTTTACGGCCGCTTGCGGCTGCATTATTACCCAGGTGTGCGGATTACGATTACTAAGAAATTATGTGGGCGTTGCCGGGCAGGCACATTCGCATTTGTGAAGTATAAAACGACAGCCTGACTGAGAGAGGAGGCAGTTGAGCGAGAACCACGATCAAGACGTGACGTGTGTACATTCTGGAATCTAATAGTGACGGACTTTGCGCGTTTTATTGAATTACGACTTTCTGAATTATGTTTGGATTTCTTGTGTTCGGTTATGTTTGTACCTGTGTTATACGTGTTTGTATAGTTCTAATAAACTCTATAATAATTCCAACGGGATTTTTATTCGAGTCCCGCAACTCGTAACAACAATACAACATAAATATATAAATGTTTATAGATGAATTTAAATATCATATTCCAACGACAGGTAGTATTTTTTGGTCATAGTTTTAAATATCGGTAGCGAGTTTGCTTGTCTGATAGTAACACGGAGCGCGTTTTTTTTATAATTTTGCAATTTCACAACAGGAAATTATTAAATTAAAACAGCAGTTCCGTAATTAGTTTCATTTCCATTTAAATTATCTTTTAATAATTAAAACACTGCTTATACAAATAGAGTTGGGAATATTTTGAAGCTTTTCGTTCATAGTTCAAATGTCGTATTTTAAAGCTTAAATATATTAATTTTCAAATGCGACGTCACAAAATTTAGAACCCCTCCCGCCCCTTATCACTCAATGTCACACTTTGTCGACCTGCCCCCCGCACCTTAACGTATTACGTAGTTTATAGATGGCCCCTAACTGATGTACTTAACGTAACTTTTTTGTCAACCCTACTGACTATCGACGAGTGATATCATGAGGCTATCGGCAAACCTTTTGCGCACGGTTAGTACTAGCGTGACGCTGTCCGTTCTCTTATAAATGGGACGCCCCAGCCCAGCAGTGGGACGTCATCTGTCGTCGCGTTTTTGGTGTCATCCTTGCAATTTACTAACAAATACCCCCAGTTTAAAGCCCGAGAGATCCGAGGGAATGCGTAACACATTCCCCACCATTATAAAAAGAAGGTAATATAAATCCAGCTTACGTAATCTTATAAATTTCTCGGTACTCTCTCTTGAACAAACCGAAACGGTTTCTGTATGAAAATAGTACGTTATGAACGCGGTGGGTTAATTAAGTTTCTCATTTATTAGGTTTAATTGCGAAATTTGAATACAATTTCATAAGTACCTGCCATATATACTGGTTTGTACCGAATGTTTCTTTAGAGGTTTAAAATTAACATCTGAGGCTTTCCCAGAGAATTATGTTATGAACACATTCTGGCAAATAGGCCAAATTGGTAGCCATAATGGTGGCCATACACAATGCTACCTGTCAAGTAGAACTGACCATGTGTGGGCGTGGATTGGCATGACAATTGCACTTCCGAGAACAATCAAAATTCAATTATTTCGGCTTGATCACACCGATTGGATCGTGGTGACTGAACCGTGTTGGCCGTCGCGTTCGTCAGTTCAGTTGAGTGAACATTTTTTTGTTCTGTGTCTTTTTTTGTTCTTTACGTGTTCGGTCCTTGCCTATAATAAGTAGGTAAAACATCGCTCAGCTGATTATGTTGCTCTATTTCTTTGTGAGGCGACGGCCAATGCACAGCAGGGTAAGAGCAGATATTTTAAACACTTACTGTCAACGTGAATCGACATAGCGTCGTGTGCTCATCTTTTGTCTATAAATCAAATAATTGTAATTACTGGCCGTGCCAATAACTTTTATTAGAACCTAATCTGTGTACTAAGTTATAGCTCTAAAGTGCAACCATAGTGTCGTGTGCTGTTCCCGAATGCAACCTGAACCGAGCCAGAAGAGGACTGATCTTATTGTGGTGTATATGAACACGTCATGCCGATTGGACGATAGGCAGTTTGGTGTATGTACTTGTATTTGCTCGCAATTCAGCAAACGTAAACATATGGACTAGCTGAACCGATTAACACAACTGTTTATGAAGTGTAAACGTCTTATGGGAGGGTAAACCGCTTCGTTACGTAACGCGTTACGGCGCCAGCGTATTTCGGTAATTAGATTAAATAATTATACTAATAATGTACATACACAAAATTTTACTGTACATATTCAAGAATTGTAACTAAGAATAAAATATATTTTATAATCAATAAAAGATTTTATTAATAAATAACCTTTCTTTACATTATCATATTAATAAAAATAAAATTTAAGTAATAACCTAAGCTTTTCTCAAGTTAAACAATTTCAATATTAAATAGTTCAACTTAGATTAGTTTAAGTTATTACTTCTGTCGGGCGTCCCGAGACGCACACCGGCGTTTTTTTAATTAACATTGTAAGTCTACAATCCGTTCTATATACTTTTAAGGGGAATCCATTCATTACGTCACACGTTAAGAGGGGGGAGGAGGTCGACGAAGCGTGACATTGTGTGACAAGGAGTGGGAGGGGTCCTAAATTTAGTGACGCCACGTATCAAAATTTTTATCATTCCATCCCTCCTATACCATTGAGGGTGTGGACGGTTGTTGGTTATATTGTGTCCGTTGAGCGGTGTACAGGGAATGAAAGATAACTTCTATGGTACACTTTTCATCACACACTCTAGATCATAGGTTCCCAATGGGGGCGTTACCGCCCCTTAGTGGGCGCTGGAGCTTTTCGTAGGGGCAGTAGCAAGTGTCTAAAGGCAAATGGCAGTCACGGCGTACCTACCTAATTAGAATTTTAATTAAATACTTTGAAAATACCTCTATTGATTATCTATTGACCCTCAGCCACAACTACGAGGAGCACGATTAGAGAGAGAGAGATTAATAATTAATTTTTAATTTGTGATTATTAATTAATCATAGACAGACATGTAAAATTGGTATAATTGACTATTATCTAAAAGGAGGCGTTGGATTTTTTTTACTTGTAAAGGGGGCGGTAGTCCATACAAGGTTGGGAACCTCTGCTCTACACGTTATTTACAATATTAATCAGAAGGATTTTGCTTAGATGAGGGCAAGCAGCACGCGCGAGGTTTCATACGATCACGCATTTCGTCCATCCGCGTTGAATGCGTGTGTCGAACTGTCCCGAACTGTCGTTCGGTTTTTGACAGTGTTTTCGCGCCAAGAGAATACGACGGGAACGCAGAGCGCGTGTTGTCATAATATAATGGCGCGCTATTTTGAATGCTACACAGATTAATATTAGCTTCGCTCTTGTGTGCTTGCTTACAATGTTGGCATTAATGTCGCCACACCATCTCTTCTATTTCTTCCTGAAGGCTGGCAACCGCGTTGGCTTCATCTCTGGTGTACAGAATGTCTATATACCACTGTCAAACTATATTCCATTAGGAGAACCGTATACCTGTTTGCCAGCGTCACAAATAAAAAAGTTTAATGTTATTTAAGTACAAAATAGCATTAGCCATAAGACAGAAGTCCGTAAGATACCAAAAGCCAGAATATATCTATCGGGACAAAGAGAGCCATTCATCCGCGACGTAATACCGATGGCCTGTGGCTATAAATCTCGCCCTGAATGGCCGAGGCTTGATTGAAAATCATTTATGGCTTGTCTTAAAACTCATTCCTGCTTTCAGGGTTTATGGGGAACTTGGACGATGTGTAAATAAACGATTTCATTATTCATACAATTTATGTTGTAAATATAATAAGAGCTAACTTTTGCCCGCTGCTTCGCTTGCGTTAAAGTAAATTTTGTCAATGAATTCAAGTTTTTTCTATCTCTTGAAATGGCACGCCGTCGTGGCAAACTAACAGACAAGTCGTCATGGCACCCTAACAAACACGCCGTCGTAGTAAACTAACAAACACGTCACCATGGTAAATTAATAAACACGTCTAGAGTATGTTGCCATAACAACCTTGAGTTGTGTTCCGGCCGGCATTAGTGGCCAGGTTTTGATTTATATTTTTGTACGTGCAAATTACAAGTTCCTTCGAACCAAAAGATCTACTATACTTAATATATTCAATTATTCAAAATAATTTATTTGTATGAACACATAAACATGGTTAAAATATGCACATTAGGTCAGAAAACTGACTAAGTGGTGCATGCGTATCGGCTAGGATCCGTCTTTGAGTTTGGGACGCGTGTGCTAGCCATTACGCTACCACGACTCTTTACAATTTGTTACAATTACCACGTGCTAACAACGGAAAAGGAAAACATCATAATGCAACCTGCACATCGATATAACCAATGTATCAAACCTGCCAAGCCGCCTTGAACAAACGTGGCGGGTATACTGTCCCTATGGGAGGCCCGAGCCCAGCAGTGGGACATTTATGCACTGATATTATGAACATGGAGACAACAGAATAAAAAAGCAGATTATTTAAAAAAAACGGAGACAAGATGTTCATAGAGACCCATCTTTGTCATAAACATGACAGAGATGGGTCTCTATGAACATCTTGTATTTGAAAGAAATTTGTATGCCTTCATTAGGTGAAACCACCTAATGAAGGCATACAAATTTCTTCCCTTTCATACATTTCTTAGATATGTAGTGGAACACTTATAAGCCAATAGATGGTGCTGTGCAATAACTGACGTCGCAAACGTTTCCCGAAATGTACAAAGAATATATACTTTACAACAGTTATAGATAGGCCTAGATCCGCCCGATCATGACATACGAGAGTGTGTTATTCGGCCATTCCAAGCCTGCCATTTTAAATAAACTGCAAATCGTGCGGAATAAATTCATGCGCAGAGCCGTCGGTGCTACCTTCTATATGCGTAACGTCGACTTCCACGGCGATCTGGAGCTACCCTCCATCAAAAACTACATTACGTCGCTCTCGCGTAAGTATTTCGATCTCGCGCCGCACCATCGAAATCCGCTCGTCGCGTCCGCGTCCCATTATAAGCCTCGGCGAAAGGCTTTCGTGCGACGACCGCGTAACGTCCACACGGACAGGGTCGACGTTATTACAAAACGGCTGGCCCGGATCAGCCCTCCCGTGGTTAGGACGGCATGCTGGCAGGCACCGACAGACAAGACACAATCACGATCTGTCCACGTCCCCCGAGGCACGTCAGGAGACATAGCCCCCCCATAGGATAGACTAGGTGTGTTGCTGGGAAGTTTCTTTCGCCGTTTCTTCTCTCCCAGCCATAACACGTTGCGAAACGGCAGTAAGATAGCATAGGCCACCGCGAACCGCCGATCCCGGTCCGCCGGGATCCTTCCCTTCGGGCTTTATATTACCCGTCGCCCGTTCTCAATTAGTACATTGTGTCACCCTCTAGTCGGCATCGTTAGATTTATCCCCCTTTTACGGCAACAGTCCAGCCGAGGTAAAGCCCCCTAGGGAGCTCACTCGAGCAAGTTGCCCCCCCAACCCCATTAAAATTGTGAGGTCTTCGGACCAACAACATAAAGTCAAGTCAACAATACTAGCCTCGCTGGATGTTCTTCCTTTAAGACGGAGGAGCATTCCATCTCTCCTCCACACTAATCACCCCTATACGGGGGTGATTAGGGTGGAGGAGCGAGATGTAATGGAATCGCTCTCTACAGATACTTATGATTTATGCTATTTATCTCGTATTCCGAAGGTATGTTTGTTTACATTAAGTATATAAATTTACAGAGTGATTTATTGTACTTGCCAAGTGTATTTTTGTGAATTTTCATGTTGCAAACTGGACTCCGTTCAGTTGACGTCTGCAATGGGCTGTTTAATGTTCTGCGTCGACTGATTACATTTTACAGGAGATTTATTCGTCTGTTATTCTTTTGATAATATTGCAATGTATTTTTTTGCAATGGAATAAGTATTCGGACAATTCGTACAATCAATTCTAAAATTTAATAAGCAGTATCACAAAACAAGTATATGACAGTAATGTGAGTGGTAGAGTGGCTGCCGGTTGACCGCGACGTACTCAACGCGATCAAATTGAAGATATTTTGAAGAAAGGTCATGTGAAAAGCACTTTAAATAATTGTTTATGTATGAAGAGATTAATGAAAGTTGATGAATCGAAAAGTGTCATTCAGGATCGTAGCAGGTAAAAATCTATCGTCTCTGCCTACCCCACCCCAATGGGAAACAGGCGGGATAATATATATGTATGTATTTCTAACATTTTACATATAAAAGATCAGCCATTAAAATAAGATCAAATCATATCAAATTTATGTGTTTAAAACATGGTTATAAAGTTGCCATTTATATGCTCATATAGTGTACACATGTTTTGCTCATATAGGAGCATAGAAATATATAGATAACAAATCGATTATCTTATATTAACAGCCCATAAACGTCCCACTGCTGGTTTCGGGCCTCCCACTATAGGGGAACGGACAGTATACCCGCCACGCGTCCAAGACGGCTTGGCAGGTTCGACACATCGGTTATCTCGATGTGCAGGTTGCATCACGATGTTTTCCTTCACCGTTGTTAGCAAGTGGTAATTGTAACAATATGCACATTAGGTCTGAAAACTGCCTAAGTGGTGCATGCGTTCCGGCCAGGGTCGTCCACGGATTAAAAGATCATATTTAGCAGCCATTCTTTCAACACACTATTTAGTTTATTCATCTTAAACTCTTCTAAGTGGTTTGGAATTTTATTGTTCACTAGGATATGCCCGCGTCTTCGTCCACGCTTGACTTGAAATTCCCATGGGGTTCCCGAGACACAAAGTATCGCAGCTATCGTTTTAGTGTAAACTGTGTCGGAATAAGCAAATTTTTATGCACCCGAACAACTTCAAACCGCTCCCTGGAAAATTCCCGCGGGATTCCCGGAATAAAAAGTTTGCTGTCAATCACGAAAACCACATCAAAATCGGCCCAGTAGTTTTTACGTTAATCCCGAACAAATAGACAAACAGTTTTTCGTAAAAGAGTTGTCTTTAACTATACAAAGGGTATAACAGGGTTTCTAAGTAAAAACTGCCCCCGCGGCGTTTTCTACTTTTACTATGAGGGATCGTTTTGTTACTCGAGTTTTTTTAAATTTTTACTAATACTGGGGAACAAAAGTCATTGAACGATATTTTTGTTGTAATTCCCGGATGAAAATCCGATTTTTGAAAAATAAAACAATACTAATATATTTTTTATCTCGAGTTTTTGAAATTTATCTCTCACCATTTTTTTTAGAATATGTGTTTTACGACCCTTTCTATTCGTAAATTTTTTAGATTCTTTTGAAGTGGTGGAACAGTGTCAATAAAAATAAAATCATTTTTTTTTTAATTATCTTGTGTTCTATCGAACTGAATTTTAACTCAAAACACATACCTCTTCGGAACGAGCTTAAAATAATAACTTTCTTTACTTTTGTTCAAAAAATAATACATGGCGTGTACGCCGTAAAGTTTTGCGATACGGGGCGTCGCATGGCACTGTTGTGTATTCGCCCTTATAAATTAGTCCCCTCTAGCTCCTGGCTTCCGTGTCATCGATAAAACTGATACAGCGCTAGCTGAACCTTTACATCTCTTCATCAAACGGTCAATAGAATAATCACTACTCCAACTTGTATAGCGAAATTAGGGACTCAGCTTTTTAACCCAATACCCTGGCCCAAATTCCCTGTATGTAAATCTTCTTTAGATAAGTTTAGATAAGATCAGAACATTGTCACAAATCGCAACGAAACTTCAATATATCTGAACAAATTCCATTTTGAATACGAGATTTGGAACTATGCAAATAGTAACATTGTACCGCTTGTGTTCAGAGCAACGTACCCTTATATCGGTGGCTTCCATCAGAAGTTGCCTGCTACAAACTTCATTCGATTTACACTCAACAGAACGTATTGTTCGGCTACAAAAAAAGCGTTTAAATCTTCTCAATCCTCTTGGTAAAGAAATTAAAAAAATATTTGATTCAAATTCAGTTTTCAAATTGATATTCAAAAGTTTTTATTCAAAATAAGTTCCACTGGAGAACACCTTTTGAAGGTCATAGATATAAGTCAAAGTCATATAAATTGTATGTAAACATGGTAAATATTTTCTAACATTTAGTATTTTAAAAATATATACTAAATTTCCTAATTTGATAAAACTATATACACAAAATAAAATTAAACTATAAATCCTAGTGCCAGACCGTAAAGCATGTAATATTTGAACAGCAAGAGTCTGTTTAAGATGTGTGTACTAAGAAGTTCAACAAGCTCATACTGTAATCGTTTAAATTTAGCAGCCATTTTATGTTACACTCTGTTTTATATGTCTAAATAAATATATAAATACTTAAAGGGAAACAAGATTATATAATTGAAACCGCTTCTATTTCTGATTATTAAAAATGTAAACAAAGAGTTATAAACAGTTTTGAAGTAATGAATAAATCGGGACAATGTCTTTTTTCTAAAAAGCTTTGGACCCTAAAACCTTAGCTAATTATTTTTTTTTTAATTTCATACCTGGCAAACAGAGAGACGGCACATTTAAGGCTTGTAACAACACCAACGTTCTTGAGGATTTTTTGGTACAGATTTTTCGAGCGATAGCTGGGATACCATATACATTGTCGTTTTTCAGACGCATTGTTATTTTATTGTGAATAAAATAAAATAGTATATGAAAAAATCTTAAACTATTTTATTATTTACTATTTAATTATTTTTGTCTCTTTTATAAAGATGTAGTTTTTATCCTGTTTAATAAAAATTGAAGGAGTAAAACGGTTTCATATCAATAATTTGGTGAATTGTTTTCTTAATTTAGAATAACTATTAAAAAATTACGATAACACCACGTTACGTCACATATAGTGCAGATTTATTATAATGTTTTGAATAAATTATTGATGTCATATGGCTCTACCGCATCGAAAGAAGTGAATATAGTGTAAAAGAGGGGTAAAACATATTTGAAACTGCAAGTTGCAGGTACATAAGGAATCTGCAATAATAATAATAATAATAACGTTTTTTTTAAATATGTATCTATATTATTTATATATATATATATATATATATATATATATATATATATATATATATATATATATATATATATATATATATATATATATATATATATATATATATATAAATATATATATATATATATATATATATATATATATATATATATATATTAAAAAACATAAGTCGATGGCCTCTGTGGTTGAGCGAGCTAAGCCTTTGTCGGCTTACCTCACTGCAAAGCAGAGGCTCCGGGTTCGATTCCTGGTATAGTAAATTTCGGAAACGTATTTTCTCCGTTATTTACTATGTTCTGGGTGTCTGGAATCGGCTCCAGAGTGGTCCGTTGTATATTACTCATAACATAAGCGTAACTTGCTTAATTTGGGGATATACAGTGTGTGTGTGTTTGTCTGCCGATTTATTATTATTATAATTATAAAAAAGAAAAAATAAATATATATGTGAAATAATAATAATAATTCATTTATTTTAGAAATTAAATATTTCTATATTATAGAGTTTTATGTTATAAAATTTCTAATGTTATCAAAATTTAAATTTCAAATTAATTCACGGCACAGCAATTAATTAACAAAACAAATATTAGGGCATTACACCCGCATCACTATAATTCTTATAAATGTTTCTACTCCATGGCGTCAAAAGGACATGTATACCAAAATTATTTCAATTATGGACCCTGCCACCGGACCGCGAGGCGGCAGAAAACAAACAAACTCATGAATTCAACTGGGTGTGCAGTTGCCCCCGTTTACGTAGCAGTGGCGAGTCCCATCGATTTACATAAAGACTGAGCAATATTATAATAGGTTTAAAAGGAAATTGAAAATATTTTTAAAAGAACATAATACTAGTTGTATTTAACATAACTGTAATATCTTTCCATTTTATTAATTTTTAATTTTAACTTACGAAACGCTTTACCTATATATTTATCTATGATCATTAGTTTCCCTATTTATATATCTTGGATATACTATCTATAGTATACAAGATAAATATATATACATACACACATAGTACGCCCGTTTCTCATGGGGGTAGGCAGAGACTATGAAACTCCACTTGAGACGACCCTGACAAGCAACTTTCGTTTCATCTACTTTCAATAAACTCTTCATACATACACGTTTATTTGAGATGCTTTTTATTTGACCACTCTTTAACACTTCTGATATTTGATTATGATGCCGGTAGATCGTTTTGGTCTACCGGCAGCAACTCTACCAGTCCCAATGCTGTCATACACCTGTTTTGTGATTCTACTTTTATCTATTCTCTCTACATGTCCAAACCACCTAACATGCCTTTTTCAACTCAACAAAGATAGATAAATAGGGAATACATCTAATTTGTCCTAATGATTTTTTTTTTGTTTCTTTCATACCGTATCTTCGGAACTGCTCCGCTTGCGTGGTGTGCCCGTCAGAGGTAGAACTTTTAGTACATAACTCTATAAACGTCATTCGCTAGTTTGATGGCCTGAATGTAAACAGTATTGAGAGAGTTGCTAAAGGAAGCCTTAATTTGAGAAAGTTTCATGCACTTGACTGCATAACGTTTTACCAACTAAACGACGCGTCGTTTAGGGTGATAGCTAATGGATGTCTGGAATACAAAACAAAATAATGAACTAAGCTATTTAAGGAAAAAAAATATCCGTGCAGGAACAGAGAAAGAATATAATTTCCTGCGGCCGGTCGGCCTGTTATAAGAGGCGACAAAAGAACCCACAGCCAGGTGGTAGGGTATTTGCCCGACTGGATGGCTACCACCCCTGGTCTAGAGTATGCCGCCATAACAGCCTTGAGTTGTGTTCCAGCATTAGTGACCAGGTTCCAGTCTCCCTTAAGAGAGCAGCAGCGCATTTGCAGCACCTTTGGTGTTGCAAATGTTCATAGGCGATGGTAACCGCTTTCTATGAAGTGGGCCGTCTACCTGTCTGCTAAACTCCTGCAATAAAAAAAATAAAAAAAGGAAATACAAAACTTTTCGAAAATAGTTTAGTAGTTATCGCACTCGTGTACCAAACTCAAAGAGCACGGTTTCGAATACTGGCCGGAACGCATGCACCACTTAGGCAGTTTTCTCACCTGATGTACATAATGGTACAATTACCACGTACTAACAACGGTGAAAGAAAGTATCGTGATGAAACCTGCACATCGAGATAACCAATGTTTTAAACCTGCCAAGCCACCTTGGACAAGCGTGGCGGGCATACTGTCCATTCACCAATAGTAGGAGGCCCGAGCCCAGCAGTAGGACGTTTATGGACTGTTATTATAAGGTACATGAACAGGTGATATTAGACTGTATCATTTTTTTATTCGAAATACTATACTCCTGAGCTGGTTCCATTGTCACCAAGTCAGGATCTGTGGGATCCGGGGAAATCGAAAGCAACCATTGTGGAAAAGCGCCTATACTCATCGAAAGGCAAAGTTGTATACCTATGCTTGCCAGTAGTATAATCTCTACAAACGATTAATATATAATTTCTAAACCTATCCAAGTATGTGCGCAAGTAAAAAGTAGAAAATATTTTTTTAACAAAAACAAAACCACCTCAAACTAAAAACCAAACAATATACATTGTCTAGAACATCTTGAAGTCGGTGCAAAATAAAGCATAAAGGTTTACTATACCTTGCAAATTTGTTGTTTTTTTATGTTTTACTTGGCACCGACTTCAAGATATAGAAAAAAATGCTTTTTAGTTAATATTGAAATCGGTTTCATTGTTACTAGAATTTTTTAATTTTTCACTTTTAAGCTACATAGAGGGTATCCAAGAACAAACTACCCTGATGTTGGATTCTAGCCAATGCAAAAAGAATTATTCTAACCGGTTTAGAAACAAAAATGTTCTGGCTGAAAACAGGAGTTCTCAATTTGTCGTGTAAATATTTTTTTCTGCTATATCTTCGGAACCCAAATTCTATAGCAATTAATTTTTATATGGCACCGTTTTGAAGCTTTACTGAACTCAACAAAGAATTTTGAAAATCGGTTCAGGTGTCAGAATGAAAAAAGTTATGGCTGTACATATTTACAATAAAAAATAACCTCCTCCTATTTGAAGTCGATTAAAAAGAAATGGCTGCCTAACATTAGGAATCAAAAATGATAAAATAGAACAAAGACTTCAAAGCGATTCATATCATGTTGAAAGTAAAATTTACATTCCTTTCACAATATTATTTATTAGAAATTAATTCGAGAAACCTCGTTAGCAATGTTAAAATGTTAATATATCATTAGCATTGCATAATAACATCAAAGGGCTTCTTACATTGCAGTCTGAAGCTAATAGAGCTATCCATTATAATAATACGTAGTGTAGTTTATAGCAATCGTTATTGTTTGTTCTATTTAATATGTTATAACTCATATTTATTGGCTACTAAATTAATTTAAGTGTGGCTGGGATATCAAATAACAGTAAATATTATAACTTTGAAAGAATGTTAAAAATTAACATGAAAGTATTCAACTGCAATTAGAAACTGTTTGACCTGATTCTCTCTACACCATTCCGTCTTCGGACAAGGCGCTCTGGTCTACGCCCTCGTTTCACAATGGAAACGCCACCAGTGCGGACGAAACTTTTCGCCTCAACGTTCCTTCTAGTACGACTGAGTTGTGTAATGAAGAAAGAAGAAAGAAAGAAAGAAAAAATATTCATTTAGGACAAGATACAAAAAGTCTTACATGATAATACATCGAACAATTAATTGTGGTGTCCTAAAAAGGCTCCTGCTCAGCATAATGCTAGTTTCACAACTAGTGCTGTTCTTCCTCAAGTACCCCTTAAGTGATTCAACGGCTTAGCTCCACAAAGCAAATTAAAAACAATAAACATTAGTTATAAATTATGCAATTAATAGTGTATATGAACATTGTTATAATTAATTACAAATACAAGAAAACGAACAAAAAAACAACGGACAGAAGTGACGAACAAGACAGAAATAATAAATTCTTAATGGTTTGTTATAGCGTACTAATCGACACATTGTCCTATCCTACTAATATTATAAACGCGTAAGTTTGTAAGAATGTATGGATGTATGTTTGTTACTGTTTCACGCAAAAACTACTGAATGGATTTTGATGAAACTTTACAATAATATACCTTACACATCAAAATAACACATAGGCTATTCTACTAATATTATAAACGCGAAAGTTTGTAAGAATGTATGTTTGTTACTCTTTCACGCAAAAACTACTGAATGGATTTTAATGAAACTTAACAATAATATAACTTATACATCAGAATAACACATAGGCTATAATTGATAAAGATATAGTGTGAATTATCCAAAATATAACGACTTTCCATCACCACGCGGGTGAAACCGCGGGGCGCAACTAGTAATACTATAAAATACTTGTGTCGTATTTAAGATCTCTCTGGCGAATTTGATGGTCAAATAACATTTTTTTTTTTATAAGTCAGTTCGGAACCCAAATATAGAGTGCAGGTACCTTATCGGCGGCGGTATGTTATTCCAGCACTTCGAATACTTCCAGCAATGCACTGCCAGAGTCCGTATTTCCCGAAAAGTACAATCCGGGTATCTTCAAGTCTCTTGTGAATAGGTATTGTCTGGATAAGCGTGCTCTATCTTCGACTACATCATCGTCCGCCATTAGCCGTGATCGTGATCGAAAAATCGAGCGATTTAATCACTGCTATTTTGACGTGTATAGTCATTTATTCAGTGTATTCAGTGCCGCTTCTATATCTTACTATTCATTCAAGTCCGGTTCCTATATCTTACCGAGTGTTCATTTGCCTTACTACCAGTTAAATTTGACATAGCTCCATACAAGTAATGTCAAAATTCAACCGATGATAACGCAAGTTAATGAATGGTTAGATTTAGTCAGTTCGCGATCAGCTTCCTTGCGTAGCGGTCACGAATGCGCTCCTCACATCTATCTAATACAATTTTTCGCGCTTTTCTACCTGGAAAAGCGATAAATTGTTAGTTCTGTGTACAGGTGATAGTGTACTAGTGTTTGTTCGTTTGGATTGCGGTGCGGAAAGCAGTTTTGGCCGGTGAGTTCCATTTCTCTCTCCGCTTGCTAGTGTCGTGCGCAAAATCGGTTGCGCGCGCTTTTGTAACGGTTTTTGTGTGTGTAGTGTTTTCGCGCGCCTTTCTGGTCTCCTCTCGGGTCAGGGCCTCCAGTAATGGACGGCGACACAGTAATGGGGGGATGGGCGCATCATACGTGATGTGCCCCGTCTCTGCAGCCAAAGCCATCGCCGAGCGGGGCCACCTTTTGGTGGGCTTCACCTCGGCGGAGGTGGAGGCTCTGGAAGCCCGGCCCATACGTTGTTACCGTTGTTTCAACGTCGGCCACGGCACCCAGACTTGCCCGGACTCGTGCCCGGACCGGACCGGCTTGTGTCTCCGCTGCGGTAAGAGCGGACACAAGCAGCCGGACTGCACAGCCCGCGACCCCCACTGCGCCGTCTGCGCGGCGGGGGGCAAACGCGCTACCCACCCGACGTTGGCGAGGCACTGCCAGCCCCCATATGTCAAGGGTAAATTCGTCCACCCGAGGGCGAATAAACGACCGGCGAGTGGAAAGGGGGTACCTATGGACACCTAAATGCCCAGTACACCCCTAACACTCTTCCAAGCTAATGTTAACCACTCCCCCGACGCCCAGGACTTGTGCCTGCAGGCGATGGCGGAGTGGCAAGCAAACTTGGCCGTAATAAGCGAACCTTATTACGTACCCCCAGCCAGAAACTGGGTGGGGGATCTCGACGATGTAGTAGCCGTGGTCGCCAGAGCCGGATCTGGCACACCGCTCACCAGTCTCGAAAGAGGAAAGGGCTACGCGGTGGCGGAAAGCGGAGGTTACGTCATCATAGGCGTGTACCTCGCGCGGAGCCGCCCCCTGGCGGAGTACGAGCTCGCCTTGGACTCCATTAGGGCAGCCGTCGGCAGACTAGCGCCGAAGACGATATTCGTCCTAGGCGACTTCAATGCCAAGCACCAATCCTGGGGAAACGCGATTACCGATGTTAGGGGACGGGCGGTTGAAGACTGGGCGCTTCAATCCAACCTGTCCATCCTGAACCAGGGGTCGGTCCAGACCTGCGTACGTGCGCGGGGTGGATCGATCATCGACTTGTCATTCGCCACACATGCGGCCGCCCGCAGAGTGGTAGGATGGAGAGTGCTGGAGGAGGTGGAGACTCTGCCTGATCACTTGTACATCAGATTCGAGCTCTCCCCCTCGCCTAGCGCTAACCCTGTTCAGGGCCCCTCCCGGCTCCCGCGCTGGGCTCTTACCAAGCTCGACGCGGAGCAGGCCGAGGAGAGGGCTATCATCGAATGCTGGACCTATCCAGCCGACCTAGGGAATCTGGAGGCGCAGGCTGAGCACATGCGCAAATCCCTCAAAAGGATTTGTGATGCTGCTATGCCTCGAGCCAAACGACCGCCGCCGCGTACATCGGTCCACTGGTGGACTGAGGAGCTGGCTGAACTGCGGAGGGCAGTCCGCAGAATCAGCCACAGGCTCAAACGCAGCAGAGCGCGTCGTCCTCCAGACTATGTTGAGGAGAATGGACTCGTGGGGGAGTTCAGAGAGGCCAGAAAGGCCCTTTCGATCGCAATTCTGCGAGCGAAAGCCCGGGCTCGGGAGGAGCTCCTCGAGATACTGGACCGGGACCCTTGGGGGCGTCCTTACCGTGCGGCCCGCAACACGTTGCGGCCCTGCACCTCCACGGCTACGGAAACGCTCGAACCCGAGGTCCTCCGGTCGGTTATCGATGGGCTCTTCCCGGATCCGGGGATCTTCACTCCCCCCGATATGGGTCCAATCATTCCCGACACCTCGGAGGTGGAGCCTCACTCCATCACCGAGGAAGAGTTAGACGTCGCCCTGGACCGACTCCGGGGCACGAAGACGGCTCCGGGACCCGACGGGGTTCCGGGTCGGCTCCTCTTCCTGGCCGCCAAACACCTACGCGGCCAGCTGCGGGAACTGTTCGATGCCTGTATTCGCGCAGGTCAGTTCCCGTCGCAATGGAAGGAGGGCCGATTATGCCTGATTCCCAAGGGAGGCCGTCCTCCCAACGATCCGTCCGCCTACAGGCCCATAGTGTTGCTTAACAAGGTCGCCAAGGTTTTCGAGAAGATCTTAGCGGAACGCCTCATTAAGCATCTCGATACTGTGGAGCCGGGGCTAGCACAGACGCAGTTCGGGTTTCGGCGGAGGCGCTCCACGTTGGACGCCTTCGAGACAGTTCTTTGGAACGTCGGTTATGACTGGATCCTTCGGGTTCCGGTCCTGCCCGGAATAGGGCTAATCTGCTTTGCTGATGACACCCTACTCACGGCACGCGCTGCGTCATTCGCGGAATCCGTGGACCTCACCAACGCCGGGTTGGCGATCGTAGTCCGAAGAATAGGTAGGCTGGGCTTGAAGGTCTCCCCCGCGAAAACGGAGGCCATCATGTTCCATAGGCGGTTTTGTAACCCCCTCGGACTTGTCCGTTACAGTCCAAGGGGTGGACATTCGTGTAGGCCCCCAGATGAAATATCTGGGGCTAATCCTCGATGGGAAATGACTGTTTAAAGCGCACTTTGAGCAGCTAGTTTCCAAGCTCGTGAGGTCTGCAGGCGCCCTCTCTCGGCTTCTTCCCAACGTGGGGGGACCGGGGGGACAACTAGGAAACTCTAAATGGGCATCCTTAGGAGTATAGCCCTGTACGGTGCACCCGTATGGTCCACTGCACTTCACCGCCACAATAGGACTTTGTTGTGCTGCGCACAACGGGTCCTAGCGGTGAGAACCATCCGACGATACCGTACAGTGTCGTGGACGGCGTCGACACTCTTGGCAGGCGATCCGTCCTGGCCTCTCCAGGCGGACATGATAGCCAAAGTTCAGCGCTCCCAACAGGATGCCCTCGCCCGTGGCCTGGTCTATGGCCAGGCCGAACTCCAGATGATCAGGACGCGGGAAACCGTGGCCATGATCCAATCTTGGTCAGTAGAGTTGGAAAACCCTGTTCCTGGCATTGACACAGTGAAAGCGGTTCGACCGCAGCTGTTGCGATGGCTCTCGCGGAAACGCGGGACCCTGACCTTCAGAATGACACAGATACTTTCCGGGCACGGTTGCTTCGATAAGTATCTGTGTCAGATTGCGGGCTGCTTGCCTTCACCCCAATGCCGCCAGTGTGGCGCGCTAGACACGGCGTTACACAAGCTAGTCGAGTGCGCAGCATGGGCATCTCAGAGGTTTGAACTCGAGACACTTGTAGGACCGATCGAATCGCTGGGCGATCTGGTGCAAGCCATGCTGCACAGCAACGATTGGTGTTGTTTTAATAATAATAAAATAAACTGTAATTTGTATATCAAGATTGCTTAAGTTAATAAGTAAACTGATACAACTGACTGATATGACATTGAGTTTGTATAGTATACAATAGGAATGGCAATTTTAAAATTTATATTTGCCCTTAAATCTACCGGGACGTTTAGACTTACCTTCACAGTTATCAATTGGAATAGGTATTGGCTTTGGATTTATGTCCTGTGTGTCATTGTTAGGACTCCCGATGGGATTTTTATTGGTTTGACCGTTTTCTACAGAAGCAGTGGGCGTGACGTCAGTATGCTCATCGCCATTGTTAATTGCTATATCAATCTCATTTTCGGAATTTTCGATATTACTAGCCAATGAATGCCTAAAACCGGATGATCTTTTGAGTGGTAGCAATTGGTCAATGTTACGTTTCCATTCTTGTCCATCGGAAACACGTACTTTGTAAGTTAGCGGAGCTTCTCTAGCTAGCACTGTAGCAGGAGCCCATTTCTCAGTCCGCGCGCGGTAGTCGCGCGCTAAGACCTCTTCACCTAGCTGTACGTGTCGCTCGGCACCGGGACGTGCTCGTCCCGCACGTTCTTCCGCTAATTCTACAGCTCTTTCGACTTCGAAAGATGGTTTCAATATATCTAATCTACCCCTTAACCGTCTACCGAGCATGGCTACTGCAGGTGCTACACCTGTAGTAGCATGCTCGCAATTTCTGTGCTGAAACAAAAACCGAGCTAATGCCGTGTCAATGTCGACACCTTCATGAACAGCCTTTTTCATTACCCTTTTAACTAATTTAACTGCGTTTTCAGCAGCCCCATTACCAGCTGGCCTATATGGACTTATGATTGTGTGATTGATCAAGTTTCTTTTAATGTAATTAGCAAATTCGATAGAGGTAAAAGGAGGGCCACCGTCGCTAATAATTTGAGATGGTAATCCGAAACGCGCGAAGAGTTCTCGTAATTTAATAATTGTTGAACTCGCATTTGTGCTGGACATTTTTTGTACTTCTATCCACTTGGTATAAGCGTCGACTGTTATCAAATAATGTTTTCCTTGAAATTCGCCGAAGTCAACATTAATTCGCTGCCACGGGCGCGTCGGAAAAGCCCACGGGTGCAACTGAGAGTGCGGTGGTGCATCTCGTTGTTGCTGGCAAGCGCTACACTCTCTACACAATGATTCGATAGCAGAATCAAGCTGGGGCCAATAAATATAACCACGCGACACATTTTTCATTTTGACTACGCCTAAATGTCCCTCATGTATTTCATTAAGTACCTGTTGTCGTAATACCTTGGGGATTACTACTCTATGATTATATAAAATACAGCCTTTGTCAATAGTTAGACAATCTTTTCTGTAAAAGTAAGGCTTTTCCTTATCTATCGCCACTTGGGCTGGCCAGCCGTTGATAATATAATTATAAATGTGGGTGCGGCACTTCACTCGCAAGACACACACATATATAAGTCTTTTAATTGATTTTTCAATTTCTGCGAGACGGTAATGTCTCATAAAGAGCGAGACGGTAATGTCTCATAAGGAGGCCGCGGAACGAGATAGGGAGAGAGATGGTAGTGCGCATACGTCTCGCGGGCGCCGACGTCAGTCGGGAGCCCGGAGGCGCAGGTATGCGCATGACCTCCCTCCCTGAAATACCGCTGTAGGGGCCCGCTAGCACCTAGGGAGCAGAGGAGTCTTCACCCCTGTTGACGAAGTGAGTTTGCCTCTCCCGGGGCATTCTCAAGCACTTGTGCGCTAGGATCGATGTGGGCGTAACTACGTTTTGTATCTCACGCCTTTCCTACCATAAGCGCGGGGCACATGGGAGGAGGGTGGTTTTAATGGGGTATTGATTAGTCGAGTCTCCACAAAAGCTGGTTGATTATTGTTTGGATTGCCTCAGTGGAAAGCCTCCATGATCAACAACGGTCTAATCCCTAGCATAGAACCCGGTATGTGCGAAATACATTTCCCCCGCCTGAAAAAAATAAAAGAAAAAAAAATGGTTAGATTTAGGAAGCAGCCATCACTTGTCTTGCTACCAGTTGGTGTTTTTTTTTATTTCTCCCGACGCACACGCTTATCAGGATATTTTCGTTCTTTTTATATTTTTTATCTTTTTATTTTTTATAAAGCGGGTAGTTATAAAAATAATTTGACAAGACAGGATTTTAAACTGAGCGGCGGAACATATATTATACTTTAGGGGGGTGCCCCGTATAGGATGGAGGAGCGAGATGTAATGCTCCTCCGTCTCAAAGGAAGATCTTCCAACGAGGCTAGTGTTGTTCCTCGCAAGCCTAGGCCCAGGCTGTTATAGTTGATAATTTGTATATATTCTTTGTATGTTTCGGGAAACGTTTATGACCTCAATTATTGCACAGCGCCATCTATTGGCTTGTAAGTGTTCCACTACACACCCCCTTGCTGATTATAAATATATACAAATTTTCAACTATAAGAGATGGGCCTAGGCTTGCGAGGAACAACACTAGCCTCGCTGGAAGTTCTTCCTTTAAGACGGAGGAGCGTTCCATCTCGCTCCTTCCATCTAGTCGGGACACCCTCTGCAATACTGAAAAATTCTGGAAAAAAAACACAAAGTGGTAAAAAAATATACTTTCAACCTTTTTAAAAGGAATATCCATTGAATAGTTGTGATAGTAGTAGGTGAGTGAGATATGAAGTATCTTAGATATTTACTTTGATAGTAACGAAAACAATCGACATTTTGTCACTTCTAAAGCCCCCTTCGTTACACGCATACTGCCAAGCACAATGAATTTATTTATTAGGAAATTTCCACGCTTTACGTAAGAAGCAATGCTTAAGTGTTATTATTTTTAAATTATTTAATATACATTTACATTTTGTAAGTTTACTTTAAAATATCGTAGAAATATTGTAATGAAATTACGACGGAGAAACCTTCCATCTCACCTCGGTTTACGATATACTTACATGTGATAGCATTGGTGTATACCAATGCTATCGCAGCGGAGAGGGATTTGTTTGAGCTGCCCATTTCAGCCTGCGGGGTTTAATGCCTAATATGATAAATGTAAGAGAAAACACAGGGCTCAGCAACAGTTTTTTTTGTATTAAATAGGTTGTCGTTTGACCAAGACCACGTCCAATGCCGGACGATGTTGCGGTCGAAGATCGAGCACGCCTACCTAGATAGTACCTATTCACACGAGACTTGAAGATACTTGGATTGTACTTTTCGGGAAACACGGACTCAGGTAGTGCATTCCACAACTCTGCCGTAATTAGAAGGAACGTGGAGGATATATAGATAGATTGTTAATCATAAACAATTAAAAGAAGAAAAAATACAAGATGTACTATCTTAACGGCCGGCCTTATCGCTAAAGAGCGATTTTTTCCAAGTAACGCTAGGCTATGATTAATTTTTTTTTCATATTGGCAATATAATGTATAAAATAACAAAAAATATATACTACATATAAGTAAGCTGGAAGGACAGGCCTATAAATCTGTCGTTAAACCTGTCCTTTTATATAGCAGTGAATCGTGACTTGTACGTGAGCGAAACAAACAGGAACTGCGTGTTACGGAGATAAATACGCTTTCTGAGATATGTAGAATAAAGCGTAAAGACCGCGTTAGAAACTACCACATCAAATTTTTGTTATTATTTACATAATCGTAATATGAAATCGCAGAAGAGTCGCCTATTGTACGGCCGCGTTTTAAATAAAGCGATAAATTATATGGGCAATTAATGTATAACTTTTTTTTTGTTAAAGCAGGGGGAATACATTTTGTACACTAGCCGGTCGTTTGCTGGGGAATAAGAACAAAGCGGGTAATAGTTAATCACTGAAGATGGCGTGGAATAACAAAATCGTCTGCCGGCATGTGTGGAGCCTCAGCAAGGTATATAACCCATAGGCCACTACTCCACTAAACCTACCTGCCTCCCATGTGCCCCGCGCTTATGGTAGGAAAAGCATGAGACTTAGAAGTTACGCCCACGCTAATCCTGCGCATCGGTGCCTGAGAGTGCTCCGGGAAGCTGGGCAAATTAACTTCGTCAACAGAGGTTAGTTCCTCCTCATCCTCAGATGCTGGAGGACCCTTGAATAAATATATAACTATGTCAACTCTGGCAGGTCCCGGTAGAAGAGGCAGGCCCAGAAAATACTGGCTTGGAGTCATGAGAGATTACACCCCCTCCTATGGTCTCATAATAAGGGATGCCTAAGACCGTGCGAAAGAAAAAGTAGTTCAGCGGATCCCGGACTCTGAAGTGGAAGCCCCAAATACAACCGGGATTTAATACTAGGGTGTTATTAATGACGTAGAGTATAATAATGTTTATTTTTTTATTCCATGAGTTCAGAAGACCGGCAGACAGCCTACCTGATGGAAAGCGATTACCATCGCTTATGGCCACTTATAACACCAAAAGTTCAACAAATACGCTGCTGCTCTCTAAAGGGAGACGGGAACCTGGACACTAATGCCAGATCACAACTTTCTCTCCAAAACAATACAAAAGTATTGGTTACAAAATAAAATATTATAAATAAACCAGCAGGCCCCGCCGACGTTGTCCTGCCCCAAAAACATTTTTAGAATCCGATTGCAGCGCTACCTACCATATCCAATTGTGAATCTAAGCCATACCGGGACCCACTTGAACACACATAAAATTTCGTCAAAATCAGTCCAACCGTTTAGGAGGAGTTCAGTGATATACACACGAACAAAAGAATTTTACATAAAAAGATTTTTTTATAGTCAGTCTAAACTAACTACGTCCTATGCAGCTTCTGGCCTCATTCTCTCGTACAATATGGTACACTACGGTATACTAAACTGCCTCAAGTGGCTTATTTCTTTTTAATCTTAAAAACATAATATAGAAATCGTAAGAAAATTGTTGCCAACCCCTGCTTCATATAAGCTCAGCAATCGAAAGCATTACCGAAACCTTTTTCCAGAAGGCTCTAAATGATTGCTCTGTTTATTCGATACCTAGCATTTTCTGTTCGTCCTAAAACCGACAAGCCTAGCTAAGAAAGTAACAGAAAAATAGATACAATTTTTTTTCGGATTTTTTCAGGTACCTAATTTTTTATTCATTTTTGTAGTCTGACAAGATCGACGTATATATAATCAAGTAATACAATAGATAAAATAACGTAGGTATATTAGTTATATTGTATTTTAGGTATTTTTTTTATTGCATGAGTTCAGCAGATAGGCAGACGGCCCACCTGATGGAAAGCGGTTATCATCGCCTATAGACATTTGCAACACCAAAGGTGCTACGAATGCGCTGCTGCTCTCTAAAGGGAGACTGGAGCCTGGACACTAATGGCGGAAAACAACTTAAAGTTCTTATGGCGGCATACTCTAGACCAGCGGTAGTAGCCATCTCGACAGGCAATTACCCTACCATCTGGCTATGGGTTGTTTTTTCGCCTCTTACGACAGGCCACCCGGCCGCAGGAAATTGTATTCTTTCTCCGTTCCTGCACGGTTAATCTCTTAAGACTACAAGTAGAATACTAAGCCTAGATACCGTATTTTATGGGTAAGGTGTACAGGAGACTGGTTGCGTTACCTCGCTGGATCGTCATACTGGTCCATGGACCGAGATTGGCCCCAGCGCTCTGATCACCTGAAGAGTCGATGACGTGTTTTGATAACTCAGAGGCTCATGGCATCAGAAACCCATGGTCCATTTCAACCTTACAGATCAATTATTTATTGAAATCACATAGACTATTATATTTTAATAATAAGAATATATAAGAGCTAAGACTCAAACTCCGGGGGTGGAAGTAATAAATGGCCTAGCGTTGAATGTAGCTTCGGTGAACCTGCAGGCCACCTCTCCACACCCCTTAGCCATTCACACCCATGTTGCCCTTCATCAATCTTGTAGAGCATTTTTTGGGGCCCATTTTTATCCATGTTCCCCGAACATTGCGACAGGCAGACTCTATAGTCCACGAGTCCCAGATCCCTAGTTCATTCCAGTAGCCCGGTATCTTTGGTTCTCATTTTCTACAATAATCCTACACTGGCCGGAGCTTGTCCTTGGGTGCATTTTTATATGATGTAGACAGAGATAATCGCCGGTCATTGTCATGCCATATTTACTTTAAAAGGGTCTCTACGTGTGGGCTTTCCCATAGTCCTATGCAAGTATTCCAAAAGTCCGGGCCATTTTCATGGCCCGTGGTCTAGAGAGATATACAAATAGAATATATAATAATATCGGCCAAGTGTCTGTCGTAACATCTACTTGGAAGGGTTTGTCCATTTTTCTTATCGCCTATATACGAAAATTAAAAAAAGCATTCTTTCACAGCTATCCTGTAGACCAAAAACATGAACTGAGAACTATTAAAGACAACGAACACTGGGTTTTTGGAGTTTAGTCCTTAAAAATCGATTTTCATAGATATACCAACCCCGATATGGAAATTTTAAACTCAAAAACTTTACGTTTATTGTCATACAATTTCTAACTCAATGCAAATGAAATAAGATTTAAAATAATATCCATCAGTCTAAGATACGGCGTTTTGAAATTAATTTCGAACTTTAAAGCAATAAAGTAAGATCTAAAATATTATCCGTCACTGGATAATTAAAAAACAATCGTACTAAGGAGTAAACTAAAATCGTGCGTCAGAGCTGACACACACATTTTTATACCTTAATATCCATTCATCTGCCTTTGTAGTTTGTTTTTTTATTAAGGAGCTGGCAAACTGGTCCATCTAATGTAAGCTGGTTTAACTGGTTACTGTCATCTGGTACGTTTGCAACACCTGAGGCGAACCTAATGCGTTGCCAGGCTTCAGGATGGGTTAGTATGGATTGGTTTAAGTGGATGGGATAGAGCAGGCATCGGCTGCTTGATGCAAATAGCATGTAGTGATTGCAGCAATCCATCAGTGACGGTAAATCTTTCTACAAACAAAACCGTATATATATATATCGCTCAGTTACGTAACACATCTAATACATTTTCTTTCTAAATATGTTTCTTTTTTCTATCTTATAAACTTATTTAAGAATCCTTTATTCTTGGTAGCCATGGAGTGGAGCACTGGTGATCTGTCATACACATTTTTTGTAAATCTATTTCAGGCACCAGTCTCGGACACCAGGTTTCTTTATAAATTTGTTGTGTTGAGAAAAATAAAGTTTGTTTTTATTAGCTTCGAGATATACAATTTGTGCGTTTGTCTACATTATCATAGTTGAAACCACGTCCTTGCAATAGAATGCAAATACATTGTACTCAGAACTGCTACGTATTATTCTTATTTAACCTTTCCTTAGTACGAAACTTAGGAATTAGAATTCGAATACAATAAGAATCAAATAAAATTAAATTAGGGTCAAAACAGTTTTTATTTGTATTGAAGTGCCGAAATAAAAGTAAAACAGACCCTTATTTTCTCGAATTTCTTTTTACTCTGTGCATTACCTCTTTTATTTTGTTTTTCAAGATATACCTAACTATACACCGAAATACAATATTATAAACAGATATACCGAGGACCTTGGATAGTGAGATCAGGAGCAGGGTAGGTACGCAAATTGGGAAATGTTTCCCAAATTCTTTTTATTTGAGGCGTAATAAATGAAATTATTTATTTATTTAATTTATTTGGGAAACATACAATAGCTATCATTATTTACAATATAAAAAATACATATATCAGCAAGGTTTCACTAAAAAAAATTGTCGTATAAGTGTAAAATTTCTATGAAAATCTGAACATAAACAAAGGTTGCAATGGAGCCAGCCTTCTGGGCACGCTTCCCTATGGCAGTGATGTGGTAGTTACTTACACACACATATATATAGCCATACTGGATGGCTACCACTCCCCGATGGTAACCGCTTTCCATCAAGTGGGCCGTCTGCCTGTCTGCTGAACTCCTGCAATAATATATATATATATATATATACATTCCGCTTTATAAGCTTAAAAGTTTAAATACCTTATACACAGAATTATCAATTACCCGAAACTATGAAGTTTGCTACCTTGTTGAGGATGTGCAGCACTTATTAGCAGAATGTGTCAGGACGAAAGAAATGTGGAGTAAATATAATGACGAGCCTTATGGTCTTATTCATGGGAGTTAGAGTAAGTTTGAACGCTACTTTGAGGACCATAAAGAAGCGTTCAAACTTGCTCTGTCTATGAATAAGACCGTAGGTATATATTTGTAAGTTTGAACGCTTCTTTGAGAACCATAAAGAAGCGTTCAAACTTGCTTTGTCTATGAATAAGACCGTATGTATATATTTGTAAGTTTGAACGCTTCTCTGAGAACCATAAAGAAACGTTCAAACTTGCTCTGTCTATGAATAAGACCGTATGTATATATTTGTAAGTTTGGACGCTTCTTTGAGAACCATAAAGAAACGTTCAAACTTGCTCTGTCTATGAATAAGACCGTATGTATATATTTGTAAGTTTGATAAGGTATATTTAATAGTATTCTTTCAGACAAAAAATTGAGCCATAAAGACAAATGTTAATAGATTTAAATGTAATAATTTGATTGTATTAACACATAAGGTGCAATGAGACTGATATATTTTTTCTAAACAAAGAGAAAAATAAAGAATCAGAGATTTCTCACAATCATATCTATCTAGTTCAGATCCGATATCGCGCCGGTATCGGTTCGTCGAAAAGAATATTTGAAAAAACTAGTAGTTTCTCCCCTTATGTTATTCTGCCACGCTTGAGTAAATACCAAAATCCCCGCTTGGGCTCCCCTATTATAGTGTAGACACAGCGATATTTGATCTAAGCGATATATCCGTGAATGGAATCACAGTGTGAATGGATCCTAATAAGTTACTATTCAGTTACGAAAATTTTATGAATATCACATAAATCAATAAAAAATTGTGTGTGTGTGCAGTTCACACGCAGTAGAAGTGAAATTCAGAGAATATACTCACAGATAATTCTTCTCTAACTTTTATTAATACAAATATAATTATACTTTTAGCCTACATCCCTCAACATATTATAATTCAACATAAACTTCGTAAATATCGCTTTAAATTTTTCACTGTTTTTGTCTAAAAAATATTGTTACGACCTAGTGCCAACAAAAGTAGATTCACACCTGCATACCATAAAAGCACACTTTATTATCGTTCCGCATTTGGACTTCTTTTGTTTACTTTGTGTTTAAAATTTGTGATTAGAAAAACAGCGCATTGTGTATTGTAATCTTTTATGGCAGTCATTAGTCAGGTGTGATTCTAAGAAATTCTGCCCGTGCGGCCAGGTAGACATGTTGCGTTTGTGCAGCAGAAAGCAATGCCCCAATGGAGAGATCGTCAGTCTAGCGATAACCACGAGCGAAACAAGATGTGTGTACCCCATGCGGTAATCTATTTAGTGACGGAGATTGCGCGTTTTATGGAATTACAATCTCGCGCATTACGTTTGGACTGATTGTGTTCAGTTATATTTGTACCTGTGTTATACGTGTTTGTATAGTTCTAATAAATTCCATAATAATTCAACGGCATTTTAATTCGAGTCCTGCAACTCGTAACAATATTATTCTCAGTTTTATTTCTGTCCAAATTGGACCTTTATTTAATCGTCGGTCTTATTGACTCTCTAATCTGTACTGCATTATGTAAAACTCGTATCTCATTCTCTCGAGGCTTAATCCTATAGATTTATGTGTTTATCTCTTTTTTAGTGTCGCTTTTTCATTTCATCGAGTTACATATCACAACGATTCTAAAGAAGTTTCACTTCAATAAAGACATTCCTTTGTTTTATTATCGTAAACACGATATAAAACATCACATTACAAAATCCCACCTAAATTAAAATATGAAAAAAAAGAATATATTATATATTATGTTACGTTTAAATCATATTAATGGTCACCTCGCAAAGTAGCGGCGTGTGGACAGATTGAGAAATGACCGTGGCATACCGCTGTAACATTTATTTATAAACTTTGAAATTTGATTGTAGTTCAAGTCACAAGCGGCCACCGTGGAATACATTATAACAATTACTTCAATTACTACTTCGGAATAAAACTTATCCCCTATCCCGATCCAGGATTTAAGCTATAGCCATATTTCATCTAAATATTTGTTGTAGTTATAGATGGATGGCTTTTATAGAAAAACAGCTAAATAGCGATTGTTCACAAAATAACCACGGCCCAGCTGTCCATCGCCTCGTCAGCTAGTTAATGATTATCTTCTTAATATATATAAATTACGTGTCACGTTGTTCGTCCGCGATGGACTCCTAAACTACTTAACCGATTTTAATCAAATTTGCACACCGTGTGCAGTTTGATCCAACTTGAAAGATAGAATAGGTCTCATTTTAATTTATAATATTTTTTATTTTACTGAGCCACAGCAACGCGTGGCCGGGTCAGCTAGTTGTATATACAACTTTGCACTTGCGCCATTACTAAAAAAATATAGACATAACCAATGACTGTACTAATGGCAAACTATGTCACTGTCAAGAGAGTTTAAAAAAAAAGCTGTGACGACGGTTAAGTTTGGCTCTCGCTCGAAATTCAAAAACATCAGCTGTTATAATTCTTTTATAAATATTATTCCATATATTTCAAAACTTCCTTTAACGTTATTAAAATAACTACGTGTTCCCGCTGGGTACCAAGGCTACCCTTACTTACCTAAGAAAACCTGCCAACATATACCAGACGCGGACAATTACCGATCTAGCTAATATTAGAGCTGTGGAACTACTTGACTCGAAAAGCTTCCAAGGCTTCGACAGGCCAGTGTACCCTTTTGTGCATAGAAGTCCACCGGTTGTCACAGAACTGATTAAATACCTTATATGCTACATAATTATCTTCTATAGTTCATTGACCCACCTAAACCTATTCTGTGGCCAAGGAGGCGGAGCCGACTCTTCCCACCACGTCACATATAAAACAGAAAACTGACGAGTTTACGGCTTAGGCGCGACACTAACGGGCCACCGACCCTGTAGTTGGTGGTCGCACTAGCAACTGGTGGCTGCCCACCAGTGGCTAGTGACAAGCGGTTGACACGCTTTTTCATATATTTTATAGGAACTCGCCGCTTAGTTTTGTTCCCACACTTAGTTGTCAGCAATCAGCAGTCGGTTAGCGAGTCATTTGCCTATTAACTAAATAGCCATCAACTAGTTTTTTAGCTGGTTATTCAAAATTTGATAAAAATAATATTTACGAAATTGGAAAAGGAATCATTAGGACTTTCAATCAATGACTTCCAGTGTGTGTAACGAGTTATGTTTTTTGAGCGATTGTGATTCCTTAATATATTTTTTCCATGGTTTTTTACTTGGACCGTACAGAGAGTAACGAACGACGTTCGTACAGCGTTAATATTTATAATGCAAATGTTATTTTTGATGTTGCATATTGCATGCAGCATTGTCAACTTATTACATGAATTCCAATTATTACGCGAGCAAATATGTTTTTCACTGTTATTTTAGTTCTCATTTTTTTAAATTATTATTTTTAAACATGGAAACAAGTTAGATGTAAAATCTCAGACAAAATTAAAGTATAGACGGAGTCTTGTGAACAATGTCAAAAGAACTGAAGCATTTTTTCTAAAGTGTGCGTAAACTTATGTGATACATACGTGATTTGCGTTTATATCGTTAAAAGTAATGTATCCCCTCAAAAACATTACACTTTTACCTGTACTCATTCGATTAATTAACTAAATTTCGGCCTCTGTGGTTGGGCGGGCTAAGTCTTTGCAGGCTTACCTCACTGCTACACAGAAGCTCCGGGTTCTATTCTTGGTATATAGTAAATTTCGGAAACGATTTTTCTCTGTTCTTTACTATGATCTGGGTGTCTGGGATCGGCCACAGAGTAGTCGGTTGTATATTACCCGTAACTTAACAGGCGACAAAATAACCCACAGCCAGGTGGTAGAGCATTTGCCCGACTGGATGGCTACCACGCCTAGTCTAAAGTATGTCGCCATAATAACCTTGAGTCGTGTTCCGGCATTAGCAGGTTCCAGGTTCCCTTAAGAGAGCAGCAGCGCATTTGTAGCACCTTTAGTGTTGCAAATGTCCATAGGCGATGGTAACCGATTCCATAAAGAAGACCGTCTGCCTGTCTGCTGAACTCCTGCAACAACAAAAAAAACTTGCTGAATTAATTTAGGGATATACAAGATGTATTTGCCGATAAAAAAAACTTAAATCTCGTCACGCAGTGTGGCGCGATTGGCATCCTATTCTAAGACCAGCATACTTTTGCCGGCTTCACTTTGAGAGTCCGAGACTCCGTAAAATAATTAATTATTATTATAGATTTCATTTTTATCACTAACATAATATTCCGACCCGGTAGAACCATACTGGAATCACAATCTTGATTACTTTAATTTATACGAGATTTATAAGCTCGTAAAAGAACAGTTAAAAAACCTATTATTCATAATCACATTATAAATGTTTTATTTATTTATTTAATTTGTTTGGGAAACATACAATAATTAATATTCTTAAATATAAAACACAAAATCAATACATATATCAATCAAGTTTCCACTAAAAAATAATTTATACAAAAAAATAATAAAAATTGACTCAAATAGTTAATTACAAAAAAATACAATTCTACGAAAATTACATAAAATGTCTATTTAATTTACATTAGGTTAGGTTAGGTCAATATTGAACAAAATCGAAAAAAAATGTCACAATAATTACTAATAAAATAGAGATAAAAAAGGAAAGTATGAAAAAAAACAAAAAAATTGTCATTATTCAAAAAATTCTAATTAATTGGATCATTCTAAATTACAACATTTTCTACATTTTTTAACAAGCTTATAAACATCGTATAACTGTTACGATTTATAACAGTTATACAAGTAGGCGAAACCCCTTATTCGTAACTTATCAATAAGGGATTTCATACTTTCCGGAAAGAATGACTGTGATATATAAAAACAAACAGACAGAGCTCACAAAAACATCATGGTTTCCTTTTGGAAAAAAACGCTACCGGATCATAAAGAAGTTTTATCAACATCGACAAGTTTTGTATTAAATGCGTACAAACACAAAAATTTTTAGGAATTAGTATAGATATACAATTTATCTTATAAAGCCAACCTTAAACTTAAGTATCCTATATACAATTTTATCATACTAAGTTTATGAGAGTCTGGTGATCTCCTTACACATATAACTTTCACACGATTTTTATTCATAATTCTATAAGCCATAAGACTGAGAATCCTATGAAATATCAGAAATTAAAGCCTTCCAAATATAAGTAAAGATATATTACATATCAACGGTCACTAAAGGTTATTAGAGCTTGTAAAGGAGATTTCTTTTATTACGGTCACAGATTGGCGTGTCAAGTGGCTTGAAGTATGTTTAATACTTGCGCTGTCCACTTCCCTTGCTACTTTCCTGTTTGCAAATAAAGATTCATTCATTGCTGCCGTAGAAATGGTTAGTGTGTCTCACCGTCTCACGGAGAAAGTCCAGCGCCAAAAAAATGTAACTAATCACACAGACCAGCCCAGCCACGTTGTTTTTTATCAAGTGTTTTAATATTAATATTACATTCTATTTATTAATGTACATGAATTTATTTTACCTAATTTACCTACTCTAATAATATATATATGTATATATACGCCAACGCTATATATGTAATTAGATCTTGTCCATCCATTGGTTGCCTGGAAGAGATTGCTTTTAGCAATAAGGCCGCCCATTGTACTTTACCTTTTAGTAAGTAAGTTTTCTGTGTATTTTCTATGTAATGTTGGTGTACAATAAAGAGTATTGTATTGTATTGTATATATATATACGACTTAATTTTTAAAAGTTAAAAACTACAAATAGTAAATAGGTCCCAAATCACCGTCAGTTGGGAACGTTCTCAAAACGCTGGCCACGTTACCACGTTGTATGGCAACGCGTATGCGTTGCCCAAAATACAGGCCAGCGTTTTGGTTTCGTGAGACATCTATCAAGCGTTTTGATAGGTCTCGATAAAGGTGGTGGGCTTCTGGACCCCATGGCCCGAGAGTTTCGACACCGAAAGCCGCAAATATTTATCCACTACCAACGGTTGCATATTTGCGGCGTTTTATTAATACTGTGGTGAGAGGTGGTGGAACAGTCTAGTTGGTTTAAGGAGTTTCAGATGGATGTTGATGTTTAGAAAGGGACAGACAGTAAATGAAAAAATAACCAAAAAAAGATCGAAATTATGGGTTCCAGAAGTTTCTTTCAAGTATATAAGCAACGTAAGGCGCGACTACGGAGTAATTCAGTTGAAGACAGCGAAGTGACAAGTACAATTTTAGAGAGCTGGAAGAAGAGTTTGGCATTGGAGACAAGACGGTGGTCCAACGTCTAATGCAGGGCCAATAATCCCCCTCCTAAACCATCCTTCATCATTAACACCAACTGAAAATTTTTCAACAACAATTCCCAATCAACACATTGTCACAACAATTAAACAATAAATTATAACATCACACAAAGTCACAAACACACAACTAACAACAAAACTTACACATATACTCACACCAACGCGCACTACCACAGCATTGCATTACACGCACACTTCACAAACATACCAAGACACACAAAGAGCCTAAAAATTAATAACCCAGA
Source organism: Dendrolimus houi (assembly GCA_039645545.1). Lineage (NCBI taxonomy): Eukaryota > Metazoa > Arthropoda > Insecta > Lepidoptera > Lasiocampidae > Dendrolimus > Dendrolimus houi. The sequence continues at coordinate 3,306,669 of CM077139.1, read as the reverse complement.
CACAGAAAGGAAAAAACAACACATATGGCACTAGTTAGGATAATATATATAGGTATAGACATAAGGCACACACGGCACATGCACTTCCTCAAAACACAAAGTAATTTAAACATTTTGTAGAAAATAAAACTGAACAGTACAACGTCACCTTTTAGTTCGCGCTAAAAACTCTGGGCATAAAGTAAATGATGCAATGGATGGAATAGTCTCTGCCTCCACAATTTGATTGAAAACCATTCGATTAAAAATTTAAATTAAGAATTCTTTAATTTATACAGATTCTATAAGAAAATGCTGTAACAGAATTAAATTGCTCGCTTGGTAACTGGTAGCACTATTATCAAATGGATTTCCAATTTCGAACACGGTTATTACATTCCTGGGCTAATCAAATACCTTTATTCAATTTTAAGTTCGTTAAAGTTCTTACTGGACTTTTCGTTTTAAACTTGGAATATTCTCCAGTCTATAATGATAATAGGTTGGGGAAAAGTCTTTTCGTATATAGTATGTATGAACTTGTAATAAGATCTCTTTGGCTATACCATTTGTATCTGGCTGGTTTTGATATCATTAAAAAGTTTTAATTTTAAAGAAGACAATTCCAAATTCAAAATAGGAAAATGTGTGATTTTGATTTGTTTTCTTATTGTTAAAATGAGTGAATCTAATGAAGAAATTCGATACATTTTAAATTTTTACTACAAAAAAGGTAAAAATACAACACAAGTCGCGAAAAAAATTTGTGATATTTATGGACCTAATGCAGTATCTGTGAGAGTAGCGCAAATTTGGTTTAAGCGTTTTCAATCCGGAAATTTTGATATCAAAGATGCACGTCGCTCTGGTCGCCCTGTTACGGACAAAATTGATGACATTTTTGAAAAAGTGGAGCAAGATCGGCATATTAGTAGTTACGATGTAGCTGGAGAACTGGGAATTGACCACAAAACGGTTTTGGCGCATTTGAAAAAAGCTGGGTACACAAAAAAGCTCGATATTTGGGTGCCTCATGAGCTCCCTGAAAGAAACCTAATGTCGTAAAGTGATTTAGTTTGCACTTACGATTTATCCTTCATTGCCCAGATTCAATATAGATAAATATAAGAGATGATAATGAGTTTATGTAGAGTGTAAGTGTAAAGTAATTTTGTATGGAAATGTTAATAAATACATACACAAGATATAAACTCCTATTGATGTATCCACAAATTCATTTCTTTATTAGTATCAAATGTGGAACCCGACTGTCCTAGTCATAGGTATCGTTTAGCACACAATATAAGAATGATCTTTGAATCATTCTTCTTTTACGACTTATAATAATAAGTCCTTTTGAATGTAAAATGCAAGGAGAGATTTGGGTAAGAAAGTACCAAATATACCAAATATCAACTATTTGGGCAGGGTTTCCCCTTATTGTTCAGCCTTTGATGTGAATATTCACACAGCACACTAAGCAATGAACACAGTCTAAACGCGACTACGCCTTTTATACGAAAAATGCTACCCTACAAAACAATAATATTGCATCATTGCTAAAAATAGCAATTACATCATAGTGTTGCCAGGATCATAAAAACAATTATAATAATTAGTTACTGATGCACTAAATTATCTAGATAATAATTTAGTGGGCTTATAAAATTAACTAACAGGTAGAAAATGATAATTTAATTATAAATCGAATCGTCTGATAAATCGACTAAAAGTATTATCTATGACGATTGTCTATGTCATATTAATATGCACTATGGTTCTCATGACTACTGCGATGGACATCTTGTAACATTCGGCTATCTAGTCTTTTGTTAACAACTTTTTTGAACTCAACAAGTTCCTCGTCGCGCTCCCTCACCCCTGCTGTCCTTTGCGTTCAGAAAAATATTAACCTTTTCGCATTTCGCGACACCTAATGAACCGTGTACTCATTTGTGATTCTTTATTACGACGTAATGAAACCGAACCATTTTTGAAGAAGCTGAAAAGTGGATCACGTACGACAAGAACGTGCGAAAAAGATCGTGGTCAAAGGCCGGTCAGGCTTAACAGACTGTGTCGAAACCCGGGTTAACTCGTAACAAGGTGATGCTGTGTGTATGGTGGGATTGGAAGGGCATTATTCATTATGAGCTGTTACTGCCAGGCAGGACCATCGATTCTGAACTATACTGCGAACAACTGATGAGATTAAAGCAAAAAGTTGAGAGAAAGCGGCCGGAATTAATCAACAGAAGGGGCTTGGTTTTTCACCGCTAGACCTCACACATCTTTAGCCACTCAGCAAAAATTACGAGAGATTGGCTGGGAGGTGTTAATGCATCCGCCGTATAGTCCTGACCTTGCACCTTCAGATTTTCACCTGTTTCGGTCTCTGCAGAATTCCTTAGGCAGTGTCAGGTTAACATCACGAGAGGACTGCCAAAACCACTTGTCGCAGTTTTTTGATCAGAAACCCCAAAATTTTTATAGCAATGGGATCACGTCCCTACATTCAAGATGGCTAAAAGTTATCCAACAAAATGGCAACTACATACTTTAGTCAAATGTAAATAAACTTTATAAAAAAACCTTTTGAATTTTTATATAAAATGCGAAGAAACTTTTGCCCCAACCTAATATTATTCCAACATCGTAACAATATAAGAGCTTGCCAAGGGCACGGATTACCATTTTTTAAATGTAGGCTAAACGGGCCCATACACAACCCTGCAGTGCAGTCCTGCCGCGGGCGGGGCTAATAGGACTTAAAAGGCATTCTGCTTCTGCTCGGTGTTGCAAGACGCAATGCAGGCTGCAACAACATTCACAGTTCGGCATTATGCGGCGTACTGCTAGGCGGACTGCAATGCAGGAACGTGAATGGGCCCCCGTAAAATATACTGTTGTTGATGCCCTCAGCCATGAATTGGAAGCCTGTCATGTTATTCAGGATATTAACATAATTTTTTAGTGACTGACTGTCTGACTGAATGATTGATTGATTGATTGAGTGAATGACTGAGTAACTGAATGTCTGACATATCAACGCACAGACCAAACTAATGGGGTTAGGACCATAACAAGTTTTATGCGGGTTCCTCCTATACTCTAGGTGCGCACTAAGTAAGGATTTTTGAAAATTCAACCCCTAAGGTGGTGAAATAAGGGGCTACCTTTTAACTTTTTCTCACTACTCAAACTATGACTAAACTATTTTAAATATACGCGTGCGAAGCCGTTGGCAACAACTAGTAGTCTATACATTAGATGAGTCACAGAACGTCAATTTCATGTCACCTGGAATATTGAAGTATGACAATTGGCATTTGTAAAGGTAATATGAATTTATTTATCAAAAAATGCAGGGTAGACGTGCAAACGTCAAAAGTAAAATGAATGATTGGACAGAGTATAAGATTAATGAGCATCTTTTAATAGATGTATTTTAAAACCATTCATCCGGGTTTTGCGTCCGCCTTTAAACCGCTCTAGCCCATCATTCCCCAAACAAAATCCTAAAGCTGATAATACCCCGAAATCCCTTCAATAAGGATCAACAAATTCACAAGTTATACCCTACCCAGAGAGCCGCCGTCAATAAAACTTGTCATATTTGATCTGTTCGAGTGACGCGGGTGAGGCGTTGATCGTATTCAGCTGATATATTCTTGTGAAGGGTTGATACCCTTTCATAATTTTAGGTCCATAATCTATAAGCAAACTCTATAGTTTTTTGACGGCCTCAATGGTTGACAAAACTTGGAATAGTTTAATTTTTCAAGGGGTGGATATTCGCGTAGGTCCCCAGATGAAATATCTGGGGCTAATTCTCGATGGGAAATGGCTGTTTAAAGCGCACGTTTAGCATCTAGTTCCCAAACTCGTGAGGTCCGCAGGCGCCCTCTCTCGGCTTCTCCACAACGTGGGGGGACCGGGGGGGGGGCGACTAGGAAACTCTACTCGGGTATCCTTAAGAGTATGGCCCTATACGGTGCACCCGTATGGTCCGTTGCACTTCACCGCCACAATAGGACTTTGTTGTGTCGCGCACAACGTGTCCTGGCGGTGAGGGCCATCCGAGGATACCGTTCAGTGTCGTGAAAGGCGTCGACACTCTTGGCAGGCGATCCGCCCTGGCCTCTCCAGGCGGAGGTACTTGCCAAAGTTCGGCGATCCCGACAGGATGCCCTCGCACGTGGCCTGGTGTACTGCCAGGCCGAGCTTCAGGTGATCAGGACGTGGGAAACCGCGATCATGATCCAATCTTGGTCAGTAGAGTTGGAAAACCTTGTGGCTGGCATTGATACGGTGGAAGCGGTTCGACCGCAGCTGTTGTGATGGCTCTCGCGGAAACGCGGGACTCTAACCTTCAGAATGACGCAGTTACTTACCGGGCACGGTTGCTTCGATAAGTATCTGTGTCAGATTGCGGGCTGCTTGCCTTCACCCCAATGCCGCCAGTGTACAATTGCGCATGCGTCTCACGGGCACCGACGTCAGTCGGGGTCCCGGAGGCGCAGATATGCGCATGAAATACCGACGCAGGGGCCCTCTAGCATCTAGGGAGCAGAGGAGTCTTCACCCCTGTTGACGAAGTGAGTTTGCACTGCTTCCCAGGGCATTCTCAAGCACTGATGCGCTAGGATCAGCGTGGGCGTAACTACGTTCTAAGTCTCACTTCCTACGGAAGTACGCTCTTCCTGCCATAAGTGCGGGGCGCATGAGAGGACGATGGTTTTAGTGGAGTATTGAGTTGGTAGGTAGGTTGGTTCGAGTCTCCACACAAGCCGGTCGATTATTGTTTGGCAGCCCCCAGGGGATTGCCTCCATAATCGACTATGGTCTAATCCCTAGCAAAGGACCCGGTATTGTGCGAAATGCATTTTCCCCGCCTTAAAAAAAAAGATTTAAAATAAACCGCTTTTAACTATTATGTTACAATCGGTTTTATTCAACTATTTCATTCGGAGTGCAAATTTTAAAATGAGTGTTATGTAAACTTCCATTAACAGGTTTATTTCGCGAGGTTTAGCTTCTATATATGACAACTGTATCAAGTATAAATATGTGTTTGTATGCGACTGAAAACTTGGTAGATCACAAGGCTGCGTTTTGAAGGTGTGCGGCAAAAATCGTTCGAAGCCGGTTTACTCAACATAACCTACATCAATTTTTTATTCAAGGCTTGCAACCGGTTCAAACTTAACCGGCTTTAATTGATTATAACCGATAACACATGGCTACGCTTTGAAAGCTTGCGGCAAAAATCGTTCGAAGCCGGTTTACTCAACATAACCTACATCAAATTTTTATTCAAGGCTTGCAACCGGTTCAAACTTAACCGGTTTTAATTGATTATAACCAATAACATATGGCTACGCTTTGAAAGCTTGCGGCAAAAACCGTTCGAATATGTTTGAATTCAACAAAACCTGTTTTTCGAACTTTTGTTACCAAAAACCGTTTAATTGAGGTTAGATTTTAGCTGTAACCGGTTCGTTTTTTTACCGGTTCCAAGCTTTGCTTTTATTGTTAAAAATAGTTCAATTGAGCTTAAAGATGGAATAAAACCGAAAAGTTCTTATGTACTTACTCAAGTACCTTAAAGAAGCCTACAAACTGACTCTAATTCAATATGAATAATACCGTTAGGCTATATATACCAGTTTGACTTTTTTTCTGTTTTCAAGCCCTGCTAGGTTGGACGGACCGAGCCTTTTCCGACTTAGTACACTGCAATACAGAGGCACCGTTATTTACGTTATTGATCTGGGCGTTTGGGATCGGCATCAGAACGATCTGCTGTATATTACCCATAACACAAGCGTTATTTGCTTAGTCTGTGGATATAAAATGTGTCTGCCGATTATTTTTATTACATACATCTTCTACTTCTTCAGCCTATCAATGTTCACCGCAGGAGGATAACATTTATAAGTATGGGCTTTTTAATGTAACAAACCCATACAATAAAATAGTCATGTCATTATTATCACTATAATAGTATTTTTCTTTCCTTTTATTGTGTCTGTCTTATTGAGTATGTACTGTTTACTACAACTCCATTAATTCTTCGAAAAGTATTTCTGTAACATACTTCTGTATAGAACTTATAAAAAAATGAGATATAAATAGAATAAGAAATATAAAGAAAAACAATTTTTAGCTAGACGTGTTGCTGGGGAGTTTCTTGCCGCTTCTTCTCCTTAACATCAATAACACATTGCGGAGCGGTGTACATAGACTGGGAAGTAAAATTAAATTTTAACTTATATGTATGACCTTCAAAAAGTGTTCTCCAGTGAAACTTTTGAATTTGAAACACCCAACATATACGTAACCCATTGACTTTAAATTTGTGGACCAATACATACGTAAAGACACAAAACTTAGTATCAGACAACCCTATTCTTGAAAAAGTAACGTGATAATACTTTTCCCAGAACATCAAGGGTAGCACTCATTGTGGAAATCGGTTTGATTTGTAAAGTAAGCTAGCTTCGACTGCAACCTACTTTCTGAACGAAATCAAAAAATGGAATAGTGAAATTTATTAACAACGTTTTTGTTAGGTGGGACGGACGCAACTGGGATAATGTTATATGTCAATATACGTTATTGGCGGTTCTAATGCGTTATTTGTGATGCGATAGTGTTATTAATTTTTAATGACGTTAATTATTGACAGGTAACGTGTGTATACAGGCTGAATTTATAATTTTTATTCAAAATCAGCCGATTCGATTTCTAATAAGGGTAACTCATTTTTCAATAATCTAATGATACCACTTTTGTGTGTGTTTTTTTTGTTTAGCGTAGTTTAGGATTCGGCCCACTTGAAAAATTCATCTTATACACTAATGTAAATATTCGTTAACGGCGTTATTTTTAACGCTATAAATAAGACGCATTTGGCCACAGTCAATAACTGTAACCTTATGGCAGGTTAGCCCAAGCAAGAGCGTTAAAAATAACGCTACCATCACCAATTATTCAATAGTAAGGCAATTAATTAAAAGTTTAATAAAGTAGGCCAGAAAATAAATAAACAAAACCCCAAAAAAATTAGCACTTTTTGTTTTACAATTACTATTTTTCTCCATAAACAATATTATTTAATCTTTAAAAACATTCAATTATTTGTAGAAAACATTTTAATTTTCTCGTCGATTAAACTGGAATAATAGCTCGGATATAAAAAGCATTTTTCCACTACTCTCAAGTATTATCTACTCTCAAACAAACAAAACAAGCTATTTTGCTTTATAATGCCGATTGACTTTTGCAGTTATGCTATGTTTTAATATCTCAAATTTATACACCGAAATCAGTAAAATGACAGGTCATGTTATTTGGGTCCGAATGTTGTGCGAATAAATGTGATAGATCAAAAATCTCCACTCAGATGAGATGGATGTATGTTGTTATAAGAATGGATAAGCTGAGAAATGGGTGTGGTGTTTAACGGAGTGGTGGGTTGGCTGGTGTAGGATCTTCTCTACATTCTATTATTGAAAACCAGCTTGATTGCAGACGTATTTATTTTAAAGACTTGATAGATACACATGACATGACGATTACACAAAGACAATCCAAGGATGTGACATATTTAATCATAGATACTACAATGAGTACATAGAGGACCTTTGAAAGTTGCACCCCTGACTGAAAAAGTGAGAGGAATATTAGGATGGTATGTAATTAGGAAGAATGAAAGTCTTATTGTTACAAAAAGAACATTCAACTGGAAGAGTGATGGATAAAAGTGTAAAAGGTAGAGCAAAAAACGGGCGGGGTGTATTGTGTGAAGGATAACATGACGATTTGCGGTGTGACAGAGAACGTATGCTTACAAATAAAGGAGTAAGGAAAAAGACATATTGTGCATACCCCAAATAATTAGGATAAATTGAAAGAAAGAAGAGATAAGGATGGAAATGAAAAATAAAAACGTACAGACAAGCACACACATTGTATATTCCCAAATTAAGCAAGTTACGCTTGTGTTATGGGTAATATACAACAGGTTACTCTGAAGCCTATAACAGACACCCAGGCCATAGTAAACAATGGAAAGTTCGTTTACGAAATTTGTCGTGCCAGGAAGTGAAAACGAAGCTTCTGCGTTGTGTTGAAGCCGGCTGGCAAAATTTTAACCTGCTCAACCACAGAGGCCATCAGAATATGAATAGAACAGAAGTATCGAATTAAATATTTTTTTCATAGTTCTGTTCGATAAAGAACCGGATTAAAAATGTCGGCTCATCGTACCTGTACTGTTAGCATGCAAGGTTTCATTGCCGAAAAATTAGTTTAATGCTAGCACTGGGTTTTAGGACTTGCCCCCTTTTATGATTTATTGTCAGAAAAATCGTCTAATAATGAAGAAAACCCAAATGTAACTAAATAATCGACCAAACCGAAGTAACTAAAAACAATTACCAACCCACCTTCCGTCCATTTTAATCTATCTATAATATTATACAATTCTAAACACACCGTGTCTGTACAGTAAAGCTATTAAAAAAAAACTGGAATAGTCTATATAAACGACGGAGAACACGATGCAATTTTTTTAGATTTCTTCTCCATTTGCGGTTTTGTCTGTTTGTTCGGGATTCACGTAAAAACTACCGGGCAGATTTCGATGCGGTTTTACTGATCGACAGCTAATTTTTAGGATTTAAACAAGCGGGCATTTTTCTGGGAACTATTAAAAGTGACCAGATTTAAAAAGAAATCGAATTCCAATGTAAGTTTTTTAATGATCGATCGCAAATTGAATGTTATAAAATGTGTGATTTTTGATCCCGAGAATCCCGCGAGAATTTTCCCGGGAGCGGTTTGAAGTTATTCGGGTGCATAAAAATTAGCTCCATTAAAACGATAGCTGACATTCTTTTTTCTAATGCTGCCATAATTTGTGTGCCGGGAATCCCGCGGGAATTTCAAGTCAAACGTGGACGAAGTTTGTATAGCTTAGGACAACTTTTAACCGATAGCATGCCAATACTAAGAAACATAAGGCGGGTTTAGAGAGCGTGCGAGCAAGAATTGAACAGAAGCACCGCTGTTTTCAAGCCAATCTTATCTTAATTATTTACAATCGTTATAACACTCAAAAATGTTCGTTACAAATCAGTCGCCGCATTTATGAGCATCCTGAGCGATGTGTCAAAACTGCTCAAAACATAATTCCGTCAGAGGGCACGGGGTACGGTGAAAAAAAAGCGCTACCCGACGAAATTAAATGTCCTCGCTTGAATAAAACATGTAGCCTGTATTGCTTGTGATATTGTTATGCGAAGGTGACTTCTTTGTTTTTTAGGATATTAGCTCTTATTGGAAATTCTTACGAAACAACGGTTATTCGTCTGACTTGTTATGCGGGAATATCAACAAGGTGAAAGTGACCTTATTTATTATTAATAAACTGCAAACAGTTATATTTTAGTAATAAAGTACTTACTTTTTGAACTAAATAAACAATTATAATCTTATGTAATAAAGTCTCATGAAATTAGTAATAAGGATTTAGTTGGGCTAGGAAAGAAAAAGAAAGAAAAAATATTTGAATAGAATAGAACAGAATAAACATTTATTGTATAAACTGTCACAAACATAAAATCACAAAGGTGTTGGAGTTTTTTTGATAGAACGACAATTTTCCTTTCGGACGTACAATTCAGGCAATTTTAATAGTGACTGGATTATTACATTATTTAATCAATTAATAAATTACCTAATTGAATTAATATAAAACTTTATCTTAGCTTAAAACAATGTCACATTACTATAAATTATATTTTATCGTCAGTTAATCAATTTCAAAATAATACTGTTATTATGTTATTATTGTATGCATTATGTAAGACGTCATTAATTATAGTACAGTTATTTGTGTCCTAGATATTCGTTTACTGTATAATATGCTTTTTGTATTAAAAATGTCTTACGTTTAAATATATTAGCGGTTTTTATATTCAAAAGCTCATCTGGTAGTCGGTTGTACAGTTTTGATGTCATTCAAAATATAGTTTTATATAAATAAGCCGTCTTGTTTAGCGGACAACACATTATATTCTTTGTCTTAAGCTTACAGGGTGTGTGAACAGGTTGAGATTTTCCTTGACAAACTGTAGTACTTTAAATATATAAAGGCAAGGAACTGTAAGGATGCCCAATTTTATAAAGTATGGCTTACAACTATCAGTTTGCTTTAGTCCACACATAGCCCTTACGCATCTCTTTTGTGACTTTAAAACAATTTCTTTATTGGTAGAATTCCCCCAGAAAATTATCCCATAGCGAAGGGAAAGAAGTAAGAATTGAAGAAGTAGCGACGTACTTATATCGCGTACATGTATGTATCTTAAAAAAATAAAAGCGTATTTTGAGAATTTGTACGCCGCATTTGCAGCAAACAAGGTTTGCACTCAGCTTATTGCTGTGCTGGCATAATATCCGAAACAACGCTGATTTTTAGTGCAAACCTTTGTCTTGGCGTGATACTTAATCGCCCCGAATATCTTGTGAATTTCATTAAAAAAAAACTATGTAATTTGTAAATAATTATATATTCCTACATAGAAGAAACAGTATAAATATTTTGTTAACTTTATGATTTAAATAAAAAATATAACTCGTGCTTGTATGCTAGGCAACATGATATGCTTCGCAGAGTCTTCTCGCCGACCACCCGGCAAGACGAGTCTTCGAGCAGTGCGTTCTCCTCGTTCTGATGGCGGGATTGGTCCAAAAATTTCAAGTCACTCAACGGGCTATGGGGCGAACTTAATTAGATAGATAGATAGATAGATAACACTTTATTATACACCAATACAAAAATGAACTTAAAGACTAAAATTATAACTAGTTGTGTACAAAGGGCGGTTTTATCGCTAAAAAGCGATCTCTTCCAGACGAACCCAGGAACGAATTGAGATGATAATGGCGATGGTGGTATACGTAACATATAGTACGAACTACTTAAATTTTAATAATAAATACATAAATGATATATATATATATATATATATATATATATATATATATATATATATATATATATATATGTGTATATATATATGTATATATATATATATATATATATATATATATATATGTATATATATATATATATCATTCTCTTATGGATAGAATTAGAATGAGGATATCCATAACAGAACTAAGGTAACCAACATAGCTCGCAAAATTAGCTAGTTGCAGTGGCAGTGGCTCGGTTATACTTATATGTCGCAGGGCCCATGGCCGATGGAGCAAACCAGTCCTGGAGTGGAGACCACGACTCGGTAAACGTAGTGTTGGACATTCTCCATTCTGACTGACTGATGACCTGTGTAAGGTCGCCGGTGAGCACTGGATGAGAGAGGCGGAGGACCAGGATGTGTAGTGCCGACTTGGAGCTACGTCCAATAGTGGATTGCCATTGGCTAAATAAGTCGGTTTTCTATCGGATACAGTTTGGAGAGAGCGCACCTAAGCTCTTCGATCTGATCCCACCATCGGACTACCAGACGCACCGGTATGCGGCCCCAATATATGGTGGATATTCTACCTATAAGAACGAAGCGTTTTGCATCTAGCTTCATCATACGCACCGCAAAGGAGAGGAACTCATTACCGGAGTCTGTCTTTCCCGATACTTATAACTTTACTTTAATACTTTCGCTCCACATCGGCGAGACTGTGACCAAACGTGAACCTATACTACAATAAAAAAAAAGTAAAATTAGTAATTTAGTGCGCTCTCTCACTGTGGCATCACGCTACATGATAATTACGCAAGATCAGGCACCCAGGAACAAGGTCAGTACAGCCCTGTCGTTTCTGATTTCGAATACCTCTCTACCTCATTATCCATCAGACTGTGCTGTAAACAAAACCACCAACTATGACTTGTATATAAGGCGATTCTCAGGAGCGTTCATAACTAACATAACAGTCTTCAGAGAGCGCCCGGTTCCATCCAAAATTCACGAACTGTACACATTCATTACAAACACAAAGTAGCAAAGGCATGTTGCTGGAAAGTTTCTTCCGCCGCATCTTCTCTACAAATATATTACATATGATATGATATCGGAGTGTCCCCACTTTTTCTTCAGCCTTTTATGTCTTAGTCTGTTGAAGTCATCCCTGTGCAGCAAGCTGCACAAGAGCGGAAGTTGAACCTCACGGGAGGTGGCTCTTCCAGCACGCTCCCTTAAGGCTGAACGCCTCCGTTCCCATGGAATTGGGAAACCTATCAAACCCGGTATCGCTAAAAGCCATCTGTGAACATTCAACTAATAAACAAACCATAATGAGACGTCAAAAATCACCGATATACCTACGTGATATATATCGCGTTTTACTTTATACCAGTTAGTAAAATCTAATTGAAGCACAAGTAAATTTTTTTATTTTTATTTTATTCGAATTAATATTTAACTCTCCGTTTCAAACTACATATAATTAACTATCGAGCGCCGAGCCACTCCTTTAACTATGCGACCGTAGGAGTCAAAATTTAATCCTTGCAGGAACGGTGAATGAATACAATTTCTTGCGGCCGGGCGGCCTGTCGAAAGAGGCGACAAAATAACCCACAGCCAGGTGGTTGGGTATTTGCCCATTTGAATGGCCACCACCCCCTGTTCTAGAGTATGCAGCCATAACAACATTGAGTTGTGCTCCGGCATTAGTAACCAGGTTCCAGTCTCCCTTTAGTGAGCGGTAGCACATTGGTAGCACCTTTGGTGTTACAAATGTCCATAGGCGATGGTAACCAATTTCCATCAGGTGGGCCGTCTGCCGGTCTGCTAAACTCATGCAATAAAAAAAATCGGCAGTTATAGAAACTGTCGATATAACTGAAAACTTAGAACTTTTAGTACTAAAATATGAAATTTCATAATGTTTGAATTAAAACACCATTTCAACAATGCATAGTATGTACACATTGAACTATTCGAAAAATCGATTCAATTTCACTTATAAGATATACACAGCAGTAATGTTGCACAATATAAGCATGTCGGTGACGCGAACGCACGGGATTTCACCCATCCAAAAAGAGTCTAACGCACACAGCACACGGCTGCTGCGCATGCGACAGACAATCATGAGCATGTCGGTGACGCGAGCCCATGAGATTTTCCCCTACCAAAAAGTGCCCAACGCGGCTAAAGAAGTTTTCACTTCAAACAATTGTAGCTAACTTGTCGCCCTAACAACTCAAACTATAGAAGGCACAGGTAATGTCGCGGACATTACAACGAGAATATTCGTCCGGAATAAATACAAAAACCAGACAAACGTAAGCACTGATAAATGTTAAAGATAATATTTTTCCCCTCTCAAGTGCATTCACAGACACAATGTAAACTATACGCTTCAATTAACGTCCCATTTCGATGGTTTTATGAACAATTATTTGTTGGGCGGACGCAAACGTTTGCCATCCACTCAGAGCTGACTACGTCTACAGTATTATCAGGTAACGGGTTTGTGTACGTTCGTAAAATAGGATTTATCTCGTTCCGTTTGAAGTACAGTATTGGTTTCGAAGAAGATGTTTAAAAATGTCCTTTTGTTTGCTATAATTGTAACATTCAGTTTAAATCTAATGTACCTACACCACAAAATAATAAGATACATAGGGCCATATCTACCTTAAGTGCTGCCATGGGGCACTGTGAAAAATACCGCCCTATTATCTTTGCACTGTGTGATATCACATATTTTGCAATTTTAAATCAAGAAATTATTAAATTAAAAGAGCAGTTCCGTAATTAGTTTTATTTCCATTGAAATTATTTTTTAATAATTTAAACACTGCTCATACAGATAGAGTTGAAAATATTTTGAGGTTTTTCGAATTGCATGTTTTATAGGTAAAATATGAGACGTCACAAAATATAAGACCCCTTATCAAACTTCGTCGACCCCCCCCCCCCCTTTTTTTAACGTGTGACGTCATTTATGAATAGCTCCTATGCGCACAGTTGACGTACACCTAATATGTAGATATATACTACACATCACTTCAAGCTACACTTAACGATCTAAATAGCTTTTAAAGTTACAGCTCAAGCCAAACCACAGCAATCAATCTCCCCAATAGGTCAATATGAACTTAGCTTCAACTAAGTTACATGCAAGCTATTAATTGCTGCAACGTCGATAGTTCACAAACAAGTTTTGTGTACTCATTTACTTGTAGGATATGGTGTATAACTTTAACAGGACCAATCGTAAACAACACAAAACAAAAATAGACAAATGTATTTAATTTAAAATATTATTAAAGTTATTCGTAATTGATTATGATTGAATACAGACCCATTTAACAACGACCAAATAAGTAGACAGAGCCCCTAGCTCTCAGAAGGTACGTGGCTATGCTAATATTATAAAGAGGAAAGATTTTATTATTTGTTTGCATTGAATAGGCTCCGAAAGTAATGAACCGATTTGAAAAATTCTTTCACTGTTAGCAAGCTTTTTTTTTTCAGGCGGGGGAAATGCGTTTCGTACATACCGGGTCCTTTGCTAGGGATTAGACCGTTGTTGATCATGGAGGCTTTCCAGTGAGGCAATCCAAAATCCAAATAATCAACCGGCTCGTGTGGAGACTCGACTAATCAATACCCCACTAAAACCCTCCTCCCATGTGCCCCGCGCTTATGGTAGGAAAGGCATGAGATACAGAACGTAGTTACGCCCACACCGATCCTAGCGCACAAGTGCTTGGAATGCCCCGGGAGAGGCAAACTCACTTCGTCAACAGGGGTGAAGACTCGTCTGCTCCCTAGATGCTAGAGGGCCCCTGCAGCGGTATTTCAGGGAGGGAGATCATGCGCATACCTGCGCCTCCGGGCTCCCGACTGACGTCGGCACCCGCGAGACGCATGCGCACTACCATCTCTCTCCCTATCTCGTTCCGCGGCCTCCTTTTGAGACACTACCGTCTCGCAGAAATTGGCCGCACCACCAATCGTCGCTGTGCAGCATGGCTTGCACCAGATCGCCCAGCGATTCGATCGGTCCTACTAGTGTCTCGGGTTCAAACCTCTGAGGTGCTCATGCTGCGCACTCGACTAGCGTGTGTAACGCCGTCTCTAGCGCGCCACATTGGCGGCATTGGGGTGAAGGCAAGCAGCCCGCAATCTGGCACAGATACTTATCGAAGCAACCGTGCCCGGTAAGTATCTGTGTCATCTCACTGTTAGCAAGCTACACTATCCCCAGGTGACATATGCAATATTATATTTTCAAAAAAAAAAAGTTAGGGATCATTACTAAAACTCCAATAATGTAACCCAAAGTGTAAAAAAATAACGCGTGCGCTGCGAAAAATAATGATTATAGAATAAAATAATGTACTACGACTTTGCAGAATACATCATTATTTACAAAAAGTGTCGCGACAGCATATGTCTAACTATTATAGTTATGCCACAATAAGTATTCTTTTATTTTAAAAATGTAATTGAAATGCCGCCGCTAGTAAAGGCTCTTTATTTGTATCTTGATATTCATCTTTATCAAAATAAATTACTTCTTAATCAAGACTGCTTCAATACCTTTATATAACTTTTTGAATTATTCAGTTCGGACATGCCATTCGAAAGATATCACAGGTTTAAAAATATAAGTATTAGAAAAAAGTTGCGTGATCGCCGCTCACCCTGCTCGGCTAGCTAGGCAGCACCTTATGCGATGTAGGCGTCACTGAGGTACGGGCCGTACAGGAGGGGAAATATTTTGAATTCGCTTAGTAGGTAATTAAACGCAACAAAAAAAATATTTTTAGATACCCGTGCGAAGCCGGGGAGGACCGCTAGTATTAAATAATGTAATTAATACGATTAGTTCTGATATAGTTTCCAGTGTATACATTACTATTACAATCCAGTGGCGTGGACTCCATACAACTCATTTCCCCATAGCCTACTTTTAAGAAACTAGCGACTAGCAACCAAAAGGTCGAAAGCGGCAAGCATTCACTAGCGTTTAAGCGTTCTGTTCAAACATTATTACTGTGTGTCTATAAATTAACTAGCAACCGAAAGGTCGAAAGCGCCATGAATTTATTGTTTTTTATTCGCGCATATATTACCTATTTCTGTATTATTATCTCTTACGCTCGGCGGTTTTCCGCACGTATTGGATGAAATAGTAACTCATAACCCGACCAGGCACCGGCTTTTATTTCAAATTATGCGGTAAGATTTCTACAACAGCGTAGTAGTCGGCGTTTGCATCTTACGGTATGTTTTTTTCAACCAGCTTACCCACCCTATCCAAATTTCCACCCCACGCCACTGTTATCATCTATTACCCAACAGACACAAACCACGTGTTTACTACATAAGTCTATGCACACAAGTTTGTAAAAATGCCTCACATCATTTGACGCTTTGGTCACGCAGGCCAGTCGTCGACCGCAGCATGCACAATACACCTACTTCTATATAATAGCCACTATTTTAATTAGGAACGCTTTGAATGACTCGAAACTCCATTTTATCATTCTTAATTTACTTCTCCCGTCATATTAATGGAAACTAGTGGTCGCCCGTGGTCGAAATTCGACCATAATAATTAATGTCAGACTATAACTTATATAATCACAGATTTCACCAAGACTACACTGTTAATTTGACTTTAACAATAAACAAAAGAGTATGCGTGTGTGTGTCAAATACATGGTAGTGTGTGTAATGCTTTTTTTATTGATTTAATTTTATACCTTATGCATAATTTTTAAAAATATTAGCATTCTGCACTCCTCTATATAAACTATAAGTGTGCGAAATTTCATACTCTTCCGTCCGCGCAATTTTCGTAAAAAGGGGTACAAAGTTTTTGCTGTGTTCTTGCTTCACGTATTAATATATAGATAATTGGTAAATAATTTGAGAGTTTAAAAAATGTTGGAGTAGATAAAAATAGCTGTCAAAATTTGCTTTAAAAATTTATTAACTGAATTAAATAATAACATATTTTCTTAATACCACAATAGTAATTGCTAAAGACATATCAGCCCATGAATGTGCCACTACTAGGCGCCATTTTTAGGGAAAAGGCATATAGGGGAAACTATGCCACTGTTGGATAATTGGCACTTTTTCAATTTATTCAAGTATTAAAAAATCTTAATATTTTTATTTTGTAGCCATACAATTATATTATTATTAGCATTGTATGCTACGAAATAATATATTAACCAATAAGCCATCAAAGCATTCAAAAAAGTATTGTTAGGTTTCAGGTTTTCTAAACAATATGCATATGTTGCTATTAATTTGTACTGGCATAGAAGGAAAACATTTTGATGAAACTTGCCCATCAAGCATGGACAATGTGTGTGGGTGGGTATATTGTCCATTCCTTTAAATAAGAATCGACCTCCACAATACCCTTTTAGCAGTAGGGGAATTTTTGGCAATAAGCAGTTTTATTTTCTAAAAATGTATAATATTACTTTAAAATTAACAATAGTTGTAGGATATTGATATTTTTTGATTAATAATTATGGCATTTTAGGAGAAATGAGAACTGAATAGTCCAATGTAGCCATTAAAATTGAATCAACAAGAACTCCATTAGTTAGCTTCAATTAAAGACCTACAATTTGGCTGAGCTATACTGAGGACTTAATAAATCAGAAAAGGCTGTATAGACTAAGTTCCTTTGTCAGTAGGAAATACATACATACATATTATCAAGCCTCTTTCTCTTGGAGGTCTGCAGATATGATGGATCACCATTTGCAACAATACTGACAAACAAATTTCACTCCCTCTACTATCACTAACCTCTTCATACATGCACATTTGAGGTGCTTTTTATCTGACCTTTCTTTACCACTTCTGCTATTTGATATCACTGTCTACCATAGAACATTTATGGACTGATTTTATAACAATATTTATCCTAAAACCATTTACAATAGTACTACTCTAACTCAATACACATGCACCATGCCATATATAAAGGTCCAGAACAAAACATAGGTGAAAAGAGCTCCTAAGAATCCATTGGTGAGAAGGCTTTGTCTTGAAACATAATATTTGTGCCAGTTAGAGCCCGCTTTCATCATGAACATCAGCCACAGAACCACAACTGCTATGACATAGAAGGCGAACCCGTAAAGACCTGTTAGGCCAAGAACACCTGGAATTTGAAAATATAATTTTACATTTATATTTCTTAAATTAATTTAAAACTAATATATTTGTATATAGAGCCTGACTAATGTGTGTTGTGACTGAAAAAGCGCAGCAAATGTAAAAACTATCAATATGGTAAAATAATAAGATAATCTTAAAATTGTGAACCTTTTAAGTTATGACAATATTTTATCCTTTTCTCAATGTTTTATTCTACATTACTCATGCTGTTTTAAAAATACACTGGCTTGGGGTGCATTTAAAATATAGGATTCTTTGGTATGACATGTTATGTATTATTCTTAATGTTAATTTAATTTTGTGATAATTTCTCATTGTTTTCATTGCAGACTAAGCTACACTCACAACAGTCAATCTGTTATTTCATATGTGAATGTCTGGGCATTATTTGGCAGGTATTTTAACATGTGTTTCTTTTCCTACCATTTTACATCAAGAATTCAGGTAGAATACAGATTTTTACCTTCTGTAGATGAGCCAAAGGATTGTACTAATACCACAATGGATCGGTTCATTCTGATTCGTTATCCGAAGCAGATACAGTCCCTTATATTCTTGAATGATTAAAAACCACTGAAAAAATGGGGTTGTAATTTTCATTACCTGCGGTAGATCCTGACAATGCAGCCATAGAAGTCCTGCAATATTCGACTACGGCGCCATTATTTCTTAAAGCAGCTTCACTGTATGCCACTGGCTCCGGTTTATTTTCCTTAATTTTTGTAACCACCGACATGTTATATTTTAGAATTCAGTATAAACTATAATTCATGAAAAATATTAAAATTCTGATGTGTACAACTTTTTTTAATTGTTATATTGTCATAAAGTCAGAATGTCAAAACTGTCATTTGCCAGTTTTGACATTATGACAATAAGATATAAAATTCGTCCAAAGCTTATTATAGGACCCATACACAATGCTGCAGCGTAGTACTTACATGACTTAGTGCTGGTTTTACATGACTCCAGGTCCAGAATAATTCTGCTCGGTGTTTTATAGTGCAGTGCAAACTGCGATAACGTTCACAGTCCTGCATAACGTGGCGGACTGCAATGCAGGGTTATGAATGCGCCTTTATCACATTTTTTTTTAAGTTGGATCACAAGCTAAGTTTTAGATTCTTTCTACAGCAATACTCATGGAATATGGGTCATGAATAAATTAAAAAATCAAACATATAGTCACAAACATTTCTTTGCGTGTTGCTTTTCGATAAGCAATGGCGAAACGGAAATATAAAAACACAAAAGTACCAAATACGGTTTTTCATGTTGCCAGCTGAAAATATTTTGAATTTGCCGCCATTTATGCCACGAGTCGTTGGTCAGATTCTATTTTGTTTATTTATGTAACTAGCTGTGCCCGCGTGGATTCTTTATGCGCAAAACCATAAAAAAAGTAGCCTGAGTTAATTATCTGCCAGTAAAATTCAAAATCGGTCCAGCCGTTTCAGAGATTAGCCGAAACATCCAAACAGACAGACAAACAAAAATATAAAAATAGATTTTTTAATGATGATGATTTAAACTTTCAAATGCATTTAATAAAAGGCTGTTATTTTGACATTACAAACAGACACTTCAATTGTATTTATCTGTATGTATAGATTACTAATCAATTTTCATGAAGGTAAATTTCAGTGAATTTGGATTTTAAACACATCATCTAGAGTCTGGACCTCTTGGACTTCTTGAAGCTAGGAATCCTTATCCTTATTATCTATTCCTGGAATTTTAAGGTAAATGTCCTTAAAGTTGTTAGCATCCAGAATAAGATTTGATATTTGCTCCTACCAAAACTTGTTTTGTAGTAGTAGAAAGATATTATGGCGCCTCTCTACTAAAATTGCTGGCAAATTCTGTTTTCAACTATTTGCAACTTTAAAAAAAATCACCAACTTTTGTTTCCATTGTGTCTCTACCGAATTGAAAAAGTAACATTTCAGTTGACAACTAACTGTCATCGCCGGTATTGTTGGCAGCATGTATTTCAATGACGATAATAAACAGGCAGCGGCATTAAGATTAGATCTAGGTTTCTAATGGCCTGGCCATATGTACGGATTTGTTATTTTATAGCTGCTGGAGGCGTCAACTATCAGCACGTTCCACCAGTAGCCCACAATGCCCAAAATGCTTCGTTAGCCGTTCCACAAGGCGACCGCAATCATTATGGTCGTGACGAAAACGTCACTAATGACGTCATCGTTTTCGATCACACAACGCTCCCAACGACCAATTTTATTTGAGGCGAGGGAAATGTATTTCGCACACTATCGGGTCCTTTATTAGGGATTAGACCAAAGCGACGAGAAGTGACACCACGAATAGGCACCAGAGTCAAATCGCCGGCTTGTGTGGAGACTCGAAAACTCAATAATCCACTACAACTACCCTCCTCCCATGTGCCCCGCGCTGTGGTAGGAAGAGCGTGAGACTTAGAACTTAGTTACGCCCACGCTGATCCTAGCGCATCAGTGCTTGAGAATGCCCCGGGACAGGCAAACTCACTTCGTCAACAGGGATGAAGAATCCTCTGCTCCGTAGATGCTAGAGGGCCCCTGCAGCGGTATTACGGGAGGAGATCTTGCGCATATCTGTGCCTCCGGGACCCCGACTGACGTCGGTATCCGCGAGATGCATGTGCACCTCTATTCCTTTCTCGTCCCGCGACCTACTTTTGAGACATGACATCCTCGCAGAAATTGGCCGCACCCACCCAATGATCGTCGTTTTGTCGCTATGCAGCATGGCTGGCACCAAACTGCCCAGCGAAACGAGCGGACCTACGAAGGTCTCGAGTTCAAATCACTGCGGTGCCCATGCTGCGTACTCGACCAGCTTATGGAACGCAGTGTCTAATGCGCCACATTGGCGACACTGAGGGGAAGGCAGGCAGCCCGCGATATGATTCAGATACTTATCGAAGCACCCATGCCCGGTAAGTATTGCGTCATCCTGAAGGTCAGGGTCCCGCGTTTCTGTGAGAGCCATCGCAACAGGTGCGGGCGCACCGCCTCCACCGTCTCAATGCCTGCCACAGGAGTTTCCAACTCTTTCGACCAAGTTTCGATCATGGTGACGGTTTCCCGCGGCCTGATCGCCTGAAGCTCGGCCTGGCAATAAACCAGGCCACAGGCGAGGGCTTCCTGTCGGGAGCGGCGAACTTTAGCAAGTACGTCCGCCTGGAGAGGCCAAGTCACAACGACCATGTCAAGAGGTGAGTCGAAGTGGACGTTGACCACAGAACATTAATTCTCTCTATCTTTTGACATTGAAAAAGGCGCGATTTTCAAATCAACACAATGACATTTGTGTATTTCGTCGTCTATGACATCAACGCCCTATAACCCGTTCCACTAGAGTTTATGATTGTAATGTTCGCCAGCAAGTGGAAAGAGAAAAATTGCGGTCGTGAACGTAGTCTTTGTGAGTGCCTTCTGGAACGTAGCCTATGTACAGTGTACGATGAATTAAAAAAAGAGGAAAAATCATGGTGTTAATATGAACTAGAAGCTTCTGAAAATGTTTTTTTTAGAATTTTTGTTTATTTGTCTGCTAGAGTATCACGTGAAAACTACTAAACGTCTTTACATGAAATTCGACACGGAGCTAGCATATGTCACAGGTTAACATTTACGATACTTTTCACCTCGTTAAATTAAGTTGTTTCCATGGGATAGAGGAATATAACCAAAAATTCAATTCCTTCAATTTTTTTCCTAACCTTCAATAAGTTTTTTATTGCTAAAAACGAATTCATTTTGAAAGCACCGCGTCGGTAAAACAGATTTGAATAAGGCGAGCAACCGAGCAAGCCATTGAACCATGTGTGAAATTATTTATGTAGTAGTGTAGCAACACGTAAAAATTTCCTTCCTATTTTAACTCACACATAGAAAACTCATATATTTCTTGAGAGATGTCAATCGTCCCAGATTATATAAAGTAATCGATTTTTGATAATAAGGAATCGATTCACATAGTAATGTAAATATTTCATTGCATTTGTAATAAATGTTAATGTTAGTTTAAGCGATTGTCCAAGTTTAGTTGTCACTTAGGGCATGTTTCAAAGTTATTTGTGTATACACATAATTTCATTAAATAGGCTATATAACCGTAATTTTTTTATATTACATTTATTTTTACTTAGGTAATATATTTGTCTTAAGAGGAACTGTATGTTGCATTAAACACTACATACTTTTTTAAAACCCCTATATCTATTCGATAGAAGACTTAGCAAATATTTCTGCATACTGAATTTTTGAAAATTCTAAGATCATTAATTATATGAAAAAGTCGTAAATCCCAGTATTCTTAACATTATCAATCAATTCGATTATTGTATTTTCGTTAAACACTCGAATCAATCGTAGCATGTTCAATCTCTAAACTTATTTTCGCGGTACTGAGCGTCGGTGTATACTGAAGTTCAATTTATTTTCATTTTTAATTCAATGATTAATGCATAAAAAACAAGTTTTATTAATTTATTTACAATTTAATGAGTGTAGATATCTTGACAGCGCTGGATAACAGTGCCTGAATTAGTATTATACTGTTGAAATGCAAGAATCCGTAATGGCGCGTGCCATACAGTGATGTACAGAGTCCTGTCTTGATACAAAATTGGGACTTTGTACGAACGATGTACTGACGCTGGACCATTTAGTGATTTCTCTTGTATCTGTGTTATTTTCTCGTTATGAAACTATTATTGGATTTAATTAAACTTTTATAGGTGTTCTAAAAAAAAGAATATTAAGTTTTCGATATAAAACGATTTTAACGTTCACCAAGGGAAAGCCTGTATTATGAAATCATGAGTGCAAATCATGGATATCGTCGCTGATAATTTACATAACGTTATCGTGAGGTGATATACTGACATTTTATTTATAAATCCTGAATTTAAGTTAAACCTAAGTGAATAATTTTTTGAAATATTGAACTAACCTAATTGTAGTAAAATCGAAACTTAATTTCATTTATTTTGTTTTAGAATGCTATATTACAAGCCTATGGATTATCAGAATAAGTAAAGTAAATATTGTCTTCGTATTTCTATATGTTTTTGATGTACAGTTCATAAGAAATATCAAAAATTGTACTAAAATTAGAACCAGTATAATGTACCTTGCAATTACGTCAGCGCCGCATTAATAGTTGTTGTGGATGATAATTTGTTGGTAAGATGGATGATTCTGACAATATGAGTACAGATGATAACAAAAGTGTTGATAATATTTCAACTCTCAGAACAAAACCTAAGAAACGGTCACTTGTAGAGCGTGAACTTGAGACCAACTTGACAGCTAGAGTCACTTCACCAGTGACTAATGCAGAGAGCACCAGTCTAAGCCGTTATGGACGAGCTCGTAGACTCAAAACTGAGATAGACTCAATGGACATTAAGAGGCTTGAATCTCCAAAGCCAATAGAAAAGTCTCCAATGAAGGTCCAATCGCCGGTTTACAAAATGCATGCCTCAAATACTCCGATAAAGATAGAGTCTCCAAAGAAACCTGCGGAATTGTATTTAGAGAATCAGATTGAGAATATATACCAGGAGAATATATCACTGAGTAGGTTTGCGTCAGAAGAGATTGTAACAACATCACCTTTAAAAAAGAAAGTATACATACAGAAAGATCTTATACAAAGAAAGGATACAGATAGTCCTATAATGTTAATTAAACATATGTTCTCACCAGATAAATCTTCCAACAAACTAAACTCTCATTTAAGTAATATACTTGATAGATCGGAGAAGTTTAATATGAATATGTCGAAACAAAATGGTTATTCTCTAGATAACTCATCTGTGGTGAAAACGTTAGACTTTGATAGTAAGAAGAAAAAGAAGGAAAACAAAGATAAAATGCCATCAAAGAATGAATTGTTTGAGCTAGAGGCCAAGTGTATGTACCAAGTTGGTGACTTGGCTTGGGCGAGGATGGGGACCTATCCATTTTGGCCTTGCATAATTACTAGAGACCCTGAATCTGGGATGTTTGTTAAGAAAAAGTGTAAGTATAAATTGTAGGCCTACTGTAAAAACTCCTTAACTGCAATGTTATATATACATACACACACACACACACACACACACACACACACACACACACACACACACACACACACACATATATATATATAGGTCAGTGAATGAGTATTTGCAGTAAACCAATGAAATATTAAAGGTCTATTTCAAATACAGTGGTTGGCTAACACATCTTTCCTACTAACTAATTTTTAATGTATATTATATAAGAATATTGTTATGTGTGAGCAGGGGTAGCACTTAGGATTGTGAGGAAACACTAGTTCTTTTAACTGAACGCTTTTATTAACTTACACAGCCATACATGATTCTTCTCTGCAGGTTTGCTCCTACCTACACACAACTAACGATGCACTGTCCTGACGATAAGATGTCTCACTCACAATACTGTCGCCGGCATTGTGTATACTACTCCCCTGCTACTGCAATGCTCATCTCTGAATTTACTGCCGTGTAGCTCGCTTCTGGATCTCCTCTTAAACTACGCAACACTCCTCCTGCACTGAGTTGTCCACTAAACTTTTCACTAAACTCATCACTGTCTTCTATTAAACTTCTCTTGCAACTCTTTTGTATCGCACTTGTTGCTTTGCTGTCTTGAACTAAACTACTCTGTAGGCGCGCCTTGCGCTGCTTATGCCAGAACAGTCTTCTGGAACCTAAAATTTTGATCTTCTTTTCGTTGTTCTTTTATTTACTGTCCTTGTCTTTTCCTTCCAGAATCTTCTACATTTTTCTAAATCTTCTTAAACCAAATAGATCATTCCACCATCACTCGCCACAATATATTTAATCTATTTACAACATTTCTCCCATTGCATTTGAAACAGATTAGATATTAAAAAAAAAAAACTATGAATTTGTATTGCTAATGCGAATTTTCTTTATTTTTTTCATATATCAATATACACAACAAATTACAATCATAGTGATACAGAGTATTATTTTAATATAGATTTAGATGGTAACTTAAACAAAACCTGAAAAGAATCATAGGAGCATATACATAATTATAGTACTTAGAATAAAATGTTAGGGGAGGGATATATATTTAAGTGAATAGTAAAATCGCGATTAATATTATAAATGTGAAAGTAACTGTCTGTCTGTCTGCCTGTCCCTCTGTCTATTCCATTTTCACACAAAACTACTGGCACACTTTTCATCCCAGATAACGGCATAGATTTATGTAAAGGTTTATCCCAGAAAGTAAGATAAGTATTTTTTTGTGATTGTCAATTTGGTTGTTTTGGGCAATTTATATTGGTCATTTTCGTTATTTTCGTCATTTTGTAGTTTTAATACTGAAAATTGACATAGATACTTTTCATACCGGAGAATGGGATAATTTACTATATAAAAGGAAGTGAATCTTCTGGGGGCAAATAGCACTAACAGAAAAATTAAACTAGAGGCACGCACTAGGATTTGACCCGTTTGACCCGCGTCTAGAGATGCAGAAAAACTAGTATATAATTAAAAGAGAAAATAAAAAATAGGATGGAAAAAACAATACTGACTAGAATATCCAGCATACCAGGAGGGCCCTTTTGGGCTCCTGTGTTCTGCATAGAAATAAAGAAAAAAAGAAAGAATGTATTTATTTGCTAGGAAAATGACAATACAAGGATTCAGAAATATTTATATATACATTTTTATGATAAAATTCGATATGTTGTAGACCACATTAACTACAAATGTGGTCGGCAACTCAGCTGCATGCTGTGATGGAGTTAACTCCAGCATAGTGCTGATTTTCAGTGCCGTCCCCGTCTCATATTACATAACCTGCAATTGTGGGACAAAATCATACTTCTTGTTTAATTATAACAGCTAAAGTAAAGATAAAAGTGCTATAATTGGTATCTTATAGACATTTTTTTCCTGGATGTTATAGACCTTCACCACTTGGATGTTCTAGTGGTTATAAAATTACTAGTGTTTTGCATACTGTTTTTGTGAATAAACAGATTGAAAGATTTGGAAATGAAACACCAAATTCTCAAAGACTGACCCAAATACTCCTATACCTACACATACAATACGGTTGGCCAACTACATTATACAAGCTGTGACCGAGAATTTCAAGGCGAATTCGGTCTGGCTAGCCACATTAAGGCCTGTAAGATTGATAGTAGCTTATTTAACTATGCAACTGAGTTCAAACCTTTGTTTCCAATTGGTTTGTAATATTAATTGCAGTTAATCAATCAACAACAGTTTAACCCACTCCATACTTTAAACTTTTCTTCATGGATTAAACATATTTGTCATTTTCAATGAATCTATATGTTTTTGTCTCATGCCTTCAAACAACCAAGAAAACTACAACAGCAATTTTGGGCCGAAAAAGAGTTTTTATCCACTTATTAAATAGCAATAAATTATACAACTGACCCCTTTTTTCCATTGTCACTAACAGTATAATACTTGCCATAACACTACAAACGCTTCGAAAGGATTGATCTTTTTCAAATTAATATTCATTTTATTATGAACTAGATGTACCTGGAAGACGTTGTCTTGCCCTTAAAAAATAAAAACCTAGAAACCGATTGCAACGCCATCAATCGGGACCGATTGTTAATTGAACTATTCACGAATCTTCTTGAAAAAAACATAAAAAAATTCATGAAAATCGGTCCCACCGTTAAAGAGGTGTTCTGCGGCTCCATTTACCGGGTCCAATCGTGAATCTAAACCATCCCGGGATCCACTTCAGCACACACAAAAATAATTTCACCTAAATCCTGGAACCCGATTGCAGCGCCATCTACCTGGTTCAAATTTGAATCTAAACCATCTCGGGACCCACTTAAACACACATAAAAATAATGTAGATCAGACAAATGAAAATGAGTTTAAATGCAGTCACCATTGCCGAAATCGAAATTGGCCGGGTAAGATCATAACAAATCAATGGCTAGACCAGTGGTTCTTAACCGGTGGTCCCTGGAGGCATTCCAAGTGGTCCGCGAAGCCATCGTAATAAACAAGTGGCGTAACGTGTTGTGTCCAGTCATCACAACGCAAACCGCGCAAAGAGAATGCAATCACAAAAATCTTATTAAATTTAAAATCCGTAACTTATATTTTTAAGTTTTTAAAATAATAAATAAATGTATGCTCGTTCTAAAATTATACGTGCTTTATTAGATAGAGACAAATACATAGAATCTATACATATACATAACCGACTGGGTGGTCCCTGGGAAGACAGAAATTTGGTAAAATGGTCCCTCATGACTTAAGGGTTAAGAACCACTGGGCTAGACTGTTGTTGTGTTTAACTAACGCGACTTTGTTTTATATATATAGTTATAGGTTAGATAAAGGTGTCAATGAGTCATTAGTACAACTATATTCTGACGGTACTTGGTGTGCAATATTTTTTACTTAAATCTAAATTAGGACAATTTAATTTAGCTTACATCATGTCATCATGACACCCAGACTATAGTAAATAACAAAGAAAAATTCATTTCGGAATTTTACCATACCAGGAATTGAATCCGGAGCATCTGCATTTTTTTTAAGGCGGAGTAAATTCATTTCGCACAATACCGGATCCTTTGCTAGGGATTAGACCATAGTCGATTATGCAGGCAATCCCCTAGGGGCTGCCAAACAGTAATCGACCGGCTTGTGTGTAGACTCGAACCATCCTACCTACTAACTCAATACTCCACTAAAACCACCCTCCTTCCATGTGCCCCGCGCTTCTCAGGAAGAGCAGGAATGAGACTTAGAACGTAGTTACGCCCACGTTGATCCTAGCGCATCAGTGCTTGAGAATGCCCTGGGAAGCAGTGCAAACTCCTTCGACAACAGGGGTGAAGACTCCTCTGCTCTCTAGATGCTAGAGGGCCCTTGCAGCTGTATTTCAAGGAAGGAGATCATGCGCATATCTGCGCTTCCGGGACCCCTACTGACGTCGGTACCCGTGAGACGCATGCGCACTTGTACCTCTCTCTCTATCTCGTTCCGCGGCCTCCTTTTGAGGCAACAGCTTCGCAGAAATTGGCCGCACCCACCCAATGATCATCGCTGTGCAGCATGGCTTGCACTAGACTGCCGAGCGAATCGATCGGACCTACTATTGCCTCGAGTTCAAACCTCTGTGGTGCCCATGCTGCGCACTCGACTAGCGTATGAAACGCCGTGTCTTGTGCGCCACACTGGCGGCATTGGGGTGAAGGCAAGCAGCCCGCAATCAGACACAGATACTTATCGAAGCAACCGTGCCCGGTAAGTATCTGCGTCATTTTGAAGGTCAGAGTGCCGCGTTTCCGCGAGAGCCATCGCAACAGCTGCGATCGAACCGCTTCCACCGTATCAATGCCCGCCACAGGGTTTTCCAATTCTACTGACCAAGATTGGATCATGGCCGCGGTTTCCTGTGTCCTGATAGCCTGAAGCTCGGCCTGGCAGTACACCAGGCCACGTGCGAGGGGGAGCATCTGCGTTGCAGTGAGGTGGGCCGGCAAAGTCTTAGCCCGCTCAACCACAGAGGCCGTCATCAATTTCAAATCAAATCCGTTGTCTAGTTTTAGTTTTCACGTGATGCTCGAATAGCCAGACAAAAATTCTAAAAATTGTATTTTCTAAATCTACTGGCAGGAATTAGCCTCCTAAAAACAGGAGGCTTTGTTGTTTGTGTCATGCATAATTAATTATATTGAAATATAGTCGTTTTTCCTAAATTCATTTTTGGTAAATTAGTATACAACAAGGTCATATACATTTTTTTTGTACTCAGTTCTTAATATAGTAAAACTGTATAAATATATTACTTAGGTAAGGCAGGATGCTTTTTATTCATTATACATTATGTATAAGCATGGGTGACTTAATATCAATAGCTGGGTGGCCGAGCTTCGCTCACTGGTTTTTTATGAAAATGCGTTTTGTGAGTGAAGATATTTATACTTTATTTTTCGTTAGAAGACTATTTAATCATGTTTAAATGTTATATTTAACTGAAGAAAAACCTAAAACTACGTAACAGAGTACATAAATCTTCAATTAGCCATATAAACACAATATTTAACTAAAAGATTATTCAAATGTTGAAAAGAAACAAATTACAATTAATTCTTAAGTTAATTCTGTTGCAATAGTGACGTAAAAGTGACAATACTATAAAACAAATAACTGAAACTTTGTGTACCGCAAACAAATTGTGACAAAAAAACATGATGTTTATAAATTTGCATTTATATCTTGAACTACTGTTGTCTAGCCGCTACACCGCATCTCAAACTGTGGGAAGTGGTTCTATTACATTAAAATTTAATTAGGTTTGTTTATATATACATATATAAACCTTCAGTGAAAATTTTTGTTTTGTTTTTGTGGTACCTTGTATCTGCGATCAGAAACTGTTTCATATGAAAAAATTGCCTCTCTCTGTGTGAAATGCAGTATGAATGAATGAAAGAGTATTTTTTGTGTTTTAAAAGACTGTTACTAGAAATAAAATTTTACACTAATTTGTAAGCTTCAACATTGGTTGTAAACCAAGGTGCCTTTATTATGGTCTCTAATATGGAGCTCTGGAACATTGAAGGATGTAATAATGCACTGTAATTAAACTGTAAAGCCCTCATGTAAATCTAAAACTATTTTCTATGCACAGTGTTTGGCAGAGTGGAACATGACATAATTCATGTGACATTCTTCGGCGATAATGGCCGTCGCAGTTGGATAGTGGATAACATGCTTCGCAATTACACAGGGCTGGCAGAGTTTGAGAGCACAAGGGAGCAATTTACATCTGAGGTTTGTTTTAAAATCTGTTTATTTTGGTATTTGGTTATTTTTATATTGGCTTTTTCACCTTATGTATGGTAAATCACAATCAAAAGTTAGAACACAATGTCTTTAACCGCAACAACTGGCTTGTGTGGCTGACGACGTGTCAAGTTGAATCAAAATTCAGTCGGTACTCTTCAAGAATTTTACAAATAGACAATAAGACAGAACTATAAAAGTTGTATTATAAATAGTCTTTTCAGAAATTTTCTTATGTATAAAGACTAAAAAGTCAACCCTGTAAATTTATTGTCTCAAATAATTGATCTTTCAGGACAAGAAGAGAGATCCCCGTCTCTATGCAGCATTCTTCATATCTGAAAAGAAACAAGCGTTGTGGAAAACATCAGTTGATGAGGCAGAAACATTATTCAGAGAACCTAAAAGATTTAGGATAGATCTATTTAATGATATGCTTGAAAAGTCTAGAGCAGTAAAGACAACACCAAAACTTCAGAAAAAAGTAACCAGGACTGACAGTGATGTTTCTTTAAGCGAAAGTCTGTATGATAGTCTGTTTTCTGAAGATGACGGTAAAGTTGATGATACAGAAAGATCTAGAAACAAATCTAGGAATAAGTCACTAGATGTGTCTGAAGTCGTGACTGCCTGCCTAGATAATATGGCTGCCAAGACTGGCATAACTAAGATACAAAAGCAATCTCATATGGATAGGTGGCTACAAAAAGCAAAATCGCAAACCCCAGAAAAAGTTAATGTGAAAACTCAGGTAATTAAAGTAATTAAAATAAACAATAACAAGAAGTGGAAAATTATCCCCAGAGATATGTTTAAGCCTTACAGTTTACGAAGATCTGGTAATGAATCTCTTACTTTGTTGTTTAATCAAAATGAACATGACTATAGCAAAGTCTTACCTGATACATTAAGAGAGGAGACAAAAATGACTGATGTTGTTAAAATGGAACCAGCATCCGATTTAAACAAATTAATGGATGTGAATGTTGAAAAATTAGACAATATTAGTTGTAATGATGATTCTTTAAAAAAATCAAGAATTATAGAGCTTGGATCGAAGGTTGTGGTTAATTTGGATGAAGTAAAGAAGAATGCTGAAAATGAAAAGAATCTACTCCCTACTGAAATCTGTTTACAAAGTAATGTTCTTTGTGAACTTATAAAAGATAAAGTTACCAGTTCAAATGAAATGAATATAGAACTACATAGGGAATTGTCAAACAATTCTTTCGAATCTATTGAGGTCAAAAATATAGAAGAGGATTTACTTACCCAATCAACACTAACTTGTACGCCACTAAAAATACAATCAGATGCTGAAATAGAACAACAACAGAAAATTAATTTAGTTTCGGAATCTGAAATACAACTACAGGAAATTGACCCTAATACTGATCAGCAAAACATAACTAGTTTTATAAATGAGGCTTCTGAA
This sequence comes from Dendrolimus houi, assembly GCA_039645545.1. Lineage (NCBI taxonomy): Eukaryota > Metazoa > Arthropoda > Insecta > Lepidoptera > Lasiocampidae > Dendrolimus > Dendrolimus houi. The sequence goes on along the minus strand of CM077139.1, from coordinate 3,275,183 downwards.
ATTCAGCGAACACCGAATGTACAGAAATTGAACAAAAGTCACGAAAATGACGTAAAAATTATTGACAGTTTATCTTGTGTAGATAATGAATTTATTAAGGATATTGAGACAGACTCAAAACCTAAAGAAATGAATTCAGATGTAAAAGGCCCAGGCAATCATTCAATTGATAATCTTAGTGGTGCTGATTTTAATGAATCAGATATTGTTATAAATAGTATTACACCTTGTAATGAAGCTGGTTCTTATTTACAAGATATGGAAGTCAGTGTGGAAATAACTAATGTAAATAAAAATACTGAAAGTTACTTTAGAGAGAGTTTAGTCAATGACTATGAAGTAGAAAATATTGTTATTGATAATGTAACTGGCATAGAAACTGTTACTGATTGTAACAATATTGGTAATAACACAAACGAAGAAATTGGTAAATATATTGCAAAACATGAAAGTTCTTCTTTGGCAGCCAGTAATAGAGAGAATGATATGGAAAACATGAAAATAGATTCTGTTGACCACACACCTAGCAAAGAAGATGTATTGACTCTTCTAGATAGTAGCATTGAAACAATAACTACTACTACCGCAGTTACTAATGGTAGTACTCTTGACTGTGAATCAATAGAGGCAATCAAATCTGATGAAAAAGTAAATGAAATAGACACTGTTTGTACTTTAGCAGATACTAACCTACAAAATATATCGATAGATGAAGCTAACATTTCACATTCAATTTCCGAAAAAATTGAAAAACGTTCAGGAACCGAAATTGTTACTGATCCAGACCAAAAACTTTTGTTAGGTAATAACGTTACTATAATAAGAGATAATGTCAACTCTTTCAGAAATTTCAATGATTGTGACATAAGTACTATAAAAGTAGAACCTAGCAAAGTGAATGGCGTTGAAGACACAAAATTATGTGCTTCGAATAAGCCAATGAGTGATTGTATTATAAAAGAAACAACCTCATTAGAAATGCCTAATGGTATGATATTTACTTCTTGCTTAATCTAAGAGCTTAAGTTTTATCGCGTAATAATTTATTCATATCTTAATTTTCATAATATATTACATACCTTATGCCTTTCGATTGTTTTTATTCTGTCGATTAAAATAAACTGGCTATTTCTTTCCTTGTTTCATATTTTAAAAAAAATATTTCTTTGAGTCAATAGCACATCAACAAGGCCTAAAGTTTTCAAAATTTTCAGATTTAAATGACATACCTCTTGGAGAAAACGAGGAAACAGAAGTGGGTACATGTAATCTTAATTTAGAAAATAATTGCAAAATTAGCGAAGAACATTTCTCTAACAATAAATCCAAAGCTGACAATTTTATTTTTTTAGATGAATCAACAGACAAATCTATAGATTTGTCTAAAAACATTAATGGACATTCAGATGCTGTAAACTATATGCAAAGTTTCATAATAACAAAGAGTGGTGAATCAAATTCAGATATTTTCAGTTCAGATTCTTTAAAAAAATTGTCAATAAACCTTCTAAACGGTCATGTAAAAACAAATAATTTGGTTGTAAGTGAATGTGAAGAAGATGCCAATAGCATTATGTCAATGAACAAAAATTGTGAAATTAAAAAAGACGCAATGCTAAGTTTTGACATAACGCCTAAAGTACATGCAACCGATAAAACTAAACTTCACAGAATGTCCTTAAATATCATGGAAGGTAATCAGAACAACGAGAAAAATAAACAAATCCAAAAAAATATTGAACAAGATGCGTTATTAATTAATGATATTGATAACATTCCGGATTGTGGCAAAAATAATGATTGTATAAATAATACAATAGAACCAAAAGAAAATGAAAATACGCTAATCTATACTTTGAATAGTCCTAACTTGAGTGAAAAAGAGGATGCAGAACAAAACACGACATTGTTTCTAGATATTGACATTCCAAATGATTTAAACGAAAATGTAGGAACAAGAAATTTTTTAGATAGCTTAAAGAGCCTTGAACTAGCTATATGTAATGATATTGCGAAACTCGATATGCCCTTTAAAGAACCTGAAAAGCTATCACCAATTAGTCCAAAAATAAAATGTGTACCACCTGGTAAAAATTATGAAAATCAAATAAGACTAATACATACTAATAAAATAAATACATGTGAATATGCAGGTAATAATAAACTTGGCGTTGAAAATAAAACTGCTGTTATAGAGAATTCTGAACTGTTTCAAGATAATCGTGAAAGCAATATAATTGATATTGACATTCAAAGTAAAGAGCTGGATCAACAACCTGATGATAATTTAAAGGCTATTGTAAATGATTGCGATGCTAATGATGACGAGAATAGCGTAATAACGAAACTTGGTGTTGAAAGTAAAACTGATAGGCTAGAAAATTGTGAACTATTTCAAGATAATAATCAAGCAAGCAATATAATTGACATTGAAAGTAAAGAACCTAAACAACAATTTGATGATAATTGTAAATTAAATGAAAATGGTTGCAATGCCAGTGATGGCGAAAATGAAGGAATAACAAAACTTGGCGTTGAAATTCTAGAGAATCCTAAACTGTTTCAAGATAAAAATCAAGGAAACAATATTATTGACTTTCAAAATATAGAACGAGAACAGAAATTAGATGACAATTTAAAGGCTATTGTAAATGATTGCGATGCCAATGATGACGACAATAGAGGAATAACAAAACTTGGTGTTGAAAGTAAAACTGGTAGGTTAGAAAATTGTAAACTATTTCAAGATAATATTCAAGCAACCAATATAATTGTCATTGAAAGTAAAGAACCTAAACAACAATTTGATGATAATTTTAAATTAATTGAAAATGGTTGCAATGCCAGCGAAGACGAGAAAAATGAAATAACAAAACTTGGCGTTGAAATTAAATCTGATGTGGTAGACAGTTCTAAACTGTTTCAAGTTAAAAATCATGGAAACAACATAATTGACATTCAAAATAAAGACCTGGAACAGAAATCTGATTGTAATTTTAAGATTACTGTAAATGATTGTGAAGCCAACAATAAAGTAATGATACAACTTGATGTTGAAAATACAACTGATAAGCTAGAGAATTCTAAACCGTTTGAAGATAGAAATCATATAGGCAGTATAAATGATATTGACATTCAAACTAAAGAACCTGACCAGCAATCGAAAAATAATTCAAAAATTTCTGAGAATTATTGCGATATCAATGATGATAGCAATAAAGGAATACCAAATGTAAATGAATCAACTGTTAATAAACATATGGAGACAAAATATTTGGAACGGGAAACTAAAAATTATTTACTTGAGAAAATAGACATGCAAAATGAAGCTGGAAGTGAAGCTGTTAAACCACAACTGCGAGATGATAAAGAAAATAAAACAATTACTACTAATAATTATGAAAATATGAGTAATGAGCCAGAAGACAATACATCTAAATTTGTTAATAATCTAGAAACTAATAAGGTTACTCCTGTACCAAAAATTCACAATAAACTTATAGAAAACATAAAAGAATCTTATTACATAGAAAATTGTTATCATGACAGTGATTCACAAGACTTGAAGGACAGTGACGATGATTTTGACATTGATGCTGTTTCAGTAAATTCTGAAGATAGCGTAGTATCTTTAAACAAGACTGATAAATATTATAAACGTAAATTACGTGCAAAAGCAGATAGGCCATTAGAGGACCCCGATTTCCTCCAATATTTAGAAATGAGACAGGATTCGTTAACTGATGAAAATCCAGGGCTGACTGATGATGAAATAATAACATATTTGTACAAAACTTATTTATATGAAGAGAGTCAGAAATCACATTTGAGAAAAACGGATGATATTGAGCAGTCAAGTATGGTCAAAGGCCTTAATGACCGCATAAATAAAAAGAATAGAGTTTCTAAAAGTATAAGAGAATGTTTATTTGAAAATAAAAAAAACAAAATTATAAAAAAAAATCTCTACGAGGAAGCAGATAACGCGTCTGTGACTTCTGATAGTGATGTTTCTTGGAGTAATAAAAATGTAAATAAATCAGAATTAGTGGTTACGATGTTAGACAAAGTAAATTCTAAAGGCGATAGAATAATGAAAATTACCAAAGTTAATAAGGAAGTCGTTAATCCCACTCGTAACAATTCTATAAATTGTGAAGCTAAACAGACGCTTTTAACAGATTACATAGACTTAACAAAAAAATCAAATGAATCGAAACCGAAAGTAGGTATTTCAGAATCATTAAAAGAGGATAAAGTAAAACGTATAAAAAAAGAAATTGATTTTGAAACAGAATCAATAACTATTGATTCTGAAACAGAATCTATAGTTTCAGAGGAAATGGATGTACCTTTGATATTCCGAAAGACCCGATCGAAAGTTAGAGAAAATGAACACCATAAAGAAGATAGTTTTATCACCGTAAAAGATGAAAGTGATAATGTATATGTTGACTCCGAAAAAACTGACATACTATTGGTTAAGAAAAAAAAGATAAAAAGTGAAAAGAATGATGAAAATAAAGTAAATATTATGGAAAATCTAGAATTTGTTCAATATTTAGAATTGCGTCAGGATACGTTGATAGAAGAAAATCCGCAATTAACTAATGATGAAATCGTTCAATATTTGCACAAGACATGGCTTTTTGAAGAAGAAAAAAAATCCGAACAAAAAAAAGCTGACGAAATAGAACAGTCAGGTTTAGTAAAAGGCTTGAAGCAAGTTGCAGAAAAAAGTTTAAAAATCAAATTAAAGAAGAAGCATACAATTGATGTAGATGATTGTAATGATATACAAAGAGAGAAGCCTAAAAGAAAAGCTTCAAAACCATTTTATAATGAAGAATATACCGACTTAGAGGACGAACTTGAATTTTTTGAAATATTTAAACAAAAACCGGTCAAAACTGATGAAATGTCCAAAGAAAATTTAATTAAAATTAGCAACACTCTAAAAACTGAAAGTAAATCTCTAGAGGCTGGAAGTGAAACTGTACTACAAGACGAAAATGAATCTTGGGTAGATGAAGGTGACGAAGTCGAATTTTATTTTGAACAGTTAACTCAACCAAAACCTAATATATTTAAAGGCTTAATCAGAGAGAAAGTTTGCGAAATTTGTGAGGCTGTAAATAATTTAATCAAATGTAAATCTTGTCATGGAATGTTTCATATTGAATGCATTAGGAGAGTAGAGAAAGTGATTAAATCTGATGCTCCTACACGTGGCAGAAAGAAAAAAAAAGGGCGAAAGCCTAAAAATTTAGAAGATTCTGAAAGTCAAAGTGATGAGAAAGGTCTAGATGTTTCCGAAGAACAAAATCTTTCTATTGAAGAAAATGAACCTGAATCATTTACAGTCAATGCTGACATTTTTGAACATCAGTTATCATCAAAAATGAAAGAAGTACTAGAAAATATAGAAACTATAAATTACGATTCATATTCAAGTGATGATGGCATAGATTGGATAGAGACAGTTCCAGGAAAATGTGAAATAATAGATATTAAACTTAAAAGAAGAGAAAAACCTATAGACTATTCAGATTTCAAGTGCAATAATTGTCGAAAATATGACACACCTGTTTGCTTCGTGTGCAAATCCGCGACTTCTAAGACTGGGAATGATTTTAGGCAGAAATGTAATATCGCCCATTGCTATAAATATTACCATCTGGAGTGTTTGGACCATTGGCCTCAAACTCAATTTAACGCAGGGGAAATCTATAAGAACAACAAGAAAGTTAATGATAATAAATATTTTGAAGCATTGACTTGTCCGAGGCATGTGTGCCATACTTGCGTTTCGGATGATCCAAGAGGCTGTAAAACTAGATTTAGTGGGGATAAGTTGGCGAGATGTGTTAGATGTCCTGCAACATACCATTCTTTTACGAAGTGTTTACCAGCTGGTACTAAGATTTTGACTGGCTCGAATATTATCTGTCCAAGGCATTATGAGCATAGGTAAGTTTTTGTAGAACAAATATTATTTATTGTTTTAGCATCCTTTATTATGATACCATTGGCATTTAAGTTCTTCCTTCCGATGTTAAGCCTGCTTTTTTGGGTTTACTTCTTCTGGGACCTACTGGAAAAGGCATGACAAAACTTGTTCCTTAAATATCTATCCAGTTTCCATTGAACCAAGGAAGAAGAACATTAAGGCAAGAATATAGAAAGTAACAATGTTATTCGCCCAGTAAAAATCGTAACTCATAACAAACTAACAACACAATGGACACTAGTAGTCTTCCTGTCATCCATTCTTGTGTTTACAGAATCTTAATCAAAGTTTTAAAACTGAATTTATTATTTACTTAGTAAAAATAATGTGTAATTTCGTGCTAAATCTTGCATCTATCGGTGTGGAGTCATACACAAAGACCGTGTTAGGAATTCCCCCATCCGCAGCAATCTTCATGTCCATGAGGAGACAAACTGCAAGAGAGTCGCTTACGCTAGTACGGGCACGTTTTATGGAGACCGGCTAATTACGTGGGGAACATGTTTAGCTATGCCGCCACCGCCGGGTCCCGGTCGTAGGGAAAGGTCCAAGAAATGCTGGCTTGAAGCGGTGGCGTTGTGAAGGATAACATGCTTACAAATGATCTCAAAACGTGGCATGCTCGATACCGCGCGAAGTGGAGAAGAAACCGCAACCGCGATTTAACGCTTGGATGATGATGATGATCTTGCATCACCAGTATAAAGACATGACTGTCAACTTAACAATCCTGTTGTCGAAGTGGTAGTTTTAAGGCCTGAATTAATGTTCTTTATTGTATATACAAGTTACACATACATATACAATAGGATGTATTATCGCCGCCGGCCATATCTTCCAGACCACCTTTGTAACGATTAAAACTAATTTAAATAAAATATACTGACCATAGATTATAAAGAAGGAAAAAATGAAAATTGAAATGTCAGAAAATTCTAATACACATGTCTTTATTGTTATACCTAAATATTTTATGTTAGTGTGTTTATTTATCTTTAGTCACAATGATATATATATAACCTTTATCTCATATTTTAATACTTTATTATTATTGTCCAAAAGTCCTGTATCAAATAAAATGTCTTGTCCATTAGCTAGCTATGTAAATAGCTCATATTTATATGTTTCAAATTCGTGGCACATAGATTCATAGAGCTAACTGAAAGGATAGCTGAAAAGCTTAACCGCCATTTTGGGGTCTCGAATTATACCATCCGTATTTCACATGACCGAAATTGTTAAAAGATCATGTTATATCATCTTAATCCCATCTTTTATACTTTCTCCCTCGTCTTCTTTTCTCAGCTCGTGGTATCTAACGCTGTTACCATCTTTGTCTATTTTATAGTGTTTTCTCTTGTCATATGTCCTGTCCATTTCCATTGAAGCTTTTTAAGTTTTCCTATTAGATCGTCTAATTTTGTGATTTTTCTGATATCTTTAGTTTTTTATTATCTCTCAGTTTCACAATAATAGGAGTTGGAGATTTATGGATGATGTTGGTTATTATTATTTCAGGCCAGGTAAAGTTCCTTGTCATGTGAACACAGGTTGGTGTTTCATCTGCGCATTGGGTGGCACTCTGATCTGCTGCGAGTACTGTCCTACTTCTTTCCACGCTGAATGCCTTAACATCGATCCTCCTGAAGGTAAAAATAATTTACATACATATAATGTCGTAGGTTTATGATGAATTCAGGTTTTTCGTCAAGAATTGGAAGAGGACAAAATTATAACTTCATGTTATCATTTAATTTATTTATATTTTTGATTATAATCTTAGTCAGACTATAAATCGTCGATAAAATTATTAGTAATAGAATAGTCTGTATTATAAGAGACTTATATTTTCAAGGTGAAGAATAGGTTGCAAGTTGTCGAGCAATAGGTTTGGTATAAATCAAAACGGGGACTATATTTTTTGACACCAAAATTTATATTTGTTCTCAAGTTGTATCACCTAATAAATAGATCTATCGCAACGAAATATTTTCGTTCTCAGATAAAAAAAAAGTGTTCCCAGGTATGAATTATCAAATTAATTTTAATATATTGGATTACCAATAAAATTGTAGTTCATTAGATGAATATAAACTTCGTTCTTGTAATAATAGTTTTATTACTTAAATTATAGCTTTATGCTCAGAATGGTAGATCTGTCACCAAATAAATCGCTTATCGATCTCTAATTGCGGCTCCTTTTTATCTGTTATTTTGTCACCAATACAGTAGTTACGTTTTATTTCGTTCAGTTATTAAAATAATAATATTCGTTACCAATTTAATACATCAGTTTGTAATTTTAATGAAAATATGTTCAAAAAGGCGTATACAAATTGGCGCGCTTACCGGCCTCAACGATGGGTCGTTAATTAATATTGATTATTTTGACTTTAATTAAGTGTTTTATTTATTATTCTGCTAGAAAATTTATTTAAATATATTTATACTACCTGTGGAAATTAAGATCTTTGGGAGAGGCAAATGTCCAGTTAAGTAGTAGACTCTTTTGCGACAACCCTGATTTTTTTTTGGAACTTTATGAAATTTCTAGTGACATAATATATGATTTATTGATGATCTCTTTAAATTAGTTTGCTAAAATACTTATTAGGACAAACCTATTATAATACAAACAAAAACATTTATTTGGTACTAGATACTATATCTCCATGAATTTAGGTGATTTATTGTGGAATTGATATTATATTGTATGGCGACTACATTTTGGTGGCAAATCTACTATTTTGCTGGCAAACCCTATTATTTAAGAAACACAAAGAGAGTTTTTGGCGGGAACTGAAAGGAGATGTTGTGCTGTGCAGTTTTATTTTCTAAAAATTTGTAATATTACTCTAAAATGAACAATACTTGTAGGATATTGATAGTTTTTGAGTATTAATTATGTGTTTTGTGAGAAATGTGAACTGTATAGTCAAATGTGGCCTTTTGAGTTGTCACAAGAACTCCGTTGAATGGCACCAGCTGATAACCTACAGTTCAGCTGTGCTACACATAGCATAAGTTCTTTTTAAACATGTTTCCGACTGAAAGACATAGATTCTATGACCATGAATAAATTAAATAAAAAAAGAAACACAAAACGAATTAAATTGGCGATAGCTTAAATGATACCCAATAAAACACATGAGTCATGAGAATCGAGAAGGCTTATTATATAAGTACAGATTTCTTAGACGACCGCACCGAATGGAAATAATACGACCGCTACCAACCTCTTTCAGTATTCATTCATACAAATTACTTTGTTAAACCTTGTATTAGTATAAACTACATCAAAAAAACACGAATAGTGATAATTATGAAGTAAATATATGTTGCTGATTAGTTAAACTAAAATTGGGTTGGAAGCGGTGGTAGATTCGTGACTTGCAATAAGTAATCTGTATGATACCATTTTGAAATAAATACATTTACTTCTATTTTCCACGCCATTGTAGCGGCCGTTGAGTATTAGAACCAACTGTATCCATTTATTTACTTACTTGGTTCCTTTAATCATAAATCTATGAAGTAATTATAACTATACTAGCTTCTGCCCGCGACTTCGTCCGCGTGAAATAGTTACTTTGGGCTAACGCTAATTTTAACCCGCGACTTTGTTTACTTAGAAGGTGAAAATATCTATACTAATATATAAAGATGAAGAGTTTGTTTGTTTGTTTGCCTGAACGCGCTGATCTCTTCCACCTCATGACTGCCCGCCGGCCTTGCACATCATAAATGCTCGCGCAGTACTTAATCATTATTTTGCTGCGAAGTTATTTTAAAACTGCGATATCTCCTAAGATATTCTTTGAAATCGAATGATGGCAATTTTGTTTTAAATTAAATACTCGTGATGAATAACGTATTTATTTGGATAACGATGAACATACAAACACCTTTCGCAAATAATGAATAATTTTATTGTTCATTATATTATTCGCAATTTTAGAATAAATTTCTCAAATTTGCTTAGCATAAAAAATGTTATAGTGAGCCAACCTTAAAAGATAGACATATGCTGTCGCGCACTCTTTTTTAGAACTTTTAAAGGGGAATAATTCTGTCATACATGATTTTTGTGAAACTAACCGTTTACGCAGCGAAAGCTCTCAAAAGGAAAAAAAACCCCGATTTTGAAACATTCTTCATTGGTGCTCCGCTCCTATTGGTCGTAGCGTGATTATATATATAGCCTATATATAGCCTTTCTCGATAAATGGGCTATCTAACACTGAAAGAATTTTTCAAATCAGACCTTTACTTCTTGAGATTAGCGCGTTCAAGCAAACAGATAAACTCTTCAGCTTTATATATTAGTATAGATTAAATACTCTAGCTTTTCTTCGAGGTTCACTTATAACGGCCAATATTATATTATTTTCCAAGGTGGGTATATGTGCGAAGATTGCGAGACTGGCCGTTTACCGCTTTACGGAGAGATGGTTTGGGTTAAACTTGGGAATTACAGGTTAGTTTAATATACATACAATACATAATTACGTACTGCAATACATTACTAAACTTATTCAAAATAAGTTTCTTGAGATTTTAAGAAATGTTGACCCAGGATATAGTTCAGCTCCGTGTGGAGTTTATTTGAATCTGTTCAGTAGTTTTCACATGATGCTTTGACAAACCGACAATTTATCTCTTATCTCTATCATTTTATCCGTGTAGGAATGGAGAAAGAGGCGACAAAACAACCCACAGCCAGCAGTGGTAGGGTATTTGTCTGTTTGGATGGCTACGACCCCTGGTCTAGAGTATGCCGCCATAAAAACCTTGAGTTGTGTTCCAGCATTAGTTGCCAGGTTCCAATCTCCTGTTAGAGAGCGGCAGCACATTGGTAGCAACTTTGAAGTTAAGAATATCCATAGGCGATCGTAACCGCTTTGCATCGGGTGGCCCGTCTGCTGAACTCACACGATAGATAAATCTAAAAGTTGTTTTTTTGGAATCTGCTGCCGAATTAGCTCCTTTCCCCTGATAATAGGCCTTTACCTATGAAATTGTCGTTCTGCAGTACTGGCCATTTCAAATAAAAATAATTTATGTTTGGCTAAGAATTCTAATTTTAAATGGAATTAGATTTAACAACATGGAATTCTTTTTTCAAAATTAGTAATTTGTTCATTGATGCATTTGCATCTTTTTCGTCATCATGGATACGTTGAAAATTCGAGAAATCTATACATATAATAAAACTGTAGAGGTCGAATTTCTGTACAATGAAAAAAAAAAATGCTAAAAACCGAGTCAGGGGGATGTAAGAAAGAAATAGAACTGATTTATATTTTTTTAATTTTTTTGTTTCTCTGTTTATCTATTATATCCTATATGTTGACCAGGGATATAAGCTTCCACCATACAAAATTTCATTTAAATCGGTCCAGTCGTTTCGGAGATTAGCCGGTACAAACAGACAAACAAACAGTATAAAAATTTTGAAAAAAATCTAAATTAGTTCTATTTCACTCCTTACACCCCCCTGACTCATTTTTACCATTTTTTTTCATTGTACAGAAATTCGACCTCAACAGTTTTATTATATGTATAGATGAGTACTGTCGGGCGGCACAAGTTACTCGCAACATCAACGACGTTTCCGGAACGAACACTACAAACGAACGCACCACCTGATATTGGTTCGTGTTTCCGTTCTGGAAACTTCGACCTGAAAAATGAACCTCGTGGTCGTCCGGAAACTGGTCGACGATGGCGAATTTAAGGCCATTGTGGAAGCTGATGATACTCAATCTACGACTGAATTAGCAGCAGCTTTCGACCTTGGCTCAAAAAACAATATCGGTCCATTTGCGACAAATTGGCAAAGTAAAAAATCTTGACAAATAGGTGCCCCACGATCTCAATGATTGCTAGCGCGAAGTACGCGTCGAGACATGCCTTTCACTAATCAACAGGCAGATAAACGAAGGAGTTTTGATACCACTTTGTTACATGCGACGAAAAATGGATTATTTGACAATCGCAAGAGCTCAGCAAGGTGGTTGGAACCTTTTTTTTTTTGCCAAGGGAGGACGGCTGTTTGAGGACTAAGCCGCGATAGGCACAGAAGCCTGGGGGATGTTCGCGACCGGTGTGAGTGTGTGGGATTCGCCAGATCGGGGGTGGCACTAGCGTGCCCAGTCAGAACTGGTGCCACGCTATTGCCACTCCCAGTTAGGGATACCCATTAAAACTCCTGGGTGTTCCGTCCTGCGCCTTATGCCAGGGCCTACGGGGCTGCGGGATTCCCAACTCCGCGTGCCCTGGCAGGTGTGGGCCCCCCTCACTGGGCCTCTTCCAATGCCAGGGGACTACGCCCCTGGCCACCACTAGGTCTATTCCGAGCGTGGGGCGGTCTGTAACGCGCCCCACGGGAAGAGAGATGAACGCGCGCCGAACACTCGCACTCTCATCTCGACGGCATGTGCGGGTGAGTGAGAACCCCTATACCCCAAGGGGCCCCACCTGCGCCGCCCGCTTACGGCGGCCGAAGGTCACCATCCGACCTCCGGCGTCGGCGCGTCCTCCTTTGGCGGGAGCGGAGCAGGGAAGTACGCTCACGCTCCAGTTCCGCCTCCTCCTTCGCAAACATGACTTGCTCGCAGAAGGAGGAGAATGGTGGTTGGATACTAGTTCAACATCTAAACAATGGCCTAAACGAAAACTTACCCTAGGAAATTGATGGTCTAGTGTCGATGTGATTCATCACTGCTTCTTATCAAACGGGATGAGCATTATTGCAGAGGAGTACTGTGAAACACTGAACACAATGATGGAGAATCTCGCAGGTCTCTAACCAACTTTCGTCAATCGCTCGTCTCCGCTGCTCCTGCACGACAACGCGCGACCTCACACTGCAGAGCAGACGTTCTCCATGTTACAAGAGATGGGGTTGGAAGCTCTTCATCATCCGCCATACTCAGACCTAAGAAATAGAAATAATAAATATAGAAAAAAAATTACATAATCTACAGTCTGTGATCAGTGAACACACGCTGGATAAACCCAACCACTACATTAGCTTCGATACCACCACAAACACAAATCCTCGTGAAAGAGAATCGTTTCATATCTAGAATACCTAGCAGCAGCGCATTTGTAGCACCTTTGGTGTTGCAAATGTTCATAGGCGATGGTAACCGCTTTCCATCAAGTGGGCAGTCTTGAAAAAAAAAATGATGCGTGAGGCTATTGAAATCAAAAAGCACCCAAATTTCAATAGAGAAGATGGTTGGCAAGTACCACCTGTTTGGGATCCGATCATCAAAACCATCAAGACCCAAACCCAGCAAAAACCAACTGCTCGACCTCAAGACACTGTGAGCTCTTTCTGCGTGCACCAGCATACAGACCAAGTTGATTGATAATTTCTTTTTTATTTTTCCTCCCACCCATTTTAATATTATATAAAATTATTAGAGCTAGGCATGTTTGCTGAAGAGTTTCTTGCGCCGCTTCTTCTCTTCAAGCCATAACATGTTGCGAAGCGGTGATAAATTAGATTAGGCTCCCATAGAGTAAATAATAACCATAAAACATAATTAAAATGAACAAGTTGGCTGTAGGTTTTAACAATTAATAACATTTTAACATTACTCATTGACACCTGACATCTTTGTCTTCCGTGATCACGGCCACTGTAAAGTGGGCGAAACGTCGGAATAATAAAAATCAAATAAATTACCGCGCTTAAAACCGTCAAAACGTAGTTTTAATAATAAAAAAAATAAAAAAACTTATTTAATAAAAAACGGCAATTTCATAAGCAAAGACCTAATTTTTTTTTTTTTAATTAATTGCACAAACTTTTTTTTGTTTAATAATACTACATACATGATACATTACTTTCAAGATTTTGTTAAAAAAATTTTTTATTTTAGGTGGTGGCCAGGTTTGATCCTGCATCCGAGTGAAATACCCGAAAACATTATGTCCGTCCGTCACGGCTTAGGCGAGTTTGTTGTTAGATTTTTCGGACAGTACGACTATTATTGGGTGAACCGGGGTAGAGTGTTTCCTTTCCAAGAAGGTAAGATTTATTACTGAAGCTAAGTAAAATATATGGTTGAAATGTGTAGAGTCATATTATATATCGTCGATAAATAGTCTTCAAGAACTAGGGAGCTGCCTACGCCTTGCCAGCTTTTAGATAGAGATAGAGGAAATGGGATTGGGGAATGAAATAGGAAAAAACGGCCACCGGAGAACTCCACATCATTTGTCACATCTATGTGGTGCAGGGTGTCCTGACTGGAGAATTTTTCCTCACAAATTTTATTGTTAGGTATCAAAAATTTTTGGAATAGGTACAAAATGTTGTCTCTGTGTTGTAAAAAATTGAGTTAAGCACTAATATATATCTATTAGAACGAAGTTCCTTATCGCACGTTACTCAGCGGCGGTTTAGAGCTAGACGAAAGTGTTAAAATGAAAAGACAAATGCTGACCGCTGAATCTAATTGTATAAAATTTTGAACTTTAATGCAATGATATAAGATCTAAAATAACATCCATTAGTGTAATAATATCTACTAATGTAATATACGCCGTTTTGAGAATAGAAAGTCTTATAATCGCCGTTGTCATTCGGCCGCATTTAGGCGCTGTTGCCGTTCACGTGCACGTTTTGTATATAATTTACTATTTTTAACCGACTTCCAAAAGGAGGTTTTCAATTCAATTGTATCTTTATAATTTCGAGTTAATTTAATTTAGATATTTTACAATATTTACTAAAAAAAAAATTCAATACTTATTAACCCTTTTTGAGACGTTTTGAGAATTCTTTTGACACTTTTGGAGAAGTTCCTTTCTTTGGGACACATCAGTTTTTTATAATAACAACGTTATGGATGTCATGTTCCTGTGTTATGGTATGGAGCTACTAATGTGGTCTATATGAAATATTTTATTCTTAGTGAATTAATGTCTTAATTTATTCTATGGTTGGAAAGTATTATAGTTTTGTATGTTTTCAGGTGATTCAGGGCGTGTTTCGAGTCAGAAGTCTAAGATAGACGCCGCCTTCACAACTGCAATGGAACACGCTCAGAGGGCCTGCGAAATAATGAAACGTAAGTGAAATTATCTTTCCCTATATGTGCTCGTAATTCATATATTTTTCATTTCTCACACTCGGAAAGTATGCTTGAAGTTACCTGATTACAGGGATGAAAACAGTACTTTTCGTCCCTGGTAAAAGATATTTCCCGCTATCAAATTTTTTTTACAAACTGCGAGCCATGTCCGAACTTTTTATACAGCCCCTGTCAAATCGCGGCATAAAATTGTAATTAAACAACATCAATAATTTCGTAACACATGCACAACATAAGAGTCGCTTAGCCTTCGGAGAGACATTGCGTCCATCTGCGTCATTCCTGATAGGATAAATTTCGGAAATAAATTGTCTATGGTCTGGGTGTCTGGGATCGACCCCAGTATAGTCCGTTGTATATATACCCATAACACAAACGTAACTTACTTAATTTGAGGACATACATATAATATGTGTGTTTGTCTGCCGATTTAAAAAAAATACTTCACTAGACACTTTCATGTAGGGTCTATTATTTATTTGTCTGAGGGAATAAAAATGTCCCTATATATTATGCAATTCATATTTTTGTTTAAACAGTTGCTGAACCGAATGAAGAAGAATCCTTAGATATAGCATCATCGCTTCTTCCCCCACATTATGTCAAGCTGAAGACCAACAAGCCCGTAGGGTCGGTCTGCATGAAGAAAATGGACGATCCAGAGCTGTCACTTACCCAGTGTGAATGTGACCCTAACGAGGAGGACCCATGTGGACCTTATTCCCAATGTCTTAATAGGTAAGTTAATTAACAAAATACACTCATAAACTAAACTCATTAATTTGTAACTATGTTACACGTCAGGATTATATTATTAAGAATTTTATAATGAATAGGTTGTTTGTCACAATTCTTCATATTCTTCATGATTATGAAGAATCATGGAATCGTGAACTCCTTCAAATTGTAGGGGTGCTAGATTAGCCACTTTTAGATTCAGACTGGGAACAACTCTTTTATTGCTAGACGTAAATAATAATTGTGGTAAAATGGTGTGGCATTCCATACAAAACTATAAAAAAGCACCAACTATCCGACCAGGCGAAGTAGACGAATGTCAAATATGTGTTGAGTACCGATTGCAAAAAAATCTAAGAATACTAACATGATTATGGTTGTTAATTTTAATTTGTTCACCTAATTATATATTTCATTACAAATACTAATTTATGACTTGATGACGGGTTTTTATAATATATATTTTCTTTTTGAAATAAATAAAGAAATAAAAATATTTGTAAA
This sequence comes from Dendrolimus houi, assembly GCA_039645545.1. Lineage (NCBI taxonomy): Eukaryota > Metazoa > Arthropoda > Insecta > Lepidoptera > Lasiocampidae > Dendrolimus > Dendrolimus houi. The sequence continues at coordinate 3,258,818 of CM077139.1, read as the reverse complement.
CAATAGTAATTATAGAATAAAGGAGCAAAAAAATAAATTAGAAAATCTTAATAACCAACTAGAAGATTACAGCAAAACAATTAAGTACACAAATGACGAGCGTGACACTTGCAAACTTATAGAAGCTGCGAACGGTACTAGAATGTACGCTGTATGCGGCCATGACGGCCGCATTCCACGCGTCAGTCAAGATAGCTTGGTCGAGTAGTAATTAAAAATACTCCATATCTCAAAAACTACTCAATGGATATTGTTCAAAATACTTTTATTTTTTAAATTCATCAACAACGTTGCGTTTCAAATAACACATCAAACCCGCTGGCTATTTTTGCATATATACGCTATATTTGCGTGACACAGTCGCTAACACTAACGTTATCCCAGGTGTAGCAGGGGCATTGCAGTAACGCAGATGGGTCGAGAACAATATGGCAAAAGCTCGATATGTTTCTTTGTTTCAGAATGTTACTAACGGAATGCGGGCCGACTTGTCGCGCCGGCGACAGGTGCAACAACCGGGCGTTTGAAAAACGCCTGTATCCAAAATTGACGCCGTACAGGACGCACCACAGGGGCTGGGGGCTGAAGACCTTGGAGGATATCAAAGCTGGTGGGCATCTATTAATCTATATTTTATTCTCGAGTATAGCAGTCGGGCTCATCGTAACCACTTTCCATCAGGTAGGGAATGGGAGGTGGCTACCATCCCAGTGGCTCTCCCTTGCATAAGCGAAAATTTTTAAAAAGTTTGGCAACTAGCACCATCAAGAGACAGATGGAGTCTAAAACTATAAATAGTTTCCATTTAGTACACTTAAGATGGCGCTGTACCAGAACCGTTTAATAATTACAACGCGCACATTTTTACATGAAAGTTATTTTTTTTATTATTTTTTATTGTAGGAGTTCAGCAGACAGGCAGACGGCTCACTTGATGGAAAGCGGTTATCATCGCCTATTGACATTTGCAACACCAAAGGTGCTGTAAATACTACTAATATGCTCTGCTGCTCTCTTAAGGGAGACTGGAACCTGGTCACTAATGCCGGAAGAAAACTCAAGGTTGTTATGGCGACATACTTTACACCGGGGATGGTAGTCATCCAGTCGGGCAAATGCCCTACCACCTGGCTGTGGGTTGTTTTGTCGCCTCTTATGACAGGCCGCCCCAACGCAGGAAATTGTATTCTTTCTCCGTTCTTGCACGGATAAAGATCATTAATATTGTATCAAAATATTCTGTTAATAATTTTCTGTGTCAGGTTATGAAATTAATATCCAGCGGGCGTAAATAAGAGACATTGTTTGAATTTCAGGCCAATTTGTGATAGAGTATGTTGGAGAGTTGATTGACGAGGAAGAGTTTCAGCGTCGGATGCGTAGGAAACATGAGATCCGAGACGAAAACTACTACTTTCTCACTCTGGACAAGGAGAGGATGATCGATGCCGGGCCTAAAGGGAATTTGGCAAGGTAAGAAACTTTATAGAAGCTTATTTAAGCTACCAGAATTTTCCTTGCGGCTATGTTGCAGGTCAAACTCAAGGAAGAAGCTCCTCTATTTTGCTTACATAAAAACTTAATTATACTCTGATTTTTAATTACTTGGACTAAAATGACAGCTGTGATCGACCTTTTTTTATTAATTAGTGAGTTTAGTGAGTTGAATCAAGAAATCACCACTGTCAGTTGAATCCTACAGAATTTCTTTTCTTTTCTTTTGTTCTTTACTATACACAAAATAGTTACATATAAAACTACAAAATAGCAAAGGCGAGCTTAACCCTAAAAAGAGTTCTTCCAGCAAACCCATACATATGGTCTAGCAAGAGTGAGAAAACGAGTTTTTGCATTTCTATAGAAATTCTATAGGACTCTGCTCACAGTGGTGAGTGGCTCCCAACTTGCAATATCAAAAAAGCTCGATCGCAGCTGTCATTTTAGTCCAGATAATAAAAAATCAGGATATATTTATTATTCTTTTTTTTATTCATATACTTTACCAAACCTATTACCTTCAGTGAAAATTATCTAAAATCTTGCGTGTTTTGGAAGGAGTTAGCGGATATAAAGGCAGACGCGAAAAATGAATATATTTTATACTAAATACTGGATAACATGGATGGTAAACTATAAAAAAAAGTGTTATTTCATACTGTCTGGGAGGAACACCAGGATGATCTGTTCTATATTACCGATGACATAATCTTTTTTGATAAACACTGAATACATAATGTAATAAAAAATTTCATGCTGGCAATGAAAATAATTTAATTTACTGACTGGAGTTGTCTGTAAATGTGATTCTGTTCTTAGTTGTTTCACTTATACTCTGATTTTTAATTACCTGGACTAAAGTGACAGCTGAGATTTACTGTTTTTATCTTGCAAGCTTTTCATTTATAATATACATATATGATTATTTATTTGCCTTTATTGCTGAATTGTAAGATTAAATCTTATCTTTTTCTTCTATAACTGTGTTAATTTATTTAGCGTGTCTTTTGACATGTAGGCCTCCTCCAATCCTTTCCGGTCACTTCTTAACCTTGCTGTCCTACCTTATAACTTGTAATGCTAATATTTTTATGTCGTCTTCCCATCTTCTGTGTTGTCGTCCTCTTTCCGTCCATGGGTTGCCATTCTGACAGTATTACTGTCCATTTTCCTTTGCTCTCTATTGTCATATGTCCTATCCATTGCCACTTTAGCCTTCCAACATTCTGTAATATAGCTTCTACTTTTGTTTTAAATTTAATATGTATAGATCTTTTACATCTTTTAATGTGAAACCTAACAAACTCTTTTACATTATGCGTTGACAAGTTTTTACTTTCATCAAGTTTAATTGTGAAGTTTAATCATAAGTTAGGCATCGCAATATACAGCGTAAACTCTATATAAAGACACTAAAGGGACTGTGCATTTTATGACGTTATAGAGAGTTGTCGTTAAATGGAGAGAAGTCTGTTATTTTTGTCTGATCTTTTGCAAAGACATCAGATAAAATAATTAATAATTTTGTTATATTTTTTACTTATTTTATTCATATCTTGCGATATTGAGGCATCTTGGTGATAAAGGAAGTACTTAGAAATTTCGGTATGCATGATGCCGACAGTCGAATTTTTTTACGGGCTAGGATAATAAAGCGATAAAAGAACATACACAGCTGCGCTTTTACTAATTTTGGCAACTTAAAAGGTATTTTTTATTACTATACAATATACTTATTTGTTGTCGTTATTGAGAGTGGGTGTAATGCTATATAGAGTGTATCATTGTATGGAAGACAAGCTAAACCAACCAAAGCCAAGTGATTTCGACGCTTAAGGGAGTTTGTCGTTAAATCGAGTGACGTTACATGGAGTTTACACTGTATATGTGATACAAATATAATGGCAAATGGGACATTTTGTTGAAAAACAACCCTTTCCCTTGATTTGTCTTTTGATGACTGTGATTGGTATAATAATACAGGTGTTTATTTTTTCAAAATCAGTAGGTTCAATGCCTGACAAGGGTAATTGATTTTTGAAAAATCTAATGATACCACTTTAGTTTTCGTCAATATCGGCCTCGAGACTACTTTGAGTGCTTTTCGCTATTAATTGGCACAAATTTGTGGTTGAATTTAAACGGAACTATTTATTGTTGTTGTCTCACTCTGTTTAAATAAGATCTGTATGAAATGGGTATATATATGATTAAACGTGACTCAGTCATTTGAGGTTTGCACCTGAAGCCGGTACCAGGTCTTATTATGAGACACGATCGTTTGTTCCAAAGAGTTAAGCATAGTTTAGATTTTGGCCCTGAAGACCCACACCTGCATGTATGTGCACGTATATCCTACTAATATTATAAACTCGACAGTTTCTAAGAATGTATGTATGGATTTATGTTTGTTACTTTTCACGCAAAAACTACTGAATGGATTTTGATGAAACTTTACAATAATATAGCTTACACATCAGAATAACATAGCACATATGCTATAATTTATAAAGATATAGTGTGAATTATCCGAAATATAACGATTTTCCATCACCACGCGGGTAAAACCGCGGGGCGCAGCTAGTGATACATACATCCGATGTACAATCAAAAGTAAACACTGTTATGCAAAAATACAACTTTACTATTACTTTGTTTCAGATTTATGAACCACTGTTGCGAGCCGAACTGCGAAACCCAGAAATGGACTGTATTGGGCGACGTACGAGTCGGCCTCTTCGCAATACACAACATACCCGCTGTGAGTATTTACCCACATAGTATTAGTAAAGCCGGCAAAACTTCACTGCACTGTTCTCTACAACGCCATCAATTCGAAAACTGATTGTGTAACACATTTCTGTATAAAATTTATTTAAAAAAAAGTTTGTGTTAATCAATTTTTAGCTAGACATGTTGCTGAGGAGTTTCTTGCCGGTTCTTCTCCTTAACAGCGATAACAGGTTGCGAAGCGGTGTACATAGACCAGGAAGTAAAATTAAATTTTAACTTATATGTATTGACCTTCAAAAAATGTTCTCCAGTGGAACTTATTTTGTATAAAACTTGTGATTTTTGTTTGTTGGGTGTCTTTTATCTGCGATCGGAAATTGTTCCATAAGCAGATGATTTGGTTGTTTTAAAGACGAGTAAGAAGGCTTTCTTTAATTTAATTGGAGCTATATCTTGCATCCAAGTGGGACATTATGTAGCAGTTTCTGGGCAAGCTCATTTGGGTGAACCATTAGACGTTCCTTATATTGGATGCAGATGTTGGCAATCTCCTCCCTTATTGTGGGAACTGCGGAGTATTTGTCGGCTTCGGTATTGGTTGTGAACCAGGATGCCTTTATTGTTGACTTTAATATGGTACAACAATTAAACAATAAATTATAACACCACACAAAGTCACAAACACACAACCAACAACAAAACTCACACATACTCACACCAACGCGCACTACCACCGCATTGCATTACATGCACACTTTACAAACAAACCAAGACATACAAAGAGCCTAAAATTAATAACCTAAGCACAGAAAGGAAAAACAATACAAATGGAACTAGTTAAGATACAAAAATCACTAAATTAATGTCACACACAATAACAAAATAAACAATAAGCGTGTATGAACCTAAAAACTTTCATAGAAATTAAGTTGTAAAAAAGGGTATGGAACTAGAGTACATAGAGTAGTTAATAAAAAATATGGTACTCTGGAACCATTGGAGGATTTCTATGTTGGAGTGGCTAGCACTTCCCCCAAGTTCTATGCGATAAGTCCAAATTGGCTTTATAGCTACTATGTATACAAGTAGCTGGTTCTTGACTGATAGCTTGGATGATCTTCCTAGAAGCCACGATAGATTTCTACATCTGTGGTTCATTTCATCTCCTTTCACTTGGATATGTTTCTTCCAGATGAGCCGTTGATCCAGACGAAGGCCCGAATACTTGTGAATTTTGAATTTATATTTTCTTTCTTTCTTCTTTCGTAAGCTGTATAACCCGGGATATAAGCTAGATCTGTGTCGAGTTACATTTAAATCCGTTTAGCCGTTTTCACCTGATCCTCTAACAAACAGACAGATAAATTCCAAAAGTTGCATTTCGGATTCTGCATTATTTTTAAACTAATTGTTCAAAGGACAGTTTGGGCTTCATATAAAATTGCACGAACCTGTATGATGTTGTCACTACTTTGTGGAGAATTAAATTCATTATCATATACATTAAAAATATTTAAATCATTGAACTAGATTTAAGAGAAATCTTAATTTTTGTAGAGCAATATTTCTTAGAAAAGTATAAATTTAAAGTCACAACTTTCAAAACTAGATAGCGCTGTTAGATACTCGTATTATCTATGGTTTGCTGACCTGCTTTCATAGATTTAATCCAATCTATTTTGTTTGTAAAAGGCTTGATTATATTGCTATATAGGTGTTAGTACATCTATTGTGTGTTTTATTCTTGGAGGTACATAAGTGAGAGTAAGAGTTATTGAATATTGAATTAAATAGTAAACACGACAGTAAATAAAACCTAGAAGTCAAGATACAAACCATCAATGTTGATTGGAGAACGCATAAATACATTTATGGAAGTTCTATGCTAGGTAACAAAAAATTCTACAATATTATTATAATAATTAAAAAAATAATATAAGATTTTAAAAATATATTTGGTTAAGGCTCATTCGATTCTAGGGTAGACCCAAAATGGGCATTGTATTTTGACACCCCCAACAAATTTATTATAGTATAGACAATTTGTAAAAAATGTGTAATTAATATTTCTCAGGATAGTGAAGTGACATTCAACTACAATCTACAGTGTGCCGGCATAGAGAAGAAGCGATGTTTGTGTGGAGCCAAAAGGTGTTCGGGTTATATGGGTGCCAAGCCTAAACAGGTAAATAATTTAACCAGAAGATCTATACTTGTTTTTTCTTAGACGATAATTTTTTAGATAAAATTTTTGTTTAAATTGTGTTGTTTATTTATGCGCAACTTTAAACTGCTCCCGAGAAAATTTCCGCGGGAAACCCGAGATAAAAAGTGTCACAGATTTTAAGTCCAAGAATTTGCTAAAAACATCATGTGACTAATGGCCAACCTTAAGTACTAGCCATAATTTAACACTTAATTATCTTTTCTCCCTCCGTGTCTCTTTCCAGGATGAATCTCAAACGAAGAAGAACAAGCTGCAAAACAAGCGGACATACAAGAAACACAAGCCAGAAGAGTCACCTTCCACATCCAAGCCGCAAAAGCGTTTAGGACGACCGAGAAAAAACAAGGAGTTGACGGAGTTAGAGAAGGACTTACTAATAATCAAAAGTGCAACAAACCTATCAAGTGATGATTCAGATTTTGTGGATAAACCCAAAGTGTTGAAACGTAAACGCATGAGTTTTTCAAGTGATGATAAAGTGTTATGTGACAGTGATAGTTCAAATAAGAGAAGTAAAACGGAGGTTGGCGATTGATTAGAAGATAATATTTTATAACCTGGTAATGTTAAGCAATTTTTTTTGTTACAATCACTGCCAGTGGGTAATGTATAGCTGTACTAGTTTGCTTCTGCTACTTCATAGATTCGATGATGTAGTGTTAAACAGTGGTATACATTTGTAATTCCAAGTGAAGACATCATTTTCTGCATAGTGTATGAGTTATGTGTTGAAAATAACTCATCATCTTTCGAAGTGATTGATAAATTTATACTTCTCAGGTTCCAGTTGTGCCCATTTTTTTTTCATATTCAAAGCTTTATTATTGCATGAGTCCAGAAGACAGGCAGATGGCCCACCTGGTGGAAAGTGGTTACCATCTCACTTGGATATTTGTAATGCCAAAGGTGCTACCAATGTGCTGCCGCTTTCTGAAGGCAGGCTGGAACCTGGCCACTAATGCTGAAACACAACTTAAGCTCGTAATGGTGGCGTACTCTAGACCAGGGGTGGTGGCCACCCAGGTGGGCAAATTCCCTACCACCTGGCTGTGGGTTGTTTTGTCACTTCTTACGACAAGCTGGCCTGCCACGGGGAATCTGTTCTTTCTCCACTCCTGCACGGATATGAAACGGAGAAATCTACTGTGAACTACTATGAAAATTTGTCTTTTTTTTTAAACCAAAAATTATTTTCTTTGTATCACACTGCTTGCCATTGACTGGGTGTTCAACCTCATTTCCTTAAGACACTTACTTCGCTCATGTACACAACAGTTTACAAAAACGGTTCTCTTGAGCACCAAAGACTTTTAGGAGTTGCAGCAGAGATTTTCCTTGAGCACTACCATATGGGGTTTTTTAATAGTGTCATTAAATTTCTTCGACCCAACAACACATTGGTAGCATCTCTGGTCTTGCAAACATCCATTGGCGATGGCAACCGCTTTCCATCAGGTGGGTCATAAGCCTGTCTTCTATACTCTAGCAATAAAAAAACTATATTGTATGATGCAAACACAAATTTAATAATGTATCTAAGTTTATTGCATGATGTCTAAGAGCTATTTATTTAGATGTTTAGTTTGCCATCTATAAGAAAACAGCGGAAGTAAAATTGTACACCTATATATGTCAGGGAGAATAAACCAATGAAATTTGTCAAACAAATGCAGAATCTTAATGTATAGTTATATTTTTATGTTATACTGTTTCATAGCAATGTGCTCTGCTACTTAAGTAGTTGTGCACACTATATCTCGTACCAGGATGTTGTCTATCATTTTCCATTTATTGACATAATGGACATAATGGACATAATAAGTCTGGATGAATATTTTAATTTAGAGCAAATTTTTTTAAATATAAAAGAGTATCTAAAATCGCAAAAACATTCCTTTCAAAGCTCTTAAAAAATACCATATTACAATGCAATTTTAATTAATTAATATACCTTTTTCTCTCCCAGAGACATAGGCAACTATTAGCACTAATACTCATTGCGTCAATACAGTCTTTACAATAACATATTATCATCTACCTTTTAAAATGTCGAATAGTAGAAATAAATTAGATGACTTTAAACCATAATTAAATACCCTATTTGACTCGTTAAAAATATGACGCCATAATTTGCTACATATTGCTATAAAATATGGGCAGCTTTGGCGTTTTTAAAATTGTCAGTTGACTTGAATGTCAGTTACCTTGTCTAGCTTTTACACCACAAGGTATTTTACTTCTGGCTTAAAAGCCTAGTTGCCAAGCCATAAACTAAAAAAAAAGTATTATTCTTATGTGACCAAGATGTTCTTTTACATCATTGCATACCCTGGAAAAGACGTACTTGGCAGGTACAGTACGTAATATGATCTTTAATTTTAAGTTACCTATCGGAAAATTAGGCTTAAAGAAGTTCTTCCATAAAGTGTTTGGTCAAATCACCTCGTAGTCTCGCCACATAAAAAATATTCGTTTTTTATGTGCCTGCTTCACTTGGGTTAATATTAGTTTCAGAGACTGTCCAAATGAGGCTTATTTGTAGCCAAGGCTTGGAAACCGGTTGCAGCCTGAGACACTTCGGTTTTGTTCTCACTTTAAGCTCAATCAACCGGTTTTATTAACAATGGTTCATTAAATAGGTTTTGTTGAATATACAGGTATTGAATGGTTTTTTCCGCACATTTTTAAATCCTCGCCATGTGGTACAGCAACTTTTTAGTCTCACACAAACAAGTATTAGAGATAGAATTATACTTCTTCTCGCAGAGTAAACCGGTTAATTTAGTTTTATATAAGTCTCTGTTCTTATCAAATTGCTTGTCCATCCAAAGGTTGTCTGAAGTAATCACTAATAGCGATAAGACCGCCTATTGTATTGTAAAATATTATTTCTGTTAACTGTATCTTTTAAAACACAATAAAGCATATTCATCCTCTTTAGGGGCCTTAAGGTTTACGCTCCGAACGAAATAGTTAACTAAATAAAAAAAACTTTGTTTAAAAAAACTAACTTCAAAACTAAACAGTATAAAATAAGTTAATTAAAGATTTTTGACTAAGAATTTATTTAGTTTATTAAGAGACAAAATAATATAAAATTTCTACATCTTGAAGTCGGTGCCGAGCAAACTGTATACACTCTTATAACAACAAAATATTGTAATTTTTATGGTTTACTTGGCACCAACTTCAAGATGTAGAAAATTTTATATTATTTTGTCTCTTAATAAACTAAATAAATTCTTAGTCAAAAATCTTTAATAAGTTATTTTATACTTTTTAGTTTTTGAAGTTGATTTTTTAAACGAAGTTTTTTTTTATTGTTACTTATTAGTGTCTAGCTATGGGTAGGTCTACGAAGGATGCCGCGCGCCTTAAAAAATATAGGTCCCAAGAAACGGGAACGGAAAATGTTCATAACCTGAAAACTACTGGGCGAAACTATGTTAAATTTTTAGGGGACCAAATCGTAACTATTCCGCATCAAACTAAAAAAGAATCACGTAAATCGGATCAGAAACCTCAGTGTACTCGGCGTACATAAATAAAAAAAAACCAATCAAATTGAGAACCTCTTCCTTTTTGAAGTCTGTTAAAAAGGTTATAACCAATTAATTTAAAAATGGTTCCAAGCCTTGTTGTTTGCATTCAAAAATGATACCGTTAATGATTACATAGTTACACTGTAATCCTCCCGATGTATCTGCGCAGAAGACAAATTTTAGTAGTGCGTGACAGTATACAAATTGTGTAAGCAGAACAGAGCTAAGAATGGACAGTAAGCAACATTGCCATTTCCGCTTGCGAATAAAGGACATTGCTCAGTTTGTTAGGAGAGTTGGGCTACATACAAAATTGCATGAGTCTTTATGATTCTTTCACTATTTTGTAGAAAATTTAAATAATTATCATATACATCAACAATATTTACATCCTTGGACCAGGTTTAAGAGAAATCTTAATTTTTCTAGAGCAACATTTCTTCGATAACAAATTGGAAGTTACAACATTTAGAACTATATGGCGCTGTATGTTGTTAACACATACCATGCTCTATGTTACATTCCGCTTCAATAGATTTAATCTATTTTGTTTGTTGTTTTCGCTTTTAGTGGCCATGGTGGGGGCATTATAAGTATCACTATATCACCTGTGTATGTTTCATTTCTGGAGGTACAAAAGTGAGTTCAACAGTTAACAATATTTGAGATATTCAATATTGAACTGAAGAATAAAGATGTCAGTCAATAAAAACCTAAAAATTAAGATATGAACCATCAATGTTGATAGTGTAAAACAAAAATTTGTTTATGTAATTGTAAATACCGTGCTGGGTTACAAAAAAATCTGTAATTTTACTATAATAACAAAGAATAATATAAGATTTTAGAAAGATATTTTGTTACGGTTCATCCGATTTTAGGCTGGACCCAAAATGTGCATTGTCCTTTATGGTCTTGTTCATATTGAGTTAGAGTAGTGTGGGGCTTATTTAAGAACCTTAAAGAAGCCTACAAATTTACTTTAACTTATTATGAATAAGACTGTTAGCCGTTATTGTGTGATCAAGCGTAATGTTAGATTTTTAGTGTTATAACTGGCTCGAAACACCAAAAGTAAATCAAAGGAGATATACAAGACGATATGACCAGTGGCTTGAAAATTGTATAGAAATTAGTTTTTAATAAAATTGACTAGATATGATTATGTTTATCACTATTGTTTAATCAAAATATAACCACTATAATAATTATGTTTTTTATTTTACAATATTTCGGAACGAGGTTCCTTATCGCATGTTAATCGGCGGATGGGGGCTAGACGAAAGTGTTAAGCCGAAATGAAAAATGCTGACTGCTATATATTATTATACAATTTCGAACTTTAATACAATGAAATAAGATTTAAATACAAGATCCATCAGTATATTATATGGTGGTTTGAAAATAGAAGGTCTTGTAGGCGGGATTTGAAAGGGACGTTAAAGTTACTCTAAAATGAACAATAGTTGTAGGATATTGATAGTTTTTGAGTAGTAATTAATAATAATTATGTGTTTTTGTGACAAATTTGAACCTTATAATCAAATGTGGCCTTTCGCGTTTTCACAAGAACTGTGTTGAATGGCGTTGGTTGTAGCCGTTAAATCTATAGCTTTCTGGTGCATGAATTTTAAGTAGCGGGGTGGTGGAATGGGGAAGGGGGAGGCGTACTTACCCCTACTACAACCCCTATGGTCCAGAGATTTCCAGTCCAGTTTTTTTTAATAAACCGAAATCACTAATTTTTTCACTAATATTGCACTTACAAAGTAAAACAATCCTTTCGAAGTCAAAAAGAAAGCCAGTAATCAACAGAAAACAACCAAAAAACAGTGTATATCGTCAAAAAATGAAGAAAAACAACAGAGCACATTCACATACATTACAAGAGTAACCATGAAAATATTCAAAATAGCGGCCAATAAAGACTTAATTATAAATCGCGTGTATAAAATAAATAGTGAATGGTTAGAGTCGGTTCTGGCACTCGCCGACCGCTGGCGCGGCACACTCCCTAGGAGTTGCAGAAAGGGTAAGTATACCCCTACACACTACTTAAAATTTGTGCACCGAATAGCTGAGTAGCAGCCTTGTAGCCTACAAATACAACTGCGCTACTATACGACGACTTTATTATACACCACAGTTGGCTGTATGGACGAAAGATTCCTTTGCCTGCCTTTGCAGCGAATTCTACTCTACTACTTGTACAAGTCAGTGATTAATTATTTTAAAATGTCACTGAAAATTCTGGCGATTGAAAACTGAATATCTAACATGTTATGTATTTTTTCATCTATTTTCTTAACATTTGTGTGAAATATTTCTGCAGATTTGTTATAGTTGTTATTCAATGAGGCGTTTAAATCTTTTGCTGTATCAAAATAAAGTAATATACAATGATATTGCCCTTTATTTTTGGTCCCAATGATAAATGTTCTTATGTATGAATTTATGATAAGGATTGTACAGTATAGTACAGGTACAGTAGTAGGTACTTGGTGCTGATCTCTGGGTTCATTTTAGTAGCAGCTCAGGAGCGATGTAATAGCAACTCGATCACAAAGTATTTGTGAGCATTATTTATAGTAATATCATAATATTAAAGTAGGTCGCAGCGTCAGCAAAACGCTGTACGTTGAACCGTACATGCTCCCGAGGGAAAATGTGGGATAAGCATACAGTAAGATCAGCATATAACTCACATTGTTAATAAGGCATCCAAAGCTTTATGTTTTATTATTAGAAATTCAGGAAACTTCTACATGTTAAAAACGATTAAAATTTTATATTGCTCATATGTGCGAAGCCAGTTAGAATATGCATCTCCAGCGTGGAACCCAATGTATCAACTATATGCAAAGCGTATTGAGGCAGTGCAGAAAAAATTTCTTCGATATTTAGACTATAAATCTAGCCAAAACATAAATAGTTATCTTGAACGTTGTCAACACTACCATTTCCTACCTTTGGAGTACAGGCGGAATGTAAATGATATTTGTTTTCTACTTAATATAACTAGCGGCTTTATCGACTGTCCTGAACTTCTTTGTAATGTTGGACTACGCACCAACAATTGGGCATTAGGCAGAGATAGTTGCTGTATGTACCCTCTGCATCCACCAACTATAGGCAAAATTCTTTCTTTCTCTGCAGCGCCTCACAATTTAACGATCTAGCATTAAAATTAAACATTGATATCTTTGTAACTAAACCCAACACCTTTAGAAACATAATGAACAAAGAATTTTTCAAAGAAAACTAGTTTTTATTCCAAACTGCTCAATATGTATTCAAATTCAAATTCTCTTTTCAATCTTTTAATTTCACTTTTTCAATTTTTATAATTTTTCAATCACCATCATCAACAACACACCGACACACACACACACACACACACACACATACACATCTTCATCAATTAACCTGAGCAAGTCTATATGCTAAGGCTTGTAATTAGCAATACTTTTATTTATGTTGTTAATATATATCGTTATTTGTCTGTAAGCCTTACTAAAATAAATAAAAGACATATGTAAAACAGCAAAACGCTGTACATACTTAAGTTATGAATAGTCATGCCTGAAGACGGAAGTCTTCGAGCAGTCCTGACCTTCCTGACAGACGTGGACGCTGACTGCAGGATTGGGCCATCAATTCCAAGTCCTTGGGCCCGGGCGGCAATTTGCTCGAGGGAGCTCCCTAGGTAGTTTTACCTCGGCTGGACTGTTGCCATGAAAGGGAGATGAATCTAATGATGCTCACCATAGGACGACACAATGCACTAATTGAGAACGGGCTACGGTTAATATGAAGCCCGAGGGGTAGGATCCCGGTGGACCGGGATCGGCGGTTCGCGGCGGCCTACGCTATCTTACTGCCGTTTCGCAACGTGTTATGACTGGGAGAGAAGAAACGGCGAAGGAAACTTCCCAGCAATACGCTTAGTCTATCCTATGGGGGGGCTATGTCTCCTGACGTGCCTCGGGGGACGTGGAGAGATCGTGATTGTGTCTTGTCTGTCGGTGCCTGCCAGCATGCCGTCCTAACCACGGGAGGGCTGATCCGGGCCAGCCGTTTTGTAATAACGTCGACCCTGTCCGTGAGGACGTTACGCGGTCGTCGCACGAGAGCCTTTCGCCGAGGCTTATAATCGGACGCGGACACAACGAGCGTATATCGATGGTGCGGCGCGAGATCGAAATACTTACGCGAGAGCGATGTAATGTAGTTTTTGATGGAGGGAAGCTCCAGATCGCGTTGGAGGTCGACGTTACGCGTATAGAGGGGAGCACCGACGGCTCTGCGCATGAATTTATTCTGCACGATTTCTTTAAAAGAGCAGGTTTGGCATGGCCGAATTACCACACTTGCGTATGTCATGATCGGGGGCGGATGCATGTTATAAATAGAGTAAGCTTGTGTCTGAGGGACATTTTGCTTTGTTCTATCATGGGTGCTAGACGACCCATCACAAATCGCGCTCTATTTCGGACTATAGCGATATGCTCGTCGAATCCGCTAATCGGACGACTAGACAATTCTATTTCGTCCATTTAGCGGCGACTTGTAAGATCCTTAAAATTGTTTGTATAATGAATTTTTGAATGTAAGATAACAAGAAATTTTGACGCCTGCTCTTTTATGTGAATACTATTTTCGAATTTATTGTATAATAATATGTGTCAAATACCTAATTAGAAATGAGGATATCTTGAGCACCAAGGTAACCGACATAGCTCTCAAAATTAGTTTGAAGTGGCAACGGGGCTATCACGTCTGTTGCATAACCGATGGCCGATGAAGCAGACGAGTCCTGGGGCCCAATTTTACTAGTCAAAATCCCCGGACACTATACAAACCGTCTGAATTGTAAGTTTGCCTGATTTCGGTATTCTGTTAATTCTAATGACGTGCCCGTGGCAAGCTACTCTATCTTTATAGATAGATAGAGATAGAGATAACACTTTATTGCACACCAAAATATACAATTACAAAAACAGACCATATTTACAATATTTTCTAGGCAATACAATAGGCGGTCTTTTCGCTAAAAGCGATCTCTACCAGGCAACCTAAATCAAAGAAATTTGAATCAGGCGATGTAGGTGGTGCAGGAAAAAGGCAATAGATACATAAATACTCAACTAATTTAAGAAATAGATATACAAATACATACATATATACATAGTCATATATACACATATACAATAATATATTTCAAAATACATAAGTTATTATCATAAATGTATTGATTGGCATGATTATATTGTGTTAATCAGACATAGCTATTTGTGGGCAAATAGTGTTTTGAGTAAATTTCTAAATGTTGGTAAGGATTTGGCCTGTCTGACAGTAAGAGGCAGCATATTCCAAAGTTTGACAGCCTGCACTGTAAAACAATATAGATATTTCTGCGAAAGCTTGCGAAATAAATGTTTAAAATGTTGGTAGCTTTTCCATATTCATTTCGGCTAACGCCATCTCTTCTAATACTAATATCAATATTTTCTACTATTATTCCGCCGCGACGACATATAGAAGTGGATATATAGAAGTTATTGTGGATTTAGCAGATTACAAATTTTCTACACTATCGCAATGGAGTCGGACTAGAATATCTTCGCAAAGTCAAGATATTGAAATTGGGCCCCTGGAGTGGAGACCGCGTCTCGGTAAACCTAGTGTTCGGACGCCCTCCAGCCTGATGGACTGACGTTCTGCGTAAGGCGCTGGATAAGACAGGCGGAGGATCGGCACGAGTGATGCCGACTTGAGGAGGCCTATGTCCAACAGTGGACTACGATTGCCTGACGAGGAAATAAATAGCGACGGATTACTTAATAGATCTTATCTTATTCAGGCCAATTCTTGTAGAAAGTTGTATAAATGTGAATTTCTTTAAAAATGTTCACCTCATAGTTGTAAATTGACAGGGTTTAAATTTAGTCAAAATAAACATTTTAAAATTGAAACCCAATTCGGGCTACTTAAACGCCGCCATTTTGGCACGCCCACGTCACACAACATTCATCGACATTGGTATTGTTGCGGCGGCGCTGGGTTTAGTGATAAGCAAACTGGCAGCCGCGACCGCCATTGCACACTTCGTTCCTCGCATCGGACGTAGAAGCATATATTTTAGTTAGTTTTAATTAATTGTAATTATTAATATTATATTAATAAATTCGTATTAAGAATTTGGTTTTTTTTTGAGTCCTCCTGCGTCCGTTATCGTATTTATCGAGTTATTGATAAAGTATACACATTTACAGTGTGTTGCGTGTGCGATATATTTTATGTTATACCTATATATTGTTTTTATATTTATTTTTATTAAAACTACGGACTAGTTCCGTACCCTTATTTTACAATTAAATTTAAGAAGTTAAGTTGTACACGCTTATTTGTTACTTTGTTATTGTGTGTGACATTTAATGAATGTATGTTTGTGTTGTGGTGTACCTTAAGAATAACTTATTATATTAATTTATTCTAATTTTAATACTAAACTTATACTAATGTAGAGTGTATCTGTTACATGCTGGTGTTGTAAGGAAGTGCACGTGCAGTGTGTGCCTTATTATTATTATTATATATTGTTATTGGATGTTTAAAAGGCGTAGCGATTTTTATTTAATTTATTTTATGATATGACAATGAATGATTGACATGCGTGCGAAAAGAGACGGCGCCGTCATATTTAAAGGAAGAATTTAAATATGTTGGAGAGTTTTTGGCGTGAACTGAAAAGGGATGCTGTTCTGTGCAGTTTTATTTTCTTAAAATGTGTAAAATTACTCTAAAATGAACAATAGTTGTAGGATGTTGCTAGTTTTTGAGTAGTAATTATGTGTTTTTGTGAGAAATGTGAACTGTATAGCCAAATGTGGCCTTTCGAGTTTTTACAGGAACTCCGTTGAATGGCGTCGATTGTAGCCTACAATACAACTACGCCTGGCTTAAAGGCCGAATTGCCAAGCCATAATAAAAAAAAAATATTAGAAGAAAGTTTGAATAGGTCGAAAGGAGGTTTACTGGCGGTACCAGGTATTTTGTAAATTATAATAATAATAAGTAAATGAAAAAATCTTAACAATTGAATGTGGGTCGTGACGACACGATTCAATTGGCGCATTTTAGAATTATAAATTTCACGCGTATTTATTAAATAAAACCCATAAATGCAAATAATACTAGGTAATTCTATATATAGTAATAAAATATCAAGTAAAATACTTTCTTTACCTAAACATGTTATGTATACTCGTATATCTTCTCCATTCCATTCAGAAGTCGCCTTATTATTTATTTATTTAGGGTTATGGCTTGGCAGCTAGGCCTTTCAGCCAGATCTTAGATTATAATGTAGTTTTTTCATTTTCTTAAGCCTATATGTGTAGCACAGCTGAACTGTAGGTTATCAGCTGGTGCCATTCAACGGAGTTCTTGTGACAACTTAAAAGGCCACATTTGACTATACAGTTCACATTTCTCACAAAACACATAATTACTACTCAAAAACTATCAATATCCTACAACTATTGTTCATTTTAGAGTAATTTTACACATTTTTAGAAAACGAAACTGCTCAGCACAACATCTCCTTTCAGTTCCCGCCAAAAACTCCCATTTTTAGAAAATAAAACTGTACAGCACAGCATCTCCTTTCAGTTCCCGCCAAAAACTCCAGAAGTCGCCTTCGCCATTTTAAACACAGATTAATACTAGTTAACTTTCGATTTGTTGTTTTTTTTTATTTTGTGGTTTGGTTACTAGACCTATAAGCCAGTTCTATTTTGGATATTCGGCACTCACAAGTTTTTCATACTTTATTGATTACATTTGTTGTTTTTTTTTAAATATAGCTTAGCATGATTTATATATCTAGTTCGCTTAGACTTGTAGTTTATGAGAAAAATTGATTGGAACGCAATAAAATATATTGATTCTTATTGTCAAAATGAATGAGGATCCCTAAAAAGACAGCCTAAACAAAAATATCAAGAGCTCTGTACGAAATGGAAAACAAACAACAAACGAATATTGCAAGCGTGATAATTTAATTTCTGCTCTCTTCAAACGAATTGGATGACGATTCCATTTAACTCAATATTATTTTTGGGGATTATTTTTATAGCATTAAAGTTAGGAAGACGTGCGGCAGGGGTGGCTCGAGAAGGTAGGCATGGTAGGCAAAATTTGGGGCGGCAAAGATGCCTACAAAAATGTCTGCAAAAACGCTTGAACTACTAAAGCCCAAAAAAAAAAGAAATTTAATCTTTGTTTTTCTATAAAACAATTGTTCGTTAGTAAAACCTGTATTAATGTTAATGCCTTAACTGAATTATATATAATTATTCTGGTTAACGAAGTTTTCTTAAGCTTCGGTGGGGGCGGCATTTCTTGAGGTTTGCCTGCGGCGGCAAAAAGACTAGGGCCAGCCCTGCGTGCGGGCGGTTTTATCTCTCTCAGTTGTGGCCGAGCTAGGCCTTTTAAGAGGCTATGTAGACCTGATTCAAATCGGTGTTTCAGAAAATCAACCCCGCACGGCCGATATTTACTTCGATGAAACAGCGCGCGCGTAATAAAAGTTCGAGCGTGGCGAAATATTGCAACTGAACATACCTACGCGCACCGTGTCCATACCAACTTGATTCAATTTATTTCATTCTAAGGCTGCCGAGCACGAGAGCGAGCCAAAATATCCTAAAGTGAGACAGATCGTTTATAAGCTTAATAGATACTGAAATTTTGACGCAACTTCCTAAGCGTCTTTAGCTCAACGGTTCACCGAGCGCAAAAGTAACTAGGAGGTACATGATTCGAATCCTCCTCAGCCTATATGTTTCTTTTTATTTTTTAATATTTTTTTCGACGAGTAAACTTTATTAAAATGATGTAATTGTATTATGGAACAACAATGAATCCATATATATGTATATATTAATATAAATGCGAAAGTAACTGTCTATCTGTCTGTTCCCTTTTCGCGGAAAAACTACTGGACTGATTTGGCTGAAACTCAGTATATATATATTTTCGATGCCGAGAATAGGATGCACTTTATTTATTATATATTTATTTTATCCCGGAAAATGTGATAGTTTCCGGGATAAAAATATATTTGTCTTTTTGTTTGTTCTGCTTTTACGGAAAAAACTATTACATCGATTTGGCTGAAATTCGGTATATATGTAATTTAATAATGACGGTGAACAAGGGATACTTTTCATCCCGGATAATGGGATAGATGTATGTAAAGGTTATCTCAAAAAGTAGAACGGGTTTTATTTTCAGTCATTTCGGTCATTTCATTTTATCATTTAGACCCGTTCGGCCACATGTATTTTCATCCCAGAAACTATCTCATTTTTCGGGATGAAAAGTATCTCTTGGCCACCCTCGGTATTAAAATTACATAATAGGTTGGGGAAAAAGCCTTTTCGCATATAGTATGTATGAACTTGTAATAAGATCTCTTTGGCTATACCATTTGTATCTAGCTGGTTTTGGTATCAATAAAAAGGTTTAATTTTGAAGAAGACAATTCTAAATTCAAATTAAGAAAATGTGTGATTTTCATTTGTTTTTCTTATTGTTAAAACAAGTGAATGTAATGAAGAAATTCGATACATTTAAAATTTTACTACAAAAAAGGTAAAAATGCAATACAAGCCGCGAAAAAAAATTGTGAAGTTTATGGACCTAATGCAGTATCTGTGAGAGTAGCGCAAATTTGGTTTAAGCGTTTTCAATCCGGAAATTTCGATATCAAAGATGCACGTCGCTCTGGTCGCCCTGTTACGGACAAAATTGATGCCATTTTTGAAAAAGTGAAGCAAGATCGGCATATTAGTAGTTACGATGTAGCTGGAGAACTGGGAATTGACCACAAAATGGTTTTGGCGCATTTGAAAAAAGCCGGGTACACAAAAAAGCTCGATATTTGGGTGCCTCATGAGCTCACTGAAAGAAACCTAATGAACCGTGTACTCATTTGTGATTCTTTATTACGACGTAATGAAACCGAACCATTTTTGAAGAAGCTGATAACTGGTGATGAAAAGTGGATCACGTACGACAAGAACGTGCGAAAAAGATCGTGGTCAAAGGCCGGTCAGGCTTAACAGACTGTGGCGAAACCCGGGTTAACTCGTAACAAGGTGATGCTGTGTGTATGGTGGGATTGGAAGGGCATTATTCATTATGAGCTGTTACCGCCAGGCAGGACCATCGATTCTGAACTATACTGCGAACAACTGATGAGATTAAAGCAAAAAGTTGAGAGAAAGCGGCCGGAATTAATCAACAGAAGGGGCGTGGTTTTTCACCGCTAGACCTCACACATCTTTAGCCACTCAGCAAAAATTACGAGAGTTTGGCTGGGAGTTGTTAATGCATCCGCCGTATAGTCCTGACCTTGCACCTTCAGATTTTCATCTGTTTCGGTCTCTGCAGAATTCCTTACGCAGTGTCAGGTTAACATCACGAGAGGACTGCCAAAACCACTTGTCGCAGTTTTTTGATCAGAAGCCTAAAAATTTTTATAGCAATGGGATCACGTCCCTACGGACAAGATGGCAAAAAGTTATCCAACAAAATGGCACCTACATACTTTAGTCAAATATAAATAAACTTTATAAAAAAACCTTTTGAATTTTTATATAAAATGCGAAGAAACTTTTTCCCCAACCTAATAGAAAAGTATTTTTATTGCATTTTATAAAATTATTTAAGAAGAGAAAAAGACCATTTTATCAACTTTGATATAAAAATAAAAAAAATCTACTACTGGCTTCACTTGATCTAGTAAGATCAAGTGAAGCCAGTAGGATTCGAACCCACACAGTCTATGATTTAGTGATGTTTGAAGTCATTTATAATAAAACAATTAATTACTTGCAAATTCCTAAGTAACCGAATACAAAAACTATAATGTGTATATTTCTTATAATATGATATGTTACTGTTATTTATTTCAGCGATGTACGATTAACAGTAATAACATGACACAAGATTGAAGAACACGTTTAGAGGTTACTTTGGAATTATTTTCTATCGAGAAAATTTATCGAAAATGCGTTTTGAGTACATAGTTTACCTCAGAAATATGATCAAGATTGACATATATTTTTTTCACCACAATAAAATATGTATAATTACTGTAACAAGGGCTGAGAAATCGATCAAAAAACGCTTTTTGTCTGTTGACTCGCTGTTAAGGCTACTCCACATTCTCGCGAGAACGCGAGAAACTGATAATGTGAACGCCCCTCTCGTTTCCTCGCGATGATGTCCGCGGGAACATCGAGCTGGGAACTCGAGAAGTTCTCGCGAGATCTCTATGCGAGTGTAGTGCAGGCTTTATAGTCTACAAGTATTTGTATAGACAACTACGTGTTAAGTGACTTCATACATGTAAAGGATATTAGTTAAAAATTGTACTAAAATTTTACTTATCTGATTGCATATTTAATATCTGTAAACCAAACATTAGCTATGGATTTCACAGGACATCCATATTCCATACATTTGCTTTTATCTAGAAAAAAGCACTGTTTTTTTGTCAAATGACTTCAGCATAGGGATAGACGAACAGATGACGCACAGATCATATTTTATTTGCGGTACCGTTGTAATTCACTAATATAAACATCGTCATGGCAACGAAAATGGCAATTTCGCAATTTTGATGTGTTGCCTCTAATGGTGCGGCTTCATCTGCGTTAGTGTTAAAAATTTAGGCTGTGGCCGAAGAATGCATCTTATTTAAAACGTTAAAAAATAACGCCGTTAAAACATGCCTCATTACACATACGATATATGTCAATATTTAACATCATTAACAATGTCGCATCTTAAATAACGCATTGGACCCATCGCCATATCTGCATAACGGCTTATATTTGTAACATTATCCGAGATGAAGCCGCACCATAATGGTTCATGGTTCTCATGCTAAATGACATTATGCACATATATCACATGCTCAATACTAAATGACATATAATGCAAATTAACTTCAAGATTTCACTTCAACCTCAAGCCTCCAACTCTATAGAACTTCAATTCAACCTCAACTTCAAGTAGCATCATCAGTACCACACTCCCCGCGTAACTCAAGACACCAAGTATATCCTGCTAGTCTCCACTGTCAATCATCACTTACTAGTGTAGTAGCCACTACAGGGTTAGATCGAACATCTGCAGCACGATGTACCTCCATTCCTACAGCCACGGCTACGCATTCAGGCGACGTCGGCAACCAAATCACGGCTGCTGTACGCTGCTTCCTGTGGATGGCCACCACCCAACAGCCAACACAGTCCAGCCATGTGATCCGCCCGAAGCTAATCGCCCACTCCAACCGTCTTTCCATACGCATTGGAAACCGACACACGAGCTCCTGCTTTCCCGACTCACTGGGACAACCAACAAAGTTCTGACTCACTAGAACTGCATCCAGTCCGACTCAAAGGACTGCCAAGTGACAAATGAATTGGCATACTACGAGAAGCACTGATAGCTGTGAATAACTCTCGACTTCATTCGACTACCATCGACTTCCACTCTCAGCAAGGGGGTGTGTAGTGGAACTTTTACAAGCCAATAGATGGCGCTGTACAATAATTGAGGTCGCAAACGTTTCCCGAAACATACAAAGAATATATACAAATTTTCAATAAAACAAATGGGCCTAGTCCTGCGAGGTACAACACTAGCCTCGCTGGAAGATCTTCCTTTGAGACGGGGAGTTTTTGGCGGGAACTGAAAGTAGATGTTGTGCTGTGCAGTTTTATTTTCTAAAAATGTGTAAAATTACTCTAAAATGAACAATAGTTGTAGGATATTGATAGTTTTTGAGTAGTAATTATGTGTTTTGTGAGAAATGAGAACTGTATAGCCAAATATAGCCTTTTGAGTTGTCACAAGAACTCCGTTGAATGGCACCAGCTGATAACCTACAGTTCAGCTGTGCCACACATAGGCTTAAGAAAATGAAGAAACTAGATTATAATCTAAGATCTGGCTTAAAGGCCTAGCTGCCTAGCCATAAACCTAAGTAAATAAATATAATCCTTTGAGAAGGAGGAGCATTCCATCTCGCTCCTCCTGCTCCTATACGGGGCACCCTCTCCAGGGTATTTTGATTTCAAAGTTAAGCTTAAAATTTTTCTAAGAATTATGAGATGCCCACTTTGTGACATTACTTAGCTACGTATCTTTTTTATTTATAATGGGGCAATACATTTGTGCATCTTATCCATCCATCTTAGAGCCCGAAAGGAGGTTACCGGAGGGCGTTTGGGAACTCCCAACGGTCGGTGCCCCACTCTTTCTACAAAATGTTCATTAAGGCGAACGAAACCGGAAACCACAGCTGGTTTTAAATAAATATTTAAAGTGTCCCTGTATTTAGATTGTACCATAATTTCCATTTCTCCGTTGTCCTTAGGCCGTGTCCTCATTAGACGAGCAATGAGCGGCTGACTCTTGGGAGTCTAACATAAACGCCGTGCAGCGCTCCGATGTAGTCAGCGAAGTGCGCCACCGACCGCATTAGATTCGCTGCTAATCGGCCGCTCACTGAATGAATCGGCAAGCAAACTGCCGCAAACTGCGTACATTACCTGCTGTATGGACACTCCACTTAAAAATTATAGGGAGGGAAACTGGAAGCAAACAGATAGCCGCTCATTGTTCGTCTAATGGCGACAGGGTCTTATTCAAATTAAACAATTTGCTACAAGTAGATAGTAGCGGGCGACATACAGTGTTCTCCTTGGACCCCGAAGGCCAGTCTTACGCCCTTGAGCTTATTATTCAAGCTTATTTTCATTCTAACTTTTAGATATATTTTTCTTGGTCTGATGAATTATGTCTCTAATCCGTCTTCATTTAATCGGATCGCCACAACATCACTCACCGTTATCCCTATTAATATTATAAATCAGAACAACTCTGTCTATTTGTTACGCTTACATGGAAAAACTACTATATCGATTTGGCTGAATTTCGGTATATAGGGTTACTGGTAACTCGACGTATTTCAGTCGGGACGAGCTGGAGGAGCTCAAATGCAACAAAATTGATCCCTACATGTATGGCCGAAAGTTAACGGTTTTGAAGTTATTCTGAATTTAGTGATTTTTGAAAAAATATCAAATTTAGCTCCTTTACCATATTTAAAAAAAAATGGCTCGTTGAATATCATTCAACCTTATTTTTTATTTGTAGAGGACTTGATAATAAAACATAATGACCCACAAAATACCCACGAATGCTTAATGAGTAATAGCTATGACTAAAACTGTTTTTAATTTATTTGAAAAATTTAACGTTACTTGAGTTAAAATGCTATGTAGCTTAAAAAAAAACACTATGACTCTAAGCGTACAAATGACTAACAAAACCTCATCATCTAGTAAGCTATCCAAAAAAGTATAACAGTTAAAAAGATATTCTTATTGGGTAAAATATCGTTTACCCAATAAGAATATCTTTTTAACTTAAGAAAGTTATGGCGAATATTTCAAAGGTGTATAATTCATTTTGGATAGTAAAATTGATTCATTACGTAATATAATTTAATTGTATTTTTACACATCTTGCTAAATGTGAGTCGGTCTATTCCGAATATAGGTACGGATGCATTTACGCACTTCGATTTTAGTAATTCGTGAAGAAAACGTGTCTCTCATTTGATCAGCTGCGTTAATTATTTTTTCTCTCAGCTCTTCCACAGAACTAATTGGGGTCATGTAAACCAAGTCCTTAATATGACCCCAGACATAAAAATCTAGTGGAGTTAAGTCGGGGCTTCTTGCAGGCCATGGTACTGGTCCATCTCTCCCTATCCACCTGCTTTTTTTCCAGGCGGGGAAATGCATTTCGCACATACCGGGTCCTTTGCTAGGGATTAGACCGTTGTCGATCTAGGAGGCATTCCACTGAGGGCAATCCAAACGGTAACCGAGCGGCATGTGTGGAGACTCGAACCAATGGACCAATGCCCGAGGGCTAATACAGCTTCCTCGCACAGCGGAACTCTTAACGAGTCTGGGAAGATGTTTGGCCCGTCAGATTAGTCTGGCTCATTGGAAAATGACATAAGATCCCACATTTTTTTTAAAGTGTCTGTCATAAGTTATGGCCCACAGGAAGTGTCTGGCAACTGTATATATTTGTTTATAACAATAATGTATATGACATATGTAAAAACTAGCCTTGCTACTTTGACGTAAGTTAGCATGGTTTTGTTCCACGTTTGATACCTGCTACCTGAAAAACGGCCCCGCTTAGCCAATATCCATTCCTTTCTAAGTTTATGTTAAACTACCGATCCTAAAAATTTAATCTTTCCTAAAATCACGTAAGTCTGGGGGGACTGGGATCTCGCTCTATTTCTTAATCAAATTATGTCTCCAAGCCGTCTTAATTTATTCAAGTTGTCACAATTTCCTTCATCCTTATTTATCTAAATTATAATGTGCTCAGAGTTTTTGTAGTCTTTTTTATGATAAGTAGGTTCGCGTTTGACCACGATTACGTCTAATGTAGGACGATGATGCGGTCGAAGATGGAGCACGCCTACCTAGATAGTACCTATTCACACGAGACTTGAAGGTACCCGGATTGTACTTTTCGGGAAACACGGACTCTGGTAGTGCATTACATAGCTCAGGAACGTCGAGGCGAAACGTTTCGTTCGCACCGGTGGCGTTTCCAATGTGAAACGACGGCGTAGACCAGGGCAGACCATAGACTGAGCAAGAGTCCATAGATGGGACTCGTCGCTGTTACATCAATGGGTGCAACTCCACACTCAATTAATTATAAAGTGTATATAGTGAATAGGAGTCAATCTATATATAACACTATTTTTGAATAGTGTAATAATTATAGTCAAGGTGGCGAAGTCCGTCAATGGGGTAAGTTCATACACCGCTCGTTTTTTCAGTTTTTTTCATGGAAACGCCAACTACAATTCGAAGACAGAATTCAATGGTGTCTTAGCTTCACTGATTGATTTGTTGTCGTCGTAAATATTCAAACACGGAAATAATAAGAGGTGTATGGAGTTCCCCCAATGACGGACTTCGCCACCTTGACTATATATGTACTTTTAATTCGGGGTATCTTTAAATAATAACGCGGGTGAAATACCCTAGTTCTTACTTAAGTACATTAAAAATTAAGTTATTTAAAAATTAATGAATTCGTTTTTATTAACTTAATTTTTAATGTAAATATTTTAAATGCGGCAATGAAATTTTTTGAAATAAAGTTATATCGCATGTCATTGAAGACCATGGGCCATGGGAAGGCCAACACGTAGAGGCCCCTTGACAAAAATATAAATGTGGCGTGTCACTGACCGGCGATTATCTCTGTCTACAACATATAATTATGCACCCAAGGACAAGCCCCGCTCAATGTAAGACTATTGTAGGGAATTAGAACAACAGGTACCGAGTTATTGGGATGAACTGTTAGTGGAACTAAGGATCTGGGTCTATGGGAACTATGGCGTCTGCCTGTCGCAATGTTCGGAGACCATGGATAAAATGGGCAGACGGTGACTCGCCACTCCCTGTATAGGCCCCAAAAAATGGAGTACAAATTAGCGGGGGATACCTGGGTATGAGTGGCTAAGGGGTGTCGAGAGGTGGGCTGCACGATTATTATTTACAGTATATTTGTAGAAGGTTCGAGTTTGTACAATGAATTTAAAAATGAGAAATAGTCAAGGGGTTCAAATTCGGAAAACTACTGAACGGATTTGAGTTAAACTCGACACAGAGCTAGCTTATGTCCCCGGTCAACACTTAACATAGTTGATTATAGTGAAAAAGGTGGCGCTGCCGTCGTGTTTCTTTTTTGCGCTTCTTTTTATTCAAGTCACTAACAAATACGTCACGTACATTTCAGCCAATGAAAAAGATTACCTTAAAATCAGAATTTAAAAATATTTTTATTTCATATTTCGAATTCATGATACACCTACATAATATGATAAAATAACCATATAACTCTGCACCTATGTGGAATGTTACTCACAGTCGTAACTCTTCGCACTTTCCATCTTTTACAGTGAGTGAGGGAGTACGCAATAGTAACGTCGACGCTCTTAGGTGCACATTTAAATTGGTCGAGTAGTACGCAGATATAAAACTAAACATATTCCATTCCAGCCACGTTCATCCGGAAAGTGTTTCTAAAATGTATTTATAACCCTCCCATTAATATAAAACGTTAACTTTTAAAAGGTTTTCGTAAGCACTTAGGCCTCGGGCATACTAGTAAAGCGACGACGACGGCGATTTCAATAGGGCCGCGGACATATTTAAAAAAAAAAAATAATTATTATTTAAAAGTATCCTACAGTATTTCCTTAAATTTAAGGCCTAACAATACATAATAATAAATCTAAACCAAAAATGAATAATTATGATCTAGAAAAAGGACAAAAACATAAATAGCAAGTTACACTACGCCAAAATTAATTATTCAATCTATCTAATACTGTGACACTTTTAACGGTAAAACTAGACGATTAAATCTAAATATAAACATTACATTCCTTTTGAAGCTTATTAACAACTTTACTAACAACTGATGACTAAATATTACGATCATATTATGATACGTTCATATTATGATAAATTCTAACAAAATTATTTGTTCAAAACATGGTTAGCAGTTGATACGTTATAATGTAGGTACACATACATGTTTTGTTCACACAGGAGCATATAAATATATATAATAAATTTTATTAAACTATATAATCTATATAAATAAAAATAAATCTTAGAAATTTTTGTACGTGCTTAACTTTAGAACGACTTTAGCGATTTTGATGACATATTTTGTGTGTTTGAGTGTGTACCCGGTTTAGATTCACAATCGGAACCGGTAGGTGGCACTGAGACCTCCCAGGGGGTGCCCCCCGCGGTCCTCACCCCCTCCGACCGCGGTTGGCACACGGGGAAGCGTCCCCGGGGCCCCAGCGGCCATTGTCACATCCCCATTTTCTCTCCGTGACAATGGTGTCCCACCTACGTTCCTATCCTTAAAAGGCTCCTGTGTGTCCCTCCTTCACAACTACCTATCCTTTCCTACATTTGACGAGCCACTCGCAACTCTCCGTTCAGCGGAGAGGTTCCTGGCGATGTGGCGGCGACGGGTCCAGCGTCTAGGCGTTCGCCAATCACTGGGCTGACGACGGAGTGGACCTAAGGGCGGTCCGCCCCATCTCTGACTTCGTCACCGTCGCGCGATGTGGGGTGTGGTGGCGGCGGTTTCACCCGACCGCACCCGCACCGCGGAAGTTGAAACAACACTCAGATGTATCTGGGTGGGGGCTTCGTTCTGCCCGCCCTTAGGGCAGTGCGGCCCTCTCACCCACCCGAAGCTTAGTAGGCGTGCTTGAAGCTGCATGCCGGGGGGGTTATCCCGGCTGCGAGCGCCCTGTGGGTGGCGCGTGGTGTGTCCTGCTAGCAGTCATATCGCGCGCCACTCATAGTTCTTTAGTTGTAAGTAATTCAGATGGCCTCCCGTAGAGGAGGCAAATTTAGTTTTAATAACCCCTCGCGGGGTTCGAAAATACAATGAAAAAAGCACAAAGTCAAGAGCTACTACCCCAGGTGGGTCGATCCTCCGCTCAAAAAAAAAAGGAGGGCGAATCCCACGCCGATGCCGGTACCTATGGTACGGCCAGCTGTCCCCCATCGTATTCTGGGGGGGGGACGATTTTACGCTCCCCACAAACCTGGACGTTGTCCAAGGAGAAGGTGCCCGAGATGGGCGGCGAAGTTACTTTTGCGCGAAGTAGCAGCAGGATGAGTGGCCGCACATCCGCTGCTAGTGGCGCCAGAAGCGGCAACATGAGCGGGGCCTTGAGTGGCGCCATGGATGAGTCAGATTCAAATCTCTCCATGTTCTCCATTCGGTCCCGTTCCAGAACAGGCTCGCGATCGCGGTCACGTTCACCGACGCGATCGCGCTCACCAACGCGCTCACGCTCCGGATCAGGGCCCGGTATACACACCAAACCGGAGGCCGGGCCCTCAAACCCGTCGAGCCAGTGGCGCGTCCAAAAGAAGAGGAGGAGGCCCGCACCTTACCGAGGCCCCCAAAGGGTATCGCTAGTCTCAAGCGATGAAGACACGGCTGCATCGAAAACCTCCCGTAGGATATCTCCACCCTCTACGGGAGCCTCAGAAGAGACCACCAGCTTGGCACGAGCAAAAGACGCGATCGCGAAGGCAGGCCGGACTACCGACCTTGAGCTCGATCATGAGGAGAGCACCGTCGAGCTGATTAGAGTCGCCGAGGAGGTGCGTATCGCTCGACGGGCCCCAGAACTTCTAACACGCTCAGGGTCGGTCACAACTACGGATGAGGTAGGGGCCCGTACGGCTCAGGCCATAGAAACGGACGTCCGCAACGCCCTGGGGGTCATCCGCCACGTGGCAAAGGTCCCCAGGGGGCTGAAAGGGACGTTCATGAAGTCCCTGAATGACTCCGTCAGCATAATTAGTGATGCCTTCGAGGTGTTGCGCGGTCGCACGGAGTCCGACGAAGTCAGACGACTCGAAGCGGCCAACCGACGCCTCGAGGCGGAAATGAAAGAAATGAGGAAGGAGTTGGCCAGCCTACGGGCCGAGATTACCCGTGCCCGGCCTGCACCTCCCCAGACCACACCGACGTCGATGCCACCGCCACCACCGCCACCACCCGTATCGAGGCCCGTCGTGGGAGGGCGGTTTAACGATCAAGACGAGCTGCTGCGCCATCTGACCCTATCTCTCGGGGCCATGATGGACGCGAAGTTAGCCGCCCTAGATGACCGCCTTCTCCCAGAGAAACGAGTCCGCCCACCGCTGGCAGCTGACGCCCGGCGGGCGAGTATGCAGCAAACCCCTGCACCTGGGAGAAGAGAGGCAAACCGCTCTCCCGAAAACTTTCCCGCTCTGCCAACTCCCAAAAGGAAGCGGGGCGCCGGAGAAGGCAACAACGGAGACGCGACCCCTAGACCAAAGAGGCCAGCCAGGATCGATTCGTCTGCCCCAGAGCCGCCCCCTAGGACCGAAGAAGGTTGGTCGGTGGTAGCCCGAAAAGCTAAGAAGAAGAAACCACCGACTCAACAAAGCGGTTCTGGCCAGACTCCCCAGCCTAAGCCGAAAGCGAAGACGCCAAAAACTCCGGCGAACAAGGGTCCGCGTATGCAGGTGCCCAACACCACTGCGGTAATTCTTACCTTGTTGCCTGCAGCGGTGGAAAAGAACACCAGCTACGCGGACATCATGCAGAAGGCGAAGGCCAATATAAAGCTGGGAGAACTTGGCATCACAGGCGTCAAGTTGAAAACCGCGCGGACGGGGGCCCGTATGCTCCTCCTCCCTGGGAAGGATAGCGGGGAGAAGGCTGATGCCCTCGCCGCGCGACTAAAAGATGTCCTGCCAGAGGACGAAGTCAAGGTGTCCAGGCCCGAGAGATGCTTCAATGTGCGCGTCTCGGGTCTGGACGATTTCACTAATGTAGAAGAGGTCGTGGCCGCCGTCGCCCGGGTTACGGACGTTGCCGCTGGGCGCATTAATTCCAGTGCCATACGTCTGGGCCCGGATAGGCTGGGATATGCTATCCTGGCCTGTCCAGTGGCGGCGGTCATCAAATTGAAGGACCGCAAAGAGTGATGGTGGGGTGGGCCTCGGCGGATATTAAAATTCTGCCGAGTCGGTCCGAGCGGTGTTGGCGCTGCCTTGTGGCAGGACACGTCGCCTGCACCTGCTCCTCCCCTGTCGACCGCAGCAAGGACTGTTACCGCTGCGGTCAACCTGGACACCCTGCCGCTACGTGCCTGAACGCGCCACACTGCAGTATTTGCAGCGCGGCTGGCCGAGCGGCGGGTCATTGGATGTGCAGGGGAGTGCCGGCCGCGCGTAAAAGCGCGGGCCCCCCTACCAACATTGCGAGGCCCACCGATAAAGTGGGCCAACAACAAAAAGGCGATCAAAAGAAGGCGCCAAAACGGAAAAGAAAGAGAAACAGGAAAGGTCCCAAACAGGCCGCGGCAACTAATACCTCTTTGCCGCCACAGCCACCTCGGCCGCCGCGGCCTCTACCCCGCTCGCAGCAGCCGTCACCGTCGCCGGCACCCGGGACCACTAGGATGGAGGAATAAAAAAGTCGTCCCAATGGCTCTCCTAGTGGTCCAGGGAAATCTGAACCACTGCGCCGCTGCCCAGGACTTGTTGGTGCAGAGTTTGGCGCAGTGGGGCATCCAGCTGGCCGTAGTCGCCGAGCCATACTACGTCCCCCCCCGTTCTGACTGGGCGGGGGATCTTGATGGCTCGGTGGCTATTATTGTCCGGACCGCCGCCGCATGCCCTCCCCTAGCCGGTGTGGTAAGGGGTCGGGGCTACGTGGCGGCAACCATCGGGGAGATTGTGGTCCTTGGGGGCTACTTCTCCCCGAATCGAAGGCTCGCCGATTTCGAAGGTTGGATAGAGGAAGTGGGCACTGTGGTGGCCCGCAGCCGATCTCGCCCCGTGCTCGTGCTCGGAGACCTCAATGCAAAATCCGTGGCTTGGGGATCCCCGAGTACGTGCGCGCGTGGCGAGGCGCTAGAAGAATGGGTCATCGAAAAGGGTCTCGTAGTTCTCAATCGGGGCTCCGTACACGTGTGTGCGCCAGCAGGGCGGCTCAATTGTCGACGTCTCGTTTGCCAGCCCTGAATTGGCGCGCCGTGTGCGGGACTGGAGGGTCGTCACGGGGGTGGAGACGCTTTCCGATCACCGTTATATACGATTCAGCGTCTCCGCCCGGAATCCGGACCCGCCGTCCCGAGAGCCCCGGTAGGAAACTGCCCGCGCTGGGCATTGCAAAGTTGAATCGGGAGGCGTTCAAAGAGGCCCTGATTGTCGCCACCTGGGCATCAGGATCCGAAATAAACCCTCCTGATATTAATGTAGAGCAGGAGGCAGAAAATCTACGGTCGCTCGTCACTGGCGTATGCGACGCGGCGATGCCGAGGAGGGGTCGATTCCGGCCCTTTCGAAAGGTGTACTGGTGGAGCCCCGTACTAGAGGGGCTAAGGCGCGTGTGCAATAGCGCGCACCGCCAGTACACCCGACACAGACGACGGCTTCGCCGCCCAGTGGACGCAGCGGCCGTAGAGGCTCAGCTGTACGAGGGGTACAGAAGCGCCAGGGAGAACCTGCGCGTCGCGATCCGCGATGCGAAGAACGCGGCCTGGGGGGAGCTCTTGGAAAGCCTAAACCAAGACCCTTGGGGGCGCCCATTCAAGATGGCACGGAACAAGCTCCGTGCCTGGACGCCCCCGCTAACCGAGTCTCTCCCCAGGGACGTTGTACGCGACGTGGTTGGCGCTCTGTTCCCTTCACGGGCTGAGCATGTGCCTCCTGCAATGGCCCCGCCAGAGGCGGAGCCCAGCGCGGATAGAGACCCTGTGCCCACCGTGGACCGGGTAGAGCTGGGGGTTGCTATGCTACGGCTAAAGGTCAAGAACGCCGCCCCCGGCCTTGACGGCATACCAGGGCGTGCGTGGGTTCTGTCCTACGACGCCCTGGAGCCCCGACTGATGAGGCTTTTCGGCGCATGTCTGGAGCAGGGCCAGTTCCCGCAACGGTGGAAGACCGGAAAACTAGTCCTGCTGCGTAAAGAGGGGCGCCCTGTGGACTCACCGTCCGCCTACCGGCCCATTGTGCTGCTGGACGAGGTTGGCAAGCTCTTCGAGCGTATCATCGTCGACCGCCTCGTCCAGCACCTATCGACGACGGGGCCAGACCTGGCGGACAACCAGTTCGGTTTCCGCGCAGGGCGCTCCACAATCGACGCCATCATGCGCCTGAGAGGCCTGGCGGAGGAAGCAGTCTCCCGGGGCGAGGTATTATTGGCGGTGTCCTAGACATCGCCAACGCCTTTAATTCCTTGCCCTGGCCTTGCATTATGGAGGCACTCCGGTACTTCGGGGTGCCGTCCTACCTCCGCCGCATAGTCGGGGACTATCTAAATGAACGAGCCGTCATTTACCCGGTTCACGAGGATGGAAACGGCGAGCCATGGTGTGCGGTGTTCCACAGGGGTCGGTTCTTGGTCCCCTCCTGTGGAACATCGCATACGATTGGACGTTACGTAGCAGGGTCCTCCCCGGCGTCAGCATCTTATGTTACGCAGATGATACTTTGATCGCAGCACGAGGAGGACCCACAGGCAGGCGTGCCTTTTAGGCACGGCTGGGGTGTCCTTAGTAGTAGGCAGGATCCGGCGTCTTGGACTGGAGGTGGCGCTTCAGAAGACCGAGGCCGTGTTCTTCCACGGTCCTCGGAACCGTCCACCTCCAGACACCGCTATTAT
Source organism: Dendrolimus houi (assembly GCA_039645545.1). Classification (NCBI taxonomy): domain Eukaryota; kingdom Metazoa; phylum Arthropoda; class Insecta; order Lepidoptera; family Lasiocampidae; genus Dendrolimus; species Dendrolimus houi. The sequence continues at coordinate 3,225,431 of CM077139.1, read as the reverse complement.
AGTAGGAGGCATCCGCATCGGCATCGGGGAGACCATGAAATACCTGGGATTGGTCCTCGACAGCCGGTGGGATTTTTCGGCACATTTTCGGCAGCTACTCCCCAGACTCAAGGGGGTAGCGGGCGCGCTTTCACGCCTGCTCCCCAATGTCGGGGGGCCGAACGCCACGTGCCGAAAGCTCTTCGAAGGTATCGTACGGTCGATGGCCCTCTACGGGGCCCCCGTATGGGCGGATCGCCTGACGGCCAAAACCGCTCCGCTACTGCGTCAAGCACAGCGCATAATGGCCGTCAGGGCAATAAGGGGATACCGTACGGTGTCCTTTGAAGTGGCCTCGCTACTCGCCGGATCCCTCCCATGGGACGTGGAAGCCAGGGTCCTGGCGTCACTGTATGTGTGGCGCAAAGAGGCCCTGGCCAGGGGCACCAGACCCGCGCCTCGCGAAATCGAGGCGTGCAGGTCGGAGCTCCGCCAGGTCGCCGTGGGAGTTTGGGAAGATCGCCTCAGACGCCCCAGCGCGGGCCCCGCCACCATCGAGGCGGTGAGGCCCGTCCTGCGCGAATGGACTGGACGTACACACGGCACCCTGACGTTCAGGCTGACGCAGGTCCTCTCGGGGCACGGCTGCCCCGGGAGGTACCTGTGTCGCCTCGGCCGTGAGGCAACGTCAGGGTGCCATCATTGCGACACAGGCGACGAGGATACGGCGCTGCACACACTGCAGGAATGTCCTGCATGGATGCAGCAGCGCCGAGACCTCGTCGCCTTCACCGGACTTGACCTTTCGCTCCCGGCCGTGGTTCGCACCATGGTCGGGAGCCGCACTGATGGGGACGCCGTCTCCTCCTTCTGCGAGCACGTCATGTTTGCGAAGGAGGAGGCGGAGCGGGAGCGTGAGCGTACGTCCTTGCTCCGCTCCCGCCAAAGGAGGACGCGCCGACGCCGGAGGTCGGACCTCGACCTTCGGCCACTGTAAGCGGGCGGCGCGGCTGGGGCCCCTTGGGGTATAGGGGTTCTCACTCACCTGCACATGCCGTCGAGATGAGAGCGCGAGTGTTCCGCGCGCGCTCATTTCTCCTCCCGTGGGGCGCGTTACAAACCGCCCCACTTTGGACTTGAATATGACGTCGCCGGGGACATGTTCCCCGGCATTGGAAGAGGCCCAGTGAGGGGGGCCCACGCCTGCCAGGGCACAGCGGAGCTGGGTATCCCATTTACCCGTAGCCCTGGCTTAAGGCGAAGGACGGAATACCCAGGGGTTTTAGTGGGTATCCCTAACTGGGGAGTGGCAATAGCGTGGCACCGGTTCTGACCGGGCACGCTAGTGCCACCCCCGATCTGGCGAATCCCACACACTCACACCGGTCGCGAACATCCCCCCAGGTTTCTGTGCCTGTCGCGGCTTAGTCCTCAAACAGATTTCCCCTGGCAAAAAAAAAAAAAAAGGTGGCACTGAGATTTTTATTTTTCAGGGCGGAACGTCTGCCGGAAAACATACTGACAAATAAATGTCAATAAAATAATAATAATAACAACTAATAAGTCAAAGCATTTATTTACAACTAGCTGATGCCCGCGACTTCGTCCGCGTGGTGCGGTTTTTTAAACTACGGGAACTCTTTAATTTTTCGGGATCAAAAGTATCCTATATCTTGACCAGGGATATAAGCTACCGCCATACAAAATTTCATTTAAATCGGTCCAGTCGTTTCGTAGATTAGCCGGTACAAACAGACAGACAAACAGATAAATAGACAAAAAGAGAAACAAAAATATTAAAAAAAAAACTAAATTAGTTCTATTTCACTTCTTACATCCCCTGACTTGGTTTTTAGCATTTTTTTTCATTGTACAGAAATTTGACCTCTACATTTTTATTATATGTATAGATTGGGGAATTCGTCCGCCGAGTATAACATTTTATTTAAGAGCCATTCTTTTGACTGAATTTTAAATTTTATTTATCCTAACCCCTTTTAAGTGGTTTGGAATTTTATTGTATTGTATGAATATTATTTATATATAAAAATTTGGCGTTAAAATAACATCCTATCTTTAGACCATAAATAGAAAGAATGAATCTCGGACTCTCAAAGTGAATCCGGTTAAAAGATGCCGAATTTGGAACAGGGTGCCGATCGAGTAGCAGTGCGTTATAAGATTTATATCATTATAAAATATTATTAATCACAATCAAATATAGCCCATGTCACTCAGGAATAATGTAGCTTTCTACTGGGAATGGAATTTTCGAATTCGGTTCAGTAGTTTAAGAGATTACTTCCTACAAACAAACAAACTCACAAACTTTACCTCTTTATAATATTAGTAGAGATAGTGTTAGTTAGTTAGTTTAAATTTACACACAAAGGTGCCATTTGTTAGGATATAAAATTCCACAACAGTAACTGAGCTGTTATGTCGCCATTGCTTTACCAGCGTGACCGCGGCCTTAATGGTTGGTCGGGATGGTCGTTTCCTTTCGCTGTTGGGTTTCACACCACTTTGGTTTCATATAATTTATTTGACGTGTGTTATAGTAGCTTAGGGAATAGTTCTCATTACTTAGTTGTATATTTTACGCTTTTGGATGAATATCTAAAAAGAAAGAAGGAGCTTATGTGTACAAAAGTATTAAATAAATTGAAGTATTTTTTACAGATTTATGTAGTATTAGCTGACTCGTGCCCACTTCACTGGGCGTGATTAAAAAACTAAAAATATATTATTAATCGTAAACAAATACAGCCTATGTCACAAACTTTACCTCTTTATCTTTATTAGTATAGATACACGTGATTTGCATCTGTGTGGCTAAACTATTCTATCTTTATCAGTGATAATTATTTAATACTAAATTCCCGTGACGCACTGTTACGCGATCGCCTTCCTTTAGCCTTAATTTTGACAGTTCGAGACTCCATCACTCTATTAATATTTTAAAATTTGTTAAAACCATTATATATATATATATATATATATATATATATATATATATATATATATATATATATATATATATATATATTAACGCCCTACGGGTAATTATATGTGGATATGCGTACACATGTGTAATTAATTACCTGTAGGGTTGTATGGCGCGTTATAGGTTTCCTCTCACGTGCCACGAGATGGCGCTAAGCATTCCCATACAAAATTGCGTTAACTGGAACGTGATCGAGTAGTAAAAAAACTCTCATCAAGCCCTCTAGTTTCCGAACAGTACAAAAATATGGCGAAAACAAGTGTGTGAATTAAGCGCTTTTATGTCCGCTTTAACATCTGTCTGTCTTTCCACATTTTCTTTAGACGGGTCATGCTGGTCTTGGCTATTCCAATGCGTTAGTGATGATTGCGCCAAAGTATTGGAAATGATCAACAATTTTGTAGTAATTTAACATTAGCGTGTCAAGGAGGGTGCTGAAGTGATCAACTATCATTATTTTAGGTTTTTTACATGTTTATTTTAAGACCCCTTTCTAGACTGGTTTGTCCAAGCCGTCGGAGTAGTTCAGCCATTTCATTCGCTGTGGAGACGAAGTACGTGGTGTCTTCAGCATGTCTTAAGTGGGGTTACGCACTTAGGTTTGGAAGAAAACACCAGTTTTGAACTTATTGCTTTTATTAACTTACAATGCCGTACGTGATACCTCTCCACAGGGTCGCCCCTACACACACAACTAACGACGCACTGTACCGATGATAAGTTGTCTCACTCACAATACCGTCGCCGATATTGCGTAGACACACCTTCTGCTGCTGCAGAGTTCACCGCAGAATTTACCGCGCGAAGCTCGCCTCTGGACCTCCTTTTAAACTACGCGAAACTCGTCCTTCACTAAACTGTCCACTACACTTTTCACTAAATTCACCACTAAACTCGTCACGGTCTTTTATTAAACTCTTCTTCCAACTGTTTCGTATCGTACTTGTCGCTTCACTGTCTTGAACTGAACTCAACTCTAAAACTACTCGGTAGCGTAAGGCGCACGCCTTACGCTGCTTATATACCCGGAATCCATAATTTCGTTTATACATGTATCCCTTTCTAACATCTATCTATTTCTGTCTTTTCCTTCCCGAACTTTCTATTCTAGAACTTTCGTTTATCGTCTATCCCTTTCCAACATGTATCTGTCCTTGTCTTTTCTTTCCAGAATCTTCTACCTTTTTCGAAGTCTTGAGACCGGCTTACGTTGGCGAAAGTTCTACCCTCAGTCGCCACAATATTTTGATTCCGTCAATATTCATTCCATCTTCCTATCCTTCTAAGGTCTTCCGCATTATGTATTTCCCAATGATGTTGAAAAGGATCTGTGCAGGGACGGAGAATGGATACAATTTCCTGCGACCGGGTGACTTGTCGTAAGAGACGATAAAACAACCCAGAGCCAGGTGGTAGAGCATATGCCCGACTGATGGTAGCTACCCACCATCCCTGATCTAAAGTATGCCACCATAACAACCTTGAGTTGTGATTCGGCATTAGCGGCCAGGTTCGAGGCTCCCTTTAGAGAGCGGCAGCACATTGGTAGCAACCTTGGTGTTACAAATGTCCATAGGTGACGCTAACCACTTTCCAGCAGGTGGGCCGTCTACCTGTCTGCTGAACACATGCAATAAAAAAATCGCAATGTGTGCTGGGACACAAAGTAGAGGTGAAACTTCAACGGACAAGTGGCAAAACGAATCGCAACAAAATTTTACCTTGTGGTTTTACGGGCAGCTTTTCAAATTGGACAAGTACATTAACAATCTGCCCGTAAAACTTCAATTTAAATTTTGTTGCGATTCACTTTAAAAGGATGGGAGAGATCACACAGTCTTGGCGAACAACTTTCTTAAACTTAAAACTACTTGACTGTGTATCATCGTATCATCCAATGCGACAGTGTCATAACCTTTCCCGTAGAGGTAAAGATTAGAGTTATTTGGCAACTTGTTTTTTTTTGCTAAAAATTGTTTACACTACAACAATACATACTCATACTAAACTTCATCAATATGGACTCATTAGTTAGTCTTCGAGAAAGATTATTGTAACATAAAAAGATAAACAAACAAGACGGACATACCAAAAACACAAAGGTAAGAACCTTAAGAGTCTTAACGTCTACATAATATTTGAACTCAGACAAGTATTTGCTTTTCAACCCTTCCTATTCAAGTTCCCGCAAATCTGAGTTATATAACCCCAATTTCATCCTCACTGACAAGCACACTTGAGACGGCCGCTTTCGGCTGCATTGCGCTGATGTTTTGTGCAAGCTCTCTAAATTTGCATACAGACGAGCTAGTATAACTTGTTTAATGCCCCCTATAAAGTTTTGATGCTCTCGAGTCGCATACTTGCTTTCCAAAAGAGACGTAGGTTCCAATCCTGGCTGGAAAGTGCTATTTATATAGTGGAAGTAATATTAGTTGTTTTATAAATACCCCTCGATCCGATGGATGTATTCCAGAACAGAGGAGTCACTCTTTGCTTTCAACTTCTCCGAATTATTTGGGATCGGCACAATATGTATTTTCTTTCCATACTCCTCTATTCTGACATACATCCTCTATCACACCACAAATCATGATATCATAATCTTCACATTTTTATTGCAGGAGTTCAGCAGACAGGCAGACAGCCCACTTGATGGAAAGCGGTTAACATCGCCTATGGACATTTGGAACGTAGAAGGTACTACAAATGCCCTGCTGCTCTCTCAAGGGAGACTGGAACCTGGTCACTAATGCCGAAACACAACTCAAAGTTGCTATGGCGGCATACTCTAGACCAGGGGCGGCCCGCCCCGGGCGGCAAAATTTTACAATAAATAATATAAATATTTGAACCATTTCATATTTTTATCGGAACTACAAATTCGGAACGATTGAAAAGAGCACGGAATTTTTCATTACTTACTCGCCCGGCTCAACATGAGCAGATTTTTCATTACCACTCCACTCCTATTGGTTCTAGCGTGATGTTATATAACCTATAACATTCCTCAATATGTGGGCTTTCCAACACAAAAAGAATTTTCGAAATCGGTTCAGTAGATACAGAGATTAGCCCCTACAACGTCACAAACACACAAACTTTACCTCTTTATAATATTAATATATTATATATATAGTATGCATTAAATTGAAATATCTAAATATAAGGGCGGCAAAACTGTCTTTCGTCACCCGCGCTACGCCGCCCGTGGTAGCCATCCAGTCGGGCAAATACCCTACTACCTGGCTGTGGGTTGTTTTGTCGTCTCTTACGACAGGCCGCCCGGCCACAGGAATTGTTTTTTTATTGCTTAAGTTGTATTGTATTGTTGTATGGTATTGTATTCTTTCTCCGTTCCTGCACGAATAAAAAGACGGTATTTTCTATCCATACTCCTGTATTCTGACATACGTCCTCTGTCACACCACAAATCATGATATCATCATCTTCACATAACCCATCCATCTCTTTTTTGGTTCACATCTTTCATTTTTTAATTTTTTTTTATTAACAACTCTACGGACTCGAGTTCCGTACCCTTTTTTACAACTTAATTTCTATGAAAGTTTTTAGGTTTCTACACGCTTATTGTTTATTTTGTTATTGTGTGTGACATTAATTTGGTGATTTTTATGTTGTAGTGTACCTTAAGAATAACTTATCTGTATCTGTTACATACTGGTGTTGTGAGGAAGTGCATGTGCAGTGTGTGCCTTATGTCTATACCTATATATATCTTAACTAGTGCCATTTGTGTTGCTTTTCCTTTCTGTGCCTAGGTTATTAATTTTTAGGCTCTTTGTATGTCTTAGTTTGTTTGTAAAGTGTGCGTGTAATGCAATGCGGTGGTAGTGCGCGTTGGTGTGAGTGTGAGGTGTGAACACATCTTTCTTTTGTGCCCATCAATCTTCTAGTTTAACATTATTTTTGTCACGTGACTTTCATCCCTCCTCTTTACATGCTCATACCACCTTAGTCTTCTTCCTCTCGATTTTGCTTATCCATTCTTGTAATATTATACATCCATCTCAACATTGTCATCTCAACTGAGTGGAGATGTTTGTAGTCTATCACTTTAGTGGCCCAACATTCGGACCAATGTAACATGAGCAGTCGTATGACAAGATTTACATATTTGACGTTTTAGTTTGAGTGGCATTATTTATTTTGTTCCATGTCGCAATTTGATTTTTATATACTACTAACTGTGCCCGCGGTTTGTCCGCGTGGATTTTTTTTCGCGCAACCCTAAAAACGTAGTCTAAGTTACTCTTTATAACATTTGCCAGTGAAAGTCCCGTCACAATCGATCCACCGGTTTCAGAGATTAGCCGGAACATCCAGACAGACAGACAAAAATTCTAAATATTTCATTTTCGGAATCTCCTGGTCCGAATTATCTCCCTTGATTTTTTTCACATTTTTATTTTGACATTACACACAGACACTTCAATTTTATTTATGTGTATAGATTATTAATATTGTAAAGAAGAAAGTTGTGAGGATCCTTATGGTCCAAGATCCCAGTCACCCCAGACTTACGTGATTTTAGGAGAGATTAAATTTTTAGGATCAGTAGTTTAACATAAATTTAGAAAGGAATGGATACTCGCTAAGCTGAAAGCGGGGCCGTTTTACAGGTTGCAGGTATCAAAGGTAGAAAAAAACCATGCTAACGTACGTCAAAGTAGCAAGGCTAGTTCTTACATATGTCATAGACGATATTGTTAGAAACAAAGATATACAGTTGCCAGACACTTCTTGTAGGCCATAACTTTTGACAGACACTTTAAAAAATATCTGGGAACTTACGTCGTTTTAGGAAGGCTGAATTTTATATATATATTATGAAGTATAATATTTTAAAATATTTTCTAATAAGCCAAACAAGTCTGACTGGCCAAACATCTTCCCAGACTCGTTAAGAGTTCCGCTATGCGAGGAAGCGCGAGAGCATTATTCAAGTCAATTCAATATTATTTATATTAAAATTTTACATATATTATATAGTAGCTGTGCCCGCGACGTTGTCCGCGTGGAAATTGCAATACCCCCCGATTTTGAATTATTCTTCATTGGTGCTCCGCTCCTATTGTTCTTAGCGTGATGATATATAGCCTATAGCCTTCCTCAATAAATGGGCTATCTAACACTGAAATAATTTTTCAAATCAGACCAGTAGTTTCTGAGATTAGCGCGTTCAATCAATCAAACAAAGAAACAAAATCTTTAGCTTTATGTATTAGTACAAGATATTCACGCGTCAGAGTGCATTTCGCTTATATTTATGCGCTTGAATAATGCTCTAATGCTCTCGCGCTTCATCACACAGCGAAACTCTTAACAAGTCTGGAAGATGTTTGGCCCGTCAGATTAGTCTGGCTCGTTGGAATATATTTTAAAATATTATGCTTACTTCCTAAAATGACGTAAATATCCACATTTTTTTAAAAGTGTCTGTCAAAAGTTATGGCCCACATGAACTGTCTGGCAACTGTGTATATCTTTGTTTATAACAATATCGTATATGATATACGTAAAAACTAGCCTTACTACTTTGACATAAGTTAGCATGGTTTTATTCCACCTTTGATACCTGCTACCTGAAAAACGGCCCCGCTTTCAGCTTAGCGAGTATCCATTCCTTTCTAAGTTTATGTTAAACTACCGATCCTAACAATATAATCTTTCCTAAAATCACGTAAGTCTGGGGTGACTGGGATCTCGCTCTATTATTACGCTTTTTCTCAAAAACGACTGAAAGGATTTTGACGAAAATTTACAGTAACATAGCTTATACCTCAGAATAGCATATAGAGTATAGACTATAATTTATAAAAGTATTACTTAAATTGTCCTAAATATAAAGACAAATATTGATCCCACGGAAACGAGTTTTTTTTTATAGCTGGAGTACAGCAGAGAGGCTGACGGCCCACCTGCTGGAAAGCGGTTACTGTCACCTATGGACGTTTGCAACACCAGAGGTGTCACTAACGCGCTGCCAGCCTCGAAGAAATATTATGACAGTCTTTTTAAAAAACTCCATATCGTAGCGCTACAGGAAAACCTCGGCTGGGAGCTCATTCCAAATCCCCACGGTACGTAAGAGGAATGTTCTACAGAACCGTAGCGTACATGAGCGAAGCGGCTCGAGGAAGTCGGGATGAACTCCCAACCGATGGCGAGCGGTGCGATGGTAGAAAGAGGACGAAGGCACCATTTTAAACAGTTCCTCGGAACGCTCCCCGATATACAGTCGGTAGAATACGCAGAGAGACGCGAAGTCTCTCCTAAAAGTTTGCGGATATATCTAGTAAATAATAGATACAACTTATCCAAAGTTACTGGAAATGTAAATACTTTAATACCTTGAAATAGCAGGCTTTAATTAAACAACAGTTTCAGAATAATTAAACTGTCCCACACTTGTAAAATATTACTTTAAGCTTTCATTACAATTTTGACGCCACGTGGCTCGATCTTGGGTCAGTGCCCTTGCTTGAAATACTGTCTTAAAAGACGAAGGAATTTTTGATGTCACTTGTTTTTCTGTGTTAAAGCTATTTTATACTAAAAATAAGCGGAGTAAGGCACGAATGTGTCAATAAACAGTACGTTCCCCCAATGACATACATAAAGGGTGTGAAGGGCAGGGAGGCACTCAGAATAAATTTTAGGACTCCCTAAATTTTGTTTATGTTTGATCATATTTTAAGGTCGCTACACATTTTCGTGAAAGAACAACACGAATATAGAACTTATAGGAATTCGCCCGACATTCACTTTTCAGGTGTTTTACTCGCGAGAATATAGAGCTCTCTTTGAAATGCACAACTATATTGAAGTTTCGACGGGATCTTGAAGTGTCATGTAAGTTAAAGATATTTAATTTGCTTAAGGCTTCTATTACAGGGCTCCGGCTTTCGTCCGGTGATTAGCTTGAAAATTGTTTTAAATCTTGAATTCTTGACATTTACTAGATGTAGAAATCGTCGAAAGCCATATTTTGATTGAATATTATCATTGTTTATAACGTATTTAGTGTGTGACTTATGACGTGGTAGAGCCATACTGGAGTCGTTATCTTGTTTTCAACTGTTAGATCCGGCTCGATTGATGTGATATGAACAGGGGCGTAGTAATAGAAAATGGTACCATCACTTTCGATGTTCTTATCTATTTGACCATCTTGGCCGAACTTTTCTATAAGACGCTGATTGTACATTATCGTCATATCCCTCTCGGTCATTCGCGGGAATCGCGAGCATGATTGTTTGGTATGAAATTTCGAATTAAATATAACAGTATGAAATAGTTTATTGTAGTATAAGCTTGATTTTTAAATGTAATACTTGACCATTGCGCGCCCCCCTTCGATAAAAGCACCACACCCGGGGCTAGTGCCCTGCTTGCCCCACCCTAGCTACCCCTCTGAATACTACACCTCTCACAGAGTAGATCGGCGTGAAACGGTTCACTTTGAGCTAATCGTGTTTCGTGCCACATCCTATTCTTCCTGTCTTATCTTCTTATCCCATCTCCTCTATTCCTTTCCAAAAGCTGGCAACGTGTTGGCTTCAGACCTGGTGTTGCAAACGTCTATAATCAACGGTAACCACTTTACAGTGCGTGAGCCGTATGCTTGTTTGCCAGCTTAGCTATAGAAATTGATAATTCGTATTGTATTTATGTTGGAATGGCGGGCTATACTCGCGGATGTTACAACTTTACATAAATTATAATTTCGATCGGTAGTTTTCCTTTGCGCAGATAAGGTAGATCGGTTTACGACATGTAAGTAATCTATATTGAACTTTATTAGCAAGCGCAAAAGGCAGTGTTGTTTGCTATGCATTCTTGGCTCTCTCTCATTTACACAATTGATAAACCGTGGTGCCCTATTAAAATAGATCTACTGCGCAGGTACACCGGGAGGTGTAGATTAGTTGTGTAAAATTGTATACAGTTTACATTCCCCTATTAGTAACTAATTTCTCACATAGTCAACTAATTTTATTAAATGAAAAAAGTATTTATATCTTAAGAAACACATGCACAATTTGGAAGTCTGTTGCTGGAATCTTCTCTTAAGCAAATTTTATTTGTATCACAAGATCTCGCTCTTCCATAACTTAAATATTACATCGTATTTAAAAGTACTTAGTTTCTTAAATATTTTCATGCTATAGAGGAACGATTTTAAAAATATTGCATTATAATATGTATTGTAAATAAAATTAGTTACTGTTAATTTTCATTAAGTACAAAACATACTAATTATACCAAAATATTAAATTACATTATTACTAGAAAAATGGTTAATGTAGTTAAGTTACACATAAAATCACTTAATTCACTTTGAATAAAAGTAAGGTGGTTGTATGCTGCTATTATTGATTGACCCCCCTTTCGAAATCCATCCCTGTATCACTGTATCGAGTCAATATATCAACAGGTGACTCGCTAGTACAGTGATACGTTACAAGGGCGTACAGGGGCCACATATTAAAACTTCATTCACGCGGAAAATGTTGCAGATTTGTAACTCGTTCGTAGTTTATTTGGATACGGCTCTGTTAAAACTAAAGAATTGGTCGTGCTGGATCTGGACTATACATTAATATCTTTTAAACCGAAGAAGGGTTCACCCCTGCTTACCCATCTTCTGAGCACATCATTTATTAATAATAATTAATATATTAATACAGATACACGCCATAGTCCCCGATCTGTAATTTCCCGGTACCTTTTGTTCTCATTCCCTACAATAGTCCTACATTGACCGGGGCTTGTCCTTGGGTTTATATGTTGTAGACAGGGGCAATCACCGGTCAGTGTTCCGTCATATTTATATTATAGTCCGGGTAATTTTTATGTCCACTGGTCTGCAGAGACGTATTATAATAGGAGTCCTTTGTGGTGAAGCCTTAGGTGAGTAGCGACACTTCGTACCCGATTCTTGGGGGCGGCGCTGAGGCAAGGCCCCCGCCTTCGTGCTTGCCTTAATCAGCTGGTATGGAGTGAAGACCGCTACAGCTAAGACTCAAGCTCCAGAGGTGGAAATGATAAATGGCCTAACGTCGTATGCAGCTTCAAGGAACCTACAACTCACCTCTCCACATCCCTAGTTGCCCCTCGTTAATCTTGTATGACATTCTGTTGCGGCCCATGTAGGGAGAGGCGAGTCACCGATTGCCCTTTTTGTTCATGATCTCGGAACATTGCCGGTCAGTGTCACGCCACGTTTACATTTTTGTCAGAGTTGCCCCTACCATGCCGTAGGAAGGCTGACACGGCTGACATGGCCTTCCTATGGCCCCACGCAATCCCTCCAAAATTCCGGGTCATTTTTATGACCCGTGGTCTTCAAGGACATAAATGTAGATAATAGCAATAATCGACAGACAAACACACACATTGTATATCCCCAAATTAAGCGAGTTATGCCTGTGTTATGGGTAATATTTAGACAAACGGCGTAAACGAGATGTTTGTGTAACTCCTTTATTTCGTACCAGTCGCATACAAAATTTCTTTTATTTTCTGGGTGACTTCCTTTATAATAAAATCAACAATATACTAAACATATACCCCGTTTATAAATGTACTTGCAAAGCAAAAAATACTAGCTTCTTAAAAACTCTCGACTATCAGTCCACTGAAGACCTCTTGTGTATTCTTAAATGACTATACTGGTTTCCACTACCAGTGTTATTTCGTAATCCCCTCCAAGATTCCCTGATACTTCTTATACAACATATGAATCTTTACGTTCTCTGACTCATTCACTCTCGCACAATCACACATACTTATTCTTTTACATCACCTATGCGATACAGATACACAGACAATACATCACAGTTATGCACTTGAAGGGCTTACTCTAACACGATTAATTATAATAATTATACTAGCATTTTTTTCTTCTTCCCTTAATTAGCCAACGGGTTGATCCTGGTGACTTGTACCACAGGTTTCTTTTTAACCTAATTCAGGCACCAGCCTTTTATTTAATGTTGTTACTAGTTTTAAGTTACACTGTGTACTTAAAGAGGAAATACAGAATTATGTTATGTTATGTTAATATATAACGCAAACTTCGATTAAGAAATTTACCATGCCAGGAATCGAATCCGGAGCCTCTGCATTGCAGTGAGATAGGCCGACAAAGGCTTAGCCTACTCAACCACAGAGGCCGTCAATGTTTGCAAGCACGTTTTTTACAAGTATATAAATATAACAACAATAATAATAAGAGCCTCTACCTGCAATCCCGGGGGATTCCAGGCAGAGGCTCTGAGTTCAACCGGTATTTAACGCTAGGATAATGATTTGTTTAAATTAAGGTTAAAGAATTTGTAGCAGCGAGAGGTAAAGGTTAAATTATACTTCAGATGTAGTATTCACTGTCGAGTGTTGATGTGAAATGTAGTGAACTAATTTATTTTGCAAACGGTAATCATAAGTACAAATATTAACAAGTCGTACAGCTAGTACAATATATAGCACAGTGTGTGAGCGGGACAGGTAATGTGCGAGCGAAATAGAGCAACTAATATGTGCGCTCCCGCGTTGCGCTAACCAACAGTTCGTTGTGCGCTGCGATGACTAGACGTATGCAGCTCGCTAAAATTTAACTGAAGTATAATATACCCTAAGCTCTAAAACTAGAAACAGACATGTGTTTTGTGTCAAATATAGACCTCATCTATAGAATTTAAAAAAAGTAAGATATAGGAACTCAGCAATAGACGACATATTTTTATATGTTACCGAATCAAAAAGCAATTTTTCCTAACTCGTGGTTCAAATGTTCGCTTCAAATATCACCGTACGTTGCTAATTGAAGCTCCCCAGCACGGGTATATATATAATCCAAATTAGCTTCACATACTGATACACTCTACGTAGGTGCTATACATTATACTCACGCTTAAAAAGACACTATGTCGCTATATACGGTGAATAAAGTGATATAAATCACGGAGCTCTAAGAAAAAGTTATTACTTTTTCTGAGCTATTCTGACAAAAACGGAACCCTTATAAATCATATTGTTACATGCCGTCAAAGATAAGCGCATAGCTGCCTGTTGTAAGCACAGTTTATTGTTTTCCCGGATTAAGGAATTGATTTGTGTTTTGAATTTGTAATTAAGAAAAACATGCTATTGTTTTTCTATTTGTTTTGTAACCATCATTAGCGTCGAACTAATCCTTATTGTTATTGTTTTCGACTTTGTGGCCGCTCGCACGTGTGCAAATTACTATTTCTCGGAAACTCAGTGCGCGCGGCCCTTTTTTTCTTTTTACTGTGTAGTGAATATAAGACAATGCCTGAAAGGAGGGGCGGGAATTCAAGCGACGACTACGAGACGAGTAAGACGTTTGTAGTATTCTCGATTAGCGATATAAACTACGGATTTTACGCGTGTCGAATTGTATTGAATCGTGCAGTGTGAACTGTTTGCATCCAGTTTTATTTGTATTTGTTTTATACGTGTTTGTAGAGTTCTAATAAATTCTATAATAGTTCCAACGGCATTTTTAATTCGAGTCCTGTAGCTCGTAACAATATCATGGTATTTTGTCCGTTTTTTATGTATATGGCTTCAACGCACACAGTATTGATTTTGCCAATGTCGAAGTTGAACGACGAATGGTGGAAAAGAATTTAAAAAATGAAACCTAAAATTTGCCCAGTATTTTAATGGCGGAAATAAACGGTTAATTTCTGTCTTTAAATATTAATAGAAATGAGGCAACTTTTAAAATAAACGATTTTAATCGTTAAAAAGGTTTCACGTGACTTTTTTAAACTTATTTCTTATTTAATGGTGTTTCATAGATTATGGACTTTTTTGAAGGACAAATTGTGTTTATAGTATTATTACAACCTTAGCGCCGATAAAGACAAATTCCCCGTACAGATTTGTATTAGCACATTTATTACCCATTGGCATTTAAACTAATAACACTGAAACTATTGTAATTCTTTTATGATCTCTTCTTATGTTTACTTATTTATTGGCATTCGTTTCTAGAGCCTATTGTATTGTAATCATTAGCCAGGTGTTATAGATTTTAAAAGTACAATCTGATTCTAGGAAATTCGGTCCACGTGGACGGGCGGGCACATTGCACCTGTGCAGGATAAAACGATGGCCTGATGGAGGGAGAAGGTCAGTCGAGTGAGAACCACATCGAAGCGAGACGTGTGTACTACAGTCGGGAATCTAATAGTGACGGACTTTGCGCGTTTTATTGAATTAGGACCTTCTGCATTACGTTTGGACTTGTTGTGTTCGGTTATATTTGTACCTGTGTTATACGTGTTTGTATAGTTCTAATAAACTCTATAATAATCCCAACGGCATTTTCATTAGAGTCCCCCACTCGTAACATTATTGTTGTGTATAAATAACTGATGCTGGGGCTTCATTTTTATCTTATTTAAAGCGTTAAAGATTTACACCTATACATACACATACATAGAAGTCGTGGTAGCGTAATGTCTAGCGCACGCATCCCAAACTCAAACGGCGCGGGATCGATTCCTGCCGGAACGCATGCACCACTGGGGCAGTTTTCTGACCTAATGTGCATATTGTTACAATTATCACGTGCTAATAACGGTGAAGGAAAACATCGTGATGCAACCTGCACATCGAGATAACCGATGTGTCAAACCTGCCAAGCCGCCTTAGACAAGTGTGGTGGGTATACTGTCCATTCCCTTATAATGGGAGGCCTGAGCCCAGCAGTGGGACATTTATGGGCTGTTATTATTATATACACACACATTATCTCTCAATACTTACGTTTATTAACAATGTCACATCTTAAATAACGCATTAACCTCATCGCCACATCTGCGTAAAACAGCATATATCTGTAACAAATTTCAAATAGTTTTTTTTTTTAAAGATACACTACCAATCAGTTTCAGCCAAGAGTAAATAGAGAATTCAAAGCCGTGTTTGGCTTACCTCGAAGCCTCGTTAAGCCCAGCTAACAAGCCAGCACTCGTTTCAAATTTATATGAATCGATGTACTATAATACAGAAAAGTGCCTATATTGAAATTTAGGTCAGACTCTGTGGGATACAACGTGGTTTATTACCTAAAAATTAAGGTAGTAAGAAAGAAAGAATTTATTTGCTAGGAAAGCGACAATACATGGATGTAGAAATAATTTATACATACATTTTTATGGTTAAATTCGATATGCTTTCCTACAAATGAGGTCGGCAACAGCATAAAGCTGTGCTGGAGTTTACTCCAGCACAGCGCTAATGTTCGATGCCGAAACCGCCTCATTGATTAATATTTGACCCATCACCACAGTAAATGTAATAAGACAGTAACACAGTATATGAAACATAAAACAGATATGACAAACACGCGCACAGAAAATAAAAATAATCATTATCGTATATAATAAAAATAGAAAATATATACGTAGACAGAACTATAATAACTAAATACCAACCAGTACGGTAATCAATAATCTTATTACTATTAATTGAATCAAATAATGAAAAATAAGTTGAAATACCTTAACCGTTGCAGCTACAAGAAAATGGTCTTAGGAGACTAGATATTTTTCAAAAAATGTACAGATAGCAAGAAATTGGGCATTTTACATAATTTTATATGTGCAGGAACCTTGAGTTGTGTTCAGTGGCCAGGTTCCAGTATCCATTTAGAAACAGCATATTGGTAGCAACTTTGTTACAGCTGTACATAAGCGATGATATCCGATTTCTATCGCGTAGGCCGTCTGTCCGTCTGCTGAACTCATGCAATAAAAAAAAATAGTGAAACTGTACTGTACTCTTACGGCTCCACTGAAAGTTGTCTTGTATAAGAAAGAAAATACAAAGAAAGATTGCAAATCTGTAATATAAAAATCGGGTTTTAGATTTTTATTTTTATAAGAGCAACGCCTCACCGCTCCTCTAGTCTTTCTATATATATATATATATATATATATATATATATATAATTCTTCTGTACATGTGTTGACAGTGAACTCCTCCTAAACGGCTGGACCGATTTTGATGATATTTGTTTTGTGTGTTTGAATGGGTCCCCGGATGGTTTAGGTTCACAATTGGAACCGGTAGGTGGCGCTGAGATCGGGTTCTAGAATCCTCCTAATCACCTGGAGCGATTCTGTTTTTGTGTGTTTGAGTGGATTCCCGGATGTAAATTCACAATTAGAACCGGTAGGTGGCGCTGAGATCGGGTTCTAGAATTCTCCTAATCACCGAGACCGATTTTGGTGATTTTGTTTTTATGTCATGAAACAAAGTCTTTTAGGAATTCAGAAAATATGGCGGTACGAAGTTCGCCGGGTCAGCTAGTAATGTTATAAAATTGTAAAAGAGTAGTCTTGTTTTTTAGATTTTTTCATTTGTCTGTTAGTTCGGGATTCACATAAAAACTGCTGTGCCGATTTCGATGCGGTTTTCGCTGATCGAGAACTAATTCTTGTATTTAAACTCTGCGCTGCATTTTATCCCTGGAATCCCGCGGAAATTTTTCCGGGAGTGGTATGTATTTGTTCGGGTGCGTAAAAATTAGCTTATTCCGACACAGTTTTCACTAAAACGATAGGTTACACTCTTTTTCAAATGCTGCGGTATTTTGTGTCCCGGGAATCCCGCGGGAATTTCAAGTCAAGCTTAGACGAAGTCGCGGGCATATCCTAGATAGTAACTGACGTTTTAATATGTTGTTATCAAACGTTTCAATTAAACCTGACAAAAATAAAATGTCTTAGGACATCATTTCTCAATCTGGTGGTTGCGACCCTCGTGGGGATCGCGTTTGTTAATAAAGGGGATCTTAGTTTATTAAAAAAATAAAGACCTATATACAAATCAAATATATAAAGTAACTATTTATTAAAATATCTGGCAATAGAAGCTGGAGCGAGACTCTGCATCCGACCAAAGTCGGAGTGGGAATGTTGTCTCGTCGTTGCGTCCGCACACTTTAATATTCGAATGATGACGGAACGAGCCGAGCAGTGGGGTAATGGATACAAACTACCCTCTATTATTATTCCGCCAGTAAATAAATTCGTTAAAATAGTACAATAATTTAACATAATTCTGTAGTGAAGGGGTCGCAAGACTTTTTACTTAACTTTTTGGTTTTGTCGTAGGTCGTGAAACAATGTCTTAGAGGACCTATAACAAAGATTAAATATAATAAAATACCAAAAACCTCTCCAGCACAAAGTAAACAGACAAAACCAATTTAGCGTAAGACCGAATTAATTTAACGCTACGAACATAATAGCAAGTAGCGAGTACTTGATCGAGTTACTTGAGCGGGGGCTAACCAGCTTAAATAACTTCGCCAAGGATCGTAAACTTGCGGTGTTTAGTTTAGTAAGATAAAGGTTAGCATACTGTTATATTTTAGTTGGTTTATTGGACTAAGAGAGGTTTTTTTCCCGAATGATATATAGTCTAGATGGGCAAGTCCGTCAATGGGGTAAGTTCGTACATCTTTTTATTAAACGGAATTTAACGCCAACTACAATTCGAATATAGAGTATAACGAGAGATGTATGGAGTTCCCCCACCGATAGACTTCCCCATCCTGACTATACCTTAGTAATACAACTTTAAAATACGAAGTGGACACGAAGGGTTCGCGGCCTACTTACATAGGTTTAAATTAAGAGACAGACTAGCATGTTTTTTTAAATTTATTTATCAGAAAAGTAAACAGATACAATATATAATTTATAAATAATGTTAACTATGTTCGATGGGTCTTAATTATAATAATCTTGTTGAAAAAGGATTAGTCATCTCTTAAATAAGAGACTCTTAAGCTCCTAATTAATGAATATCATTATCACCTCTTAGCCTTAAGAGGAGTTTATGGATAAGATTTTAACTAGTCAGTTGCTGAGCAGTTTCTTAAAATTTAACAATCTATTATAAGTTAGGCCATATATGTTACTAGCTGACCTGGCGAACTTCGCACCGCCAAATTTTCTGAATTCCTAAAAGACTTTGTTTCATGACACAAAAACAGAATCACCAAAATTGGTCCAGGTGATTAGGAGGATTCTAGAACCCGATCTCAGCGCCACCTACCGGTTCCAATTGCGAATGTAAACTATCCGGGAGCCCACTCAAACATACAAAAACAACTTCACCAAAATCGCTCCAGGTGATTAGGAAGATTCTGGAACCCGATCTCAGCGCCACCTACCGGCTCTAATTGCGAATCTAAACCATCTGGGAACCCACTCAAGCACAAAACAAATATCATCAAAATCGGTAAAGTCGTTCTCAAGTTATGCTCGTACATACATTTCTACGATTCATTTTATATATTAGATTAATATAGTATCCAACAGCACTTGTCACATTTTATTTTAGATTTTTTACACACATAAAACAAATATAGAATTAGGCGAAGACGACGTACTTAAAAGTTTGTTTAGTACATTATATTTGAATTTGCCAACGGCCATAGAAATTATGTCAATTTCATCATTTCATGTCTCTGCTACTCCGGTGGTGACGAGACTTGTTGTTAGAGCAGCGGCGTAGCGTGGGTGACGGCCGTCCGGGGAGGAAGACAATTTTGTCGCCCTTTTATTTAGGTATTTCAATTTAATGCATACTATATCTATATCTATACTTAATGTTATAAAGAGGTAAAGTTTGTGACGTTGTAGGGAGTAATCTCTGGATCTACGGAACCGATTTTGAAAATTCTTTTTGTGTTGGAAAGCCCTCACATTGAGGAATGTTATAGGCTATATGACATCACGCTAGGACCAATAGCGGAGTGGTAATGAAAAATCTGCCCGTGTTGAGCCGGGCGAGTAAGTAATGAAAAATTCCATGCTCTTTTCAATCGTTCCGAATTTGTAGTTCCGATAAAAATATGAAATGGTTCAAATATTTATATTATTTATTGTGAAATTTTGCCGCCCCCTAAAAAGTGCCGCCCGGGGCGGGCCGCCCCTGCCCCCACTACGCTACGCCACTGTGTTAGAATGCCCGGTATAGGACCGGTTCAGGTGCGATCTCGAGATTACATGCCGGGAATCCTACAGGAATTTTCTTGGAAGAAATTTAAAGTGTCAAAAAATAATTGATTCCAATGCGAAATTTTCACTGATCTATAAGATATTTAGTAAAACAAAATTTTAGTTCTGCCTTTCGTAACATTACTTAGCGCGAGTTCTTACGGGAATTTCCCGGATTCATGTACCTATTTTCATAAAAAAAAACCATAACCCTGCTGAATATAACGTTTGATTTTATGTTAATAGCAATTCTAATAGAAAAGAACACTTAATATTAAAATAGCTGTTAAAAGAACCCTATAGAACGAGGCCCAAGCCCAGCAGTGGGACTTTTTTTAAAATATAATAATGTAATAAAAAAAATTATCGCCTGTTTACCCCCGATACTGTTTGGGCACCTGAAATACATATCGTTACATGCCGTTAAAGAGAAGCGCACAGCTGCCTGTTGTAAGCGCAGTTTATTGTCTTCCCGGATTAAGGAATTCTTTTGTGTTTTGAATTTGTAATTAAGAAAAACATGCTATTGTTTTTCTACTTGTTTTATAACCATCATTAGCGTTGAACTAATCCTTATTGTTATTGTTTTCGACTTTGTTAGCCGTTTGCAGGTGTGCAAATTACTATTTCTCGGAAACTCAGTGCGCGCGGCGCTTTTTTTTCTTTGTACTGTGTAGTTAGTATAAGACGATGCCCGAATGGAGGGGTGGGGAGTCAAGCGACGACTACGAGACGAGTAAGACGTTTGTAGTACTCTCGATTAGCGATATAGACGACGGACTTTGCGCGTGTCGAATTGCATTTAATCGTGCAGTGTGAACTAGTTGCATCCAGTCTTATTTGTATTTGTTTTATACGTGTTTGTACAGTTGTAATAAATTTTATAGTAGTTCCAACGGCATTTTTAATTCGAGTCCTGTAGCTCGTAACAATATATATAAATAGGGCTTATCTTATACTACTTAAAATTACTTAGAATCATCAAGTTTAAAATTAAAATTTTAAAGTTGTATATATAAAAAAATTAATATCTATTATATTGTGCATGTAAATAAATCACCACGACTACAAGTCTGTACCCCATATATAATATTTTATTAAGTTTTCACTATTACACCTAATCAAATTACGTTTTAATCAAATTACATATAGGCATCCTGACGGAATGACTCTAATTTCCATCCCATCCCATTTACCGCGTATATTTGATATACAATAATATACATTTACCAAACACGTCTCTCTCTCTCTCTCTCTCAAGCGGCGCAAATATGCAATCCTCGGTAAGAGTTATATGTTTGTGCCGTTTGCTGTTGAGATGCTTGGATCGTGGGGTCCTGAGGCCATAAGCTTCTACAGAGATATTTCAAAACGACTTATTGACTCTTCGGGAGAGCAGAAAGGCGGTTTCTACCTCGGAGAACGGTTCAGTATGGCGGTCCAGCGACGTAACGTAGCCAGCCTTCTAGGAACCTTACCTGACTTCGATGATCTAGGCTCAGTATTCTACTTATAGTCTTAAGAGATTATAAGTAGACTATGAAAGAAGCTAAGTGTCTTTCAATGGAGACAATATATTTACATTAATTAAACAATATATAAAAATATATTTAATCCTATTACTATTTAATAAGTAATCTTATACCTAGAATCACTGTCTACGACAAGGAATCGCTAGATGTCGCTAAACCATTATACAAATGGCAATACTAAAAGGTTGTGCAATTTATATTTGATAGAGTGGTAACACTAAATAAAAAGTCTTCTTGAAAACGCAAAGGTGTTGACATTTTTCTAACAACCTAAAAATCCACGTAAATCCAATTAATCGCCGAAACAAGCTTCCTAAACAGTGAAGTAAAAAATCGCGATGTTTACTTTTGACGGCCTCTGTGGTTGAGCGGGCTAAGTCTTTGCCGGCTTACCTCACTGCAACGCAGAGGCTCCGGGCTCATTTCCTGGTATAGTAAATTTCGGAAACGTATTTTCTCCGTTATTTACTATGGTTTGGGTGCTGGGATCGGCCCCAGAATGGTCCGTTGTATATTACCCATAACACAAGCGTAACTTGCTTAATTTGGAGATATACAGTGTGTGTGTGTTTGTCTGCCGATTTATTTATTATTTACTTTTCTATTGACGTAATAAACCGTCCTATTTGTAATAGAGTGTATAACATAGAATTCCATATAATTATGTTCCGTTTCGATATTTGGCAGAGTTATATATTGAATATCCTTATTAATATAAATAACTGTCACTGCTATTACATTAGTGACACAATTATTATTCCTACCAGAGACAATAAACCGATCAATTGTAACAAACTTCAAAAATAAAACAAACAATAAAATTGTTTTGCCC
This sequence comes from Dendrolimus houi, assembly GCA_039645545.1. Lineage (NCBI taxonomy): Eukaryota > Metazoa > Arthropoda > Insecta > Lepidoptera > Lasiocampidae > Dendrolimus > Dendrolimus houi. The sequence continues at coordinate 3,203,006 of CM077139.1, read as the reverse complement.
CAAACAAATAAACACGGTGCTAAATTGATCTAGGCCAAAATCTTTATAGATATTACGGCTGTGGCCAGACGAGATGTCACTTGCTGTGGGGCCACTAAACACGAGGGCCACTCTTGACCCGCATTCGGGCCCCATCTAGGGTTGTGCGTACCGTAATTAAACATTTATTTACAATTAATAAAACCAATATATAAATTATTATAATGCTCGGGCCTCATCTGCGATAATGTTATAGTTATGGACTGTGGTCAAATGCGGCTTACTTATAGCGGTAAAAATAACGCAGTTAACGAATAGCTACATTAGTGTATAACAGACGTTATCTGACTATTTTTAACCTTACTAAATTATGAAGCCTGAGTATTTTTTTTTATTGCAGGATTTCAGCAGACAGGCAGACGGCCCACTTGATGGAAAGCGGTTACCATCTCTTATGGACATTTGCAACACCAAAGGTACAAATGCGCTGCTGTTCTCTTAAGGGAGACTGGAACTTGGTCACTAATGCCGGAACATAACTTAAGGTTGTTATGGCGACATACTTTAAATCAGGGGAGGTAGCCATTCATTCAGTCGGGCAAATGCCCTACCACCTGGCTGTGGGTTGTTTTGTCGCCTCTTACGACAGGCCGCCCGGCCGCAGGAAATCGTATTCTTTCTCCGTTACTACACGGATGCAAAGTATTATACTCTATCTTAGAAAATAAAGTAATACTGCCAATAAATGTATAGATAAAAAACATCTAAACTAAAACCCATCCAGCCTCAACCAGACCCCTGTCACTGGGGCAATGTATCTAGAAGGTTGGCAGCGTTACTTCCCTTAATACAAATGTTAATTTTTTGAGCGAGGTAAACTTCAGCCTAAGGGGCTCCTATAGCCTTGATCAGACATTTCTTATACTTTAGAATACTGCACGACCAACAATACTAGACGAACGCGTGGAAAGTCGCCTTTCCGCTTGTATACCGCTTTAGACCCCGCATACCCCCTAGCACAGTTCGCAGCTTCTATAAGTTTGCACGAATTTCACTCGTCATTTCTGTAATTAGTTGTTTTGTTATAATCTTTTTGTTGGTTGTTAATTTTTTACTAGTTGTTATTTGTTTGTTATCTTAATAAGTTTTTAATGTATTGTCTAGCGTTGACGACGTTTGGAAATGGGTAAAAGAAAATTAGAAAAACAAATTAAAATTAATGATCATAATCATGTTGATATTTTTAGATTTTTTTTCAATCGCTACTCGACACGTTCGCCTGCACATCTAGCATTAGACTATTTAGCTTGGTCGGATAGTAAATACATTACCCATAATTTGAAATTAATTTACAAAATCCTATTTGAATATCATAAATGCTAATGTGTTTTTTTTAATATTTTGTTACGCTTTCACGCCTTAACTACTTCACCAATAATCATGAATTTTTTAATACATGTCGTTAGGGATACAAAAAAGCGCTATAATAAAACTACGTTTTAACGGTTTTAAGCGCCCAATTTTGTTTTAATTTTTATTATTTCGACGTTTCGGCCACTTTTTAGTGGCCGTGATCACGGAAGATAAAGATGTCAAGTGACAATGAGTATTGTTAAAGTTTTATTCAGCCTACCGCTAACTTGTTCATTTTGTTTTAATTTTTTCATTAAGATTTAATTTTGGTTTATAATTATTATATATCAAATAAAATAACGCGCTCCAAACCGTTAAAACGTAGTTGTATTGTACACATAATAGTCGCGAAAACTTAAGTGAATACATAGCATAACTTTCATCCAGAAATATGTACTGTTCCTAGGGCATAGAAAATATCATCATAGCGCCACATATTATTAGCCTAATAATATGTGGCGCTCCAATCTCGTTTTATTGACAATTCACTAATAAACATGTCATCATAGCAACGGTATGTTGCTATGACGACGTTTGTTCTGGGTGGCATAAGGGTACCTTTTCCGATCCGAATCAATGTTACCTACTGTTCCCGAGGGATAGAAAGAACCTGAATTCATTGACAAAATCTGTAATACATTACGCTATCAAAGCAATGGGCAAAAGCTAGTATTTATACGGAATGCTCTCCTTTTTCACTTTTTTTCCTTTAACCTTCCTTGCTCCTACCTTTCCATTCCTTTAACAGACTTGTGAAGGAGCACTATCTAACTGTATAACGTGTTTATTGTTTTGTATTGTATACTAGCTGTTGCCCGTGACTTGAGAGGAAGAAGATTAAGGTGGTATTGGCATGTACTAAGGAGGGGTGAAAGTCACTTCACCAAAACAGTGTTAAACTGAAAGATTGATTCAGTAGGCTTATACCCAGTAATAGTATAAGATAATGTAATAAACATGAAATGAATAAGACAAGATAGAAATAGTTGTGTATAAAAAAGTAGAATGTAATAAATATTAGAAGATAAGAAATCATTGTAATATATATAAAGGAAAAAAGAAATAAAAAAGATAAAAATACATAAGAAGGAAAAATAAAATACTGACAAATCTTGTTTGTTAGAAAAAGGAAAGAAAACAAAAAAACTGGACAATTTACTAACGATCTTATTCATATTGAGTTAGATTAAGTTTGAAGGATTTTTTATAGTTCTTAAAGAAGCATTTGATAGGTAATATGAAGGTATTTAATAGATTGAAACTATATATTTGCGTGCTAAGAACATACTGTGACTTTAAATTGAGGGTACTTATGTTTTTCTTAAAGTACCTACACTTTAAATGATGAACGCTGTGTTATTGGTTCGATAATATAAAAGGAGGTGTAATCGCCTAGACGGGACATTCTACATTCGTGGGTTGAAGAGAGCGAAAGCTCTGTTGGACAAGGAGCACATAATATGTTGTGGTCAATAATTACGGTCCGATAATAGCAGTATTCTTGGAGAGCAAATTACTGCTCGACACCTGACAAGCGTGGACGCAACTCTTGGAGTTGTCCTAATACTTCTGTGTATTATTGTGCTGTATTGAATATGGTAATTGTAATAATACTAGTGTAATAAACTTTGATTAAAATATTTCAGATTATTATTGTGTTATTAGTCGGCTTGAGCTGACAAAGCTGCCACATTCATATTTATCTTAACTCAATATGACTAAGACTGTAAAAATGTAGATGTTTGTATTTTTTAACCTTAAGGGCCATTTAAATGGAGTTTCTTACCTCCATCTAACATACGATTGTCGAAAGCAGGAAAAAAAATATATTATATCGTACGGCGAAGGGCGATACTCGCCTGGTCATTGAATTTTGATGTGTCTATATAAACAAAATACTATGCTCATCAACGAGCTCGAAAGGCATGTCTCGCATTCAAATTGGTTGAAACTAATTTATACTGTTACAACTCGGGTGCGGCAAAAAAACAAAATTCACCTGCATATCTGAAACAAAACACATTTTATTACCTGTCGGTATTTGAACTGGTTGTAATTCTTTTATGATCGTCTTCTTCTGTTTACTTATTTATTGGCATACGTTTCTAGAGAAAATCGGGAATCTAATAGTGACGGACTTTTCGCGTTTTATTGAATTACTACCTCCTGCATTACGCTTCGATTTGTGTTCGGTTATATTTGTACCTGTGTTCCACGTGTTTGTATAGTTCTAATAAGCTCTATAATAATTCCAGACATTTTAATTCGAGTCCCGTAACTCGTAACAATACGATACTCGCATGAACTTGAAAAAAATGTCACACAGAGTTCTAATTTTGACAAGTCGAGAAATCGTATCCAAACATCTCAATGCGATTTGTGTCGTAGTGTAAATAAAACTCTTGGTGACAATTACCTACGATTATCATATGACATACACGTAGGCGAGTTTTATATTTTTTGGTTGAATGTAAACATATCAATGCGATTATTGTCTAAAGAGTATCGCCTACGAAAATAGTTTATGATTATTGCCCCAAAACGTGCGATAAACTCTTTCCATGTAAATGGCCCTTTAGTCTGAGATTAAAAGTGGCGAAGCCAGGAGTCGTCATTACACGGTGAATTCGTGCCAACCCTAAAAAATAGTGTTCGACCGACAACAAAAGTGGAGTGAGATGGTCGGTCTACTTTGTTTTCTTAGCTACCCACTCCTTTATAAATAGAACTGCGCTTTATCAGATTCAGGTCTGAAGAACAGCTCGCTTTATCAGCTGAGATCTTGAGATCCTTTATTGAATTCACGTGGCGATTGTATTCGACACGATTGCCCTCTGGCGGCTAGGAAAGGTTAAATGTGTTAAATCTTTTTACTGTGTTTTATATGTACTAGGGCTAACAGAAAATAGCCGAACGCAATGTGTTGTATATTTAAAAATCTATCATAAAAGAGACTGACTTCAGAAGTAATTAAAAAGTTGTTTTTTATTAATATATTGAAGTCGGTGCGAATTTAAAGAGATGATGACGTGACGATGGCAGGAAACCCGACGGCATGTCCTTGATTCCCTGGAGTTCGGGAAGGCCGCTTTTTTATATTTTTTTATTGCTGAAGCACAGCCTTCAGGCTGACGGCCTAACTGTGATGGAAAGTGATTACCGTCGCCTATGGACATTAGCAATACCAGAGGTGTGCTGTCAATGTGCTGCCGGCCTTGAAGGAGAAACTGGGACCTAGCCACTGATGCCGGAACACGACTCAAGGCTGTTATGGCGGCATATGCTACCGCTTTTGTGGGCGTTACATGTGTCGGCACACTAGCGCCTTACCCATCTCCAGGAGTCCGAAGTTGGGACTGGTTGCACTGCCACTTCTCCTGAATACCTCAAACGCGCAAATATGCAAACATTAGAACAAAGTACGTATTTGAGCCGTTTGGGGTGGAGACTTTGGGTCCACCAAGTGCCCACAAACTGTTCCAAAATATTAAAAAAGGTCTGGTCAATACAACAGGAGACCGGAAGACTGGAGTTTATCTCGCTCAAATAATTAGCCTTTGTATCCAGAGAAGTAATACTTTCAGCCTTTAAGGTTTACTGCCAGTGGTCTGGTGGGCTGGACGGGTTTTAGTGTAGGTTTTTTTTATATTATATGTATATTTTGTTAGTTTTGTTTGTAAAAATACTTTGTATTAGTTCAGCAGACAAGCAGACGGCCCACTTGATGAAAAGTGGTTACCGTCGCCTATGAACATTTGCAACACCGAAGGCACTACAAATGCGCTGCTGCTCTCTTAAAGGAGACTGGAACCTGGTCACTGATGCCGGAACACAACACAAGGTTGTTATGGCGGCATACTCTAGACCAGGGGTGGTCGCCATCCAGTCGAGCAAATACCCTACCACCTGGCTATGGGTTGTTTAGTCACCTCTTACGACAGGCCGCCTGGCCGCAGGAAACTGTATTCTTAATTGATAATAAATATTTTTTTAAGCGCGAAAATTTATTTGATTGCATAATGAGTATTGTTAGTTTTATTAAGCCTAATCTAATATACTACTGCTCCCATAGAGTAAATAATAACCATAAAGAATATTAAAATGAACAAGTTGGCGGTAGGCTAAATAAAACTTTAATAATACTCATTGACAGTTGATATAGTTGTCTTCCGTGATCACGGCTATTGTAAAGTGGTCGCAACGTCGGAATAATAAAAATTAAATAAATTGCTGCGCTTAACACCGTTAGAACGTAGTTTTATTATGTGTACTAGTCGCGAAAACTTAAGAAAAAAATAAAATCATATCCAAACCTAATTTAAGGAGATAGTATTTCAAGAACACTTTTAGTGTAACGACACACCTGCCGAAAGTACAGTGCCGATACTTCGGCGACTGAATGATTGTTCTTAGTATTTGGTTGACATGACACACTAAACGCGCCGAAGAGGTTAGCCGAGAACGAACCAAAAATAAATCATTTAGACTGACAACCTAATTTCAAATTCAGAATACCATAATACCATATATACATGCACATGTATCAAATAGCGCCCAGAAACCTTCAGTTTGCTGCACTGAAAACCTCTAAAAATACAACCTGCGCGAAAGTACCAGGCACTGCAGCACCCAGTCTTATCCAAGACGCGGCAACGAATACGCGTGTGACCGCGGCTTTATAAATTGTACGATATTCAAATTTCAAATTCGAATTGTTGGTGATTGTTAATAGTGCCGTGAAAATGAGTGATTGATTAATTGTTTATGAAGTTCTATTATTGATTCACTTCTACGGTAAGTTTGTGTATTGTTTTAAATTTGGAAGCTTTTGTTTTTTTTTAGCTAATAGAGCTTCTATTATATAAAAAAAATGTATATGGTCATTATGAGGCGAGTAAGCACTTTTGAATTTATTTCAATGATAGTGCTCTAAATATAAATTTACTTCAATAGTCTAATCATTAATTTATTAAATATGCGTATGTGTACATTGAAGATATTTAAAAATATGCTTATGGATTGTATTTATAATGATTCATGTAAAACACAAAACAATATTTTTAGATGTTTATTTGAATATTTTTTTGAAGAGATTTATGCAAATCTAAAGGTCGATTTAGATGCAGTTTTCAGCGACGGATTTAAACTCTTCGCTAATTTTTATTTCACGAAGCCTGTGGAAAACAATTTCAAGAAGGGTTTAAAGTAACAGTGCATTAAAACTAGCTCTTTTGCTGATTTGTTAATTACTCACTGAACCGATTTGGATGAGATCGTTATCAATCGAAAGGTTATTATGTTTTTTATTAAATGTTTCGGAACTTTTCCCGGGTATTGCTCATGAGAATTAGAATTTACCGCGTTGCTAGTCTTATGTACTAAACAGCAAATATTGATTTTAATTAAATGTCCGTTTGTCATTTCAAACACAAGTTTGACGTACTAACTACTAAAGTTCTTATTCATATTATGTTAGAGCAAGTTTGTAGGCATCTTTAAGGATCTGAACCGTAAGCACTTAATTTATTATGACAGCTAAAAACAGTTTTGAAACAATGTCTCAGGTAAGATCATAAAGTTTATAGTATTGAAAAAATACATCTCTAGATAAACATTATTTTTTGTAGATTTAAGAGTAAATTTATTTTTTGTCGAGTTCTGTTTTGCTAGATTTTTTATTTTTCACCATCAAGCTTCGTATATGGTATCCATAACAATGAAATGTATATGATAATATCCTGAAGATGTGCTGAATTCAACGCATAAGACCGATCAACATAGGTTCAGAAACAAAAAAATAAATAAAGCTGAACATACACATACAACAAACAAAAAAATATTTACACGATGATTTCAGAACATCCTCCCTTTTTTAAGTCTATTAAAAACAAAGGTTAGAACCCAAAAAAGTCCCAAATCTACATATTAATTACATAAAACTATATTCGGACAAATATTTGCTTTTCAAGCGTACCTATTCAACTTCAGGTTTACAAACAACGAAAAGTTATGGCTGACATACCGCAAAAACTACACTGTTTAAAAACGCCTTTGCCAATAGATCCCGCGATAAATTGAAAAACAAAATAAATATTAGAATTAAGACAAAAACCGCATCAAATTTTAATAACTTCTCTTATTAAATTGGGCTGTCTTAATAGGCCATTGAACTGAATGAAGAAAGGTTGTTTTATATTCTATTATTAAAATGAAAATCTTAATACATTTTTAAGAGGATTTCTTAGGCTCGGGTCTTTATAAAACTTTGGGTTTTCAATTGAAACGGGCTTTTTAGTACCCGTTTTTCATTCGTGAATTTGTGACAAAAAAGAATTGTTTTTTATGTATAAATCATAGATTCTCAAATGGAACGATGTTGCCTCCATTGGTCGCAGATATGGGGGTGATAGTGGAAGCAAACGAAGGACATTGTCTACGTTTGTTCTCTTTAAACTTATCGAGACAATTTAAGTAAATTAATTATATTTATATCCTCTGTAGTTGAGCTAAGTCTTTGATGGTCATTGGAATGCAGAGGTTCAGGGTTCGATTCCTGGCAGGGTTCAGTACGTAAAAGAACTTTCCGTTATTTACTATGGTCTGGGTGTCTGCGTCCCGCCCCAGAGTAGCCTGTTGTATATTATCCATAACACAAGCGTAAATTGTTTAACTTGGGGATATATAATATGTGTGTGCCGATTTATTTATTATATTACAGTCACTCTTAAATTCGCTTTGAACAAGCTTTGCAGGCATATTAATTTCATGTTAAAAATCAGCTTGTCCGGCGACCAACAGTGGGATGTTTATGAGTCTATTTCAAATTATAATATATAATAAAATAACAAATATAAAGAAAAACAATTTTTAGCTAGATATGTTGCTGGGGAGTTTCTTGACGCTTGTTCTCCTTAACAGTAATGACATGTTGCGAAGCGTTATATATAGAAGAGGAAGTAAATTTAAATTTTAACTTATATATATGACCTTCAAAAAGTGTTCGTGGGAGTCTTTGGGGAAGTCTTGAAATGTTTGTTGTCTTCTAAGGGAGCGATTACTCAGAATAGGTTGGGAATCACTGGTTTAAATTAAATCCAATTTCAAATACTATTATTCTGTGAGGATTATCTTTATGTAATAAAACCACGCAATCCTAAAAAATGAAAACTAGAATCATATCTAACTGTAATCTTAATAATCGACAGAGCACTAAAACACATTGTAAATATAAAATCTTAAACAAACATACGCATTAATCTAGACTATCATTTAAATTGTTTAAGATAGGCGCAACAAAGGAATTCATGTGATTTTTTTTGTGTAAAACAAATATCATTTATAATAAGTCATAGTGGCTTAGTGATTAAGGAACGCTGGCCTAATCTCAAGACGTGGGTTGTAATCTTACCAGGAAAGCATGCATCGGCATAATGTGTCGCTGATTAAAGATGCCACGAATATTCAGCAGCTTCGACTACAGAGTTCGGCTTATTGGGTCCCTTTTTTTAACTATTGAGTATTCAGCCGAATACTATGTACTATTTGGCCAAATACCGAATACCAAATGATGAAAAAAAGGCACATAATAATAGTTAAACTATGTTTTAACTATTTTAAATGCGATTCCAATTAATTTTTTTAAATCTAGTTTAGGCCAATTTTTAAAATGTGGATGTCGAATAATAATCTTTTACGTGCGACATGTGCATATTTTACGCCGAACATTCGGCAGCCGAATATTCGGTATTCGGTGCTTTGGCTAAGAGCGTGGCCGAATAACACGTATCTAATTTATGTTCGTACTACTCAAGTGGCGCTTTATCTTCATATTGTTGACTGAGAACGCTCACGAGTATGTAAGTAGCCTCTTAAGTTATTTTTCTTACCTAGGCATTTTGTTATAATTACAACGTGCTAGCGGTAAGGTAAGTTTAGCTTAGAACGGGAACTGTGTGCAAAAGAAGCATAACGTGAAATAAGTGTGTGCAAGTAAAGTAAAATGTGAAGTGTGTGCAAACAAACAGCCATTCCATAAGACGTTAACGTGTTAGGTCATCAATCAATGGCCTGTCGATAGCCCCTCCGTATCTCACATTCAAGAAAATGCTTGCTCATTACATGTTGGTCTGCGACAATTTTATCCCCTTAGATCGAGTCGCACTCAGAGATTAATATATGTATATTTATATATTAATCCATTTTAATATATAAATATACATTTCAAATTAAACAAACGCTGCGGCTACATCTTTAAAAACCACAGAACTGTTATAAATGACACTCTTTATAGCGTTGACTTATATGTCGGGTTAGGATTTCGGATATATTAGTATAAGTAAAATCTAAAATACTAAACAGAAAAAATTACAGATAGAGTTACTCATAGAATAAAATGCAACATGGGAAAATTATAAATGACAGTTGCATAAATAAAGTAGTTGAATTGTTTAATTTATTCTGGTTATAATTGAATCGACTGATAACTCATATCTGATGATTGAAAAATCGGCCCTAAGTTCCACTGGAGAACTTTTCTTGAAGATCACACGTATGTATATTGTATATAATAAAAAATATATCAGCCCATAAGTGCTGGGCTCGGGCCTGTATAGATATAGGGGGAGAACGGACACTATATCTGCCACGCTTGTCCAAAGCGGCTTGGCAGGTTTGACACATCGGTTATTTCGATGTGCAGGTTGCATCACGATGTTTTCCTTCACCGTTGTTAGCACGTGGTAATTGTATCAATATGCACATTAAGTCAGAAAACGGCCTAATTGGTGCATGCGTTCCGGCCAGAATTGAACCCGCGCCCTTTGAGTTTGGGACGCGTACGCTAGCCATTACGCTACCATGACTTGTACCTACTAGTGACAAATTAAAAAAATATTTTAAAAGATTTTGTCAATATTTTCAAACATCTTACTGACTACGACACGTATGTATAAGCGAAAAATTGTGTATTTCCTACTCAGCTTTTTTCTTCCTTTATTGCGAAGCTGGCAAACGGACAAACGGTCTAGCTTAGCTAGACTCAACCCGCGGCATAATAGTTGTACAATTACATAGGTAACACGTCTGGTGTTGCAAAAGTCCGTAGATGACGGTAACCACTTTCAATTAGGTGGGTCGCAAGCTTATTTTATACTCTAGCAATAAAAAAACATATATTTATGTTCTGGCCCGCAGCACCTTATCTAATACATCTATGTGGCCCTTACAAGAAAAAGGTAGCTCATTGAAAGTGGTTCTCGTCACCTATAGTCGTTTGCAACACGAAGAGTGATTCCAACGCGCTGCTAGCCTTTAGGACAAGACAAAGAGTTATGGGATAGAGGGGATGAAATATCGGATTGAAATTGGGTAGTCTCACTCATCATACGAGACACGATTAGGTCATGGCTAACCGCTTCACGCCGACATTCTGTGAGAGCGTGGTTTTACACAGATCGAACCAGCCCTAAATCTGTGATCAAGATAACGATTCCGGCATGGCTCCACCACGCTATATACCGCAAGAAACTTTAAGCAACACTTAACTGTGTGACTCTCTTGTTAACTAATAATATAGATAGTGATCACTTCAATGCACACCATTACAGAAAACTTACGAACAAGTATTATTCTAATTGTGTACAAAGGGCGGTCTTATCGCTAAAAAGCGATCTCTTCCAGACAACCCGTGGCAGGAATATTGCTGACTAGGAGTGGCGATGGTGGTATACATAATTATTGTACGATTACTTACATTTTAATAATAAATATATAAATATACTATATACACACATAAGTTACATATATACCAGATATAGTGATACGATGCGACTATTTAAACATAATAAACATATAGCTATATGCAATATAATACTAATTATATAAAATTACATATCATTATATTGCTGATAGTATTTCCTGGCATGTTCTTAAATGTGAATAGAGAGATATTGCTTGTCTGACAGCAACATGCAATGTGTTCCAAAGTTGGACAGCTTTAAGCGTGAAAGAATTATTGAAAAACGTTGTATTATGAACAAGAGTAATAAGTCTATGTTGACTGGAAGGGCGTAAATTGTGAGAGCAAGAAGTAAATTCGAAGCGTTCTTTAAGGTACAGTGGAGTAGTAGGGATGAATAAAATACTGTAAAGCAATGAAAGAATGTGTAATATTAATAGAAATGCCACTATAAGAGAAAGAAATGTGCAGCACTGATTAAATAAATTAACTCTCGCCCTCGGAGCAAAGCGAATCTTTTGATTCCATATTCGGTGTGTTTACGCGATATGCGTCCGAATGATTGATGTAATCCCACTTCGACAATCCATCGGGCGATCCAGGAATAAAATTGACTTATACTCGGGTTACTTGGGAGAGTACTTTTACAGTTTTCTGTTACTGTGTAGGCTAAGTCAAAGTCCAAGCAATTTATTTTGTATATACAGGTTTGAGTATGTCCATAAATATAATACGTATCCTGCCACATATGTAGCTTACACAATAATTGAATTTTAAATCACTAATGTCTAAATACAAATTAATATACAATCGACAATAGTAATGATTATGCAGTGGAACACTTCAAGCTAATAGATGACACGCAATAATTGAGGTCGCAAACGATTCCCGGCACATACAAAGAATATATACAAATTTTCAACAATAATAGACGGGACTAGGCCTGCGAGGCATAACAATAGCGTCGCTGGAAGATCTTCCTTTGAGACGAAGGGGCATTCCAACTCGCTCCTCTAGCTCCACGCTCCACCTATTAGGGTCATCCCTAAAATTACAAATAATTATATTTCTAATGTCACAAAATCAGAGCTAAGCTCAAAGCTATACTATTGTCGGCACCCGACCCAATAACTGGCATCTATACTCTGATTTTTAATTACCTGGACTAAAATGACAGTTGTGATCGAGTTTTTGATTCATAAGCGAGTTGTGTGAGTTGAATCAACAACTCACCACTGTTGGTTGAATACTACAGAATTTATATAGTGAGTTAATTCAAGTTTGCAACATAAGGTCATGGTGCAGTATCCATGCTCTAGATCCTGTGACGTCCAGCTAAAGTGCGAGATGGGGCGCTGGTTAGTTTTAGTGGGTATTTCGTCGGATTTCGCCCTCCCGGGCGGGGTTCCGGTTCTCCGAGAGTCCCACACGCACTCGTGCAGGCGGCCTTAAGCGCTACATTTGGCCTTCCCCAGTAATGGGCCGAGTGTGTGTCGCAAGAAAAGACACCCCCCTGCGTTAACAAAAAGCTTGAAACAAAAAAAAATAGGCCGGTCGCATTGTCATTTTAGTCCAGGTAATTAAAAATCAAAATAAAGTCAAAATATTCAAGATATTAAGAAATATTAATATTATTTTCTATTTTGTAGCCATACTATTATACAATGATACTATTATTGTCTTTTGAATTTTGGACATTTAGTCACCGGTGGCCCGTTTGTGCGGAGCATTAAAGCCTCTGATTTTTTCTCTCTTTTTAAAATCATTGTATAAAATGGAGGTCTGCAAGAGGTCAGTCGGAAAGTGTTTGCGTCGGCTGCTAGTTTGAGGCGCTTACGGAACTTTTTACCGTGTACCACCAAGATCTCACTTGCTCAGTCTCTTCTCCTACCCATCCTCGACTACGCTGATGTCAGCTATCTTGACCTCACGGAATATCAGCTTCATAAACTTGAGCGGCTTTAAAACTTTTGCATTCGTTTCATATTTGGCCTACGCAAATATGATCATATATCTGAATTTCGCATTAAACTCAAGTGGCTTCCCATCTGCCTTCGCCGGAATGCGCATATCCTGTCTCTTCTTCACAACATTTTGTTCAATCCCAAGTCCCCTGATTATCTCAAGGAACGCTTTCAGTTCCTTAATTACAATGATTCAAGATTCTTTAGATTGTCAGAGAATTTGAAACTGAAAACGTATCGTTCAGGCCATTCAACTCTGGAATGCACTACCACTAACCATCAAGCAGACACGATCATTACCTTCTTTTAACAGATTAGTTAAAGATTACTATAGTGTATTTATTTATGTATATTATTGTATATATATTACTATTTATTCATTAATAAAGTAAATTATTGTACGAATGCTGGTTTAGCAACTACCGACTTTTGTTGTCCTTCCTATACTCCATCCAAAGGTTGTCTGGAAGAAATCGCCATGGGCGATAAGACCGCTGATTGTACTTGTATATTAATGTTCTTGATTTTATGTAGCATTTTTGTACAATAAAGTATATTCTATTCTATTCTAAAATGGACATTCCTACAGATTTATTATATAGATAGATAATAATAGGCTATATCATATTAATAATAGTATTCTGGCTATAATAATTTGTAGCAAAAAGTAATAATATTGTAGCAAATGATAATAATTTATATACCTGCAATATAATTATGTACTCGACACATACAGATTGGTGTAGGCAACTTGATGCGGACGTGCCAGCAGCTAATGGGCTTATCCGGTCGCTGATTAATAACCAGACGTATTGTGTATCATATGCAACGTATTATATCTCGGAATATATAATAGTTTTGAATGAAGGATTGTATATCATATGCAACATAATAGAATATAGTGCCTCGCATAATAGAATATAATAAGTTTTGAACGTTATAGATATGTAACACGATAACTGGAAATGAAAAGTCTGGTTCTGTTGGGTGTGGCGGTGTAGGGGTCGCCCTGAATAAAACACCTCTTAGCAGTGGACTGTATTTATATATATATAGGTGCTACAACACTAGGTATGATCAGCACTACTGTACTAAACAGCACGTTCAAGGTTAACCAATACTATTTAGCACTAGAACCCGGATTTTCCACTGAACACAGATAGCACTAATTGAATCGATTACACCGATCAATAAGAGTGGCACTAATCACAATACACTGGTGGTCCACAAGATCCACGTAGTTACGCTGAGAGTGCAATGGCTGTAGAGTCTTCCGAATGCTTCCTGTTCTTCCTGGTCTTCTTAGTCTTCCCGTGTGTATATACTTTTCCTTTGTGTGTATATATTCGACCGATCGAAAATCTGCCGGCGGCTCGCACCATGCTTACTAAGGTACTACAAAAGTGCAGACACTTATCAGCTAACGGAGCAAGCTACATATTCGCGGTAAGCGGGGCGTGGAGGTGCGGGATTTCCGGGGGGAGAGGTCAGGGGGTGATTCTGTCCGCAAAAGTTTCTAATAACATATTATCTTGATGATGCTAACGTATTGCTGTGTTCTCTAGGTGTCACTAGTAAATGCCGTCTGTTCTTTTGAATTGAACAGACGCAGTTCCAGCCCTGGGAATATATGAGCATATCCTCATAATAGATGAGCTAATAAATAAACGAATTAATGTATGAATGAAAACACTGTCTTGCTAACAAAAATTACAACTATGTTCTTAGGTATAATAAATTTTAACAAAAGGCGGCCTTATCGCTTAAAACGATCTCTTCCAGACAACCTCTTGAACTAAGGAAAAATTAAAACATGAAAGTGACGGTGTAGAAAATAAAATAAATATCAGATATTCAAAACATAAAAAATAGCCTTTATATATATGTTCAAACATAATACATACAGAACAAGCAGCACTATTAGACCTGAGAGGACCAAAAATAATTAAAAACTAAGATTTTAAAAAACTATAATGTTTTAACTTGTTTGATGTTGAGTGGCAATGAGTTCCATAAACGGACAGCCTCTATGTACTTAGTTATCAACGAAAGTTAATAGTATATTCTTTAATTTGTAAAATTTTAAATGTTTTTAATAACAATATAAAAACATACTTTGATAAAAATACAAACGTGATTCTTTTATGAGGGAAACAAAAATAAAATATTACATAAAAAAATATAAAATCTTGATGTCCATCATCAACGGGACCTGGAGTCCAAGTGGTTCGTTCCGCCTGACGCAGGTTTCACCTCGGGGACGGATGCTTTAGTAGATACCTGTGTTAAATAGGGCGTGAGCAGACGTCAGGGTGCTTATCTCATCTTTTCGCGGCCATCGGGACGGATTTGTCCCTCCCAGCCGTGGTGAAGGCCATGGATGAAGCCGCCTCCTTCTACGAGTCTGTAATGTCCGCGAAAGAAGTGGCGGGGTGGGAAAGGGAGCAGATCACCACACTCCTCTCTTGCCAGAGCCGGCGGCGGCAACGGAGGGTAGTCAACGACGACCTCCAGCCGCCGTAGGATACGGCCGTGCGGGCGACTGGCGGGGAAACCGGATCCGCCCACATATAAAAGCCGGAGAGAAGGGACACGCACCGATCAGCGCGCCCCTTCTCACCTCTAGGTTAGACCCGAGGTAGCTGAAGAGACCCAGCTCTCCGGCTAAAAATGATGGAGCCAGACCGGGGAGGGCCATCGTTTGTCCTGGCTGGAGTTGAATGCGCAACCGAGCCCACAACCCGAATAAGGGACGTTCGAGGGTCGGCCAGGGATTTTAGGGGGTTTATCTCTAACTGCGGCGTGGCAATAACACTTCATACGTGAGGTGCTAGTGCCACTCTGACCTGTCGAATCCCACACACGGGCTGAGACCTTTCCTCCTCGTGCGGCTTATGGTCCTCAATCGGATTTCCGCTGTATAAAAATAAAAGGGGTACAAGTGGTTAGCGCTCCAGAGGTAGGGACCTCCTCACAATTCGTACCGTATCCAGTTGCCACCCAAGAATCCAGCAACAGCTTCTTTCTGTAGCCAGGTCATCTCTAGATAATTAATTACTCTATATAAATTATATTATTATCCACGATTATTGTCGTCAATCTCTAATTAATAAGGTCAAAATATTATGTTATGTCGTCATCTCTGTCACGCGTAAAGAATCTATATAGCGCTCCTTTTCTTACTTATGACAAACGACCATCCTTTGTACGATCTCATATAAAAGGCAATTAGTTTCTCTCTTATTAAATAGATATAACTTTTGGTGTATTGTTTGTTTCGATTGAGGTGTTGATCAGAACTGGGACACAGGACACTGTCGCCGCTGTAGATATGTGTGTATATATATGTATCTACAATATATATAATAAATATAAGAATGTATAACTTTTTTGAGCTGACACCATATACGGACACCCCCTGCTAGGACGGTTTACCAATTATTTGCCAGAATACTCACTAAAGTACCTCGGTGTTCTTCTCCTGGCTGGCGTAGCTGTAGGTATGTATTACAGACTAGTACTGAGTCGTACTCCTGTAATACCTGAAGACGAGTCTTCGAGCAGTGCGTCCTCCCCGTTGTGACTTACGGGGCCGAGACGTGGACACTGAGGACAAACTCAACTTAGCAACTTGATGTGGCAGTGAGCCGGTCACATCTGTCGCAAGACCGATGGCCAATGGATCAGTCGAGTCCTGGAGTGGAGACCGCGTCTCGGTAAACGTAGTGTCGGACACCCTTCAGCCCGATGGTGCTGACCTGCCGACCTGCGCAAGGTTATCGGTAGGTGCTGGATGAGGAGAGCGGAGGACCGTGATGACTGGCGCTAACTTGGGGAGGCCTACATCCAGCAGTGGACTGTGATTGGTTGACGACTGAGTCGTACTAATGGCCGGTTCCCATATTTTACTATTCATTCACTTGTTACATCATCGATTGAATTTTGATATTAGTTGAATGGGAGCTTATGCAAAGTTATAACCGATAGAGAAGCAAATTAACGGTAAGATAGGAACCGTCCATAAGTCTTAATACAGTTAATACAGTTAATTTATTCAAAGTTAGGGGATTCGATTCTTGACTAGGGTAATTTATTTTTCAAAAATGTAATGGTACTTTAGATTTCATTAAAATCGGCTCCTTTGGGTATTTTTCGCTATATCTTTAGTTCCTGATTTGGCCTCAGAGGCACATTAAAAATTCACTAAGTATAGACGACAGACAGACAAAATGACGATTTTATAAGTGTTCCGTTTTTGCCAATGTCTAGGGAACCCTAAGAAAGTAAGTCGATTTAATTGAGTTTTTGCGTTGGTTAAGCCACGTGGGAGTTATTAAGTTTTCTTGACATTCCCAGATTATTCTTACCCAAAGGTTATATGCCTATTAATGAAATATTTATTTTATTTGAAACAGATTCTTACAAATCCACCAACGCCAAATGTAAATGTATTAAATAAAAATGTAAATGTATTTTACCTCCCACCTTTTTTAATTTATTCTAATATTATAAAGAATAAAGATTTCATTGCTTGTTTGTTTGCATTGAATAGGCTCCAAAACTACTGAACCGATTTGAAAAATTCTTTCACTGTTGGCTCACGAATTTGAAAGGGAGCAAATTAGGAGTTTTAATCTACAATTGATTTAAGTTTAAAAAATAAATAAATGTGCACAGAAATTCGCGGAATAAAAGGGCAGCGGCATATCGGCGGTGCCGTTTACCCAAGCGCTAACCCATCATTCCATTACGTTCCTAATCGTCAATTTAAACTTACAATCAACTGAGCAAATTGAACAAGATTGCTTCCCACATCAGTCTTGTTAGGGCCAAGGGATCCCCCTAGATCAAACAACAGGATCCCTTTGTCGGCTATTGTTCCAACTAGTATAAATAACAGGCGAGAGGATCCGTATCTACTTACATTATTTGCGACAACACTTACTACATGTGTATTATTTTATATAATATAAAGATGTATACAATAATAAATCTTTATATATAGCGTGGCGAGTACAGTGAATTTCAAAAGAAAAAAATTAGAAAATTTATATGAAGGAGTACCTGAATCACCCCCATGTATGTATGTTTTATCAATTTTTCAAAACTACCCTTAAATAAAATAATTTATCCGTGGAGGAACAAAGAAAGAATACAATTTCCTGCGGCCGGGCGACCTGTCGTAAGAGGCGACCAAGCAACCCACAGCCAGGTGGTAGGGCATTTGCACGACTGGATGAGTACCACCCCTGGTCTAAAGTATAAGGTATTGCAAATATCCATAGACGATGGTAACCGCTTTCCATCAACTGCTACAATAAAAAAATAAACCAGTCTTTAATACTTGACCATTATTATTATACATGTGATATCACACATAATTTGTATTTATTTTTTTATGTTTCTCCATTTCTGGATGTAGGCCTCCTCCATCTTTTGCATTGCGCGGTCCTTGTCTAGAATCTCCCTGCGACCGACGCAATGACCGGCCTCTGTGGTTGAGTGGGCCTAAGCCTTTGCGGCTTACCTCACTGCAAAGCAGAGGCTCCGGGTTCGATTCCTGGTATAGTAAATTTCGGAAACGTATTTTCTCCGTTATTTACTATGGTCTGGGTGTCTGGGATCGGCCCCAGAGTGGTCCGTTGTATATTACCCATAACACAAGCGTTACTTTCTTAATTTGGGGATATACAGTGTGTGTTTCTCTGTCGATTTATTAAAAATTATTATTATTGATGTCGTTACTCCATTTTATAAAATAACAACAACAAAACTTTCCTTATGATGTATTAATAATCAAACTGATTAAACAAATAATAATGTAGAAGTACCTAAACTAACTAATAATAAAAAAATACAATCAATCAATCAATAACTCTTTAGTGTACACCAATACAAAAAAGAACTTACAGACTAAAACTTGTGTCTCATTATGCAAAAAGGCGGTGTTATCGCTAAAAGTGATCTCTTCCAGACAACCTTCTCTTAGCAATTAATTTTATTTAGATATATATATTTTAATATAAAACTTTTTGAACTTTAATATGTTAATTTAGATGTTTCTTTTTTTATGAGATAATATCTATTATAATAAAGTACATATAACCGAATACAATGCAAGAAAACTTAACTTTTCGTATTATATTCTACTCATAGTCCCTCAATACTATAAGTAGAATACTGAGCCCAGATCACCGTCTTCTATGGGTAAGGTGCCCAGAAGGCTGGCTACGTTTCCTCGCTGAATCGCCATACTGATCCGTTGGCCGAGGTAAGCACCAGCCCTCTGATCACCTGAAGAGTCAATGAGTCAACCTTCTCTTCCATATAAATCAATACCAAAAACAAATTAAGTTATTAATAGGTTAATAATAAACTATTTAACAAATCGCCACTCGAGGAAAGCGTGCACAAAAAGGCTAGAGCTGTATTTCTGCTGCTGATTCGTTGCGCGAAACACGAACCAGCCTTCTGATCACGGGTGGTATCAGAGTTTCTTACAAATTTCCATGAAGAAACCTTTTGCCAATGGACCCCAAGGACCTAAAGTTTCAACTCCAAATGTCACAAATACACACAACTCACACCAACGCGCACTACCACCGCATTGCATTATACGCACACTTTACAAACAAACCAAGACATACAAAGAGCCTAAAAAATACAAATGGAACTAGTTAAGATATATATAGGTATAGACATAAGGCACACACTGCACATGCACTTCCTCACAACACCAGTATGTAACAGGTACACTCTATATTAGTATAAGTTCAGTATTAAAAATAATAATATTATAAGTTATTCTTAAGGTACACTACAACATAAAAATCACTAAATGTCACACACAATAACAAAATAAACAATAAGCGTGCATAAACCTAAAAACTTTAATAGAAATTAAGTTGTAAAAAAGGGTACGGAACTCGAGTCCGTAGAGTAAGTAGTTAATAAAAAATAAAAAGTCACAAATATAGAAAACCTTGAGTTACCCCAAGGGTTTCATATTTGCTCCTCTTGAAAGCTTAAGCTGTTGAAAAAGTGTTTTTTTAATAAAACTACGTTTTAACGATTTTGAGCGCGGTGATTTATTTGATTTTTGTTATTCCGACGTTTCGGCCATTTTAAAACTTAAGAAAATATTAAGCGTTTTTTAGTTTTCGAGTTATTAATTTTTCATGTCTTTTGGGTGATTTCGATCGCATAGACTAAGTATTTTTATTTTCAACGTTTTCCACTTCACTGTCACGCCTTCTCGTTTTATTCTCATTAATCTTCTTCCTTACATTATTTCGTACGTTATTTTCCATGTATAAAATCCCTAAATTAAAAAAAAAGTGGTGTCAAACTTACACACGAATAAAGTACAACTTAGTACATTAACTTAACCGTTACTTGGCGTGGGAAACCCGCCCACATCGAAGTTATTAACTTAACAAGCGCGTGGGGCTCACTTAATCATTTATTTCTCGGACAAGTTAGAGAAGTAAACCAGGAAAAGCTATTATTTTCCCTTTTGTATTATTTTTCACCTTTATTCTCTTAAGGTTATATATATTATATTAATTAAGTATATTTTAATGGTGGGACTTCATCTGGGATAAACTTAAAGGTATAGGCCACTTCAGACAGATGTTGCGATAAGCGTAATTTGAGATGCGACATTGTTAATGACGTTACATAACAGATAACTTTATTTTTGACACTTTAAATAAGATATTGTTACATGCCGTCAAAGATAAACGCATAGCTGCTTGTCGTAAGCGTAGTTTATTGTCTTCCCGGGCTTAGGAATTCTTTTGTGTTTTGAATTGTAATTAAGAAAAACGTGCTATTGTTTTTCTACTTGTTTTATGACCATCATTAGCGTCGAACAAATCCCTATTGTTATTGTTTTCCGTTCGCAGGTGTGCAAATTACTATTTCTCGGAAACTCAGTGCGCACGGCCAATTTTTTTGTACTGCGTAGTTAGTATAAGACAATGCCCGAATGGAGGGGGGGGGGGGGGAGTCAAGTGACGACTACGAAACGAGTAAGACGTTTTGTACTACTCTCGATTAGCGATATAGACGACGGACTTTGCGCGTGTCGAATTGCATTGAATCGTGTAGTGTGAACTGGTTGCATCCAGTTTTATTTGTATTTGTTTTATACGTGTTTGTACAGTTCTAATAAATTCTATAGTAGTTCCAACGGCATTTTTAATTCGAGTCCTGTAACTCGTAACAATATATTTGGCCACGGCCTAATTCTTTAACACTAACGCAAATGAACCCTCCAGATTCTTTTTATGTATGAGTTCAGCGGACAGGCAGACGGCCCGCGTAAGGGAAAGCGGTTACCATTGCGTATGGACATTTGTAATACCAAAGGTGCTACCAATTTGCTATCGCTCTCTAAAGAGAGGCTGGAATGTGGCCACTAATTCTGGAACACAACTCAACATTGTTATAGCGGGATACTCTAGCAGGGGTGGTAGAGTTCCAGACGAACAAATACCTTAACACCTGGCTGTGAGTTGTTTTGTCACCTCTTACGACAGGCCGCCCGGCTGCAAGAAATTGTATTCTTTCTGCCTTCCTGCACGGATAAAATATAGGAAAATATGTTTTAAATTATAAACATATAAAAACAAATTAAAATGGGATGTTCACTCCCATTTCCTTGAGGTCCTACGCTCATCTACGCAACGGTTTTCCTTTTGCGCTATGGGGTCTTTTAAGAAGGGCGTTATAAAATTTCTTAGAGGTCGGCAACGCGTTGGCGACACCCCTGGTGTTGCAAACGTCCACAGGCGACGGTAACCGCTTTCCAGCAGGTAGTCCGTCTAAATGTTTGCCTACTTCAAGCTATAAAAAAAAGAGTCACATATCTGGCACTATCTAGTCTCGTAGGATTTAAGAGCTTTTTTTGTATTATTTTTTACTTAGGACTTGATATTCCCCGATGTTTCCATGGAGACCCTAATATTATTATACTAGAAACATGTATTTTCATTTAGGACCACCAACCGAGAGAATGACGTCATAAAAATAAATTGTACTAAGAACAAAAATGTTATAAAACTTTATGAGAAAAATTTCATAATGCCTAACGCACTCATTCCAGAAACTTAATAAGCAATATTTTTTTTATTTTTAAGAACTACATTTTGTCTATGACTTTGTATACATACAAATTTTACACCACATAAGCCTGATTTCTATTTACATAAGTAGTTAACTTAAGAGATCCGATAGACCACTCCCTTCATCTATTCCATATGCCTATCACACTTTTTTTTTAAGCAGTTAAAATTCCCTCGAGGACCATAAACTGCGACAAGCGCAAGCTCAAGGGAGCACAGTTCACGGCCCGTGTTTGGGATTCGCCAGATCAGTGGCACTAGCACCTGTAGGCAGAACTAAAGATGCCAGTGCCACTCCCCAGTTAGGCATACCCACTAAATCCCCTGAGTTTTCCTTCCAGTGCCTTATGACAAGGCAACGGGAAAACGGAAGTTCAACCAACTCCGCATGCCCTGGCGGACTACTTTTATCCCTCCGCGTGTTCCATGTCTTTATTCTGGGATGGGGCGGTTTGTAACTCGCCCCACGGGAGGAGAGGTGAGTGCACGCGGAACACGAAACGCCCCCATCTCGATGACATAGCGGCGGGAGACAGCCCTATCCCCAAGGTACCCACGGCGGCCGAAGGTCGATAGCCGTCCTCTGGCACCGGCGCGTCCTCCTTTAGCGGAAGCGAAGCAATGACGTCTGCTCACGCTCCCGCTGCGCTTCCTCTTTCGCAAGCATGACTCACTCGCAGAAGGAGGAGACATGTAGTTACAGTTTACCCTATCAAAAATCATCACCAGGACGGCGATAGTGCTGGCTCGCACCCAGAACACCAGGGACGTGCAGCGATTCCTAATAATCCTATCCCATTTCTCCTATCCCATCTCTCCTTCCCCATATGTTATATATTTTATTTAGATACCTATACATATATAGCCAGGGACGATGAACATATTGTGACGAGCTATGGTGGAACGATCTAGTTGGTTTAAGCAATTTCAGAAAAATGTGGAAGATTCCGGAAGAAAAAGATAAGGTCAGATAAATTTTAGAAAAAGACAGATGAAGAACAAAAGAATAATGAAATGAATATCGAAATTCTAGAATAGAAGGTTCATGAAGGAAAAGACAGAGATATATAGATGTATAGAAAGGGACAGACAGCGAATAAAAGAATAACGAAAAGAAGATCAAAGTTATGGGTTCCAGAAGATTCTTCCAGTTATATAAGCAGCGTAAGGCGCACCTACGGGCTAGTTCAGTTGAGGACAGCAAAGCGACAAGTGCGATACGAGAGAGTCGGAAGAGAATTTAAATAGAAGATAGTGAAGTGAAGTGATGAGTTTAGAGAGTTGGACGAAGAGTTTAATAGAGAACAGTGACAAGTTTAGTGGTGAGTTTAGTGGACAGTTCAGTGAAGGAAGAGCTTAGCGTAATTTAAAAGAAGGTCCAGAAGCGAGCTACGGGTGGTAAATTCGGAGGTAGGTGAACGCCGAAGCAGCAGGAGGTGGTCTACGCAATATCGGCGACGGTATTGTGAGTGAGACATCTTATCGTCGGAACAGTACCTATGTCGTTAGTTGTGCGAGTAAGGGCAACCCTGCGGAGAAGAATCACGTACGGCTGTGTAAGTTAATAAAAGCATTTAGTAAAAAAACTGTTATTTTCTTCCAATCCCAAGAGCGTACCCGGCTCGCACGTAACAATATAATTACGTATATATTATGTGTTCAGCGAATAAGGTGACCCTTCCCCTTCCTCTAGGCCATCTCCCTGGACATTGTTTTTTCTTTTATTTTTAAACCGCCTATTAACCTTCTCGATTATGTCAGCTCCATCGTACCTTTTCTTAATTTCTGGACATTTCATTATATGTAGAATTCTTCAGTTCGTGTGTATGTCACCGAACTCCTCCTAAGAATAATCCTATAGAATCGTAAATTATACATTTGATCATGTGATGATCTTTAGCAAAGTTGTTGTGCATGAGCCAAAGCAGGTTTCTGAGTTGGTTCACAATTGGACCCGGTAGGTGGCGCTGCTGTCGGCATATCGATTGAAGCTTTTCCGGGCAGGACGACGTCTGTCGGGACAGCTAGTTTTTCTATAAAAATGACTATATATACCAGGCCCCTCAGAAAGTATTGCGAGAAAAAGTTTTTATGAGAGATTGGCCAGTTACATAATCTATTTTGAAAATATGATTATTTATAACTAAAAATAGGTACGTTTCAATTTCAAAATTTCCCTCCACATTGTTTGCGAGCTAACTTAAATTATCGTGTCTCATTGAAAAATGGATCTGCGCCGAGAATAGTTACGCGCTATGATTTTTTACGATTACAAGTGTCGCCTGAAACCGGACGAAAAGTACGATAGACTTCAAATGGCATTCATGGATAAAGGCCCTTCTAACGCAACCGTGTATCGTTGATACAACGAATTCAAGCGCGGTTGACTAACTTTGGTGGATGAAGAAAGAATTGGTCGCCCTTTGACGGCTGTTACGGAAGAAAATGTGCTAGCAGTGAAAAATTTAATTCAAGACAATAGGCGACTTACGTATCAAGAGATTCAGCACGTATTCATCGATGCTCAGAAGCAGGCCCGGGTGGAATGGTGGCGTGATATGATAAACAAATTTGAAGCAGGCTCGTCTCGCCGTCTTTACGATTATTATGATTTATCCGTGCAGGAACGGAGAAAGAATACAATTTCCTGCGGCTGGGCGGCCTGTCGTAAGAGGCGACAAAACAACCCACATCCAGATGGTAGGGCATTTGCTCGACTGGATGCCTACCATCCCTGGTCAAAAGCATCTCGCCATAACAACCTCGAGTTGTGTTCCGGCATTAGTGACCAGGTTCCAGTCACCTTTAAGAGAGCAGCAGCGCATTTGTAGCACCTTTGGTGTTGCAAATGTCCATAGGCGATGGTAACCGCTTTCCATCAAGTGGGGCGACTGCCTGTCTGCTGAACTGCTGCAATAAAAAAAAATCGACATCGTTACAGGTGATGAGTCCTAGATTTATCAATACAATTCAGAAACGAAGCACTAGTCGACGGTTTGGGTCTTTCAAAACAAATCAACGCCAACCAAAGTGAAGCGATCTTGTAGCGGGGGGAAGATTTTGATCGCGAGTTTTTTCAATTTTACTGGCTATTGGTGTCGATTCCTTTACAGAATCAAAGAAGCATTAATGACAAATGGTATACTACTAAATGCTTGGCAGAAGTTTTCTGTTATGAGCAACAAGCGACCAAACGCAGAGCTCCACGGGTACTGCTCCACCACGACAACGCGCCCGCCCATACCGCGTTCAAAACGAGGGACTTCCTGGACAGCACGCCGATCAAACTGCTGGGTCACCCTCTTTACAGCCCTGACCTAGCACCGTGTGACTTCATTTAATCCCGAAAATAAAAAATCAGCTCAACGGGATATAATTTTCGTCGCTGGAAGATACGCTGTCAGTGTTCGAGCAAGCTGTAAAGGAGGTATCTGCGTCGGACTGGAAAAAGTGTTTCGAAAACTGGTTCAGACGCATCAAACTTTGTATAGAAGCTGGTGGAGAGTACTTTGAAAAGATTTAATAAAAAAATAATAATATAATATTTACCTGTAGAATTTTTTTTCGCAATTCTTTTGAGTGGCCTATGTATACTAACACTAAAACACACGATTTTATAAGAGTTTAGATTAAGTTATTTGCCTATAGAACCTTAAAAAAAGAGAAATATATTAAATATTTTGCTACTTTCGCAATACCTTTGAACACGAAATATTTGTATCGTATCTTTTAATATTAAATCGGCTTATCACTTCAATCGAGAGGGATCCGAACCGCCATCTTGGAATTATTATATTTTTATTTGGTCCTTTTAGTAAACTCCATCTGAAATAATCTCACTTTATTATTTTTGATTCAAAACGCACTGCTGAGTAAGCCATAGTCCATATTAATATAGATTATAATATTGTTACAAGTTGGGCCACCTGCATACCTATTGTCACATACCAACAAAGAAATGCTGCGCATCTCGTTTATTGCCCCTCCCGCATTCGGAGTTCTTTTTATTACTTCGTATTTAAATTTGCAATTAGACAATAGCCTATTGTTATTGTTTCGGCTTTGTTGGCCGTTCGCAGGAATAAATAATCAGGTGTGCAAATTACTATTTCTCGGAAACTCAGTGCGCAGGGCCGATTTTTTTGTACTTTATAGTTAGTATAAGACAATGCCCGAATGGAGGGGTGGGGCAGTCAAGCGACGACTACGAGACGAGTAAGACGTTTGTAGTACTCTCGATTAGCAATATAGATGACGGATTTTGCGCGTGTCGAATTGCATTGAATCGTGCAGTGTGAACTGGTTGCATCCAGTTTAATTTGTATTTGTTTTATACGTGTTTGTACAGTTCTAATAAATTCTATAGTAGTTCCAACGGCATTTTTAATTCGAGTCCTGTAGCTGGTAAGTCAGTATCCTCTTTTAAAGTCATGGTTTTTATTTATTTTTGGTCTTCTCAGGTATAATATTACAGCTTATTCTGTATGTATTAATGTTTATATAGTATATAATAAAGATTTTTATTTACTTATTTTATATGTTTTGAATGTTTTATATTATTTATTGTGTACACCACCACTGTCATGTTTTAATATTTCCCTTAGTTTAGGGGGTTGCCTGAAAGAGATCGCTTTAAGCGATAAGGCCGCCATTTGTTCAACATTTATAGTAAGTATCTAGTTTTTAAGAACGTAGTTTTAATTTTGGTGAACAATAAAGTGTTTTCATTCATCCATTCATTCATAGTCCTCTTATTTTTCAGGTTCTCCAATTATTTGGGAGTCGGCATCATATATCTTACACTTGGAAAATTTCCATCTCAGTACATTTGAAGGCTGGTTAAAGCAAAAGAGGGCCTAAAAAGTTACCCTTTTTTTTGATGACGCAGGGGGAAGTTTTTTCTTGGGACATAATCCTCGGGCCTGGGGTTTATACCGAGGGATGTGTGGGACTCCTAATCGATCGTATGAGCACCGTGGCCTCCTAGCGGAGGGATGGGGGATGGTCGGCCGACAGACTACCCAATAAACCTAACCTGCGCCACTCTCCTGTGCGCTTTCATGGGGTGCCACAGAAATTTGAGCATAGTTACTACATTTGTGACATCCCTGCGCTTGGTTTTCATTTAGGGCACCCCCGGGGAAGGGTACCCTCTTTACCAACGGGAGAGTCCTAAGAACGTTTAATGACGTTACGTCTTGACTGATACTTTGTCTATGTATGACATCTTGATTACAGCTTTGAGGGCGGGATCGATCGGTGTAATACCACTCTCACAGAATATCGGCGTGAAACAGCCTTGAGCTAATCGTGTTTCATGCTATGAGTCAGAGTTCTGCTTTTTTATTGCCGTGCAATTTAGCAGGCAGGCAAACGGCCCACCTGATGGGAAGCGGTTACCATCGCCTATGGACATTTGTAACACCAAAGGTGCTATATATGCGCTACTGCTCTCTAAAGGTAGATTGGAACCTGGCTACTAATGCCGGAACAAAACTCAAGGTTGTTATGGCGGTATACTATAGACCAGATACAGTCAACGCGCGGCCCGCCTGCCGCATGTGGCGCGCTGAGCTTTTGTAAGTAGCCCTTCTGATAGACTAATACTTATACAATTACATCACTAACACCTCTGGTACTGCAATAGTCCATAGATGACAGTAACCACTTACCATTAGGTCGGCCGCAAACCTCTTTCATACTCTAGGAATAAAAATATGCCTAAATAAATTTATGTTGAGGCCCGCAGCACCTTATCTAATATATATATGTGGCTCTTATAAGAAGAAGGTTGAATATCGCTGCTCTAGACTAAGGGTGGTAGCCATTCAGGCGAGAAAATGCCCTACCACCTGGCTGTGGGTTCTTTTGTCGGCTCTTACGACAGGCCATCTCAACGCAGGAAATTGTATTCTTTCTCCGTTCCTGCCTGGATAAAGCTATCGCACCACCTATCCCATACCCTCTATCCTATCCCTCCTATCCCACCCTAAAGGCTGGCAGCGCGTTAGCTTCGCCCTTGGGGTTCCAAAGGAATAGGTTACCACTTTCCATTAGTTGGGTCGTCTACCTGTTCGCCGGCTTCGCAATAAAAAGCATAATATAATAAGATGCATTTGGCCACGCTCCATAACGTTACCATTATCCCAGATGAAGTTCGAGCATTATAAGTTATAGGTGATTGCAATTAAATAAATACAGCTTAAGATCCATCCACAAAATACGTCACACGAATTTCATGATTTTTTACCCCTCTCCCGTCCTTGTCACAACTGGTCACGTTCGTGAGACTGCTCCCTCCCTAGTGTGACCGCATATTTTACAATTTTACATCAAGAAATTATTAGACTCCTTGTCACACAATGTCACACTTCGTCGACCCAGCCCCCACTCCCTAACGTGTGACGTAATTTATTAATGGAGCCTTAGCTACTTCTTATTTGATCAAGATAGAAGCATCGGCATATTACCTACCACTTTAAACCTAATAATAAAGTAAGACGCAACTTCTCAATGGCCCCAGACGAGGCCTATACGCCTCATCTAACGCTAAAACGGTTCTCACTAAAAATA
Organism: Dendrolimus houi; assembly: GCA_039645545.1. NCBI lineage: Eukaryota > Metazoa > Arthropoda > Insecta > Lepidoptera > Lasiocampidae > Dendrolimus > Dendrolimus houi. Next base: position 3,174,213 of record CM077139.1, on the reverse strand, counting down.
ATTTTTTACAACCCTTATAAATAAGTTCAGAAACATCGCACCTAAATAGGGATTTATGGTGCGGTCGAAAATACGTGTAAAGGGTTCCTTCTGCGTATAATAGCTGGAAAGCATTAATGTGGGTAATTATGTTGAGACTCTGAGATCAGTTGACAAATATTTTAATAAAATAATAAGACAAAAAGAAGATGAGAAGTAGAAGTAGTCAAAACTTTATCTGTGATAGGCTAACGGCAGGGAAGCAAATACATTAGGTGTCAGAAAGGGTTTTAGTTGATTAAAGTCCGACTCGTAAGTCCATGAGGATTTCCCCCTGGTACTTAGGGCATTTCCTGTCTAAATTTGAAATTTATATCCCGCGTTGATACAAAAATATTAATAATTTAATATTTTTTCTATTGCGAAGTAAGAGGCGACAAAACAACCCACAGCTGGGTGGTAGAGTGTTTGCCCCGCTGGATGGCTACCACCAGTCTAGAGCATGCCGCCATAACAACCTTGAGTTGTGTTTCGGCATTAGTCGCCGGGTTCCAGTCTCCTTTTAGAGAGCGGCAGCACATTGGTAGTACCTCTGATGTTACAAATGTCTATAGGCGATGGCAACGGCTTTCCATCAGGCCATCTGGCTGTTTGCTGAACTCACGGAATTTAAAAAAAACATGCAACCGGTAATGAATAAATGCTCAAAGTCGCTTATAGACGCTTGCAAGAAGCTAATGTATTGCCATTTGCCAGACTTTATGGTGGGATAAAATGGAGGCGGGGAAAGTGGGCCATCAGAATTCCTTCATCCCACGAAGCATGATTAGGTCATGGCTAACGGTCTCACGCCGATAGTCTGCGAGAGAGCGGTGGAGCCGAAGCAGCGAGCTGAATTCAAGATGATGATTCGAGCATGGCTCTATCACATCCAATTTAAAAAAAAAAGACTTTTGCTGGAGCTCAGCAGACGCCCCATTTGATGGAAAGTAGTTACCGTCGCTTATGGACCGTCAATACGTCTACGATCATAACTCTTTTTATGACTGTCTTAATTGTTCATTGTCATTTGTGTGAGTTAATATTCCAAGTATTGAAATGTAACCGCCTATTATCAATCGCTAATCCCTTTGTATTTATGGCTGGCCTTCGAATAAGACATCATAAACCTTTTTTATTGTTCAAATTTCGGTGCAAATTCCTAGAAGACACGTGTTTTGTATTAAGCTTAGAAGTTGGAAAATTCCAGTGAATGGTGTGCATATTGTTAGGAGATATGTATGTCTATTTTGTGAATAAATAAGGTCGGCTCGTTGAGACAGAGTTGGTTAAGTTTTAATTGTGATTGTGGAATTATTAACTGTAGATTCGGAACGGGAATCTGGCATCAACAGGCTTTGCGCGTTTTATGTTATTACGATTATATGCCTTAGGATCTGGACTTATTGTATTTGGTTGTGTGTGTTAAAACTGTATATTACGTGTGTGTACTTCTAATAAAGTTTGTGAATTTTCAATCAACATTCAACTCGAATACCCCAAGTTCGTAACAATATGTCGCTTAATAAATAACATTCTCAGTAACCATTTAAGTTTTTAATCTAACCACACGGTACTCTAAGGAAGCCTTTTTTCTATAACCTCTTTTTACACATCAATTCATTTTGGCGCCCCCTAGGGTGTGCTCGGGTAAGCCCCTGTGTAATTTAAAAGAAAATTACACGGCCGTATGCAAACATGTTTCGGCGTATACTGCGGGTATTGACCGGTGCCTTGTTTTAATTTAGCCTGATTCTACGACTAAATTACTTGGATTATTCTGGGTTTTACGTAAAAATTCGTATCTATATTTTGTAAACAAAAATAATTTTAATATCAACATTCGTCGTACTAATTTAATTGAGAGTTTGTGAGGATAAATGTTTACTAGATACACTTTTACACAAAAACTACTAAATGGATTTTGATGAAACTTTAGAGTGAATGTTACTTATATGTACATCAAAGTAACGTACAACCTAGGCTGTAATGAATTGACACCTGTGTTCATTGAGACTTCACTTAACTTAATGTGTTGTCTAATGAAATGTCTGTTTGTCTAAAGATGAGGCCTCATCTGAGGTAATGTTACAGGCCGTTTGACGCAGATGTGGTGATAGGTGTAATGCGTTATTTGTAATTCAATATTGTTTTTAATTGCTAATGACATTAAATATACCAATAAATATATTTAATTGAACCAAGCTGTGCCCGCGACTTCGTTCACTTGGAATTTTTGTTCGCGGAACCATAAAAAAGTATCCACTCCTTATAACATCAGTTATCTGCCACTGAAAGTCCCGTCAAAATTGGTCCAGCCGGTTCAGAGATTAAGCCGGGACATACAGACAGACAAAAATTCTAAAAATAACATTTTCGGCATGGTCCGAATAATTCCCCCTGATTTTTATTTTTATTTTGGCATTACAAACGAATTTTGACATTACAAACAGACACTTCAATTTTTTTATCGTTATATTAATACGTGAAGCAAAAACAGCAAAATCTTTGTATCCCCTTTTTACGAAAATTGCGCGGACGGAGGAGTATTAAATTTCGCACACTTATAGTTTATATAGAGAAGGAGTGCAGAATGATATTTTTTTTTTAATTATGCATAAAAAATAGATTAAATCAATAAAAAAACATTACACACACTACCGTGTATTTGACACAAACACGCATATATACTCTTTTGTTTATTGTTAAAGTCAAATTAACAGTGTAGCCTTGGCGAAATCTCTGATTATATAGTCTTTGACAACAGAACCTTAATAATGTTCAAACTTATAATTTAAATTAATTATGGTCGAATTTCGACCACTGGGCGACCACAAGTCTGTATAGACGTATGTCCGTGATTTCAAAATAGAAGCAAAAATTTACTGACTGAAGCATACTGCTTAGGTAGCTATTTTTTAATTTATATTATTGCATGAGTTCAGCAACCAAGCAGACGACTCAACTGATGGAAAGCGGTTACCATCGACTACGGATATTTGTAACATCAAAGATGTTACCCATGAGCTGTCATGTCTCTAAAGAGAGATTGAAACTTGGTTACTAATGCCGGAACACAACTCAAGGTCGTTATAGTGGCATACTCTAGACTAGGGGTGAAAGCCCTAAACGGGCAAATACCCTACCACCTAGCTGTCAGCTGTTTTGTCGCCTCTTGCGACAGGCCGCCCTACCGCAAAATCATCACACGTTGAGAGTAAAAGAAAACATCGTAATGATAATATTTGTGATATAGTCTCAGTTCCGATTATAAAACCTTACAACTGAAAACTTTGTTTCTTCCAAACTCTGAACATTAGTAAGAAAAAAGAAAGAAAGAATTGTTTTATTTAGGACAAATAAACACTTTAACTTACTGAAAAAAATAAAATAAAGGAATCAATATGAGTTCTAAAATTGGACACAGACTTAGCGTAATGCTAGCCGCTAAGACCAGCGCTGTTATTTCACCTGGGACCAGCAGATGGAGTCACGGAGGACAATACAATACAACACAAATAATATAACAACGGTTTAGTTAAATAATTATAAATATAAAACTGGTCATTAAACAAATTTACATCAAAATAATAATAATAAACATATATACGTAGATATATAAACATAGGGAGATACGTGAACAAAAAGAAACAGTAAATAAAATAAACAGATTATTGTTAATCTATACATATAATAAAATTGTAGAGGTCAAATTTCTGTACAATGAACAAAAAGTGCTAAAAACCGAGTCAGGGGGATGTAAGAAGTGAAATAGAACTAATTTAGATTTTTTCAAATTTTTTGTTTCCTGTTTGTACCGGGCTAATCTCCGACACGACTGGACCGATTTAAATGAAATTTTGTATGGTGGTAGTTTATATCCCTGGTCAACATACAGGATACTTTTGATCCCGAAAAATTAAAGAGTTCCCGTGATATAGTTAAAAAAACTTTAATTACTTAAACAGCTTATTATACAACTTATGCACCTAATTAAGTATTGATATTGCCGGTATCATCATAATACTATTACGAGCTACAGGACTCGAATTAAAAATGCCGTTGGAACTACTATAGAATTTATTAGAACTGTACAAACACGTATAAAACAAATACAAATAAAACTGGATGCAACCAGTTCACACTGCACTATTCAATATAATTCGAACGCGCAAAGTCCGTCGTTTTTATCGCTAATCGAGAGTACTAGAAAAAAGGTCTTACTCGCTTCGCAGTCGTCGCTTGACTGCCTCGCCCCTCCATTCGGGCATCGTCTTATACTAACTACACAGTACAAAGAATTGGAGGCGCACACTGAGTTTCTAAGAAATATTCATTTGCACACCTGCGAACGTCCACAAAGTCGAAAACAATAACAATAGGGATTAGTTCGACGCTAATGATGGTTATAAAACAAGTAAAAAGACAATAGCATGTTTTTCTTAACTACAAATTCAAAAGACAAAAGAGTTCCTTAATCCGGGAGTACAATAAACTGCGCTTACAATAGACTGTGCGGCTTATCTTTGACGACATGCAACAATACAATAAAACAATTTATACATTAAAAAACAATTAGGTTATATATCATCACGTTAAGACCAATAGGAGCGGAGCACCAATGAAGAATGTTTAAAATCGGGAGGGCTTTTTTTACTTACTTTTTTTAACTATTCCACGCGGACGAAGTCGCGGGCAGAAGCTAGTAGATATACAAACATAGTGAGATACGTGAAGAACAAAAACCAGTAAATAAAATAAACAGATTATTGTTTATTTATTTATTTATTTAAGGCACACCCACAACACACACATTATTATGTTAGATTACAAATCGTTTATTATAAAAGTTCTGATGTGTGGACCCACCCATTAAAGGAGTGCACAGCATTTACAATTCAAATCTCAATTTCTAACAATTGCATTAATTAATGACAATATTATGCATATGTCAAGTACAATTTGACGGCCTCTGTGGTTGAGCGGGCTAAGCCTTTGCCGGCTTACCTCACTGCAATGCAGAGGCTTCGGGTTCGATTCCTGGTGTAGTAAATTTCGGAAACGTATTTTCTTCGTTATTTACTATAGTCTGGGTGTCTGGGATCGGCCCCAGAGTGATCCGTTGTATATTACCCATAACACAAGCGTAACTTGCTTAATTTGGGGATATACAGTGTGTGTGTTTGTTTGCCGATTTATTATTATTATTACAAATATAATTAAACGTACATTAATAAATAATGTTGTCAAAATTAATAAGGTAAAGCAAAGGAAATGCAAAAAGAATCAAATTAAAAATAAACATAAAACTAAGTACAAGTGGAAACAAACGCCTATCGATTATTTTATAGTCACATTAATACAAACAGTCACACTAATATTGTTTTTTTAATGGACAATACAATGCAAGAAGACTTAACTTATTCGTATTATATTCTACTCATAGTCCCTCAATACTATAAGTAGAATACCGAGCCCAGATCACCGTCTTCTATGGGTAAGGTGCCCAGAAGGCTGGCTACGTTTCCTCGCTGGATCGCCATACTGATCCGTTGGCCGAGGTAAGCACCAGCCCTCTGATCACCTGAAGAGTCAATGAGTCGTTTCGATACATTTTGGTAGAGGCTCATGGCCTCAGGACCCCACGGTCCAAGCGTCTCGACAGCAAACGGCACAAATATATAACTCTCACTGAGGGTTGCATACTTGCGCCGCTTGAGTGATTGTTATTGTAAGGTTGTATTTTAGATATAGAGGTGGCAACACCGGCAGTGGCATGTCACTCAAAAAACATGGAGATTAATACATACAACATAATTAGTGAAATGTGGTTTTATTTAAAACATAAAGTAACATTACATGGTGTCAGGTGTGTTTAGTAATAACATAGAGTACATAAAAAAGGAGAAGTGATAATGAGTGGATTTAGGGTACCGAATGCTATAAATTTAGCAATGCCCAACAAATACAATGAGTGGTTACGGTTTAAACAACAATTTGAAATTTATATTGAAGCATCAAACAACAATGAAAATATAAATGAAAAAAGGAAAATAGCTTTATTTTTGAATTTGATTGGTGAGGACTGCTTAGAAATTTACAACAATTTTGATTCATCGAGAAAAGATTTGACGAAGATCATTTTGAGTTTCGAAGAGCATTTTAAGCCTACGTGCAATATAATATTTGAACGTTATAAATTTAACAAAATAATACAAAAATCAGGGCAAGCATTTGACGATTTTGTAACAGAATTGAAGACCGCAAGTAAATCGTGCAATTATAAAGATCGAGACGAAATGGTCAGAGATAGAATTGTACTGGGGTAAGTTGTATGAATTTACGCGAACGTTTTTAAGAGAATCAACATTAAACTTACAAAACGCGATTTATATGGGAAAAGCGGCTGAGTCCACAGTGGCTCAGTTGCAAGAAATAAATACAACATCCTGTGAATTTGTGGATATGGTAAATAAGAAACAAATGTTTGATGGTCAAAGAAAAGAAAAAATAATTAAAAAGTGCGGGAGATGTGGGTCTTCACATCAAATTAATGCATGTTTTGCATATAAAAAGAAATGTGACAGTTGTGGTCGCATGGGCCATTTTAAAAAATGTGTCGAACAAGAGCAAATTCAAATTTTAGAAATTGCGATGAAATTATAGAAGAACATGAAAGTGAGGAGGATGATGCTTCAAAGATATTTTCCATTAGTCAAAATAATAGTAAAGCTTGGTATAAAACATTGATATTGAATAATAAGGAAAAAGTTTTGTTTAAAATTGATACAGGCGCCGAGTCCAACATATTACCATATGAGATTTATGAAAAGATCAAGCAAGAAGATTTAATTTTAGAAAATACTAATACAGTTCTTGTTGCTTTTGGTGGGACTGAAATAAAGCCACTTGGCAAAGTTAAATTTATGTGTGAATACAATAACTGTCAATATTATATTTACTTTTATATTGTTGATATGAAATCAATTCCAATATTGGGATTGCAAAGTTGCATACAATTAGAAATTATTAAGAACATAAATGTCATAACAACAAAAGAAAATTTATTAGAAAAGTTCGCTGAGGTTTTTCAAGGATTAGGAAGATATCCAAAAAGTATAAAATACAGTTGAAAGAAGATAATATTCCATACATTCATCGGCCAAGAAATGTACCTATAGCCATTCAAGACAAATTAAAGAGAAATAAATGAATTGGAAAAAATGAAAATAATTGCTAAAGTTGAAGGACCAACAGATTGGGTCAATTCCATAGTTATAACATCCAAAAGAATGGAGACTTAAGATTATGTATAGATCCAACAAAATTAAATGAAGCTATTCGAAGGAATATTTTCCTATTCCAACGGCTGAGACAATAGCAGCAAAACTAAATGGGAAAAAGTACTTCACAGTGATGGATATGAAAGATGGTTATCTACAAGTAGAATTAGATGAAGAAAGTACAGAATTGACAACATTTAATACACCGTTTGGAAGGTACAAATTTTTAAGATTAGCTCAAGGGTTGACGTCTGCCCCAGAAGTTTATCAGAAAATGAATTATGAATTATTTGGAGACTTACCTGGCGTAGGTATTTATTGTGATGATTTAATAATTTCAGGGTCTACACTTGAAGAACATGATAGAAATTTGTTGAGTGTCCTTAAAGTAGCACAAAGTATAACATCAAATTCAATAAAGATAAATTACAGTTCAGGCAAACTTCTGTAAAATATATGGGACAAGTTTTTTTCTTGTGAGGGAATCACACCAGATCAGGCATTTATACAAGCTATAAATAATTTTAAGACTCCAGAAAATAAAACAGAGTTATTAAGATTTTTAGGAATGACTAAGTTTTTAGCTAAGTTTATACCAAACATGTCTAAAATTACAGCACCTTTAAGAAATTTAACATGTAAATATATTCCATGGACATGGGCTAAAGTACACAATGATTCATTAAACCATTTAAAGAATATAATAACTAAAGCTCCAGTTTTACAATATTTTGATTGTAACAAAGAAATAGTAGTTCAGTGTGATGCTAGTAAAGATGGTTTAGGGGCATGTTTGTTGCAAAATAATCATCCTATTGGATTTGTATCACGAAGTTTAAGCAAATCAGAAAAAATGTATTCGCAAATAGAAAAAGAGCTTTTAGCAATTGCATTTGGAGTTGAAAAATTTCATTATTTTATTTATGGAAGAAAAATAAAAATTCAAAGTGACCACAGACCATTGGAGTCTATATTTAAAAAAAGTTTAAGTGATGTGTCTCCTAGACTACAAAGATTATTATTGAAAATAGTAGGTTATGATTTACAGGTAGGGTATGTTCCAGGTAGTCAGTTATATATTGCAGATTTTTATCACGGGCCTTTTGACAAATCATGATTATAATACAGGAAATACTGATGTGAAAATTATACATAACATTAAACAAAAGGTGTTATTAACTGAAGAAAAAAAATATGAATATAAGAAAGCCATAGAAAATGATAGAATATTATCACAGGTAAAGAGTTTTGTTGAAAATGATTGGCCAGATTATAATAAGTTAGAAGGTGATTTAAAACACTATCATAAATTAAAAGATCACATTAAATTAGATTCAGATATGTTACTCTTTAATGGGAAAATTATTGTACCTATATCTTTACAAAAAAGTATGTTAGATATGATACATGAAGGACATTTAGGCATAAATAAGTGTAAACATAGAGCTAGAGATTGTTTGTATTGGAAAGGGATGTCACGAGACATTGAACAATTTATACAAAAATGTAGTATATGTTTAAAATTCAGTTATATTAATAGTAAAGAACCATTATTACAACACCCAATTCCTCAACGGGCATGGGAAAGAGTGGCTTGTGACATCTTTACCTTTAATAATAAGGATTATCTGGCATTAATTGATGCATACAGCAATTGGATAGAATTAGCATTTTGCACACTAAGGAAGCCACAACAATTATTAGTATCTTAAAATCAATATTTAGTAGGTTTGGAATCCCAGATAAGTTACAAGCTGATAATATGCCATTTAATAGCAGCATGTTTTTACAATTTGCTAAAGATTGGGGTTTTGAATGTATTTTTTCAAGTCCAAGATACCCACAATCAAATGGATTAGCAGAGAAAGGAGTAGCAATTTGTAAAAATATGTTAAGAAAATGTGTTGAAAGTAAAACTGATATAAGTTTGGCATTAATGAATTACAGAAACACAGTGTTACATAATATGGAATATTCTCCTGCTCAACTTTTATTAAATAAAAGCATTAAAACTAGAATACCTTGTATTAGGTATCAATTAAAACCTAAATTGAATAAAAATGTTAATAACAATCAGTTGTGCAGGAAGAATGTACAGAAATATTATTTTGATAGAAATGCAAAACCTTTGGTACAATTAGCAGCTAACGATAAAGTTATGTTATATGATTGTGAAAAGAAAGTGTGGAAGCCAGGACAAATAGTTAAACTTCTAAAAGAACCTCGCAGTTATCTAGTGAGAACACAAGATGGTCAATGTGTTAGAAGAAATAGAAAGTTTATTAAATTATGGGTAGGGAAAATGGAAATGAGAAAAATAAAGCATCTTGTTTATGTAAGTGTGACATAAATTGAATTCTTAATGATTATAAAATACCTATGATTAACTCTAATCCAGAAACTATTGCAAATGATCTTAATATTAATAATTATAACAATAATGGTAATAACAAATATATATTGAGAGACCGTTCAAATATAAAAGTACCCAAAAGATTTCAAACATAAGTTGATTTGTAGTATTATATAAGTATGTATTTGAATCCTAAGAGGGAAGGTGTAAGGTTGTATTTTAGATATAGAGGTGGCAACACCGGCAGTGGCATGTCACTCAAAAAACATGGAGATTAATACATACAACATAATTAGTGAAATGTGGTTTTATTTAAAACATAAAGTAACATTACAGTTATAATAATATTGTTAATCTTATCATATTAGTAATATGGTGATATGGCATTTGTATCTTCTTAAGTTACATTGTGCGTTTTGATGTTCACCAAGAAATTTCTTTAGTGTGACCCTAAAGAGTGACAATGATTAGGCGTTTCATATAGATGGACGAATGTTATTCCAGCACTTTGATGCTGCATTACGCAAACTACCTCTGAATACAGCTGAATATTTCAATCTCTGAATACATAATTCCGATTTTCATGAAATAATTGATGATTGTTTTTTACGGTGTGGGCAATGCATTTCGCACAGTACCGGGTCCTTTGCTAGGAATTAGACCATAGTCGATTATGGAGTTTTTCCCAGAGGGGGCAATCCGAACACTAATCGACCGGCTTGTGTGGAGACTCGATTACTCAATACCCCACTAAAACCACCCTCCTCCCATGTGCTCCGCGCTGTGGTAGGAAGAGCGTGAGACTTAGAACGTAGATACGCCCACGTTCATCCTAGCGCATCAGTGCTTGAGAATGCCCTGGGAAGCAGTGCAAACTCACTTCGACAACAGGGGTGAAGAATCCTCTGCTCCCTAGACGCTAGAGGGCCCCTGCAATGAGTGATATCCATCGATCAACCTTGGACAAGCATGGCGGTTATACGAGACGAATATGGGCCGATATTATTTTTTATAGACAAAGAAATTTTTTTTGCAATGGAAATTGCATTTCCAATTAACGCGTTTGTGTGAACAGGATTCATTGCGCTGAAAAAGGCTTTAAAATTCCCTCAAACGAATATGGTGGGCGAATTTCAGCAAAAATTTGAGTGATCGGTTAAATTTTATTAACGCGAATTATTTTTGACTGGTTGGAGCAAACCCAAGTTGTTTATATACCTAAGTCGTTATAAAATTCATTACCATTTTCATAGGGCCATATACACTACAACTTTATTCAAATATGTATAATATATAACCGTGATAAACATGAATATCACCATTGTTTAGATGACGGATTTGACCATTTTAAACGATGTCTATTTAACCACTTCGGCCATGGTACCCGTGTAACATAATAAATAGTGAATAAAATAAGTAAATAGTGAATAAAGTAGGTAAATCGTGAATAAAGTAGGTAAATAGTGAATAAAGTAGGTAAATAGTGAATAAAGTAGGTAAATAGTGAGTCTCCTAAGTGTATCGTTAACCACAACCACTTTTTAGACTCCTCAATCTTCTTAATGATTTCTTCGTTTCAACTTATTGATAACAATTATAATTAGCATTAATTAGTTACATTCTCCGCAAAAATGAACGATCTACACGAGTTTCAAAAAAAGTTGTTGAGAAGAAGCAATAAAGAAAGAAAAACATTTATTTAGAAATACATACAATGCAAATATACTACAAATAAAAAACCACGATGATGAAATTCTAAATTGGCTCTAACTCTGCAGATTGTTGGTTGTCAATCACCGCTGATCTTTCGCTAGGTTCATATCAGTTGGGGCCAACTCTTTAGGGCCGGCCGTCGTCCGACCGGGCTGGAGGTGAATGCGCGAGCGAGCCCACAGCCCGGACAAAGGACGCTCGAGAGGGCTCCTAGTGGGTATCCCTAACTGTGGCTGACTAACTGAGGTGCTAGTGCTACCCTGACCTGGCGAATCCCACACACGGGCGGCGACACCCCCCCCCCCCCCCCCACAAGACAAAATTGAATAATAACAAAAGTGTACACTGAGAAGAAAAGACATAGAGCGAGAAAAACCTTTTCCGTGTAGGAACGGAAAAGAACACTAATTCCTTCAGCCGGGCAGCCTGTCGTAAGAAGCGACAAAACAACCCACAGCCAGGCGGTAGGGCATATGCCCGACTGGATGGGTATCACCCCTGGTCTAGAGCATGCTGACATAACAAGTTTGTTACAGTTGGGCCGTCAGCCTGTCTGCTGTGCTTCAGCAATAAAAACAGTAGTAGTAAACTGCGTTGTGTTGCAGACAATGATGCGTACAGGGAATTGTAAGAGCATAACTAACAATGAAAATTACGCGCCAACAATATCAAGCAATATATATAAAATAATAGACGCTGTATTATCTTAAATAAATTGTTCATTACCTTTGTTCCCTCACACGCCATTAGCCTTCACCCGAAGAATAACTGCTGAAGTTGGGTCGTGTTGCGCTTAATGACGATGTGTATTGTCGCATTTGGGTTTTGTTTGTACACCCAACAGGTGTCGGCTGTCTTTTGGGAGATATTTGTATTTATTATCGTAGGTTTATTTTAGGACTGTTAGAGATAAAATCGGGTTTTTAAAGTTCAAAAATGTACGCAATGGTTTTTAGTAATCACCAAAAAACAATTCTTCATTTTTAATGAAAAGAAAACTTAGGATTGTTTTGAAAAAACTCTGAATAGGGGCCATACATAAAATACGTCACACGCTTGGGATTCGACGAAGTGTGACATTCTGTGACAAGGGATGGGAGGGGGTCCTAAATTTCGTGACGTCACATTTCAAAATCTAAGCTTATGATTTAAGCTTTAAAATATTTCCAACTCTGTATGAGTGTAGTGTTTAACTATTAAAAAATTAACTTTACTGGAAATAAAAGTAATTACGGAACTGCTGTTTTCATTTAATAATTTTCAATTGGCAAGCTGTCATAAGCGTGTTTACAAATCAAATAATTTGATAAAAAATAAATTTCATCTGATTATCAGATGGGTGAAGGTCAATCTTCAGCGTCTCTTAGACTATACATATATACTTAAAATAGGCAGTAGAATTAAATTTTGACTCACATGTATGGACCTTCAAAAAGTGTTCTTCAGTGGAACTTATTTTAGAATAAAAATTTTGAATTTGAATATAACCAAAAATTATAGAGTGCGTGGCTCGCGAGCTCGAGGCAAGCGGCACGCAGCACTCTCGCAAAGAGCCGACAATACTTACACATCAGAGCATGTTAATACAGCCGCTCATTTTCAGTTACGGCTAACCGACGAGTACGCGGCTTTAGATTGAATGTAATTTCATAGATAAAAATGTACTTAGATAATCATGAGCAAACATTCAACAGATTAAACAATTGTTAAAAAACAGGATTTTATCCTCTTTACGAATGTTATGTTTATTAAGCCAATATACTTATCATATTTTTTAGTAAGACGTATTTTATAATTTATATTTTTATTTTGAAACAAATTAACTATTTTTTCTTTAAACAATACATAAAAACACATATATTAAAAAAAAATAAGAAACCGATGTCCGCCGGCAGCGGGTCCTGGGGTACAAACTACCGGTGGTTAGGGTCCAAGAGATAGGAACCTCCTCACAATTCGTGCCGTATCCAAGAGTGCTGTCTTCTGTATCTGGCACTTCATCTAGCTTCCTAGCGAGAGCCTCTCTAAATGATGGTCGAGCCTCTTCGCTATAAGACCGTTGACGGTGACAACTATCGGCACAATGATCGTTGAATCCAGACGCCATATAGCGTTAACCTCGTGAGCAAGATCTAAATATTTACTTACGGGATTTATTATTATACTATGTATATGTAACACCGGTTTTAGACACTTATTATGGCATCCCAAGACAGGAGATCATTGGGCATTTCTCTTTGTTTGCGAGCGATGTCCAACGCACGTCATTGGCGGCAACCAGGTTTTTTTTTAAACTAGTGCTACATCATTCATGTTTGATGGACATCGACGCAGAGTTGCCAGTTGCCAGTTTCTATCGGATACACTTAGGAGAGTCAGCAGCTGAGCTCTTCTATCTGATCCCGCTATCTCCCTTCCATCATCGGACTATGGATATTTCACTTATAAGAACGAAGCGCTTTGCGTCTACCTTCATTATACGCACCGCAAACAAGTGGGACTCATTGCCGGATTCTGTCTGTCCCGATACTTATAACCTGGGTGTTTTTAAGTCCCGTGTGAATAGGTAGCTTCTAGGTAAGCGTGCTCCATCTTGACTATATCTTCGTTCCACATCGGGTGAGATCATGGTCTAACGAGAACCTATACTACTAAAAAATATACAATTAACTGATTAGCGCTCATTATTGTTATCAACAAAAAAAAATTGAAATACAATATTTGAACAAACACCTTCATGTTCGTTATTTAATGTTGAACTATGGTTGTCAAGTCATGGTACAGCCATCTTTTGTTCAAACCACAATATACATTCTTGATACATACATATTCTTTTCCTTTTTGTGTAATAGTATATCTATCTCTGTCCCTTCAATTTTGCCTTGTTACATGGAAAACGTGGCCATTTTGTCGTCGGATTCGTTTGTGGTGTTAAAAAGGCACATGTGAGAAATAATACAAATTTTGGCAAGTGCAGGGAGTTGTTGAAACAAACTAAATGGTGGCCGCTCTGAAAAGTGTTTGCTATTGTTTGAATGATTGGTTAAGGGGGTTTCAATTTCCGTGCATGTATGATATCTACTTCTGAAGTCAAGGCGGATTCTTAATCGACGAGGGTCTGGGTGAGTCTATCTAATTAATGTATTCATTCTTGTTACTAGACAAACATTTACACAACAACTGAAGGCAACAGAATTATACTAATAACTTCAGCGGCTTCGTGTGTACGGAATATCCGGAGTGTTTTTTACGTTCGGATTCCGCGCGCAAACAACCTGGTTGCGGCTAATGATGCGCGCTCTTGGGCGGTACCTTACACCGTACTAAGGGCCTGTTGCTATATCTTTTTTAAATTACTCCTTCTCCTGACAGACACGATATGTCAGGTTTCTTTTTCATTTGTTTTTATTTCTATTTTCTTTTCTATTATTTGTCTTTTTGTTTATTACAAACCTATATCTATTACAAAATTCTAATATTACTATTTTACAATTTTTTCTACTAACTATCCTATGTTTCTCACTTTTATACATCTATATTATCTATTTAGTTTCATGCTTACTAGCTCATGCACGGTTCCTATATCTTACTATTCATTCAAATGCCTTACCATCGATTGAATTTTGATATTAATTATATGGAGCTTATGTAATATTTTAACCGATAGTAAGGCAACTGAAGGGTCGATAAGATATAAAAACCGACCATAAAAGAAACGTTTTACATTACTGAATTGTTATTAGGACTATTAGATTATTCGTGGCTAATTCCTTCTATCTTACCATTCACTTGCCTTACTATTTAATATTACACACATGGAGTTTATGTCAAATTTCAGCCAGTAGCAAGGAAAATCAACGATTAGTAAGATATAGACTCGGCCATTACTAGACAACAGTATGTTCACTTCGATTAGTAAACGCCACAAAAATACGGCACGAAACGGAACGCGCGGTTCCGAAATATTGCAAGCTTCGGCCGTTACCGGGAGTTGCCTTCTTCACAAAAATTCAATGTTTTATATAATACACGAAATAAGATATTATTCGGTTTTTTATTTTAAATATTAGCCAGAAGAGCATCTCTACACATTCGAATCCGCGCAGGAACGAAGAAAGAATACAATGAGAAGAAGACTATGAGATATAAACATGAAATCAGAAAATAAATCTTGTATGAAAGAGTGTTGTTGTTTGTTTGTGTTAAGAACAGTGCCGTAAATAGGGCGGTACCACCGGTGCCCAGGCACAGGGCTTACACTCTGGGGGGCGCAATAATAGCGAGACCAGACAGGACTATTATTTTTTCGGATTGCTCCTGATAAGTTCCCGCTGCGGCCCTAGTGCTTGATTCCAACACATACGTACCTACATGCCAGTATCATCAAAAACGTCTGTTAAATTTTAAACATTAAAAACTTAAAAAAAAAATTTTTTCGGAAATGTTAGTTGGTCCACCAACACCAAGGTCATTGTGCATTATTTTATCACCCTAAATGAAATAAAGTAGGCCTATACATAGCATTGATCTAGCTAGGGTAACTACCTATAACATCTAAAAAAACAAGGGCGCAGTTATAGAAGCTGGCATAGGGCGCAGAAAAGGCTATTTACGGAACTGATTAAGAAAGTTGTGTTCAATCTGGCGGTTAACCGTATCTGCGGCTATTCGTATAGCGTGTATGAGACCTAAGGTACCCACGTTTTTATCTGATCCATGAAACAAGAAAATGCAGGCAGGTGGTAGGGTATTTGCTCGCCTGGATGGCTACCACTCACACATTGACTTGTGTTCCGGCAGGGCAGCGTCCAGTCTCCATTTAGAGAGCGGCAGCATAATTGGTAGCTCCTTTGGTGTTACAAATGTCCATAGGCTATGGTAACCGCTTCCCGTCAGGAGGGCCGAGCCATCTGCCTGTCTACACAACTCATGCAATAAAAGTATTAAAAAAAAAAATTACAGAACTAAGGGGCCATTCAATAATTACGTATGGGTCCCGGTTTTAAAACCTATTCTTACGTAATATTTTAAAAGTCGAAATTTAATATTATATAAAGATAACCTAAATTATCTGCTAAAGAATAAAAATCTTAGATTTACGTTAAACTGTGAGTATTATTGTAATGGAACACTTACAAGCCAATAGATGGCACTGTACAATAATTGAGGTCGCAAACGTTTCGAGAAATCTTATGTATCCTTACACAGTGATGGATGGCTAGTGTTCAGAGCAGTGAAATTTCGAGTGTCAGCTGGAGATGAGTTATAACAGGTCAATTTAAATATCTGTTACTATTAGTGTTTGACTTGGACAGGACATGATTTTAAAATGAGTTTGTGAGAGTAACATGACTTTTGTACTGAACCAGTACAGTGTACCACTTTAAATGAGGCGAGGACATTTGTACGGTTTGTACCGCGGCAGTACATTGAAGCGATGCGGCGGTGAGCGTCATTCCCTCGTTTGTCCTGTTCAAAACTAGTCGGAAGTTATTGTACTGTTGTAGCATAAGCCTCGTTCGTCCTTTCTCTTTTGAGTAGTAGCACGACAAAAATGTTGAAGTGGTACATTTCAAATTTTGAGCCGTATCAGTACAAACGTATTTTGTACGGGACAAATGTACTGCCCACTCGCGTACTACTAATCAATAGTTACTACTCTTATCCAAAAATAACAACATTGATTATCTGTCATTAAATAACGTATTGTTATTGAAACGAAGTTCCTTTAGGCGGCTTGCGGTGCATACTTACTCTACCAGCTAAAAAAAATTTCAACTTTCTGCTATAAAAATTAGTGATTTTCAAAAATTGGGAAGTTATCAGGGATGGGCCGAAATTCGTTTTACATTCGGTTTGACCGATTTTCGGCAGCTTGAGCCGAACTTCGGAATTCGGCCGAAAATCGGTTTCAATGCCCTTGTACTTGATACATGCACTATTTTGACTGAAATTAATAGAAATCATATTTATTATAAACGTAAAATAAAATTAGGCCATTATATACTCATGATTATTTTAGTTAGAGAAATGTAAAACCTTAACTTGGAATGTGATAAAAACTAATTTAGTTATTTTTAATGAAAGAACCTTATAAATCTTTGCCTAATTAAATAGATATCAAATTAAAACAAAAATTCTTTTGTTTTAATATGATATTAGGCAAATTATTCTAATTCTTCTGAAAATCTCACCAGTAAGTAGTACAACTACTTAATTATAATGCGTAACGTGAATTAAAAAAAAAACATTTCTAACGGATATCAGCTTCAGTATTAAAAAGAAAAAAAATAATATTATAAGTTATTCTTAAGGTACACTACAACATAAAAATCCCTAAATTAATGTCACACACAATAACAAAATAAACAATAAGCGTGTATGAACCTAAAAACTCTCATAGAAATTAAGTTGTAAAAAAGGGTACGGAACTCGAGTCCGTAGAGTAGTTAATAAAAAAAAAGGGACATCAGCAATTACAACTTTAATTTTGATTGAAATCCCTTTTTTACAAACTAAACAATAACGGTCTTATTAATAGAGACTTAGAAAAACGCCAATGATTCAGTATTATCAAGTCACAACGTCTTGCTTTGAAGAAAGTGCGGCGAAGTTAAATCGAAGTTCAGCCGAATTTCGGCCGAATTTTTTATTTTAACCGAATGTTCGGCCGAAGTTCGTATTCGGTTCAAACCACATTCGGCTCATCCCTAGACGTTATTGATTTCATGCCAAATCTTTAAAATCGAGTTCTTATGGGATTTATACTTTTTGAAGTCTAGTTTCAGTGCATAGGTAATAGGGCGATATTTTTCACGGTGCCCCAGGGCGACACTTAAGATAAATCTGGCCTTGTCCTTACAAGGTAGGGGGGGTCAAAAATCGTCAAAATCATCCTTACGTAATTAATGAATGGCCCCTAACTACTTTTATATCACACATTCAAAATCCCAATCACCCTAGTACGTTCAATTGTAAGATAGCAAATAATCCAAGACGGATACCGTTTTGTATACATTGAATTGTCACCTCCGCGTCCCTTCTGCTTGTTCTTTGTTACCTGTAATCTTGTTAAAAGCAAACCCTCAGTATTTCTAACAAAAATCAAGTTGTGATTGGGAATTGAAAGCGTTCGGTGAGTACTGTTTCCTCTTACACTACCAATCTGATTCTTGAGGGAAAATTAAGACGTAATTGTCACGTCTTGCGGGTTTCCGGAATACATTTATTACAATTAAAAATAAAGTAAATTCTAAATAAATTAATATAAACTAAAATTAAACTATACTATAAATAGAGAGAGAGAGAGAGAGAGAGAGATAACACTTTATTGCACACCAACATATACAATCACTAAAAAGGCTATATTTATAATATTTTCTGCAATACAATAGGCGGCTTTATCGCTCCAAGCGACCTCTTCCGGGCGACATAAATCAAAGAAATTTGAATCAAGAGATGTAGGCGGTGCAGGAAAAAGGCAATAGATACATAAATACTCTAACTAGTTTAAGAAATAAATATACAAATACATAGATAGATAGATAACACTTTATTGTACACCATTACGGAAAACTTACGAACTAGTATTATTCTAATTGTGTACAAAGGGCGGTCTTATTGCTAAAAGGCGATCTCTTCCAGACAACCCGTGGCAGGAATATAGCTGATTAGGAATGGTGATGATGGTCATATATATACACATATCTATAAGTAAAAAAATAGATTCCAGGCCGCTGTCGGCGGGGAGCGTGCCCAAAATGCTGGCCGAGTAATAAATTATAATTTGAAGATACACCGTCATTGATTGTTACGCGATTTTAGGGCACTTTTTATCGCGTCGAAATGACGGTATGCCTCGAAATTTTGTAATACACATGTTGTTGCTGTAGCGCGATTTAAATTCGTATTTAAGATATATCAAGGAATATGATTCTGTAATATGGCGTTATAATAATTAAAACATTATAATAGTGATATCATATTATATACTGACGGCTTCTGTGGTTGACCGGGTTAAGTCTTTGCCGGCTTACCGCACTGCAAATGTAACATTTATTTAGTTCATGTTTCTTTTTAAGGTTAACAATTAATTTTGTTATATACCCTCTTTATTTGTAAACGATACAACCGGCTATTTCCTTAATTGAATAATAATGTCATATTTTTATTTATTCTGTAATTAGCGCCTGGTGGTGCCAACGGTAAATTTTGAGCTCCTTCCCCCTCCTACCCTATAGCACACCACGTAGCGCGGTTTTATGTTAATTGCCCTACCTCCTGGACTGGTGCGGCCTTCGATAATATAACTCAGGAACAGTGGCAGCAGGACAATCAGATCAATCGTTGCATCCGATTGATATGGGAAGGAAAATCAAGCCACTAACCTTAACCTCTCGAAATCTGCACTTCTCCCAATTCGGCAAGCCTGGAGACGTCTGGCAGCGGTCGTCGAGGATCAATTGGTTGCACACAATGGGTTTAATGAGTCTTTTTTGTCATACACAAATGGCGGTTAAATTATTAAAAGGTAGCACATATGGCTGCGGAGCGGGTCGGTCACTCGCGCGCGATCGGGTAGGCGGTATTTTACTTATTAAAATATTGGGGCGGTGGTGCGGCTTGGTCCCTCCAGTGTCATTGCGTATACACTACATTTTATTTTCGTGTTGGCAGACGAGATATTTTTTTACTACGTTCGATTTATTTTATTGCATGTCAATATATATATATATAGTAGAAAATATTTTGTATTATCCAATACAAAATAAAATAATCTATCTTATGAATAAGATATATTATACAAATTAAAATTAAATTATAAAATCTAGTGCCAGACCGCTGTCAGTTGGAAACGTGCCCAAAAGACTGGCCACATTACCTCGCTGTATCGCAACGCTAATGCGTCCGAGGTACAGACCAGTCTTTTGGTCACGTGAGACGTCTACCAGGCGTCTGTTATTTCCAAACAATAATGTAATAAATTCTTGTTATTCATAACCTAATTAATTAAAATGGTCTATCAATGACTTCAATCCGCTATCGGTTGTGCCAATTTGTTATATTTCTTATACTATAAAATTGTTGGAGGGATGTCGAGGTGTTCTAAACATGTGTATTCAATGTGTAGAGTAGAGTGTAGAGCTCTTGTCAGCGTCGGCGTACCGGCCATTCTAGAACCGAATGGCCTGGTACGTGACGATGGCAGGAGACCGGACGGAATGTCACTCGTCCCTTGGAAGATGGGGCTTCCGCTAGTGTAGGATGCGACCTGTGTTGACACACTGGCCCCGTCACACGTTCCAATGACAGCTTCAGCTGAAGACATCAAAGGGCGCAAATATGGGGCCTTAAGAAAAGGTTACGTATTTGTGCCGTTTGGCTTTAAACATTAGGCTCGTGGGGTCCGTCGGCAAAGAGTTTCTTTAAAGACATATGTAAGAAACTCTTTGATACTACCTGTGATCAGAAGGCTGGCTCATATTTCGCACAACAAATAAGTATTGCCATACAGCGCGGCAATGCAGCCAGCCTTCTGGGCACGCTCCCCGTTGGCAGTGATCCCCTGCATAGTGTATTTTAGTTTTGATGTCTTTGTTATGTATATATACGTCTAATAAATGAAAGAATTAAATTTAATATGTGTAGAGTAAGTGTATGAAATATGTTAAAATCGTAAGTTTCTCTGATTATAAATATAGTGATCAGTTGCTGTTCTTTTATTACCATAAACCCTTCTGAGTTGTTGCAAGTATTACACAACTCAGAGGCTCGTAAATTCGGAAACGATTTTTCTCCGCTATTTACTATGGTCTGGGTGTATGGGAGTGGTCCGTTGTATATTAACGATAACATAAGCTTAACTTGCTTAATTATATACAGTGTGTGTCTGCCGATTTTTTTATGTATACAATTGGTTGTACACAAGGGCGAGGCGCGGCGCATTTGTATGGATATTTTTGCACCCCCTGTAGTGTTTTCCTTGCAGTCCCTCTCAAAAACCCCCCCCCCCCCCTTAAGATACTGACAGAATAGTGTCCTTGTCCCTTTTTCCACCGCCGGCTGGAGTACTAGGTGAGCACCTAAGTATCTAAAATTACCTTGTGAGTTTTAGTCATCGGGTTACCGATTCCTTTGTGTACGGTACAGCGGGTTTCCAATTAAATACTGCTTGAAAGTTCACAAACTTTATTAATGGCCGGTTCTTATGTCTTACCGACCGTTCATTTGCCTTACTATCTTTGCCTTACTATTGGTTAAAATTTGACATGAGTTACATACAAGTAATGTCAAAATTCAATCGATGGTAAGGCAAGTGAATGCGTGACGTGCGACAAACTAATATATAAATCTGTCGTACGACCAGTCATGCTATATGGGTCGGAATGTTGGGCCACTAAAGCGATAAACCCACAAACGTCTCCACTCAGCTGAGATGAGAATGTTGAGATGGATGTGTGGTGTCACAAGAATGGATAAGGTGAGAAATGAGTACATAAGGGGATCTTTGAAAGTTGCACCCGTAACTGAAAAATTGAGAGGAAGAAGATTAAGTTGGTATGGGCATATAATGAGGAGGGATGAAAGTCAAGTGACAAAAAGAATGTTAAACTTCAAGATAGATGGGTACAAATGTAAAGGTATACCAAAAAAAAAGGATAGATAGATTGTGTGAAGGATGATATGATGATATGTGGTGTGACAGAAGATGTATGTCAGAGTAGAGGAGTGTGGAAGGAAAAGACATATTGTGCCGACCCCAAATAATTGGGATATGGTGAAAGAAAAGAGAAAAGAGAGGTAAGGCAAGTGAATAATTAGTATGATGTAGGAAGCTGCCATAAAGGTATACTCATGAACTTTACAGTTTTTACAAGCACAACCAAATACAACAAGTCCAAATTCTAATGCAAAAGATCGCAATAACATTAAGCGCGCAAAGTCTACGACAATTCAAACTCAATTGATTTTGACTCACTGGCCTTACCTTACTTACACATTCGCAAAAGAAACATGGACAACCCATAAACACACACAGCCCATCTATTGTATTTGTCAAACTTTCACTTAACCGGCGGCATCTCAATTGTTGAGACGTTAACTTTTTGGCTACGCTCGTGTTGCATGCCCACTGTTGGGTATGGTAAATCCCAGATTTTGGCACTGGTCACGTTTCGTAAGAAATATAATGAAGAATTCAACTTACTTTAAGTACTTTTTTAATTGTTTTTTTATTAAACAATTTTTATTGATTACGTCAATTTATAAAAAACCACCACGGGCCGCTTGCATAACGTTGCTTAAATTTATTTAAGGAACACTAAACGCATTTAGCACCCTTAAATACAATTATCATCTTGCACAACGCAATATTTGTCGCTAAATATGTTTAAAGAACTGTCAAAGTTAATCACCGAAAAATGAGTATTTAACTGCCCTAAATACATTTAAGGACAAAAATATAGAACCGCATTCTATTTTCAACAATAGAACTGCCAGATGTGTTCGGATTTTACCTGAAGCTAGTTCATTTAGCACAGCTTCGAGTTCGTATCGTATAGTAGTAGTAGTTAGTGAGAGTTCTAAAAACTTCTGAAAATAAACAATGGAACGGTTTATGTCTTGCTCGAAGGTTGGTCATAAATACATAGGGTTTTATTATATTATAATTAGCATATAATAGTAATAGTTACATACAATAAGATAATCAACTGTGTCACTTTTTATCTCATTAGAAAACGCAGAAGCTGCCTAGATTTTGCACGAGTTTAGCGAGTCAAATAGAGTATTCATTGTTTATTATATTGTTACGAGCTACAGGACTCGAATTAAAAATGCCGTTGGAACTACTACAGAATTTATTAGAACTGTACAAACACGTATAAAACAAATACAAATAAAACTGGTTGCAACCAGTTCACACTGCACGATTCAATGCAATTCGACACGCGCAAAGTCCGTCGTCTATATCGCTAGTCGAGAGTACTACAAACGTCTTACTCGTCTCGTAGTCCACGCTTGACTGCCCCACCCCTCCATTCGGGTATTGTTTTGTACTAACTATACTGTACAAAAAAATCGGCCGCGCACACTGAGTTTCCGAGAAATAGTAATTTGCACACCTGGTTATCTATTCCTACGAACGGCCAACAAAGTCGAAAACAATAACAATAGGCTATTGTCTAATTGCAAATACGAAGTAATAAAAAGAACTCCGAATGCGGGAGGGGCAATAAACAATATGCGCAGCATTTCTTTATCGGTATGTGACAATAGGTATGCAGGTGGCCCAATTTGTAACAATATTATAAACATTAATTAATATTATTTTTACACGATATTTTAATAGTATGATAACAAAGTGTTTTAACCACTGCTCTTTTATACAAACAATGTTTAAGAATTTATTGTGGGATGTTGTAGCATGTACTCAATTTCCATTCCTAGTTGAAGGAACTAGATACTTTCGGAATTTGTTCAACACTTCTCAATTTACTTGAGAAAAAATAATTTACTTTAGAATTTAATTTCAGAGTCCAATTTGTACGAGATTTTATATTCTATTGGGTTACGCATTAAATTGGTCCAATTTTTCAAAACTCAGCCTCCACGAGACTGGAATTTCTCTCCGGTGTTGAAATTCATATCTAGACGTGGAATATTTACTCGCGATTTTACTTTCGTTTTCCGAGATAAAAACTATCCGTATCCAACCCAGTTACTGATAGTTCCATCCGTGCAGGAACGGAACGGAGAAAGAATACAATTTCCTGCGTTGGGATGGCCTCTCGTAAGAGGCAACAAAACAACTCACAACCAGGTGGAGGGTATTTGCCCGTGTGGATGGCTACCACTTCTGGTCTAGAGTACGCCGCCATTAGAACCTTGAGTTGTGTTCCAGCATCAGTGGCCAGGTTCCAGTCTCCCTTTAGAGAGCGGCAGCACGTTGGTAGCACCTTTGGATATAATAGATGGTAAAACGTGTGCAATCTAACTTGTTATAGAATAGGTACCTAGCCGTGAATAAGCATTTTTTGCAATAAAATAAATGTTACTTTTGTTTTCTGCCGTCCTTTGTTCATTAAAAGTTTCAGCAACGCGAACGGTGTTACAGTGTTGGGCACGGAAACCAGCGGGCTTTGTTATTTTATTGTAAACTAGCGGCCCGTCCCGGCTTCGCACGGGTGGACATTTAGTAGTTTTAGTTATAAGTAAAACATAGCCTATATTTATAAATATACGCTATGTTGTTCATGATGTAGCATTGTAATGGTAAAAGAATTTTTGAAGTAGTTTTTGAGTTTATCCGTTACAAACATACAAAAATACAAATCTGTCCTCTTTAGATAGATAGACGTATAGATAAAATAAAGTAGTATTTAAAAAAAACAAATTGTTTGTTTCTCTTTTATAAAGATGATATATTTTTTATTATGATAGATACAAATTGAAAGAGTAATGTGATTTCATGTCAATAATTTAGAGGTGATTTTTTTTAACTTAAAATAACTATAGAAAAATTACGAAATAACTACGTTACATTATATAGCGTGAATATTCATGATGATATTTTTTGGTAAATTATTGATCAGTAATTACCAACGAAAAGTCGTATCATTTGCACCCAATTTTTGACTTTAAGACCTTAAGATGATACACCATGTATAAGACTTAAGTCTATTTATTATATATACATGTTAAGCCGAAATTAGGGCGGTTCATTTCTGTCTTTCAATTTATATAGAAATGAGACAAAAAAACCTTAAATGTTAAAAAAAGTTTCACAAGTGACTTTTTAACTTGTTTTTTGGTTTTTTATTTTATTATAAAAAGTTCCAAATTTTGTTATTTATATTCGTTATTTATATACAACAATATTTTATAGTTTAAACGCAAATTTGTTCGTTGAAAATACTCCATAATCTAAGAAACACCATTAAATAAGAAATAAGCAGATAAGGAGTTAAAAATGATATAATATGAAACGTTTCCTAATAAAAAATAAACGAACTTGTTTATTTTTTAAAGTTGCTTCATTTCTATCAAAATTGAAAGACAGAAGTGAACAGTCTATTTTCGGCATTAGGTTGTGGTCTGTCAAAGACGCTGAAAGCGGCGTATAGCATCAATCAATGATGGATTCCGCTTTCGGCGTTGGATTGACGTTATACCAAGTGTCACTCAGGAAATACCTAAACATGCGCCAGTTTGTCCCGTACACTGTGTGTTTTGGACAAATTTGTTTCACAAATTAATTGACGTATTAAACGCGACATCTTTAGAAATCAGAATCCTTTTGATCCATAAAAATGTTACACGTCAATTTCAATAATATAATTATGGTCTCAATTAACATAGGTCATAAACTTTTCATGACTATAAAGGTGTGATCAAGGAATCAGTTCCTGAGCCGTATTTTAAATTAATTTATGGATGGGGAGTCCGTTATACTTTTGGGTAGTTTTTTGTATATTAACGGTCCCATGACATGCATCAGTCTGCCCGATTTTCCAAGATTGTGTTTTAAATGTCTCACGTCTTTCCTATGCCGAGTGAAGTGGGTATGCACGATGGTATGCTTGCCATAGTTATACGTTTACGTGGCCGGTGGCCATTTCCCACCCAACCTGTCATTGGTACTCCAAGCCATTACTGGACCTGCTGACTAGCGGCGGAACGTAGCCAAGGCCATGCTACAAAGTCTAGACGCCGGCCAGCGGTCTACTCGGAGGCTACCGAGAAATAAAGGGAGAAGAAAGTGCAAGCAACCATCGTCCGCTATTATCATTTATTGATCATTGTATGCTTTGCCGTTATGCACATTATTCTTTCACTCGAGATTTCATCGCAGAATGCCGCCCGATACAGGGGTACGACGGACCAGCGGCCTGCTGATGAAGTAGCCAATGTTTCCTGGATCCCAAGTCAGCGACTTGGACATTCACTGTCCAGTAACCACAAAAGACAAAATTGGGGCGCAGGTTTTTTTTATTTTTTTATTGCAGGATTTCAGCAGACAGGCAGAGGGGCCCACTTGATGGAAAGTGGTTACCGTCGCCTATGGACATTTGCAACACCAAAAGTGCTACAAATGTGCTGCTGCTCTCTTAAAGTAGACTGGAACCTGGACACTTATGCCGGAACACAACACAAAGTTGTTATGGCGGCATACTCTAGACCAGGGGTGGTCGCCATCCAGTCGAGCAAATACCCTACCACCTGGCTGTGGGTTGTTTAGTTGCCTCTTACGACAGGCCGCCCGGCCGCAGGAAATTGTATTCTTTCTCCGTTCCTGCACGGATGAAAGGTTTTAGGTTTAGTGGTATAGTTGGGAGCGACTAGCCCAGAGTCCCACACATGTCTGTTGCGGCGCTTTTCGCCGCCTTTGGCCTTCCCCCGAACAGCCGAGATAGGTACGAAATGTATTCCCCCTGCGTTATCAAAACAAAGGTATGAACGTCTACGTAGCACTATTCGAAAATGATAGTGGACACGGCATACGACGTAAAGATACCGCGACCGCTATGTGTGCTATGAGATCACTATAGGGCATTTTCATAATAAGCGGATCTAAGTTGTGATACTCTAAGTCCTAGAATTTAGCTGAGCTATCCGAAGGTTTCTACATCAGTAGAGGCTGTATAGACTGAGGTTCCTTGCCTGTCACTTAGCGAATTGTACTACCCACTTCCTCTGATTTTATGGCCTAAAGCAAAGTTGTTTGCGGCATTTTAATATATTTTCATGTAGCTTATGCGCTTAAAACTTTTCAAACACAATTCGTTTCTGTATATGTTTGTTTATATGATCCTTTTTGGACGTTGAACGTAATTCTTTTTGAGCGAAATTATTTCAATAAACAAGAAAAATTACTTTTATGAAAGTTGGAGAAAAAGATTGCACAAAAGAAGCTGAATACAACGAAGAACTTTTTAAATTTAGATAAAGGTTATTATTAGGGGTTATTATATGAAGACTTTTTGGAAATATCAAAGTTGAAGTCTTCTTCCAGGCCGCCGGCCTCGAAGTGGGATCTTGAACCTAGCGACTACTACCGGAACATAACTTGCCCTAAGTTCCGGTACCTATTTACCTATGTTCCGGTAGTAGTGTTATGATGATATATTTTGGTCCAAGTACCTAATTCAGCTATTTTAATACCTTGGCGTTACGAAGATATTTAAATCACGATTCCATTGCGATAGTGTCAAGAATTCCTATTCTACTAAATCCACATTATGTTTTCGATATCGTCGCGGCAGAATAATAGTAGAAAAAAAGTAATTTTACCATTGGTTTATATATATTTCCTTTGTATGTGAAAAATCATCACAAATCATTGTTGGTTACAAGCCATTGCGGTCTTCAACAAATATCATTGTTATCAAAACTTATCATTGTCTGCAACCACGTTTTTTGAAAAGTCCTACGTCTTCCAAATAATTCTTCGATTCAAGTGTCTTGTTGTTGTTGATGACATTTGGGAACTACCTTACGGAATCGTAATAAGCTACCGAAGCTGCTAAATTTTTCCGCAACGAAGCCTGTTTTTTCATCAAAGAAAAATGATTTCGTCATTATTGGGACTGGGTCTGAATTTATGATTACTTGAAATTTAAGACCCCTATATGTTTTTATTTTTAACATTTCGTGAGATCAGCAGCCAGGCAGGCAGCCCACCTGATGGAAGGCGGTTACCATCGCCTATGGATATTTGTAATACAAAATGTGCAAACAATGTGCTGACACTGTCGAAAGGGGGACAGGAACCTGGCCGCTAATGCCGGAACATATCTCAAGATTGTTTGTTATGATGGTGGCATACTTTAGACCAGGTAAATAGCCATCCAGAGGGGTAAATATCCTACCAAACGGCCGTAGGCTACTTTGTCGCCTCTTACAACAGCCCCCCGGCCGCAGGAGGAATTCCTGCATGGATGGATTCAAATTGAGCCACTTTTATATGTATGTACATATGTAAAGATATAATTACCAACGATGTAATATATAAATAAACGCTCGTATTACCCTGCAAAGGTAATAACCGTGAGCCAAAACCTTATTTCTGAAGTATTTTCCCTTGTCCTATCAACAATGGAGCGGCGTGTATAGACGTTTAAGCCCACTCAAGTCCTATTGTGCGCTCTAGGGAGTGGCTCGCGACTTCCGCTCCAGCTTCAAGGGCGTTCGAGCTTGAAAATGTTGGGTTTTGTTTGTTGAAAGTGTTGGGAGATGCGCATTATGTGTTTTTAGATGTGACCCGGGGGTCTAAAGTCGCTGTGCACTATCGTCCCAATCGTAGATTTGCCTAATTCCGGTATTCTGTTAACTCCAATGGCGTGCCCATGTCATGCCAGTCTATCTTTATAAATATTTTTAGAGAGAAACTCGCGAAATAACTGTTTAAAATGTTAGTAGCTTTTTAATATTCATTTCGACTGACGCCATTTCTGCTAATGGTAATATCAATTTCTTTCTACTATTATTCCGCTTCGACGTTATCGAGAAGATATTGTGTATATTGTACGATACAGGATTAGCTTTGATCACGCAAGAGCGTGACGCTGTATCAGTTGAACCCGCTGACTATCCCTGGGCTAGCAAGCTGCACACACGCGCTCGCGCATCTCAACGGCTCTTGTCTTGATCGACCGCTTGTACTGAACACTCACATCGCGTGCGCATAAAGGTAACTCAATCCCAACAAAACCACAGTGATAAGTGAGTGTAGTGTTGGGACAAGATAATTCCAACTGCTGCTCCTGCTGCTCTGCTCATACCATCAGCTCAGGATTATCTCAGCTCCAGTAAAGTATATTTACACGCCGATATTCTGTGAGAGTGTGGTGTGACACCAATCTAGCCCTGAAAGTTGTGAATGAGATAATGATGCCAGTAGGCTCTATCACCGCTATATTCAATCTGCGGACCGCGGGCCGCATGTGGCCCGCCGGGTTTTTGTGAGTGGGCCGCCGGGTTTTTGTGAGTAGCCCACCTTATATACTATCCAGTTGTACAAGTTAATGGATTTGCATCTATAACACTTCTGGTTTTACAAATGTATATAGACGATGTAACCGTTTTTCAACATTTTCATTATAATAGTGAAAATACACCTATAGACAAGGCGGGGAAGTCTGTCAATGGGGTAGGTTCATACAACGCTCATTTTTTAACTTTTTTAAACGGAATTTAATGCCAATTCGAAGACAGAATTCAATGGTGTATTTTCTTTTTTTATATTCTCCTCTCTCTGGACGGACTGGATTGTCCGGGCTTATTATTTTTTTTTTATAATATTTTTACTTTTATATATAAATGGGTGGCGCAAAAATGGTTGCCAGGTGGTAGGGCATTTGCCCGACTGGATGGCTACCACCCCTGGTCTAGAGTATACCGCCATAACAACCTTGAGTTGTGTTCTGACATTAGTGGCCAGGTTCCAGTCTCTCTTAAGAGAGCAGCAGTGCATTTGTAACACCTTTGATGTTGCAAATGTCCATAGACGATGGTAACCGCTTTCCATCAAGCGGGCCGTCTGTCTGACTGCTGAACTCATGCAATAAAAAAAATATAAAAAAACTGACTATTTTTTTTAGAGTCTCGAGGGAAAAAAAATGATAGTTTTTGATATTTTAAGAGCTTCCTCCAGAGGACAGTTCAAAAAACATTTTTAAGAGGTCGCTCCAACTTTTTTACGGTTTCAAAAATCACCAAAGACCGATTTTTTTTATTCAAATGTTTTTTCTGATTACGGTATAATTTTATAGACTAAAAAATAATAAGTTTCTGAAAGTTTCAGTTTAACTCATAACTTTTTTAATTTACTAGTGCATCACTCGTTTGAAAACATCTTACATATATATATATATATATATATATATATATATATATATATATATAATTTTATTCTTTTCTTTTTCTTTTTAATTTTTCAGAATTTCAAAAACTTTTTGATCTTGTTCTACATATATGCTTATTCTATATTACATATTTATTTAAAGATCAACTTTCTTATAATTTTGGCCAATATATCTATGTCTGTTAAATATCCTATATATCTATTTTACATTTATTTATAGAGTTTTGATGTACTTTATTTTCTATTTATTGTTAATACTATGCTATATTGTTTTGTTTATATTTTAGTCTATATTTATCGTTTCCTATCCATAATTTTATACATTTATTCTATATATTCTAAAATACAAGTAATAATGTATCTTATTTATCTATTTTTATTTCTTTTTACAACTTGGCTAACATCAATTGTGTATTAGCTTCACTGATTGATTTATTGTCGTCATAACTATTCAAACACGGAAATAATGAGAGGTGTATGGAGTTCTCCCACTGACGATTTTCGCCACATTGACTATGAATAAAATATAGTTGTGTCCCGTTGCACCTGATCTAATACCTCTTTGTGGCCTGTTTAAAAAAAAAGGTTGAGGATGGCTTTATTATCCATCTTGCTCCATCAAGCTTGGAGGATTATTATCTGGAATTAAAAAGCAACCTTAAACCTGTTTTAAATCTCTCATCAAAAACGTAATTAATCTTAGACAAATCATGACTTGTTGGAATTAAACTTGTCTGCGGCTTGACTGGGCTATAATTACTAAAGTTTGTTTCATTTGATTGGTTAAATATTTGCTCAACTCTTCAATATAATAATGAAATTGAAAGGGCTTTAAACTCACTAAGATATTGTTACGTCCAATGAGATCCGGTGTAGATACACGGCTGCTAGAGCCGGCCTTGATACAACTCAAGGTTGTTATGTCGACATACTCTAGACCAGGGGTGGTAGCCATCCAGACGGGCAAATACCCTACCACCTGGCTGTGAGTTGTATTGTCGCCTCTTACCACAAGCCGCCCGGACGCAGGAGATTGTGTTCCTTTCTGCACGGATAATGTTGATACTTCTCATGTTCAGCATACAAACCTGCGAGAACGACCTCTTTAGGCTCTCAGATCTAATCCTTTCTATCCGGATCTGGTCTTTTGAGTTCATAGCCTATTACAGTCCCCTGGTATCCAACAAACATGGCCGACTACGAATATTACCGCGTTGTCGACCAGTAACGCCTGGTCAACAAATAAGCGTCGTATGATTCATGAATTGTCAAGTAGCTTGTCAGCGATTGGTACTACATTTGTAAGGGCCGGACCTATATCTTACCGATCGTTAATTTGCCCTACTAACCGGTTAACTGGATGATATTTTCCTTCAATACATCATTAAGTTCTAAATATATTTCCCCTTGAAAATTTCTCATGCACCCGCTTAACGCAGAGCATGCCTGATTAGATTTCAGCTACGTCGAACATTTTAGCGAAAAACATTGCAGAAGGTAGGTAGTGTCGTGTTTTTAAGAGTTTATTTGGCTTAGTTACGTGTTGGCAACCTAAATTTATGACAGCTAATATATATTTATAGAATATTATGAAGCTACAGTTGTAGTAATTAATTGTAGAATAATGTCGTAATTTAATAGATTTTGTTAGATATCACGAAACAATAGCTACTTTAAGGCAGATGTTTATTGATCTCTTACAGTGGATAACAAGGTTAGTAGGTGAATACGATACTATTATATTTCCTAAACGTTTTGGTGGCATTTTTAATAGGTATTAATAAGTTGTTGGACATTTTTGATTGCAAGTGACGGTATTTTCAAGAAATTTATAGTATTAAAGCGGTGCGTGACGCCAGGCAGGCGAACAGTTGTTCTACCATTTTTTGGAAATATCCTTGTGTGATTTGATATTTATGTAAAATTTGGAGATGTTATAAAGGCTTTAAAATAGTGAGTTTTTGAAGTTATGAGGAACGGGGTGACTGTAAGGGGGTCACCGGGCCATGTTGGGCCCATTTTTATGTCATCTTGATTATAAATACAAATGTGTTGCTATCAAAAGATTGAAAATAGTTATCACTTTTATTGTTTCTGTGGTTACGATACATGTGCTTATTGATTTATTATGCGAAGTTTCGATGACGCTTTTATATGTCATTCGCATATATGTTATATTCTATTTGTTTAGCACTACTGCCACATGTCTGAGGGCCAGGTGAGACAATTGTCAGACGCAAACCAAAACAAAAGTAAAAAATCATTTGTTAATAATAATAAAAGATAGCGTTAAAACCAAACAAACTCAAATACATATTTTAACTAAATACGCAACGCAAGTTAAATATTTGTATATAAACAGAAATGTGGGTGGAGTATTCTTATCTGCGTGGATGCAAATGTCATAGGGGTCTCGGTTCGTAGAATAACAAAAGAATGGTATTGTAAGCGCGAGTGTATATGACATTGCCACCGTGCTGCGTATAAACAAGTGCGAGCGAATTCACAGAAAGCAGCTCGATGGCGGTGCCATGGCGGCGGAGTGTGGGCAGTGCCGTGTACACGATCGCTTATAGGGAGGGTTACTGTTAACGATTAACGATTACAATTAAGGATGGCCTCCTTAGAGTTTATTATTTTGTAATTTATATATATATATATATATATATATATATATATATATATATATATATATATATATATATATATATATATATATATATATATATGACCCGCGGCACAGCCGCGCGTCAACCTCTAGTGCGTGCCTCTTGTTTAAAGAGGTTACAACACTGGTAACATTATGTTAAATTTTTATGTTTCTGCTATTTGCCCCGGAAGTTTCACTTCATTTTATATCGAAAATTATCCTATCTTCCGGATGAAAAGTATCTATGCCAATTTTCGGTATTAAAACTACACATGTACACTAAAATGACCAAATCGACCAGATCGACTACATCGACCGCATCGACCGCACCGACCGCACCGACCACACCGACCGACCATATCGACCACATCGATGAAATAAAATCCTATCCTACTCTCTGGGATAATCTTTACATAAATCTATCCTCAAACATATCCCATTATCCGGGATGAAAAGTATGTAATTTTAATAGCGAGGGTGGGTAACCACTAAACTGTAAACGGAACAGACAGACAGAGTTACTTTCGCATTTATAATATTAATGGGGATATATAAAACGTAGTTTACAGAGATGTTAAACAATTGTAGATGCACAGTTCATCCTACCACATAGTGTTATACAAAATAACTTAAATACTAAAATTAAATTTACATTAATATTCTAATGCAGGAACATGTCAGTATAAGCTTTATTAATCAATAAAAAATTAAGATATTTATAATGTATCTCCAAAAACAAAAGTTACAAATGAATTACTAAGCTTTCCCATATAAATAATAACGACAAGCCCCTTTTTCGAGAAATTAATCTACAGCTTAAAAACACTCTTTGATCAGATACTTTTTAAGACCCCAATAATTTTTCTTCTAAGTCATTTACAATTACAGTTGGCAAAAAGTTATGAATAAGAGGAGCCATAAAAATACTGTTCTTTGTTCATTTTATTTTGCATGAATTCAGTAGACAGGCAGACGACCCACCTGATGGAAAGCGGTTACGGAGACTGAAACCTGGCCACTAATGCCAGAATTCAAGGTTGTCACGGCGGCATATTCTAGACCAGGGGGTGGCAGCCATCCAGACGGGCAAATACTTTACCTGGCTGTGGGTTGTTTTGTCACCTCTTACGACAGGCCGCCCCAGCGTAGGAAATTGTATTCTTTCTCCTTTCCTTCTGAAAAGATCCGGAGAAGGCATAAGCATCGTTTCGTTTTACTTTAAATTTAAAAATACCCTCGGTTGCTAAATTGCTTTCAACAACGAGAAAAATACTCTCCAGCAAAGATTCAATTTCAGCAATTTCAGGAATATTTCGTATTAGTGTTTGTATATAAAGTAATAACATTTATATAACACATTACATCATATATTATATGTATGTATGTATATATTGACAACATTTACTTATTTACGACATATCTGTATTTTATAAATCTCAACAATAACATTACGAATGTTATACAGAAATTTGATTTTAATTCATATACATTCCTGTCATGCTTCAAAACGAAAGTCTTCGAGCAGTGCGTCCTTCCCGTCCTGACCTACGGAGCCGAGGCGTGGACACTGACAGCAGGACTGGTTTACAAATTGCAAGTCGCTCAACGGGCTATGGAGCGAGCTATGTTGTGTGTTTTTCTTATGGATAAAATTAGAAAAGAGGATAGAGGAGCTGACATAGCTCGCAAGATTAGCAAGTTGAAGTGGCAGTGAGCCGGTCACCTCTGTCGCAGGACTGATGGCCGATGAAGCAAACGAATCCTGCAGTGGAGATCGCGTCTCGGTAAACGTAGTGTCGGACGCCCTCCAGCCCGATAGACTGACGACCTGAGCAAGGTCGCCGGTAGGCGCTAGACGAGGAAGGCGGAGGACCGGGATGAGTGACGCCGACTTGGGGAACCGTACGTTCAGCAGTGGTCAAAATCAATACTTAAAAAAAAAGATCTATTTTTATGTATGGAACTGTTTGAACCAAAATTATTTTTGTGTTCAATTATTGTGAATTTTTAACAAAAATCGTTTTTTGATTCAAAGGAAGTTTCATCAATTCATCAAAAGAATTGATTTTGATATAGAGAAATGTATATGAATCAAAATCAAATTTCCTTATTTAATTTTAAATTCACGGTTCTTACACGTATAGCCTAATGCAACAAAACCAAACCGTACGGCAGAAAATCGTTATCACATAAATTGCGCAAAGTTCGTTGTTATAGGATATTTGCTCTGAAAGTGCACTAGGTAACGCCTCGTTCGCAGTCAGAACACGACTGGCGCATTTCCCGACTGACCGGCCCTCATTCATTTGTAAATTAGATATGGCCTCCTATCAACATGGTTCTTGAAATCGTTAAATGGTCAGCTTAATGGACTCCGAGAATTCGCATAAAATACCAACAGAGGAAAGAAGATTTTATGACGTCTTACGGCGGCGTGAACAAAGAGATTAGCACGAACAATAGATCACTCAAATTCAAATGGGTAATAAGACACCTGCTAAGTATTAGTATCGGATTGCAAAAATATCATAAAATGTGATAATACGCGAGCGACGTAGTTAACTCCATATAGATAGGTATCTCTTTAACTTACCGCCGTCTGTGTAATTACATATATTTGTATGGTGATGTAATACAATATTGTATTAAATATTATGTATTACGTCATGTTATTCTTCTAAAACTAATTTAAGTTCATAAAACCTTACTGTCATCAAAATTGATTGGAAATGTTTGATAAGTTTGAATAACGTGCTTAAAAACTTTGTTTCAGGTACAAACGCTGGTATGGAAAGCTGTACATCAAAAACGCACCAAAAAATCAATCACAATTTAGAGAGTGAAAAAAACTTGACTTAAAATTGGGAAAAACAGAACAAAAATGTGAACAATGAGAGTTGAATTCTTACTAAATCTAGACCTATCTAACTTTACAATAGACCTAAGAGATCTATCAACATCAATGTATCTCACAGATAGTTATGTTAACAAAAGCTTAGAATTAAATGAAACAACAAGCGATCTAGTGTATTCAAACCAAATAGCTGACGATCCTTTGATACTATGCCTAGTGATACTAAAATGCATGATAATGCTTTTTATAATACTAGCAGCGATTTTTGGAAATCTACTTGTGATAGTGTCTGTAATGAGACACAGAAAGCTACGTGTTATTACGAACTATTTCGTAGTATCACTAGCATTGGCCGATATGCTCGTTGCTATTTGGGCTATGTGCTTCAACTTTAGCGTTGAAATCACTAACGGTGTCTGGCTCTTCGGCTACTTCATGTGCGATGTCTGGAATTCATTAGATGTCTACTTCTCATCGGCCAGTATCCTTCACCTTTGTTGCATCAGCGTTGATAGATACTACGCAATAGTCCAGCCCTTGGACTATCCTTTGATAATGACCACAGCGAAGCTTGGAATAATGTTGGCTGTGGTCTGGTGCAGCCCAGCTTTAGTTTCCTTCCTCCCAATCTTCATGGGCTGGTACACCACAGAAGACCATTTGGACTTTAGGAGGAGATATCCGAAAGTGTGCAGTTTTACAGTGAACAAAGTGTACGCAGTGATATCTAGCTGTGTTAGTTTTTGGATTCCTGGTGTGATTATGTTGTATATGTACTATAGGATTTATGTAGAAGCCGATAGGCAAGAGAGGATGTTGTACAGGTGAGTTGCTATTGTTATTATCTATACTTCGTTTTTCCTAGAAGATAATTTTGGTGCATCACAAACACACATGCCGTAGTAACTTAATGGTTAAAGCACTGTTATCCCTGACTCAAACGATGCGTGTTCGAATTCGAATTTTAGCCAGGGTATTTGCCCGTCTGGATGGCTACCACCCCTAGTCTAGAGTATGTCACCATAACAACCTCGTGTTGTTCCGGCATTAGTGGCCAGGCTCTAGTCTCCCTTTAAAGTACGGCAACACGTTGGTAGCACCCTTTGGTGTTTCAAATGTCCAAAGGCGATTGTAACCGCTTTCCATCAGATGGGCCGTTTGCCTGTTTGGTGAACTCGAGCATTAAAAAAAAGGCAAACAATCATCTGTAATAAGTCGTAAGTTTTCTGACTTAATATGCATATTCTTACAATTGAAACCTACAACATCGAGATACCCGATGTTGTCAAGCTCCCCAAGCCGCCTTGGTCAAACATGGCGGGTACTCTATCTGGTTTTCTCAAGAAAATTGGGAGACCCAAGCCCAGCAGTGGGATAGTTAGTTACTACTTATTTCCGCGCATAATTTTCGTAAACAATTAGGCTGTTTAATCATGTTTAAACGTCTTTAGTCAATTTGATGAACATCTAAAGTTAGATATTAGAGTAGAAAATGTTCTTCACCATCTAAACACACGGTTTAATAAAAAATAAAAAATAATTATTATTTCGTAAGAATAAACTAGATGTATGGATCTTTACATACCAAAATCTGAATTTAAAGAGAGGGGGGGAGGGAGAGAGCGAAAGAGAGAACACATTATTGGACACCAAAATATGCAATTGGAAAAACAGACCATATGTATAATATTTTCTAGGCAATACAAGGTGCAGGAAAAGGCAATAGATACATAAATACTCAATTCATACATATATGCATAGTCATATATATACACATATACAATAATATATTTCAAAATACATTAGTTATTATAATAAATGTATAAGCATGATTATATTGTGTTAATCAGACGTAGCTATTTGTGGACAAATAGTGTTTTCTGAGTAAATTTCTAAATGTTGGTAAAAATTTGGCCTCTCTGATAGTAAGAGGCAGCATATTCCAAAGTTCGACAGCCTGCACTGTAAAAATATTATCATAATAGGACGAAGTGTGTGCAGATGTCATAAGTTTTCGATACGTATCAGAGTACAAATTTTGGGTAGTGGATAGGCGAAGGAATTTAAAACATTCCTTAAGGTACTGGGGACTATTAGAAGTAAATAATATGTTATAAAGGAGAGTGAGAATTTGAGTATTCTGGCGAAAATGAATAGAAAGCCACTTGAGTCTTTTACGATATTCGGAAACGTGGTCATATTTTCGCAATCCAAATATGAATCTGATACAATTATTCATGTACTAAATGATATATATATATATAAAACCTCAAGTACTAAATTCGTCCAAATGAATTTAGTACCTAAGGTTGCTATAATTCAGAATTTTTAAGACATTAATCTCTTGGAGTGCATTCAACGTCGAGCCGTTCGCGTTGTTGATGATCCCATACTCACAGACGATCTAGATACACTTGGCCTTCGGAGAGACTTCGGGTCTTTCCGCTTATTCTACCGACTGTATATCGGGGAGCGTTCCGAGGAAATGTTTAGAATGGTGCCTTTGTCTTCTTTCTACCACCGCACCGCTCACTATCAGCTGGGCGTTCATTGGCATATCCTTGAGCCACTTCGCTCATATACGCAGTTTCTCAAGAACGTTTCTCTTGCGCACCGTAGGGATTCAGAATGAGCTCCCAGCTGATATTTTCCCATAGTGCTAGGATATGGACTTTTTTAAAAAGGATGACATCCCTTGTTGCAAATATCCATTGGCATCGGTAACCCGTTCAAAGCATATTCCGATGAACACGTTTCTAACAAATTAAGATAATTTTTAGCTAATATGACAATCTTAAAAAAAAACGCTTTAGGTTAATCAATTATCCAATATGGACTAACCAGTTACGGACGTACATATAACACATATATTAATAAAATTTATAAACTCCAATTCAAAATTCTTAAGAAAGTAGTTTGACATAAAATAAAAAATAAATACTGAAACGAAGAAATTGGTCTCTTTACGTACTGTAAGATAATGCCCATAGAGAAGCAGATCAAAAGAATGTTTCTCAAAGAGATTTTACTTAAAAAAAAGCAAAATCTACAGAGAGAAATTCAGCACCCTGTATACACGCGGCCTGTCGCGGAAAACCGGTTCGTCACGAGTCGAGCGAACAACACATACGGCAAATGCACTACGCTTACTTCAACCCGCGCCTATTAAATGAATTACCTCTTGATTTTAGGAATAGTATTACGCCTGAAAACATTAAACTTACTAAAACTGTACTTTTATCATCGTAATTTCAAATTGTTAAATGTAACTTTCTGTTAATCATAAAATTATTATAAGCCCTAGAGGTTTCCAATTTTATGTATAAATCGATCAATTGTATAATGTTTCTTTGTTGTTTGGATAAATAAATTTAAAAAAAAAAAAAGCGGTCTGCTACACTCCAGCAATAAACAAAACATCTTAGTTACTCGTACTTAACTGACATCGTTTTCCAGAATGCAAGTAGAAATTTAAGCATACCCAAATCAAAGCCACTCCCCAATTTTACAATTAACTTAAAGGTAACAAGTCGCTTATTATGCAATCCATTACTTATTATAGTACTATACCAATATTGAGTTAAGTAAGATCGTTTGACTTTCCACTGTTCAGAAATTCTTGTGCGAAATTTTTTGGAATATTTTCCTACGTTAAACATTGGGCGGTTATAAACTCGTAATCATTTTCACATCAAGACAAAGTCTTCTATTTTGAAAATATTTCTTTTTTTATAAAAATAATACTGACTAAAAGTCAGTAGTCAGTAAGAAAAACTGAAAGGCACAAAATAAATATTTTCTACAACATCTTGAAGACGATGCTTTATGCAATTTTGTTATTTTTTTTTATGTTTCACTTGGCATCGATTTCAAGATGTTATAGAATTTAGCTTTTTAATTAGAGTTTGATTTTGTTTTTGTAATAAAATTTTTTCTGCTATTTAGTTGAACAAATACTTGAATAGCCTTAGAAATAAAATATTAAGCGCCTGTAGAAAATGTTCAACTGGTACGCGTGTACAAGAATGCCTTTTGATGAGTGTAGGCGCTCTTTAACAAGGATTTCTCTTGACTTCGATGGGATCCACTCATCGAATCCTGACTTAGTGACAATAGGACCACTTCAATAGTATGCCTTTTCGAATTAAAAAAAAAGAAAATCGCTTCACAATTGAGGGAGAAATTGGGCAAAAAAAGAATAGTCCCAAGTCTTTTGCTACAGTTTTACGTGCCAGAACATGCTCATTGAGTTTGTAATTGTATTGTTTTACATATCTTTTATTGGTAAAATATATTATGCAGCATTTCTCCACGTTAAGGTAAATTTTATTATTTTGGCACCATTCAGCTACTTTGTGTAGACCATTTTGAAGAGCTAAACAATCTAGGATCTCATTTATCACATTGTATACTTTTAAATCATCTGCGTATAGAATGCATGGGCAAGATAATCTATCAATAAGATCATTTATGAATTGTTAACATCATTCAAGAATTTACTCCTGACTAAATAATAAGCGAGGTTATCAAATTCAAATTCAAAAGTTTTTATTCAAAATTAGTTCCACTGGAGAACACTTTTTGAAGGTCATACATATAGGTTAAAATTTAATTTTACTTCCCAGTCTAAAATTACCTTTGCTACATATGAATTTAAACGTCAAACTGATAACCTAAAATATATAACATTCAAGAGAGTTGAGATTCTAGAGAAAAAGCATTTGAGAGGAGCAGATTTAAGAATATTAAATAAGATTAAGAAGATTTAAGAGAAGAGTGTAATAAAAACAATTTAGAGTATTTGAATCTTAATCATATGAGAAGAGTAGACGAATATGAAATTGAGAAAACTAAATATG
Source organism: Dendrolimus houi (assembly GCA_039645545.1). Taxonomy (NCBI): domain Eukaryota; kingdom Metazoa; phylum Arthropoda; class Insecta; order Lepidoptera; family Lasiocampidae; genus Dendrolimus; species Dendrolimus houi. Next base: position 3,133,621 of record CM077139.1, on the reverse strand, counting down.
TTTATTTTCCTGAATATGTCATCGTGAAAAAGTGTAAAGATTAATGAAAGAAAACAGAGTCTATCGTGTAAACATAATATTGGTACACCGCTTCGCAACGTGTTATTGCTGTTAAGGAGAAGAAGCGCCAAGAAACTCCCAGCAACACGTCTAGCTAAAAATTGATTTTCTTTATATTTCTTATTCTATTTATATCTACAGTTCATTTTTTTATAAGTTTTATACAGAAGTATGTTACAGAATGACTTTTGAATAATTAATGGAGTTGTAGCAAACAGTGCATATTTTATAAAACAGAGACACAATAAAAGTAAAGAAAAATATTATTATAGTTATAATAAAGACATGACGTGCTATTTTTTTGCTGCAATATATGCAACATATCTCCATAATTCCTTACAAGCTTGGCAAGATAAAAACGTTAAAAATATAGTATAAGAGGTCGGAACGAGCTGCTATGTATATGAAGTTTTGTCATTTAAGTATTCTTCAATAGTGTAGTATCCCTTTTTTAGCAAGACACTTTTTAATTTGGTTTTTAATTTACTGAAAGGCAGATCTAACATTTCACTCTCAATCTTAATGAAGAAGCGTATACCAACCCCCAAGAAGGAGGACAATACTTTTTGTAATCTAAAAGATGGCAATACCACTCTATATAATAGGTTGGGGAAAAAGTTTTTTCGCATATAGTATATATGAACTTGTAATAAGATCTCTTTGGCTATACCATTTGTATCTGGCTGGTTTTGATTTCATTAAAAAGTTTTAATTTTAAAGAAGACAATTCCAAATTCAAATTAGGAAAATGTGTGATTTTCATTTGTTTTTCTTATTGTTAAAATGAAAGAATCTAATGAAGAAATTCGATACATTTTAAAATTTTACTACAAAAAAGGTAAAAAAGCAACACAAGCCGCGAAAAAAAATTGTGATGTTTATGGACCTAATGCAGTATCTGTGAGAGTAGCGCAAATTTGGTTAAAGCGTTTTCAATCCGGAAATTTTGATATCAAATATGCACGTCGCTCTGGTCGCCCTTGTACGGACAAAATTGATGCCATATTTGAAAAAGTGGAGCAAGATCGGCATATTAGTAGTTACAATGTAGCTGGAGAACTGGGAATTGACCACAAAACGGTTCTGGCGCATTTGAAAAAAGCTGGGTACACAAAAAAAGCTCGATATTTGGGTGCCTCATGTGCTCACTGAAATAAACCCAGTGAACCGTGTACTCATTTGTGATTCTTTATTATGACGTAATGAAACCGAACCATTTTTGAAGAAGCTGATAACTGGTGATGAAAAGTGGATCACTACGACAAGAACGTGCGAAAAAGATCGTCGTCAAAGGCCGGTCAGGCTTCACAGACTGTGGCGAAACCCGGGTTAACTCGCAACAAGGTGATGCTGTGTATATGGTGGGATTGGAAGGGCATTATTCATTATGAGCTGTTACCGCCAGGCAGGACCATCGATTCTGAACTGTACTGCGAACAATTGATGAGATTAAAGCAAAAAGTTGAGAGAAAGCGGCCGGAATTAATCAATAGAAGGGGTGTGGTTTTTCACTATAATAACGCTAGATCTCACATATCTTTAGCCACTCAGCAAAAATTACGAGAGTTTGGTTAGGAGGTGTTAATGCATCCGCCGTATAGTCCTGACCTTGCACCTTCAGATTTTCACCTGTTTCGGTCTCTGCAGAATTCCTTAGGCAGTGTCAGGTTAACATCACGAGAGGGCTGCCAAAACCACTTGTCGCAGTTTTTTAATCAGGAGCCCCAAAATTTTTAAAGCAATAGGATCACGTCCCTACCTACAAGATGGCAATAAGTTATCCAACAAAATGGCACCTACATACTTTAGTCAAATGTAAATTAACTGTATAAAAAAATCTTTTGAATTTTTATATAAAATGCGAAGAAACTTTTTCCCCAACCTAATATATATATATATATATATATATATATATATAACGCTAGTATATAGCTAGTATATAGCGAAAGTTCAAACCCCTGCTGACGAAGTGAGTCTGCCCTGCTTCCCGAGGCAAGCACTGATGTGCAGGATCAGCCTGGGCATAACTTCCTACCATAAGCACGGGGCAAATGGGAGAAAGGTGGTTTTAGTGGGGTATTAGCACATGGGTTACCTCTCCATATGGAGAGGGGTACCTTGCTGAGTCCCCCCCCCACATATGCCGGCCATCGACTCTGCGCTATCTCTGCGCTATCTTCGATGGATACCTCTCATTGCTTTGTAGTATACAAAACGTATTTCCCCTGCCTCTAAAAAAAAAAAAAACTCTGGTATATAGGTCTGATTTACTCCCAAATCTGCATGTGAGTCCGGTGGTCCGCTTTAGGAATTAATATAAAATATTTTCAGATTATGTATGACACCTAATATACTCCTAAGTGAAGGATATATATATATATATATATAAACTATAATATACTAGCTGACCCGACGAACTTCGTACCGCCATGTTTTTTGAATTTCTAAAATACTGTTTCATGACACAAAAACAAAATCACCAAAATCGCTCCAGGTGATTAGGAGGATTCTAGAACCCGATCTCAGCGCCACCTACCAGTTCTAATTGTGAATCTGAACCATCCGGGAACCCACTCATACACAGAAAAACAAAATCACCAAAACCTGTTAAGTCAGGATAAAAAGTATCCTATGTCTGTCTCCTAGTTCTAAGCTACCTCCCCACCAATTTTCAGCCAAACCGGTGCAGCCGTTCTTGAGTTATAAATGGTGTAACTCACACGACTTTCGTTTATATACCACCTATATATGTATAATAATTATTTTATTATTATATTAGTATCTATTTCAACTGCACGTCAACGCTATCTATGCAATTAGATCTTGTACATCCAAAGGTTGCCTGGAAGAGATAGCTTTTAGTAATAAGGCATAAGCAATAAGGCCCATTGTACTACCTTTTAGTATGTAGGTAAGTTTATTGTGTATTTTTCTCTGTAATGTTGATGTACAATAAAGAGTATTGTATTATGTACTCCGTCTTTGACAAACGTCGGGTAAACTATTCACCCTCAAAACTACAATAAAATAAAGAGTTAATAGTTAATCTTAATATTTCGAATAAATTAACAAGACGACAATCTCCTGGAGGTACTAACAATGGTATAGTTTCTTCTAATATTGGTAGGGATTTTTGGAAATTCCATCTTAATTTATTTTTGATATCTGTTTTAAACTATCACCCGATTATAACTAAACTCATTCGCTGCAAGCAAAATACATCTCCTGTATCCTTTCCAAGCATTTTTTTAGTCATGTCCTACACCTAACGCGTTTGCGACTTGATTTGTTAATTAATAAATAGGCTTCAATCATTTAACTTATTTATATATATTTGCTAAAATACTATATTGTGTAATAAATACCCATATTCATATTTTACATATATTAAATATGTCATTTTTGTAATAAAACAAAAAATATAATAAAGTAGAACTTTTTTATTTTGAAATCGGTTACGTTCGATTTATTTACTATATATAGTGTCGATGGTTTACTAGTCTGTGCGTTACATGACCTACAGAACATCACTATTACGTCATCCACGACAATAAATTGCGACAGTTATTTAATTTGTTCCATGTAGGCTTTGCTGTCAAGAAATATGTAACTTGATAGACGTGCATACGTCAAAGGTAAAATAAACGCTTGGAAACAGTATGTAAGCCGCACGCAGGAGGTTTGCCGATGACTACTTACTATTATTGTATATACTGTATATTGTATATATTGTATTGTAAAGTATATACAATAATCATTTATTGATGATGATGGGGCTGATATGCCTATGTGGCAGAAATCCCAAATAAATAAAGAGTAATTTTTTTTTTATTGCAACAACTATTCACATTCGTGATAGCGTAATGGTTAGCGCACGCGTCCCAGACTCAAAGGGCGCGGGTTCGATCCTGGCCGGAACGCATGCACCACTTAGTCAGTTTTCTGATCCAATGTGCATATTGTTACAATTACCAAGTGCTAACAACGGTGAAGGAAAATATCGTGATTCAACCTGCACATCGAGGTAACCGACGTGTCAAACCTGCCAAGCCGACTTGGTCAAGCGTGGCGGGTATACTGTCCGTTCCCTCTATAACGGGAGGCCCGAGCCCAGCAGTGGGACATTTATGGGCTTATATTATTATTATTATAACTATTTATGTAACCTTTTTTGTCAACCCTACTGACCGTCGACGCGTGAAATCATGAGGCTATCGGCAAACCTTCTGCGCACGGGTAATTGTAATGTTTACTATTTCGTTACTGTCCTCGGTAGGTGTGATCGAGGCATAACGGATTAAAATTCTAATTTATGCAAGTTTAAGTTGGCCCTCAATATTCAAAATCCCTCAATGGATTTGCATAATATTCGGACCCGTATTTAAATTAATAATTTAGTTGGAACTCTAAATGGTGAATGAATTGAATTCAATTCTATAGGGCTAACAGAATTTGTAATAAGACAATCCATTTGCCGAATTATAAAGAGATATCTAGATTATTTTGATCTCGGATTGCAGATAAAATAACACACGTGAGGTCCGTGGGGTCCATCGGCAAAGAGTTTCTTCAAAGAGATTTGCAAGAAACTATTTGATGCCACCCGTGATCTGAAGGCTGGCTCATATTTCGCCCAACAAATAAGCATCGCCATACAGCGCGGCAATGCAGCCAGCCTTCTGAGCACGCTGCCATCTGGTAGAGATTTGTTACACAGTCTATAATAGCGTGTAATATTTATAAGTTAGTTTATTTTTAGTTTATAATTGTATTTATAATTTTAAAAATAATAACTATAGAGAAACGTTAACTAGTTATTTAATCATCTTAATTTTACACACGTTTACAAAAAAGAAGTTCTGTATAACCCATTATTTATTTGCTGATATCTAAAAATACATTAAATGAGATCTCATTTCTCCAAGATCGTCATACGTTTTTGAGATTTTTAATTTTTAATTTAAACATGTGAATAATTTCAATTTTTCCCAAAATATATTGCAAGTCAAAAGTATGTAAACGTTATATTTTCTTAAGTTTTCGCGTCTTGTATAGATAATAAAACTACGTAAACATGTTGTGAATAGTAAATTAGATTAGGCTCCCATAGAGTAAATAATAACCATAAACAAAATTAAAACTAAATAATTAAAATGAACAAGTTGGCGGTAGGCTAAATAAAACTTTAATAATACTCGTTGACACTTAACATCTTTGTCTTCCGTGATCACAGCCACTGAAAAGTGGACGAAACGTCGGAATAATAAATATCAAATAAAATACCCTGCTGAAAACCGTTAAAACGTAGTTTTATTATATATAAATACCTGTATAATAAATATAGTCATAAGTTCTGCATATGCAATAAACATACATATTGTTACGAGCTACAGGACTCGAATTAAAATAAATGCCGTTGGAATTACTATAGAGTTTATTAGAACTGTACAAACACGTATAAAACAAATACAAATAAAACTGGATGCAATCAGTTCACTCTGCACAATTCAATGCAATTTGACACGCACAAAGTCCGTCGTCTATATCGCTAATCGAGAGAACTACAAACATCCTACTCGTATCGTAGTCGTCGCTTGACTGCCCATCTCTCCGTTCGGACACCCCTTTATACTCAGCTTAGGTCCGCGTAAACTATGATTTCCACGAATCACACCTGCGCCACCATCGCCGCTATTCCCAGAAAACATAATTCAGCAGGATTTTGTCTGCGAACGGCCATAAAAAAGTACAATAACAATAGGCTATTGTCTAAACAAAAGAACTTCGAATAGAGGAAGGGCAATAAACCAGGTTTTATGGCAGGCAGATGTGCATCCCTTGTATTTGGCCCAACTTGTAACAATATAATATATTTACATATGCTTATAGGCGTTAAACAGTGCTAGCGGGAACGTTCCTAAATTATTTCATATACTAGTGGTCCCAGTAGACGATCTGCCTGATAAAATAAAAATCTATAACCCAACTCCAGCGCCACCTACCGGGTCTAATTGTGATTCTTAATCATCCCCGGACCCACTCGAACTCTAATTTTTTTACACCTTGCGTTACATTATTGAAGTTTTAGTAGGGTTTCTAATTTTTCCAGTAATAAATATAGCCTATATTAATTTGAAATAATGTCGCATTCTAATGGTGCAAGAACTTATGAAATCGTTCTAGTAGTTTTTGAGTTTATTCGTTACAAACATAGAAATCTTTCCTCTTGTAAAGAGGAAAGATTTGTATAAGTAGATTTGTAATTGTTTTAAATAAATTTACAGTTATATGTAATTAAAGATTATACAAGTACATCTAGAATTAAAACACTTAAGAAATAGATATATTTTCAAATTTAAAATAATGACCTAATCGATGTCAGTGTTAAGTGATCTTACATTTAAATTGAAAAATTTCCATAGTATTAGAGAACCCTTTCAGATTTCCCGCAAATCGGGCTTAGTGGGTCGTTTAATTATCTGCTGAATATTTATTTAGCCGTAGCGTCAAAGGTAAAATATCGTTTGTTTAAAAACTCATTTAAATTTAAGAGTCTTAGGTTTGACTTGGTGAGGATATGGCCTTTGGGTCTCCGTATGCCAGGGCCGCGGAGTTGGTCGAGCTTCCACTTTTCTCGTAGCCCTGTCATAATTCGCCTTATGCTCTGAAGGAACACCGAGGGGTTTTAGTGTGTATCTAATTCGTGTGGTGTTGTGGACGCCACTTGATGTGAGTGGAAACACAAATATTTTTGCCTAAGTATTTATGTCACGATAGATTGCTAGATGGTAAATGAGTGCGCAATGTGGCGTCCGCTGGTGCACACTAAGGTCGCGGAATGCGGACTCCCACGGCAATGGTAGTAAACGTCACACCAGCCGAATGTTCGATAGTATTTCTTCAGGGGCACTAGTGTCATTCCAACATGGCGAATCCTGCTAAGTAAACGCCGCAGTAGCGAAATGTTTGATATGTATCGAACAAGTGGCAATAGTACTTTTTCGGGAGCATTTGTGCCACCACAACACGACGAATCCCGCTAAGAAAACGACACACTAGCGAAATTTTCGATATGCATCGAAAAGATGGTAATAGTACTAGTAGCACGACAACATGACGAATCCTGATATATAGACGCCACACCAGCGAAATGTTCGATATATATCGAACAGATGGCAATACTACTTTTTCAGGGGCACTATTGCCACCCCAACATGACGAATCCCGCTAAATAAACCCCACACCAGCGAAACTTTCGATATGCATCGAACAAATAGCACTAGTACTTCTTCAGGGGCACTAGTGCCACGCCAACATGACGAATCCCGCTAAGTAAACGCCACACTAGCGAAATTTTCGATATGCATCGAACAAATGGCAATAGTACTTCTTCAGGGGCACTAGTGCCACGCCCACATAACGAATCCCACACGCCCCTGCCGCATGTCACCCGCGGTGGATAGTCCTCAATCAGAATTCGCCTCGTTAAATAAAGGTTTGGCGTGGTAGAGCCATGTTGAAACCACTGTCTTGATTACAGCCCTTAGGGCCGGCTTGGTATGTGTGATACCACGCTCTCATAAAATATCGGCGTGAAATGGCTAATTAGCCTTGACCTAATTATGTTTTATGCGATGAGTGAGGGATCCGATGGCCCACTATCTCCCCCTCCCTATACAATCTTAATAATAAATAATTGGCAGACAAACACACATTTTCACAAGAAATTCTTTTACCGTACAGGCTGTTCGCCTGTGAAACTTCCTCCCCTTAAAAAGCAGACAAGCTACATCCATTTTTCCATTCAAACACTTGATCACTGGCCATTATTTGTCCATTAAATAATTTTTTTTGCAGCAAATAGAATTATATTATTGTTCGTATGTAGGCATATGTAATTTATTTTATTATAATCTATATATTAATATATGAAACAAAAACTTTGTACCCCTTTTTACGAAAATTGCGCGGACAGACGAGTATGAAATTTCTCACACTTATAGTTTATATAGAGAAGAAGCGACGAATGCTAACATTTTTTTTTAATTATGCATAAAAATACACTAAATCAATAAAAAAAAACATTACACACACTGCCGTGTATTTGACGCGTACACGCATATCCTAGTATTATACTCTTTTGTTTATTGTTCAAGTCCAATTAACAGTGCAGTCTTGGCGAAATCTGTGATTATAGAAGTATAAATCTTTGACAACAAATTTTTATGGTCGGATTTCGACCACGAGTGACCACTAGTCTGTTTAATTATGTATGTCTATAGTAGTTTATTATTTTTTTGTTTTTTCTTTAATTATATTTAATTACGATTAAATTAGTATTAATTTAGTTAATCCACCAAATATTATTTAGTTTTCTTTTGATGTCTTCTAGGACACCGGGTTGTCTGGAAGAGATAGCTATAAGCGATAAGGCCGCCCATTGTTCTAATGGAAATGTATTCATATTAAATTGTCTAGGTTTAAGTTATGGTGAACAATAAAAAGTTTTTATTCATTCATTCATTCATATTGTATAACCCCAAATTAAACAAGTGACGCTTGTATTATGCGTAATATATAACGGACTACTCTGGGACCGATCCCACACACCCAAATCATAGTAACTAACGAAAAAAATCGTTTCCGATTTACCATACCAGGAATCGAACCTCGAACCTCTGGGGGTTTTTTTTTTATTTATATGGCTGGAGTACAGCAGACAAGCAGACGGCCCACCTGATGGAAAGCGATTACCGTCGCCTATGAACGTTTGCAAGACCGCACACAATGTTTAAAGAACCCCATATTGTAGCGCTGTGGGAAAACCACGACTGAGAGCTCATTCCAAATCCCCACGGTGCGTAAGAGAAACTTTCTAAAGAACCGTTGCGTACAAGAGCGAAGCGGCTCTAGGAAGTGGGGATGAACGCCCAGCCGATGGCGTGGCGTGCGGTGGTAGAAGGAAGACGAAGGCACCAATCTGAACAGTTCCTCGGAACACTCCCCATTGTACAGTCGATAGAATACGCAGAGAGACGCGAAGTCTCTGCGTTGCAGTGAGGTAGGCTGGCGAAAGCTTATCCGCTCAACCAAGGAGGCTGTCATCTTCTCAATCCCATCCCTTCCTTCCTTATTTATCATCCTTCAGCTCCTATCCTCCATCCCATGCTGCATCCATGCGAGCTGGGCCTTTTTGCCAGCTTCACAATAAAATAAAATATAGTAATATTTGTAATTCATTGTTCCCTTTGGATTACAGTATTATTTTCTTCACGACATTTCAAGTTGATTGCTTCCTTCTTCCATCGCTCCTTATTCACAAACAACTCTCCCTGTTCTTGTATTATTCAAACCTAATTATATTGAAAGGAAAACATTACAAGTGTTTGTGGCTGGTTAAGTAGTAATCTAACACCTCATTAAATAATGGAGTAGCTGAATTAAGTCGGAAGAGATGTAAGGCGAGTTGTGCTTTCACATAAAACAGACGGATACGCTTTCATACATTGTTTGAAAAGATTGTATTGATTGTAGAAAGGTTGTAAAGATGAGAGTGATTTTAAGATTTATTATATTGATATTTTATATAATTGGTAGGTTTAGTTATTTTGAATTAATTAATCGTGTAGTGTATTTTTATATTACCAACTAGTTGTGCCCGCGACTTCGTCCGCGTAGTTATCTTTTATTGCTGAAGCCCAGCAGACAGGCTGACGGCCCAAATATGATGGAAAGTGTTTACCGTCGCCTATGGACATTAGCAATACCAGAGGTGCTGCCAATATGCTGCCGGCCTCGAAGGAAAAACTAAAACCTGGCGACTGATGCCGGAACACAACTCAAAATTGTTATGGCGGCATACTCTAGACCAGGGGTGGTAGCCATCCAGTCGGGCAAATGCCCTACTACCTGGCTGGAGTTGTTTGGTCGCCTCTTACGACAGGCCACCCAGCCGCAGGAATTAGTATTCTCTTTCCGTTCCTGCATGGAGGAGAAATCCTTAAAAAAGTACACTAAGTTACTCTTAATAACATAAGCTATCTGCAAGTACAAGTCCTGTCAAAATCGGTCTAGCTGTTTCAGATACTAGCCGGAACATCTATACAGACATAGAGAGACAAAAAAAAATTAAAACTGATTTTTTGATAAAGTACCGTATATATTTTCATATACATATGTTAAAAAGCTGTTATTTTGATATTACAAACAGACACTTCAATTTTATTTATCTGTACAGATTGTTCAAGTTCATTCGATTAAAGGATTATGGCTAGGCACAGAAAGGAAAAACAACACACACGGCACTAGTTAAGATATATAGAGGTATAGACATAAGGCACACACTGCAAATGCACTTCCTCACAACACCAGCATGTAACAGGTACACTCTACATTAGTATAAGTTTAGTATTAAAATTAAACAAAAAAATATGTTATAAGTTATTCTTAAGGTACACTACAACATAAAAATCACTAAATTAATGTCACACACAATAACAAAATAAACAATAAGCGTGTATGAACTCTAAAAACTTTTATAGAAATTTAGTTGTAAAAAAGGATACGGAACTCGAGTCCGTAGAGTTGTTAAAAAAGTATTATGGTATTAGATTATTTATTTTATTAAAAGATAAAATTTAGTGCTGATGTTTTAATAGGAAAATATAACACTTTTTTAAGCTATACCTCAACATTTCTTTGGCAAAAATCCTCGTCTTCTTTGAGTACCTGGGTGCGATCGAGCTGCCGTTTTCGTATAATGTCACATAGCGCTATTTCACAAAATATTAAGGAATCTGAAGGTTACAACAATGCAATACAATGTAATGATTAGTTATATTTTCTGTGTAAAATCGCGTTTTTTCCGGGACACACTACCTGTACCGTACACGACGGGATCGGTAGCCCGGCGGCACAAACCCACAAGAAATTTTTGATACTTATCTGGTTATAGGCTAGCGTTAGGAAAAAGAATACCAGGAACACTTATTTCGAGTGGGGCTCTTAGTAATAGGGCACAGGGCAACCTTTATTCTAAGTAATAGGAGGGGTGGAGGGGGAGGGTAGGGAGGAATACTTACCCCTTCTGCAACCCTTATGTCAAGAAACTCTATAGTTCTTAAGATGTTAATGTTTTTGTAAATGTAACCTCAGGTCAGCTAGTGTCACAACACACTGGTCACCCTTTGTTCAGTAATAACTAATCAAAATGATGGTTACAAATAGATTGTGATACTCGCTGACCGTTGCAAAAAAACATTAATATCTCAATAACTATAAATTTTCTTGACATAAGGGTTGCAGAAGAGGTAAGTATGCCTCCCTACCCTCCCCTCCACCACCCTACACACTTCCTATTATTTAAAATAAAGGTGCCCTATATCTATACCGCACCTCTTAGATCGTCAATACCTTCAGGGAGGGGTGCCCCTTGAGTGGAAATATATAAAATAAGCTACTTATCTACTGCAAGAGAAACACTACGGGAGGTGGAAACAGGTGAACCCATGTCACGCCCTTGTATTGCACACAACCACTTGTGAATACACTTATAATGTTCCAATCACTACTATATTATGGTATACAGTTTAATTCGTCACTCAATAATCAATTATTAATTTATTAATTCACGCGAGAACAACAATACATGTGCGTCCAAAAAAAAATTCTGGCATACTGTCCTTTCGCCCCGATTAAAAAGAATTACATGTAAGTCGCGTAAACAGCGAGTATACAAGCGTATCTTCCAATGTTTAAATATTATTCTGTGTACTGAACATCACAGACCCACATAGATACATTTAAAAAGCAAAACATACATAATACAAAACTTCATCATAATCGTTAGGGCCGTTTCAGAGATACAAGAAATCAATTTGGATATACAAGAATTGCTCGTTTAAAGTTTTAAGACTCATTTACACGAAGAAATACTATACTGTTTAGAATTGTGCCTTCGTCTTCTTTTTACCATGGCACTGTTCGCCATCAGCTGGGCGTTCGTGTCTACATCATTTAAAAATTCAGCTCTTTTCTTCTTTAAATTTTAAAGTATTAAAATAATCTTCTAGCAGATAAGGAACAAGCGAGTAAAAAACTCTCAAATTTTAAATTTGCAATTGACGCAAAACGAAGGAATTCTTGAGGTAGTTCAAAAAGGCTCGAAAAGTAACCTAGTATTTCTAGTTTTTGATTGATTTAAACTGTTGATCCATGTTGCATCCCACATATAAAACTTACTTTTTTCTTCCTTAGGAGTAAAGTAGCAGCTTTGCTTCTTGACAAGCACCTTCAAATCAACGGGATCTCCATGGGCGACGTGATGAGGGAGCGCCAAAGCATCCAAATGCAGCCGATGGCTAGCAGTAAGATGAAAAGAGAACGGAAGGCTGCTAGGACATTGGGAATCATCATGTCGGCTTTCTTAGCGTGCTGGCTGCCATTCTTTTTATGGTAAGACCCTTATCTACTTTTATTGTTGGGGTCCAGCAGATGGAAAGGAACCTGGCTAAGGTTTTAGTTTTCTTTTTTTCGAGCACAGCCGATAAGCTGGAGCTTAAGGCTTCAGCTTGTCGGAAAGTGTTTGCAACACCAAAGGTGCTACCAATGTGCGGTCGTTACGAAAGGAGGACTGGAACCTGGCCACTGACGCAAAAACACTCCTCAAGATTGTTATGGCGGCGTACTCTAGACCAGAGGTGGTAGCCATCCAGTAAAAATAACATATAAATACTTCTCCCATGGACTCATATGACGTTTGTATTAGCGCAAATATACATATATATTCTACTTATATTTTTTGTTTATATAAAAGTATTTTACGTTGTTTTTTAAAGATTTTTAGCTGGTATACGGCAGATAGGTTGATGGTATTATAATCGGCTTTCGACATTCGCAACAACAAAGATGATGATGATGAGATGTCAAGGCGCTGCCAGCTTCTAAGGAATTTTATGACACCTTTTTTGAAAACCCTAATAACGTAATGCTTAGGGAAAACCTCAGCTTGGAACCCATTCCAAATCCCCAAAGTTCATAAAAGAAAATTTCTTGAAAAACGTTGCGTACGACAAGCGTATTAAGTCGAGAAAGTGAGGATGAAAGGTCAACGCATAGTGGGCAGTGGATTCTAGATTCTGAACAGTTTCTCGAAACATTACCTATATAGACAGTAGAAAGCTTAATCGTTTTTTGCTTATGTCTAATAATATTTTTTCCACCAGGTACATAATAACAGCCCTATGTGGAGACGCCTGTCCTTGCCCCCCTCCAGTAGTGGCAGGAGTGTTCTGGGTTGGCTACTTCAACTCAGCCCTAAATCCATTAATCTACGCATACTTCAACAGAGACTTCAGAGCCGCGTTTAGGAAGACCCTGGATTCCTGTTGCAGGTTGTTGTCCTTTACTTGGAGTAGCGTGGTTGCTTTTGGTAATTTTATTATTTGAATATGTTTTTTGATAATTTAGTTTTATTTTTCATAATTTAAGTTGGCATTATTACCAGGTGTTTTTTAGCCTCCTGTTCACTCTAGACTTGGGTTCTTTTTATTTCAGATTAGTTTTTTAAATATCTAATTTTATTTCAAATTTAGTGTAAATGAAGTACACAGACTAGTTTTACTTATTAATTTTTAATTTAGTTTTATAACTAGTTATTTACAAGTATCTTATACCTAGCGTGACTTTTTTAGATTTTGTCTGTTGTCATATACATTTTGCTTTGGAGAGAAAGTACAGCAGAAAAATCTTGCCAGTAAACTATAATATTAGTTTATATCCCAAAATGAGTCTGTTTGTATGCTTATAATGATTTATCTTTAAGCAAACTTTGAACAACAATATTAGTCATAAATCTATGTCACTTGCCCATGTTTATCTGACCCTCGCCGTCCCAAAATACATGACGTGTTTCATGTTATTTTGGGACGTTTACATACAAAGGTGATGTTCAATTACAAGCCTACGTCCTTCCTTGAAGATCAACCGTATTATAATAGTTTCGGATAATAAGCGAGACCCTCTCCGAGATTCATGATATGATAAGCGGTTAAGTTTCATTAAAGATTATTCATCGTATCTACTGATAAATATTAAGCCTCATACGCGGTATGCGGCTAATCGCAAACCAGTCAGCGGTCCAGTTTACCGCAGTATGCGATTGGATATACAGCCAGCCGGATCGTGGCAGCTGGAATCGCAACCATAACAAGCGGTTCAGTACCGATCGCACACTGGACCATATAGTATAAACTATATAACAACTTTCCGGCTGACTGACAATGTAGTCCAAGCACTTCAAGCGACTGGGCCTCTTTAATGCGTGGGCGTGACCGTAATAAAACCAATGCTTTTCGTTCTTTCTTCGACATCCCCTGGGAATCGCTGTTAACCAGGAAGCTAGTAGTATAGTAACGACCCATCGTTTCTGGGTGTTTCTGGACGGACATTGGACGGAGGTGTACAAGCCCCAGCCTGGACACCTCCATCCATTAATCTCCGTCCAGAAACAGCAAAAGAATACTAATTCCCGCGGCCCGGCTGCCTGTCCTAAGAGGCGACAAAACAACCCACAGTTAGGTGTTAGGGCATTGGCCCGTCTGGATGGCTATCACCCCTGGTCTAGAGTATGCCGCCATAACAACTTTAAGTTGTGTTCCGCGGCATCAGTGGCCAAACTCCAGTTTCTCCTTCAAGGCCGGCAGCACATTGGCAGGACTACTGGTATTGCTAATGTACATAGGCGACGGTAAGCTTTCCATCACGGGTGGGCCGTCAGCCTGTCTGATATGCTTCAGCAATAAAAAAAAATCTAGGAACATGAAATATCCACTCTAAATCCGAGGCCACCTTAACAGCATTCTGAAGATAATAACATTAATATAATTTCAATCCTTTGCTAAATAAGAATCATACTTCATTAGACCTGACAAGCACTGCAGTCCACGGTTGGAAACCAAGTTTTCAACAAGTGAACGTCGCGTAATCCCCGAATAGGCGAGAGATTCAGTCCAGAGCTGGGAGGCTCCAATGACCTGAACCTTTAATCTTGATAACCGGAATCCCAGTAAACAGTATTTCATAGATGTTCACATAATGTACTTAGAAATTCAGATGTACACAAGAATGTTGATGCTCCATTTGCCACAAATATATATATAATTAATTTTGGCATAGAAAGGGACCGAATATATCCGGTTTATCAGGGCTTGACTGATAAGACGTACCGGCATCACGTAACCTTTTGAGGCATACAAGTAGCTTTTGGCGAACATAATGTTTCCGTTCTGATATAACATTACACAATATACTTCTGTGGAGTTGCGGTTTATGTATTTTACCTGATGTACTATCACATCTCTTCGTGCAGGAACGGAGAAAAATGACTAATTCTTGCAGTCGGGCAACTTCGTTCGAGGATTACGGTAGGGTAGTGTTGGACTTCCGATGGCGTGATGAGATCTACCAAATAAACTACCTCTTTGTTCCATCTTGACGCCGTATGTTAGGATCTCGGAAACCAAAGACCCATCAAATGGCCCTGACGGCGGTCGCTTATAGAGCCCCTCTTACATGGGGAGGAATGTTGAACCTCCAGCATTAACAATTAAACGCGCGTGCACGAACACCGTGAAATATCATCTCTCGGCCTAGGGATCGGGCAGCCTGTCTTAAGAGGCGACAAAACAACTTACAGTCAAGTGATAGGGCATTTGCCCATCTGGATGGCGGCCCTGATCTAGAATATGTCGCTATAATAACCTTGAGTTGTGTTCCGGCGTCAGCGGTCAGGTTTCAGTCCCCACTTTGGGGCAAACAATACATTGGTAGCACCTTTGTAGTTGTAAGTGTTTATAGGCGACGCTAATTAACCACGCCAGGAATCTCTCTTGGGACTCCTACGTTCCAGTGAGATGGACGAGCAAAGCCACGAGCCTTGAATACGCGTGACGGATATATTTAGTTCTTCTTCAATTAGTCTTAAATGCACTCAGAACACTGTAGTAAGACCCAGCCTTTTGAACACTGTTCAATATAAACCTAAAAAATTGTACTTGTTTGCTGCAAGGTCGCTTTGCGGAGACATTGGCCGCCGCTACTGCTGCAACAGGCCGCGGCGTGATCACCAACACCACTCCAATGCATCTTCAGACATTCACATGAACAACTGCGTTAAGTCCACCTCAGCTGACATCCTTAGAGCGCACCAGCCTTCGTGCTCCAAGCCTGAGGAGATCGTATTTGAGACTTAGTGTTATCATATACATATAAAGTTGTCTACATGTGATCAGTGTTGTAGCTATGACCATGAGCGACTAGGGTGAGATGTAATAAAAATTACTAGTAGAGCAGATCAGTTGTTGATATTCGACTGAATTCATAAAATTTTTAAATTCGGACGTTAATTGAAATTCCGTATTCAAAGAGTAGGTAATATTAGGTTGGGGAAAAAGTTTCTTCGCATTTTATATAAAAATTCAAAAGGTTTTTTTATAAAGTTTATTTACATTTGACTAAAGTATGTAGGTGCCATTTTGTTGGATAACTATTTGCCATCTTGTAGGTAGGGACGTGATCCCATTGCTATAAAAATTTTGGGGCTTCTGATTAAAAAACTGCGACAAGTGGTTTTGGCAGTCCTCTCGTGATGTTAACCTGACACTGCCTAAGGAATTCTGCAGAGACCGAAACAGGTGAAAATCTGAAGGTGCAGGGTCAGGACTACAGGGCGGATGCATTAAAACCTCCCAGCCAAACTCTCGTAATTGTTGCTGAGTGGCTAAAGATGTGTGAGGTCTAGCGTTATCATGGTGAAAAACCACACACCTTCTGTTGATTAATTCCAACCGCTTTCTCTCAACTCATCAGTTGTTCGCAGTACAGTTCAGAATCGTTGGTTCTGCCTGGCGGTAAGAGCTCATAATGAATAATGCCCTTCCAATTCCACCATACACACAGCATCACCTTGTTGTGAGTTAACCCAGGTTTCGCCACAGTCTTTGAAGCCTGACCGGCCTTTGGTGGTCAAAGGCCAGTCAGGCTTCAATCTTTTTCGCACGTTCTTGTCGTACGTGATCCACTTTTCATCACCAGTTATTAGCTTCTTCAAAAATGGTTCGGTTTCATTACGTCGTAATAAAGAATCACAAATGAGTACACGGTTCATTAGGTTTCTTTCAGTGAGCTCATGAGGCACCCAAATATCGAGCTTTTTTGTGTACCCAGCTTTTTCAAATGCGCTAAAACCGTTTTGTGGTCCATTCCCAGTTCTCCAGCTACATTGTAACTACTAATATGCCTATCTTGCTCCATTTTTTCAAAAATGGCATCAATTTTGTCCGTAACAGGGCGATCAGAGCGACGTGCATCTTTGATATCAAAATTTCCGGATCGAAAACGCTTAAACCAAATTTGCGCTACTCTCACAGATACTGCATTTGGTCCATAAACATCACAAATTTTTTTCACGGCTTGTGTTGCATTTTTACCTTTTTTGTTGTAAAATTTTAAAATATCTAATTTCTTCATTAGATTCACTCATTTTAACAATAAGAAAAACAAATGAAAATCACACATTCTCCTAATTTGAATTTGGAATTGTCTTCTTTAAAATTAAAACTTTTTAATGAGACCAAAATTAGCCAAATACAAATGGTATAGCCATTGAATTCTTATTACAAGTTCATACATACTATATGCGAAAAGACTTTTTCCCTAATCTATTATATCTCTAAAGTCAAGTAATTTGTTGGCAACATTTTAAAACCATTTTGCGATAATTCTATACCCTGTTTACGATAACTTAAAACACAGGGTTGCCAACAATCAAATATATTAAGGCTAAATCTTAAAATAACACCTAAAATCACATAAATTACTAGAAAACAATGAATTGACGAATTAATGAATGACCTTTTTGTAATATTCTTTATTTATAACCTATTTTGTGTGCAGGGCCAGATTTCCGTAAGTGTAACTTTTTTTTCATGGGGATATGCATTACCGCACCATCAGCCGCGCCGGGGAAGTCGCGGCCAGTGTGTGGAGCTCCCCCGACGCCGATTAATCAATACGACCCGCACCAGATATACCCACTAAAACCCCATCGAAGCCTTTTTCCGCCAGGGTGCCGAGTCACGGTATATCGCGCGAGCATGACCCGCGACCCGGCGGGCGGTGGGCCGCCTCATGAACAGAGGCGGCCTCTCCTGTGTGAGCCGGGGAGGTTCCCCGGCTCTGAGAGGGTCGCGCGGCTACCTCTCGCGCCCTCTCGCGGCGTTGGTGCGGGCGGAGGCCTGACAGGTCCCCGAGGCCTCGACGCCTGCTGCCGCTCGCCCGTGGCTTCTGTCGCCACGGACTCACACCTTTCCGCTTCCCGCGGCGGCTGGTTCAGCCGTCGCGGCCGCGGACCTATCCGGCGCCGTCCGGCTGGCCTGGACCTTTCTTCTTGGCCCCGCAGGGCTTCGAGCCCACCTGATGACCGGCCGGCCTACCCGCGGTCTCGTACACGTAGCAGTGCGGTTTCGCGGTGCAGGGGACGGTCACCAGATGCCCGGTTTGTCCGCAGCGGTATGTGTTACCGCCGCCACGTGGCCAGCCTCGTAGCAGCGGCAGCACCGCTGGGCCCTGCGGGGCAAGGCCTTAAGTGTAATTAAACCAAATAACTGTAACTAGACTTCAAAACGTAAATATCTAATGAGAACTCGATTTTTAAGACTTCGCATGAAACCAATAACTTCCCAATTTTTGAAAACCATTGCTTTTTATAGCAAGGAGTTGAAATTTTGTTGCTGACACTCCAAATTTTGTCGCCCTCGAAAATTTACCGCCCTGGGCACTAGCCCATAGTGCCCCTAGTGTAAATCCATCACTGTTTCTTTGTGTCAAATTATCGTAAATGGGAAATATATCCTATTATATTAATGTACGAGTAGTAGTAGTATTATTTTTATTCTTTATTATTTAAAGAACTGGCAAAGATTCCTACACACAGGTGTATCCTAGAACATTTAGCCTCGTCATTTGTGTATGTTCTGACATGAAAGATAATTTCATAAGGCAAAGGCCTAATCATATTTTTTATTCATTGTAATCAATATATTTTCATTCTCATTTCCGGTAGTATGTTGTATTTTCCACGTTAAAATGGCACTCCCAATAATCATATCCCGTATAAAAAGTTGAAATGATATATTTAATTTTTGTCCCTAAACCTCTTGTAGAATTTCTGTAATAAATTTATAAATGCTGCAATAAACGATTGGATTTTTTAACAATTCGATGAAAGACCGCGGCACAATTTTAATGTACTCTCGGGTGAAATATAATAGACGCGTTCTTTTACTATCTCACAACGCCCAAATACTCCGTCTGCCGTTCTACAAGACGACTGCGGTCGTTATGGTCATGGCGAAACCGTCACTAATGACGTCATCATTTTCGATGACACAGCGCTCACAACGACCCATGTCAAAAGGTGGGTCGAAGTGGACGTTAACCACAGAGCATTAATTCTCTCTATCTTTTGACATTGAAAACGGCGCGATTTTCAAATCAACCAATGACTTTTGTGTATTTCGTCATTTTTGACATCAACGCCACATAATCCGTTCCACTAGAGTTTATGATTGTAACGACCGCAAGCAAGTGGAACGGGAAAAATCGCGATCATGAACGTGGTCCCGTAGTCCCTTCTGGAACGCAGCCAATGTGTGTTTGATCACAGACTATGTATTTAAGATTGTCAGGCTGTCGTATATTTGACAGTGTACTGACATTGACAAATAAATAATAGTCTGTGAAAGATACAAATGTAGTAAAAGTGTACAATGTTTTGTTTCATTTTATTTCATTTTACATAATTGAAACAGATATTATATAAACAAATTAGCTTTCTGCACTGTGCCAAATCTTACACATCTGTATGCTCACAATATGGCGTTAGAAAGACACATAAAGATTTTCCTTCACATTGAAGTATTCCGTTGATTTAGAAGGAATATTTAAACCTATAAAGTCTGCTCGTGGTGGCTAACTCTTAACTACAACGCTGGAAACCATGACGCGTAAAGATCGTAGAACAAAGTTTGTAGAATCAAATTTATATAAATTACTTAATACTTAGAGTTATCAAACAAATGTACATACGCCCTAAATAGTATCCTAATGTATTTTAGATGACTTTCAATAGTTGAGTAAATGTTAGACACTATATAAATTTTAATGTAACTTGTATAGTATTATAAATTGAAATGTTAGATTGTTTAGGTTGTGATTCGTTGTAAATAAAACAAATTATGTTATTTAAGTGTAAATAGCAAATACGAGTTATATTCTGGTCACGATTTATAAAGAATTAAATACAATGTCCATCTATGTCTTTCAATAGCGAACAATTATACTGCCATCTCTCTCGCACAATATGAAAATGCAAGCGAAACAACAACAGTATTAAACTCCGAAAGAGATGTATATAGTATTTAATTATTGTATGAAGTTTTTTATTACTCGCGACCGGATTAAGATTTTAAGGAAATTTTAAAACTTATAAATTCATTCTCTATATTCATACATTTTTCAAACTTTATACATACAGCTTAAACTCTATATAACGACACTGAAGGGACTGTGCATTTTATAGCGTTATAGAGAGTTGTCGTTAGAAGGAGAGAAGTCTGACGTCTTTTGCTGCACCAGTAATTTTGTTGTATTTTTGTACTTATAAAATAAGATATGAATAAATTCATATCTTGAGATATTGAGGCATCTTGGTGATAAAGTAAGTAGGCTAGGATAATAAAGCGATAAAAGAACGCACATAGCTGGGCAACTTTTACTAATTTTGGCAACTTAAAAGGTACTATTTATTACTTAATTGTTGTAGTTATTGAAAAAGGGTGTATTGCTATATGGAGTGTATTATTGTAAGAAGGAAGGAAGACAAGCTAAACCAACCAAAGCCAAGTGATTTGGACGCTTAAGGAGTTTGTCGTTAAATCGAGTGACGTTATATGGAATCTACACTGTATATATATATATATTAATGAAAATTCTTATTCAACTTAGATTACAATTTAACGTTACTTTAGAAAAAGTAGCCAAAGGGGTCGTAAATTTATCTCGTTAGGGAAAAAAGGACAAACATGTAAAACATACAGGTATTAAAAAAAACGTTTTCATTCTTAATTGCATGTTATTAAAGGAACATACAAATATTTTTTGCTTTGTATGAAAAATGTATTAAAGCCTACAAGCACAAATTAATTTTCTTAATATCTTGTTTGATTTGTTTGTAAATTTTATTCCTCCTTTTAGGGTTCCGTTTTCAAGTGGCAAAATCGGTATTTTTGTCTCTTGAGTTCGCCGTATTTTCATTTTCCTCCCACCAAGCGAACGGGATTGTCCGAGCGTAATACTTTTTTGGGGTTTTTGTATTTTTATTTTTCTTATTCTTTTCTCTCTTTTCTTTTTTAAGTACGTTAGCCAGTTTTCTTTACCACTTGATTCTATATACTAAGGCTTCGGCCTCAGTGCAAGTCGCACGCTTCAAAGCTAGCTAAGAGGCTAGCTGAATGGTCGAAATACTAAATGCATAGTGGCCACACTGATAGCTGTTTTCACTAAACCGATAGCTTAAATTATTTTAAACGCTGCGGTACTTTGTTTAACCGGGAATCCCAAGGGAAATATCCTAGTATGTAAATCATTTTACAATATTATAACATCTGTCATCTAATGGCCGGTTTCTCTATCTTACTACCCATTCACTTGCCTTACCATCGATTGAATTTTTACATTTACCTGTATGGAGCTTATGTCAATTTTTAACAGATGGTAAGGCAAATGTATGTATGAAGAGATTAATGAAATCATATGAAGCGAAAAATGTTTGTCAGGATCGTAGCCAATCCATCGTCTCTGCCTACCCAAATGGGAAACAGGCGTGACAATATATATGTATGTATCTGTCATCTACACAATACAGCTCAATGAACTTAGGAATTCATCTTAACATAATTGACTAGCGTTCTGGACAAACGTCGTATGCCCTGAAAAAATAAAAATCTAGAACCTGATCCCAGCGCCACCTACCGGGTTTAATTGTGAATCTAAACTACACCTAGATCCACTCAAACACACATCAAATTTAATCAAAATCCTAGAATCCGATTCCAGCGCCAAGTGTTTTGTTTAGATTGATGGGTCACATTGTTGAAATTTTAGTAGGGATCCCTAAACTGTTCTAGTTTTAAATATAGCCTATATTATGTTAAAGATAATGTAGCATTCTAATGGAGAAAGAATGTTTGAAATCGGTCCAGTAGTTTTTGAGTTATTTCGTTACAAGTAAAATGCAAAGATACTGTTATGAGCTACAGGACTCGAATTAAAAATGCCGTTGGAACTATTATAGAATTTATTAGAACTGTACAAACACGTATAAAACAAATACAAATAAAACTGGATGCAACCAGTTCACATTGCACGATTCAATGCAATTCGACACGCGCAAAGTCCGTCGTCTATATCGCTAATCTAGAGTACTACAAACATCTTACTCGTCTCGTAGTCGTCGCTTGACACCCCACCCCTCCATTCGGGCATTGTCTTATACTAACTACACAGTACAAAAAAATTGGCAGCCCGCACTGAGTTTCCGAGAAATAGTAATTTGCACACCTGGTTATCTATTCCTGCGAACGGCCAACAAGTTGAAAACAACAACAATAGGGATTATAATTCGACGCTAATGATGGTCATAAAACAAGTTGGAAAACGATAGCATGTTTTTCTTAATTACAAATCCTAAACATAAAGGAATTCTTAAATCCGGGAAGACAATAAACTGCGCTTACGATAGGCAGCTGTGCGTTTATCTTTGACGGCATGTCACAATACCAATCTTTCCTCTTTATAATATTAGTATAGATTTATCACTCTACTATGACTATTAAATTATACCTGTTTTTTAGATCACACGATTCACACATTCGATATCAATTAAATATAATCCTGAATTGTATAACTTGTTGCGGACAGAGAGCACCCCTGACCCGCCCACCGGAGCACACCTTCTCTCCGCACCTCGCATACCGCCGACCGCCATAGCTCGCACAGTTCGCAGCTAGGCGTCGGACGGAACGTGGGATATAGAAGCGGCCTTGGAGGCCGGAAATGCTCACTTGCTTACATACATATGGCACCGATACACACTACTATACTCTCTGCCATTCATCATTCTCTCTGTAACACGTCTATGTATAGTATTAATTTAATTGTAAATAACGCCAATAGTAAGTCATACAGTCCACATCGAGTTTTATTTGGAAGAAGCAACAGCCACCAATATAACTCATAGGTTAATTTTAGCATAGCACGTATACATCTAATATTTATAAAACGTCGCAGACTCTAATCGATTCTAAATTAATAATTGGAGCAGCGTTTTTGACGTCGTCTCATATCCGATTAATATTGCGGTGGGTTTGATGAAAATTCCTGGTTGACAGGGACGTACTCGAAGTGAGATTATTAGTGTTAGACGTACGATTTCCTCACACTCATATATATATTTTTTATCGAAAACAAGTTCCACTGGAGGAATTTTTATGCGTGCAGGAATGGAGAAAGAATACAATTTTCTGCGGCCTGGGGCGACAAAACAACCCACAGCCAAATGGTAGAGTATTTACCCGTTTTGATATTTGTCAACCCTAGTCTATAGTATGCCGCTATAACAACCTTGAGTTGTGCTCCGGCATTGGTGACTAGGTTCCAGTCTCGCTTTAGTGAGCGGCAGCACATTGGTAGCACCTTTGGTGTTACAAATGTCCATAGGAGATGCTAACCGTTTTCTATCTGGTAGGTCGTCTTTCTGCCTGTTGGACTCACGCAATTAAAATAAATGAAAAAGGCTGTTTTTATAAATAAATACAAAAGTATGTAACAGAATTACTTTTCGAAGAAATAGGAATTGCAGCAAACAGTGCAAACTCAATAAGACAATAGTATAATAAGAGAGGAGAAAAATATTATTACAGTCGGAATAAGGACAAGCCATACTAAAAATTCATCTGCAACATCTATAATATTATAAAAATTCTAAACATGGCGTGTCTGTACATTGAAGCTATTAAAAAAACAACTGGAATAAACTATATAAACAATGGAAAACACGATGCACTTTTTTAGATTTCTTGTCTGTATGTCTGTTTGTTTGGGATTCACGCAAAAACTGTTGGGCCGATTTCGAAGCAGTTTTCGCTGATCGACAGCAAATTCTTAGACTTAAAATCTGCGAAACATGAGTTTTGGTGAGAGAATCATTCTTTTTATTTGTTTACAGATGGTTATTTCAATTATTCGGAGATGAACAGCCGCCAAGCGGGAAGCATGGGTTTTGGTTAGAGTGATTCTTTATGACTTTATAATTATGTTCATAACTTGTGTATTAAGTACTATGCAGCCATTATTATGCCGGTCTGTCACTTTATTCCATTTTAAATGTACAAGCCATCCTGATTACTACCATGTAAATTAAATTGTAATTTATATTATTGCAAGAATTTTTTATTTTAATAAGTTTCTGAGCTACATTTTTATATTGCTGGAGTTCAGCAAACAGTCAGACGGCCCCCACTTGATGGAAAGCGGTTACCATCGTCTATGAACATTTTCAACACCAAAGGTGCTACAAATGCGCTGCTGCTCTCTTAAGGGAGGGAGACTGGAACCTGGTCACTAATGCCGAAACACAACTCTAGGTTGTTATGGCGACATACTTTAGATGAGGGGTGGTAGCCATCCAGTCGGCCAAATGCCCTACCACCTGGCTGTGGGTTGTTTTGTACTTCCTAAAAGCAATAATTAATTAGTAATAATAAATCTTAATATAACTAGCACTAGAATCCATCCCTGTAAATCGTCGGAGGATGCACTTATTGAATCCGTTATTAGCGGTCACAAGCTCAACTGCGTACTGAGATCCCCTTTTGTCAGTTATTAATAAAGCGAGTCGTTCGACATTTCCAATCATCCATTTAATCCATTAATGATTGATAACTTTACATATTTATAATATTTTTATTATTTATAATTAATTATTTTTTGAAATTTTTGTCTTTCAGAGTGAAAGTTTATCTCAGTGTAGATGATACACTCCAAAAGGACTTAACGGATTTAAATTAAATCTATATTAAATCATTATAATATAATATAATAATGGCCATAAAACACATTATAGACGTCTCACCCCTCTGGTGGAAAGAAAACATGGTGCAATCACAAATTAAAGAAAATAAGCAAGCCAGGATACTACGGTACATGCGGGTTCAAACAGATATCACAGTAAGACACAACAGACTGGACTTAATCTACGTAGACAAAATGAATAACAAAACATTTTTAATAGACATAACAGTGCCATCAGACTATACATACTAGATATGGGAGGTAAGGAAATAGAAAAACTAAACAAATAAAATTTATTAAAAACTGAAGTCAGTCGCTTGTGGAATACACAGACGACTGTCGTCCCCATAGTTATAGGTGCAACAGGGATAGTAGCTAAAAGTATAAATAAATACATAGACAAACTAGGCGCTTCAATTGATATAACCATTTTACAGAAGCAGGCAGCGTTACACACCACAAACATTCCATGCAATGTACTAGGAGATACGGTATTTGTAAACAACACAGACACCCTAAATTCAACCACACAGAACACAACTCAACAACCAGAACCACACATCACAAACACCACACATATTAGACCGAAGTCTCATGTATACACACATTAGCCACGCAAACACAGACAGTTAGAGGAAGAACAAGAGGAAGACAAAGAAGAGACACACAGACGCACACTATCCAGAACCAATACATAAATATCTTTTTTCCCGTGGGCACGGGATATTTATAAAAACCGACAAAAGTCGAGAGAAAGTTTATTTCAGAAATAATATAATAACATTATAAATGGGAAAGTTTGGATGGATGGATGTTTGTTACTCAATCACGCCAGAACGGCTAAACGGATCTGAATGAAATTTGGCACAGAGATACATTATAGTCTAGACTCTTATAGGCTAGGCATATACGCTCCTTTTATTCCGGTAAAATTTACGGTTCCCGTGAAATAAATTAATACAATTAGCAAGCGACGTCGCGGGTAAAATATAGTAATATTTATTTATTTAATTTTAGGAAGGCTTACAAATTAATACATATCAGTTAAAGTAAAATAGTAGTATATTCAAAAGAAACGCTGATAACAAGCCTCCACCTATCGGTAACAACACATACACGATTCCTAATGATAATATAATTAAAGTATCTGTCTTTCCAAAAAATTCTTGAGCCAGTATTTGCTTGACAGAATTTATACTAGTGCAGTATAAGTCTTGGTTAAATTTTACTATGATTTTGTTGAGATAGTTTGAGCTTCGTAAGATAAAGGCGTTTCGTCTATAGTTAGAGATCACTAAAGGTATGTGTAGCAGTCCTCTCTCTGTCCTCTAAGACCAAGTTGATTAGATATAATAAATCTATTCATGGGTTCAAGTTTGTACACTGACTTAAGGCTTGTAGCAACGCCAACGTCCTTGAGGATTTTACACGCACTGATTTTTCGGGTGACAGTGAGGGATTCCATTGTTCATATTGTTCTATTGTGACCAAATTATTTATCTCAATACAAAAATTAAATAAAAACCACGTTACGTATCACACAGTGAAGATTTATGACATTTTTTTGGTAAATTATTGATCAGTACCTACCAACGAAATGTTGTTTCATTTGCACTCCACTTTCGATTGTTTGCGTCAACAGGAGCCTTAAATAAGAGAAAGAAATCAGAGGGGGCTAACTCGGACCAACAGATTCCGAAAATACAATTTTTGTCTGGCTGTCTGTTAGAGCACCAAGTGCAAACTACTGAACAGATATGAATGAAACTCGAATAACTTTTCAGGGCGGCCGCCAATTAGTTTGTTTCAACAACTCACTGTACTTGCCAAAAATCTTATTATTTCTTACAAGTCTGTCTATTTAACACCGCAAACGAAACCGACGACACAATGGCGGCATCTTCGTGAAGCCAGCCATAGTTGGGGGGATAGAGATAGATATATATACATAACAGTATATAAAAACTTAGGATACTTTCTATCCCGATAAATGACGTCGTTTCCATGGGATGGACGAATATAGCCAAGAATGTGGTACAGCTGTCACGTTTATTTGGTGCCACTGTTGCATTTCACTAAAAAGTGTTGCCATCATGTCAATGCAAATGTAGTTTCGCCGGTTCATGCACATTTAAATATTTGAAAAAATGTAGTCGGTGCATTTTGCAAATTTGTTGTTGTTTTTATGTTTTACCCGGCACCGACTTCAAGATGTAGGAAACGTTTTTTTTTTTTGATAATTCTATTTTATGCCATTTAGTTCTTCATATTAAAATTGGTTTCTTTTTTGCATGATCTTTTTATTTTTCAGTATGGTATCCAATAACAACGAAATGTATATTATTTTGAAACTATACTGAATCCAAAGCAAAATTTTCTGCTATATCTTCGGAACCCAGGAGCAATAAAATTTATATGGAATCATTTTGAACTTTAACTGAATCCAACTCAAATATCGTCAAAATCGGTTCAGAAACAACAAAAAAATTCGCTGAACTTACGTACAAAGTAAAGAACCTCATCCATTTTTTAAAGTAAAAATAACAAAATATTCTTACATTTTCGTGTATACTTCGATATCTTGCAAGATTCAGAAGATAGGAATATAAAGTACAAACCCAGAGCGAACGATTTAGCCGGCACAGCTACGTTGAGTACAAAATCGATTTAATATTTTCATTGTTACGTCTGCTTCGAAGATAATTATCAGTAACTTTCGATTGAATTTGTGAAATGAACGGGATTTTATACATACGTAACTGCGAGAGAGACATGAAACAATGCCCGTATTAAGAATTCCATCGTTTGTAAGCGCAGTTGAAATAAAACACGGTTTTGCTGTATGAAATTCAATTCATGTATTTGATATCGATTCATTGGCTTTTATTGACTCACGGTACCACGCCAGTTGTAATTTTATTGTTTTATTAACTTATTTGGCTACGCTTCGCTGTAGCTCATAATGAACAATTTTTTTTAGTGATATACATATGAAGACTCCAGGGAAAAAGACGAACTTGTTACTTTTTTCGAAACCAATCTGTGAATGCGATAGTTAGATAGATAGATAGATTTTGATTTTTTTATTCTTGAAACCTTTTAGAGTTTTAAGTGATTCAACTTATATTTTTGTTTTATTGTGGAACTTATGGGTTGCCGAAGCACAAGGTTCCAAACTTAAAAAATCGATATCTCAAAATCAATGTTGCTTGACAAGTTCCCTTTTTTCTCTTGTCTTTTGTCTTGTCTTGTCTTGACTTCATATGACAAATGACTATAATTTGAATTCACATACCTCGATCCACTACTTGTGATATAGAAGAATCTAAAGAGATGAATAAATATAGCATGGCTAACCGAGGGTTTCTATATTTTACCGACAGTTCATTTGCCTTATTATCGGTTGTGTGACAAAGAAATACCACGTAAACTAAAAGGTCAGATATATAAATCTGTCATACAACTGCTCATGTTACACGGGTCCGAGTGTTGGGCTACTAAGTGATAGACCAAAACGCGTCGCCACTCAACTGAGATGAGAATGTTGGGATGGCTGTGTGATGTTACAAGAATGGATAAGATGAGAAATGAGTACATAGGTAATCTTTGAAAATTGCACCCGTGACTGTAACATCGAGAGGAAGAAGACTAAGGTGTTATGTGCATGAGATGGAAAATTAAAGTCGCGTGACGATGAGATGACAGGTACAAATGTAACAAACAGACAGACAGATAAAATTTTTAAAAATTGCTGTTATTTTATAAGTACCGTATGTAGGTAGGTACTTCCATATGCATTTAGTAAAAAGCTGTTATTTTGACATTACACACAGATAATTCAAATTTATTTATTTGTATAGATGACTATGACATTTTGTATTTAAAGTTGAAATTACACACAGTTAAAAAACAATTTTAACTAGTTGAACCATTGAATGACATTGAATGTTGTCATGTTCTTCAAATCACTTGACTTGGAAAACAATTTAGCCAAGCATGTAGTCTTTTTGAGTACTATCACCTTTTTTTTAGAATGTTTCACTTCATAGTTCAAAAATTTTCGTAACTTACATACCACGTGAGTTCTATATCATATTATTTTACAAAATAGAGTTAGCAGCACCACTGCGAATCTGTGACTCAGCATAGAATACCTATATTTCTATTTACCCAATTTTGGAAGTGAAAATTCTTTAGTCGTTGTGATTTGAAATTCGATGAAACGAAAAAGCGCCATCAAAAAGAAATAAACATATAAATCTAGGACTAAGTACTACTAGACTAGGACAAAGGACTGAATACGAATTTTACATTGTGTAGCACGAGAGAGTCAATGAGATCGATGATTAAACAGCTCCAATTTGAACCGATAGACTAAAACAGTGAAAGATTGAAAGTGATATTTAAGAAGTTTATTTTGAATTATAGAATATGTTGACGGATGTAAGCTAAAGGCTAATATTTATTTTAATAAAAGTTAGAGAAGAATTATCTGTGAGTATATTATATGAAGTTTCACTTCTACTGCGTGTGAACTGTACAGACACACAATTTTTTTATAATTTTTGTTTTACAGATAAACATATGAAAAATGACTATAATTTGAATGCTGCTAAGCCAATGTTGTCAATGTTAAAACAACTTTCCAGTAGACTTGTAACGCGGCTAACGTGTTCACAAAATTTGGTTATACGCAACTTTAAAAGCTTGTACGAGCGTACAAACTTATGATGCCATAAATATAATAAGTCAAATAGCATGTTTATATTTTATAAAGTGTAAGTCATGAAAATTATTTTCATTATGATATATTATAAATAAGACGATAGTAGAGTATGTTAGTGCCCCTTATTATATTGTTACGAGTCGCAGGACTCGAATTAAAATGCCATCGGAATTATTTATAGAATTTATTAGAACTATACAAACACGTATAACACAGGTACAAATATAACTGTACACAACCAGTCCAAACGTAATGCACGATTCAATTACACGCGCAAAGTCCGTCACTAACGTCTTGCTTCGCTTGTGGCTATCGCTAGACTGCCGACCTCTCCATTGAGCCATTGCTTTATACTGCACCGATACAATATGGCTGCCCGACCGCGTAGACCGAATTTCTTAGAACAAGATCGACATACCTGGCTAATGACTGCCATAAAAGATTACAATACATAATGGGTTGTTTTCTAATCACAAATTTTAAAAACAAAGTAAACAAAAGAAATCCAAACACTAAATGTAATAAAGTGTGCTTTTATGGTATGCAGGTGTGAATCTACTTTTGTCGGCGTGTAGGTCGTAACAACATTTTGTAAATAATTTTAAAATTTATTCTATCATGTGTTATCTAGATCAAAATCGTCAGAATTTAAGAATATATCACTATTTAGGCATATTTTTATGAATAAAATATGGAGACAGTAGAATTTTATATGTAAATAAATTCTATGTTGTAACGAAATGGTAGAAGAATATCGACAAATCATACAAAGAAGAGAAGATAACATTATTTGATACGGTTATTCAAACTTTGAAAATAGTGTATTTATATTAAAATACATAATTAATATTATAATTATAATATATATTAATATTAGTCTTGACTGTTTTGAATGGTTCCAAATTGTGTTGTAATATACACATACACACACACGTATGTGTGGGTGTGAGTGTTTAATATGTATTAAAGTATGAAAGAAGCATAATAGAATTATAGGAAAGAAAGGCAATTGCCTAGTAATAATAATCATGTCTAAAAGGCTCCTAAATCCTACATGACTAGATGGCGTGACGAGTCATTTTATCTCGCTTATTGATGCTTTATAATTTAGTACATTTTTTTAATGCATGCGTTCAGCAGATAGGTAGACAGCCTAACTGATGGAAAGCGGTTACCATCGCCTATGGACCTTTGTAACACCAAATGTGCTACCAATGTGCTGCCGCTCTCTAAAGGGATACCGGAACCTGGCCACTAATGCCGGAACACAACTCAAGGTTGTTATAGCGGCATACTCTAGACCAGGGGTGGTAGCCGTCCAGTCAGCCAAATATCCTGCAATCTGGCTTTGTTGTTTTTGTCGTCTCTTACGACAGGCCGCCTGGCCGCAGAAATTTGTATTTTTTCTCCGTTTTTGCACGGATAAAATATATTTTATATTATTTTTGGTTCAGTCTAAAGATAATTGTTTTTCCTCTAAATAATGACTTTTTTTATTGACTATTTCGTTCGTAATTATAATCAACCATTTAAATGTAATAGGGTAAACTATATTATTATTGGCACACCCTATTATAATAATATTAGTGATTTTATTGTATGGATACATAATAAAATATTGTTATAATTTAGTGGGATTAAGAATTAAATTTCGAATGAATGTAAAAACACACGTAATTTATAGTTTTGACAAAGACAGTCAAATACAACAAGTCCAAACTGCAAGGCAGAAATTCGTAATAACATAAAACGCGCAGTCTATCGATGAAAGATTCCCGTTCCGAATGTACACATAATAACACGACGATCGCAGTTGACACTCAGCAAACTCTGTCTCAACAGGCTAATCTTATATATACGCAAAATAGACATGATCGCCAGCAACATGCACACCATTCTTTAGAATTCTGGATCTTGTAAGCTTAATGGCTTGCAGTGAAATATGAACAATAAAAAAGGTTTGTAACGTCTTATTCAACGGCTAGCCATAAAGACAAAGAGGGTATTAGCTATTGACGTAGAAAATTAACGCGAACAAATGACAGTGAATAATTAAGGCAACCATAAAAGGATTACAGATAATTTAAATAGCAAATATAATAAAACATCTGGTTGCTTGAGGGTGAGACGGATTTCAACATCTCGGAACATTTCAATTATTATTGTAACAATATATAAAAAAATTAATCTTGAATAAATTTAGAGATTGTCAATGAGTGAAGGAGAGGGGTTGCCAACAGTGGTATAGTTTACCCTAATGTACATAATATAGGTACACAACTTATAAAAAATTGTGACGAATAAAGATATGTTTTTTTTAATAACAAAACGTTAAACAGAGTGACCTATGCCGCCATCTAGTTTAGATTTTAAGATATTTCATTGTTACATAATAAAACTACGTTTTAACAGTTTTAAGCGCTAAAAACCGTTAAAACGTAGTTTTATTATTTATGTATACTGGTCGCGAAAACTTACGAAAACATCATCATCATCATACATCTTTCAGTAAGAATGTAAATGGTTCAGTGACATTTGTCATTCCTACTATATTTTTTCAATATTAATAGTCAAATTATTCAAATATTGTAAATAAAACAATACTAGAGATTTTATTAGTGTTTAGATAAAAATCATGTGCAATATTTTAATTTTATTTATTAAAAATCTGTAAAGATAAGTCATTTAATAAATAAAAATTATCAACATAAAGCTGTGTTTTAATTTCAAAAGAAGAACCCAGACAAGTGCATGGGAGTCTATAAACTATGAAGTGATTTAATAAGTTATTTAAATATTGTAAATAAAATAATACCAGATATTTTATTAGTACTTAGATAAAAATCGTGTGCAATATTTTTATTTTATTTATTAAAAAATTGTAAAGATATGTCGTTGAATAAATAAAAATTATGAACATAAAGCTGTGTACATAATAAAACTACGTTTTAACAGTTTTAAGTGCGGTAATTATACAAATACAATACAATAATACAAGTCGCGAAAACTTAAGAAAATATTATAAAGCTGTATTTTAATTTCAAAAGAAGAATAGAACAAGAACAAGTGCGTGAGAGGCTATAAACTATGAAGTGTTCAGTAGTCCGCTGTTTTTTTTTTTATTTGGCTATGACACCATAAAAAGGTATTTAATCGCAAAATATTAAGTTACGAAAATTATTCAGTGAGTCATATTCAAACCAATTTTCGTTGAAATTATTTTTAGAAATATTTTCATTCTTCAGAATTTTCCACTTCATAGTTCAACAGTTTGAAGGAGACGAATTTTACAACTTTGTAAGCGAATACTTTTTCACCTACTACTGATATATATGGATAAATGGCCTCCCATTATAGGGATAACGGAGAGAGAGAGATTTGACGTCGGTTATATCGATGTGCACATCACGATGTTTTCCTTCGCCGTTATTAGCACGTGGTAATTGTACACATTAAGTCAAAAACTGCCTAAGTGGTGCATGCGTTCCAGCAGGACCGAACCCGCGCCCTTTGAGTTTGGGACGCGTTTACGCTACCACGAAACTACAGAAAAAATCCATAATTCCGACAATATTTCTACAGAATATCAGCAATTAGCGGAGCTAATCGTGTTTCGTGCCATTATCGCCCTCATTCCATTCATAACTTTTTCATATGAAAATGAATGTATTTATTTCAAAATGGAATCTTACAGATTAGTTATTGAAAGTTATGACTCTACCACCAAAGCAATCTTTTCCAGGCAACCTAAATAGAAAAAAATTGAATCAGGCGATGTAGGTGGTGCAGGGAAAAGGCAATAGATACATAAATACTCAAACTAATTTAAGAAATAAATATACAAATACATATACAATAATATATTTCAAAATACATAAGTTATTATAATAAATGTATTAGCATGATTATATTGTATAAATCAGACATAGCTATTTATGGACAAAGCGTTTTCTGAGTATTT
Organism: Dendrolimus houi; assembly: GCA_039645545.1. NCBI lineage: Eukaryota > Metazoa > Arthropoda > Insecta > Lepidoptera > Lasiocampidae > Dendrolimus > Dendrolimus houi. The sequence goes on along the minus strand of CM077139.1, from coordinate 3,099,686 downwards.
TTTTATGCTTTATAACTATTATCATTCGTCTTTTTTGGAGTTTATACAAGGTTTAACAAAGTATTTTTTATAAATAATTACTGAAAGGGCTTGGTAGCGATCGCATTATTTCCATTCGGTGCTGTCGTCTAGAAAATATTTAGTCGTTTCTCGCCTAAACGCCTTAGTAACTTTTTAAATTTCTTTACTGAAAGCTATTTATTATTATTATTTATTTAGATATGAAATTGTTATGGAATGTAACTGTTATTTGGCCTGAATTGATTAGATCCTTACACTCTTGTTTAATTGTAAACCTGTAACAATAAAGTTACATATGTTAATTATTTTGAATCAGATTATCGTAATTAATGTTGATTATCACGATATTTAGGCAAATATATTGGTTTGTTATATATTATCACAGGTTAGATAATTTACTTACATTTAGAGTAATATGTTGTAACTGGACTGAGCTTTAATTTGTAGGTTAGGGTATTATTATTTATGTAGGTTTATGCCTTGGCAGCTAGGCCTTTAAGCCAGATCTTAGATTACAATGTAGTTTCTTCATTTTTTTAATCCTATGTGTAGCACAGCTGAACTGTAGGTTATCACTAGTGCCATTCAACGGAGTTCTTGTGACAACTCAAAAGGCCACATTTGACTATACAGTTCACATTTCTCACAAAACACATCATTACTACTCAAAAACTATCCATATCCTACAACTATTGTTCATTTTAGAATAATTTTAAACATTTTTAGAAAATAAAACTGCACAGCACAACATCTCCTTTCAGTTCCCACCAAAAACTCCTAGGTTAGGCTATGGACATGGCAAACACCGAGTGATGTTATTTTATTTATTTAGGTTTATGGCTTGGCAGCTAGGCCTTTAAGCTAGATCTTAGATTATAATGTAGTTCATTTTATATTGTTATTATTATTAATTATTGTTAAATGTCGCATGTTAGAAATAAATATTTTCTTCCTTTCTTTCTTTAAAGCTCTTAAACGTACCCTCGTCCTTCTCATTCTTCCTGTCTAATTCTTCCGTCCCATCCCATCCTCTCCATCTCTTCTTAAAAGCTGGCAACACGTTGGTTTTGCCCCTGGCGTTGAAAACTTCTATAGGCGACGGTGACAACTTTCCATTAGCTGGGCCGTCTACCTGTTTTCCAGCTACGCCATAGAAAAGTCCTATTTAACTATTGAAAAGGAGCTTTAAATTAAAAAATATGTTTTTCAATACATTAGCTCAAAGAATGCATCTACGAAGAGTGTAAACATTTTTCTAAAATTAAAAATTATGCACCGCACAATGGAACGTGTAGTAAATTAGGTACTTAGGTGGAAAAAAAAATAAGCTGATTAATCGAAGTTCCTTCGAAAAGCTTTTGATCAATACACTTATCTTACTTTAATACTATAGAGAAAATGAGACGAAAGATGTGGTTCTAATTTTAATCACACGCATGTGGCGCCATTTTCACATTAGAAACGTCAAAGATTGGTTGCGACTGTCCGACTGATATTAATTATGTTTGTTTCAATACCTATTATACTGTTTTCTCGCAAAATATGTCGAAAAAGGTTGTATGACACATGTGCTTCGATGGTTTATATAAACTCGAGACTATAGTAATCCCCCGCTTTGGTCTCGAGCTTACATTCGTCTACTCCTTTGTAAAAGCCAACTTACCGCACTAGCATTATAAATAACTATTAAATAACAAGATGTGGATTTAAAGTTTTTATTGAGATTTTATATAAAAACAACGGACTGGTGGCGCCAACTGTGATTGCAGAGTGTGTGAGTTAGGTTTTTTACTGGTCGATTCCGTAGTGTTCCTCTCGCATGTTATACTCTTCTATCTTGACTACAGTGCAAACAAAAGAGCATTCCTAAATGAAAGCTTATAAAGCTAACCCCAATGTGATGGCTCTTTGATTCTCTGCTATCGGCAGTTAAAAGTTTAATAACAAAAGTGGATTTAATACCAGATAAGAAAAGTTTATAAAGAACTTTAACGGACAATGAAACTCGCCTTCGAGTTATATCCATACTAGCGGCCGCCCACGTAGTCGTCTGGGTTTGTTCTGAAAAATTCTAAAATACAAACAATTCTTGGCCGCTTCTTCTCTTCAAGCCACAACATGTTGCGGAGCGGTGGTAAATGCGATTAGGCTCCCATAGAGTAACTAGTAACCATAAACAAAAAATAAAATGAATAAGTTGCGGGTAGGCTAAATAATAACTTTAACATTACTGTTAGGAATTTGACATCTCTGTCTCCCGTGATCACGGTTACTGAAATTGGCCTAAACCCACCTGGCTGTGGGTTGTTTTGTCGCCTCCTACGACAGGTCGCCCGGCCGCATGAAATTATATTATTTCTTATGTTAAATAATATCTATAGTACAAAAGTACATTTTTGATAATTAACAAATAAAGTATTAGCAGCGAAGGCAAAATTAATCTACAAAATAATACTTTAAAAATATGTTCATCTTAATAATCCCTTTGTTGAAACTTGTAGTCCACAATAATAGGGCTGCGTAATACTAACAGAAATTTCCTCTCGTAATTCCACAAAGGAAAAGGTAGCGAAAATGGAAATATTTGACGGATTAACGAGGCGGATATTATATTTCGTCTATCTTAGGTTTATTTATTTCAATAAGATCATTGAATGAATTGTTTGAAATGGTTATAGAATTAAATTGTGATTTAATTGTTAGAGGCTGGATTTCAATTAAAGTTCTTAACAATGGCAATAATATAATGTTCAGTTATACTTCATTTATGAAATGAAATTAAATTTATTTGCTTATGACATGGCATATTGATAAACAGGTCTTAAATTATAGTTATTTCAACATGGCATTACCAATTATACAATACATTACAAATATTAAATTGCCTTATTCGACTAAATATTGCATGACTAAAATGATTACAAATAAATTAAGAAAACGGTGAACCAGTGATGAAACAACAAACTAATAATAATAACAATTCATGAAAGCCGAGAAAGAAAAACAAATCAAGTATATTGATCTCGCTCACGAGGTTACTGCCACGTGGAACTTGGTAGCGAAGAGCCTTGACCGATACCTTGAAAGGCTCTCGCTTGGTATCTGGGTGAAGGGTCGGATGCAGAAGGCAGCCCTGCTGGACACGGCCCGTATCGTGAGGAGGTTCCTGTCTCTAGAGCCTTAACCACCGGTAGCTTGGACCCTGGGCCCTGTTGCCGGCAGACGTCGATTTTTTATTTTTTTTATTATATGGTAATTTTTTGTATATAGTATGAATATAAATAAAAATGTAAAGAATCTGAGGCCAAATAAATATGTGAAATAATAATAATTCCAAATTTTTCATAATGTCTAGTAATACTTTATATATTTTTCCAATTAAAATAATGATTCACAGAGTAAGAACATTTATTTAGTAACTAATTATGTTGTCGGAGATCAATAGTTCAGTCAGTACAAAACTAGATGGCGCTGTTTCCTAGTTAAACACACTATTCTTTGAAGATATATTTTGTATTTTACGCATTTTCAGTTCAATTCAATAAACCAGTACATCAGTTCAATACGTGTTTTTATTTAGTTCAAGTGCAATTTAGTTCATCTAGGAATCTAGGCCAATGTAGTCTAACCTTCAATAGTTTTAGATTAGCATTATTTATGTCAGGAGGTAAGCTGTTATGAAACTATATACTATTATTATAGTAAAACTGTTATGGCGGCATACTTTAGACCAGGGGTGGCAGTTATCCAGTCGGGCAAATACCCTACCACCTGGCTGTGGGTTGTTTTCGTCGCCTCTTGCAACAGGCCGCCCGGTCGCAGGTAATTATATTCTTTCTCCGTTCCTGCACGGATATAAAGAAATGAGAAATGAGGACATAATGGAATCTTTCAAAATTGCATCTGTGACTGAAAAATTAAGAGTGGTGCATGTAATGAGAAGCGATGATAGTCACGTGACTAGAATGTTAAACTAGAAGATTGATGGCTACAAATGTAAAAGTGGACCAAAACACCAACCAAAAGATGGATGGATTGTGAGAAGGGTCTAAAAACTCACCTAAATGACGTCCAACTCAAACTTCTCAGGGATTGAAGACTTTTCCAGTGAATTGATTGTTCTTTTTTTATTAATGTAATTCAATTAATAGTAATAAGATCATTGATTATTATACTGGTATTGTAGTTATTATAGTTCTGTTTACTTTTATATTATGTATTGGATTATGTAAAAAATATAAGGGTATTCACAATTTCAACATCAGGCATAGCGATTGACTGATATTGCCATCTTTTAGATTGCAAAAACTATTGTCCTCTTTCTTGGGGGTTGGTAGACGCTTCTTCAATAAGATTCCGAATAAAATGTTAGATCTGCCTTTCACTAGATTTAAAACCAAATTAAAAAGTATCTTGCTAAAAAAGGGATACTACACTATTGAAGAATACTTAAATGACAAAACTTGCAGCTCGCTCCAACCTTTTATACTATATTTTGTATAACATTTATATCTGGCAAAGCATGTAACGAATTTATGGAGATATACTGCAGTATAACATTTTAGTACGACAAGTTACTGTTATAACTATAATAATTATTATTTTTCCTTTTATTGTGTCTGTCTTAATGAGTATGCACTATTTGTTACAACTACATTAATTCTCCGAAAAGTGATTGAATAACACATTTCTGTATAAAATTTATTAAAAAAAAAGGAAATTTAAGTTTTCAATTTTTAGCTAGACGTGTTGTTGGGGAGTTTCTTGCCGCTTCTTCTCCTTAACAGCATCACGTTGCGAAGCGGTGTACATAGACTAGGAAGTCAAATTAAATTTTAACTTATATGTATTGACCTCCAAAAAGTGTTCTCCAGTGGAACATATTTTGAATAAAAACTTTTGAACTTGCATTTTTCTCTTATTTTATTATATATGATAATGATTGTTTCTTTTTATTTTATGTGCGCTAGAAGTGCGTCTTCAAACCTTGTCGATTTTATATTGTAACTGTTTGCGATATCTGTTTTATGTTTTATATACTGTGTTACTTTCTATGGGTGATGGGCCAAATATTTATCAATGACACTGAAAATCAGCGCTGTGATGTAGGAAACTTCAACACAGCTTCATGCTGAGTTGCCGACCTCATTTGTAGATAATGCGCCGTTCAACATATTTAATTTAACTATAAAAATGTATGTATAAATTATTTCTACATCCTTGTATTGTCGCTTTCTTAGCAAGTAAATTCTTTCTTTCTTTATTTCCAAAAAGTATGTTTTATACACTTTCAAATGAGATTTTCTATGAAAAAAGAAACTACTTAATAATGCTACCTGTGTTGAAACAGTGTATTATGAGTTACGATTTTTACTGTGCGAGTGTTACTTTTTAGTATTTATTCTACTTCGATAAAAAAACGACCTTCGGTTTGCTTTAAGTACTTGAAAGTAATAAAACTCACGTTCAAGGGTGAAAAACAAATAGTAAACCCCAATAATAAAGATTGTGCAGACCTTGGAACCATTCGAAAACAAATCTTAAGTAGAAAATAGATATAAAACGGTACTCTTACATAAATTTGTATTTCATGTGGTAGAGCCGTTCTGGTATTACTCATGAGCGCTCGATCGTGCGATACCACGCTCTCAAAGGATATCGGCCTGAAACGGTTAGCGTTGAGCTAGTAGTGTTTCGTACGACGAATGACAGTTCTGCTGGCCCACTGCCCCTTCCCCTATCCAAGCTTCTCCATCCCGAAAGTGTACATATTAAACAGTAAGAAAATAGTATAAGTCCCGCCACGTAAAAAGAACGCTGAGCGGTAGTGGAGGGGATGTGTCTGCGCAGGTGTCTCAACGCGGGAAGCATGGGTCGACTCGCCCTCGCCCCCTTCATACCACCAATTTGATCGATAAAACGCTCACTGCGCACTTTTTACGTGGCGCGAACTATATTAACAGCAGGAAACAAGTAGAAAATAACATATAAAAATGAACACAGTATAAATGTGTAAGAGGTTCATTGAAATCTCATTGTCGAGAGCGATATATTGTCTGTTGGCAACACCAACATAGAATAATTTTTATTTTTAAACTTGCAACATTGTAGTTGCATTTTTGTGCTTCTTCCGATTGGGTTGTAGCCGAAGGCAGACGCCTTCGTATAAAAAGTGATTTTATTGCAAGTTTTCAACAACTAACAGTGTTTTAACTTCCACTACTAGACCGACCTGGGTATCCTAGGCCTACCACCATCAGCGTGCAAACAAATATTTATTATATGTGCGACGAGCTGCGCACATTGTCAATGTAACTTTCGCAGAGCGTCGTGTCTAAGCAAGCTTGGCCGTAAAAAGAAAATATATAACTGGTTGCCTATCAATCTTCGCCGGAATACTCACATTCTCACTTTTCTTTATAGTATATTATTTCTCTATGTATGTAGTTCCCATAATTTACTCCCCTGCACTAAATACGGAATAAATACACCAGCACACATATCCTGTTTTTATAATAACTCTTTCAGCGTCCAGGCTGTGCGTCTCTGGAATGAGTTACCTATTGCTATAAGATAAGCCAAATCCTAACCGTGCTTTAAAAATCAGGTTCAAAAGCATTACTTTTCTATTGTGTATAATAATTGCTATTATATAAGTATATGTATGTTTGTATTGTCATATATCCGTGCAGGAACGGAGAAATAAAACAATTCCCTGCGACCGGGCGGCCTGTCGTAAGAGGCAAAAAAACAACCCACACCCCTGGTCTATAGTATGTCGCCGTAACAACTTTGAGTTGTGTTCTGGGATTAGTGACCAGGTTCCAGTCTCCGTTAAGAGAGCAGCAGCGCATTTGTAGCACCTTTGGTGTTGCAAATGTCCATAGGCGACGGTAACCGCTTTCTATCTAGTGGGCCGTCTGCCTGTCTGCTGAACTCCGGCAATAAAAAAAATACATGTATATTTATATTATTATTGTACTTATATGTACTATGTTTATGTTTATTTATCAGTCATCATTATTTATTAACTCTACCAACGTCTGTATTAAAATTCTATCAATCCCTGTCAAGGGTTGCCTGGAAGAGATCGCTTCTTAGCGATAGCGCCCGTTGTACAATAAAGAATTATCTATCTATCTATCTCTAACCTCTTCTGGAGAATGGTCGCCAGCGCGCCAAGTATTCGACGAATCGCTATCCATTGCCTCTATGGGAGCTGAATTGGTGTAATCACCGCAGCGGACAACGAAGTACCGAATAGCGCAGCGCGGGAGCGCACATCTGCGCTGAGAGCTGCTGCTCTATTAAGGGAGAGTGGAAACTGACCACTAATACCGTAACACGACTCAAGGTTGTTATGGCGGCATTCTCTAGACCAGGGGTGGTAGTCATTCAGACGGGTGAATACCCTGCCACCTGGTTGTGGGTTGTTTTGTTGCATCTTACGACAGGTTACGCGGCCGCAGAAAATTGTATTCTTTCTCCGTTCCTGCACAGATAAGAATTTTGGAATTTTATATCTAGTAATAATATATATTTATGGTACATAAATATATATTATTACTAGACATATATACATATATAAAATTACCATAAATATATGGTACATATATTTATGGTAATTTTTAATTATTATATTAACTTTCATTTGAATGTCTCAGGTGGCAAGTTAACAAGGTTATGTGTCGAAAAGTTTTACCCGAAAAGTTGAGGATGCGAGACCAAATGAGCCAATTAGGCGAGCTAAACAACTTTCATCTTGATTGTGATTTATAGTACAATTTCTTGGGCCCCTAAACCGCTTACCTTCTGTTATGGTTTCTAAAATTCAATTTAGAATAAACTAGTTGTGCATCGTGATCTGACCCTTTTTAAAGAGAAAATAACAACTATAAACATTTCACGGCTCGGCATGGGCCTCATTTTTAACCGCTTTCAAAAAAAGGAGAATTACTCAAATCAATTTTGTATGTCTAAACAATCTTTTTAGACAAGATAAAGAAAATCAAACAACTTTAATATAAGTAATCTTAAACTTTGTTGTCAAAAATAGTTAAACATAATTTTCTGTGGAATAGTCTGTTCTGCGACTTGGTTTGAAAAGGTAATATGTGCTCGCGGAACGTTAAATGTATCAATTTGAAAACTGACGAACGTTTTCATACCACGATTGTACATACACGTAATTCACAGTTCTTACATATGCAACCAAATACAATAAATTCAAAACCTAAAGCACAAAATCGTAATGACATAAATCGCGCAGTTGAAACTCAACTAACTTAGTCCTGACTGACTGACCGATATTTTGTAAAATAGCCATGGTCTCCTAGCAACACTAGCCCACTAGTCCTTGGAATTCTTGACTTGAAAGCTGTATGGTCTCGAAGAATGTACAACGAAATGAAAACAAAAGATGAAAGGATTTATGACTTCTTACCGGGAGACACACAAAAGGATTAACGCGAACAAATTCGAAGGTGTAATAAAATACTTGCAAAGGATTAGTATCGGTTCGCAACAGTATTAATTCACTTACTAAAAATGTAAATCTTTTTTTTTAAAACTATTTTGAGTTCACTTATTTTGAATCATGTGCTAAACAACTGAGTCGCGTTGATCCCTGGGTATGGTTTTACGTATAATAGTTCAGAAAATACATAAATGTCCTGAAACATTACAAAAGTGTTGTTTCCATAAATCATATCGCCGTTGTCGGCCCTTGGGCGTGGCGGGCGGCTTTTTACGCTCCAGGCGTCCTGTCACGTAAAGGAGTACAAATTAATTTCTCATATCGCTGGATATTGTGACCGAGTACGTGATATCGAAGATGTTGATCTCTATACTAGATATGACATTATTAAAATTGGTGACAACTTAAGTAGGGTAGTTGATACACTTGTGAGGCTTGTAGTATATATAGTACGCCGGTACTCATCTCACATTTAGATTGCACCGCCTTATTTGATGCACAGCCAAAAGAAACAAACAGTTCGTAGTCACTCTTATATTGCAATTAATTAACAATTTATAAAAGTACTATCACGATCGTTCGTTTAATTTTCTCCAACTATCAATCCGCAAAAGACTGTAAGCTTCATACACTATATTTTAGTTCGCAGCCGAACCAGTCGCGGTTATGGTGCGCCTGCGCAGTGGATCTGCGTATGCGCGAAGAGATATAATTGCCCCTTTTATACGACAAGACCGATGATGCCTGACAACCAACAAGCTTTGGTCGTAAGGTTGGGTCGTGTCGATATATACTTACTTATGTTTAATATTTATGGACTTACATTATATAATTGTGTGTATGTGAATAATGTATAATAAATATAATATATATATATATATATACACACGTGTGTGTGTGTGTGTGTGTGATATATGGATAACTTTGTGCATGAAAGTGTGTGTTATGTAATACACCCATATTTCTCCTCTCCAGAGACCGTCCCAGGACAGGCGATAGTCATTTGGAAACACTTATCATGTCTATAGCTGTAGATTGTTTGTATTCTTTCCTTTAAACTTGTACGCGTTACAAAACTATTGTAAAAAAACTACAAAATAATCAAATATACATATTATTTCAATCCAAAGCTGCTTAATTGAACACTTCCTAACCTAGACAGTGGACGTTTGTCACCTCTAGGGACGCCTTCGTTGACTGTGAACTGGCGTGTATATACCCGACTACTTATTGGTCGTTCCTAATCATTTTCTTCCATAGACACATCTAAAACCGCTTAAAACCGTTAAATCGTAGTTTTATTATGTATAAAAGTCGCGAAACCTTAAGAAAATATTAGACACATCTAGTTGGACTTGATCTGTGTAAAGCACCTGTTTCGTCTGAAATAAGCCAAGGACTTGTTTGGTATCCCTTCTCATTTGAATAAAATATTTATATGAAACAAAAAAAAAAATACCGAACCTTTATGGTCGACCTCGATTATAAATAAATTATTCAAAATCAATTGACAATACTTGGTTTTTCATTTACAGGGTTTTAATATCAAATACTCTATTGTTTGTGGTATTATTTGTTAGGCTTTTGACATCTGAAGGTCTCTGAAATAAAAGCATAGACGAAGCCTACGTGGACAAAAGCGTCTAAATGAAGTGATGCATTTTTTTGAACTTGTGTACGAATCTTATGTAGTACTTAATAGCTGTACCCGGCAGACGTTGTCCTGCCTTTAAAAAATAAAAATCTAGAACGCGACTACAGCGTCATCTACCGGGACCAAATGTTAATCTAATCTAAAAAACTCGAGAACGGCTGGTCTGATCTGGCTAATTTTGGTTTTGAATTATTTGTGTAAGTCCAGGGAAGGTTTAAAAGGTGAGTAAATATGAAAAAAATTGATTCTGATGCGGTACGAAGTTTGCCGGGTCAGCTAGTATTAGATATATACACGTGGTTTGCTTCTGTGAGGGTAATTGTAATATATCAATTGGAAACTATTCCGCCTTTATCCATAATAATTCGATTATTTTATTAATTCGGCTTCCTACTTCTAATAGCACACAATATATACACTGTTTATCCTTACAGTTTTTTATGATTTTTCTCCAAGTGATTAGAAATTAAGTATTAAAATTTAGTATGTGTGTATAGCGCATAACTATAGTGTATAATATTATATATCTATGATACCAACCTTTGATGTCTTGCGACTTGTGCGGCGGCCTAATATAATTCTCACTTCTCACGGCGTCCCATCTTTCAGAGACAGCAGTGACAGCCGGGGCGCTTGCTGCACACCAGGAGGCCCTGAAATGCCGCAAATATGTATCTACTGGTAGTGGATACGTATTTGTGGCTTTCGGGGTCGAGACTCTGGGGCTGTGGGGGCCTGGAGCTCATCACCTTTATCGAGACCTCTCAACGCGTCTAATTGAGGTCTCGCGTAACCAAAAGGCTGGTTTCCTATCCAACGCGGAAATGCGGAAATGTGGCCAGTATTTTGGGCACGCTTCCCGTCGACAGCGATTTGGAGTATATTTTTTATTTATAGATTTATGTTATTTTGTAAGTATAGCTTTATTTATAGTATAGTTTAATTTATTTATTATTAGCCCTTAATCTACTTTTAACTTATATGTATGACCTTCAATATATATATATATATACAATAACTGCAAATATTATTATATAAGACATTACTCATATAAAAATAAATACATTATAAGCAATTTAAAAAATCTAACAAGTTACACAATGTACACTTCCACGAAATCTATATATATTCTCACTTTATACTCCGTGTATTCAATTCAATGCAAACAAAATAGCAGACAAAATGTAGTTAGAAACCAAATTTACATAATACTAAAATTTATGTATACAATCGGTTACCCTCGTTAGGCTGAGCCGAGCTCTATCCATATTTGAATAGCAACCAAAACACGAGGGCCGGCAAATATCCGAATAGGTACGACCTTCGCAATTAATACCCTCAATTACAGACTACCTGGATTTAATTGATTACGACACACCGCGGCCGACATCAAAGACTAATTGACGTCGATATGTCATCGCTGAATATTTTTTAGCAAAAGTATTTGTATCGCTTGATGAAAAAAAAATCCTGACATTTTTTCAAGGTGTTTTCCAACCTATAATATTTGTCGCCGCACGATCAACCAAGGAAGGTACTGTTACATTCACTTAGTTGCATAGTTGTTCTTTTCATGTTTCTTTTTAAGGTTAATAATAAATTTTTATATACCCTCTTAATTCTAAACGACACAATCGACCATTTCCTTAATTGAATTAGCGCCGGTTTTCTATAGAGTAGTTCTCTTTAATTTACCATAATTTTAAGTAACAATATTTATCTCAAATGTGATGCGGTAATATTGTAGATTATAATTCAAAAACTCTCAATTGTATATAGACGGTATTCACTAAATTTTATTTTCATGTTTGCAGACGAGATGGATTTTAACTGTGTTCGATTTAGTTTATTACATGTAAAACTTTAAATATAATATCTTATATAAAATAATATCTAAAATTTCCAAACAATAATGTAATAAATTCTTGTTATTCATAAGCTAATTAATTAAAATGGTCTATCAATGACTTCAATCCGCTATCGGTTGTGCCAATTTGCTAAGTTTCTTATACTATATAATGTGTAGAGTTAGTGTATGAAATATGTTAAAACCGTAAGGTTCTCCGATTAGAAATATAGTGACCAGTTACTATTCTTTTATTACCATAAGCCCTTCTGAGTTGTTGCAAGTATTACAAGTACACACCGGTCCATCCGGGCATGAAACAGTACATTCGCGCCGGTGTGTATGCGCATTATCAAAAAATTGTCTATGACAATCGTTCATAGTCTACGGCCAACCGCCAAGTTTCGAAATATACGACGGAACAAACACGATCTTTTGTCCGCGCAAGAAAATTTTCTTGTAAAATTGTAAAATATTGTGATAAGCGCATTGAAGACTTCCTATGCTACAGAATATTACAACATTGTAAAAATGTAGTCTTTTGTTTCTTATATTTTTTTGTCTTCGGCTGTTTGTTCGGGATTCACATAAAAATTACTAAGCCGATTTCGACGCTGTTGTTGTTGATGAATATCAAATTCCCGGACTTAAATTATGCGACACTTTATATCTCAGAAATCGTTTGGGATTTTTTTTGGGATTGGTTTAAAATGGCCAAGTTGAAAAAAGATTCTGATCCCGACGCGATATTTTCACCGATCGATAAAATCTTTATTACAATAATTGGTGTTATGTATGCCTTTGTAGCCGCAGACGTCCGATCACCACGGCGGCCGTTCGCAAATGATTAGGCTTGTGTAGTACGTGTACTATGTACTAAAAGGAATAAATTCCCGACACTGAATTGAACGAACTATTCCTTCTCCGTTTTAGGACATCGTTCATTTAGTACTTTGTCGTTCGTGACCGTCTAAATTCGCGATGTATCACTGGTACTGTCGCACAACAAACACGGAACGCGGCTGACTGACTGAACGAGCGGCAACGATATGGTATCAGTGCATGAAAGAGTGAGATGCATGATAATATTCATTTGCCAACTTTGATCTCTGATAACTCTGATTCACGAAGCTATTTAGAACTTTATCTTCATATAACTACTGCTTATTTTAGTTTTTATTTTTAAAAAAATATTTCAGATATGTTTCCGATTACGGAGCTGGGACCAAATTGGACCATAAGATGGTAAATCCTATAAAATTTTGATATCTTATAGAATGCATTAAGAAAAAATATCACAGATATTTTAATATCTAAATAACTTATGTAAAAAATAAACGGGTATTCATTAGAATGACAGTCCTGAGTCTGCAAAGTATGAAGGAAAATCAAAATATAATTCACTATTCATTCAGTGTACTAAACTGTACTAAAAGTGCTAAAAGACCGAATTAGGACATCTGACAAATTGTACTAGTACGGATCGCTCCGTTCCGTGACCGAGCAAGAACAAGCCTATAAATGATCGGCAAGCGTGCCGCTCCTAGTCGGGCCTCGCATGTTTCCCTCGGCGCACACCTCGCGTCACCTCACCGCGGCACTTGCAATCGCTCGAGTGCGCTTTTATTATTAAATGTGATATTTCGTTTAGCAGCTAAATGTGTGCTGTATTATAAAATATTAATCGGCATTTTTACAAAATAAACATGCATTCCTAAACTGCAATTCAAACACACAATAGTATTTCATTTCCACCTGAAGACCTCCAAACCTTTAATAACATTCCTTATCTCGAGTTTTTATGAGAATTGCCGGAATTCACATATTTTCGGACTAAAAAATCCATCAACCTGATGAAAATAACCTTTGATTGTAAATTTAGCAAAATAACTGTAATCTTTGCTACCTGTCTAACGTGGACAAAGTAAATGCTAGTATATAATAAAACTAGGATTCACCCGTGACTTCGTCCACGTTGAACGGAATAAGCAAGTTTATACGTGTCCTGGCAACTTCAAACCACTCCCGGTAACAAATCCCGCGGGATTCCCGGGATATAAACTACCACAGATATTATGACAGAGAGCTATCAATCAGTGAAAATATTACATCGAAATCAGATTTTTTTTACACGCCAGTTTAAACCGTTCCTAAGAAAATTTCCGTAGGAGTCCCGACATATAAAGTATCCCAGATTTGAAGTCTGGAAATTTGCTATCTATCAGTGAAAACCGCATCGAAGTCAGCTTAGTAGCTTTTACATGAAACCCGGACAAACAGACAAACACAAAAAAATCAAAATAAACAAATATTACATTTTTTATAATATTATAATAGATTATAGACTTCATTTAAATGGTTGCAAGCGCTTAACGCGGTATTTTATTTGCTTTTTATATTTCGACGTTTCGGCCAGTTTTCAGTAGCCGTGATTATGGAAAACAAAACGTCAAGTGACAATGAGTACTGTTAAAGTTATTATTTAGCTTACTCACAACCTGTTCATTTTAATTGTTTATTTAGACCATAAAAATTCCATATTCTTTCTGTAACTACTGGTGCGCACAACGAAAGGATTTTGGAAAATTCAATCCCTAAGGGGGTGAAAAAGGGAAGGAAAGTTTGTATGAATTTGTATATCATTTTCAAAGTAAGAAGCACGAACGGGTTAGAAATATATGCACAAGTATAATGGTGTTTTTGAAAATCTACCCCTAAGGTGGTGAAAAAGGACTAGCTATCCTTTATTTTTTTTTACCACAAAAAATCTACACAGGGATTCTATTCTTCGAGAAAAATGACTGGCATACAAAACAAATATTCGGACAGACAAAATGACTGCGGAATACTAAAAAGTGGGAGGGGAAAAAATTATAAATAAGAATTGGCCTCCAACAAAATGCTCAGCTAAATTGTCTGCCTTACTTAAAAACAATTAAACAAGCAAAGAGATAAGTAACATAAACCCAGTTTGGCTGAGTACCACGTAACAGGGTTAGCCTAAATCTTTCGCGCTGATTACGCGTAATTATAATATATTACCGCTATAAAATGTGCTAAATTAGAAATTGTATTGTCTCTGGCTATGTTATACTACTTATACTTACGTAACAATGGACTTTATGTGTTTGGAATAAGACGTAATTCACCTAAGTAGAAGCCTTTAGACATATGATACCTCTGTGATTAATTTGAATTTATTTGATTTAAATTTTGTATATTGTTTTAAGAATTATGGAGGGATGAAAGTCACGTGACAAAAAGAATGTTAAACTTCAAGATGATGGGTACAAATGTAAAGGTAGACCAAAAAAGATGGATGGATTGTGTGAAGGATGATATGTGGTGTGACAGAAGATGTATGTCAGAGTAGAGGAGTGTTGAAGGAAAAGACATATTGTGCCGACTCCAAATAATTGGGATATGGTGAAAGAAAAGAGAGATTGTTTTAAGAATTAATCTATTTATTTTAGTAATATATAACTTATAATGTAAGAATATACGTAATATTAAATGTCATCTAAATACTTGCACGATCAGATACGGTAATACCAGATTATTTACCAACTACGCCTGTATCTTTGTTAAGTTGCAATGACGACGTGTTTGTTGGTTCGCCATGACGACGTGGTTGTTGGGTTGCCATGGCGACGTATTTGTTGGGTCGCCACGACGACGTGATTGTTGGGTTGCCATGGCAACATGTTTGTTAGATTGCCATAACAGCGTGTTTATTCAGAGTAGCACAGGGTACAAATCACCCAGAAAAATATACTGTCCCTGAAGGATAAAAAGAAAACGTGAATTAATTTTCAAAATCTACATTAACGCGAGTAAGGTCGTGAGCAAAGCCTAATAGTATATAAATCGAAAGCTCTGCTGAATATCCATCAAAAACTTCGTCAAACTTCTGTGTATCGAAAGTATGAAGTATTATCTTAATCAGATAAAAAAGTTTTAATAAAAAGGTTGAGTATCTCGCACTTGTTGATCTCTGGGACTTAAGGCTAATGTAATAAATCTGTAGAAGTTTTATGTTTGTATGTCCTAATTTTATAAAATAAAGAAAACTTACTTTACTTAGTTTGTACTAAAGTTATCGCCGCGGCTACTCCTGTTGGGTCCCTCTTGTTTGAAGAGCAAGCATTAATACAGGTTACATTGTATTTAATTTTTATGTTAATGTTATTTGCCCCGGAGGATTCACTTCATTTTGTATCGCAAAGTATCCCATCTCCTGGGATGAAAAGTATCTATGCCCATTTTCGGTATTAAAAGTATGTATATGTACGAAATTAAAGCAAAACTGATCTAGTACTCCAGTAGGTTTTCCATGAAAGCTTAACAGATAGAGAGACCGAGTTACTATCGCACTTTTTATAGATTATGAATTTTTATATCTATAAACTTGAGAAATTATTGGTCTCCCATATGAACTTCCATCCCCTATTTCAAGCTGTTTTAGTTTTATTTTTGCGATAAAAAGTAGTAGCGTGTCTTTCAAGTCTCGTCTATGATTTATAAACTACAAAAATGACGAAATTACCGGTTTCTGCCATAATTCATCTCAGACTCGGCCATATCTGCACACCGGTTTTCTTGGTGAAAATTAGAATCCGTGACCATTCCCTTTGTGAGTGCGGCTTAGACGAGGGCACTTTGGAACACATCTTTATTTACTGCTGTAACACGGAGGTTTAATTCTTCAGCACCAACCTCTACCAACGCATACGAAGAAATAATGTTCAGGTGATGTCTTCTGACAGACTTCGCTTATGTCTGCGATAAATATAAGACGTTTTCTAGATATTAAATAAATCCAATTTTATCTTAAACATCATTTGCAGTTAATTGTGGTAGCGTAAAATATTTAAACTACTATATTGCCCAAAAGTTATTACTCCACTCTATTATATTTAACCAGAAGATTTCCCTCGCCCTGTCAACATGAATTTCCTTTTAGCACTGGCCAATAAAAAGTCTGTTAATATATTACATAAATTTATAATCATAAATAACATTTATTTATAAGGTAGTTAGATTAACTCTGTTTATGTTGTGTTGTCCCTAGGTTCACAGAAGTCACAATTGGAAAGAAACCCAACAATTTTTTTTTGAGCTGCTATTACCTATAATCCACACCTAACATTCTCTCTTACTGTGACATTACCGAATAGTCGAATAGAAATTACCGAAATGACGAAAATGACAAATCATAAAAAAATATTATATTTTGTGTTTTTTGGACAGTTACAAAAGTTCCGTACAACAAAAATGTGGTGAGAATATTTTAAAAAGTAACAAAAGTAGTAAAAGTCTGAAAAAAATTACATTCAAGAATCCCAAGAAACTATCCTAAATGATATAACTCTTTTCAGAAATAGTACATTAATACGTCAAAAAAAAGAGATAAAAACTTCATTGTTATTTATTAGTATAACATCTATACTAATATTATAAAGAGGAAAGATTTGATTGTTTGTTTGTTAGCATTGAATAGGCTCCGAAACTACTGAACCGATTTGAAAAATTCTTTCACTGTTGGCAACCTAATTTTTTTTTTGCGAATTGCATTTCGCACATACCGGGTCCTTTGCTAGGGATTAGACCGTTGTTGATCATGGAGGCTTTCCACTGAGGCAATCCAAACAATAATCAACCGGCTTGTGTGGAGACTCGACTAATCAATACCCCACTAAAACCACCCTCCTCCCATGTGCCCCGCGCTTATGGTAGGAAAGGCGTGAGATACAGAACGTAGTTACGCCCACATCGATCCTAGCGCACAAGTGCTTGAGAATGCCCCGGGAGAGACAAACTCACTTCGTCAACAGGGGTGAAGACTCCTCTGCTCCCTAGATGCTAGAGGGCCCCCTGCAGCGGTATTTCAGGGAGGGAGGTCATGCGCATACCTGCGCCTCCGGGCTCCCGACTGACGTCGGCGCCCGCGAGACGCATGCGCACTACCACCTCTCTCCCTATCTCGTTCCGCGGCCTCCTTATGAGACACTACCGTCTCGCAGAAATTGGCCGCACCCCCCACCAATCGTCGCTGTGCAGCATGGCTTGCACCAGATTGCCCAGCGATTCGATCGGTCCTACAAGTGTCTCGAGTTCAAACCTCTAAGGTGCCCATGCTGCGCACTCGACTAGCGTGTGTAACGCCGTGTCCAGCGCGCCACATTGGCGGCATTGTGGTGAAGGCAAGCAGCCCGCAATCTGACACAGATACTTATCGAAGCAACCGTGCCCGGTAAGTATCTGTGTCATTCTGAAGGTCAGGGTCCCGCGTTTCCGCGAGAGCCATCGCAATAGCTGCGGTCGAACCGCCTCCACTGTGTCAATGCCAGCAACAGGGTTTTCCAACTCTATTGACCAAGATTGGATGATGGCCGCGGTTTCCCGCGTCCTGATTACCTGGAGTTCGGCCTGGCCATAGACCAGGCCACGGGCGAGGGCATCCTGTCGGGAGCGCCGAAAATTGGCTATCACGTCCGCCTGGAGAGGCCAGGGCGGATCGCCTGCCAAGAGTGTCGACGCCGTCCACGACACTGTACGGTATCCTCGGATGGTCCTCACCGCCAGGACCCGTTGTGCGCGGCACAACAAAGTCCTATTGTGGCGGTGAAGTGCAGTGGACCATACGGGTGCACCGTACAGGACCATACTCCTAAGGATGCTCATATAGAGTTTCCTAGTCGTCGTCCCCGGTCCACCCACGTTGAGAAGAAGCCGAGAGAGGGCGCCTGTGGACCTCACGAGCTTGGGAACTAACTGCTCAAAGTGCGCTTTAAGCAGCCATTTCCCATCGAGAATTAACCCCAGATATTTCATCTGGGGGCCTACACGAATGTCCACCCCTTGGATTGTAACGGACAAGTCCGCGGGGGGATTGCGAAACCGCCTATGGAACATGATGGCCTCCGTTTTCGCGGGGGAGACCTTCAAGCCCAGCCTACCTATTCTTCGGACCACGATCGCCAACCCGGAGTTAGCGAGGTCCACGGATTCCGCGAATGACGCAGCGCGTGCCGTGAGTAGGGTGTCATCCGCAAAGCAGATTAGCTCTATTCCGGGCAGGACCGGAACCCGAAGGATCCAGTCATAACCGACGTTCCAAAGAACCGGCCCGAGGACCGATCCCTGTGGGACGCCGCACGCGAGCGTCACCGACCTATCGCGCGATTCTTGGACTCGCCGCCCTCCCAAAGGATGTACCTGTCCTGGAGGTACGCGCCCAACAGCCTCGTGAGGTACGGGGGAACTCCGTATGCACGAAGTCCCTCCCTGATCGTCTCGTGAGAGAGGCTGTTAAAGGCGTTCGCTATGTCTAGCGAAACAGCCAGGACAGTATCCTTTGCTTGGACTGCGTCGTCCGTTACAGATCGCAGTGTCTCGAAGGCGTCCAACGTGGAGCGCCTTCGCCGAAACCCGAACTGCGTCTGTGCTAGCCCCGGCTCCACAGTATCGAGATGCTTAACGAGGCGTTCCACTAAGATCTTCTCGAAGACCTTGGCGACCTCGTTAAGCAACACTATGGGCCTGTAGGCGGACGGATCGTTGGGAGGACGGCCTCCCTTGGGAATCAGGCATAATCGGCCCTCCTTCCATTGCGATTGGAACTGACCTACGCGAATACAGGCATCGAACAGTTCCCGCAGCTGGCTGCGTAAGTGTTTGGCGGCCAGGAAGAGGAGCCGTCCCGGAACCCCGTCGGGTCCCGGAGCCGTCTTCCTGCCCCGGAGCCGGTCCAGGGCGACGTGTAACTCTTCCTCGGTGATGGAGTGAGGCTCCACCTCCGAGGTGTCGGGAATAATTGGACCCATATCGAGGGGAGTGAAGATCCCCGGATCCGGGAAGAGCCCGCCCATCGATAACCGACCGGAGGACCTCGGGTTCGAGCGTTTCGTAATCGTGGAGGTGCAAGGCCGCAACGTGTTGCGGGCCACACGGTACGGATGCCCCCAAGGGTCCCGGTCTAGTGTCTCGAGGAGCTCCTCCCGAGCCCGGGCTTTCGCTCGCAGAATTGCGATCGAAAGGGCCTTTCTGGCCTCTCTGAACTCCCCCACGAGTCCATTCTCCTCAACATAGTCTGGAGGACGACGCGCTCTGCTGCGTTTGAGCCTGTGGCTGATTCTGCGGACTGCCCTCCGCAGTTCAGCCAGCTCCTCGGTCCACCAGTAGACCGATGTACGCGGCGGCGGTCGTTTGGCTCGAGGCATAGCAGCGTCGCAAATCCTTTTGAGGGATTTGCGCATGTGCTCAGCCTGCGCCTCCAGATTACACTATCCCCGAGTGACATAGGCTATATCATATTTTTTTTAAAATTAGGGATACTTACTAAAACTCCAATAATGTAACCCAAGGTGTAAAAAAATTACCTAAAATCGCGTGCACTGCGAAAACTATTGATGATAGAATAAAATAATATACTACGACTTTGCAGAACACATCATTATTTACAAAAAGTGTCACGACAGCATATGTCTAACTATTATAGTTATGCCACAATAAGTGTTATTTTATTTTAAAATTTTCATTGAATTGCCGTCGCTAGAAAAGGCTCTTTATTTGTATCTTGGTATTCATTGTTATCTAAATAAATTACTTCATATTCAAGACTGCTTCAATACTTTTATATAACTTTTTGAATTATTCAATTCGGACATTCCATTCGAAAGATATCACGAGTTTAAAAATTCGAGTATTAGAAAAAGGTTCCGTGGTCACCGCGGACCATGCTCGGTTAGCTAGGCTTATGCGATGTAGGCGTCACTGGGGTGCGGGCCGTACGGGAGGGAAAATATTTTGAATTCGCTTAGTAGATAATTAAACTCAATAAAAAAGTTCTTTTTAGATATATAGATACCCGTGCGAAGCCGGGGCGGACAGTTTTATATAACAATAAATTTCACTCAAGCAGAGACCCGGGTTCAGTTAGTATTGCATATAACCAGTGAGCAGTATAAGACGTAAGAATACTTTTTACATCTCTACGAGTTTGTATTTTCTTAAAAAGTTTTTCGAGGATTTTCCGAGAACATCATTACCATCGAAAATTTTCAAATTTATTACAATATATTTTTGAGTTTCTGTAGCCATTTTCATCTTTGTAAGTTGTACTCCGTGACTTAAAAGATAAGAGGAAGAAGATTAAGATGGTATGAGCATGTAATGAGGAGGGATGGAAGTCATGTGACAAAAAGAATGTTAAACTGGATAGATTCTAGCATATTTTTTTAATTTGTTTCCAATATGCTTACATTCATATTGTTGCAAGCCGATACTAATCCTTTGCAGGTGTCTAGTATGTATATAGTATAGTAGATATTACGTGGTGGATTAAAAGTTTTGCGATTCATTAAGCGACTTCCGTTCCAGGGGACACAAATGGTTTAATTTTGAAGTGTAATACTATTTCCATATCTTGGAATTGTGAAGATATGCAAAGTACGATTTCATTGGATAGTGTCAAAAATTCTTATTCTACTAAATACACAGTATCTTTTGGATATTGCGTAATACTTGCAACAACTCAGGAGGGTTTATGGTAATAAAAGGACAGCAACTGGTCACAAATACTTATTAATCAGAGAACCTTACGGTTTAAGAACATTTCATGTACTCACTCTACACATTCGAAAAACATTTTTAGAACACCTCGCCAACCCTCCAACTGTTAAACGTTGACTCTCAGACTAAAAAATGGCTGCCCCTACCCTCCTCGGCAATGGCCGTCGCCTCACACAGAAAGAGGGTAGACAGTAAATTGATGGAGCGATGTTCTACCTACTTCCTTTTAGGCAAGGACCAAACAGTCGTGGTATGAAAAGTTTTCAAATTGATTCATTTAACGTTCCACGAGCACATGTTACCTTTTCAAACCAAGTCACATAACAGTATATTTAATTGTTTGTCAATAAAGTTTAAAATTACTTAGATCAAATTTGTTTGATTTTCTATCTTGTCTAACAAGATTGCTTAGACATGTAAACCCTTTTTATTGGTTTTAATATTTATGTTAAGCGAAGATAATATATTCTCGTCGTTTCTTATTGTTAATTTCAGCGTCTGTCATTCTCAATATTGCAATTTTCTTTTTTCAGTTTCCATATTTTATAAACGTAACAAACCGTTACATTTAATAAAATGTTGGTCGTACTGTTTCTTGTACTCGTGCAAGCAAAAGTCGACTTTAATGTGACGAACCTTTTCATACCGTGACTGTTCTTTTAATTACGTCAATAGGACAATAACATATTCGATTCCAAATTTATGAAAAGTGTGTCTCTCCTCTAACTTTTTAATCTATCGATAAAAATCTAAAAACAACCGAATTGATTATGCTTAATAATACTTTAAATACTCTCCAAAATAAACACAATTTGGAATATTTTTTGGCTTAAACTAATAAAAAACATTATCGTTTAAAGCGATCTCTTCAAAGTAACCTAATATAAAAGAAATTCATAGATAAACTTAATTATTATTTTACTTTAAATAAATATTCCAGTTACTTACGTTACATGAATATTTTAAATGTAATCAAAAATAAATTTGATTACACGCAATCTTAAATCGAAAAACTTAATACAACAAGATTAAGTTCACCCACACATCAGTTTGGGCATATTATATGTACTTTGAACTGTCTGTAGGCGGTTCTACGCGTCAATCACGCTACGTCGCTACGGATATGTAGCTACGACTATTTTGATTGACTACGATCAAAGAAAAGATTTTGAATTATAACTTTATGTCGAAAGCTTTTTTAATTTTGTTTTCTCTATTGCTTATATCGTCGTCAGCCAACCGTTGCCCACTGCTGGACGTAGCTCTCCCTAATAACGTGACATATCACCATCACATCAGCGGTCTTACGCAGTTTGTTCACCAGACTGGAGGGCATTCTACACTATGTCTACAAAGATACACAATCTTTGGGGGCCAGCAGTGGACTGCGATTGGTTGACAACGAAGCAGATTCTTTACGTTTTGGACAATAAAACTACAAGTTCCACTCAAAAACCTTATTCATAAGGCATAAAGGAGCGAGGGTCAGGTACAGTGGATAACTTCCAGGTGCGTTACCCGCGAGCCGAAACGCCGGCGAGCAGTGCGGTGGTAAAATGGCGACGTAAGTACCAAACCAAACAGCTCCTCAGAACACTCCCCATTGTACAGACGGTAGAATGCGCTTAGAGCGCCAACGTCTCTTCTGAGGCTTAAAGGTTCTAAATCGTCTGTAAGTTCGGGATCGTCGACAATCCGGACCGCTCGGCGTTGCAAGGAGTCAAGTGGGAGCAGCTGGTACTGAGGTGCCCCAACCCAGAGATGGGAGCAGTACTCCACATGGAGACGAACTTGAGCCTTATATAATATAAGCCTTTGTCCCGGTGTGAAGTACCGCTTCGCTCTGTTGAGCACCCCAAGCTTTTTGAAAGCGATTTTCGCTTTGCTTTCCAAATGACCCCTAAATTGCACCTCGCTCGAAATGTCGACGCCTAGGATCCCGATAGAGTCGGAGATCTTGAGGGGAGTGCCCTGGAACTGTGGCGCAAACAAAAATGGGGCTTTTTAGTGGTGAACTTTAGTGGTGAACGCGCAGACTTGTGTCTTCTTAGGGTTGAAAAGCATGAGATTTCGTCTACCCCATTCCGAGAGCTGCTCCAGGGAGGTCTCGATTTCAGACACAAGCCGCATTCTGCTTTCCTCGACTTCTGTACGAGAAATATTTGCGCGGCCAGTGTAGAAAGCATCACCCGTGCTGTCATCTGCATAACAATGAAGGTTGCTGGTCTGCAACATGTCATTGATGTGCAGAATGAACAGCGTGGGCGACAACACTGAGCCTTGGGGTACGCCAGTATTTATAGGCTTCGTCTCCGAGCATACACCGTCAATTAAGAGCTTACACCCATCCGCACAATCCCTCGGGGAGCCCGTAGCTAGGAAGCTTCGAAAGAAGAGCTCTATGCCAGACCCGATCGAAGGCCTTTGCAATATCCAGGCTTACCGCCAATGCTTCCCCCTTACTCTCAATGGCGGCTACCCATTGATGAGTCAGGTATACTAGAAGATCGCCAGCACTCCGTCCGTGACGGTTAATAACTTCAAGTTATCTCAAACTATGATTTTTAAATGGACTACGGGCCGTTGTGCATTATTAATAAAGGCCAGCCAAAGTAATAAATTAATCACATTGAACGACGGTCTTGGTTAGTATTCATAATGATCGATCCATATTAATATTGCCCGATTACCCAAATTGCCAGTAACATGTACACCGCTTCGCAATGTGTTATCGCCGTTAAAGGAGAAGAAGCGGCAACAAATTCTCCAGCAACACGTCTACAAGTCCTAAAGTTCTTTTATTTTTGTTTTCTTTTTAAGTAAAGAAATAAATAATTAATTTCATAATATCGCTATAGTTCAATTTAAGGATTTGTTTTGGATTTAGAATTGTGTACTTCAAAGTATGCCGCATTTTCAAACAAATGAGGTGGGCAACCGACAACTCAGCATCAGCAACAAAGCTATGCCAGCGTTGCCTCCAGCGCTGATTTTCATCACCAAACCCACCTCAACTATTAACTATTATGACCCATAGTATCAAATGAAATATAGGATACACATATAATAGATAAAGTATTTTTTTATTTCCATTTATGTCAGTTTTTGATGTCGTTGTATATTAAATATATGGATGTGAAGCACGTAAGCATGTCGTCTTTATATCTGCCCACCTGGCAAGATGCTGCGCGCCCCGGCAGGGGGCTGTGTCCCTGATGCGATTACAAAGGCCCATAGCCTGCGGCACCAGTTCATAAGCGTTTGTCTTGTACTCATATTTAATTAAATACTTAAAATAAACTAGATCATAAATAACTTAATATAAACTACGCAACAAACCACTGCCAGAGGGACGCGTGCCCAGAAGGCTGTATGGCAATGCTGATTCGTTGCGCGAAATAAGAACCAGCATTGTTATCACCGGTGGCATCAGACTTTATTATGATTTTTTTAACTTTATATATTGTTTTAAATGATGTAAATACTTATTTTATTGAATTTAAAATTAATATTTTAATGTTGAATGTTAAATAATAATTATTGACCTGCATGGTCACGTTGGCCGCATCCCATTTACCAAACACAACATCTGACGAAAAATTTTAATTTGACCTTTTCTGTAGAGCATACAATTTCCTTCAAAAAATATCTCGGAGTCAATTTCGTTAAGTTAATGATTTGGAAATTCTGAGACAAAAACCCGCTCGGTAAAAAAATCTAAATTTCCAATGATAGACTTCTTAATTTATGGATTCAAATTTTCACAATAATCTTTTTTGCCACCCCAAATAATACTTTCGATATATATAAAAAAAATGTCTTTTTTTTGGCCAAGTCTGAATAAATATATATCAGTATAGAATCTATATTTAAAAAGGTCTGACTTGAAGTAAGTATAAATATGTAAATAATATAATATAAATACGCGGTTTAGAAAAGAGCACCTAATTCTAAAAGAGCTGCTGACGAATGTCCCTGATGGGACGTGTCCCTTAGGGGTGTCACCTGGTCTGGAGGAATAGAAATAAATAAGTAAAAAATCAAACAATTCAATAGCAACTGACAATGTTAGTCGACGCCGTCAAACAGGCAATGTGCGGGCGCACTGTAATGGCGGGGAGAAGGCAAAGAGACGTGGAAGAAGAAGCAAGGGAAGAGTAACTTACCTCGCCACCAGTTCACCGCCACACTGCAATCGTCCCCCGGGGGTTCACACACTCACTAGCATTTGCTAGGAAAATTAAATTAAATCATAATGGTTTATTTCTATTTGTGCTCCAACAATCATTTCACTATATTGCGGTAACAGCACTAACACTGAGTTGAATGTTTGTCTTGTAATGCGCATTCTTCATTTAAAAGTTTATTATTTTCTTGATGGCGAGGATGGGGAGGAAGAGTTTATAAGGAGGTGTTCCTCGGCGAAACCACAATGTCTATGTAGGTTTCCTACACATCACACGAAACACGAATTGCTCAAGGCTCTTTCATGGCGATACTCTGAGAGAGCGTTGTCGCCGATCGAGCCGGGCGTAATAGCTAAAGAATAGAATAGAATATATTTATTGCGTAATGCATGTTACGATTTTTATAGTATCAATGCATTCGGCCCATAATTGGGCGTGCAAATTATTATTACAATATTGATTTATAAATAAACATTTCATACATCAATACAATTTAAAATTATATTTGTTGATCATTAAAATAATAATAATAATGCTCACGAGGTTGCCGCCATGTGGAACCTGGACTCTACAACCATAGTACCGATAGTGGTGTTAGTGAATGGACTAATAGCGACGAACCTTGAACGCCACCTTGAAAGGATCTCGCTTGGTATTTGGGTGAAGGGTCGGATGCAGAAGGCAGCTTTGTTGGACACGGCCCGTATTGTGAGGAGATTTCTATGTCTGGAGCATTAACCACCGGTAGTCTGGACCCTAGGCCCCACTACCGGCGGAGATCAGTTTTATATACTTTTTTATAAATTAATGTACATATTTTATAAGATATTTGTAAGAAAAATGTAAATAACTTGAAAATAAAATATATATGTGAATAATAATCTATAAGTAATACATTTAAATAATAAAATGTATACCATTACAGCATGTCAAATATATTTATGTCCGTTCATAATGTTTTATCGTCCATAGACATGTTTATATTATAAAAACACTAGCTGACCCGGCGAACTTCGTACCGCCACATTTTTTGAATTCCTGAAAGACTTTGTTACATGACACAAAAACCAAATCACCAAAATCGGTCCAGGTGATTAGGAAGATTCTACAACCCGATCTCAGCACCATCTACCGGTTGTTATTGCAAATGTAAACCATTCGGGAACCTATTCAAACACACAAAACAAATATCATCAAAATCGGTAAAGTCGTTCTCAAGTTATGCTCGTACATACATTTCTACGATTCATTTTTATATATAAGATTTAGTAGTGGTCAGTAGTGAATTTTTTTTAAATAGTGTACATGGTAGCTTTCTTAAGAGACTTCGGAAGCTTATTGTATACGAAGGGCCCCATGCAATAGACACTTTTGCGCATTAAGGCAGTAAATTGAGTTTATGGTGCAGACTCTAAATTCATCGCGTCTGTTACTGGAAAAACCCCAGAACGCTGACTAAATAGGTGTGGATTAGTTTTGACAAACATAGATAATTCGAGTATATATATAGAGAGGGTACAATCAAAATTTTATATTTTTAAATCAAGATTCTAGCATAGCTGTATCACGTCCGAACATAACGGTATTTTCACCGCTACTCGCTTATGTCTTAAACCCGTCTCGTAAAGCCGTGAAGGTGTACTCGAGCGACACCGTAATTCAATATCTTGGCCATCTGTCTGCTTATTTTCAACTTATTGTACCTTTTATTGTCTGATAGCAACTTGAAATTATACTATTGGATTGAAATCAGACCATTTGCAATATTGGAAGATTTTTGATGGTCTTTTATACTATGAGTAATAAACATTTAAATGTTACAAGTATTATATAGATTAATCCTGTGATGAAATGTAGCCAGATTTCTGGGTACCTTACCCATAGAAGACAGTGACCTAGGCTCATTATCCTATTTATAGTTCTTAGAGATTTTTAGACAATTACATTTCCTAAAAAAATGTGTCCATCCCAAATTAGAACTTTTACAGGGTGGAATGAGCTCCCTCCCGCGGTTTTCTCTGAGTGCTGTTACAATATGGGGCTTCAAAAGGGCGTAAACAGATATTTAAAGTCTCAACGAGGTAGGCAATGCATCAGGTCCCTTAGTGTTGCAGATGTCCATGGGCAACGGTAGCCACTTGTCATCAAGTGGACCCGTCTGCCAGTTTGTCTATAAGCGAACATAAAAAAGGGTGACGTGACTGCCGGGGCTGCTGCCGCACATTAGGAGGTCCTGAAACGCCGCAAATATGTGTCCATTGGTAATGGGTACATATTTGTGGCTTTCGGGGTTGAAACTCTGGGGCCGTGGGGGCCTGGAGCTTATCACCTCTATCAAGACCTCTCAAAGCGTCTAATTGAGGTCTCGAGTGACCAAAGGGCTGGCTTGCACCTAGGACAACGCATAAGCGTTGCCATCCAACGTGGGAACGTGGCCAGCAATTTGGGCACGCTCCCCGCCGACAGCGACCTGGAGTCTATTTTTTCACTTATAGATTGTTATTTTGTATGTATAGTTATATTTATAGAATAGTTTAATATTAGTTTAGTTTTTTAATTATGTTAAATAATTACTTTAAAAAAGGGTAAAAACGAATAAAAATAATTTCCCTGTGCAATTGAAATGAAGGTTTTAATATTATACTGCAACAGTTTAAAATCATTACATGCCGCCTCCGCCAGGTCCCGGTCGAAGTGGAAAGCCCAAGAAGTTCTGGCTTGACGTTGTGAAGGATGACATGCGTACCAATGGTTCAAAACGGGTGATGCTGAAGACCGCACGAAGTGGAATAGAAAAAGTCGAAAAGCGGACCCTGGGCGTCGGATCGAATGCTCCGAACGCAACCGGGATTTAACGCTCGGATGATGATGATGATGAGTTTAAATTCATTACATTTGATGACTTTCAGATATTAATTTAAATTGCTTCATTATTATGAAGCAATTTAAATTGACTGATATTTCAGTCTTTATCTTTTGTCCTATTTACATATTATTATTTATCCCGCTCAGTTTCATTAGTTGAATGGCTTGAGAATATTGGAAATAACCCTATTAATTACGTTTAAACTGTAGTGGAACACTTACAAGCCAATGTAAGTTAACTTACTTTAAGTAGCAATTACGAGAGCCGTTGAGAGGCCACCGTCATGAGGGAACGCTCCAAGGGCTCCAAGCCACGCTGCCGACGGCTAGTTGCCCGCCGAGTAGGAGCCGGGGCAAAGACGTTTTCTTCGAAACCCCAACATCCTCGCCGCCTCAAATGGCCAAGAGGAACAAGACCACCGAGAGTAATAATTATAATTTTACAAATTTCTGTAAACATATTGTTACGAGCTACAGGACTCAAATTAAAAATGCCGTTGGAACTACCATAGAATTTATTAGAACTGTACAAACACGTATAAAACAAATACAAATAAAACTGGATGCAACCAGTTCACACTGCACGATTCAATGCAATTCGACACGCGCAAAGTCCGTCGTCTATATCGCTGATTGAGAGTACTACAAAACGTCTTACTCGTTTCGTAGTCGTCGCTTGACTGCCCACCCCTCCATTCGGGCATTGTCTTATATCAACTACACAGTACAAAAAAATTGGCTGCGCGCACTGAGTTTCCGAGAAATAGTAATTTGCATACCTGTGAACGGCTAACAAAGTCGAAAACAATAACAATAAGGATTAGTTCAACGCTAATGATGGTTATAAAACAAGTAGAAAAACAATAGCATGTTTTTCTTAATTACAAATTCAAAACACAAAAGAATTCCTAAATCCGGGAAGATAATAAACTGCGCTTACGACAGGCAGCTGTGCGTTTATCTTTGATGGCATGTAACAATATGAAAATACTAATATAGTGTGGCGACCGAGGATAGAAATTTCTGCAGCGTAAGCCGATCTCAAGACTTTTAGAAAAAGGTAGAAGATTCTGGAAGGCAAATACAAGGACAGATACATTTTAGACAAGGATAGGTAGATATTGAAATTCTAGAATTGAAGGTTTACGAAGGAAAACAGAGATAGATAGATGTTTAGAAAGGGACAGACAGTAAATAAAGTAATAACGAAAATAAGACCGAAACTATGGGTTCCAGAAGATTCTTCCGGGTACATAAGCAGCGTAACGCGCGCCTACCGGGGTAGTTCAGTTCTTAACAGCGAAGTTTAATAGAAGACAGTGACGAGTTTATCAGTGAATTTAGTGGAAAGTTTAGTGGGCAGTTCAGTGAAGGAGGAGTGTAACGTAGTTTAAGAGGAGATCCAGAAGCGAGCTACACGCGGTAAATTCGGAGGTGAGCACTGCAATAGCAGGAGGTGGTCTAAGCAATATCGGCGACGGTATTGTGATTGAGACATCTTATTGTCGGGACAGTGCGTCGTTAGTTGTGCGTGTGGGGCAACACTATGAAGAGGAATCACGTACGCTTGTATAAGTTAATAAAACCGTTTAGTTAAAAAACTGCTCTTCTTTCCAATCCTAAGTGCGTACCCTCCGCTCGCACGTAACAATATTCTTAAGTTTCGCGACTAGAATAGAATAGAATAGAATATACTTTATTGCATAACATTAAGATACAATTCAAGAAGTTTAAGTACAGAAGACAATAGGCGGTCTTGTCACTAAAAGCAATTTCTTACAGACAACCTTAGGATGGATTAGAGAAAAATTGTGTAACATGTGAGTTTTACAATATAACTAGAATAAAACAATATAAATATAAAATTTTTAAGTGGCAAGTATAAGACAAAGATATACATAATAAAACTACGTTTTAACGGTTTGCATAACATTGAGACACAGTTCATGAAGTTTAACTATATAAAATAATGACGGTCTTATCACTACAAGCAATTTCTTCCAGACAACATTAGGATGGTATGGTGTGTACACAAATAACTTACACGTGATATTTTCTTAAGCTTTCGCGACTTGTATACATAATAAAACTACATTTTAGCAGTTTTAGGCGCGGTAATTTATTTGATTTTTATTAATCCGACGTTTCGGCCACTTTTTAGTAGCCGCGGTCACGGAAGACAAAGATGTCAAGTGTCAATGAGTATTTTTAAAGTTTTATTTAGCCTACCGCCAACTTGTTCATTTTGATTATTTAGTTTTAATTTTCTTTATTATTTACTCTATAGGATCCTAATCTAATTTATCACCGTTTTTCAACATATTATGGCTTAAAGAGAAGAAGCGGCGTAAGAAACTCTTCAGCAAACATGCCTAGCTCTAGAAATTTTATGTAATATACAAATGGGTGGGAGGTAAGGTTGTCTTCCATGATCACGGCTACTGATAAGTGGCCGAAACGTCGGATTAATAAAAAATCAAATATTACCGCGCTTAATTTTTTTCTTTATTTTGAAGTATAAACCTCGGACTCGTTCACATCTCTGCCTATAATAGTTCCTCAGAATCAGCTGCGATTAACATACAGCTACCGGAGTGAGGAAATAACAGTTCTTTTTGACACCGATTTACGATAACTTCTTATTGTATTTTATTTGCACAAAGGAATAAATAAAAGCCCGAAAACACCGAAAGAAAAGAATAAAACCCAATTGAATAGTTCTTTCTATCTATGAATAAAATATCTCTCTGAACCTATCTTTTGATATTTTATTTATTTTCATTTACGCAAAATTGCTTTATACAACTAGCTGTTACATACGTCTCCTCCTGGATTCATTTGGTTTCTGCAATAATTTCGACAGAAACGGGAGCCTCATGAAATCGTCACGTCCATCTGTC
Organism: Dendrolimus houi; assembly: GCA_039645545.1. NCBI lineage: Eukaryota > Metazoa > Arthropoda > Insecta > Lepidoptera > Lasiocampidae > Dendrolimus > Dendrolimus houi. The sequence continues at coordinate 3,068,164 of CM077139.1, read as the reverse complement.
TGTGTATTTTGATATAACAAAGTCATTTTTCTCAGATACTTTTAACGTTTTATTTTATTTTATTGCATGATTTCAGCAGACAGGCAGATGGCTCACTTGGTGGAAAGCGGTTACCATCGCCTATAGACTGCTTTCTTAAGGATGTCTCGAACCTAGCCACTAATGCCGGAAGGCAACTCAAGGTTGCTATGGCGGCATACTTTAGACCAGGGGTGGTAGCTATCCAGACGGGCAAATGCCCTACCACCTGGCTGTGGGTTGTTTAATCGCCTCTTATGACAGGTCGCCCGGCCGTAGGAAATTGTATTCTTTCTCCGTTCCTGCACGGATTAAATTAAATTAGTGGTCGAAATTCGACCATATTAATTTAAATTATAAGTTTGAACATTATTAAGGTTCTGTTGTTAAAGACTATACTTCTATAATCACAGATTTCGCCAAGGCTACACTGTTAATTTGACTTTAACAATAAACAAAAAGTATATATGCATCTCTGTGTCAAATACATAGTAGTGTAATGTTTTTTTATTGATTAAATATATTTTTTATGTATAATTAAAAAAATTAGCAATGTGCACACTATCTCTATATAAACTATAAGTGGGCGAAATTTCATACTTCTCCGTCCGCACAATTTTCAAAAAAAGGGCTACAAAGTTTTTGCTTCACGTATGAATATAACGATTACGTAGAAGAGCAATGCTGAATTGTTGAGTATTCTGATTATTACTCTTTGATTCCATTAGGTCGGTGTGATACCACGTTCTTACAGAATATCTTCGTGAAACGGTTAGTCTTGAGGTAATCGTGTTTCGTATAATGAGTGAGAGATCCAATGATCCACATCTCCTTCCCTCTATCTCCTATTTTTATTCCATCTGTCTAATCCCATCCTAAAGGCTGGCAACATGTTGACTTCACTCCTGGTGTTGCAAACGTCACTATCCACGAGCTGGGCCGTCGGCCGGTTTGCCAGCTTCGCAACAAACAAAAAACATATGTGTGTGTGTGTATGCGCACTGTTCACACGCAGTGGAAGTGAAACTTCAGAGAATAAGAATTTTGGCATTTCTATTCTATTATAGACGTCTTTATTCTTAGGTATTTATACCCTTATTAGTGATAATTCAATCTAAATTACACTTGAAATCACTAGCATAAAGTTCAAAATTCAATGCACTGTTACAAAATTTCCTTTGATCTACGTATAAAAGAATACCTGCCTTAAGTATATACAGATAGAGCTAAAATTCATATGAAATCTTTAAAGTTTTATTTAAACTGAAAATTAGTACTAACCGGTAAAGAGAAATGTGTTTTATTACGAATTAAATAAGGTTGAATTTTAATTTCTGATTATTAATTAGAAATCGGAAATCGACGTATCTTCCCAAATATGGCTACCGTGTTTTAAGATGCGTATGTTACAAGTGGTTGTCCACCACCAAAGCACCACACTTTTATTTCTTGTTAAAGCAGGGGGAATATATTTCGTACACTACCAGGTCTTTTGCTGGAAATTAGACCATAGCGGGCGAGAGTTAGACCACTAAAGACTGGCGTGGAATAACAAAATCGTCCGCCAGCATGTGTGGAGACTCAGCAAGGTAAAGACTTTCCCTATAGACCACTACTCCACTAAACCTACCTGCCTCCCATGTGCTCCGCGCTTATGGTAGGAAAAGCATGAGACTTAGAACGTAATTACGCCCACGCTAATCCTGCACATCAGTGCCTGAGAGTGCCCCGGGAAGCAGAGCAAACTCACTTCGTCAAGAGAGGTTATTTCTTCCGCATCCCCGGATGCTGGAGGACCCCTGTAGCGGAATTACGGGAGGAGATTTTGCACGTTCCCACGAGTAGCATGCGCACCCCTCTCCCTTTCTCATTCATCGGCCTCCTTTTGAGACATTACTGCCTCACGAAAGCACCACACTAATCCAACCCCCCAAGCAGACACGAAGAATTCCTAAGAATTTAATTTATGTAAAAATGGCTACGAAAACCTAAAAAGAATATAAAAGTAAACAACCACAAATAAGCAACATTACACGAGGTTCCCGTCAAATCATGAACCGTTGTTTAATAACATCTAAAAATGTGGTGCTCATAAATTTGTCGCACGCCAATTCTCTCGTTCAAACACGACATGTTTTGCTTACATTTATTAGGGTTCTGTAGATATAAGAGCGCTCTTAGAAAAGAGCGCTGAACTAGAAAGTTGAACTAGTTCATCTGAAAAGTACTGTTATGAGTTACAGGACTCGAATTAAAATGCCGTTTGGAATTACTATAAATTTTATTAGAACTATACAAACATGTATAACACAGGTACAAATATAACTAGACACAGCCAGTACAAACTGCACGATTCCATAACACGCGCAAAGTCAGTCACTATATAGCTTATCGAATGTACACGTCTTGCTCGTATCGTCGTAATCGTCGCTTGACTGCCAGTCTCTCCGTTCGGGCATTCCTATATACTCAGCTTACAATATGTCACGACCGGGTAAACAATGGTTTCCTAGAATCACACCTGGCCTCTGCCTACCATAAAGGGTTGCAATACACAATAGGCGGCTTTTCTAATTACAAATATTAAACACAAGTACACAAAAGAAGTCCAAATGCGGGTAGGTAATAAATCGTGCTTTATGGCCGGCAGGTGTGCATTCTCATTTGTCGGCGTGCTTCGTGGAATTTTGGCTAAGTTGTAACAGTACTATTCGGTTATTAGAATTTTCGATCTTCTTTATTAGCATTGTTCCGTGCAGGAACGAAGAAAGAATACAATTTCCTGCAGCCTGGCGGCCTGTCGTAAGAGGCGACAAAACAACCCACAGCCAAGTGGTATGGTATCTGCCTCTCTGGATGGCTACCATCCCTGGTCTAGAGTATGCCGCCATAACTACCTTGAGTTGTGTTCCGGCATTGGTGGCCAGGTTCCAGATTCCCTCAAGAGTGCAGCAGCGCATTTGTAACGCCTTTGGTGTTGCAAATGTCCATAGGCGATGGTAACCGCTTACCATTAGGTCGGCCGTCTGTCTATATATTTTGGCAAAAATATGTGCAGAATGTTGTCCGTCTATCTTTCACTGATATCATTGTAATAGCCCTAACAGAACACCATCGCTGGTTGATTCAACCAGCACCACGCTGAACTAGGCCCAATTAAGAACTTCTATTGTATTTTTTATTTTTATTTATAAGTATATTTTCTGTCCTCCTCCAGTCCTGCCCTGAAAAAATAAAAATCTAGAACCCGATTCCAACGCCACCTACCGGGTCTAATTGTGAATCTGAACCAACCCGGGGCCCACTCAAACACACACAAAATGTCATAAAAATCGTAGAACCCGATACCAGCGCCAAATATTTTGTTTAGATTTATAGGTTACATTATTGAAGTTTTAGTAGGAGTCCCTAATTTTTATATATCAGGGATAATATAGCATTCGAATGGTGAAAGAATGTTTGAAATCGGTCCAGTAGTTTTTGAGTTTATTCGTTACGAACATACAAAAATAGAAATCTTTCCTCTTTTTCTAAATAAATATCCTTTCTTACTTTTAACTTTTATCCAATTTTTTAAATTAACTTTCAGTTTCTTGAATATAATAAGCTAGAACTTTCCACGCGGCTTTACTCGTATATCCATATTTCTGACTTTCACATAAATATTAAAAAATAAACGCTGGTTTAACGCTATTTCAAATTTAAATTCAATTAAGGCTGAAAATGTACACAGCAAAGTTAAAGAGAAATTGACAAAATTAACATTCAGTTGTCAGCTTGTAAATTGTCTCCGTCGGCGATGTGCCTGTCTACGAGTGATATGCATAGAGAGCACATTGAATTCTCGCTACTTTATTTATTGGATAGCATTTGCCCGCTACTTTGACCACGTTGGACAGGTAAAATTTGCTATTAATCAGTGAAAATATAGCATCGGAATAAGATATTTTTTTTCACCGCTTTAAACCATTCCCATGAAAATTTCCGAGGGATTCCCGAAATATAAACTACTGCAGATTTTAATTCCAAAAATTTGCTCTCTATCAGCTGAAACGGCATCGAAATGGGCCCAATAGTTTTTACGTGAATCCCAAACAAACAGACAAACACAAAAAGTCTAAGAACCAAAAGACAACTTAATACTTTTACAATTTTGTATTCCCGGGACACAAAGTGTCCCAGCATTTAAAAAAGAAAGTAAGCTATCGTTTTAGTGTAAACTGTGGCGGAATAAGTTAAATTTTATGCACCCGGACAACTTCAAATCACTCCTGGGACAATTTCCGCGAGATTCCCAAGATAAACAGTAGCGCAGATTTTAAGTCTAAAAACTTGCTGTCGATCTTTGAACACCGCATTGAAATACGCCCAGTAGTTTTTACGTAAATCCCGAACAAACAGACAAATCTAAAAAAAAACCATCGTGTTCTCCGTCGTATATATAGACTACTCCAGTTGTTTTTTTTTAATAGCTTCAATATACAGACACGGTATTTTTAGAAATGTATAATATTACGACGTGTTTATTAATGAACTGCAACGGTGTGACCAAAAATGCGACGGTATTGCCATGTTTTTCGCTGTATCACGTTTTGTGCCACCCCTTTCATTCAAATTCATAGTATACACATATCACTGTCTGACAACTTACTTGTAACCCGAGTCAGTCTTATGCACGGCCTATATAGTATATAGAGTGAGAAAATAAAATATATTAAACATTTCATATCTTTACAGTAAAATAACACATTCAATATTTTATAGGTTATGAAGTAAAATGTCATTTGCTGCCTCATGTCAGTGATGTGGCACACAGAATTTGGTAATACTCGGCAAGCACTCTAGCGAATTGTATTCGAATAAATGATTCGATACAAGTTTGTTACGCAATTATTTATTTTAATTTTAATTCAGAAGTAACGTATTTATTGTTGGTTTTATTCAAATGTATTTATTTATTTTAACTAATTAAATATTATATAAGTAGAATTAGTTTTAAAAATTATTATTATTATTTATTGTTTAAATAACAAATTTGAGTCGTTTTGGTCTTACGCTTAAAGGAAGGTTTGCACTGAAAATTAGCGTTGTGTTGGATATAATTCCGGCACAGCAATATGCTGAGTGCAAACCTTGTTCGCTGAAAATGCGGCGTAAAAATTCTCAAAATATGCTCTGTGTATAATAATGTATAACGAATGTAGTTACGTCGCTATTTCTTCGAATAAAGTTTTTCTTGCTTTCTTTCTTTCTAATAATTCAGCTTTTACGAAGTGCTCTATATGAATTCAACACTAAACCTTATTAATTTAATAACGCAAATCGGGTTCTAATCCTCATGAAAATACTACATTCACATTTTGAGATTTTGCATGGAATATTTAATCTTGACTGGTTTCAGACCAAATGGAGTTCAGAGGCCAACCGTCCAAAATATTAAGTTTCAATAAGTATACTTTTCAATCTAAAGCAGATACTGCACGATACATTTCTGTCTTACAATTTGGATGAATCAACCAAAGTGATCCATATAAACATAAACTTGACTCAATCAATGTTATTGAATACCGTCGTGTCCTTTCAATTCCATGCTTTTCAACCAAATTGATTCAACTTGGTTGATCCATTTAATATCAGCATAATGTAATTAAAGGTTAACAAAACAAAAGAGATTGGTTTTCGGGTTAAAGAACTTAATTTATCATAAAAGATTTTCAGAATTCACTTTAAGTATGGGAACATTAAAAGAACATAAATTATGCGAATATAAGTTAGTAAAAAATATATAACATTATAAAATTCTAAGCATGCCGTGTCTGTATTTTGAAGCTATTAAAAATAACTGGAATGGACTGTATAAACGATGGAGAACACGATGTATTTTTTTTAGATTTCTTGTCGGTTTGTTCGGTATTCATATATTTCTCCGTACAGGAAAAAAGAATACTAATTCCTGCGGCTGGGCGGCCTATCGTAAGAGGCGACAGAACACTACCCCCGGACTAGAGTATGCCACCATAACAGCTTGAGTTGTGTTCCAGCATCGGTGGCCAGGTTCCAGTTTATCCTGTAACGCCGGCAGCACATTGACAGCACCTCTGGTATTGCTAATATCCATAGGCGACGATAACCACTTTCCATCCCAGTTGGGCCGTCAGCCTGTCTGTTGTGCTTCAGCAATAAAAAAAATCACATAAAAACTACTGGGCCGATTTCGATGCGGTTTTCGGTGATCGATAGCAAATTCTTGTGAATGAATTATTTAAAATGGCCAAATTAAAAAATCCAATGTCGAATTTAATGTGATTTTTTCACTAATCGATATGTTTTGTGTAATAAAATGTGTGATATTTTTTATCAAGGGAATCGCGCGGGAATTTTCCCGGGAGCGATTTGAAGTTGTTCAGGTGCATATAAATTAGCTTATTTCGACACAGTTTTCAGTAAAACGATAGCTTACATTATTTTTAAATGATGCGATGCGGTACTCTCGGGAATCCCGTGAATTTCAAGTCAAGCGTGGTTGCGGGCATATCCTAGTATGATTCTAAAGCTATTTCCATACATTTCAGAATACTTACCGCTTGTGCAAAAGCTATTAACCTTAATAGATATTTCATGCGTAAACAGAGAGCTTTGTTCGTTATCTAAACAACTTAAATTTGCATATCATTTTTAGTATTTTAAACAATCAAGCTTAAATCAGTGTCCAAAAATGTACTGACACAATTCTTGACGAAACGCACCTTAAACAGTTTAGCAAAGGTGATATATGTTAACGGTCTCCCTCATTTGGCTACAGAATATCATATACAAAAAAATTGTTCCAAATAATATTTGTTGAAAGTATTTTAGAAGGTCTAGAATCACAATTTTCTACTTTATCAAAAATGAGGGTACTTTTTATAGCGTTAGATGGTCGGTTCTCGAGATGCCACGAACAATGGTTTGGCCGAATACCGAATATTCGTCCAAACCATTATTCGAATTTCAAATATTCGACTACCAATATTAAAAAAATCATTTGAGACGTTCAATCATCCTTAGTTATTATTAGGGATGATTGTACGTCTCAAATGATAGTCCAGATATGTTTAAAATCTTGCTCGGTGCTGTCGCAATTTTGTCATAATGCCATATCGAAATGAAATGAGATTGATCATGTAATAGGTCTTTTGAGAACCCTTTTAAATCATCTCAAACGATAATGACTGAATTGACTATTATGAAAAGTGGTTTTATAATATAAACAGGTTCATTGAACCCTCTACCTTATAATAACATTAAACCAGACTGATATGAGGAAAAATTGTAAGTTGGAAATATTGGAGTACTGATTTCTATGGGCTGACAAAACAACCCACAGTCAAATGGTAAGGCACTTGCCCCTTTGGATGGATACTGCTCCTGATCAACCTGGTGGTTATTAAAATCTATCTTTTTTATTGCATGAGTTCAGCAGACTAGCAGATGGCCCACCTGATGGAAAGCGGTTACCATCGCCTATGGATATAAATATCCATATGCTATAAATAGCATCAAAGATGCTGCCGCTCCTACTGTCTACTAAAGGGAGACTGGAACCTGGCCACTAATGCCGGAACACAACTCAAGGCTGTTATGACGGCATACTCTAGACCAGGGATGGTAGCTATCCAGACCGGCAAATACCCTACCACCTGGCTGTCGGTTGTTCTGTCACCTATTATGACAGACAACTTGACCGCTGGAAACTGTATTTTTTCTCTATTCGTACACGGATAAAATAAAGTATATTAGTAAGTCGCACTCTACTCGTATTAAAAAAAAAACCTATATACAAATCAAATGTATAAATAAACTATTACTTACTTAAAACCTTACATATATACATAAAAATCTCGTGTCACGATGTATGTCCGGGATAAATTCCGAGACTACAAACCCGATCTTTATGAAATTTTGTAACTATGTGTAATTTGGTCCAACTTAAAGGATAGGATAGTTTATATTTCGATTATTGACCTCAGTTATAAAATTCTAATGCTAGTGTGTATGTCACTGAAAACCTAAGTCCCTGGACCGATCGTGATGAATTTTCGTGTGTGTGTTCGAGTTGGTTTACTTTGACAATTGGACCCAGTAGGTGGCGCTGCAATTTGATTTTAAATATTTTTTTCCAGGGCAGAACAACGTCTGCCTGGACTGCTAGTATTATTATAATTTAGTAGTGAAGGGGTCGGTGGCCTTTTTTTCATGGGTCGTGACATAAAAAGCATTAAGAATCAATGGTCTAGACTCCTAGAGTATGCCGCTGTAACAACCTTCAGTTGTATTCCAGTTTCAGTGGCCAGGTTCCAGTACCCACTTCGAAGCCGGCAGTTAATTGGCAGGGTATCTGGTGTTGCAAATGTCCAGGACCGTCAGCTTGTCTACTCAAGGTTAATAAACCAGCATACTCTAGACCAGAGGTGGTAGTAATCCAGATGGTCAAAAGCCACATGACTGTGGGTTGTTTTGTTGCCTCTTACGACAGGCTATAATTAGTATTCTTTCTCCGTTCCTATAGAAATATGAACACAATCAAAATGACTCATAAATCGCACCCAAAAAATAACCTAATAAAAATCCTGAGTTGTCTAAGAGGCAAAAAAGTTGATAGCAAAAAAAAATATATTTATTCATCTTACAATCCAAATAATAAGTGGTTTTGCCATTAATATATCATTTACTTTCAAACCAAAATAGATCTGACATTAATATAAATAAAGTTCCTTTTAAATAAAACGAGAAATATTTTATTGAATCACCAAGAAAAAAACAGTCTAAAATGAATTTTATAACTCTTAACTTTAAAGTCTAAGATAGCTTGCAAAGTTCCAGAAAGTATTCCTGGACATTATTTAATATTCCCGCACTATTCTCAACTTTAGTCTCCTAATATCATTTATCGTTATAATGTAGAAATTTGAACCTTACTTGTGTGTATAAAAGGTTGAAAATGATTTTTGAGTCAACTGATATTACAATAAGATATGCTAAGCAAATTATTACTTAAACTTCTTGGAAATAAGGTTCAAATTAGATTGAGTATAAGTAAATAGTAGTTGAATAGACTAGTGTCAGTTCCAGAGAATCATTAGTCGCATTTAAGTTGCGATCGCAGTGACAGAACAAAGAATAAGGGAGACAGATGTGTTTTTATTTGAAAGCAATGTTTTTGTTCCTGACAGTTCGTGAAGTTCAAAAACCTCTGTTTGAAAGGATTTTTGTTCTGCTACTAAAAACTTAATGGAATGTACCCCAAAATGCCCGTTAAGCTAGAAAGGCAGCTCTATAAATCTATCATTAGACCTGTCGTTTTGTATGACGGTGAAGCGTGGCCTGTATTTGAGCTACATTAGCAAGTATTACGGATATGAATAGGTAGGTAGGTAACTCTTTATTGTACACCATAACATGGACAAACAGAACTAGAAAAATACAAAAGACAGTACATCGCTAAAAAGCGATATCTTCCAGGCAACCCTTGGAAGCAATCTGTCAATAATGGTGGTGCAATCTATAAATATTGATGATAAGTATACACAGTCCATATAAGTAAAAAACAATATACATACACACACGTATTTATACATATGACAATTGGTTTAAAAAGGGGGTGGACTGTAGGTGCTGGTTTTCTTTTGGTTTGGAAGAGCGTAGTTGTTGTTTTCGATGATGTGATCTTCTTTGGGCCGGCCCGTGTTCTTGCTTCTTTCTAGATGATTGAACACACACACACACACACACACTGGGTTTGGGATTGGAACACGGACAAGGCACTTTAAATTATTATTTTATATTATTAAACTTGCGGGAGCGGTCAGCGAAATGTAAATTATATCAGTGCGGTCGCGGGAAATGAGGAGGCAGGAAAACGCCAAAAAGATATTTATCACAAAATGTCACTGTCAATGACAAGTTTATTTTTCTATCTTACGCGGTATAAGGCTTCGGCCATAATAACAATATAAGATAAGCTATGGTGCGTACAAATGGTCTCAACACCGGGGACGCCGAAGACCGTGCGAACTGTGGAAATAAAAATAGGAAAACGGACTTCGGTGCAGACTCCGATGATGATGATGAAAGGAAGAAAGAAAAGAAGAAACAGAAAGAACATGTTTATTTGTCAAAAACAACAGGCATAAAAAATATTCAGTTAATGAAGCGAAAAGATTTTAGTGTTACATGCCGCAATTGGACAAATGAGGTTGGCACTCAGTATATTGCTAGGCCGAAAGGTAATCCGACACAGCACTGATTATAAGAAAAATATTAGTCTGTTATTTATTAGTATTGTTACGAGCTAGCGAGACTCGAATTACAATGCCGTTAGAATTATTATAGAGTTTATTAGAACTATACAAACACGTATAACACAGGTACAAATATAACCGAACACAAGAAATACAAAAGTAATGCAAAAGGTCGTAATTCAATAAAACGCGCAAAGTCCGTCACTATTAGATTCCCGAAGGTACACACGTCACGCCCGTATCGTAGTTGTAGCTCAACTGACTCCTCTCTCAATCAGGCCGTCGTTTTATACTTCACAAATGCAAATGTGTCCGCCCGGCAACGTCGACACAATTTCCTACAATTAGCTTGTAATCGTAATCCGCAACACCTGGCTAACTATGCAGCTTGCAAGCGGCCGTAAACGAGTACAATAGAATAATAGGCTGTTCTCTACAATAACTAGAAACGTATGCCAATAATTAAGTGAACAAAAGACGATGATCATAAAAGAATTATAATTAGTTCATTTGAACGAATTATAATCCTTTTATGATCGTCTTCTTTTTGCTTGGCATTTGCCAACAGGTAATAAAATGTGCTTTTACAGAGTAGGGGTGGCATTTATTTTTGTCAAGGCCTAAGTTGTAACAGTATTATATTTATATATGCTATTAGTATTGTTACATGACTTCAAAGATAAGCCGCACAGACTATTGTAAGCGTAGCTCAATGAAACTTCTACAAATATATAGGGATAATACTTAAGATTGTACTCTCTCTCTCTCGTCGTGGAGAGCGTTGGAAGTCGTGGTAGCGTAATGGCTAACGCATGCGTCCTCAACTCAAAGGGCGCGGGTTCGATCCTGGCCGGAACGCATGCACCACTTAGGCAGTTTTCTGTTCTAATGTGCATATTATTACAATTACCACGTGCTAATAACGGTGAAGGAAAACATTGTGATGCAACCTGCACATCGAGATAACCGATGTGTCAAACCTGCCAAGCCGCCTTGGACAAGCGTGGCGGGTATACTGTCCGTTCCCCTATAGTGGGAGGCCCGAGCCCAGCAACGGGACATTTATGGGCTGATATTATTATCTCTCTCTCTTTTCTTTCACCATATCCCAATTATTTGGGGTCGGCACAATATGTCTTTTCCTTCCACACTCCTCTACTCTGACATACATCTTCTGTCACACCACATATCATCATATCATCCTTTACACAATCCATCCATCTTTTTTTTTGGTCTACCTTCACATTTGTACCCAGCTATCTTGAAGATAGATGGGTACAAATGTATATTTAAGATTGTACTATAATAGTTGTTAATTCTAATTCTCTTGTGTGTAATAAAGAATATTCTTTTCTATTCTATTCGTTTGCTTAGGAAAATGCAGACCGGTTTCCGACATATAAATAATCTATATTTAACTTTATTAACAATCGGAAATAGCAGTGTTACTTACTATGCATGCTTAACTCTGTTCTGCTTACACCATCGTACTTGGTCTCCTGCGCAGGTACAACGAGAGGAATTATTACTTGTGTAAAACTGTACGCCATCGGTCCAGATTTGTAGTGTACCTAAAGATAATTACATATCTGCATTTCCCAATACAGATTATCACGTCAAATGCAAGTGACATGGCTGATGGTCGCCAAATTGCTTTACCCTAACCGACTTTGATCAAACAGGAATATCACATTTCACTTTGAATGATAAACAGATAAGGGTTAACTCCTGATAATTGACGTAACATCATAGTCAGGTAAAAGTGTTCTCTAAGAACAATAATTAAGTCTATAGAAACCGTAAAATAGCCCTAAAATACATAGAATATTTTTACATATGGTGTTGAAAGCGTGATAAAATTTATTTTCATTCAAATCAGCCGGTTCGGCAGCGGGTTCCGCTGAATTACTAAATAAATGAATGAATAATTTATTGCTAAAATGTATGTACACGAGATATTACAATACGCGTTGTTTCAATACATTTTGCCTTATTAGGCGTGCAATGTCCGAATACATGTGAGAATTATAAAACTAAATTGCATTTAGAAAATAATGTCTATACATATAATAAAACTGTAGAGGTCGAATATCTGTACAATGAAAAAAATATTCTAAAAACCGAGTCAGGGGGATGTAATAAGTTAAATAGAACTTATTTTTTTTTTTTTTAATTTTATGTTTCTCTTTGTGTCTGTCTGTTTGTACCGGCTAATCTCCGAAACGACTGGACCGGTTTAAATGAAATTTTGTATGGTGGCAGCTTATAACCCTGGTCAACATATAGGATACTTTTGATCCCGAAAAATTAAAGAGTTCCCGTGGGATAGTGAAAAAACCTTTCCACGCGGACGAAGTCGCGGGCAGAAGCTAGTATGATGTAAAATATTGCAATAAAATTATATGTCTAGTTACAAAATATTATTAGTCATGTCTTTGACATTCTCATAGAATAGAATAGAATTTAATTTATTGCATAAACTCTCACATACATATAATTTAATGAAGATCCTTTCAAACGTGCAATACAAGCCGTTTTATAATGTTGCCTGGCTATTATATAACATTATTAATTTTTTCTGTTATTCATCACAAAAATAACACATTAAAAATGCTCATATAAATCTAACATTACATAAATAGTTAATTAAAAAAAAAAATGTATAAGTCATAAATTATGGTATAATTATTTATCTGTAATTAATTAATTAATTTAATATTGTTCATTGTATATTCAGTTACAGTATAATAAACTTTGTTCAATAAAATTTTCTTAAGAGACTTTTTAAACAAATTTATATGGCTGAAGGGGAGCAAATGTAGCCTTTGGCGCAAATAACTGAAGCTTCGAGTCCTGAGGCCATGAACCTTTACAACGTAGAACTTATAGAACCAATATAAAATAAATTTCGTTGTATTACTTTATAATATTCTCGTAGTTTAATAAATTGTGTTTGTTTCATTAAAATTCAATATGTATATTTTTAAATTCTGTCACCTTATTTTGTTGCGCTCTTTTCTATTTTTGTAATTAGAGGGAAGACTTTTAATAGTTTGTAAGCGAATTCTCAACATTATCATTAATTGAAATAAATAATTCTTTCTCGATACATGACTATGTAAAAAATTTAATGTTCAATTACATGTATGCCGACTACCCGCTAATCTTTGGTACTTAGAGTAGTAGTAGTAGTAGACTTTATAACGTGAATAATATAATCGGCAGATATATACAGTGTACACAAGTATATACATTGTACGCATAAGAGTTTTTCATTGATCTCTAGCTCAAAACTAGGCATTGATCCGCGGCGTGGCCGCGTAGAACTTTGGCTCTATTTTACTTATTAAATAAAAATCAAATTGATTTGTTCATAATTATATCATGGACAAAAGTTAGTACACACACACATATATATGTATGTATGTGTGTATGTATATATATATATATATATATACACATATATATGTATGTATGTGTGTATATATATATATATATATATATATATATAACATTCTTTCTTGAAAAGTTATCTAGACTCGAGGACTTAGCAGCGGCGTGGACTTCATACAACCCCCATATCGAAACTAGCGACCAAAAGGTCGAAAGTACCATGAATTTATTAGCGCTTTTTTTAAGTCTTATATATAAGGTTGGGGAAAAAGTTTCTTCGCATTTTATATAAAAATTCAAAAGATTTTTTTATAAAGTTTATTTACATTTGACCAAAGTATGTAGGTGCCATTTTATTGGATAACTTTTTGCCATCTTGTAGGTAGGGACGTGATCCCATTGCTATAAAAATTTTGGGACTGCTGATCAAAAAACTGCGACAAGTGGTTTTGGCAGTCCTCTCGTGATGTTAACCTGACACTGCCTAAGGAATTCTGCAGAGACCGAAACAGGTGAAAATCTGAAGGTGCAAGGTCAGGACTATACGGTGGATGCATTACCACCTCCTGGCCAAACTCTCGTAATTTTTGCTGAGTGGCTAAAAATGTGTGAGGTCTAGCATTATCATGGTGAAAAACCACACCTCTTCTGTTGATTAATTCCGGCCGCTTTATCTCAACTTTTTGCTTTAATCTCATCAGTTGTTCGCAGTACAGTTCAGAATCGATGGTCCTGCCTGGCGGTAACAGCTCATAATGAATAATGCCCTTCCAATCTCACCATACACACAGCATCACCTTGTTGCGAGTTACCCCGGGTTTCGCCACAGTCTGTGAAGCCTGACCGGCCTTTGACCACGATCTGTTTCGCACGTTCTTGTCGTACGTGATCTACTTTTCATCACTAGTTATCAGCTTCTTCAAAAATGGTTCGGTTTCATTACGTCGTAATAAAGAATCACAAATGAGTACACGGTTCATTAGGTTTCTTTCAGTGAGCTCATGAGGCACCCAAATATCGAGCTTTTTTGTGTCCCCAGCTTTTTTCAAATGTGCCAAAACCGTTTTGTGGTCAGTTCCCAGTTCTCCAGCTACATCGTAACTACTAATATGCCGATCTTGCTCCATTTTTTCAAAAATTGCATCAATTTTGTCCGTAACAGAACGGCAAGAGCGATGTGCTTCTTTGATATCAAAATTTCCGGATTGAAAACGTTTTAACTAAATTTGCGCTACTCTCACAGATACTGCATTAGGTCCATAAACATCACAAAATTTTTTGCAGCTTGTGTTGTATTTTTACCTTTTTTTGTAGTAAAATTTTAAAATGTATCGAATTTCTTCATTAGATTCACTCATTTTAACAATAAGAAAAACAAATGAAAATCGCACATTTTCCTAACTTGAATTTGGAATTGTTTTCTTTAAAATTAAAACTTTTTAATGATACCAAAATCAGCCAGATACAAATGGTATAGCCAAAGAGATCTTATTACAAGTTCGTACATACTATATGCGAAAAGACTTTTTCCCCAACCTATTATATTACTTACTGTCTTACTATCTCTTACGCTCGGCAGCTTTCCACATGTGTTGGATGAAATAGCAACTCATAACCCGATCCGGGGCCGACTTTTGTGTCAAAATATGTAGTAAGATTGCAAATTTAAAAATACAAATTGTAAAAAATACATCGTAAGTTAGACACTTTTTCAACAGCGGTGTAGTCGGTACTTGCATAATATGGTATGTATTTTCAACCGGCTTACCGGCAAGACACACTGACGGATGTGGAAAGCGACTTTTTTATACTATGTGAAAGATATATACATTGTACACAAGTATTTCTTAACCATTTTCCGGAATTTTGTTAAAGAGCATTAGTATACTTTTCCCCACGAAACTACGAACATTAAGATAGCTATGCCCATAATACTATTTACAAATTGCGATTTGAGTACGGTCGTAAGCCAAGGCTTGTTATCAGTCAGCGCGACCCGTAATCAAGGGCACAGGGCACGCATTAAGGTGCGGGTAAGGCCACATTCGTTGAGGGATAATCTATTCCCTCGGATATATAATGTAATACAGACACTTGTGCGTCATTTTGGTCTTGGTCGACATAACGAACGACATACGATTTCGGGGTCATCTGGAAGGCAAAGCTAAACTTGCCTCCTGCCGTCTTGTGGGCGAGCGCTCAAGACCCCCCGAACAATATTTTATTTTCTAATTGCGAAGCTGCCTAGGGAGCGGACGGCTCGTCCAATGCAACATAGCTACCAGCGCCTATAGACTTTTGCAACAAGAGCGAAGCCAACGCGTTGCCACTCTTTAGGATGGAATGGGAGATATGAGAAGGAGGAGTGGGATAGGGTAGATGGGATTGAAATCTCACCCACCGTTATGCCGTCCAGATGGAGGCGTGTCGTGTTCCGCGCGCGCTCACCTCTCCTCCCGTGGGGCGAATTAACATCCGCCCCGAGCCAAAGTAAAGACATGGAAGATGCTGGGGAATAAAAGTAGTCCCCTGGCAGTGGATTGGACCTTCGTTTCCGTTTTCTCGTTGCCCTGGCATATGGCGCTGCAAGGAACACCCAGGGTTTTTGTGGGTATCCCTAACTGGGGAGTGGCAATGGCATCTTTAGTTCTGCCTACAGGGGCTAGTGCCACCCCCGATCTGGTGAGTTCCACACATTGGCCGCGAACTGTCCCCTTGCGCTTGCGCTTGTCGTAGTCTATGATCCTCCTTCGAATTTTACCTGGCTAAAAAAATATGGGATTGGAAGGAAGAGGGAGCAGGACGTGGGCCATCGGAAGTCTCCCTCATCGCCCAAAATAAGATTATCTCAAGGCTAACCGTTTCACGCCGATATTCTGTAAGAGCGTGATATCACACCGATCGCACCTGCCCTAAGAGCTCTAATCAAGATAATGCCTCTGTGGTTCTTAGCTGGCCGAACTCGCTGGAACGCAGAGGCTCCGGGTTCGATTCCTGACATAGTAAAACGAACTTTAATTTGCTTAGCTTGGTGATATATACAAAGTATGTGTTTGTCTGCTGATTATTAAAAAAATCAATAAAGAAAAATACTGGAGTACATTAGACAGGGTGACGACCCATGTGATGGAGATTGTTTACGTTGTTAAAGGTGCTACCCATGTGCTGCTGGCCTCGAAGGACTAGTGATTATTGATGCTGTAACACAATTCACGGTTTTATAGCGGCATACCTAGACCAGACAGATAAATAATCTACCACCTGGTTATAGTTTGTATTGTTGGCACTTACGACAGGCCATTTTGTGTAATTATTATTTTGCCATTTTGGGTAATTACCACGTGCTAACGGCGGAGGAGACGAATACGACGCAATTTTTTTAGATTTTCGTCTGTTTGTTCGGGGTTCACGTAAAAACTGCTGGACCAATTGCGATGCGGTTTTTGCTGATCGAGAGATAATTCTTAGACTTAAACTCTGCGCTACTTTTTATCCTGGGAATCCCGTGGAATTTTTTCTGGGAATTATTTAAAACTAACTGCGCCCGCAGTTTCACCCGCGTGCTGTTGGAAAATCGTTATATTTTGGATAATTCACACTATATTTTTATAAATTATAGCCTATGTGTTATTCTGATGTGTAAGCTATATTACTGTAAAGTTTCATCAAAATCCATTCAGCACTTATTGCGTGAAAGAGTAGTAAACATACATCCATACATCTATACATCCATTCTTACAAACTTTCGCGTTAATAATATTTATAGAGATGGCCAGATTAAATAAGAAATCGAAATCCAATGTGATTTTTTACTGATCGATAGCAGATTTAATGTAAGAAAATGTGTCATATTTTTACCCCGGGAAAACCGCGGGAATTTTCCCGGGAGCGGTTTTTAGTTGAACGAGTGCGTAATAATTAACTTACTCCGACACAATTTTCACTAAAATTATAGCTTACATTCTTTTTCAAATGCTGCGGTTTTTTACTCCGGGAATTCCGCGGGAGTTTCAAGTCAAGCGTGAACGAAGACGCGGACATATTCTAGTGTACTTATATAAGAGCAAAGGTTAACCCTATGTTAGAACATTGGTATAAACGAGCCGTGATAGTTGTTCGAGTAAAAGGGTTGAGTAATTAGGGCTCAGATACAAGAGATAACATGTCATGTACTGGACCTTCTACCTAAAACGCTAATTTGTCTGGCGAAGGATTTTAGGTTAGTTATGGCTCAAGGGAATCTGACCAACATGCTTTTCAATTAGACAGTACGTGTTACGGTAAAACAAAAATCTTTTCTTAATGCTAAGCTGGCCAACTGGCAGGCTTCCCAGCTTTTTGGAACATCGGGGGCGAAGAAAACCCGTTACCAGGATTTAGGAGGGGTAAAGAGTTAGGAGGAATAGGAGAGATTGGATAAAGCGGATTGTCAAACGCTCCGCATTGGCTTAATACAGAAATTGTTTTGTTTGATCGCCCACTAGATATCGCTGTTCAATAATCAAACGTGATGATTTTAATAATGTGTTATTTTGTGTATTTTACGTAAGGTTTGTACCATTGAAGTACTGTTGTGCAGGACATAATTTTAAAATGAATTTGTAAGAGTAACATGACATTTTGTACTAAACCAGTACAATGTACCACTTCAAATAACGCGAGACGATTTGTATGGTTTGTAATGAGGCGAGAAGATTTTGTATGGCTTGTACCGCGGCAGTACACTGTGCATTTGAAGCGATGAGGCCAGTGAGAAGGTGACCGTCATTCCTCATTTGTCCAGGTCAAAACTTCTAGTTCGGAAATGTTCCTTAAGAATCGGATGAAATTGGCCTCGGTCACCTTGTTTTACTAGCAGTCGTACTATGACATTCTCATGTTGTCCCTCTTTGTCATATCAATATCCGTAGAGGCGTTATTGTACTGTTGTAGCATAAGCCTCGTTCCTTCCTCTTACTTTTGAGTAGTAGCGTGACAAAAATTTTAAAGTGGTACATTTTGAGCCGTATCAGTACAAATGTACTGGCTCACACGTGTACTGCTCATCGCTACATTGAAGGTTCCAATACATGTACACCCCCACGGTACCCTGAAAGTAACCCGGGAATCGCCCAGGGATGACATAGAGGATGAAGAAGTCGACCATCGACACTGTCACTGATTGTGCTGTTATAACCGGCCGTTGAAAGCAAACAACAATAAAACAAGCATACATGATACCTGATCATGTTTCTTTTTTTTATTGCTGGAGTACAGCAGAAAGGCCGACGGCCCAACGGTGATGGAAAATGGTTACCGTCGCCTATGAACATTTGCAACATTAAAGGTGCTACCAATGTGCTGCTGGACTCATAGATGGGACTGGACCTGGCCACTGATGCTGGAACATACCTCAAGTTCGTTATGGCGGCATGCTCTAGACCAGGGGTGGTAGTCATCCAGTCGGGCAAATGCCCTACCTGGCTGTGGGTTGCTTAGTCGCCTCTTATGACAGGCCTCCCGGCTGCAGAAATTAGTATTCTTTCTCCGTTCCTGTATGGATAGTATAAAACCGTCCTGTTATCATTGGGGTCCAACTCCTCGAGTCGGGCAGGAGAATAATCAGTTCATCTCCACCTCCCGAATAAATGGGACCACTATTTCTCGTATTATGCAATCTCTGTTCAATTTCTAATATCCATTTAAATCTAGTGTAATTTTTTTTTATAATAAATTGTATTTTGTTCAAAAATAATGGATTGTTACACAAGGGATGAAAGAAACCTATATAGGCACGAGATGGTTTGGTGTACGAGCGTAGCAAAGGCGGTAATCTAATCGGCGGTTAATCTTTCACCCGAGGTAAAGATTACTTTTCATTTCGAATATGAGGAAAGTAAATAAAAACCAGATTAGTTAAACAAACAACTACTTCTGTAATGAAATCAGCCATTAAATCCATATCTAAATCTGATGAACTCATTTTCTAAAAATATCCGTCAAGTCATTATTTTTTCTGTGGCATTTTACCAGCCAGTATTTTTTATCATTGACGATAGTAAATCTTTAAACTCAAGTTTATGTAAATTAAATAATAATTTAGTGAAAAGCAAATTAAAAGTATAAAATCATGTTACATAATTGTTGATTTTTTTTTATTACAATTTATGCCGCCATTTAACTGTGGCTGTAAAAAAAGTTGGGACATGGTCGCATTTATTATCTATGGCTCGCATAGTTTAATTTTTTTTAACAGCAGGGAAAATCGTTTCCCAGGGACGAAAAGTACTGTTTTCATCCCCCTGACCAGGTAACTTCTAGTGTACTTACTTTCCGACTATGAGAAATGAAAAGTTTTTAATAGGCCCATTCGAGAGTACGTTCTAACAGCACGAAACACGATTATTTGATAAGGGTAATCGTTTCATGGCGATATCCTGTGGTAAAAGCGTGCGAACCGGCCCTAAGAACTGTAATCAAGATAATAATTCACACACATCAATTCAGACTACTGAAATTTTAAAAAATCTACTGTATTTACCAAAATAGCTAAGAAACTCTTAAACAAGCATTAACAACCTTATTCATATTGAGTTAGAGTAAGTATTTAGGCTTCTTTAAGAATTTTATTATTACTTTATTCTCGTCGACCATTCCGCAATGCTTGAAGTCGAAAGTCTTCGAGCAGTGCGTCCTACCCATCATGACATACTGTGCTGAGATATGGACACTGACAGTAGGACTGGTCCACAAATTCAAAGTCCTTCAACGGGCTATGCAGCGAGCTATGTTAGGTGTTTCTCTTATGGATAAAATCAGAAATGAGGACATCCGTAAGAGAACGAAGGTAACCGACATAGCTCGCAAAATTAGCAAGTTGATGTGGCAGTTGACCGGTCACGTCTGTCGCAGGACCGTCGGCCGATTGAGCAAAAGAGTCCTGGAGTGGAGACCACGTCTCGGCAAACGTAGCACAGGACGCCCGCCAGCTCGGTGGACTGACGACTTGCGCAAGATCGCCGGCAGGGGCTGGATGAGAAAGACGAGTGACCGGGATATGTGGCGCGTACTTGGGTAGTCCTACATCCAGCAGTGGACAGACATTGGCTGAAGAAGAACTTTATAGAAGCCTACAAACTTACTCTAACTCAATATGAATAATACCGTAAGATATTATTACATTCGAAATTTGAACTATTGGAAGGCTTCAACTGTCGAGACAGTAGTTTTCAATAAGAATATTTCAACTTGTAAAGTACCCTCGTCTTAGACAAAGACAAATTCTGTGCATTGTTTTTAATATTTCAGATCATATGACACTGTGTCAGCTGTCGGACCTTTGACTAGGGTTGCCAACTGTACAGGATATATGTATAATATATAGTATCGTACTATATTTTAAGCAATGCTATTTGTTTTTAATCGGTGCTCTTAGTTGTAGATGTCATTGAATCAAATGCTGATATCCGAATGTAAGCCTCAGAAAAGGTTTAGATAATACTTACCTGTAATCGAATACCTAATTCTAAAAATAAAACTAAATTATACATAAATTATTATAAAGTATGTAACGTATCGCTGCCAGAGAGAAGCGTACCCAGAAGGCTGGCTGCATCGCCACGCTGTATGGCAATGCTGATTCATTGCGTGAAATACGAACCAGTCGTAGGCAATTGTACTAAATATTATAGAAAAATTATATAGTACGAAATGTACTATATTTTCATCGCTAATTCAATTGTCGCGCTTTTTGTTCAGATACAAATGATTATTTTGAAAATAATAGATATTTGCTGGCCAACGCAAAAAGTAGTAATAAATACACATAGAAAATGCAATAATTAAATACTTAAATAAAATATATTGTTACATGCCGACAAAAGTGAAAGCACACCTGCCTGCCATAAAGCACAGTTTATTACCTTCCCGCATTTGGACTTCCTTTATTGGACACTTTGCTTTGCTTAAAATTTGTAATTAGAAAAACAGCTTATTGTGTATTGTAATCCTTTATGGTAGGCAGTGGCCCGGTGTGATTCTTGGAAATCATTGTTTGCACGGTCGAGACATATTGTATAGCTGAGTATAAAGGAATGCCCGAACGGAGAGATCGGCAGTCAAGCGACGATTACGATACGAGCAAGACGTGTGTACATTCGATGAGCAATACAGTGACGTACTTTGCGCGTGTTATTGAATCGTGCAGTTTGTACTGGTTGTGTCCAGTTATATTTGTACCTATGTTATACGTGTTTGTACAGTTCTAATAAATCCTATAGTAATTCCAACGGCATTTTAATTCGAGTCCTGTAACGTAACAATATAATAAATAATGAAAAATAAATGTGAACTATGACAGCCCCGACGACAAGCCTCGCTTGGCAGGCATCCATCCCGGAGTCGTTCAAACGATAGAAACACGTAACATAAATTATTAAATCTGTTTATTATGTAGCTCACAGAATAATATTTTCACACAATATGATATTTTTTCACAATACATGACGTCTCTAGGCATACAAACCGTCGTTTCATTCTGTATTTGAAAATATTACCAATTCTTTTCGTAAAGAAAATGTCCGATACCCAAAGAGGCTGTAACAGTACTGTAGGATCCTTAATTGAAACTACACACTTTATATACTTGATTTATTTCATCCCTTGATATGGGTGGAGATGCCTTGATATGCACAGGTGAGCACGGGCGTGCGCTAGTTTGGTGAGCGACATTCGTGCTGATCGTAAATTCGCGCGTGTTCACCTAAATGCTGAGTTGGGAAAATGTATGTACTTGAGAGAGAGAGAGATAACACTTGATTGCACATCAAAATATACAATTACAAAAACAGACCATATTTACAATATTTTCTAGGTAATACAATATGCAGCCTTATCGCTCAAAGCGATCTCTTCCACGCAACCTAAATGAAAGAAATTTGAATCAGGCTGTATAGGTACTTGCTTCGTAAAGTGCTCTTTTTTCACCAAAATTTTCCAAAAATACTGTATTTTTGTTAAACAAAAATAAAATATTTTTTTCAAAAAAAGGTGACAACCCTACCCTCTGACACCCACTGCCTGACATGGGATGACGTCATATAGACGCAGAAGACTGACATTAAAGTACTTATAGCCCTGACAAATTATTGGTTTAAAATTCAATCGGGAAACTCCCTTAAATAGGTATTAAGGCAAAAGTACCTTAGTTGACACTGTATCAGTCATTAACACTGCACAGTACTCTAATAAATATTTTATGTGGTCACGTCAAAGGTATTTTAATTATAGTTATCTAATATAACTTGTTATGGGTAATGGCACGTGAACTTATATATATTTTAAGGTCTATGTATTTTTTATGTACCATACATAGTACAATTCTCATTTAAAAAAAATTTACTTGTAGTTGATACTTTGTTATAGAAATATGTGAACCAAAGAAGCAGTACACAAAATCAAATAGAAATGTATCTGTGTATATCAGAGCATTATTCAAATACCTAATAATATATGCTGTCATATACACAGATAAATGTATATTTGATTTTGTGCGCTGTCTTTGTTTCACACTTTTTATGCAAAGGTATTAAAACAACTAGTGCAGTGTCCACTATTAGTGTTTTTCACACAGTTTCTCCAAATCTATGAATGCACAGTACACGTTTTGACCTTTGGCCAAAAACTTTTAATTTATGCATCGTAAAATAAAGATTTAATTTAGTTAACAATGTACCTGACAGATAAACATATAAAACACAGGAATTGCTCTTGGTACAGATGTAATATTTTCACGAAATTAAGGGCGCGTCCCGACCCAAATAGATGTAGAACTGACCCGAGCTTACATAATTGACTGACCTTACATTACATAAACATAGGGCCATAGGTCAGCCTATGTAAGTCGTTATAGAGAGTAGTAAAAAGGTAAAGTAAAAAGATAGAACTGAAAAAATATTTTCAACATTTGTGAGTGATTTTAGACGTGATAAAGTCATGCTTTGATTACAGCTCTTAGGAAAGGCTCAATTGGTGTGATAACACGCTCTCATAGAATATCGACGTGAAACGGTTAGCTTTGAGCTAATTGCATTTCGTATTGTTATGGAATTGTATACTCAGCATTTTGATTACTCAAATTTAAAAAAGCTATCATTGGAGAGTCGATTTGCCCGGCGTAGCGCGTCGCCGCAACACGTCCGTATTAAATCTTTTATTATTAATAATAATAACAAGGCCCCCACCTCCGTGTTTTCCTTAACCAGCCGGCATGGAGTGGAGATCGCTAGAGCTAAGACTCAAGCTCCAGGGGTGGAAGTGACAAATGGCATCACGTTAGAAGTAGCTTCGGTGAACCTGCAGCCCACCTCTCTACACACCTATGTTGCCCCTGTCTTCTATGGCATTTTTGGGGCCCACGCAGGGAGTGGCGAGTCACCGTCTGCCCATTTTTCCATGTTCCCCGATCATTGCGACGGGCAGACGCCATAGTCTCCATATTCCCAGACCCCTAGTACCACTAGCAGTTCACCCCAATAGCCCGGTACTTTTTGTTCTTATTTCCCACAATAGTCCTACACTGGCCGGGGCTTGTCCTTGGGTGCATTATTATGCGCTGTAGACAGGGATAAACGCCGGTCAGCGTCACGCCACATATACACATTAAATTTGTCAAAGGGCCTCTACGTGTTGGCCTTCCCATGGCCCCACGCAAGCCCTCCAAAAGTCCGTGCCATTTTTATGGCCCGTAATCTTCAAGGACATATAGTATATAATAATAATAAAAAATCATTATTTCATAGCCATTACAAGATAATTGTGTTACAAGTAAAAGGTACAAAAAAGACAGAATTATTCAAAGAAATGCAAGCTGTGAAGTCAGGTGGTTGCCAAGAGCCCGCACTAGGATCAAACTTGTGTTACAGTTAGCATTGGCAACCATCCGACTGCAAGAAATTACTTGTAGTTAAAGGCTAATTTGTTACATACAGAGAAAATACTGAATCCTAAACTAGTTAAACTGTAAAATATTAGGATTCAGATGATTATTTAACTGGCTGCATAGTATTGGGTGCGACATATATATGTGTGTGTGTGTATGCATGTGTGTGTGTGCGGGTGTGAATGTGTTACGATAATTACAGAGTGTATGGTACCAAGAGTAGACACCGCCAATTTAATCAAACAAATAGTAAGTATATTAAAAGTTAAAATAAAAGTTGCAGGGGGAATGTTTTAGGACACCATCCTCAGGCCTGGGGGACGCTTTACACCGAGGGATGTGTGGGACTCATGAACGGCCGTATTCCCAACGTGATCTTCGTGCGGAGGTCCCGGGGATATCGACCGTCAGACAACCCCCTGAACCTGCGCCTCTATCTCACACGCTTTTACGGGAGGCCACAGGAACTAGACCTATAAGTACTGCTAGACCTATAAATGAGGTAAGGTAAGGTAACTCTTTATTGTACACCAAAGGATAGACAAACAGAAGTAGAAAAATACAAAAGATAGTACAACAGGCGGCGTTATCGCTAAAAAGTGATCTCTTCCTGGCAACCCTTGGCAGGGATTAATAGTTTTTAAAACTTACGGTGGTGCAGTCTATAAATAATGATGATAATTTCTTGATGTAAAATTCCAAAATATGTAATGTCACACTAGTGAGGGAGGAGTCTCACCGATGTGACCAGCTGTGACAAGGACGGGAGAGGGGTCAAAAATCGTGAAATTTGTGTGACGTCATATGTGGATGGCCCCCAATCATAATAACAATATACAAAAACTGAGGGTATTTCCTAGAATTGCAATGGGAGTTTTAATTTGTCATAAACGACAAACACTTGGCCGTCACTAAAATCTTCTATTGTTCACAGAAAACTGTGTTCTAATAACAACAAAATTTCACTTCGTTCTACTAGACATAAAACAATTAAAAGCAAAGTTATGCGTTTAAGAGCGAGTTAAGGCGAAGTATTCGCGAAATACATAAATACTTGCCCTTAAATTCATTAGGGAGCCTCGCCTTGTACGTAAAGCGTAATGAGATGTATAGTCAGCAGAAAAAGCAAAATAGTATTTTTTGTGTTTAAAGACGTGTAGTTTTTTAAAGAAAAGTTTAGTATTTCAAAAATGCAATTTGTTTTTTTGTCACGCTTGTTTCCACTTGGGGTAGATAAGACAATTAAAAGGCACTCACGGTTTATTGTAGTTTATTTAGGTACACACACAATACGAAATTATTATAAAAGTAATTTCACAACGAAGAAGACGAGCACAGTCTACTATATAAAAACGAGCGGATAAAGTAAGCAACTCACTTCAAACACTATCCAAAATTGCCCAGCCTACCTACTTTACAAACATTTAAGATTATTTTATTTATTTAGGTTTATGGCTTGGCAGCTAGCCCTTTAAGCCAGATCTTAGATTATAATGTAGTTTCTTCATTTTCTTATGCCTATGTGTAGCATAGCTGCACTGTAGGTTATCGGGTTGTGCCATTCAACGGAGTTCTTGTGACAACTCAAAAGGCCACATTTGACTATACAGTTCACATTTCTCACAAAACACATAATTAATACTCAAAAACTATCAATATCCTAAAACTATTGTTTATTTTAGAGTAATATTACACATTTTTAGAAAATACAACTGCACAGCACGATATCTCCTTTCAGTTCCCGCCAAAAACTCCAACATTTAAGATTAAAGCGTCGAGTATACCCAGTAACACAGGTTTGATTTTCTGCATACATGAATTTCACCCGGGTGCACTTACACATTAAAATATTTTTTTATTTATTATAGAAAGTTAAAATCGTCTATGCCTATGTGGCCTATATAGGCATAGACGATTGATGGAGAATGTCCACCTGCTACGATCCTGACAAATACTTTTCGTTTCATCAACTTTCATTAATTTCCTCATAGATACACGTCTATTTAAAGCGTTTTTAACTGATCTTACTTCAAAAGGTAGGTAAAAACGATTTGTTTCATATTTTTACTTCTTTTGAACATAACAATATGTTCATAACAGCCATGAAAATTATCCCTATTAATTATAAAATAGATGTTATCTTACCTATATCTTCCTCTTCTTATATAATTATATAAAAATTAAACTGATATTCGTTAATCTGACTAAAACTCAAAAACAGCCCTACCGGTCTAGCTGAATTTTTTTTTGTGTTTCGACGGAGTCCCGGAATGGTTTACTTTCACAATTGGATCTGGTAGATGGCGTTGCAATAGCGTTCTGGATTTTTATTTTATTAGGGCAAAGCAATGTTTGCCAGGCCCACTAGTTTGCAGTAAAATGTATTTGAATTCAATTCAAAACTTATTCTAAATAGAATACAAACAATTAGCCTAGAAACGGTCATTTATATTTAGTCATCGCATGAATAGCACGCACTTAAAGTTTAGTATTTAATTTGAAATAACAGATAGACAGGTACTTAATTTTTATTTTTTATAGATAGACTAGCGTTCCACCCCGGCTTCGCACGGGTATCTAAAAATAACTTTTTTCTTTAGTTTAATTTCCTACTAAGCGAATTAAAAATATTTCCTCTCCCGTACAGCCTGTACCCCAAGACGCCTATATCACATAAGGTTTTGCCTAGCTAGCCAAGCAGGGTGAGCGGCGACCACGCACCTTTTTTCTAATACTTACATTTTTAAACTCGTGATATCTTTCTAATGGAATGTCCGAATTGAATAATTCAAAAAGTTGTCTAAAGGTATTGAAACAGTCTTGAATATGAAGTAATTTATTTTGATAAGGATGAATACCAAGATACAAATAAAGAACCTTTTCTAGCGGCGGCATTTCAATTAAATTTTTAAAACAAAAGAACACTATGAAATAGATACGAATTTATGCAAAAATTTTGATGTAAATGTGATAAATGCGAATATAAAAAATTTGAGTTAAATTAAAAGAACACTTATTGTCGCATAACTATAATAGTTAGATACATGTTGCTTATGACACTTTTTGTAAATAATGATGTGTTATGCAAAGTCGTAGTACATTATTTTATTCTATCATGAATATTTTTCACAGCGCACGCGATTTTAGATATTTTTTACACTTTGGGTTACATTATTGGAGTTTTAATAAGGATGCCTAACTTTTTTGAAAATATAATATAGCCTACGTCATACGAGGATAGTGTGGCTTGCCAATAGTGAAAGAATTTTTCAAATTGGTTCAGTAGTTTCGGGGCCGATTCAATGGAAACAAACAAATAATCAAATCTTTGCTCTTTATAATATTAGTATAGATATATGTGAAAGTAACTGTGTTAGTGAAGTAATTTTTTCTTCATGTCCGCGTCCTGGGCTATGCGCCGTTTATAAGAAACTAGAGGCCCGGCGCGTATTCACTCGCGCTCTGTCCCGCTCCCGTGATATATAGGGTCATATTATATAGCCTATGACACACTTCCTGTTAACGTAGCTTTCCAACAGTAAAATAATTTTTAAAATCGGTTTAGTAGATCCAGAGTTATTATAGGTTTGTCAAAAAACTCTTCACTTAGAAGTATAAGAAAAAGAACGCATGTTCTTTTTTTCTGTTGACGGTACAGCGTGCTTCTCATTAAAGGCAGGCCACAAGCGAGTGCTGGAGTGAAGCGGGCCAACCGACAACCTTCGGGAACATTCGTATCGATGCTTACAGGTGCCTACATAATGTTCCATTACAGTATAAATATAATGATAACAGTGGCATCGTACCATCTAAACAAAGATCGTGCAGTCTATTTCAAATAGGACGCTATGGGAGATATTCCGTATATAGAGAAATAAACATCGTGATTCAAAGTATAACATTATCATTAAACAGTAACAGTACGAAACAGTATCTATCTATAATATTATAAAATTCTAAACATGCCGTGTCTGTAAAAAAACTGTTTGTACGGGATTCACGTAAAAACTACCGGGCCGATTTCGATGCGGTTTTCGCTGATGGACAGCAAATTTTTAAACTTAAAATCTGAGCTACATTTTATTCTGGGAATCCCGCGGGAATTTTTCTGGGAATGATTTAAAATGGCCAAATTAAATAACAAATCGAATACTGATGTGATTTTTCACTGATCGATACTAAATTTTATGTAATAAAATGAGTGATATTTTTTATTGCGGAAATTTTCCCGGGAGCGATTTGTAATTGTTCGGTTGGATAAAAATTAGCTTATTCCGACACAGTTTTCACTAAAACGATAATTTATATATTTTTTTAAATGCTTCGATATATTGTGTCCCAGGAATCTCACAGGAATTTCAAATCAAGCGTGGACGAAGTCGCGGCCATATCCACTAGGATATGGCCGAGATATATGGCCATTTATAAATACTAATTTATATATGAATAAAATCATTATTTATTTCGTTAGAAAGTTTACGATAGTGCTATAAGTATTATGGACGTCTTAGCCAACCGGTAGATAAATAGGTAACTTTTTATTATACACGAATACAAAAATAAACTTTCAGACTAAAATTATGTTTAATGTATACAAAGGGCGGGCTTATCGCTAAAAAGCAACCTTTTCCAGATAACTCTAGGGATGAATTGATAAAATATAATAATAGCGATGGTGGTATACATAATATGTATATAATACAACTACTGATGCACACTTTAGTAATAAATACATAATAACTGTTATACAAACAACAGACGTTTTATAGACTCTTCAGACTTTATAGGATTTACCTGATAGATGCGTGTACTTGCTATATTATTTTCATCACTGTGGCACGATCATGCATATTCGTGCGGAACAATCAGAGGAGAAAAACAATCTATTGAACCAACAACACTTTCTGTAACTTCTTATCCTTTAGATTTGAGGCAGTGGTTTAAATCTATAGTTTATCTACATTATATTACATACCCAAATTATCCATTTTGTTAAAAACAAAATCTTTTTTTTCTTATTATTACGTTTTTTCTGTCCGTCTTTATATTATGTTTATTGTAATACAATATTAGCAAGTGGTAACTGTAACAATATGCACATTAGGTCAGAAAATTGCCTAAGTGGTGCATGTTCCGCATCGAACATTCCGTGTGCCAGGATTGAACCAATTCCGGTCAGCAGTTTTCGTTTGCGCAGAAAAATGTAAACCGGTTTCCGACATATACAGTCGTGGTATGAAAAGGTTCGCCAGTTTTCAAATTGATTCATTTAACATTCTACGAGCACATGTTGCCTTTTCAAACTAAGTCACAGAACAGACTGTTCCATAGAAAATTGTGTTTAACTGTTTGACAAAGCTGTTTGTTTTCTATCTTATCTAAGAATGTTGTTTAGAGATATAAAACCTTTTTATTGGTGTTATATTTATGATAAGCGTAGTGATTATATTTTTTTTTCTTATTGTTAATTTCAGTGTCTGTCATTGTCAACATTGCAATTTTCTTTTCTCACGTTTCTATATTTTATAAACATAACAAAACGGAACATTTGTTTAAAATGTTGGCAGTAATGTTTCTTGTACTCATATGCAAGGAAAAGTAGACTTTAAGGTGATGAATCTTTTCATACCGCGACTGTACATCAATATGATAAAGTAATCTATATTTAACTCTATTCGCAAGCAGAAATGGCAGTGTTGCTTACTATGCATTCTTAACCCTGTTCCGCTACGTACCCTGTCGCGTGCTAGTAAAATTCGTTTACTGAGCAGGTATAATGAAAGGAATTATTACTGTGTAAAACTGTACTAAAAGGATAGGACAGACTAGGCCCGTTGCTGGGGAGTTTCTTACGTCACTTCTTCTCTCACAGCCATAACACGTTACAAAACGGCACTAAGATAACACTTCGCCTCGAATCTCTGTTCGAAGTCCGCCGGGAACTTTCTCCCCGGTCTTCATGTCACCTGTTATCAATTAGTCCACTGTTGTAGCCCTTTGGCTGAAATCATTAAGTTCAACTCCCTCTCATGGCAACAGTCTAGCTGAGGTAAAGACCCCTAGAGAACTCGCTCGTGCAGATTGCGCCCGGGCTCGAGCACCCTCTTCGCGAAGGTGCTCGCCCCAGGAACCCCAGCAAAACTAAGGTCAAGTCCATATAAAATAAAAGACGAAGCAACAGCCTAATCATCATGGATCAGGCTAATTTTCATTGATCCAGCTACTGACGTGAGGGCGGACTGACTTCAAAATATTGAATCGGGAATATAGAAGTCAGCACTGACTTGTTACCGTTGTACTGACTTCCAATCAATTTACACGAAGCCAGTTATGAAGTCAGCAAGTCAGTACCTGGATCAATACAAATCAGCTTGTAGCAGCGAGAGGTGGAGGTTAAATGATACTTCAGATGGCAGAGAGTAGTATTCACTGTCGAGTACTGATGCGAACTGAAGTGCATGGATTTATTTTGGAAACGGGAACCTAAGTACAAATATTAACAAATCATACAGCTAATACAATATATAGCACAGTGTGTGAGAGAAACGGATCTTGTGCGAGCGAGATAGAGCAACTATTAATATGTGCACTCCCGCGATGCGTTAGCCAGTAAGTTCGTTGTCCGCTGTGATTACTGGACGTATGCAGCTCCTATAAGCTTTTACTCCGACATTGGTCGGGTGCAGACTCACTTCGGCTTTAGTCTCAAGCTCATATATATGTAGTAGCCACCCTAGCCTAATTATTGTGCGAGAAATAAAACTTAATAAAATCGGTTAATATAATAAAGTATATTTTATTATACATATATTAAAACAACACTCGAATTATTATCAATCTTGTTTTATTAACAGGACACGTTGAAATGTGTTTTTAATTACGCAATTACGCAATTACGCAATTACGCAACTACGCTGAACTCGTCGCTGGCTAAGTATTTCAAAGACATCCGAAGACTGTTCACGACGATAATGAAATACGCAGTAACTGAAAAACAATGAAGAATATTAAAACATATTTGGATAATTAATTTTAAATGTACGTCTTCTAATATATAAGGTTGGGGGAAAAGTTTCTTCGCATTTTATATAAAAATTCAAAAGGTTTTTTTATAAAGTTTATTTACATTTGACTAATGTATGTAGGTGCCATTTTGTTGAAATTTTTGACATCTTGTGGGTAGGGACGTGATCCCATTGCTATAAAAATTTTGGGGCTTCTGATCAAAAAACTGCGACAAGTGGTTTTGGCAGTCCTCTCGTGGTGTTAACCTGACACTGCCTAAGGAATTCTGCAGAGACCGAAACAGGTGCAAGGTCAGGACTATACGTCTGATGCATTAACACCTCCCAGTCAAACTCTCGTAATTTTTGCTGAGTGCTTTTTTACAACTTAATTTCTATGAAAGTTTTTAGAGTTCATACACGCTTATTGTTTATTTTGTTATTGTGTGTGACATTAATTTAGTGATTTTTATGTTGTAGTGTACCTTAACTTATTTTTTTCTAATTTTAATACTGAACTTATACTAATGTAGAGTGTATCTTATGTCTATACCTATATATATATATATCTTAACTAGTGCCATTTGTGTTGCTTTTCCTTTCTGTGCCTAGATTATTAATTTTTAGGCTCTTTGTATGTCTTGGTTTGTTTGTAAAGTGTGCGTGTAATGCAATGCGGTGGTAGTGCGAGTTGGTGTGAGTATGTGTGAGTTTTTTGTCTAGCGTTATCATGGTGAAAAACCACACCCCTTCTGTTGATTAATTCCGGCCGCTTTCTCTCAAATTTTTGCTTTAATCTCATCAGTTGTTCGCAGTACAGTTTAGAATCGATGGTCCTGCCTGGCTGTAACAGCTCATAATGAATAATGCCCTTCCAATCCCACCACAGGTTTCGCCACAGTTTGTGAAGCCTGACCGGCCTTTGATCACGATCTTTTTTGCACGTTCTTGTCGTACGTGATCCACTTTTCATCACCAGTTATCAGCTTCTTCAAAAATGGTTCGTTTTCATTATGACGTAATAAAGAATCACAAATGAGTACACGGTTCATTAGGTTTCTTTCAATGAGCTCATGAGGCACCCATATCGAGCTTTTTTGTGTACACAGCTTTTTTCAAATGTGCCAAAACCGTTTTGTGGTCAATTCCCAGTTCTCCAGTATTCTACATTGTAACTACTAATACGGCGAACTTGCTCCACTTTTTCAAAAATGGCATCAACTTTGTCCGTAACAGGGCGACCAGAGCGACGTGCATCTTTGATATCAAAATTTCCGGATTGAAAACGCTTAAACTAAATTTGCGCTCCTCAACTAGATATCTACTACACATCAATCACTCACAGATAGTGCATTAGGTCTATAAACATCACAATTTTTTTTCACGACTTGTGTTGCATTTTTACCTTTTTTGTAGTAAAATTTTAAAATCTATCGAATTTCTTCATTGGATTCACTCATTTTAACAATAATAAAAACAAATGAAAATAACACATTTTCCTAATTTGAATTTGGAATTGTCTTCTTTAAAATTAAAACTTTTTAATGATACCAAAACCAGCAGGATACAAATGGTACAGCCAAAAAGATCTGATTAGAAGTTCATACATACTATATGCGAAAAGACTTTTTCCCCAACCTATTATTTTACACTGTTAGATTTCTTGTTTAATATCTTGAAGCGGCACTGATTTATTTGTGCTTTACATTCATTCCTACGGTACGGGGCGTTTTAGACCTCTTACTATAACTACTATAGTGGCGACACGAGGCCTATTGAGCCCCATAACGTTTAATAACTAACATCCTTTTTAGTTTAAATTGTAATATAAAACTTAAATATAAATGTAGATTTATTATAGCATATAATTACACATATGGGAGAAGGTGAAAGAAAAGAGAGATAACAGAGACGTAAGTTCAGCAGACAGGCAGGCAGCCCACTTCATGGAAAGCGGTTACCATCGCCTATGGATATTCGCAACACCAAAGGTGTTACAAATGCGCTGCTGCTCTCTAAAGGGAGACTGGAGCCTGGCCACTAATGCCGGAACACAACTCAAGGTTGTTATAGTGGCATACTCTAGACTAGGGGTGATAGCCACCCAGACGGGCCAATCCTACCACCTGGCAGTGGGTTGTTTTGTCGCCTCTTACGACAGGCCGCTCGGCCGCAGGAAGTTGTATTCTTTCTCCGTTGCTGCACGGATAAAATGATTACATAAAAAATTACAAAAAGTATGTGGTTACCAAATCACTTGGTTGGGAACGTGCCGAAAATGCTGGTCGCATTCCGGCGCTGGATGGCAACGTCGATCCGTTGCCTCAAGTACTTGCCAGGTCACGTGAGACATGAAACGAGACGATAGGTCCCGATAAAACCGGTAGGCTTTCAAAACCCATGGCCTTAAAGTCTCGACACTGAACGCCACAAATATGTTATCCATTGCCACAATACATGCATATTTGCATGAAACTGTATTTAAAAAAGGGAAGTGCTGTAACGGCCAACCATGGCTAGAGCTGAGCGGAATCGTATCCTTCAAATGAGAGACTGGTTTAGAACAACTCTATATTCTCTTCCCAAACACTTTTACAAGAAATGCATTCCGTTTTCAGGCTGGTACAATACGTTCCACCAGAGACTCACAACGACCACGTTCGCGATCGCGATTTACAATCGTAAACCCAAGTGGAACGGTTATTCGACCTACCTCTTGACATGGGTAGTTGTGAGCGTTGTGTGATCGAAAATGATGACGTCATTAGTGACCGACCGCAACGACCGCGGTCGCCTTGTGGAACGGCTAACGGAGCATTTTGGGCGTTGTGAAATGTGAATGGAACGCGATGACTATTGATTGTTTTTGGGAGGCATTCCACGATTTAAAATTTAAATAAATTCTATTTCTTGACTAGGACTAGCCCGCGATTTGTCCATGTGGGATGGATAGCAAAGATCACAGATATTTTACACAGGAATAATTACATAGGAATCAGATTTATTTTTCAACCTGGCCACTTCAAACCGCTCCGAGAAAAGTCCCGCGGGATTCCCGCGATCAAAAGTACCGCAAACGTTAATTCCGAGAATTTGCTATCGGTAAACGAAAACTTTATCGAAATCGGCCAAGTAGGTTTTGCGTGAATCCCGAACAGACTAATATAAAAAATCTAAAACACAAAAGACTACACTGTTATCTATCTATACATATAATAAAATCGTGGAGGTCAAATTTCTGTACAATGAAAAAAAATCCTCAAAACCGAGTCAGGGGGGTGTAAGAAGTGAAATAGAACTAATTTAGATTTTTTCAAATTTTTATTTCTCTGTTTGTCTGTTTGTACCGGCTAATCTCCGAAACAACGGGACCGATTTAAATGAAATTTTGTATGGTGGTAGCTTATATCCTTGGTTAACATTATAGGATGCTTTTGATCCCGAAAAATTAAAGAGTTCCCGTGGGGTAGTAAAAAACCGCACCACGCGGAAAAGTTGCAGGCATCAGCTGGTAATTTTATAAAATTATATATAGATATACTATAATGACTAAGGGGATTTGTTGTTACAATAACTTTCTTCAACACTCAAAGTGACAAAATAACGAAGAAATTAGTAAACTTACATAAAATAAAGCAAAATATCAGGGCAAGCAGCACACAGCCCGCCAAAAAACAATTTGAATGCACAAAGAAACAGAACATTGCCAGAATAAAAAATAAAATCACCACAATACTGGTGTATACCATTGCCGACCATTGGTATACTTCTATCAGGATCGGCATGTTCTAGAAAAAATAAGTACTTTAATTAATTGTTCTGTTTTATATTTACTATCATCCACAGTAAATATATATATATATATATATATATATATATATATATATATATATATATATATATATATATATATATATATATATATATATATATATATATAATTGCTTGAGTACAGCAGACAGGCTGACGGCACAACTGCGATGGAAAGTGGTTACCGTCGCCTACAAACATTCGCAACACTAAAGGTGCTACCAATGTGCTATCGGACTCGTAGAAGGGGCTGAAACCTGGCCACTTCAGCCGGAACACAACTCAAGTTGGTTATGGCGGCATGCTCTAGACTAGGGGTCGTAGCCATCCACAGGGGAAAATGCCCTACAACCTGACTGTGGGTTGTTTTGTCGCCTCTTAGGACAGGCCGCAAGGCCGCAGGAATTAGTGTTCTTTCTCCATTCCTGCACGGTAGTAGCAAAACTTTATTGTCATGCGTTGCCATGACCATGTGTTTGTTAGTGAACTGCAACGGCACCGCCAAAAACAGCGACCATAGCGCCATCTGTTTGGCTATATTCGTCTATCCCACGGAAATATCGTCATTTATCGGGATAAAAAGTATCCTAGGTATCATACAATACGATCCCTTATAGCCTTAAGAAAGTAGCGACTAGCGCCCAAAAGGTCGAAAGCGCCATGAATTTATTAGCGCTTACGTTTTTTATTTGTGCATATATTATTACTGTATTACTATCTCTTACGCTCGGTGGCTTTCTACCGGTATTAGATGAAATAGCAACTCATAAACCGATCGGGCACCGGCTTTTGTTTCAAAATATGGGGTAAGATTGCAAAATAAAAACTGTAAACAGAAAATACGTTAGACGGTTTTTCAACGACGGTGTAGTAGGCGCTTGCATTATAAGGTATGTTTTTCAACCAGCTTACCCTACCCGAATTTCCACCCCACGCCAAGTATTGCCCGGGATATAAGCTAACTCTGTATCGAGTTTCGTTTAAATCCATTCAGTAGTTATCATGTGAAGCTCTACCAAACAGTATTGAGTATATCGCTTCGAATCCCAATAATAGATGACACTTTATTGTTCAGCAGAATAAATAATTTTATAAAATGCATATTTACAATACTTTTTGGCAAAACAATAGTCGCTGAAAGCGATATCTTCCAAGCAACTTAAGGTGAAAGAATTTTTCAACTAATCTGCCGATTTAGGTGAAACTTGAATGAGATAGGAATGAACAATTTAAATACATTCCCAGTTACATTCTTATACATATACTACCGTTCTCGGAAGACGTTGTCCTGCCCTGAAAAACTAAAAATCTAAAACTCGGTCCCAGCGCCACCTACCGGGTCTAATTGTGAATCTGAACCACCCCAGAACCTACTGATACACGCATAAAATTTCATCAAAATTGTAGAACCCGATTCCAGCGCCAAGTATTTTGCTTAGATTGATGAGTTACATTACTAACGTTTTAATAGAGATCCCTAATTTTTATATAGCCTATATTAATCAGGGATAAAGTAGCATTCGAATGGTGAAAGAATTTTTGAAAATCATAAAAACATACAAAAACACAAATCTTTCCTCTTTATAATATTAGTATATCATATAGTTTATATAATCGTTGTGTGTGCGGAATCCGAAAGAAAAAAACCCCGGATATTCCGTACACACGAAGCCGCTGAAGATAATAGTATGATTTTGTTGCCTTCAGTTATTGTGTAAATGTTTATACGTGCAAGAACGGAGAAAGAATACAATTTCCTGCGTTGGGGCGGCCTGTCGTAAGAGGCGACTAAACAACCCACAGCCAGGTGGTAGGGCACTTGCCCGGCGGGATGGCTACCACCTTTGATCCAGAGTATTCCGCCATAACAACCTTGAGTTGTGTTCCGGCATTAGTGGCCAGGTTCCAGTCTCCCTTAAAAGAGCAGCAGCGCATTTGTAGCACCTTTGGTGTTGCAAATGTCCATAGGCGATGGTAACCGCGTTCCATCAAGTGGGCTGTCTGCCTGTCTGCTGAACTCATGCAATAAAATAACAAAGAATGTTTGTCGAATAATAATAAATAAATACATTAATTAGATAGACTCACCCAAACCTTCGTCGAGTAAGAATCACTCACTTGTCAGGGCGGCCACCATTTAGTTTGTTTCAGCAACTCACTGCACTTGCCAAAAAACATATTATATCTTACATGTCTGTCTTTTTAACACCGCAAACGAATCCGACGACTAAATGGCGACATCTCCCCAGTTGTAAGGCGAAATGGGGGGGAGTCTGAGATAGATATACATACATACTATTACACAAAAAGAGAAGGAATATGTATGTATCAAGAATGAGTATTGTGGTTTGAACAAGAGATGGCGGTACCATGACTTGAAAACCATAGTTCAACACTAAATAATAAACAATCGTAAAATGAATATTACACAACAAGCTCCAATAAGAAGCATAATACTGGCAATACAGAGTATAATCGATATGATGCCCAGGATCATCTGAACGGCTGTTTCAGTGGCTTGGCTGTAGTTGGACAAAACTGGGTCCATGTCCCAGAAACCACGAACATTACTCGCATTTGGTGCAAAAAGGAGGCCCACTATCTGCAAATGAAAACAAATATTAGGATCTCCATATCTATCTATAATATTGTTACTATTAGACGCCTACCAAAACAAATTCACACCTGCATATATGTAAAAACATATTTTATTACCTTTCGGCATTTGGACTTCTTTTGTTTACTTAGTGTTTAAAATTTGTGATTAGAAAACAGCCCATTGTGTATTGTAATCTTTTATGGCAGTCGAGTGATAGCCACGAGCGAAGCAAGACTTGTGTACATTCGGTAATCTATTTAGTGACGGACTTTAAGCGTGTTATTGAATTACGACCTTCTGCATTAGGTTTGGACTTGTTGTGTTCGATTATATTTGTATCTTCGTTATACGTGTTTGTATAGTTCTAATAAACTCTATAATAATTCCAACGGCATTTTAATTCGAGTCCTGCAACTCGTAACAATATAATAAAATTCTAAAAATGCCGTGTCTGTCGTTGATGCCATTTACAAAAAAACAACTGGAATAGATTATATAAACGAAGGAGAACAAGATTTAATTTTTTTTAGATTTGTTTTTAGAATTTTTTAGAACCATTTGATTAGGAGTTTTACATAAAGAACATTTTTTTAAATATACTGTAAAGCCACAGTAAAATCTCGTTCTTTCGAAGTTTTTGGCGGGAACCGAAAGGAGATGTTGTGTAAAAGTACTCTAAAATGAACAGTAGTTGTAGGATATTGATAGTTTTTGAGAAGTAATCATGTGTTTTTGTGAGAAATGTGAACTGTATAGTCCAGTGTGGCCTTTCGAGTTGTTACAAGAACTATACATAGGCTAAGAAAATTAAGAAACTATATTGTACTCTAAGATCTGGCTTAAACGCCTAGCTGCCAAGCCATAAACCTAAATAAATAAATCTCGTTCTTTCTTCTGTTTGTGTAGGAATTCATGAATTACAACTTACAAATGACAATATCGAGATCATAACTGTGCCTGCTCTTAGAAAGCAGCAGAAACAGCAGCTAATCACGGTGGGAAGTTTATTCATGAAAGTCATTTTGGATATGTATTCTTTCTAACATTAAGTTCTTCCCCACTATTCTTCTAAAATTATATTTATTTATTTTTTTAATTTTCTCTATAATAAAATAAAATTCGTTTAAATGGATTCACTTGATCGATTGCTTTAGTTGTCTTTTTGACAGACGAATTATCTTTGCTTCTAATTTTTCTTTAGAAAAATAAAGTTTGTTAGCTTTGTAAAGAGAATTTATTTTATTAATGGCTCAGTATACTACTTATAGTCTTGAGGGATTATGGGTAGAATACAATGTAACTAAGTAAAATTTTCTTTTATTATATATATATAACAAAATATGTTTTAAATGATAAGAAGTAATTTTTATTAAAATAACAGTGTCTTGATTTTTTAAGGTTTCGTAACCAAATAGCGAAAACCTTAAATAGGTTTAATAAAAATTGAAAAATATTATTTTAAGAAGTCTGTAGCCATTTTGGCAAAAATGGGATCCTTTTGTTTTCGACATGTCAGTCCATCCATATCTGTTTATATGTCACTATAATTTCTCGCAAAAATTACTCGGTCAAAATGAAGAAACTACATTGTAATCTAAGATTTGGCTTAAAAGCCTAGCTGCCAAGCCATATATCTAAATAAAAAAATATATATTGAATGCAGTGGTAAAATCAAGAAACAAGTCAGTTTGGGGTGTTCGCTATACATATTTTCATCCGTACAGGAACGGAGAAAAAATATTGTTTCTTTGGCCAGGCAGCCTTTCGTAAGAGGCGACAAAACAACCCACAGCCAGGTGGTAGGGCATTTGCCCGGCTGGATGGCTACCACCTCTAGTCTAGAGTATGCCGCCATAACAACCTTGAGATGTGTTCCGGCCTTAGTGGCCAGGCTCCAGTCCCATATCCACGAGTCAGACAGTACATTAGTAACACCTTTAGTTTTGCAAATGTTTATAGGCGACGGTAACCACTTTCCATCACAGTTGGGCCGTCAGTTTGTCTACTGTACTCCAGCAATAAAAAAAACATACAACTGAAGGCTCAAAATTGTTTCCAATGTCGTCTGAGATATCATTAGTAATTGTTATGGCAAATTTTCAAATTTCTTTATTATTTAAGTCAATAGCTTCCAAAGCTGTAAACATTATTTAACCTCTCAACTTTTGAATTTTGAAGTGGAAAATTCTGAAAAGGTTGAGTTTGTAGAGCTATAAAAATATTTTCAACAGAAATTGATTGAGTAGTTTTATTGAGAAAATGTCTCATATATTTTCTATTTAAAGTTTTTATGGTACCGCAAGCATTTGCCAAAAACCAACAGCAGTGGAGTTTAAACACTTCTACGGAACGCATTGTTGTGCGCGAACTGCCAAGGACTTACCCATTTGATACGATTTTCATCAAAGTCCACAACACTTTATTATTTTATGAACTACTAGGATATGCTCGCGACTTCGTCCACGCTTAACTTGAAATTCCCGAGACACAAAGTACCGCAATCGTTTTAGTGAAAACTGTGTCGGAATAAGCTAATTTTTATGCACCCGGACAATTAGTAACCGCTCCTGGAAAATTCATTTGGGATTTCCGAAATAAAAA
The DNA here is from genome assembly GCA_039645545.1 of Dendrolimus houi. Taxonomy (NCBI): domain Eukaryota; kingdom Metazoa; phylum Arthropoda; class Insecta; order Lepidoptera; family Lasiocampidae; genus Dendrolimus; species Dendrolimus houi. The sequence goes on along the minus strand of CM077139.1, from coordinate 3,027,541 downwards.
ATTTGCTATCGATCGGTGAAAAATCGCATTGCAATTCGATTTCTTTTTCAATCTGGCCATTTTAAACCATGCCCATAAAAATTCCCGCGGGATTCCCAGGATAAGAAGTAAGGCAGATATTAAGTCTAAAAATTTGCAGTCCATCAGAGAAAATCGCATCGAAATCGGTCCCGTAGTTTTTATGTAAATCCCGAACAAACAAACAAACACGAAAGATCTAAAAAACAAAAGACACTCAGACAAGAAATCTAAAAAAAAATGCAACGGTTCTCTGCCCTTTATATAGTCTATTCCAGTTGTTGTTTTAATTAAATAGCTTCAATGTACAGACACGGTATGTTTAGAATTTTATAATATTATAGATACTGCGTTCAAAGGTTTATCTTTCTTTTGACAGGTTGGATAATTGATCAATAAATAATGATCTAGTGTTACATATTCTTTATTTTTTTTTTGCTTGAGTTTAGCTGACAGGCAGGCGGCTCACCTGATGGAAAGCGGTTACCATCGCCTATGGACATTTTTGTAACACCAAAGGTGCTACCAATATGCTGCCGCTCTCTCAATGGGGACTGGAACCTGACTACTAATGCCGAACACAACTCAAGGTTTTGTTATTTTGTATAAAAACGACTTCTTTTGTGAATAAATTTTAATCAATTTAGTGTACCCTATATCATTTGCTAAAATTACAGTCTTGTTGCGTAATAAATAATCCAAATATTGGATAGATAGATAAGCGTTGCCATACAACGTGAGAATGCGGCCAGCATTTTGGGAACGCTCCCCACCGACAGCGATCTGAACTACATCTTTTACTTGTAAATGTTTATAATAGTGTTTAGTTTCTAAGTTTTTTTTTGTAGTATAATTTATTTATAATTTAGTTTATTTTTAAGTATTTAGTTTATGATGTAAATAATTTCTTGTAAACATGTTAATAAATAAAATTTATTGAAAGAAAATAAAGCAGAATTACGACTCTTTAAATCCAAATAAATGCCGTGTTTATTTCCTTTTAATTAAAACATTTTCATTACAAAACGTTTAATTATGATTAAATTTAGATAATTATAACGATGATAGTTTATAGTCTATGCATTAGATGAGGTCACTATAACGAAGCCTGGAAAAATGAAGTATGACAATGATGGCATGTGAAATTTATTGTCAAAAATGCACAGCTTGATGGGTGTGCAAAAAAGTGGCGTAGCTTGCCTTAGACGGGTCCTGTATCAAAATGTGTTGGGGGGCCCAAAGAAAGGGTAAAGTTTTTTTTATGAAAGAAACAAAAAATGCTAATTATTGAATTAAAGTAGTTATATATTAATTTAAATTATTACTTATACTTAATGCTTAGGAGCAAGTTAGACAAACAATTAAAATCAAAGATACACTTTTGCCTTTTTTTCGGCAAACTTTTTTATCCGCTTCCCATCAGGTGGGCCATCTGTCAGCTGTTGGCCAAGCACTTATTCTCAAAAATGTTATTAACCTATAACAGATTGTGGTTAACATTTTAGGAATCTTTGATTACACATTTTTGGAACCCCTATAGCCCAGGGGCCCCATATCATTGACTGGTGCAAACGTCAAAGTGAAATAAATCATTGGACAGGGTATAGAGATATATTTTGCTTTATCTTCACTCGATAATCCCATCCAAAATCAAGTACAAGCTCGTAACAAGCAATCTGCAACTTTTGTATAATTAGACAAACTCCTTCATACTTCGAATAACAAAGATCAAAATCTTATTAAACCGGGCGAAATTAATACAAACTTTGGTCATAAACATCAAAGTTAAATCAACAATAAAATTACAACATCGTAAAGTTTCAAATTAAAGTATTTTAAGCGTATTATTTAAATTGACTTTGATTAAAAGCAAAGTAATGAAGGTAAACTAAAACAAAGTAAAGTTATTTTGGTCAAACAGGTGCACTGATTAAAGGAGAATAAATTGACTTACTCGTCGCTTCCACCGAAAGCGACATCTCGCTCCCGGCCGTGGTTCATTCCATGAACGGGAGATCCACAGGATGGGACGCCATCTCATCCTTTTGCCAGAAATGGCAGAACACAACTTAAGATTGTTATGGCGCCATACTCTAGACTAGGAGTGGTAGCCATCTTAGGTAAACCCTAAAAAGAGGCAGACGCAGAACCTGAAGTTATGAGTTATTATTTAGAGAAATAATATTAAGATTGACCACGTATATTGCGCCCGCACGCACCTAAAGTCATAATATCAAGGTCTTAGGAAATTCAAAATTATACTTGCTTGCTGTATCACAGACCAGCGGTTCTCCCGTTATCTTTATCAGCGTTAAAGTCGCGCTCAAGAAACTTGGTTAGTCGCCTTGTATTCCTATCTTTCCTCTCCTTTCCGCAAATCCACACGCTGGATAGAGACAGACGGTGCCACCTGTCCGCCAACCAAGATTCGTGCCGGCGGGCGGCCCCAGTTCGTCTACGATCACGTAAGCATCGCACGCGCATCGTTAAGTGCAACGTTAGAACGCATTTTTTATCTAAAAACCCGCTCCTGATGGTGGTATATGAAATCTGTGACCAATTAAATAGACGCTAATTCTGAAGACATGCAGAGGAGTCTAGAGGTACGAGTGCCGCTTTAATTTAATTAAAAAAGGAGGAGGTTAACTTGGTAGAGTCATGCTACTTTGATTACTGCTCTTTGGGCTGACTCGATCCGTCTGATATAAAGTTTTCACAGAATATCGGCGTAAAAGGATTAGCCGTGAGCTCATGGTGTTTTGCACGATCTATGCGACTTCCGACTGTCCACTTCCACCTCCTCATGTCCCATCTTCCTTATCCTATGCCTCTATCCTATTCTCCTGTTCACCTGTATCTTATTCTTCCTGGACGATACCTCTGTGGCAAACTGCTAAGCCACCGGGAGCGCGCAGTCAAGGCGACGTCGGTGAGGTGAACCGCGGGATGGTTCAGACACGATGACCGGTTCTTTCGGCGACCACTCTCTACACTCACTGCGTTGTACCATTTGACTTAGACGTGCGTGTAATATCTCCCAACTGTTTATTTATATAGTTTACATTCGTGCAAATATATTATTCTATAAAACGGTAACTATTCTTTAACTTACGCCAGCATTACCTCAAGAGTTACACGAGCGATACTACACCTCTATCCCATCTCCCCTATCCCATCATCTCTATCACATCACCTCTATCTCATCACCTATATTCCATCACATCTATCTTATCACCTCTATCTCATCACTTATGTCCCATCCCTATATCCCATCACCTCTATCTCATTACCTCTATCCCATCACCTCTATCCAATTGTATAGACTGGCAACGCGTTGGCTTCGCCCCTAGTGTTGCATACGTTTATAGGCGACGGTAACCACTTTCTATCAGCTGGAGCGTCTGTTTGCCAGCTTTGTAATAGAAAAAGTAGATGTAAAAATATAAAAGGATTTTTATTGCAAGAGTCCAGCAGACAAGCACACCGCCCGCTTGACGGAAAGCGGTTACCATCGCCTATAGACATTTGCAACACCAAAAGTGCTACAAATGCGCTGCTGCTCTCTTAAGGGAGACTGGAACCTGGTCACTAATGCCGGAACACAACTCTAGGTTGTTATGGCGGTATACTCTAGACCAGGGGTGGTAGCCATCCAGACGGGCAAATACACTACCACCTGGCTGTGGGTTGTTTTGTCGCCTCTTACGATAGGCCGCTGGAAATTGTATTCTTTAAGTAAAAAATAAAAGAGCAAAATAAGGCACTGCGAATCTTTTTCGTCGGACACAGCCTGACACCCGAATAATCTCAGCCTTTAGGATTGAAACCCTAAAAGAAGTAAAGAATACCTTTGGGTCTACAGTCGCCCGTCTGCTGCGACCCCGTCCTTCCCTCGGGCATGATTATCCGTCAATTTACATCGAAATAGCTCGTAACCAGTTCCAACACTTCTATTAATAATTGCCATACACGAAACCGCATTTTTATCGCAGGTATACTATATAATATTGTGTATGAAACATTTTATTGTAACATATTATCTGCTATCATTGGAAGGGATGGAAGGGGGGACAAATGATGATTTTATACACTGATAATAACACTTTTTCCAAGTAGTGCCATCTATAATTGTACGATTTTAATATTTGCGGGTAGTTGTGTTTACTAATTGGATATAAAAGCGAGCGGACGTAGTGACGAAAGATCAGTCTCACCTTGACTTTGGTCGGATATACCTCATAGACCTAGCTCTCTAGGGTGGCTAATTATTATGCGAAAATCATAACTTATAATCAATTATATTTTTGATCGGCGGTGGTCGTTCTGAATTCAAATAAAACAGACCAGAAAATTCTACGTGTTTTGTTACATAAATCCCGCACTAACAGACAATACATACTACCTGCCACTTTGTGTCAAGTTTCAATAAAACCCAGTAATGTTCACATGATACTCTACTAGGCAGGTAAACAGACGGACAAACATTCTAAATTTTGCATTTATCGGATTCTGCTGGCGAAAAATTTCTACATACTGCATCAAATATGTACACAAAATGCAACATTTTATTCCATTTTGGACGACTTACATTTACAAATGTATTTAATTATTAAACGTTTACTTAAGCGTGACGCAGGTGTCTTGGATTTAACGATAAGTGAAGTTTCTAAACACTCATTAAAAATTTAATTAAGTATTATATATAGCGGTGACAATATTCTGCTTGCAAATGAACCGCTCGCTATTTCGAGACGAAAGGAATTACTTGTCTCCTCTGTAAAAAAAGTAATAAAAACATTTTGCTGTTTTCAGTTTACAAATATAATTATAATCATACAGCATGAATAATATGAAAACACCAAGAGGAAAGATGCTAATGTCGTCTCCTCTGCTATCAAACTTTTACAGAAGTCAGTGTAAGATAGTAAGGTTTCAGCTATATTCTTATGATAACCATTGGAGAGTTTTATCCCATTGCCATCTCTTCTTACTCACAGAATGCTCATATCTTCTTCTAAGACTCTGAAAGTAACAATATGCTTTTGTTTACCCTCCTTTCTGACCATACAGAATTACGCTGACAAAATACCAGAAGCTGTGGTAATTGGAATTCACAAATTTTTATTCAAAATAAGTTCCACTTGAGAACAGTTTATGAAGGTCGTACATATAACTTAAAATTTAAATATACTTCCTATTCTATGTACTGCTTCGTAACGTGTTATTGCTGTTAAGGAGAAGAAGCGGCAAGAAACTTCCCAGCAACACGTCTAGCTAAAAATTGTTTTTCTTTATATTTCTTATTCAATTTATATCTAAAGCTCTTTTTTATAAGCTGGATACAGAAGTATGTTACATAATTACTTTTCGCAGCATTAATGGAGTTGTAGCAAACAGTGAATACTTAGTAAGACAACGACGCAATAAAAGGAAAGAATATAAGTTTTTTTTCCATAAATGATGTATCTTAGTGATACGACATTAAAATTACAATCTAATCTAGGAAATAAGACTAATTAGTAATTTAAATCTGACCTAAAATAACTAGACATAACTAAAACTAAGAATGTGTCCAATAATACGTTTCCTATTGTCTTTATTAAGGAGAAGACACTTTGTTCATGTGTTCTTTGTTAATGTTTGGCACATAGCACTACACTTTATTATTATGATAGTATTATAACACAAACTCAAATGGTTTTGTCCTTTTGAGTCTTCTTAATTGATCTGTATTATCAAGGAGCTGGATGGCCGAAGAATATAAGTGGCATTAGAATAATGCCGAGATGTACTAAAAGTTAATACTGCAACATATCTCCATAAATTCTTTACATGTTTGGCAAGATAAAAGGTTATACAGACGCTAGAATACTAGGATGTAATCTGTTTAAATAAGAAAAAATACATATACCTATACATCATGCGACGTCAATGGTGTTTATATCATTTTGGTGGTTTGATGTGGTTTGGCATAAAGATGTGCTCTGTGTAGTTTAGTGGGAACTGAATAGACATCGAAATTTCAGTTGAGAACATTAAACAGCCGTATACCACACGCTCCGGCAGACGCGTTGAATTTAAGAATTTTGATTGATTTTTTTAAATATGTGGAGTTTACACCTCTGGGTCGACGGTTTTGGACAAATAAAAATCCAGAGCACATCTACGAATTATACTTGTTTATTCCCACTGGCAGGGCGTTACAAAAATAGATATTAAACTACAACAATTGCTATTAATTAATTATCACGGTTTTGCCGGGAAGAAAGTATTTTTATATCTGTAATAATTCTGTCATAATATGACAGCCTTGTTTTTTTCTTCTTGGTTACTGATGTGTCGCGCAACTAATGCTGTGCACATAATGCCGCCACAATACCATATCTTTTGCCTACTGTAAAAAAATTAAATGTGTCAAATTCCAAAGAGTACAATGAATATATAAAGATTCAACAATAAATATTATAGGTGTAACTTTAAAATTATTAACGTTTTAATTATTATATTAAATTATGAGCTAAAATTACTTATTAATAATCATTGATGTTTTTCCTAATGTTTTAATACATTGAAATTTATTCAAAATGTGCGAAATATTTCCTGAAGTCTCAAATTGCTGTATGTGCCTTACGTTACGTATTGGCATGCTTTGTATTTCAATTCTTGCTGTTGTAAGTCTCTTGAATTTGTTCTTTATTTTAGACAATTATGTTCTCGATAGTAACTAGTGTACTTTCTTACATTATTTTTGGCATTCATTAACCCTGGCTTTTATTGTAGATCCCGTCTCGCAATAATACACCATTTTACCCAACTGCAACCTCTTCTTTATTATCTGCATTGGCTTTCTTGTACTGCTCATGTTTTTTACAGTTCATACATTTATATCTGTGTGTTTCTCTATTCTGCATTAACTTGTAAATACCTGAACTATAGATCCTAGTTATAAGGTTTTTTGAAACCAGCAACACGTAGGTTTTCAGTAGTTACCAACGCTCGTAAACAAAGTATTATTAATCTATCCGCGTCTATGAAAACAGTTGTATTTTAATTCTCATAAACCAAATCATCAAAGAATCGAATTCATTATATTCTAATATATTATATTTTCTTTTCAATTAGGTATCAGGAGCAATAACACTGAGTGTTGTAGAAAAAACATCAAACACAAGCTTCGACAATTTAAAGAATCTCACCAATATTGGAGGTAGTTATTGTTTGTTTTATGTAACTACAACATTTTTTTGCTGAAGCGGACGTAAATGTAGAAGGTCGGGATCTTGGAGTGCTGGACATCAAACCATCCCAGTATTTCTCTTCATCAGTCAAACTAGAGTCAAAGGACAATAGAATTGTCCATTACTGAAAGACGGATAAGACCTCGGTGACCGAGCAATTGACACTCGACGCAACTGTAGCAAAGCTGCAAAAAGGTCTGTCACAAGACCAGCGATCACCATATTAGGGACATACACAAAAAATCTCCAACCTCCTCTCGAATAATGGGCGTGGAACCCCTGGACGCTCCTTTCTAAGCAGTTTTGGTGCGAATAACGAATTTGTTGGTGTGAAAATTAATGAATTCGAAGGTGGCCGAATCATCTTCTTCTCCATATTCTGCGCAAAGGCTGACGAAACCAAAGTTACAAATTCCAGTGTCTCTTCAGTCCTGTCAAGAATCACGTCATATGTTGATGCCCGAACCATATAGTGTAGGATATTGCTCCGGCACCGACCTATACCATATAACTACAATATGCGCGAAAACAGTATTACTCGTTTGATTGTTGCTGTGTATCACCAAGGAAACAAGTCATTTCAAATACGCGATCAATTATTTTGATCGCGTATTTCTAATAATAAATTGCATTATAAACTAAGAGCAGGGTGTGCCGTTCCATTCTGTTGTCGAATAGTGCACAAGGTGAGATATACTTTTCGGAAATTCCTGCACAAGATGGGTAAATGTGTAGGACAAATATATAAAAGTATGATTATGCCACCTCTACTTAGTTTTGAGTAATACTGCGATGAATTTATGGAGGTGGAGTCAGGCGGAAAGATCGCGTCAGGAACTCCTGTATCAGCGACAGTCTTCATGTTCGTTACATAGCAGGCGAACTACAAGAGAGTCGCGTACGCTGGTATGGCCATGTTTTACGGAGGCCGGCTTATTATGTGGGGAATAAATGCCACCTCCGCTAGATCCCGGTCAAAGAGGAAAGCCCAAGAAATGTTGGCTTGACGTTATGAAGGATGAAATGCGAAACGTAGAAGAAAAAGTAGGAAAGCGGCACCCAGGCCTCAGTGCAAACGCTGTTGATGCTTCCAGGATTTAACGCTTGTATGATGAAGATGATGGTCTTGACCAAGTAAAATATTTGATGTCGTAAGAAATTATATTTTTGCCTGTGGTTTTACCAAAGACCGGTTAGTGTGGAAGAAAAGCAGGAAATTGGGCACTGTATTTGGGACAGGAGGATGACCATTCTGTTTTTCATTTCTTTCAGATGCAAACAAAGCTTATTCCAGTCTTGGTTCCTTGATACAGTCAGCGATTACCTTCATGTCAGTATGTTTTATGTTAGGCGGAGTTATATTGCTTCTGTCTACCCTGGCCGTAAGTATAGACTATATAAATAAAAGTGTACAGTATAAAAGTAATAAGAGTGTTAAAAACACTTGATATCTGGGATAGACTCCAATGCAATATGGCTGCCCTAGGCGAGAGTTCAGTCTTAATAATTATCCTTTAATTCTTTTAACTAAATTTTAATATAAATCATCTAAAAGCGAGACCTGTGTCGCCATCTAGTCATGCAGAAGTTTTTTAGTCATATTTTTTACTAAGCAATTATACTATATCTAGTGCTTTTCTTTTATTATCAATAGCATAAACGTAACTTGCTTAGAACAAGAATAAGTAGACAAATTATGTTTGTCTATTGACTTATTTATAATTATAAATCCAAACAGAGACACATTTATATTATATACTAGGATATGCCCGCGACTTTATCCACGCTTGACTTGAAATTCCCGTCACACTTTCTTTGTTTCTTTCACACATTTTATTATATAAAATTTGCTATCGATCAGTGAAAAAATGGCATTGGAATTCGTGTTTTTTTTTTTTCAATCTGGCCATTTAAATAATTCCCAGAAAAATTCCCGCGTGATTCCCGGGATAAAAGGTAACGCAGATTTTAAGTTCAACAATTTACTGTCGATCAGCGAAAACCGCATCGAAATCGGCCTAGTAGTGTTTTTACATGAATCCCGAACAAACAGACATGAAATAAAAATAAAAATGCATCGAGTTCTCCATCGTTTATATATATATTCCAGTTCTTTTTTTAAATAGCTTCAATATACAGACACGGCATGTTTAGAATTTTATAACATTATATATATATAGTATTTTTTTGTTATTAACAACCCATAATGTCCCACTGCTCGGCTCGGGTCTCCCATTATAGAAGAAAGGACAGTATATCCGCCACGCTTGTCGATCTCGATGTGCAGGTTGCATCACTATGTTTTCCTTCACCGTTCTTAGCACGTGGTAATTGTAACAATATGCACATTAGGTCAGAAAACTGCCCAAGTGTTACTTCGCGTTCCAGCCAGGATCAGACCCGCGCCCTTTGAGTTTGGGACGTGTGAGCTAGCCATTACGCTACCACGCCTTCTATATATAGTATAGATATGGTTAAATAGCAGTATATATTATTAATTTATTCTATTGACAGGGTTCCGAAGGTGTGGTCCAAATATTCGTGTGGGTGACATTTTTGAATGTCATAATAGGTTTCGTGGCGATATTGTTTATCACCATGGAATGTCTGGTTAAAACAAACCAATGTCTTGTTGGGGGAATGGACTGGTTATCCGGCGCCACTGTGCTTGTTATGCTATCTATATATTTGTTCGGTAAGTGTCACCCCTCGTTTGAGAATGAATTTATTAAAAAAAATTCTTATAGATATATTATTGAAAATCGTAAGTCTACCACCACCTCCAAGCCATTTTAGTTACTCCTAAAGGAGAAGAATCTGCGCAAAAAAACACCCCAGCAAAATATCATTAATTAAATTTTTTATTGTATGAGTTCGGTAGACAGGCAGACGGTCTACCTGGTGGAAAGCGGTTACCATCGTCTACGGGCATTCGTAACACCAAAGGTGCTACCAATGTGCTGCTCTTTTAAGGGAGAAGGAGAGAGAAGGGATCTTTATATTCATAATTACCTATCATAATATACATTCGTAAAATAATAATAACAGCCCACAAACTTCCTTCTGCTGGACTCGGGCCCTCCCATTTTATTGGGAGACGGATAGTATACCCCATATGATTGTCCAAGGTGGATGGATTGGCGGATTCGATACATTGGTTATCTACGTCTCGTTTCCCTTCACCGTTAGCAATATGTACATTAGATCAGAAAACTGTCCAAGTGGTGCATGATTTTTGGCCAGGCTTCGAACCTGCGCTCTTTTATTTAGCGAGTGCGCTAACCACTAAGCTAACACAGCTTAAATGAAAATTGACATATTTACTTCAAAATGACATCTTACAGATTACTTACTGAAATTCATGAGTCTGCCTGCTGCTTCCAAAGCAATTTTTGGTACTATTCAAGAAGGAGCGCAAAAATCTCGGCAACAACATAGTATCGTTACATTATTCTAATCCTACTAATATTAAAAACGCGAAAGTTTGTAAAATGTATGAATATATGTTTGTTACTCTTTCACGCAAAAACTACTATTTTGATGAAACTTTCATCAGAATAACACATAGGCTGTAATTTATAAAGATATAGTGTGAATTATCTTATACTAATATATAAAAGCTGAAGAGTTTGTTTGATTGAACGCAATAATCTCAGGAACTACTGGTCTGACTTGAAATATTATTTCAGTGTTAGATAGCCCATTTATCGAGGAAGGCTGTAGGCTATATATCATCACGCTAAGACCAATAGGAGCGGAGCACCAATGAAGAACGTTTCAAAATCGGGGGGTTTTGAAAACAAATTCCACGCGGACGACGTCGCGGGCACAGCTATACAAAATATAACGATTTTCCATCACCATGCGGATGAGATCGCGGGACGCAGCTCGTAATTATATATAATTACCATGTATAATACATTATACGTTCGTGGTCTTGTTTGAAATGTATTTTGAAGTAATTAAAAGGTTTAGCAAAGTTAGAGTCCGCATCACAAAAGAAGCGCCACGGACGCGGCGCTGCAATCGCCGCAATCCTGTCGGAGGAATTATTGCTGAATACTAAATACAAAATATTCCCGAATTAAAGTTGTAAATTTGTTTCCTGGCTACTTTATGAACAGAATTCCATCAAAATAGCGGAGCTGTCACTTATAGTTTCTTTATTTTCTGTGGGACTTCTTTCGTGGCGCGGACTTTATTTGTATGGATAAATAGCGGTCCCGGCAGACATAGTCCTGTTTTTAAAAAAATTATAACCTGATTAATTAAATTAAATACAGCCTATGTTACTCAGGAATAATGTCGCATTCTAATGGTGAAAGATTTTTTGAAATCGATCCAGTAGTTTTTGCATTTATTCGTTACAAACATACAAATCTTTCCTCTTTATAATATTAGTATAAAAGTATAGATTACTTAAAGAGGTTTTGGAAGAGCTGAAAAAGAGTTTACAGTATGGATCTCTGCGGATACGGTGAAAGAATACTAATTCCTGCGGCAGGGCCGCCTGTTGTAAGAGGTGACAAAACAACCTACAGCCAAAGGCCCAATTCTACTATTTGTAGTATCTTGGCGTTGCGAAGATATTCAAAGTACGATTCCACTGCGACAGTGTCAAAAATTAAGTATAAGTATTTATAAAGATAGAGTGCTGTGCCACGGGCACGCCATTACAATTAACAGAATACCGATTTTTTTTTTATTGCAGACGTTCAGCAGACGGGCATACGGCCCATTTGATGGAAAGCGGTTACCATCGCCTATGGACATTTGCAACACCAAAGATGCTACAAATGCGCTGCTGCTCTCTTAAGGGAGACTGGAACCTGATCACTAATGCGGGAACAACTCAAGGTTGTAATGGTGACATACTTTAGACCAGGGGTGGTGGCCATCCAGTCGGGCAAATACCCTACCACCTGGCTCTAGGTTGTTTTGTCGCCTCTTACGAGAGGCCACCCGGCCGCAGGAAATTGTATTCTTTCTCCGTTCCTGCACGGATAAAAATCAGGCAAACCTGCGATTGAGATGATAGTGTTCGGCGATTTTGACGAGATAGTAATAGCAGAACTGAGCCGTAGGTGGTAGAACACTTGCATTGGCTATTTCCTTAAATAAAACTTTTGTTTCAGTTTGGATCTACTTTATCACTGTCGCAAACAGTTATGTACTCAATGGCGACTGACAATTTATGAAAATGGGAACACAGAACAAATGTAAGAGTTACTTTGTATTATTGTTTTCACTTCTAATAAATCATGTTTTAAATTTAATGTCTTTTTTTAATTTTTGTCCTGTAAGTAACTTTTATCTGGTGATAAAAAAAGTTTCATTTCCTTAATTAAAACCAAAGATTAATTAATATGTTTGTTTCCATTTTTACATGCAATAAATTGCCTGTCCTTTTCGTACATACATACAGTAAGTACGGAATTAATATAACGAAACACGTTGAACTTTGAGTACTGTTTTATTTGAATTCAGAACGAGGAATGCCGATTGAGAGCTACTATGATATGTGTATCCGACCAAAGTGAGAATGATCTCTCGTCACTACGTCCGCTCTCTTTTATATCCGATTAGTAATCACATCTATCCGCGAGTATAACAATAGTACTAGGTGGCACTACTTGCAACAAATTATTAGCAATACATTTTGTCGGGGCTATTTTCCTTTGGGATAGGTAAAGACGATGGAACACCGTCTGCTACAACCCTGTCCAATTTTCCAATTTTCGCTTCTTCAACTTTCATTAATATTCATGCATGCATGCTTATTTAAAGTGCCCTTTGATTACGCTTTGGTTCAATTTTAATAAAAACAAATTCTTGAGCACCATTAATGTACTGAAATAGGAAGTACACAAATGGGACTCACCAGATCTCCTTCAAATGCTTTACACGGCGACACAGTTCTTCTATGTTGTTATATCTTATATATTTTATGGCTACTGTTATTGATTCTGACAAATGATTAGATTATTGGTATCACTACACAATTTAATTAAAGTATTTTTAATTTTAATTTCACCTTATTATGAGTTACGCACAGAGCACAACGGACTACCTCCTTTCTTATCGTCGATTTCTTCTCACTCAGTGAGCAGCAAGGTATATTTGGCTCAAATATAGCTAATTATGTAGGAAAGAAAGGGATGGACAATTACACGTCATGCATTCAAGTGATGCTATTTTAATTTAATAATGAGGCGAATGTTTATTTATTGTACTACCACAATTGCACATATCGAATTAGTTGTGGATTTTACTCTTTTAATATTACTTTAATTTGTGAGTAATATAAATGGCGTAACCACGTACCTGATCTTTCATCAAAATATGTTCAATTTGATCAGGGTGAGTGCGTCGCTATCTACCAGCACCGACTCTACTAGTCTGTGTAAACTTCTTTTGTGATTCTTCTCTGAATCAAAATGATTTCTTTGTGAAACATTCGTAATTTTGTTGTTACGATTCACTGATTTAATTCGAAAAAGTTGATTTTTGGGAAATCGTAAAAAACGTTTTGGCAATACGGACATATCTCAAAAAATGTCTTATAACTTAATGAAAATAGCATATACATTGTGTGTTTGTTTCCCGTTTTATTATTATTATATCTCCAAACTATATTTACAATTTTCCTTAACTACTATTTCACTTGAATTAAGTATACCTTATATTTGCACAAAATAAACAATGCCAGTCGTAAGGTTTCCAAATGGAAAATTCAAGAATTTCAAGAAAATTTTCCTCTCCATTTTCAATGTTGTGTCAAATCGTACACTTGTAACAACGTGTTTAACTATTGAATGTTGCAAACGTGCTCTAGCATTACAAGCTGCTGTTTTGTATGTGCAAGCAGCACGATCAATATCCGGTGCGAATCGGAAGCAGGAATCCGGATGCGAAAACAAGATATATAGATAAGACACGTAACGCATAAGATGCGATGGCAGATGGGAATATTTTAAGATGTTTCTACGTTATCATTGTGGCCAGGTTTAAGGAGGTTTTGGTATTTAAAAATAATTAAAACTACGTTTTAACGGTTTCAATCGCCGCATTTATTTGATTTTTATTACGTTTCGACCACTTTTCGATAGCCGCGATCAGGAAAGACAAAACGCCATACGGAAAAATAAATACATAAATGGAAAAATATAAGAGTCCTACCAAGGAGTTTCACATTACGAAATAAATAAGCTGAATAATTGAACCTCTTTGGAAGCGCTTTTGATCAGTACATTTGTCTCAATTTAATATTATAGAGATAATGAGACGAAAGATTTAGTTCTAATTTTCACCACGCGTACGTGGCGCTATTTGCAAATGTGCTCCATTTTCATATTAGAAACGTCAAACATCGTTGCGACTTTCCGACTGTTATTTATGTTTTTTTTTATTACGTATTGTACTGTTTTCTCGCAAATGTGTTGAAAATTTTTGTATGACATTACGCGCAGTTGTTGGTTTTTACAAACCCGTGACTATGATTTTACAAACCCTCGAGTCGTCTACTTGTTTGTAAAAACTATCTAACCGCACTAGTATCATAAATAACTATTTTAGTCCTCCTGCGTCGTTAATCGTAATTTTAATCAGTGAAACATTGTCCCAAGTTTAATTTTGTCATTATGACATATTTTTGAACTTTCCAAAAGATGTGATTTTTCTAAAAAAAATATCTACATTCAAAACACTTAATAAAACATGTAAATGACCGAAGTACCCAAGACGATTAGCATCGCCAGCAAACGAGCAAATTATTCAAATGCTAAAATATTAATTCGACCCATGGAAATTTTTCTCTGAATATTCATATTTTAGACGAGTTGATATATTTCATATTTTTGGATTTCCGAGATCATAGAATATTTATTAGCATATTTATTAAACTAAGACAATATAAACTAATACTGTACGGTTATAGCTCTACAGACTGCACAGTTAGCACTTACGCGAGTGAACCACTTCAGTTCACCCAACGACGCGGCTTCCCGTTGGTGTACTCACATCATCAATCTATCTAATCTAGTGGTCGCCCGTGGTTGAAATTCGACCATAATAATTAATTTAAATTATAAGTTTGAACATTATTAAGGTTCTGTTATCATAGATTTCGCCAAGGCTACACTGTTAATTTGACTTTAACAATAAACAAAAAAATATATATGCGTGTGTGTGTCAACTACATGGCAGTGTGTGTAATGTTTTTTTATTGATTTAGTGTATTTTTTATGCATAATTTAAAAAAAAACATTAGCATTCTGCACTCCTCTATGTAAACTATAAGTGTGCGAAATTTCATACTCCTCCGTCCGCGCAATTTTCGTAAAAAGGGGTTGAAGCGTAGGAAGTCTTCAATGGAGCAACTTTTGCTTTAATAATGCGTGTATTTCGATTTTAAACTATTTTACAATAAATTTTTGTTGCGCGTACAATCGTTCGGTTCACTCCGTAGTGAATTTTCAAATCTTGGCGGTTGGCCGTAGACAAAGAGCGTTTTCATAGTAAAGGGCTGATATTGCGCGTACACACCGGCGCGTGCGTATTGTTTTCATGTCCGATTGCATCAGTGTGTACCATCCTTGGTTAATCGTCCGGCGACAGGGGTACAAAGTTTTTGTTGTGTTTTTGCTTAACGTATTAATATATAATATAAACAGATAATCTATCTAGTAATAAGTAATCATTAAATATTTTATATTTAAATCTATTATTTAATCTATCTCCAGGTGTACAAACCATACTGTTACATGCCGTCAAAAATAAACTCACAGCTGCCTGTCGTAAGCGCAGGTTATTGTCTTCCCGGATTTAGGAATTCTTTTGTATTTTGAATTTGTAATTAAGAAAAACATGCTATTGTTTTCCTACTTGTTTTATGACCATCATTGGCGTCGAACTAATCCCTGTTGTTATTGTTTTCGACTTGTTGGCCGTTCGCAGGAATAGATAACCAGGTGTGCAAATTACTATTTCTCGGAAACTCAGTGCGCGCGACCAATTTTTTTGTACTGTGTAGTTATTATTATTATTAGTATAAGACAATGCCCGAATGGAGGGGTGGGCAGTCAAGTGACGACTACGAAACGAGTAAGACGTTTTGGAGTACTCGCGATTAGCGATATAGACGACGGACTTTGCGCGTGTCGAATTGCATTGAATCGTGCAATGTGAACTGGTTGCATCCAGTTTTATTTGTATTTGTTTTATACGTGTGTGTATTTTACAATGTGTTTTTTGCTGTTGCATGAGTTCAGCAGACAGGCAAACGACCCACCTGATGGAAAGCGGTTACCATCGCCTGTGGAAATTCCTAACACCAAAGGCGTTACAAACTGCCACTCTCTAAAGGAAGACTGGAACCTGGCCACTAATGCCTGAACACAAGTCAAGGTTGTTATGGTGGCATACCCTATACCCTACCACCTGGCTATGGGTTGTTTTGTCGCCTCTTACGACAGGCCGCCCGGCCGCAGGTAATTGTATTATTTCTCCGTTCCTGCCCGGATATAATTATATTTAGCGTTTCCTTACCGTGCTAAAACGAATCTTAGACTAAACTAACCTCTGTATAACAAACCTAATTGTAGCCTCGATATAACAAATATTTTATAATCTCCTTATGACAAACAAACACAATGGCTATTTTACAATTCTATACAGAAATTGCTTTATTATATAAACATAATAGTCTAGTCTAGACTACCTATCACACCTCTAGACGATTTATAGTTCATAGAACTTGACTTATTACAAAAAGTGACGTATAAACATTGCGGGTACATGATAAAATTAAATATAACCTTCAAAAACCTTTTCAAGTATAAAGGTGTATGTACATTGTACATTTGCAGCATTACTCTGAATAGTTAGTAAATGCTGTTGGAATCAACCCCTTTAGATAGTTTTACTTTATATGTTTTCACATTTATCCAGGGGCGTAGCTTAGTGGGGGCGGCAGGGGCGGCCCGCCCCGGGCGGCCGTCACCCGCGCTACGCCGCTGCATTCATCGTAGGTACTTGTTGTGTTTTTTCTTCACTCTATACTTATCCTTGCTTTCTACCGTATCGTTGTGTAATAAATATTATTATTGAAATACAATTGTTGTGTTACTTCATTTCCAAGTTATGTTATATACAGATTACGTGGTCTCCACAAATGCCGACGTCTTAATAGTTGAGATGTTAACTTTTAGGCAACCAAATGTCGAGAGCAGGACTGTCGTACTATGGTAAAATCCCAATTTTTGCCATTGGTTACGTTTCATGTGTAAAATATATTGAAGAATTCAACTGAAAAGCGATTTTATTTCTATCTTTTTTAATAAAAATAGCTTATCATTGTTTGTATAGTTTTCCAAAAAAAGTCCGACATGAGATGAGTATATGTAAGAATATTAATTAGTCTATAAACTTAAAAATATTTTCAAGCGAATCAGACATGTAGTAGCTGTTCACAAACTATGAAGGGTTGTTTACGTGTGATAAACGTCTATGGTTTTTTAAAATAATATTAACTTTATTTCCAGTAAAAAATAGCTATGTAATATAACAACAAACATTTTGGATTTAGTACAAAGTAAGAGTTTCAGAGTCAGAGTTTTATTGTGGTGCTGACAAATAGGCAGACCGCCCACCTAATGAAAAGTATTTACCGTCGCCTATAGGCGTCTGCAACACCAAGGTTGAAGCCAAGGTCTTTGGCGGTGAAACGGTGAAAGGCCCTGAAATGGCGCTGCGAGAGGGTGCACACAGACACTTAGTCTGCACGAAAGGGGCCTCAATGAGCCAACGCCGTCCGGATTATCGGAAGTATCTTTGATTCCCGAGACTAACACTATGGCGTTGCGATGGAACACCACGGTGGTTTTTTTGGTATGTCCGAGCATGCTATCGGGAGTCCAACACTACCTTACGCTATCTCTGGGCGGTAGGGTGACTATGACGGTTTACCCCTCGTTTAAAAAAAGGGAGAAGCCAACGCGTAGTCAGCCTTTAGGATGAGGTACGGGGCTGGCTCTAAAAAGGAGGGAGAGGGGGGAGGGTGTATGGCCATAATCTTAGGCAAGGAAATCTAAGGTCCTCCATACACGACGATACTCGGAAGAGAAGATACTTCAGTCAAGTGTCAATAGGAATATAAGTTCGCTACTCGAACTTCGTACATAATGCTACTAAAAATAAAGAAAATTTCATAATTTGCAGCAAACACCCCTAGGACATTTTTAATTATGTCAAGTTGTAGGCGTGACCAGAGTTGATATTTAAGTGTGGAATCTCTGATCACAACCACAATGTATGTCTGTCAGCGTGATGATATGCTTAGCTGTATCGCGGTTGTAACAGACGTCTTCTTATACAATAGTACCAGGTTCAGTTATATACGTAGATTAATTGAATACCATATTTATTACTGATATGTACAATATTTTGGTTTGTCAATGATTCTAATTTTATGCAAGGGTATACAGTTTAAATAGAGAATGGCTTTGACTTTAAGAACCTCAACGGGCAGAGTGTCGCTGTTGTATGTCACGAATACTGAAATAGCGTGGTCTCGATGGTGATCTTGCTACGTCTCTTTCTGAATGCTGCGGGCGCTCTTATATACTGCTTGGCCTGTTGTTGACGACGCAGGTAGCCCGTGCAGATGATTTATCGTTCTACAGGACCGTACTTGCAACAGGACCACCTTTAGTTTGTTGCTATGGAGAATGATAATTATATGATCATGCTTAAATGGGGGCTGCCTGGTGCACCACCTTAAAGCGATCCCAGTGATGAAGAAGCTTTTGCAGTATATCCTTATTACAGAAATAGAAGACGAAATAGAAACAAAATACTGGACTCACCTTACATTACTAGAAAGTTAAATTGCTTTTGTTGCTGCCAGAAAACTGCAACAAGATCATAGAAAACTTTAATCATTTTACCGAATGTTTAAAAAATCTTATGAGCATCTTGTTACTGTTCCGCTGCCATCTTGCCAAAATTCAGGAGACGCGACGCACGGACGACCGACACGGCGGGTATCACGAGACTAGTAAGGTAGTAGCAGACGCGTAGGAAACCGATAGCTAAGTATGTGAATCATCATACGAACGTATGTGAGATACTCCTCGGCGACTCATCTTTGAGACTCGCGTAGGATACTAGTCGTCTGTAAGTATTGTAATGTAAGAAGGTCCTTTTTTTAAAGCGGGGGAAATGCATTTCGCACAATACCAGGTCCTTTGCTAGGGATTAGACCATATTCGATTACGGAGGCAATCCCCTGGGGGCTGCCAAACACTAATCGCCCGTTTTGTGTGGAGACTCGAAACCAACCTACCAACTCAATACTTCACTAAAACCACCCTCCTCCCATGTGCCCCGCGCTTATGGCAGGAAGAGCGTGAGACTTAGAACGTAGTTACGCCCACGCTGATCCTAGTGCATCAGTGCTTGAGAATGCCCCGGGAAGCAGTGAAAACTCACTTCGTCAACAGGGGTGAAGACTCCTCTGCTCCCTAGATGCTAGAGGGCCCCTGCAGCGGTATTTTACGGGGAAAGATTTTGCGTATATTTGAGCCTCCGGGACCCCGACTGACGTATGACGTATGACGTATGACGGTACCCGCGAGACGCATGCGCATCAGGTGCGAGTGCACCGCCTCCACCGTTTCAATGCCTGCCACGGGAGTTTCCAACTCTCTCGATCAAGTTTCGACCATGGTCGCGGTTTCCCGCGTCTTGATCGCCTGAATCTCGGCCTGGTAATAAACCAGGCCACGGGCGAGGGCATCCTGTCGGAAGCGCTGAACCCTGGCAAGTACGTCCGCCTGAAGAGGCCAGGGCGAATCGCCTGCCAAGAGTGTCGACGCCGTCCACGACACTGTACAGTATCCTCAGATGGTCCTCACCGCCAGGACCCGTTGTGCGCGCCACTACAAAGTGCTATTGTGGTGGTAAAGTGTACGGACTATACGGGTGCACCGGACAGGGGTAAGAAAGCCCTTAAAGTAACAGTGTGTAACCGTCTTTACATATCGTCCTTTGTTTATACAAATCCTTTTCAAACCACATATATCGTGTGAAAACATTATTTTTAATGCCTTCGTATATTTAATTGAAGTATTTTATTTGATGAAAATAAGTTAATTTTAAGTTTATCATTTTATTTTACTCAGGTTTGTAGTTGATTAAAAGATATCACTAATTACTTTTTTTTTGTTTTAGATTACATAACTTACTTACCAGGGCAGTATGGTCGCTTAGCCCTTTAATTATGAAAAAAAACTTTAGGGTTAACTAATTAAAATATAATAAAAAATATCTCTAGATTAAACTTATTAATCTAAGAGATTTTTTATTATTTTTTATTCTTAATTAAAGGGCTTTGAGCGACCATGCTGCCCTGGTAAGTACATTACGTAAGTTGTGTAATCTAAAACAAAACAAAGTAACAATTACCGATTTCTTTAAACAAAGTCTTAACTCTGACAAACAGAGAAAACCCAACAACTTTAGGGCTAATCCCAGACACCCAGACCAGTGTAAATGACCGATACTTTATTTACATAACCTACCTTGCCAGGAATCAAACCCGGGACCTCTTAATTTTTCTGCTGTCACCTACAATTCCTGCATGTTTTGAAGGTAAACCCAACTCCTAAATAGCAAGTCTCATAAAACAAAAAGTTATTTAATACGTAACGAACACCGGTGGCCGTCCGTACATCCACTTATACCTTTAATGGCCTTAATAAACTTTTAAGGTTTTTTGCCGGTGTAATATTCCTTACGATATAAATAAGGCTAATAATAAAACAAGACCAATTACTGACGTTATTGAAGATTTTAAATCATGGTAGATTATTGTATCCGAAGTAGACAAACGAACGGACGCTAGATTATCCAATTGATAGAAAGTGGCAACACAAAGTATATTGTATATACGTGTAAAGGTGGCAACACCAATAACTTTGCCTAATAATAATAGTAAGGCTAATAAAGAAGCTTTCGCTAGGAAGCTGGGTAAAGGACCAGATACAGAAGGTAGCACTCATGGACACGGCGATTTGACACATGGGTTATCTCGATGTGCAGGTTTGATCACGATGTTTTCCTTCACCGTTGTTAGCACATGATAATTGCAACAATATGTACATTAGGTCAGAAAACTGCTCAAGTGGTGCATGCGTTCCGGCCAGGATTCGAAGCTGTCCTTTGAGTTTTAGGACGCGTGCGCTAGCCATTACGCTACCACGACTTCGCAGGCGTTGCCAGCCTCAAAGATATTTTGAACAACCCCATATCGTAGCGTACAGTGAAATATTATACTATGTACCTACTACTGTTAACCATACAGATGTAAACCATGTGTATATTACATAAGTATATGCACACAAGTTTGTAAAGATAAATTAAAAAACAGAAATGCAGGTGTCTTTTGTAGATCTATGCAGATCTGTATTACAGGTCACCAGTGCTCCACTCCTTACCTAAAAAACTAACTACATTTTTTTAATTTTTTTATTGCAGGAGTTCAGCAGACAGGCAGACGGCCCACTTGATGGAAAGTGGTTACCGTCGCCTATGGACATTTGCAACACCGAAGGTGCTACAAATGCGCTGCTGCTCTCTTAAAGGAGACTGGAACCTGGTCACTGATGCCGGAACACAACACAAGGTTGTTATGGCGGCATACTCTAAACCAGGGGTGGTCGCCATCCAGTCGAACAAATACTCTACCACCTGGCTGTGGGTTGTTTAGTCGCCTCTTACGACAGGCCGCCTGGCCGCAGGAAATTGTATTCTTTCTCCGTTCCTGCACGGATATAAATACATACATACTAATTATAAGAAACTATAATAATGTGTGTGCGGGCGTGTGTGTATGTGTGTGTCATGTGTGTACCAGCTTGTGCAATGTCATTGAATGACTTAAGTTTATGTTTATATGGATTAATTTCAGCTTCAACCAAACTGATTCAATTTCTAGCATGCAGTCTAAAACCAGTATGCATAATATCGCCTAAGTATAGTACCTAATCCCACGACTTGTAAACTTCCAGTTAAAAGGCCTATCTCGTTAAGTACATGTATTCACAAATAGCGTCTGTTTGTTCATAGTAAATCAATACAGGTTGCCGTGAATTGGCTTTTACAAAATTCATGGAGACGATGCGTCGTGAGAACGCCTAGCCGCGTCATATCGATCTTAGGACTTCCAATAATCTTTGCAAATAGTACAAGTAACGGAGTGGGAAATAAGTGTTCTAGCCTTTTTTACATAAATACATACATACATATTGTTGCGAACTAACACTAATTCTTTACAGGTGTTTTATTACGCCTTCGAATTTAAATGATCTATTTTTCACGCTAATCTTTTTATACCTTTGTATATATATATATATATATATATATATATATATGTGTGTATATATATGTATATATATGTATATATATGTATATATATGTGTGTGTATATATATATGTATATATATCTTTGTATACCTGCCGTTCAGATGTTATAAATCCTTTTGTCTATTGTTTGTATTTCATGCACATTTTTAGAAGCCATATCGCTTTTAAGTACAGAATTCTAAGGACTAGTGGGCTTGTTAATAGGAGGCCATGACTATTTTTACAAATATATAATGTCGGTCAGTCGAGAAGGACTCAGTTAGTTGAGTTTCAACTGCAATTGAAGCGTTACCCAATGTACTTTCGGGACGAGTATTTTATAACGACGGAGTTTGCGCTATTTATTTCATTACGATTTTCTGAATTACGGTTTGGACTTGTTGTGTTCGGTTGTACTTGTAAGAACTGTGAATTACGTGTATGTATTTCAAATAAACTTTGGGATAATTCCAACGGCATTTTATATTCGCATCCCACAAATTCGTAACAATATGATCACGTCTGTTTCCCATAGGGGTAGGAACACAATGGACTTCCACTTACCACGATCTTGACAGACATCATTTGCTTCACCTACATTCATTAATCTCTTCACACATACACGTTTATTATAGGTGATTTTTACCTGGCCATTCTTTAGGACACTTGCGATTTACTCATGGTAAGTACATCGCGGTCTACCAGCATCAACTTTATCACCCACACTGTTTCCATACACTTGATTTGTCGGCCTCTTTTTGATGTACATTATGAATAAACATTATAATTATAAACTAATACAGTGAAGATAACTTAACTTATATTGTATTCTACCTATAATCTCTTAAGACTATAAGTAGACTACTGAGCCTAGATCATCGAAGTCTATGGGAAAGTTCGTTACTCTTAAAATATTGTTACAATTTGGGCCACCTGCATATTTGTAAACAAAGCACATTTATTACCCACCGGCGTTTGAGCTAATAACATTGAAGCTCTTTTATGACTGTCTTCTTTCGTTTACTTTGTGTTTGAAATTTGTGATTGGAAAAACAGCCCATTGTGTATTGTAATCTTTATGGTAGTCATTAGCCAGTTGTGATTCTTAGAAAATTTAGTCCACGCGGTCGACCAGACATATTGTATTTGTACAGTATAAAGCAATGCCCCAACGGAGGGGGTCAGTCGAGCGATAAGCACAAGCGAAGCAAGACGTGTGTACTACATTCGGTAATCTATTTAGTGACGGACTTTGCGTGTGTTATTATATCTTGTACCTGTGTTATACGTGTTTGTATAGTTCTAATAAATTATATAATAATTCCAACGGCATTTTAATTCGAGTCCTGCAACTCGCAACAATATCATCATGATGTGGATTTCTACTTTGCCATTAGTTCAGTTTGATTTTGAAGAATTTCCCCCTTTTTTGGAGGAGAATTCCAAGTGAAGACTTACCATAGCGGAGAAGCGCGGAAGTGGCGGGTGGTATTCGCCAAGTTGGGATACAAATAGCACCTCCAAGGAACTGCTATGCTCATCCTAGTCAAGTTGCCTACTAAAACCCCTTGGTGTCCTATCCTTCGCCTTTTGCAAAGGCTACGATAATTGGAAGTAGAATAAACTCCACCTGCCCAAGCAGGCGAAGGCCCCACGACCCTCTTCAACTGCCGGAGGAAGCATAGCTCCCAGTGTCGTCCCTATAAAATACTGCATGGGGTAATTTGTCTCCGCAGCTCTATCCACTACTACCTTCGACTCGAGGTGCCACTGTCGACGTAATATTTTTTTTATATTTTTTTAAATAAATTATAAATAATTATTATTATTTATTATATTGCATGTCTCTAAAGACCACGGGCCATAAAAATGGCCCGAACTTTTGGAGGGCTTGCGTGGGGCCATGGGATGGCCAATACGTAGAGGCACATTGACAAATTTAATGTAAATGTGGCGTGACACTGACCGGCGATTATCGCTGTCTACACCATATAATAATGCACCCAAGGACAAGCCCCGGCCAGTGTAGGACTATTATGGGAAATGAGAACAAAAAGTACCGGGCTATTGGAGTGCATTACTAGCGATACTAGGGTTCTGGGAATATGGGGACTATGGCGTCTGCCCATCGCTATGTTTGGGGAACATGGAACAATGGGCAGACGGTGACTCGCCACTCCCGGCATGGCCCCCAAAAAGGCCATATAAGACAGGGGCAACATGGGTGTGAGTGGCTAAGGGTTGTAGAGAGGTGGGCTACAGGTTCATCGAAGCTAAGCATCCGACGTTAGTCTTAGCACTAGCGATCTCCACTCCGTGCCGGCTAGCTAAGGCAAGCACGAAGCGCGGGGGGGGGGGTTCCTTGGCCATGTATGTGTAATGTCTTTAATTGACGTATAATAAATTTCGATTATAAATACTTTTTCTAAGAAACATTGTCATAGTTGAGCATGTAGGTATAAACCCGAGAAAAGGCATTAATAAATCAAAGAGGATCCAACTTCCGACGTGGAAAAGGTCTTAATAGTCGGATGAGCTTGGCCCCGGGCGTTCATTTCCCGAGGAAGGAAGCTGCAAATGTGGACCCGTCGCATCATTGCCTCACGAATGCTACATATCATTCCGCTAATAATCACAGAAATAATTATGTAGCTAACTTATTAACCGACTTACAACAAGAAGGAAGTTCTAATTTGATATAAATGGAAAATGGTTTGGAAAACGATTTAAGAAAGAAAGAAGGAAACATATTTATTTCCAATAGCGACACACAATACAAAATAGTTTAAAGATAAAGTATATATAAAATTATACAGATACAGGAATTGTATGCCGCAATTTGATAACGAGGTTGGCACTCGGCATTTTGCTGTGCCGAAACGTATTCCGACACAGCGCTGATTTTCGTGCCCACTTCCTCGGTCACATATGGCATGCGACCCGTATTAAACATTAATTGAAATATATACCTAAACAATAATTATAGTTATGAAAGAAACTTACAGGTTTTACAGTTAATAATATATGCAGTGAGCTGATCAAGTCATGACAAGAAATAACAGCTGCAAACCCTAATAATTGTAACCTGCACAGTGTAGCAAGAAATGCAATCTGAATTGTATTCCATCTTGACTGCAATTTTCAAATTGTCATTCCCTTATAAGGTAAGAACAAATACTTGACGTTGTGTAATTTTATTATTACAGGCAAAGTGTATTTATTTCGTGGTTTCTTTCAATTATGACTGATTTGATCTAAAAAAAAATATTTTAAACTAAGATATGCCCGCGACTTCGTCCACGCTTGACTTGAAATTCCCGGGACACAAGGTATCACAGTATTTAAAAAAGAACGTAAGCTATCGTTTAAATGACAACTGTGTCGGAAAAGCTGTTTTTATACAGCCGAACAACTTCAAACCGCTCCCGTGAAAATTCCCGCGGGATTCCAGGAGAAAATAAGGATCACACATTTTATTGCATAAAATTTGCTATCGATCAGCGAAAAAATAACATTAGAGTTCGGTTTTAAATTTAATTTTAAATCATTCCCAGAGAAATTCCCGCAGGATTCTTAGGATAAAAAGTAGCGAAAATTTTAAAACTAAGAATTTGCTATAGATCAGCTAAAACCGCATCGCAATTGGCCTAGTAGTTTTCTCGTAAATCCTGAACCAACAGACAAAAATCTAAAAAAAAATGCATCGTGTTCTCTATCGTTTATATAGTCTATTCCAGCTGGTATTTTAATAACTTCTTGTTTAAAGTTTTATAATATTAATAGATAATAATTGTTTCTAAATTGTGAATTTTTTTAAATAAGTTTACTTATGTGTCTACGCTTTGAATTCCCGTCATGAATGCATAAACAAAAATATTTTATTATTGTCTCTGGCAACTTTTTATTTTTTCTTCTAATGTTAAATATATATTTTGTAAAGAACGCAATAAAAGCTGTTAAAGATTGTCATTTTCTTAATTTCAAATAAAATCAAAAATACAAAATCCAAATTAAGGGAGTATTGCACAAGAGGAGACTCGGTAACATTGTAACGACCGTCACAGGATTCGAACCTGCAATCTTCGGATACGAAGTCCGGTGTTGGTTCTCTCGAAATACAGTATTCGTAGATGAGAGTTAATATTCCCCGTTAAGTCGAAGAATACTTACTATGTAGGCTTAGAGGTATAAACACGTTGACTAGTTTGCAAACAAACGTATAGCAGTTGAAATATTTCGAACTGATTGAATTGTTTAGTAGAATGAAACGAATTTGTTGGCCTCTGTGGTTGAGTGGACTAAGCCTTTGCCGGCCGACCTCACTGCAACGCAGAGGCTCCGAGTTCGATTCTTGGTACCGTAAATTTCGGAAACGAATTTTCTCCGTTATTTACTATACATAGTCTGAGTGTCTGGGATCGGCCCCAGAGTAGTTTGTTTTATATTACCACTTGATGGAAAGCGGTTACCATCGCCTATGGACATTTCCAACACCAAAGGTGCTACAAATGCGCTGCTGCTCTCTTAAGGGAGACTGGAACCTGGCCTCTAATGCCGGAACACAACTCAAGGTTGATATAGCGGCATACTCTAGACCAGGGGTGGTAGCCATCCAGTCGGGCAAATGCCCTTCCACCTGGCTGTGGGTTATTTTGTCGCCTCTTACGACAGGCCGCCCGGCCGCAGGAAATTGTATTCTTTCTCCGTTCCTGCACGGATAACCCATGACACAAAGTAAACTTGGTTAATTTGGGGATATACAATATATGTGTTTGTTTGCCTATTACTTAATTATTTAAACTAAATTTATGAAATATATATGTAGCAGCGAGAGGTAGAGGTTAAATGATACTTCAGATAGCAGAGAGTAGTATTCACTGTCGAGTGCTGATGTGAAATCATTTATTTTGGAAACGGTAACCTTAAGTACAAATATTAACAAGTCGTACAGCTAGTACAATATATAGCATAATGTGTTAGCGGAAAGAATAATGTGCGAGCGAGATAGAGCAACTATTAATATGTGCGCTCCCGCGTTGAGCTACCTAATAGTTCATTGTCCGCTGCGATAACTAGACGTATGCAGCTCCCACAAATATACATAATTATATATGGGTCTATCTGGAAGAGATCGCTTTTTAGTGACAAAACCGCCCCTTGTGCAGTAGACTGTAAATTTATTTTTGTATTGGTGTATAATAAAGTGTTATCTATTTATCTAAAATATGTTTTCGATATTTTTTCATTCGAGTACTTTGGGAACGAGACAATCATTCAATCTATCTTTTTTTTATACAATAGCAAAAAATGGCGTAAAAGCCACTCTGCATAAAACTTGCAATTTTATATCAGATTCACGAAATAACCAAAAGTAAAAAATATAAAGATTCTATTTTTGTAACACAGATCAAATACGCGAGTATCTTTTCATTTCATTTCATGTACACTCGGTTTAACACGAAGTGCGTGTAAAGCACAGATTAGATAGTAAAGAAGGGATAGAAGATTTTGTTTGCAAACTAAACTATCCGTGCAGGAACAGAGAAATAATACAATTTCGACAAAACAACCCACAGCCAGGTGGTAGGATATTTACCCGTCTGGATGGCTACCACCCTTGGTCTAGACTCTAGAGCATGCCATCATAATTACTTTAATTGTATTGCGGCATTAGTGGCCAGGTTTCAGACTTCCTTAAGAGAGTAGCAACGCATTTGTAGCACCTTTGGTGTTGCAAATGTCTATAGGCGATGGTAACCGCTTCCCATCATGTGGGCCGTCCGCATGCCTGGCTGCTGAAAAAGCTCGGGAAAATAAAACATGTTCATACAAGTTAAGCTTGCATTATAGGTAATATACAACTGACATCAGTAACTCTGGGGCCGATCGCAACCAGACCATCGTATATGACGTTCGTTTACGAAATTTATCCGGCATGGAATCGAACCCGATACATCTGCGTTTTATTGAGCTAGGTAGAATTGTTCAGTAACTTAGCAGTTTACCATCCAAGTATTATAACAAACTTGGAATATACAGAACTGTAGATAAATTATTTAATAGATGGATAATATTTCAACATTTTTAACCAACTTCATAAAGATGAGGTTTGTCTAAATATATTTTTTGTTATATGAATCACAATGTTTTTGTTTCAGATTTTGATGATTCGTTCGCGTTGTATTCAATAAGGCTTCAAAATAATCCTATAATAAATTGTATTGTTATTGGACTTTAGTTTCCGAAGATATAGCAGATTTTTTTATAGTCGATTTTAGTCATTCTTTTCGCATTGGATTTAGTACAGCTTTATAATAGTTTCATATAAATTTAATTGTTATAGAATGATATACATGTAACTTAAAA
This sequence comes from Dendrolimus houi, assembly GCA_039645545.1. Lineage (NCBI taxonomy): Eukaryota > Metazoa > Arthropoda > Insecta > Lepidoptera > Lasiocampidae > Dendrolimus > Dendrolimus houi. The sequence goes on along the minus strand of CM077139.1, from coordinate 2,998,517 downwards.
GTGAAAAATAAAACATTTTAGCAAAAAAGAATAGTAGCACTAAAACATAAAAACCAACAACAAATTTTACTTGACACCAACTTTAAGATGTCTTAGAAAGTATTTATTTTTTGGTTTTCAGTTACTCTTGAAGTCCGTTTCTTTTTTGCTATTGTTTACATAACAACATCATCTCATTTTCGAACATATTAGTATCTTAAGGCGTGTAACATCTGTACCTTTATAATCTACGAACCAACAAAGCTTTACTTTAATATCTTTGAAGTCCCTTGAAGTTTAATGTTGTTTCCTACAGAAGCAATATTTTCTTGAGTCCCACAAAAGAACTACAAGAAATGGAAGCCACAGTTATTAAAAACTTTCCTAGTTTCAAGAACTTTTACAAGTTACTTATAGGGCTCAGTGTTTTCTTTACAATTACACTTTGTAGACGATTTTGATGGTACCACCAAAAAAAGTCTTAAGCATGACGGAATCAATATTTATACTACTTTCCCAACCCTTTATGAATAATAATATTTATTGCACCAAGAGCAGGTTCCCTTAGAATATATTTTCTCGTCCAAACACTTCTACTTTCTTCGTCTATTAAATTCCACAATTATTTGTCATAGAATCAGGTTGTCGTTTATATCTTTTTTCTATGATCCATATCGTTGATGCAGTGAATGAAAACTAAACTGACTTGCCATACAAGAAAAATACTTTTGAACTCCTGTTCGCCCGCCTAACTCTCTCGGCCTGTTTTATCTTACTGTCTCGCCACTGTACTAGTTACGTGTGATCAAGGCATAATCGATTCAACTTGGCTGATCCTACGTGGCCGAGACGTGAACACCATTTTTCTTTCTTTTTTTTTCAGGCGGGGGTAATGCATTTCGCACATACCGGGTCCTTTGCTAGGGATTAGACCGTTGTCGATCATGGAGGCATTCCACTGAGAGCAATCCAAACAGTAACCGACCGGCTTGTGTGGAGACTCGAACCAATGGACAAATGCCCAAGGGCTAATACCCCACTAAAACCACCCTCCTCCCATGTGCCCCGCGCTTATGGTAGGAAAGGCATGAGACTTAGAACGTAGCTACGCCCACGCCGATCCTAGCGCAAAAGTGCCTGAGAGTGCCCCGGAAATCAGAGCAAACTCGCTTCGTCAACAAGGGGAAGACTCCTCTGCTCCCTAGATGCTAGAGGGCTCCTGCAGCGGTATTTCAGGGAGGGAGATCATGCGCATATCTGCGCCTCCGGACCCCCGACTGACGTCGGTGCCCGCGAGACGCATGCGCACTTGTACCTTGCTCCCTAAGGCGTGGACACCAACGGCAAGACTGGTCCACAAATTTCAAGTCGCTCAACGGGCTATGGGGCGAGCTATGTTGAGTGTTTCTCTTATGTATAGAGTTAGCGATGAGGATATCCGTAAGAGAACCAAGGTAACCGACATAGCTCGCAAAATTAGCAAGTTGAAGTGGCAGTGGGCTGGTCACATTTGTCGCAGGACCGATGGCCGATAGAGCAGATGAGTCCTGGAGTGGTGACTGCATCTCGGTAAACGTAGTGTCGGATGCCTTCCAGCCCGATGGACGACCCGTGCAAGTTCGCCGGTAGGCGCTGGATGACGAAGGCAGAGGACTGTGACAAGTGGCGCTGACTTGGGGAGGCCTTCGTCCAGCAGTGGACGGTGATTGGCTGACGACATAGTTGATCCGTCTAATATGGCTTTATATCAATAAAAGCTGTTCCGCCTAGTTATTGTGCTAAGAAGATTAACCTATGCCACGCTTAAAACTTAATAGTAATTACGTATAGCTTGACTTATTTACAGACCTACCATCGAGTCATAAGTTATTCATGTCGAACTTTCAGGGGCACTTAAGATGCCGCATAAAACTGTTAGTACTTGTGATTTACGACACTTCGGCAACTTTGGAACGAAATTATTAAAATTCTGCAAGTTTGCATTAATGAGAATGGAACCCATTAAAATGCAGCGGCTTGCATAATTAATTTATCTATTAAATCATTTATCATATACACATATATATTGTTTACGAGTGCGGGACTCGAATTAAAATGCTGTTAGAATTATTATAGACTTTATTAGAACTATACAAACACGTATAATACAGGTACAAATATAACCGAACACAACAAGGCCAAACGTAATGCAGAAAGTCGTAATTCAATAAAAGGCACAAAGTCCGTCACTATTAGATTCCCGATTGTAGTACACACGTCTCGCTTTGATCGTGATTCTCACTCGACTGCCTCCTCCCTCCATCAGGCCATAGTTTTATACTGCACAAATGCAATGTACCCGTATCGTAGTCGACATAATTCAAAACACCTGGCTAATGATTCGGCCGCAAGTGGCCATAAACGGGTACAATAAACAACAGGCTGTTCTCTAGAACGTATGCCAATCAATAAGTAAACAAAAGAAGACGATCATAAAAGAATTACAATTAGTTTCAATGTTATTAGTTCAAATGCCGACGGCTAATAAATGTGCTTCTACAAATCTGTACGTGCAAAAACCCTTCCCAATGACGAGGATGAGCTATTGAACCCCATCACAGACACTGCGTAGGTATTGGAATCGCCGCTACGCTTACAGTTTACTATTCTCACGCTATGCTATGCTACGCTCACCTTGTGTTACGCTACGTTTACGCTATGCTACGTGGACGCTACGCTCTAACTACGCTACATTCACGCTATGCTACGTTCACACACACGACGATAGCTTTAAGTTTACACAGACTAAAAACTATTGTTTTAGTACCTAAATTTAAACGTAGTTAATCGTTTTAAAATGAAATTGTCTTTTTGAAAAGAAAATAACACGGCACTTATTTAGATTTTAAAAGTCGTTAAATGACATATAATTAATTTTTAAGCATAAACATGTATAAACGGCTTATTTATTACTCAATACATTTTTTAACAAATAGTATAGGTGCACTGAAATGATTAAATCTATTAACAAAAAAACTCAATGCTTATATAAAATGGAATCGCTGAAGCTTTAAGGAAACTAACGTAACTTATCAACGAGCGACCTGCCAAAAGTATAATAAATGCTAGGATGAAGGATATTACAAAAGTGAAACATCACAGAAAAACACGATAATCGAATAAAATGCCCATCTAAGAAACTCACTACTTTCGTCATAAAAATTTATTTGACAAAAATAGTTAAGTAAAGTTGGGCAATCTGACCCCTGGCCTTTTAATGGCTGTATCGGCTTGACCTGAATTAGTTAACTTTTCCTCAGTGTTAATGTGGACGATTCACCTCCGTCATTGTCAATGTTCCGGACAAACTAAACTTTGTCAGCTCTGTGAAATCGATTCTAAGAATACTTTTTCAGCCATTTTGTTATCTTGGCCTGTGTATATGTATTTAACGGAACAGTTTGACTTGTAGGTAGTTAGGTGACGGAATAACTTGACCTATATGTATGTAAGTATTTAACGGAACAGCTTGAACTATATGTTAGGTTGACCTGTAGGTATGTAACGGAATAGCTTCATCTATATTGTTACGACTTAGCAAAAATTCCACGAAGCACCGCCCGCATTTGCACTTCTTTTGTTTTATTTGTATTTAATATTTATAATTAGAAAAGCCACCTATTGTGTATTGTAATCTGTTCCGGTAGGCAGTGGCCAGGTGTGATTCCGGGAAATCGGGTGCACGTGATGAGGTAGACATATTGCACCGTGCAGTATAAAACAATGCCCGAACGGAGGGGTGGGGCAGTCAAGCGTTTAGACTTTGAGCGTGTTATTTAATTGTGCATTACATAAGGACTTATTGCGTCCAGTTATATTTGTACCTGTTATACGTGTTTTTATAGTTCTAATAAATTCTATAGTAATTCCAACGGCATTTTAATTTGAGTCCCGCACTCATAACAATATGTTTGTAGGTATGTAACAAAATAGCTTGACCTGTAGGTAGGTATGTAACGGAATAGCTTGACTTATATTATAAATTATTCCTTAATAATAGACCATTACAATACTGTAATTGTGCATTTAAAAAAATTGTATGTTTGGTGAGCAATAAAGTGTTATCTATCTATATGTAGATAGGTAACGGAATAGGTTGACCTGTAGATTCGTAGGTATGTAACGGAATAGCTTGACCTGTATGTTTGTAGGTATGTAACGGAATAATATAACCTGTATGTTTGCGGCCGCCGCTAATCAACTTTTATCCCAACTTCAGTGGAGTATTGTGTAACGTAATATAGTCTACATCTCTTTACATAGACCCGGTATTTTCCCAAAAAATGTGAGTAAAATATAAATACAGACGAACAGGTGGACGGACGTGACTAAAACATAATGGGTTCCTATTTTGCCAATATGGCTATAGCCCTAAAATCAAGGATTTAACAAAATTTCTCAACACGTATAAGAAAGACAAAGGACTACCAGAGAGCAAGTTGTTTCCATATACACCTAACCATTTTCATATTCTGAGCCATCTCTTTGTGCAAAATTCAAAGCAAACTTAAGGTTTCGCTACATATCCTAGCCGATCTGGGGATCTACTATAAGTTTGAATACGATTAAATTCTTCGATACCAAAACTACTTTTTTTTCGCTTTCATCTTTTTAATCTATCTTTCTATTTCTCAGTTATTTACAGTAATCGACTAATGGCCAGTTTCTATATCTTAATATTTATTCGCTTGCTATTTTTGGTTGAATTTTGCTATTACTTGTACGGATGTTATGTATGAAGTATATATACTATGAATCACAATCGCCCAGTAAATAACGTAACTCATAAAATACACTGCATTCACAGTTGGCGCCACGAACACGTTCTTCTTTTCATAGGGAATTCAAATTAAAATAAATTTTTTTAACTTCAAATCAGTTATAAATTAAAATTTCTGATCATCTCCTTTTTAACTTCTTTTATACCTTTATGATTGATTCACACTATAAATTACAATCAATAATTTAAAAAATAAATAAGAAAAAAAAATATCATACATACAATAGTAATAATAATTATCTAAATTATGTGAATTTTGTAATGTTTTATCATTCATAAACATGTTTCTTTATTTTGTATGACGTGGGCGAAGAGTCAGCTCCTCCTCCTTGGTCACAGAATAGATTTATGTGTGTCAATGCACTATACAAGATAATTTGTAGTATATAATTTATTTAATTTGTTCCGTGACAACCGGTGGACTGCTATGCACAAAAGGGTGAGGGGACACTGGTCTGTAGAAGCTTTGGAAGCTCTCCAAGTCAAGTAATTCCACAGCCCCAATAATACCAAGATCGGTAATTTTCCGCGTCTGGTATATGTTGGCAGGTTTTCTTAGGCAAAGGATAGCCTTAGTCCTCAGCAGAAACACGTTGTTAGTTTCATAAAGTTAAGGGAAGTTTTGAAACCTATGGAATAATATTTATAAAATAATTATGAACAGCTGATATATTTGAATTTCGAGCGATAGCCAAACTTAACCGCCGTCACAACTTTTTTAAAACTCTCTTGACAGTGACATAATTTGATAGACATTGGTACTGTCATTGGTTATGTCTATATGATTTTTTAATGGTGCAAGTGCAACGCTACATATAATAACTTAGTCCATGTTTCATCAACCGGTTTCACACCGGTGTCACATGCCAATACGTCTGTTTGTATATTTTTAAGTTGAACTACAGCAGCCAGGCTAACGACCTGATGAATAGTGGTTACCGTCGCCTATGGACATTTGCGACACCAGAAATGTCATCAACGCGCCGGCCTTGCAGAAATTTTATGACACCCTTTTTTAAAACCCTGTATCGTAGCCCTGGGGTAAATCTCAGCTGGGAGTTCATTCCAAATCCCCACGGTGTGCAAGAGAAACGTTCTTAAAAAACACTGTATATATGACCGAAGCGGCTCAAGGAAGTGAGGAGAACGTCCAACCGATAGCGAGCGGTGCGGTGAAAGAAAGAAGACGAATGGACCATTCTAAACAACCTGAATATAATGCCTGCCCATGCAGCTTGGCAGGTATTTGTAAGTTACGAGTGGAAATCGAAACAGATGATCTATAAGTAATGTAAAAAAGGATTCCATGGTACACCCCATAATAGTGAAGAAATTCTTTCTTACGAAATATGTAAAGGGACAGGTTAAACCGGGCTTATGGCTATTTCTGTCCCATGCCATTGATAATAGATTACTTTTAAGTCTCTTATGTATTAAATATGCGGAATAAATAAAACGAAAACTGAATCATTTCTTCCATATTTAACAGAAGAAAGAGAGAAAATGTATTTATTTAGAACTACATATATATTTATCTAGGTATACATATATAAGCAGTCTAATAATTCACACAAAAACCATTGATCTGCGGTTTTCGTTGACCGGGTACTTAAATATACTATTAAAAACCCGCTGTTTTCTTGAAAGCAGTCTAAGTGGCTAGTCTCTTATTTTACTGATCCAAATTTCTATTTTTGTCCAACTTTATAAACCCTAGTATATAATACATCTGTACCGGGTTCCAGATTGTACAATCCATTTAAAAATCTGAAAAGAATCATAAACTCATTCGGACCAAAATTCCGAAAATGTAACTTTTAGACTTTTTGTGTATGTCTTGTGTTTCTACATTTTATCTCCGTAAATGATGTCGTTTCCGTGGGATAATCGAATATAGGTAAAAAGGTAGAGCTGTGATCGCGTTTTATCGCGTTAATGTAAACACGAATCACCTTCAGATTTATTATAATATTTTTTTTATATGTGAAATTCTTCTGTTCTTGTGTATGTCACTGACTGACTCCTCCTAAAAGATTGGACAGATTTAGATAGATTTTTTGTGCGTTTAAGTGGATTCGAGAATGGTTTAGATTTACAATTGGATTCGGTAAGTGGCGCTTCTGAACTCCTCCTTAACGGACTGATAATGTTGAATTCTTTGTATGTGCTGTCAAATATACTTGATTCGAGAATGGTTTAGGTTCACAATTACACCCGGTAGGTGGCGCTGCAATCGGATTCCAGGATTTAGGTGAAATTATTTTTTGTGTGAGTGGGTCAGGGAATGATTTAGATTCACAATTGGATCCGGTAAGTGGCGCTTCTGAACTCCTCCATAACGGACTGATAATGTTGAATTCTTTGTATGTGCTGTCAAATATACTTGATTCGAGAATGATTTAGGTTCACAATTACACCCGGTAGGTGGCGCTGCAATCGGGTTCCAGGATTTAGGTGAAATTATTTTTTGTGCGAGTGGGTCAGGGAATGATTTAGATTCACAATTGGATCCGGTAAGTGGCGCTTCTGAACTCCTCCTTAACGGACTGGTAATGTTGAATTCTTTTGTATGTGCTGTCGAATATACTTGATTCGAGAATGGTTTAGGTTCACAATTACACTCGGTAGGTGCCGCTGCAATCGGGTTCCAGGATTTAGGTGAAATTATTTTTGGTGTGAGTGGGTCAGGGAATGATTTAGATTCACAATTGGATCCGGTAAGTGGCGCTTCTAAACTCCTCCTTAACGGACTGATAATGGTGATTTTTTTTTGTATGTGTTGTCGAATATACTTGATTCGAGAATGGTTTAGATTCACAATTACACCCGGTAGATGGCGCCGCAGTCGGGTTCCAGGGTTTAGATGAAATTATTTTTTGTGTGAGTGGGTCAGGGAATGATTTAGATTCACAATTGGATCCGGTAAGTGGCGCTTTTGAACTCCTCCTTAACGGAGTGATAATGGTGGTTTTTTGTATATGTTGTCAAATATACTTGATTCGAGAATGATTTAGATTCACAATTTGATCAGGTAGATGGCACTAGAATCGGGTTCCAAGAATTAAACACAAGCCATCGCTCAAATTCAACCGGATCTATGCAGGAGAGTAATTGAAAATTGGACCACTCGGATCCATGCCACCGTAAGAAGCCGAAGCGGGAATTTGAACGATATCATATTCCACACTTAATGGCATACAAGGGCCTTTCAAATAAAAAAAGAAAATTGTTAATACCTCACACACAGCTGTTTTTATTCCATTTCAACATCTACCCTCCTCTATTCTAAAAACTCTTTAGATGAAATTATTCTTATGCGAGTGAGTGAATCCCGGGATGGTTTAGATTTACAACTGGACCCGGTAGGTGGCGCTGTAATCGGGTACTATATTTTTGTTTTTTCAAAACAGGACAACGACTGCCGGCCGGGCCGCTTGTCATCTATACTAATATTATAAAGAGGAAAGATTTGTATGTTTGTAACAAATAAACTCAAAAACTGCTGGACCGATTTCAATAATTCTTTCAGCATTAGAATGCTACATTATCCCAGATTAATATGGGCTATATTTATTATTAGAAAAAATTAGGAATCCTCCTACTAAAACTTCAATATTGTAACTCAAGATGTAAAAAATCATGTTTGAGTGGGTCCCGGGATGGTTTAGATTCACAATTAGACCCGGTAGGTGGTGTTGGAATCGGGTTCGAGATTTTTATTTTTTCAGGGCAGGACAACGTCGGCCGGAACCGCTAGTATTATATAATAAATTAATAATGTTACTACTATTTTTCCCATTTATCTACGAAATCTTGAAAAGTCACCGCCTTTGTTTATATAGATCCAAAGACAGTTCCCAGAACGCTGTCTTATTTGAGTTCAATCAAGAAACAAACATTCGTTCTTATTGGATTTACTTAGCAAATAAGTTTCCCTGCTCCCAGAAGACCGTCTGGAGAGCTTGACTAACTTTTAACTGAATTATTGATGATTCAGATGAAAAATTAAAGCCAGATGCATCCGATGTTGAAGATAATCTTGAGGGAATTCAAGTTTTAACTTTCGGAGTGAAAATATATTTTTTATTCAAAGTGCGTTGCTTTTAGTTGGAATCATAACAAATCTGTTGGGTGTATCGAATTTGTAAAATGAATTTAATAAAGAGATAAGAACCAAGGACGCCAATTCAGGCCAGCAGATTTTTTAAATGCAACTTTTAGAAATTTTGTTTGTGTGTATTTTAGAGCATCACGTGAAAGTTACTGAACAGATTATAATGAAACACAAAGCTATCTTATATCGCGGATCGTTAATTAGGATACTTTTCATTCTGACTAATGACGTCTTTTCTGTGAAATAGACGATTACAGTAAAAAATATGGCTCTGTTGTCGTGTTTTTTTTTGTCGTTTCAATTCACCAACAAACAAGTCATCACGGCAACGCGAAAGAACTTTCGCTGGCAGTGCTAATGTATAATGTTATAAAATTCTAAAGATGCCGTGTCTGTACATTAAAGCTATTTAAAAAAAAAGTGGAAATGACTAATAAACAATATAGAATACGAAGCAATGTTTTTTAGTTTTATGTCTTTAAATAGCTTCAATGTGCAGACACTACATGTTTAGAATTTTATAGATATTGGAATCCTGGGTACCAGTAATACCGCATAGAAATTCGATTTTTTTAAATCTGGCCATTTAAATCATTCCCAGAAAATATCCCGCGGGATTCCCGGATTAAAAGGAGGGCAATTTTAAGTCTATGAATTTGCTGTCGATTGTCATAAAAGTATTATGACCATGGGATTCCCTATGTCTATATATGACAAGACTATATTTTTTACGCTCTGGTCTACTTACTTGGTAAGTAGTCCATCGGAATTACCTCTCCGATGGACCGTAGCGTGTGTGGTGGCCTTTATTTATGATATGATAAAGACGCTATTGTTTGCAATATTAGATGTTGTTCTCTTGTTCCTAAAATAAACCGAGTATTCCGCAAATTAATATTTACTACGTGAAAGGACTTCTTCAGTGTCTGCAATGAACAATAAATTGAGTTAATTGCGACTTGTCGACGGTGCTGTCTGTCCTTAAGGACTCATTAACTTTAATCGCATGCGCTTAGTCGTGAGGTTTTCTACGGTGTATTTTTGAGCTTGTTTAGTGAAACCATTTACATAATTGAGTTACTTTCGATCTGATAAAAACCCTGAGTAATTATTGTAGTTTAGTGGCTAGAGCCACTAACCTCATCTCATCTTTAATACATGTACAATTTAAACTCCATGTAACGTCACTCGTTTTAACGACAAAATCCGTTAAGCGTCGAAATTACTTGGCTTTGGTTAGTTTAGCTTGTCTTCTATGACGTAGATACGGCACCTTGACGTCCGGCTGACACAGGTCCTCTCGGGGCACGGCTGCTTCGGGAGGTACTTGTGTCGCCTTGGCCGTGAGCTGACGTAAAAGTGCCATCATTGTGACACCGGCGACGAGGATATGGCGCTGTATGCTCTCCAGGAGTGTTCTGCTTGGACAGAGCAGCGCCGAGACCTCGTCGCCCTTACCGGACATGACCTTCGGCCACCGAAAGCGGGTGGCGTGGGTGGGGCCTCTCTTGGGGTATAGAGGTTCTCACTCACCTGCACATGTCGTCGAGGTGGGGGTGCGAGTATTCCGCGCGCGCTCACCTCTCTTCCCGTGGGCGAATTACAGACCGCACCACGCTTAGAGAGCATGATGATGCCGGGGGATAAAGTAGTTCCCCGGCAGTAGAAGAGGCCTCGCAAGGCTCACGCTTGCCAGGGCTGCGGAGAGGCTAGGTCATATACCCTTAGCCCTGGCATAAGGCGAAGGACGGAACACCCAGGGGTTTGTAGTGGGTATCTCTAACCGGGAAGTGGCAATAGCATGGCACCTGTTCTGACTGGGCATGCTACTGCCACCCCCGATCTGGGTATGGGTTATTGTGTCTGGGTCTTATTGAGTATGCACTGTTTGCTACAACTCCATTAATTCTTCAAAAAGTAATTCTGTAACATACTTCTGTATAAAACTTATTAAAAAAAGAGAACTTGAGATACAAATAGAACAAAAAAACTTAAAGAAAAACAATATTTAGCTAGACGTGTTGCTGGGGAATTTCTTGCCGCTACTTCTCCTTAACACGTTGCGAAGCAGTGTACATAGAATAGGAAGAAAAATTAAATTTTAACTTATAATATATATGACCTTCAAAAAGTGTTCTCCAGTGGAACTTATTTTGAATAAAAATTTTGAATTTGAATTTGATCTGGTTCGCCAGATCGGAGGGTGGCACTAGCACGCCCTGTGTGTGGGATTCATCCCACACTAGGTCGCGAATTATTCTCCCAAGGTTCTGCGGCTTAGTCTTCAAACGGATTACCCCTGGCTAAAAAAAAGCTTGTCTTCCATACAATAATATACTCTATATAGCATTACACCCACAACAGACAATAATTAAGTAATAAAAAGTACCTTTTAAGTTGCCAAAATTAGTAAAAACTGCGCAGCTATCTGTGTACATTCTTTTATCGCTTTATTGTCCTACCTCGTAATAAACTCGACTATCGGCATCCTGCATACCGAAATTTGTATGAAATTCCGAAATACTTCCTTTATCACCAAGATGCCTCCATATGGCAAGTATGAATAAAATAAGTAAAAAAATACAACAAACTTACTGGTGCAGTAAAAGACGTCAGATAAAAATAACATACTTCTCTTCATTTAACGATAACTCTCTATAATGCCATAAAATGCATAGTCCCTTCAGTGTCGTTACATACTGTATATACCGACACATATTAGTTACACTTACACTATTTCCGTATTAAAATGTCTTGCTGCTGAAGAAAAATCGTTAAAAAAACCTATAATAAATACTTTGACACCAATAGTGCTGCCAAGGTGCTGCCGGCCACGAAGGGATCAGACTGGAATGGCTTGTCTATTAATGTCGGAACACAATTTGAAATTGTTATGGTAGTACGCTTTCGACCAGAGATGGTAGCCATCCAGATTAAAAAATTCCCTAACACCCAACTTTGGGTTATTATAATATTGGTATTTACAATTAATAAATATATATTATAATATAATATCAGCCCATAAATGTCCCACTGCTGGGCTCGGGCCTCCCATTATAAGCGGGAATGGACAGTATACCCGCCACACTTGTCCAATGTGGCTTGGCAGGTTTGACACGTCGGTTATCTCGATGTGCAGGTTGCACCGCGATATTTTCCATCACTGTTGTTAGCACATGGTAACTGTTGACGATAGAAAACGTTGTCTGAACGGCCCGCTCGGTGTTGCTTGTAAATTAAATAAATTGGAAAATAATATAAACATATAAAATAAATACACATATATATACATACAAAAGATAAATTTTTTGTTGTTCGTTTAGCTGTCTTTTAAATTAATAAATAGTCAATTGATTGCATAGAGTGTAAGCGAATGCACGAACTTCATTCGGGATCGACCCGAGGCAGTTGCCCGCGACCACCGACCGCAATATACGTGCCCTGCATTCGTTACACTCAGCATTTTCAACGGCTAACTTTCAAACCCTTAAAACCTTGTTTAATTTTCTCCTTTGCACGATTGAACGTTATATCCGTTACAAAGTGGTCCTTCGAGCCGGATCCGTGGAAGTGAAGGAGGAACAAATTGTTATAAGTGCAAGGATGTCGTTATATCAAACACCGCCGCGTACCGTAAAAACGCGAGCACAGTTGAAACATGAAGTAACGGCTAAAGTTGAAATGTTAGAAGTGAAGTCCGATGTGCAGTTTAATCGTGATTGTACAGTGAAAGAAGCTGGAGAAATAAAATCGGATATAATTTTGCCATCCGCACGTACTAAAAATGAAGGTGGATCAAAAAAAAGTAGCAACCGCGGTTCATCGTGTGCTGCGCAACAAAAGCTAATCGAATATGAGGCAGCACAAGCTAAAGCGAGGATTGAGCTCGAAGAAGTCCAGGCTCAAATGGCAATGGCCAAAGCTCGTATACAAAAAGAGTTGCTCGAGAAAAAATTAGCTGCTGACTTGGCTGATCTGGAGGAAAACTCTCGATGCTCGAAGCAAGGCTCGTCTATATCTTACAAAAGTAAGGTAAATGACTGGTTGGAGAAGTCTGTTGCTGCACCTGGCTCATCTCTTGGTGGTGAAATCCATGGTCAGCCACGCACGAAGCCAGCAGAAAACATGAATACCAAGCAAGCCATTGAGGCGCTGGCTAGCGCTATACAGGATGCCGTCACTGCATCAACCTCAAAGGCCAATCACCAGGAACTGCTATCAAGGATAGCCACCTCCAAGGACTTGCCCCTGTACTTTGGTGATCCAATGGAGTGGTTACAATTCAAAGAAGCGTTTTATGAATCCACGCACCTTTGCAACTATAGTGACACGGAGAACTTATGGCGATTGCGTAAGTGTCTTCGTGGCGATGCAAAGGAAGCGACATCTTCTTTGCTGATGAGTGCCACTTCACCACAGGACGTCATGGAAACCTTGGAGCTTCGATTTGGCAGACCAGAGAACATTATGAGAGTTGTAACTTCTCAGTTGAAGAAACTACAGCCGCTACCAGACGCATATCATACTGAGATAGTTAATTTCGCTATAAAGATAAAAAATTACGTGACAGCTATAAAAACTATTAGGCAAAGCGATTATTTAAGAAGTCCGGAACTAGTAAACATAGTCATAGCAAAGTTACCCACTGCTATGATCAATAAGTGGGCTGAGTACTTATATGACAACCGAGATGATACTCCAAGATTGGAATTACTTTCCAAATTTCTTTATTTAGAGGCTCAAAAGATCGCAACGTCAGGCATCAGCTATATACACTGTCAGAAGGACTATAAAAAAAAAACCAGTATACAACATAATCATGCGGTATTAATGTGCTCCGATATGGGCAACGTTCCCGAAAAATGTCAATTTTGCAAGAGAGCTAATCACAAACTGACAGAGTGCAATCGCTTCAGGAGATCGTTACGTAAGGACCGATGGCGATACGTCCGTGCTAAGAATTTATGTTTTAAATGCCTGGAAGCACGACATAAAGTCGAGGCTACATGTACGGCGGACGATTGCGATGTCGACTCCTGTGGTGGTCCTCACCATCGCCTCCTGCATTGGATGCACCCGATGGCGCCGCGCACTGGAGCGCCGGCGGCGCACAACGACGCCCAAGGAGAAACGCAGCAACCAGATAGTGAATTTGTTGCCCAAGTGATTACGTCACAGTGTCCCGAAGTGTCCCTGTTAAATAATAATCTTAAAAAAAGTATAATCGAAAACAGCCCTAATAATAGTAAAATCTTTAATAAATCTAAAGTAATGCTAAAAATAGTGCCAATAGTTATCCATGGACCAACACAAAGTATAAGCACGCATGCGTTGTTAGATGACGGCGCAACAGTGAGTCTCATAGCCAGTGACGTCGCGGATAAAGCTGGATTACACGGTGAGACTGTCTCAATGCGTGCGACAAGCGCTTGGGACTCCGGCGATTTGGTATGTACCACAGAAATCATTAACTTTTGTGTTAGTAATAGTGAGAACAAGCGATTTAAATTAATTGCTCGAAAAATTAAAGAACTAAATTTACCAGTGCAATCCGTCCCTAATTTTACAGACTTTAGTGAATTTGAAAGATCGTCTAGTATTAATTATAATTTATGTTACTCAAATGTACGCCCCAAACTATTAATTGGGCAAGATAATTATGATTTAATTGCACCTATTTTATGTAAGAAGTATGAGCCGGGCGGGCCTTTCGTCACGCAGACATTATTAGGCTGGTGTGTGCACGGAGCTTTACATTGCGGAGATAACGTTATCAACGTAGATACTTTCCCCACTGTAGTAGGTTCACAGGTAGCTCAGTCGGCTGAGCGCCGTCGGTGTAAACACACTGATATGAATCGCAACAAGGGGCGCGCGCGTTTATCGCCGCATAATTTGTTCACGATCGTCTCTAACGCCTACGACTCAGCCTGTCCGCCATCGCCCGGTGAATCTATAGCTACAGATAGTTGCAACGTTGACTCACGCAGTATAGAACAGTGTAATGATACACATTTGCATGAATTAATACGTCGTTCGTTTTCTCTTGATTCTATTGGGATTAACAATAAACCGCGTCAAAATATTAATGATTTAAGAGCTATAAAAATACTGGATGAGTCAGCGGAGCTTATTAATGGTTATTGGACCATAAGTCTCCCTTGGAAGGATGACCTTTTTGTTATGCCAGATTCGTATCCCACAGCTTTAAAACGATTACAATCAGTCGAAAGAAAAATGCTGTCTGATCCGGAATATGAATCCCGTTATCGAGAACGCATTAAACATTTATTAGATAACAATTATGCAAAAAGACTTTCTAACACAGAAATTAAGGAAAACGCGAATCACACCTGGTACTTGCCCCATTTCGGAGTTGACAACCCGAATAAAAAAATTACGTTTAGTTTTTGATGCCGCATCTAAAAGTCACGATGTTTCTTTAAATGACCTTTTGCTTCAGGGGCCTGATTTGCTAAATTCTTTGTATGGGATAATGTTTAGATTTAGGGAGAATTACATAGGAATAATAGGCGACATCAAAGATATGTTTTTAAGAATAAAAATTAAAGGTCAAGATCAACATGCATTAAGATTTCTATGGAAGGAAAAACATTGTGGCACCGTAAACAAATACGTCATGACATCGCTCATTTTCGGAGCAAACTGCTCACCATTCATTGCACAGTTTATTAATCAAAATAAAAACGCTTCACGATTTAAAGAACAAATGCCAGATGCGGTTCACGCTATAAAAAATAATCAATATATGGATGACTACATAGACAGTGTTGCAGACGAAGGCTTTGCTAGAAAAATCATAAAAGAAATTTCTTATATTAACCATATGGGGAGTTTTGAAATGCGTAATTGGTTAAGCAACGTTCCGACGATACTTTGTGATGTACCTAAAGAAACTCTAAATGATAAAGCGATAAGACTTAATATTGATAAACAACCAGAACGTGCATTAGGACTTTTATGGTTCCCCAACTCGGACATGTTGGCCTTTGACTTATCCTTCAAACGTGTATCAAACGAAATTCTACTTTTTAAACGGATACCAACAAAACGAGAAATGTTGCGCATTGTAATGTCTATATTTGACATCCACGGTTATTTAGCTCCTTTTACAATTAAAGGTAAAATCTTAATGCGGGAAACTTGGAAAACCAATTTAAAGTGGGATGAGGCGTTAAAAAATGACTTATTTGATTTATTTCGCTCTTGGATAAAACAAGCACACGAAATAAAAAACATCCGAATCCCACGCTGGTATTTTCATGGTGATTCATCGTTCACTAATGAGCACTCGTCGATTTTAGATCTCCATATATTTTGCGATGCATCGCCGAATGCATACGCAGCTGTCGCTTTTGGCGTAAAGAGCAAAGCGACGGGCGTATCTCTGTTGCGTTTATCGCCAGCAAGTGTAAAGTAGCTCCCATAAAACCTTTTTCCGTGCCACGGCTGGAATTACAAGGTGCGGTATTAGCGTGTAGATTAGGTGAAAGTATTAAAAGGGAACATCGTTTGTTACCACAGAGAATATATTACTGGACTGATTCAACCACGGTCTTACATTGGATCAAAAATCAGTGTAGAACATACAAACCTTTTATCGCTAATAGACTAGGCGAAATTGATGAACTCAGTAAAGGTCATGAATGGCACTACGTATCGACTTCCTCGAACGTGGCTGATCTGGGAACAAAAAATACTGAATACAAGTTAAGTAGTGACTCGGTGTGGTTTTCAGGCCCATCATTTTTACATGAACCGCGTTCTTCTTGGCCAAAGAACTCTGAAACAAACGTAGTAATCAACGATGAATTTTTAGAAAGGATACATACTATACACGAAGAAATAGAAACAGATTTACCTGTACCTGATCCGACTCGATTCTCCAGCTGGTTACGACTACTTCGAGCAACAGCCACAGTACTTTTGTTTATAGAAAAATGTAAAAGGAAGAAAGCAAATGAACTTTCCGAAGGTCTTATGCAAAAGGCGGAAATATTACTTCTCCGCTACTCACAGGCACAGGCCTTTCCCAATGAAATAAATTCATTAAAATTAAATAAAGAAATTAATCGTGAAAGTCGGCTACGCACTCTGACTCCGTTCTTGGATGATTGCGACGTATTGCGTGTTGAAGGACGCATTGAGAATGCGCACGATGTAGGCCAGCTTACCAAATATCCCATAATTTTAGATGGCAAACATCATGTCGCACGCCTGATAGTGACACATTACCATGTGAAAGCTGCTCACTCATCCAACGAAATGGTGATAAATGAGTTAAGGCAGAAGTACTGGCTTATAAAATTAAGGCCGACGGTTCGTTCTGTTGGGAAACAGTGCTTGACTTGCCGTTTAAATAAAACCTTACCTCGGCCACCGCGCCTTAGCGACTTACCTAAATGTAGACTAACCCATCATCAGAGACCATTTACAATGTGTGGAATTGACCTATTTGGCCCAATGGAGATATCGGCTGGTCGTCAAAAAATACGTAAATATGGTGTACTCTTTACATGTCTCACAGTGCGCGCTGTGCACATAGAAATCGTTTCATCTCTCGCAACTGACTCCCTGATAATGGCACTTCGAAGAATGGCCTCCCGTAGAGGCTGGCCTCACACCGTTTTCTCAGATAATGGAACGAATTTGCGAGGTGCCAATACTGAGCTTAAAAGAGCATACGAAGAAGTTATTAATAACCATCAGAACTTGGTATCGGAAGCCTTAAACAAAGGCGTTAGCTGGCAGTTTATACCTCCAAGTAGCCCTCACATGGGAGGTGCTTGGGAACGTCTAATTCGCAGTGTCAAAACTAGTCTAAAAGTTGTTCTTAAAGAGAGAGCCCCTAAAGAGGAGACTCTGATAACTTTTCTGTGCGAAGTGGAAAATATAATTAATAGTCGTCCATTGACTCATGTTTCTGTAGATCCGCGCGATCTAGAGTCTTTGACACCCAATCATTTTTTGATAGGTTCCTCCTCTAGTTTACCTCATGCAGGCATTTTCGATGATAGCGACTTATATTTGCGAAAACAATGGAGAATAGCTCAGCACCTTGCTGACTTATTTTGGTCTAGATGGATGAAAGAGGTTCTACCTACTTTAATACCTAGAAATAAATGGTACCGCGAGGGAGCTCAGCTAAAGACTGGAGATCTTGTTGTTGTCGTGGATCCATCTTCTCCGCGAAACGTTTGGCCAAAGGGTATTGTGGAAAAAGTTTATCCTGGAGTTGATGGACGGGTGAGAGTCTTAGATATTAGGACTAAATGTGGTATTATGAAGCGTCCAGCGTCTCGTGTTGCATTGTTACTTGGCAATGAGTGTCGTCATGACGACACTGAGGGGGAGGATGTTGACGATAGAAAACGTTGTCTGAACGGCCCGCTCGGTGTTGCTTGTAAATTAAATAAATTGGAAAATAATATAAACATATAAAATAAATACACATATATATACATACAAAAGATAAATTTTTTGTTGTTCGTTTAGCTGTCTTTTAAATTAATAAATAGTCAATTGATTGCATAGAGTGTAAGCGAATGCACGAACTTCATTCGGGATCGACCCGAGGCAGTTGCCCGCGACCACCGACCGCAATATACGTGCCCTGCATTCGTTACACTCAGCATTTTCAACGGCTAACTTTCAAACCCTTAAAACCTTGTTTAATTTTCTCCTTTGCACGATTGAACGTTATATCCGTTACAGTAACTGTAACAATATGCACATTAGATCAGAAAACTGACTAAGTGGTGCATGCGTTCTGGCTAGGATCGAACCAGCGCCCTTTGAGCTTGGGACGCATGCGCTAGCCATTACGCCAGCACGACTACTAATAAAACATAGTAATAAATGGAAAATAATGTTAAATTGTTTGGGTATTTAGAATGATGACTTAAGTTTTAAATAAATATATTAATTGGGAATTTAATAATTAAATCAGCAAAGATACTTTTTATCATCGCACAAAATGTCAGTCTGTCTAATTTTGTAAGAGAATACTGACTTATGACGTCACAATTTTAAGACGTCAAATAGCCTATCAATTACTGTTTAAACTTTTTTTATTTTATTTGTTTGGACAAAAAAACAGTATTATACAGAATTTAGTATTATGAATCTTATACATAAGTAGTTTCAATTTATACAACACCAACATCATTTGCCACATATTGAATAATTGAAATTATACTAGCTGCCGTAAGTAAAAGATAGAGAGGAAAATCAAAGTTTGGTATACATTATCTAAAAATAAAAAGAAGAGAAGAAGAAAGGGAGACCTCACCAGAACGCAGAGCCGGAGCCAAGATCAAACCGATTGCCTGCAACCAGCCGGAAGGAGGACGCTAATTGTTGGAAATACTTGATATAATGGTTTACTTGTTTTTCAAACATTCAAGGACCATTTGTTTGTAAATGCTGGGCCTAGTTGCCGCTATATCGATTAAGTAGAAATTGTCATTATATGAATGCACTATTTAATTAAAATTATTTCTATAATGAACTGTTCAAAGTAAGATGATAACTAGATATTTTGACACCTGCTCTTTTATATGTATACTATTTTAAACTTTGCTATAATGTGTGTTAAGTACCGAATTGTGGAGCATATTCTATTGAAATTTAGAATTATACAGAAAACTGTCTATAATTAAATATATATAATATTATTTTTTAAATTTGCTACTTTGTGAATTTGGCTATTTATGTTGTTATTGGGAGGTTATTTATTCATATCATAACCGTAATTAGTAGAGACTGATAAATGTAGTGTTACTTTAAGAAGTAATAATTCAATAGAGTTTAGTGGCGGACAATTGAGTCGACGAAATTTGTGCCTGAAGAGAATTTAGAATCGAAAATAAAACTACAGTATTAGGTTTCTTTTCGGTTCTAAATTTTCTTCAGGCACAAATTTCGCCGACTCAATAGTCCGCCACTAACACACACACTACATAGTCTGTCCTTCCCGATACTTACAACCTGAGTGTTCTCAGATCCCGTGTGAATAGATACCTTCTAGGTAAGCGTGCTCCATCTTAGGCCATATCTTCGCTCCACACCGTGCGAGATCATGGTCAAACGCGTACCTATACTACTGTGACGAATAGGCGTAGCTGAATTTCTTCCCCTTAAGAAAATAGCGCGTAGTCTTCGCCTTAATCATAACACAATACAATGTTGCATATACATAGTAACACGAAAGAGCAGGATAGAAATATAGGACCAGACAAATGTTAAAACGACATAGATATATTTGAGAACAAACTGGAATAAACTCGTAGTAAGTAACAAGGACGGGAGTATTTGTTGGAAAAGGATAGCCATAGTTGAATGACGTAATAAGGTTCATTCTAGAGCGTCGATCGGATATAAGCGCGACAATCCGTGCACAGAGGCAGACTCGCACGGGCTAGCGAAGCGAAAGCAAAGAGATCAAAAGGGCCTTCAGACTGCGCGACAACGACACGGTGGAGCATCAAGACTATTTAGTCGCGAGACACCGGAACGTGAGTCGATCGAGAAAAGCGTGTGCATAATTTATAGAGGTATTTTTATTTAATTAATATTTAATTAAAGGCAGTTTCTCTTTAAATCGGTGTTTCCTTCTAATCTCGGTACCCACAGCACGTCACACTACTTTCAAAAATAACCCAATATTATTCCAATATCGAGTTATGTTGTTAACAGTATATGTCGGATATGTTACAAAGTTTGTTAACCAATTAAAAGTTCTTTACGCTTGGTGTGGCGCGTGTAACAGTTTCTAGTAAAGCAGCACGAAAGTTATGTTTGAAATAACACACTACATTTGAAAACTTGTCAGTGCATGTATGTTAAATAAAGTTGTACCTAAACTTATATTAAATGTTCCTTTATTTTTATACTCAAACCTATTGTTTCAACTTAAATTCAGACGAAAACAATATCCACCTGCATATCTATAAAAATATATTTTATTACCCGTCGGCATTTGAACTAATTGTAATCTTTTTATGATTGTCTTCTTTTGGTCATTTATTTACTGGTTATTGTGGAGAACAACCTATTGTACTCGTTTATGGCCGCCGGCAAGCATAATTCTAAATAATAAGATTCTAGGAAATTCGATCCACGCTGCCGGCAGACATATTGCATTTCTGCAGTTTAAAGCAATGGCCCGATTGAGGGACCGGACAGTCGAACGATATCCACGAGCAAAGCAAGACGTATGTAAGACAATCGGAATCTAATAAGTGACGGACTTTGCGCGTTTTATTGAGTTACGACCTTCTGCATTACGTTTGGACTTGTTGTATTCGGTAATATTTGTAACTGTGTTATACGTGTTTGTATAGTTCTAATAAACTCTATATCTATAGTATCTATAGTAATTCTAACGGCATTTTAATTCGAATCCCATAACTGGTAACTTACTTTTTTTTCAACTTAAATTAAAATCTTATTTATCTATAACAAGCCAGCAGCCTACCAACCAGATGATATTTGCCCGTCTGGATGATTACCACCCTGGTCTAGAGTATAGCACCATAACAACCTTGAGTTGTGTTCCGGTCTTAGTGGCCAGATTCCAGTCCCCCTTTAGAGAGCGGTAGCGCATTGTTAGAATCTTTGGTTTCACAAATGTCAATAGGCGATAGTAACGGCTTTCCATCAGGTGGGCCCGTCTGCCTGTGTACTGAACTCATGCAATAAAAAAAATTGACCGAACTCTTCCTTTGTTTTTGGTTGGACCGATTTTGATGACATTTTTAAGAAGTGGTGCTACAATCGGGTAATAAATTTTATTTTTTTAAGGAAGGACAACATTTGTTAAGCCCGCTAGATAGATAGATAGATAATTATTTTACACCAAAACATAAACAAACAGAAGTAGAAAAATATGAAAGATGGAAAGAACGGGCGGCCTTATTGCTAAGAAGCGATCTTTTCCAGGCAACCCTTGGCAGGGATTGATAGATTTTGGTGTTAATAAATAATGATGAATAATAAATAAACATAGCACATAACATTATAAGTACAAAAACAAAATAAATACAAAAAGATATATGCATATACACATACAGAATAAATAGCTGATACAATACAATGCAAGAAAACTTAACTTATTCGTATTATATTCTACTCATAGTCCCTCAATACTATAAGTAGAATACTGAGCCCAGATCACCGTCTTCTATGGGTAAGGTGCCCAGAAGGCTGGCTACGTTTCCTCGCTGGATCGCCATACTGATCCGTTGGCCGAGGTAAGCACCAGCCCTCTGATCACCTGAAGAGTCAATGAGTCGTTTCGATAAATTTTGGTAGAGGCTCATGGCCTCAGGACCCCACGGTCCAAGCGTCTCGACAGCAAACGGCACAAATATAAAACTCTTACTGAGGGTTGCATACTTGCGCCGCTTGAGTAATTCGGCTGTTTCCGCCGCTGTACCAGCTGATCTAGACGTGTTTGGTAAATGGGATGCGGCCAACGTGTCTACGCAAGTCGCATCCCACACCAAAGGCTTGCCACGCTGCCAGGGAATTAGAGTCATTCCGTCGGGACGCCTACCATCGTCACGTGCAATACCGTTCGGCTCTAATAAAGCCGGCACGTTAGCGGTGGCAAGCGCCCTCCGTAAGACATCATTCAAGGCAGCGTGGCGTGACCATCTGCCGGCACTGCGGCGGCAACAAAGACCATGGTATCCCGGGCCGATTATCTCTGTTCCACAGACGCACGTGTGTGGTGCACATACGCGAGAACCCAAGCGCAGATTTATTGCCAAAGAAAAGGAAGTATTATCCATTAATGTACCTATGTTTGGGGAGGGGATAGCTTGGAGCCAGAAACCAGACCCTTTGCGGGAAACGGCAAGGATGTGAGCACGTCCTGTAGAGTTAGTGGAATTTAAAAGTTTTGTATTTAATCCTCTACAAATAGGTTCATCACAGCATCGTTGCGAATTCGGGATCGTGGGAATGTCTTCACCAGGGCAGACCATTTTCCAGGCGTTTAGAGCTTCATTTAAGAATGATGTATTGGCATTATTCCAGTGTTGCATAATTTTTTTAAATAATAGGCTAGTGCTATATGCGGATGAAAGAAAAGCCGGTAGAGCAACGCTAGAGATTTATCGGATGCCTAAACCTCCATACCTAATGGGTATGGAAGCTTGGATCCAGCAGTTGTCTGAAAGTTCAGAGTTTAAAATTTTTGTAAGTACATCTTTCATGCGGTCATCTAGTGATTTTATAAGATTAGAAAATTTCCAAACCGGGGCGCATCGTAAGACATATGTTAATTTTGGTACAAATAGACAATGTCGTATAATGTGATATGCAATTTGAGAGTGAATATATACATGTACACACGTATATATACGTATGACAATACAAACATACATACACTTATATAATAGCAATTATTATACACAATAGAAAAGTAATGCTTCAGAACCTGATTTTTGAAGCACGGTTAGGATTTGGCTTATCTTATAGCAATAGGTAACTCATTCCAGAGACGCACAGCCTGGACGGTGAAAGAGTATTGCTATAAAACTATAACTATTAAACATAAAACTATAAGCTTATTAAAGAATGTGTACCATCTCGGTTCCAGAGGGAAGCGCGCCCAGGAAGCTTATTGGTCCTGGTTGGCTAGGGTTGGCACTTTTTGAATTTTTTTTTTTTTGTATTTTAAGGGTTAAAGATATAATCATAATAAACTTTTGGGAAATTTAGGGAAAAAATAGTACACATTTATTTTTTATTTTATATATCTCATTATTGAATTTTCTATTTGTATTAATTACTACTTTTTGGTTTGGCCAGCAAAGATTTATTATTTTAAAAATAATCATAAGAATCTGAACAAAAAGCGTGACTACCGAAATAGCGATGAAAATTTAGTACATTTGGTACTACTATATTATTTTTCTATAATATAAAGAACAACTATATTCACATATTTAAAAAACACTAGTGGTCACCCGTGGTCGAAATTCTACCATAATAATTTATGTCAAAGAGCATACTTCTATAATCACAGATTTCGCCAAGGCTACACGGTTTATTTGACTTGAACAATAAACAAAAGAGTATATATGCGTGTGTCAAATATATGGTAGTGTGTGTAATGTTTTTTTTTATTGATTTAATGTATTTTCTGTGCATAATTTAAAAAAAAATAGTATTCCGCACTCCTTCTCTATATAAACTATAAGTGTGCGAAATTTCATACTCCTCCGTTCGCGCAGCTTTCGTAAAAGGGGGTACAAAGTTTTTGCTTCACATATTAATATATAGATATCAGAAAGTATTCGAAAATTTTACTGATTGTATCTCTATTATAAAATGAAAATCATGTATTTTAGATAAAGCATTTATTTCGGTGACCGAGTTTCTTCTATATAGAATATGATTAAAACCTGATATTCCTTGAACAACGTTGTAAAATATATTTTAAAACAATATGGTGCGCCACGTTCGATGATCAACTCTCGAAGAGGACTATTCTCAAATTGTTCTTCACTCTGTGTTATTTTTCCATGACTCTAATGTATATTTATGAAACAAGTCTTTAAGTCACGAGTGAATAAGTATCTTAAGCGTGCTCCATCCTAGACTGCGTGATCACTCAATATCAGGTCAAACGCAAACCTGTATATCCATAAAAAACACAAGTGTCAGAGGTTGTAAAGTTCATGCGTTTACTGTAGTAATGCCGAAAATAGACGATACATTTTTGTCTTTCAATTTTGATAGACTTGAGGCATTGGCTGGAGCCAGTAACAACAAAGATAGTTAGATAGAGACATTGGCAAATAAAGAATGATAAGATATGAATGGCTACTTAGCCGGAGCAAACCCTGATTCTCTGTTAGACCCGATGCCACCTCACGAATTCTAGTGAACTAAGTAGAAAAGAATGAACGCGTACCGTCACTGGAAACGGAATGATGCAGGATTTCGGCTGGATTCGCGCGTCCTGGTTTTGCACAAACACTACATCAGACGTCCGGGACAGTTGGCACTTTAAGGAACGGTTTTAGGGCACAATATAGTAGTTTTCCGATGTTTTTTGTACTATTTATCAGCGAGCGTGGCGTCGCGACGATACTTAGACAGTCATTGAAGATTCGGCTCGGCCAATGAGACGCATGTGTGTGCGCAGCGCCCTCTGGTTAGAACCGGCCGAATAAAGGTGATAGAGAAAATGTTGCCGGGAAAGCGATGCTTTCCGGGAATGTGACAGGATGTCGTAACAAAGAAACTTGTTTGTAAAAAAAGGTTTCACATGTGACTTTTTGACTACTTATTTGTTAAAATTTAATGGTGTTGCTTAGATTCTGAAGTTTTTTTCAAAAGCAAATTTGTGTTTAAAGAATAAAATATCGTTGTGTTATATACTCGTATATATAAAGTAATAGAAATACAAATAAGAAAATTAGAAACTTTTTACAATAAGATAAAAAAAAAACGAAAATGAAAAATGAGTCAAAAGTCACTTAAGAAACCTTTTTTAATCATAAAAATGGTTTTATTTTTTCTTTGTTTTATGTCTTATTTCTATACAAATTGAAAAATCGCCAGAAAACATATTGTATATTAACCAAGTTACGCTTGTGTATATGCGTAGATATCAAAAATAATTTGACCGCATAGAAAGTATACAAAAGCGGTTCGTTCGATCTTTATGGTTTAGAATAAAGATATTCTGGCGAATTATATTTAGAGCTCTGTGAGAAGTTTCATCTTTTGCCAGTCAAGGTTCCACGGGATATAGCTGACTGTATACTTCTATTAAAATTATTTCGTCTAGTATAGATTGTCCAGATCTATTAAGTGAAATTAACTTTAACGTTCAGGCCAAGTCTGTACGTAACAATTTGCCAATAAATATACTTTTTAGGCCTACTAACTATAAGCAAAATACATTTCTAGTTCGAGCAAGCAACAATTTAAATAATATAAGGAAGCAGCACAATGTTGACCCATTTAGGATCAGTATTTTGGGAGCCAAGCGTGTTTAAGCCATATTTTTTATGAGAAGTTTTATAACGTACTGTAGTTATGTCTGCGTGTTACATTAATCAAGATTTTATTCACGTAAACCTGTAATTGGCTTTCTGTATCAATTTCAAATGTTTATTCATGTGTATGAACTGTAGGTTTACCATCATTAAATAAATAAATAAATTACTAAAATATATTATTATGTTGATGAAATATTATCGAATATTTTCATAATTGCCTTCTTTGTCTTCTCAGTTTCCGTGTTTCGCCACCAGGGGCTAACATTTTCCTTTGTTCTAAATTCAAACGACAACCATCCCGCGCGGCTCCCAATATCCGTTGTGTGAAAGAGATGGGTGAATTATTGGAAACATTTATTATAGCTTAGGTTGAATATTGTGTACAGAGAATTTTTAGAGTTGCGTGTTCTTCGAATTTAAACTTGTTATGTCCCTGTTGCACCTCGGATAATGTTAGTAGTAGATAGCCTACGGTTTAATGCGTTATTTGAGATGCGACATTGTTAATGACGTTAAACATTGACGTATAACATATGTATCTTTACAGTATAATAACAGAATAAATAATAGGTTATGAAGTAAAATGTCAATTGTCTCATGTCAGTGACGTGGCACAGAGAATGTGGTAATACTCAGCAACCACTCTATCGAGTTGTATTCGAATAGATAATTCGATACAAGTTGTTACACGATTATTTAATTTTAATTTTGAAGTAACAAAGTTTTTATTGAGGGTTTCATTTATTTAATTTACTAATTAAATATTATACAAGTAGAATTAGTTTAACAAAATTGGGTCGTTTTGGTGTCACGCCAACAAGGTTTGCACTGAAAATCAGCGTTGTGTCGGATATCATTCCAGCACATTCGAAGGAACTCTTGGCGAAATTGGCTTAATAATTATTCTGATTTTCTATTTAGCTTTATTTTCTAGCTATAAACACTACTCTACAAAGGAAGGGGTGATATTCTTTTTTATTTTATTTATATTTATTTTTTCAAAAATACTTCTTTTTAAATACATTTTTCTTATCCTGGTCTTA
This sequence comes from Dendrolimus houi, assembly GCA_039645545.1. Classification (NCBI taxonomy): domain Eukaryota; kingdom Metazoa; phylum Arthropoda; class Insecta; order Lepidoptera; family Lasiocampidae; genus Dendrolimus; species Dendrolimus houi. Next base: position 2,971,517 of record CM077139.1, on the reverse strand, counting down.
TTACAGTTTAATACATATTTATTACCTATTGTTAAGTATCTAATTAAGTCGTATTTGATTACAGTCACTAAGGTTGACATTATCAAATTCAAATTCAATTTTTTTTATTCAAAATAAGTTCCACTGGAGAACATTTTTTGAAGGTCATACATATAAGTTAAAATTTAATTTTATTCCTAGTCTATGTACACCGCTTCGCAACGTGTTATTGCTGTTAAGGAGAAGAAGCGGCAAGAAGCTCCCCAGCAACATGTCTAGCTAAAAATTGATAAATTCAATTTTTTTTAAATAAATTTTATGTATAAATATGTTACACAATTACTTTTCGAAGAATTAATGTAATTGTAGCAAACAGTGCATACTTAGTAAGACAAAGACACAATAAAAGGAGAGAAAAATATTATTCTAGTTATAATAATGACATGACGTACTAAAATTTTATACTGCAACATATTTCAATAAATTCCTTACATATAAAAACGCGATACAAACTATAGTATAAGAGGTTCGATGGAGCTGCTATGTAAATTACGTTTTGTCATTTAAGTATTCTTCAACAGTGTTTATCCCTTTTTAGCAAAATACTTTTTGATTTGGTCTTAAATTTAGTGAAAGACAGATCTAACATTTCATTCGGAATCTTATTGAAAAAGCGTATACCAACCCCCAAGAAAGAGGCAATCTAAAAAATGGCAATATAATTAATATATTCCAAGTGTAGCAGGGACTTAAGACTAAAATTGTATTTCACTATGAGAAATAGATAAAAACTGACCGTGTCGTAGCTTACAGCATTAGTTCTCTTAAAGGAATGTAATACACTTAGGTATATTCTTGTTTCTCTCTTTTGTTGTTGAGCCTACATTCATGAATGCGGGTAGTTGCAAGAAATCAGTACGATCCCGCCGCTTCCGAACTCTGCATAATTAACGACATTGCGGATTATAACAGGCACTGTCCAACTGCATATTCCGAACTGCATGTGGTTCGACCGACCTTTTTTTTTAATGCATGAGTTCAGCAGACAGGCAGACGGTTCACCTGATGGAAAGCTGTTACTATCACCTATGGAACCTCGCAATACCAACACCAAACACTGCTGTTCTCTAAAAGGAGACTGAAACCTAGCCACTAATGTCGGAACATAACTCAAGCTTGTTATAGGGGCACCCCTGGCTGTGGGTTGTTTTGTCGCTTTTTACGACAGGTCGCCTGGTCGCAGGAAATTGTATTCTTTCTTCGTTTCTGCACGGATAACTTTTGTATTGTTACATGCCGTCAAAGATAAACACACAGTACACGTAATCACAGTTTATTGTCTTCTCGGATTTAGGAATTCTTTTATGTTTAGAATTTGTAATTAAGAAAAACATGCTATTGTTTTCCTACTTGTTTTATGACCGTCATTAGCGTCGAACTAATCTCTATTGTTATTGTTTTCGACTTGTTGGCCGTTCGCAGGAATAGATAACCAGGTGTGCAAATTACTATTTCTCGGAAACTCAGTGCGCGCGGCCAATTTTTTTGTACTGTGTAGTTAGTATAAGACAATGCCCGAATGGAGGGGTGGGCAGTTAAGCGATGACTACGAAACGAGTAAGACATTTTCTAGTACTATCGATTAGCGATATAGACGACGAACTTTGCGCGTGTCGAATTACATTGAATCGTGCAATGTGAACTGGTTGCATCCAGTTTTATTTGTATTTGTTTTATACTTGTTTGTACACTTCTAATAAATTCTATAGTAGTTCCAACGGCATTTTTCATTCGAGTCCTGTAGCTCATAACAGTATTATGCTTTATGTAATAAAGAATAATCTATCAATCTGCGGCACACATACTCTGTGCGCAGGTTCGTCTATGCCTTAGGCGTCTGAGAGAGATGCTAGTGCATGAGCCAGTCCGGTGATGGAAAAGAGACAGAGATCGCATTGAAAAGCTTTAATGTACTCTTTCCAAAGTGTTTCCAATTGAAAACTGATAGACTTGCACCCTTCCACTCAAGCGTCGATCCACTGTTGTGGGCACCATGGGCATGCTCACAACCCTAATAGACTTGTGACGTCACACTATCACGGTCTATTAAGATCGATAGGCTGATGATATTATATCCAATGCCTTAATGAATTTTTAAAAAAAGAATGAATCGTTCGTAATTTTGAATGCAGCGAAATATTTAGTCATCATAGACGATATGCTGACACGTTGTGTCACATTTTTGACAACATATTATCTATTTCTTTTTGGCACATGAATACTTGTATTGGAAAAAAAGAGATGAATTCGCTAGGTGCGCAGACATCTGCTAATTTAAAATAATGTATCATAGGTCGGTTCCCATATCTTACCGACTGTTCATTTACCTTACTATCGGTTAAAATGTGACATAAGCTCAATTAATGTCAAAAAACAATCGATGGTAGGGTAAGTGAATGAAAAGTGTTATATTTAAGAGGTGATTCATTGAGTACACCACCTGTATCATACAGTGATGGTAACCGCTTTCCATCAAGTGGGCCGTTTGCCTGTCTGCTGAACTCACGCAATTTAAAAAATCCTATATGGTGTGATATCAGGTCGGCTGGCAAAGGACCCTCGAAAGCGCAGCATTGGTGACTCGTTCTACCTTTGTTCCGTTATACAGTTTGCGAAGAAAACAAAAAACATCGAAAGCAAGGAATAATAATCGTCAGACAAACACATATATGCATATCCCCAAATTAAGCAAGTTACGCTTGTGTTATGGGTAATATACAACGGACCACCCTGGGGCCGATCCCAGACACCTAGACCATAGTAAATAATGGAGAAAATACGTTTCCGAAATTTACTATACCAGGAATCGAACCCGGAGCCTCTGCGTTGCAATGAGGTAAGCCGGCAAAGGCTTAGTCCGCTCAACCACAGAGGCCGTCGAATCTACTCCGTTAGATATATAAACTCATGACAATGACTCACACTTGGCCGATTTTCGGGTAGCTGTGACCACACTCTTTTTGGATGGCTGGATCCACGGCTGCTTCCACCTATGTTCCATACTTTGAATTTTGTCATAATTACTGTGACGTCATGTACATGGAATAATTTATTGCTGTATAATTAGCAAGGTTACAACTGAGTAGGCCATGTACGTACCAAAATCTATGAAAATGTTTAGTTTTTACATATTTTCACATATCAGTTAATATTTCTGTATACCTAGTCTTAAGTTAAATGTTTTCTGTTTTGACAAATAATGGCACGTACATCGACGACTCAGTAATAACCTCATTAATTATTTATTCCTACATAATTAGCATAATAATATTATAAAATTGTAGAGGTCAAATTTTTGTACAATGACAAAAATGCTAAAAACCAAGTCAGTGGGATGTAAGAAGTGAAATAGAACTAATTTAGATTTTTTCAAATTTTTGTTGTTGTTATTTTTGTTTTACTGGAATTAAATTTAATACTCATATATAGACAATGAAAGATATAAACTAAATTATTAATAAATTAGTGTAAAGTTAATTATGTAACAAATCGCTGCAATAGGGAAGCGTGCCCAGAAGGCTGGCTGCATTGCCACGCTGTATGGCAATGCTGATTCGTTGCGCGAAATACGAACCAGCCTTCAAATTTTTTGTTTCTCTGTTTGTCTGTCTGTTTGTACCGCCTAATCTCCGAAACGACTAGACCGATTTAAATGAAATTTTGTATGGTGGTAGCTTATATCCCTGGTCAACATATAGGATACTTTTGATCCAGAAAAATTAAAGAGTTCCCGAGGGTTAGTTAAAAACCCCACCACGCGCACGAAGTCGCGGGCATCAGCTAGTGTAGGAATAAATTATTCCATGTACGTGACGTAACAGCTACCAATCAATTTGCTGGTTCTCATCTCAATCGACTCTAATGCTTCTAGTTGATATTTCGCTGGGGCATCCCAAAGAGAACAAATAAAACTTTTCAATCTGTGTTTGAATAAGCCATAAGCAATATTTCAAAGTATAAACCACAAGAGTGGTTACAAAAGTCAACTACTAAAAGCAGTTGGTCCGCTTTATATTTAAATATCAAAAAAGTTTTTTGGTTTATCTCGAGAGCCATTGTCGGCATTTTTAGCTTAAAAGCGACGAGACTGTGTGCAGTTTTTAAAATTCATCCGAGCCGTGGTAATAGCCTACTTTTGAAATGGATTTAAACAAAATTCTTGCTTTGTGTGAATTTAAATTGGGCTCTCAATTAGTTCCTCTTAATGGTAGTATGCAATAGACTTAATAATGAAAAAAATGTAGCAAAAAATAAACCGACTTCAAGAGTAACCTGACAAGCAAATAATATTTTTACAACATTTTGAAGTTGGTGCGAAGTATTGCTAAAACAACAAGATATTGAGCAATATAGTCAATTTTATATTATAGCATGAGTTCAGCATACAAGCAGAGGAAATCCCCACCTGATGGAAATTGGTTACCATCGCCTATGGACATTTGTAACACCAAAGGTGCTACCAATGTGCTGCCGCTCTCTAAAGGGAGACTGGAACAACTAAAGGTTCTTATGGCGGCATAGTCTAGACCAGGGGTGGTAGCCACCCAGACGGGCAAAAATCACACCACCAGCCTGCGGGTTATTTTGTCGCCTCTTACGACGGGCCGCCAGGGTGCAGGAAATTGTATTCTTTCTCCGTTTGTGCAGGAATGCAATTTTCATGTTTTATATCACACCGACTTTAAGATGTTGCAAAATATGCTCTTGAAATCGGCTTCTTTTTGCTAGAAAACTTTTAAGTTACGTCTGTAGCTAGCTAGACTTCAGTAGAACTCGATTCTCCATAGACGACCTTTAGGACTAAAAGGTAGAAACCACTATGGCGTTTGCATCATACTGTATATATTCCAGACGCGTGGGGTGGAAATCCGGCTAGGTTGAGCTGGTTAAAAAAACATATCGTATGATGCAAGCCCGACTACGCCGCTGCTTATGCTTATGAGTTGCTATTTTATCCACGTGTGAAAAGCCACCAATCGACCTTTTCTTATAGATACGCTAGTAATAATATGGTTAAACAGAACACGTATCTAGAATAATGTACACATTTGTGCTGTTTGTCGTTAGGGATCTCAATTGTACACCTTCCTAGTCATAGTCGAGTCTAGTACAGGAGGTTATAAATTTAATACAATATATAAAAAAAACAGGCGTTAATAATAGATTGTCAGATAAGGGATGAAACTGACCTATTTAGGCACGAGATGGTAAAGCGCACGAACATATACGTAGCGAGGTAATGAAATTTATAGCTGACCATTTTGAAGCTATTCTGAATCCAACGCAAGAGTTATGAAAATCGGTCAGAAACAAATAGTAATAACTTGACATAGATAAAAAAAGTAAAAAACATGTCATAGGACCTCCTCTATTTTTCGAAGTCGGCTAAAAATCGACATCCAATCGCTTGTACTAAAGGTTAACAATCATTACGCGACTCTAGGTACGGTTGCATAAAAGGATTGGTCCGTCCACCGGTCCTTGAAAGCTTTTAAACCAAACAAAGTAAAGTGCGCACGAATCCTTTGCGAAATCGCTTTGGGACCAACACGTTTAAAATAACAAGAAATCAAATGTGGACCATTCCAGTCGCGCAAACGCACAATCACATTACGTTTGGAATATATCCGCCTATTGGAACCCTACTATTTGTCTTACACGATAAATTATCGAATTGAAAATAACTTTGGCAAAACTCGATACAAAGTCACACTCCGCTAGCTACTCGAACGCTTGTGTGCTACACCGGTTAATACGCCCTTGTTTAACTACGACTGCGTACGCTGGAGTACACTGACATTGCCAGATTGTCTCAAAGGGTGTGAAAATAAAAATAAATACTTTTGAAGTATTTAGATATTTTACATCTATACAAAACTAAAATCACAGACTAAAAACATAATTGTGCTAAAAAACGATCTCTTACAGATATTCAATAAAAATAAATAACATTTCATTGTCTATATATGTATATATGTAGCAGGCATTTTTGTCAAAGACCTGTCTGTAGAAAACACTTGGCCAAAAGATTGCTCTATACGTGAATACACAAGTTTAGAGAAGATGATTTTTTTGTCATTGAACATACAGTTATAATTTTTTAAATAAATAGTTTAGTATTTATAAAGTAGTTTACAACATAGTTTCACAAGGAATGTTATAGTCAGGTTTTAAAAAATTATAATGATGTTTAAAGCTATTTTTGTTTATCATTATTAGCTTTTGCAGTCGTAAAAAATGCTAAAAAAGATAAAGGTGATACAGCCTAAAAAATATTATATTTCTATGAGTGTTCCAGGTAATATAGGCACTCAGTAAGCTCGATACTGCTGTACCGAGAATCCCAATTTCGTACCGAAAAATCGGAAAGCGGGCTAAGAGAAAATAGAAGGAAGGATTTTAAAACACTACGATAAACTGAGATTGAAATTATATATAAACCGAAAAATAGCAGTAAAATAACAGAAGCCAGAAGTAAGGGTAAAAAATTCAATCGCGTAACCATTTCTCACGATGCGTGACTAGAACACAAAATGTTTTAGACTTTGTTCACATTTACGACAGTATTAACACGTAGTAGGGGACACGGGAATTAGAAATCGAATCCTCGATTATTGAAGATATTATCTAATCCAATTTTAGACAAATGTTTAAAATCATTACTCTCGAAAATTTTAAATCCTATTAATATTATAAAGGAGGAAGTTGGTGAGGATGGATGGATGCTTATTACTTTTTGATGCCTAAATTACTGAACAAAGAATACAATTCCTGCAGCCAGGCGGCCTGTCGTAAGAGGCGACAAAATAACCCATAGTCAGATGGTAGGGTATTTTCCCGCCTGGATGGCTACCACCCCTGGTCTAGAGTATGCCGCCGTAACGATCTTGAGTTGTGTTCCCAAATTAATGGCCAGGTTTCAGTCTCCCTTTAGAGATCGGTAGCACCTTTGGTGTTACAAATGTCTAGCTTTTCATCCGGTGGGCCGTCTGCCTGTCTGCTGAGCTCATACCATAAAAAAGAGAAGCTGTCAGTAACCTTATCGCTGCGACTTTTTGCATGATGACGAAAAGTGGGTTAGTTACTCTCAACTACCCTACCCAGTGATTAAACATAATCAATATGTGCATTGACGCGGTAGAGCCATGCTAGAATCATCATCATCATTTTACTTCTTAGGGTCGACTTGATCAGTGTGATACCACCCTCTCACAGAATGTCGGCGTGAAACGGTTACCCTTGAACTAATTGTGTTTCCTAATGCGTGAGAGTTTCGATGGCCCACTTCCCCGTCCCCCCAAACGCATCCCTATCAATTCTATATCCTGTGCTAATGCTGGATCACGGATCCCGGACAGCTGGTCGTTGGTTTGAGTATTTTTATAAAAAGTGGACTGTATTTATTATTTAGTAGATATATGGGGAGTGAGAAGTATGCCAAATAGAAAGAATGAAATAAAGAAAGTAATATTTATTGTCGAGAACGAATGCACATCAAACTAAAAAAACGTAAAACTAACAGGATTCACACTTAAAACATGTCTTTATGACATAAGTATTTTAATAAACACAAAATATTTTGAAAAAAATATGGACATAACATTCACGGCAATGAGGCCGACAACTCAGCATTATGCTGTGTCAAGAAGAACTGACAGTCTCCTCTAAGTTATAAGTGACCCAAACAAATCTTGCACAAAAACAAATGGCGTAATAAGCACCATTAACCTCGGGTCCACTTTCAATAGGGCATCTAGAACAGCTCCTGAGAGTGCACTCCACTAACAAGTCCTTGGGTGGCACTTAGGTCTTCGATTTATGGCACACACTCACACCAAAAGGCAAGCACGGCTTGTATGTAAAGCTTAATGATATTGTTACGTGCGAGCGGGGGTACGCACTTAAAATTAGAAGAAAACACCAGTTCTTTTAACTAAACGCTTTTATTGACAAAGCCGTGCGTGATTGTCACGCACAACTAACGACGCACTATCCCGATGATAATATGTCTCACTCACAATACCGTCGCCGGCATTGCGTAGACCACCTTCTGCTGCGGCAGTGTTCACTTCCGAAATTACCACACGTAGCTCGCTTTTGCACCTCCTTTTAAACTACGCTAAACTCCTCCTTCACTGAACTGCCCACTAAACTTTTCACTAAATTCACCACTAAACTCGTCACTGTCTTCTAATAAACTCTTCTTCCAACTTTTTCGTATCGCACTTATCGCATCGCTGTCTTGAACTGACTCAACTAACTGGTAGGGGCGCCTTACGCTGCTTATATAATTTCGATCTTCTTTTATTTTCTGTCTATCTCTGTCTTTTCCTTCCCGAACCTTTTTTTTCTAACAGTGTTGAGACCGGCTTACGCTGCCAGAAAGTTCTACCCTCGGTCACCACAATATATTCGATTAGAATTGATACGCTCACTGTGGTTTTTGCAAGGAGCACGCGGGACATCCGGACTGACTTCCCGTGCGTTGGGGATTGCTTTCACCACTGGGCAATGGTGGTGAAAACAAACTAGCGGCACTTATAAAAGTACCCACATCGGTATAAATTGTGAGGATTCAACATATGCCATTATTTCTGTCTGATCCTCCCTACCGTTCCCATACTTTTTTTTATACAGGGGAAATCCGTTTGAGGACCACACGACGCGCGAGGGGGAAAGGTCGCAACGCATGTGTGGGATTCGCCAGGTCGGGATGGTACTAGCACCTCACGTGTGAAGTGTTATTCCCACGCGCAGTTAGGAATACCCACTAAAACCCCTGTCCGATCCTCGAGCATCCTTCGTCCGGGTTGTGGGTTCGCTAGCGCATTCACCTCCAGCCCGGACGGACTACTGCCGGCCCCTTTACGGGCTAACTTAACGATTTGCTAGCCGGGGATGTGGGTCTCTTCGGCTACCTCGGGTCTCACCTCGAGGTGGGGAGGGATCCTATCCCATCCGCTCTATCCCTTCCTAAGCGCTAACAATACGTTAGGTACGCTTCTGGTATTGCAAGCGTATATGGTGGGCGACGATAACTACTTTCCAGTACGTGGGTCATCTGCCTATTTGGCAGCTTCGCAAAAATAAAGATGTACCTAGTGTGTAAAGAATGTCATTGGTGCCCTGGAAGATGGGTCGCCGTTTAGTATGGGACGCGTCTTGCCTTGATAGTCTGGTGGCGTCCCATCTTCCAACTACTAGCATGTCACCCGGCACAGCTGCTGCACAACAAAAGGCCCTAAAATGCCGCAAATATTCCGCCATCGAAAATGGCTACATATTTACGGCTTTTGGTGTTGAGACCCTGGGACTTGAGGCGCTCAAACTATATTGAGACATAGCCAAGCGTCTGGTGGATATCTCGCTTGACGAAAAGACTAGTCTATACCTCGGATAACGCATTAGCATAGCTATTCAGCGAGGTAACGTGGCCAGTCTTTTGGGCACGTTTCCAACTGACAGCGATCTGGCACTACATTTTATAGTTTAATTTTAATTTGTATATATAGTTTTATTTAGTTTAATTTATAATATACTATTAACTGTAATATTATACTTTCTAGGAATAAATAAAGATGTGTAAGTATTTTTATCCAGTCTTTAGCCTTCGGGTAACAATTATACCTTATATATATACAGGCACGTGTGCCATTGGGATACAGATAAAGTAAAAAGGATTTCATATTTCCTGAAGGTCGGTCGAAGGACACAATTATACAGAGCAAGGAAAAGCCGACCATTTGCGACTTATCCGACAAATTGGAAGCGAAGTCACCTTGCACTTTAGATAAATATTGTATAAACATTTTCAGAGATATTTCTTTATAAAATGCTAGTTGAGTTTTTAGGGTTTCGTGGTCATTTTGAAAGCACCGGAACCCTCATTCAAATCTTTATGTACCAGAATGTATTACATATGTAACAGGTGATAAAAAGTAAAAATGAAACGCTCAATGCATTATACCCTTTTCATAGTGTGCAAATTATTATTTTAAATGCCTTCATTTAATTCAGTATTAACGTGTTTTTGCTAAGAGACCGGACGGAATATCTTAGGTGTCCTGAAAGATGGAACGACCTAGTGGTGGTCCCATTCCACGCTGCTGTGTGGGATGCCAAGGGCGTTGACACTCTGGGTGTGTCACATCTTCCAGAGACAGCTGTGTTAAAAACACCGCAAATATTCATCCATTGGCAGCGGATACATATTTGTGGTCCAGAGTCTCACCGCCTTTATCAAGACCTAACTCGTCATTCAACGTGGTAACGTGGCCAGCGTTTTGGGAACATTCCCAGCTGACGGTGATTTGGGGCCTATTTATTATTTGTGTTTTTTTTTAAAGCGGCAGACAAACACATTGTATATTTCCAAGCTAAGCAAGTTATGCTTGTGTTATGGATAATATACAACGGACCACTCTGGGATCATTGCCAAACGTTATTTGTTTACTTTAGCATGCCAGGAATTATGGTATAAGCCGGCAAGGGCAGCCTGCTCAACCACAGCCCGTTGTACCACCAATCGCTGGGATCAAACGTTCCCAAACACCCAGACCATAGTAAATAACCATCTCGGAAAGTCAAATTGCATTTTTAATTTTTTTTAGTATTAAAAACATTTAGTATTCATTGCCTTAAATTAATAAAATTAAACTATACTATAAATACGACTACTTACAAAATAACATATATCTATAAGTAAAAAATTGAGGTTCCAGTCTCCTGATGCGTTGTCCTAGAGCAGCAGCTCAATTAGACATCTTGATAACTCCAGCATTCTTTATAACAATAAAAAATAGATGTTGCAAAGCTGTCCATCGGTGAATCTGGCGATCACACTCATGTTGCCCTAACCGCTTCACCGTCTGCCTATCCATATTCCTCGAACATTGTGGGCTGTAGTACCACTAGCCGTTCACCCCAATAGCCCGGTCTGCTGAACTCTTGTGCAATAAAAAATAATCGCCGGTCATCAGATTCATGCCGCATTTATTTATGGCCTGTGGCCTTAGATAAAAGCTATTACCAACAGTTTAGTTGTATATACACAAGATTCTTTGGTAAATGATCCACAATTTTGACTGAAGTGGAAAAGTATACTACAATAAATATAATCTAAGGTCAATTATGACTAATACCTTTGCAAGGATATTGTAATATTAGTAATATATACATAGTATTTGCCCGAGATGACTGTTAACAACCTTGAGTTGTTTTCCGGCAGTAGTAGCCAGGTTCCAGTTTCCCTTAAAACTGATTAAAATGTCCATTTTAACGTTCTCTGGTTGACTCGTGGTTTTATTTAAGCATTACCAACAGTTGTTTTATATAGATTCAAGTACAATAATTGGTTTAACTAAGAGAATCCAGATGTTACAAAAACTGATTATTATTTCTGGTTTCTCTTCTCACACTTGGAATGCAGAGACCCCAAGTATTATTTCTGTCGTCAGTTAATTGAGTTCACTGCTAGATGTCGACAGAGGCGGCTCTAGCCCATATAGCGCTCGTGTGCAATCAATACCCTGGCGCCCTCTAGTGGACGCGTGGTCAAAATGGAATATTAAAGTTGTATTTTCACCAGTAAATAGAAATTCGGGTGCATATGGTGCAATTTTAAATATTGGGAAGCAATAGGTATACCATCAGAACAAAAACTTTCATATAAACCGTGCTAAAATAGCAACTGCAAAGATATTGTTGTTTCATTTACTCTCAAGTTGGTCTATACTGATAAGTAAGACAAAGATATGTTAATGAAGCATTGTTTTTCATTACTTCTATCTATGAGAGTTCTTGTTCTAAGAGTACACGAGCAAAAAGTAGTTTTTAAGAACAAAGGAGTTACAAGAATAATGGGCCACCACGCCATTATAATTTTTAATTATCTGTTCTAATTCTTCCTCACTCGAACTGTTTGCTACTCCTGTTTCTAAAACTAACTACGGACAAAATGAATATCTGCGTCGTTGTACAAATAGATACAACAAATATTTTAGTGACATAGACATTTTTAATACTTCGAAACAAATATTTAAGTCATCCGTAGTTAGTAAACTTATTAATAAGATCCAAAAGGAATGTAATATTTGTATTTAGACTTAATCATTTAGTTGTGCTTAGTTTTTCCGTCAGAAGTTTCACACTATTAGGTAGATCGAATAATTAATATTAGTGTAGTGTAACTTAATATTTGGTTCTGTTCCTTTTCTAGATTAGAAGTATCCAGTTTTGGTTTAGATTTATTGTTATGTTTTCTTAAGCTTTAAATTTATGGATATACTGTTGATACCTTTTAATAATAAATAAAAAGACTTATTTTACGCTGCAACTCGTGGCGTGCTATGCTTTGCTGTCGCGCCCGGCTTCGGCCATAACACACGCGGAGGGTCTCTGAAAGAGCCGGCGTCGTGAGCGACGCATGCGTTTTAGAGGTATTGGGAGCGGCGCTCAACGCTCGCTATGATCCGGCGCCCGTGTGCGCTCCACATTCTGCCCTATAGATAAAGCCGGCACTGGATATAGGCCTCTCCACGTTTGCGTCACATATCCCTCACCAGCAATCTCGTTCGAATCCTGGCTAGTAAATTTCATAAGCGATTTTTCCTTTTATCTACAGCAGACTATTGTATATAAAGCGTGATTTACAATTGTATTAGTTATGTAACATGCGAATAAAGTCCTTATCATAGTTTGGACCTACGTCTACTTATCGACAACTTATTACTTAACAGGAAGAATTGCTGTCTACACGATGTTAAGGACTTGCCAGTTTCGCAAGTTTACTACTAAGGAGGAGGCCTCATTAGTGCGTGGTCGCCACGGACGACGCATTTTATGCCACACCTGCGTTGGGACAACGCACGCCATCGCAGCGAGCGTGTCAATAATAATTATGGAGTGTGGGTTTCAGCCGACTTTCGATATTGGATCGGTACAAACGTGTTATCTTGTTGCATTTATTATACTACCGCCGAAACAAACGTAGATACAATAAAAGATTCTGGATCTCTTGATAGTATTGTCGCACCGGTGCGGAGCTCCCGTAGCACAGCGCTTCCTCTTTCATCCGTCGATCGGTTAAAATGTCGCGTACGACAACACAATGCGTAATATGGCATTTCACGAAAAAGAAAAGAAATATTATATATATATATGTGTGTGTGTGTGTATGAGGGGTGGGTGCGTGGTGTTAGAAAATTGGCTCGCTTTAAATAAAACAGATCTTCGGATAATAAACACTTTAATCTTCTGAATAGGTAAATCTTAGAAAGAAACACCTTTAAAAAAAACAACTTCTTCTCACTCAACCTACCACCCTCTTCGGCTTTCGACTCACCATTCCCTGCTCACCGTTCATTCCAAATCAATCAAATCTCCACCATTCATTCAATCTACTCATGCGTTCCGTTACCCATCCAACCATTCTTAACATTCCTACATATATATATATATAAAACGACGCAGTGTCGACGCTGCGATGGCGCAACGCAACGCACTAATGAGGCCTCGCCCTTACGTAACTAATGCAAATGTAAATCAGACTTTAATATACACCAACGTGATTTACTTGGATAGGCGATACATTATTTATGAAAACGCTAACAAAATCGCTATATCTTTTATAATACAGTCTCTCCAAGTCGCATTTGAATAGTAACAAGATTTCACAGTTGCCTCGTGAATCACCTTCCATTGGGCTGACGCTGACGTGACGTCTGCATTACGTATCTCACGTATACATTATTCAAACGCCAGGAAATGTATCCATACTTATTTCAAAAAAGAATCTAAACAAAATCCTTATTCTGGTACAATAACGAAGTGTAAAAAGAAGTTGATAATATAATTCTACCACTTTAATTTATCCTTCTTCAGCAAATCAATGTCCACTCCTGGACGTATATAAAAGGTTGTATTTTATATAGGCATAGCTGTGGCAACACTGGGATTACGGGCGTTGACTGGTAAAACATGGAGGTTATTATGTTAATTGTAATTGGTGATTATATTTAATAAACAAAATAACAATACAGTAAGCTTTTCTTTATTGCACGAGTTCAGCAGATAGGCAGATGGCCCCCTGATCTTATTATCTCTGAAAGTGGGATCTTAAGGGATACCACTAGTCACTAATGCCGGAATACAAGGCATTAATTAGTGGCTAGGCGCATACGCTCTTATTTTTTCCGAAAGGAAAAAACCTAATGACATCATCTCGAACGCAGTGCTCGCGTACATTTTGGCTCGTGCGCCGCACCTGAACGAAAATTCGGATTCACAACCGTGCTAGCGCTGTGCCAATTGGTCGTCTATGGAGCTCAACCCGCTTGTTTTTATTTTCTCTCGTATGCCATTATGAAGCTCATCAAAGGATTTCATTGACATCCTGTAACATTTGAAAAATTCCCTTTGAGTACGTGGTAAAAATTCCTACGCAAGTATGACTATGAGAGACATGGTCATACTTGCGTAGGAATTCCGAAAAAAATTCAAGTGATTGCCATTTCTATTTCGCTGAAATACTCACATCCTTTCTTTTCTCTATAGTATTTTATTTGTCCCAAGTACTCCTGATTACCTTAAACAACGTTTTGAATTTCTTTCGTGCTCTCATAATTTACGCCCTTCTACTAAACTTAAATGGAACGCTCCTGCCCGTAACTCAATTTAAATATCACTGGCGATCAGACAAGCAAAATCGCCAGTGATATTTAAAGGTACGATCAAATAATACTACCTGTCATTAGAATAGGATATTTAAACTCATACATTTATATATTTTGTAGATATGTATTTGTATGGTATATATATTAAGTATATATCTATGTAATATTTAAAATGTCTACATGTAGACATATATACTAGCTGTACCCGGCAGACGTTGTCCTGCCTTTAAAAAATAAAATTCTAGAACTCGATTGCAGCGCCATCTACCGGGACCAAATTTTAATCTAAATTATTCTCGGATCCACTTGAACAAACAAAAAAATCATCAAAATCGGTCCCACCGTTTAGGAAGAGTTTAGCGGCGCCACCTACCGGGTCCAATCGTGAATCTAAACCATTCCGGGACCCACTTGAACACACACAAAAATAATTCACTTAAATCCTGACACACAATTGCAACGCCACCTACCTGGTTAAAATTTGAATCTAAACCATCCCGGATCCCACTCGAACACACAACAATAACTTATCTAAATCGTGATCTAATCTAAATAATAAATAATTTCGGCATCCTCATAACACTACCAAAGTTTTATCACAATCTGAGCAATGGTTTAGGAACGCATATTGGGCAAACATACAACATGTTGAAAACTATTGATGAACACTTAATTAACTGACCGTGAGAATTATCTTGAGCAAAATGGGAATAAATAATTATAGCACTGCAAATTGATGATACATTTACTATGAGAATATACTTTATATGCGAGTTGCACTGAGTCAACCGGATTTCCTCTGGCTAAACAAAAAAAAGAATGAAACCTCCGTGTTACACACACACACGCATATATATATATATATATATATATATATATATATATACGTGTGTGTGTGTGTGTGTGTGTGTGTATATAAGACCGCCGTTTGAACATAACTAGATATAATTTTAGTCTTTAAGTTCATTTTTGTATTGGTGTATAATAGTTTTACCTATCTATCTGGGTGTGCGCGTAGTTTTACTCTTTTGAAATATAATTGACTCTGTTAATTTCCTAGTATTCAACGGGTGCACCCAATAACGACGATTCTTCTTGTTTAGCGCCAGTAAAAATGCAATGGCAACCAATTCGT
Source organism: Dendrolimus houi (assembly GCA_039645545.1). Lineage (NCBI taxonomy): Eukaryota > Metazoa > Arthropoda > Insecta > Lepidoptera > Lasiocampidae > Dendrolimus > Dendrolimus houi. Next base: position 2,955,671 of record CM077139.1, on the reverse strand, counting down.
CGTCTTCCATGATAACGTACTTTCACGACAGCTTCTGGAAACGTACTGGCCGTATAAAATTCCAAATACAAATAACCGGACCTTTGCGCTAGTCTCACAGAATTCCGAATCTGAATTCCTCATCAGGAAACCGAGGGTATGCGGCCAGCCTAACAACTACTGGGCCGATTTCGATAGTAAATTCCCGGACTTAAAATCTGCGATACTTTATATCCCGAGAATCCAACGTAAATTTCCTAGGCAGAGTTTTGATTCCGATGCGAAATTTTCACTTATCGACAAAATCTTTAGTAAAACAGTTGTAGTTGTGTATGCTTTTAGTAATATTACTTATCCCCAGATTTACAGAAATTCGCGGGATTCACGTAATATCATACTAAAAAATCCATTACCCTGCTGAAAATAACCTTTGATTGTAATTTAGTAAAATAACTATATTTTTTCTTACCTGTCCAACGTGGATAGTCGCGGGCAAATGCTAGTACTTTATAAGACTATAAGTAGAATACTGAGCCTAGGTCACCGTCTTGTATAGTTAGTGTTTCGAAAAGTCTGGCTACATTACCTCGTTCACCTGAATTGGCGATTAGTCTAAAATAATCCTATCAATTTTAATCAATGCGCTATCATTTAGAATCGACATAGTATATCTGTTCTTTTATACTCCATTATTTTCGCATATGCAACCCTTTTTTTGTTAACGCAGGGAATGTCTTTTTTTGCGACACACACACGGGTCCTGGATACAGGGGAAGATCAAAAGCGCCGCCTAATGTGGAACTCTTGTACCAAACGGCAACCAGCGTCTCCTCCATGAAGGAGGACCGACAAACTACCCACTAAACCTACCTACGTCCCAACGAGAGCATGTATCTAGAATGCCAGCAAATCTTTAACGTAGTTAAACCGCCGACATCCCAGTGCGCCGATTTGGTACTAAACCCCCGAGAAGCAGGGCCGTAGCACTTCGTACAGTAGAGGTGATTCCACCCACACCCTCGTAAACAGCCCTCTACCACAGATAAGACATATGTGACTTTGTCACAACGCAAATCAGCTTGGAATTCAAAATGGGATATTAAAATAAAGTAAAAACATTATCATTAGTACTTTATTCAGAGAAAGTTAACACATATACAAACACAGAACCAATAGATGAAAAAATACAAAAAATACATCTCTTAACACTAATGGCACGAACTATAGACAATGAAATAGATGACCCGAGACATTTAAGAAAAAAGAATTTAAAACAATAACTGGAATTATAAACTGCATCAATTAAAATAATATAGAACATACAAAGTATGTACTTGTGTTGTATGTATATCCGAACTATTCTCACTTATGGCGTTAGAAGCGTGATAGAACGAGATGTATATATATTTGTACATTTGTTATTTATAAGGGGTGTCAGTAATAAAAAGACAGTGATACAGTCTTGCTTTTACACTAGGTACAACAATATTAAGTTAGTCTCAATTTAAAAACAAAGATCATAGAAAGTACGGAATTTTAATTTAGTAGCATAATCAAAACTAAATTAAAATTAGATGCACTTGTCAATTTAACTTATGACTCGTCAAAAACATAAATCACATCTTTTTGTTTCATTCACACTCGTGTAATACTGTATTATTTTATATAAATAAAATAAATGTTACTCAGTTTTTATTTTAGCAGTTTCTATAAATTTATTGTACTGAAAGTAAGAAAAAAAAAAATAAGAAAAATGTTAATATATAAGTATTTAAATATGTACTAATATAATGTAAGAAAGCCCATGAGAACACGCAATGGAATATATAGTGTATATAATAATAATCCGAACGGCGGCGACGCGGCTCGCAACTCGTCACGTCTCGTTTCTCATGGGGGCGAAAAGCGGCCTGTGGAGAGCCGCTTAGCAACGATGAATGTTAGAGGAGGGATGGACAGTAAAATAGATGAAGTATGTCAGATGATGAATGAAAGAAAAATAGATTTATTATGTGTGAGTGAGACGAAGCGGAAAGGATGTGAAACCACTAAGTACGGTCAGTTTACGGCGTATTGGTCAGGAGTGAAAGCGACAGATAGAGGGAGTCAAGGAGTAGGCCTTATTCTCTCTGAAAGAATGGAAGAATGTGTGAAAGAGCATGAATGTGTTAGCCCAAGACTTGTATGGATTCGACTGAAAGTTGGCTTGACTCGGCTTTTTGTGGTTGGGGCATATGCACCATCAGACATGAGCTCGACTAACTCCTCCCGACAAACCATAGAGGAAAAGGACAAGTTTTGGGAATGTTTGAGAGGTGTGCTGCTTACATGTAAGCAGAACGAAAAATTAATTATGTTAGGTGATTTTAATGGCTGGGTAGGTTTAAAACGAGATGGTTATGAAAGGGTGCTAGGTACATACGGAGATGAAAGAATAAATATGAATGGTAACTGTTTGCTTGAGATATGCTTAGAATGGAATTTGTGCGTGACTAACACAATGTTCTGTCACAAGAATATTCATATGTACACGTGGGAAAATGTGAAAGGGAAAAGTATGATTGATTTTGTAATAGTAGATGAAAGATTGAGGAAAAGCATTCTGGACACTAGATCATATCGGGGTACAGGAATCAATACAGATCACTTCTTAGTAGTATGCCGAATAAAAGATCTTTTCAAAACTTGGAGGCACCAACATTCCGATAAATCTAAATCTAATATACTAGAAAGAATAAAAGTTGAAAAGTTGCAAGAAGAAGAAATAAAAGAAGAGTATAAAGCAAAATTAGAAGAAAAATTTGTTAGGATGAATGATATGTGCGAGATAGAGGAGTTATGGATGTCCTTTAAAACCGAAGTTGTGAGTGTTGCGATTGATGTGTGTGGTGTAACTAAAAGAAAAACGGGTAAATGCGTGAAGAATATTTGGTGGGATAAGGAAGTACAAAGTGTAGTGAATGATAAAAGAAAGCATGGAAGGATTGGTTAGCTTTAAGAGCTGACCTAAGACTGAAGAATACAAAAAGGAAGATGTAAATTCGGCAAAAATTTTGTATAAAAGATGAATGAAATAGTTAAAATAACGGTCAAAAAGAAAAGAATGAGCAAAAAGATGATTTGGATGAAAGAATCTCTGAAGATTTCCAGAGTAACATTAAATATTTCTGAAATCTATAAAAGAGCTAGAGGAAAGGTAGTACAGTCTGAGCTCAATGTAATTAGGGACAAGAATGGAAATATTGTGAAAGAAGAAAAACACATATTGAATCGCTGGAAAGAATATTTTGAAGGTTTGTTTGAAAAAGATATAGCGGATGTGAACAGTATGACTGATGAAAAGGACAATAGAGAAGACAATAGCGATAGTATAGTTATGGATGAAATTGTGAAAGCATTGAATAGTATGAAACTAGGAAAGGCTGCTGGGTATGATAGGATAACCGTAGAAATGCTAAAGGCTGGACAAGGTCTGATCGCAAGTCTTTTGTACCGCCTTTTTAACATATGCTGGAAGAGGGCTGTGTACCAAAAGATTGGTGCAAAGCCGTTATTGTACCACTCTACAAAGGAAAAGGGTCACAACAGGATTGTAAAAATTTTCGAGGCATTAGCCTTCTTAGCGTTGTCGGGAAAATATATGCTAAAGTGTTGATTGAACGGGTATTAAAAGTAACAGAAGAGAAAGTATGGGATGTACAAGCGGGTTTTCGAAAGGGAATGGGATGTGTGGACCAAATCTTTACTTTACGATGTATAAATGAAAAGTTTTTGGCCAAAGGTCAAAACGTGTATTGTGCATTTATAGACTTGGAAAAAGCTTATGATAGAATGATAAGAAGTGAACTGTGGTCGGCGCTAGCTAAGTATGGGATAACAGACAACCTGATACGATCACTGAAGTCCCTCTATAGTGATTCCAGTGCTAGTGTTAGGGTCAACGGCGCCTACACTGAATGGTTTAGCATTGAAAAGGGTGTTAGACAGGGTTGTGTAGCGTCGCCGTGGTTGTTCAACATATTCTTGGACAGTTGCTTGGACAATTTGAAAGAAAGTGAAAGTGGTTTAAGAATGAATGAGTTACTTATCAAATGTCTACTCTACGCCGATGATCAGGTTATACTTGCGTCATCGGAAACGGAGTTACAGGAGATGGTAACAATTATGAACGAGTCTTTTGAGAGAAAGGGTATGAAAATTAATGTGAATAAGACGAAAGTTATGGTGTTTGAAAGAGATGAAAGAATGACAAGTTGTAATATACAGATAGGAAATCAAAAGTTAGAGCAAGTCAGAGAATTTGTTTACTTAGGCTGCATGTTTACCAGAGACGGAAAGCATGAAAGGGATATTGAAAGGAGAGTTATGGCAGGTAATAAGGTGAATGGAGCGCTAAACTCTTTTATGAACAGCCAGAAAGTGTCTGTAAAGGCACGCTTGGCTGTCCATAAAGGGTGTTGGTGCCAACCCTAATGTATGGCAGTGAAAGTTGGGTATGGCAGAAGAAGCATGAAAGTAGGATAAACGCAGTTGAAATGAGAGCTTTGAGAAGTATATGTGCGGTTAGCTTGAATGATATGATAACGAACAGTGTGATAAGGGAACGTTGTGGATTGAAAGAAGATGTAATAACAAGAGTTGAAAAAGGTATGTTAAGGTGGTTTGGACATGTAGAGAGAATGGATAAAAGTAGAATCACAAAACAGGTGTATGACAGTATTGTGAATGGTAGGGTTGTTGCCGGTAGACCGAGACGAACACACCATGACCAAATATCAGAAGTGTTAAAGAGAGGTCAGGTAAAAAGCATTTCAAATAAACGTGCATGTATGAAGAGGTTAATGAAAGTAGGTGAAGCGAAAGTTGTTTGTCAGGATCGTTGCAAGTGGAGATCCATAGTCTCTGCCTACCCCCATGGGAAACAGGCGTGATATTATGTCATGAAAGTAGATATGACAAGTAAAAATATACTTCTAGAAAAGTCCCTAACTTTGGCTCTTGCGTTTTGTTATTGAAAAACATAATTATTTTTTAAAATCTAAAACGTATTTGTTAGATCGATCGAACAAGTCAAAAATTGAGTAAAGCGATTGGAAATAGAAGACAAACCTAGCAAAGAATTTTTTCTACTGCGTTTATCTAAAAATCATGTTTAAATATTAAAATGTTGGTTTATGGTGTTACGGTGTATCCAGGGCGTGAAAGGAGGAATTACCACCAACTCCTTTCACCCTGACAACGGCCTTGAGCAGTGAAACTGTGGCTCACTGCTCCAATTAAGGCGCCAAGAAGGCGCTGCGATGGGGTTCTGCACCAGTGAAGAACGCAGAGGGCGTAACACTCGATCTGTAAAAGGGGCTCAATGAGCCGATGACATTACGGCGATGCAATGGAACACCTGCGTAGTTTAGTTAATAGGTCCGATTATACCATAGGGAGTCCAACACTAACTTATTGCTTGTGGGCAGGCGGTAAGGGTATTCATGACGGATCAGACCTCGGTAAAAAAAAAGTAGGTCAATTAGCCTTTTCTAAATAATTTTTGAAGTGAAACTTCATTAGAATCGTAATTTGAAACTCGATGAAACGAAAAAGAGATAAACGCATAAATCTATAGGACTAATCCTGCGAGAGAATGAGATAGAATATATTATATTTAATAATTTAAACACTATGACCATAGATAGAGATGGAAGTGTTTTAAAGTTTTTCGTTAACACATCAAATTTCGTATTTTAAAGCTTAAATATATTATAACGATACAAGATATGAAATATGACGTCACGAAATTCAGAATCCCTCCCACCCCTTGTCACACTTTGTTTCACTTCTACTGCGTGTGAACTGCACACAGACGCAATTTTTTATTCGAAAGAGTATACTCCCGAGGTGACAACAGGACCACCATTGTCACCAAGTCAGGAGCTAATGAGTGGATCTTGGGTAAATCGAGAGCAGCCGTTCTTGAAGATTGCCTACACTCATCGAGATGGCAAACTTGTAAACGAGTGCCAGTAGTACAATCTCTACAGCCGCTTAATTAAACTATTGTTTCTAAACCTATTCAAATATTTGCGCAACTAAAAAGTAGCAGACAAATGTTTTCTACATCTTGAAGTCGGTGCTCAGTAAAAGATAAAAAATACTATATTTTACAAATTTGTTGTTGTTTTTTTATGTTTCACTTCACATCGCATTCAAGATGTTGAAGAAAAAATATTTTTTGCTTTATAACTTAAAGTCGGTTTTGCTTCTGTTAAAAAAATATTACGGTTTATATTCAGAAAGAATTAGTTGACTAAAATTGATTATAACCGTAGTAAAACGTTTTAACGGTTTTAAGCGCGGTAATTTATTTGATTTTTATTATTTCGACGTTAAACGTTAAATAAAACTTGAACAATACTCATTGACACTTGACATCTTTGTCTTCTGTGATCTCACGTTCACTGAAAAGTGGCCGAAACGTCGGAATAATTAAAATCAAATAATTACCCGCGCTTAAAACCGTTAAAACGTAGTTTTATTATGTATACAAATCGCGAAAACTTAAGAAAATATTATGATTATAACCGATTAAATACTGTTAATTTTGAATCTGTACTGGTTACGCCATTTATATTAGTCACAAATTAAATTAATATTAAATGAGAAAAATCCACAAATGTGCAATTGTGGTAGTACAATAAATAAACCTTCGCCTCATTATGAAATTGAAATAACATCACTTGAGTGCATGACGTGTAATTGTCCATCCCTTTCTTTCCTACATAATTATTTGAGCCAAATATACCTTGCTCACTGGGTGAAAAGAAATCGACGGTAAGAAAGGAGGTAGTTCATTGTATCTGTGCGTAACTCATAATAAGCTGAAATTAATATTAAAAATACTTTAAGTAAATTGTGTGGTAGTGTTACAAATAATCTAATCATTTGTCAGACTCAATAATAGTGTCCATAGAATATATAATCTATACTAATATTATAAAGAGGAGAGATTTGATTGTTTGTTTGTTTGCATTGAATAGGCTCCGAAACTACTGAACCGATTTGAAAAATTCTTTCACTGTTGGCAAGCTACACTATCCTCGGGTGACATAGGCTATAATATATTTTCAAAAAAATTAGGGATACTTACTAAAACTCCAATAATGTAACCCAAGGAGTAAAAAAATACCTAAAATTGCATGCGCTGCGAAAACTATTGATAGAATAAAATAATGTACTACGACTTTGCAGAACACATCATTGTTTACAAAAAGTGTCGCGATAGCATATGTCTAACTATTATACTTTTGCCACAATAAGTGTTCTTTTATTTTAAAAATTTAATCGAAATGACGCCTCTAGAAAAGGCTCTTTATTTGTATGTTGGTATTCACCTTTATCAAAATAAATTACTTCATGTTCAAGACTGCTTCAATGCCTTTATATAACTTTTTGAATTATTCAATTCGGACATTCCATTCGAACGATATCACCAGTTAAAAATGTAAGCATTAGAGAAAAGTTGCGTGGTCGCCGCGCACCCTGCTCGGCTAGCTAGGCAGCGCCTTATGCGATGTAGGCGTCACGGAAGGGGAAATATTTTGAATTCGGTTAGTAGGTAATTAAACTCAACAAAAAATCTTTTTAGATACCCGTGCGAAGCCGGGGCGGACAGCTAGTAAGATATAATAACATAGGAGAACTGTGTCGCCGTGTAACACATTTGAAGGAGATCCGATGAGTTCCCTTTGTGTCCTTCCTATTTCGGTACATTAATTGTGCTCAAAAATTTGTTTTATTAAAATTGAACCAAAGCGTAAACAGGTACCTTGGTTACCATATCTGTCGATAATAATATGAAGACGTAAGAGACGAAAGACTTGCACCCTCTACAAATATAGGATTTAGGAGTTTTTTATAGGGTTATATTTTTTGTTATTTGTCATGTTCAGTATGTCTACCATGCCTTAGGGTCACGTTATAATAAAAAATATATCAAAAAAATACTTAATACACTTTGGACGGAGTTATTCGAGATTTTGAGGTAAGAGTATTATGGAAATGATGCTAATTTGAAAAGTTTCGAAATCATACACAACTAGATGTCGCCACACTCAAGGTGATTCTTTCTTTTCAATGACTGTGCTTTAATTTTTTTAAAATAATTGTTATATGTAGCTAGCTAACTTTTGTCAGCGGATATCACCCATCGACGCAACAACGTGTACAACTCGACAAAAATGTCTAGAAAATGAACTATTTTTTTTGCCTTCTGGCAATATTCTATTTTATGTGTAGTCATGTGGATCATAAACAAAGCTAATTTATCCATGTCATTTTAATTTCAACTTTGATCCGAGTCTAAAATTAGCTAAAAAATAACTAAATATGCATGTAATAATACAAAGATTCATGTGAACAGTGATTTTTAAAATTTATGAAGGATGTATAGTGTAATTTGAAGCATATAATTAGATGATATTTACCAAAGAACAGCCAACATTATAGTTTTGTAATGGTTAGTTTAGCTTCTTTTAATCAAATAATTGTTCTTTTAACTATCACAAAATTTTAGAACTCTTGCTTACAAAATTATAGTTATTATTATTAAAGTAAACATCGTAGGCTATGTTGACAAAATCCGTACGTCGTAACTAAAGCAGCTTGATACTTGCACGATGTTTGATGTCGTACCAAAAATCACTAGTAAGTATCGAAATTACTCTTGATCTGATATTGGAGTTGCTAAAGTTCAGACAAAGCGAAAGTGGCGCCCCTATTATTTTCTACTTTATTTTGCCGCCCTGTAGTTTTACTGCGAGCCTATATATCAAAGCACACAATAAACCGGCGAAAAGCGAGAGAAAACCTAAACCAGTGGCGTCGTCTAGTCTTGTAGGATCTAGAACCATTTCAGAGCAATATTTTACACTAGGCGATTGTCATAATTAATATTCTTATTTCACAATTATTAATAATATCATTTGACACTTAACTATTAATATAACATAATAATATACTAACATTCAGCCTTTATCATAATTTTTATCATTAAAATTATATAATGTTCAAAATATTTATCATTTTTGTGATTAATCTAATGTACACTATGTAACAAAAACCACGATTTTCACGTCATGACATGCTTATGAGAGTTGATTTTTATATACATAAATAGCGGGTCCGGCGAACGTTGATCTGTCCGGAAAAATTAAAATCTACAACCCTAGGTGGCGTTGCAATCGGGTTCAATAAGTAAATAAGCCTCGTGGCTTATTTGTGAATCTAAACCATTCAAACAGACAAGATTTTTAAAATCAAAACCCTGAAACCCGATTCCAGCATCACCTAGTGAATTTAAACTATCCCGAGAGCCAGCGGTTTAGGAGGAGTTCCGTGACATACACACGTACAGAAAAATTGTATATAAAAATATTAAGACTTACGAGGAAACTCTCTTAATTTCACACATTAACAACACTGTACTGGAAGATATTAGACAGATAGCAGAAACTATACTATTGTTGGAACGCTAGTACACCTATTGGTATCCTGTTATTCAAAACATTAAGAAATTTCAATATTTCCTTTGTAGCCATACAATGATAATAATAATATTATTGTATAGGTATAAAAGAAAAAAATTAAGACTTTTACTATTTGAAATAAATGATCAGGATGCCAATAATGGTAACAAACAACTTCAACGAATTCCGAAAGAAATAAATTTCGAGTGGGAAAACAGCACAGATATGTCAGATTAACACGATTGGTGTAACCACAACGCCCATTATTATCGCCAAAAAGAATGTTTGCGAAGATGGATGTTTTAAGCAAAAACTACTGAACGGATTTTAATGAAACCTTACAAAATATAGACGAACTCGCGAACAACCGTCATTATATATTAATGTTAATAGCTTGATACACATCTCTACAAGAAATAACAGGGTTTTTGTTGCACAGTGTAATTCACTAATTTTTAAATATTAATAAAGCATGATAGCTCCATTGACTTTCTCCTCTAGCGCAGGCGCGATAGTGTCAACGTCTCTGCCATCCGACATGGCTACCAATATACAGACATCATTCACGAAAGCAGCTATCGTAGCTGCTACTACCAACCTGAAAAATACAAAAAATATTTTTTTTATTTGTCTCACAAGTTCAGCAGACAGGCAGACGGCCCACCTGATGGAAAGCGGTTACCGCCTGTGGACATTTGCAACACCAAAGATGCTACAAATGCGTTGCTGCTCTCTTAGGGGAGACTGGAACCTGGCCACTGATGCCGGAACACAACTCAAGCTTGTTATGGCTGCATACCCTAGACCAGGGGTGGTAGCCGTCCAAACGCGCAAATTCCCTACCACCTAGCTGTGGGTAGTTTTGTCGCCTCTTGTGATAGGAAACCCGATCGCAGGAAATTCTTTCTCCGTTCCTGCATGGATAAAACCTCGGCTACTTCAGACCAGCAGATTTCGAAAATGCAATTTTTAGAATGTTTGTTTATCGCATATAATTTACAGCATCACGTTAAAACTACTGAACAGGATTTAAATGAAACTTGATGCAGAGCTAGCTTATATCCCGGGTCAACATTTAGGATACTTTTTATCCTGATAAATGACATCATTTTTATGGGATAACCAAAAGGTAAACGTTGTTTTTGTACCGCTTTTTGAATTTACTATAAGACACGTCGTCATAGCAACACTAAAAAAATTTCACTGTTAATACTAGTATTATATATCCTTACCAGAGGGCGCCCTAGAAAGAGATGGATAGAAGATATAAAAGAGATAGCAGGAAATGAATGGAAAAAGAAAGCTATGGATAGAGAGGTCTGGAAGAAGCTGGAGGAAGCCTTTACCCGAGAAGGGGTTCCGATCAATGGTACTGAAGAAAGTAATGATAGCGAGTAAAAGAAAACTTTATATATACATACACTTATATTTAAAACTTATCACTACACATTATATTTGTAACATACTATATTAGAAGAAGCATGTAATAACAATTGTAGATTGGAAATAAATAAATGGGCTTTATTATTATTATTATATACTGTATTTATTTATTCTCAAAAATTTTACATATTTTTTTAAATATATATAAGACATTTTTTCATAAAAAAATAGTAACATTATTCTTTTATAAAAAATACATCAAAATTAAAATACATATTCAATATAAAACCTTGCAGCTCACCGCCAGCGGGGCCTGGGGTCCAAACTACCGGTGGTTAGGGCTCCAGAGACAGGAACGATTATTATTATTATTATATATCTGTATGTCTGAAAATCACGGGCCATAAACGTAGAGGCCCCTTCGCCAAAAATGTAAATGTGGCATGATACTGACCGGCGATTATCCCTGTCTACACCATATAATAATGCACCCAAGGACAAGCCCCGGCCAGTGTAGGACTATTGTGGGAAATAAGAACAAAAAGTACCGGGTTATTGGGGTGAACTGCTAGTGGTACTAGGGGTCTGGGAATATGGGGACTATGGCGTCTGCTCGTCGCAATGTCGGGGAACATGGAAAAATGGGCAGACGGTGACTCGCCACTCCCTGCATGGGTCCCAAAAAAATGCCATAGAAGACAGGGGCAACATGGGTGTGAGTGGCTAAGGGGTGTCGTTATGCCATTTATCACTTCCGCCCCTGGAACTTGCGTCTTAGCTCTAGCGATCTCCACTCCGTGCCGGTTGGTTAAGGTAAGCACGGAGGTGGAGACCATGCCTTGGTCCCCGTAGTCAGGTACGGGGTGTCGCTATAATTATTATTATTATACTGTATGTCTTTGAAGACCACGGGCCATAAAAATGGCCCGGACTTTTGGAGGGCTTGCGTGGGGCCATGGGAAGGCCAGCACGTAGAGGCCCTTTGACAAATTTAATGTAAATGTGGCGTGACACTGACCAGCGATTATCCCTGTCTACACCATATAGTAATGCACCCAAGGACAAGCCCCGGCCAGTGTAGGACTATTGTGGGAAATGAGGATTATTATTATTATTATTATTATATCTTACCAGAACGATATTCCTAAGTCTGCCATGCCGTCCGAGGACCACGTGTTCGCCAGATCCTCGTCTGACATGACATTGTGCTGCAGTCTCAGGAAGTACTCCGTCAGCCAAACTGCTATCGCTCCCAGGCAGAAGAGCACTGAAATGTTACAATGAACAGACTTAACATAAGTTTGTTACGTAAGTTGCCATGGGGTAGGTTGTTTGCCTGTTTGGTTGGCTACCACCCCTGGTCTAGAGTATGCCACCATAACAACCTTGAGATGTGTTCCGGCATTAGTGGCCAGGTTCTAGTACCCTTTAAGAGAGCAACAGAGTATTTGTAGCGCATTTGATGTTGCGAATGTCCATATGCGATGGTTGGTAACCGCTTTCCACCAATAGGCCGACTGGATGTCTGCAGTTCTCATGTAATAAAAAAATGATTTTTTTTAAATTATTAATTTATATAATTTGTATTATATAAGTAAATATTGTAAAATTAATTTTGCACGCCCTGTTATGGGCAGAATGCATTGATTATGTAACAACCTCAAGATCTCTGTACATGGAATAAATACATATATTCAAATATATTGTAAAGGTGCTACAAATGCGCTGCTGCTCTCTTAAGACTGGTACCTGTTCACTGCCGGAACACAATTAAGGGTTGTTATGGCGGCATACTCTACCACCTGGCTGTGGGTTGTTTTGTCGCCTCTTACGACAGCCCGCCCGGCCGCACGAAACTGTATTCTTTCTCCGTTCCTGTACGGACTAAAAGGCTCTATATAGCAAGGCATTGAAATAAGATAAATGCAACTCACCGGCCAAAGTGTTCCCGGCCAACAGCGGTTTCGGTGAGCACCTCTTACGTGCCGCCGAGCCGAGGGCCGCCAATACACAGGCGCCGCCTGCGCATACGACTGCCGAGCCGAGCAACGCGGCTGTGCCACACCAGGCCCACCGACGCGCTGGATGCGTGCCCGATTTAACTGGAACATTAGATAAGGTGTGACATGGCAGCAGCATTGCAGCCGACATTGTATGTATGGTCTACAAATTTAATCAATCAATTTATTTATTTGCTTAAAAACATGGTACATATTGTTACAACTTAGGTTCCGACAAAAACAAAAACCACCTGCATATCTGTAAAAACACATTTCATTACCTGTCGGCATTTGAACTAGTTGTAATTCTTTTATGATCGTCTTCTTTTGTTTACTTATTTATTGGTATACGTTTCTAGAGAACAGCCCATTGTTTTATTGTACTCGTTTAAGGCCGCTTGCGGCCGAGTCATTAGCCAGGTGTTTCGGATTACGTCGACTACGATACGGGCACATTTGTGTTCGTGAGGTATAAAACGGCGGCCTGATGAGGGAGAGGGGGCAGTCAAGCGAGAACCACGATCAAGGCGTGACGTATGTACAATCGGGAATCTAGTAGTGCCGGACTTTGCGCGTTTTATTGAATGACGACCTTCTGCATTACGTTTGGATTTGTTGTGTGTTCGGTTATATTTGTACCTGTGTTATACGTGTTTGTATAGTCTAATAAAGTCTATAATAATTCCAACGCCATTTTAATTCGAGTCTCGCAACTCGTAACAATATTATAGAAGTTAGGACGTATACAGTTTCACATGTTATTTACCTATTAGGCGTACAAATTAAAAAATAGTAAATTTAATATTACATATTATTTTATTTACTAAATTAAAATTTTAATGTCAGTTGTGTTCAATTTTATTATTGTCATTTGTTAATTAGCCAATTGTGTTATTTAGGTTTAAATTATTTTATTGATAAATCTTTGAATGTCTCAGGAAGGTAATATATATTAATGGGGTTATATAAAATGATATTTTTTTTGTAGAGGTAGGTTACATAGAGGTACTAATAAAATCACTCAACGGGCTATAGAGCGAACTATATTATGGGTTTCTTTAGAGAACCAAGGTAACAGACATAGCTCGCATAATTAGTAAGTTGAAGTGGCAGTGGGCCGGTCACGTCTGTCGCACGACCGACGGCCGATGGAGCAAACGTGTCCAGGGGTATAATTCCGCTATTAGTCAAAATCGCCGGACACTATCGTCTCCATCGTAGGTCTGCCTGATTTCGACATTCCGGTACTTCCAATGGCGTACCCGTGGCACTCCACTTCATCTTTATAAATATTTATAGGCGAAAACTTGTGACATAAAGATTTAAATTTTTTAGTAGCCACCATTAATACCAATTACGATAGTAGAGACACACAGAGAGTAAGAGATAGCACGATAATACTAATTGTTTCAACTATTATTCCGCTGCGACGACATCGAGAAGATATTGCGGATTTAGTAGAATATGAATTTTTGACACTATCGCAATGAAATTAATTGCACTTTGAAAATTTTCGCTTCGCTAATATATTGATATAGCAGAATGGGGCCCCTGGTTTGGAGACCGGGTCTCGGTAAACGTAACGTAGGACGCCCTCTAGCACGGTGGACCGACATCTGCGGAAGGTCGCCGGCAGGTAGGGTTGCCAACTGTTTTTGAAGAAAATAACGTATTACATTTTTTAAATAGGGAAAATATAAAATAGAAAAAAAGTGTTTTTCAAAATTTTATTTATTTCTGCTCTTGGAGACACTATTTTTATGTGCTTCTAGCACACACTAACAACTTTTAATTATCATTAACTTTTCGAAGCTATCTCTACATTCTCAATTTAAATTTAAATAAACAAACAAATCATTTTTTATTTTTATAGATGTCCTTTTCCTTTCTTCTTGCCATTTTAGATTCATTACTGAAAAAACTCTTTCAGTGAAAGCTGGAACGGTAATAGTTCAGTAATTATACATATAAGTATTTAATTTTATACATCGCATCTTTATTTTTGGTAAGCATACTTTATTTTTATGCAAAAGTATATTTACCAAAAATAAAGTAGGATACGTTATTTAAAAGTATGGTTGGCAACCCTACCGGCAGGGGCTGGATGAGCATTTAGCAAAAAACTTTTATTTTGATATTACAAACAGACACTTCAATTGTATTTATCTGTATTACGTAAAATTAAGGCATATACTTACTGCTATCATTGTATACAAAACATAAGAGATTTCGTGATAGCAAACCTGCACGTCTAGGCACATTATAAATGTCACGTCACATTCATGTCTTATATGAGGCTATCAGCACGTAATTTTATGTATCGCATTGAATAAGACTCCGTGGTACGGTTATGATGCAGGCATAGAGTACGTGATGATTGTAAAATACAGTGTAAACTCTATATAACGAAACTGAAGGGACTGTGCATTTTATGGCTTTAGAGAGAGTTGTTGTTAAATGGAGAGAAGTCTGTTATTTTTGTCTGACGTGTTTTACTGCACCAGTAATTTTGTTGTATTTTTTTACTTATGTTATTCATATCTTGCGATATTGAGGCATCTTTATGATAAAGGAAGTGCTTAGAAATTTCGCTGTTTCGGAATTTCTTAGAAATTTCGGTATGCATGATGCCGACAGTCGAGTTTATTACGGGCTAAGATAATAAAGCTATAAAAGAACACACACAGCTGCGCAGCTTTAACTAGTTTTGGCAACTTAAAAGGTACTTTTTATTACTTAATTGTTGTCTGTTGTCTTTATTGAGAGTGGGTGTAATGCCATGTAGAGTGGCTCATTGTATGTAAGACAAGCTAAACCAACCAAATCCAAGTGATTTCGATGCTTAAGGGAGTTTGTCATTAAATCGAGTGACGTTATATGGAGTTTACACTGTTAAGTTCATTTAAAATGTTGCCAACA
Source organism: Dendrolimus houi (assembly GCA_039645545.1). Taxonomy (NCBI): domain Eukaryota; kingdom Metazoa; phylum Arthropoda; class Insecta; order Lepidoptera; family Lasiocampidae; genus Dendrolimus; species Dendrolimus houi. The sequence continues at coordinate 2,939,875 of CM077139.1, read as the reverse complement.
TGAACATAATTTATATGTTATGTGCCTATCGCTTCTTTGTACGTATAGGCTTATTAATCTTCCTGTTCATCTAGATTCTAGAGCAACGATATATCACCTTTTGCAATTTCTAAACCTAGTACAGAACATAGCATACAATATGTCATGTAATTCGTATTTGCAAACTATTTACTAAGCTTATTGGGAGCAATGTCATATTTTAATACAGTTTTCACACGTTTTGGAAAACACAAATATAAACAAACACCTGGGAAGATTAGGAATATACAAATATCCATTTAAACTCACTGTCAGTTGCTAGGTTTTGAAATTGTACAGCTGATATACTGTCCAGTACGTTTTTAAATTTCAGAGACTTGACAATAGAAAATGTCAAACTTGTGCCAAAATGTCAATTTGGTATGCCAATAAAAAACAAGCCATAGTTGTCAGGAAAAGTAAGAAATCGACAAGAATGTTTTACTGCCAAATGCTGGCAAATGAGCCTACGGCCCACCTAATGGATGATATGTGATGCCATCTGGGATTTATAAGCTTTCCAGTTTGTGAATGGAATTCTTTAAGAGTTATCTTTATAGAGAAAAAACACTTACTACTGAAATCATGATTTCTCCACCCGTATCCAAAGTTCAGCTCCTTATGGCCCTCAAAGAGTCCGAAGCTGATCCTTCCCTCCGATTCGAGAGAGTTCTGCGAGGTCCGACGCGCCCGCGCATCGATCCAATGCGTCGTGCCCAACGACGCAACAATCAAAGCTATACAAAGGCACGATCCGAAGAACGTCGCAAATATCATAGACCTCCGAAACAGATTCAACTTCATCGTTCTAAATTCAAGTCACTAAAACCACAATCACTCGCGAGCAAGTTCAAGCGTCGGTCACTAGATGGCGTTATGTCACATTTTACAATTCAAACATGGCCGCCTCGATTTGTTCATGTTTCTTGTTTGGTTTTCTATTTAGTATTGGCAAGTGTGCAGATCATTGTGTTGGCGAAGGCAGTCATAACAGTTTTTTTTCTTCGATTTTCACACGGAGTTTGTTTTGTCAAAGGAAAACCTGTAACAATAGACATGAATATCATGATACTGCTATGTTACAATGTCAAGTTTAGGTATATCTGGAGTTTTTCCAGCGGCGGTTTTTCCAGTTGTGGGTCAAGTTCTGGCAAGTAGCTCTGTTTTAGTTACGTAAAAAACTTAGTTAAGTTTTTATATAATATATAAACCTTCAAGGGAAAAATATTTAGCTGATGGTGAAATCCACTTAAAATCCGTTGCATGGTAGAATTAGCGGATATACAGACAAACGCGGAAAGCGACTTTGTTTTATATTATGTAAAGAAGATTCATCTAGACCTATGGACGAATTATACGACACATTGTCAATATAATTGACAATCGCCTATTAAAAATGTTTACCCCAAAAGTCCCAAATCCTTCATGATACTGTGTACAGGGCGCAACAAGTAATTTTCTGAATTTTTGACGTGTTATTATTTTATTAATTATAGTTCTTTGTGATAACTTCGACTAACTTTCAGCTGAATTGATATTATAACCAATAAATTTCTTTTCGTAAAATCTATAACCAAACATAAAAAAAAATCAACAATCAAATCATAAAAAATGGATGCTATAGAGCTTTTTACCCGTAACCAAAACTATGGAATATCCAAAATAAAAAAGCCCTTACTATTGCGATAAACTATTCTTCAAATTTTTTGGGTTTTGTAAATACAATAATTATAAAATTAACGTAAAAACTAGTTTATTCCGAACTACCAATAGGTAATTTCGAAAAAACTCATAAATGATTTTTCTCAACTGGGACTAAAGTATGAAATTTTCTACTTTCCAGACTAGTCCCCAAATCAAACAAACAAACATCCAAACAGAGTCACTTTCACATTTATGAATTACTTCAAACAAAACACTTTCACCAGCCAAAATTACCAGGGTTACATAAAACTGAGAATGCCACATCTAAATCAAATGAACCGCGTAATGCGTCCATAAAATGAATTAAAGAAAGAACGAAAGTCCCCTTAAAAGGCAAATATTGTCTTCTGTGAGAATTCAGTGACAATTATTATGGCCAATTCACAAGTGGACAGTAAGCGATTAGTTGCAACTAATTGTGTGAGAGAGATATTGTTTGCGTTAAAATAACAATTTGTTTGGTAACCATCTTGCTAAATTAACGCCAATTGTTTTAATATGTAACAAGTCGTGGTAACCAGCTGGCTAAGGATCTCGGGTCTTTAACTCATGTTTCAAATGACGTAAGTTCGAATTCGGCCCAAAGGCCGTACCATCAAACGCCTATCGTCTCGTTCGTTTTCGTCCGATCACCCCGAAAGAGTCAATGAAATTTTAGATAGATCAAAGAAAGAACAATGTTTTCTTTAAAACTACGATGATATAGTCTATATAACACAAAAATAAATGTAACATATAATAGAAAGTATACTTAAATATAAAAAAAACAAGTATAAAAGTTTTAAAACGAAAGCAAACGACGAAAGACGTTTGGGAGTGAGCCCTCAGAAGCATGCACCACTTATACAGCGTCCAACGGTTTATTTTTCTTTTGACAGGTGTCGATCATTGATCAATTAGTAATGCCGTAGAGTTACCGATTCGATTTTATATTAAAATCGAGTTACTTTGTTAATCAATTTCATGCATCTATATCATTCGCTAAAATTACACTATTGTGTAATAAATAAACCATAAAAAACACATTTATACTCATAAGTGAAATGAAAGCAAAATTACGACTTTTTAAATCGAAATAAAATGACGTGTTATTTCTCTTTAATTTAAACATTATCATTTCAAAACGATTAATAACGATTAAATTTAGATATGTCGAATACAGTTTATAGTCTAGTAGGACAATTGTGACATGTGAAATTCACTGTCAGAACATGCACAATTTGACGGACGTGCAAACGTCAAACGTAAAATAAATCGTTGGACGGGGTGGATATAGTAGTTTGTCTTGTCTAACTGTGCATAATAATCACCACGTGCACGGTAATCGATCGATTGTATCCAAACCCACCAATCCGTCTTATATCTTACTAGCCTTTCACTTGCCTTACCAGCAGTGGAATTTTGACACTACTTATATAGAGCTTTGTCAAATTATAACCGATAGTAAGGCAGATAAACGGTTAGGAAGATATAGGAACGAACCAGGTGAGTTATTAGACAAGCGAGGCGAGTTTACTGTCTATTCTCCTGGAAGTAGGTGGCCCTATTCCAGCAGTGGGAGGCACAGGACGAGAATATAGTCCATCCTCCACCCTCCTATTATCATAAGCTACAATTATTGTGGTAGCATTTTGAGCTGTCCGATAAAGAGACGGATACACTTTCATATATTCCTGGGCCCAGAGTAAAAAGATGAGAGTAGATTTTAATATTTATTTTTATTACGTTGATATTTTTACAATTGTGTGGTATAAGTAATTTCATATTATGAATTGTTGAAATTCGTTCACATAAATCGATTATGGTAATCGGTAACTTATTTTAGACGTCACCTTATACTTAAGATTTCTCGCCTTCCAGATAGAGGTAAGGGCTGGTGTTTTCTTTTATGTAATGGAAAAAATCTATATGTGTGCTGGGACACATAGTAGAAGTGAAACTACAACGGATAAGTGGAAAAACGAATCGCAACGAACAAGAGGAAAAACGAATGACAACGGATAAGTGGAAAAACGAATCACAACGGACAAGTGAAAAAACGAATGGCAACGGACAAGTGGCAAAACGAATCAAAATTTTGTTGCAATTCGTTTTGCCACTTGTCCGTTGAAGTCTCACTTCTACTATGTATCCCAGCACACATTTCGATTTTTCGGGGGTTTACTGCAATTTATGATTTGGTTAGGTTAGTACATTTTAATGAATGCATTTTTTAATTTAAATAATATTTTATTTTATCAAACAAAAAAAAACTGAATTCGATCTGGAACCAAAAAAACATCTACAGTCTACTCTAAAATTATGCCGCTTCTCTACTCTAAAATTATACCTCCTCTCCACGCGACCATAACGCTTTTTCGGGACAGAAAAAATCCTAATACCCTCCGTCTATATAGAAGTTTCACTTCAAAATATAATGCTTTTTTTCAAGCCTTATCTCAACTCATACATTGGTTTGGCTAAAAATTCACCTCTCTCCAGTCTCTGGTCTCCTTTCTGTCTATAAAATTACATACGAGCACGTCCGAACTCGAAAACCAAAGCTCTAATGTCCGTGCAGGAATGGAGAAATAATACAATTTCCTCCGTTGGGGCGGCCTGTCGGATGCTGTAAACCCCTGGTCTAGAGTATGCCGCCATAACAACGTTGAGTTGTGTTCCGGCATTATTGGCCAAGTTCCAGTACGCATTTGTAGCACCTTTGGTGTTGCAAATGTCCATAGTCGATGGTAAACACTTTCCATCAGGTGGGCCTTCTGCTTGTCGGCTGAACTCATGCAATAAAAAAAACAGTAAGTAATCCGTCACTATAACCGAGATCAATTCAGACCGTATTAGTTTAACTGTCTGTACTTAATCTATGCGTCAATTAAGCATGCAATCGCATGCTCACGCGCATGTAGGGTGAAATCTTACCGATATACAACGTTGTACACTAACACTGTTACATTGATCTACTTTTACGTTTAGATGAATTAATCCGATGGTTTTATGAATCGAAATTACACTAATATCTTCTGAAATCATATATAATTGTTTATTGTACACCAAAGATAAACAGTAAAAGAAAACATAAATAAATCGTCGCTAAAGGTCGGTTTACACGTATTATGTTAATTACAACTGGATGAAAACCCGAGTAGACATTAGTTTATTTAAAGAACAAGTAAGTAATTTATGTCATTCGCTTTGGATGTATCAACCACAGTAATCCTCAAAAACATAAACTTAAATCATTCAATGTTAATTAATACAGTTGTGACCTTTCAGTTTAGTGGTTTTCAATCAAAATTATTCAATTTAGCTGATCCGCCTAATATCAGTATTAAATTTAAGTATGTAGTAACTTTTCGCCCTTGGAAAAAATATTTTTCAACACATTTGCTCAAAAAAAGCATTTGCAAAGCCTGTATACCTAGTTCGAAAGTTAAAAATTAAGCACCACACTATGAAACGTGCGGTGAAATAGATACTCACACCTAATTATTTCGCCGCACGCCCTACGATAAAATAGCTACTTAGGTGAAATAAAAAGAATTCTACCAAGGTTTTCTCATTATGAAAATAAATAAGCTGAATAATTGAACCTCCTTAGAAGTGCTTTTGATCATTAAATTTGTCTCACTTTAATACTGTAGAGTAAATAAGACGAAAGATGTAGTTCTAGCTTTCACCACGCGCACGTGGGGCCATTTGCAAATGCGCGCCATTTTCATATTAGAAACGTCAAAGATTGTTGCGACATTTTGACTCATATTTATGTTTGTTTTATTACTTATTGTACTGTTTTCTTGTAAATATGTTGAAAAACTTTGTATCACACTCGTACGGTTGTTGGTTTTTACAAACTCATGACTATCGTAAGTACTACCGCACTAGTATTATAAATAACACTATTATTGTATCCCGGAAACTATCCTATTTCTTGTGAAATACCTATACTGAATTTTAGCAAAATTGGCAAAGTGGTTTTTCGGTAAAGCGTAACAAACAGCAGTACTTTAAGCAATTAATACTAGTGTGGAAGCAAGGATTTTTTATAAGGGAATGAACAAAGATAGAATATTTATTAGGACAGAACCTATTAGTCGGGGATCCACCGTCCATTATTGCTACTGATTACTATCAAGCTAATTTTCCTCGAGTATCTTCATTTTGATGCGAGCCCAACTATTTATCTTACAAAAAAAATCGATTAAGGTAACAACAGGGGTAGCAGGGATGAAATATGTCGATTTGATGATTCTCAAAAATGTATTATTAACTAGGTTTCTTTTTGTTAAATCTCAAGGTAATGTATGGTTTGATCAGAGTCCCCTTCGATCAAACCATACATTTTGTAGGACAAATATTTTATCGAATAATTCAGATAATTATCCCTGCTACCCCTGTTAGCTACCACAATCTAAAATGTTTGTAAGAGAAAAAGTTGAGCGTCTCATCAAAATGACGCTACTCACGGAAAATTAGCTTGATAGTAATCAGTAGCAAAAATGGACGGTGGATCCCCGACTATATTGTTTTGACTAAAAAATTATATGTTGGTGAGAAATATATATTCAAAAAAAATCGTTGTTGAGTAAAAACTAACATATATATTAGGTAAATTATTCCTTTTCAAAAACTGTGGATAGTTCAATGATGTTAATTTAACTACACCCTCCATAATAACTACTATAATGACCTTCATAATGTACAGTGATGTTAATAACGCGTATGTAGATGTTCAGGCGGTTGGTTAGTCATGCTTAGCACACCGTGACGCGCTGCGTGTTGGCCGTTATGGGACATATGCATGGTAGAAGCGCCACTGTCAAGGTTGAAGGGGTTCAAATGGCCTGGTACCATATCTAATGATGACTGGTTTTGTTTATATGAAAAAGAGGGGCCAATAAGCTGAGGATCTACTCACCACCTTCAGTGGACATCGTCGCTGTTGCGTTACATTTCATCGGCCAATTTATTGATGTATAATTTAGCACAATTAAAGACCATGGCAAATACATGAACGTGATGCTCTACAGGTAATAGATATCGGTGCTAGAGCTGCCGATATGATTGAGCATTTGTCTAAATCATCAAAAATGTCGAATCTCAAAAACGAGTAAATATAATATTGATTAAATTATTTTATCTAATTATAGATAATTTAAGAATTTCATCTGAGTCAGGTTGCCTGGAAGAGATCGTTTTTAGCGATAAGGCCGCCTTTTGTTTTACCAAGTAACTATTGTCTTGTACTTTTTTTGTAATTTTTGATTTGGTGAACAATAAAGTGTTGTCTATGTCTATGTCTAGAATACTGGTGTGCACATCACGAAAACGATAAGGTTTCTGGTATATCTATACATATAATAAAATTGTAGATGTCAAATTTCCGTACAATGAAAAAAAATGCTACAAACCGAGGGGGATATAAGAAGTGAAATAGAACTAATTTAGAATTTTTTCAAATTTTTGTTTCCCTGTTTGTTTATACCGGCTAATCTCCGAAACGACTGGACTGATTTAAATGAAATTTTGTATGGTGGTAGCTTATATCCCTGGTCAACATATAGGATACTTTTAATCCCGAAAAATAGAGTTCCTGTGGGATTGTTAAAAAACCGCACCACGCGGACGAAGTCGCGGGCATCAGGTAGTATAGTCTAAGTTAAATTTGGAACAATGAAGAAATTAATATATATTAATTGCAGTATTGCAAGAGTACAACAATTCCTCTTATTTTGTACTCCTCTCTCGAGCGATTGAGCCATGGGCTCTCACCAGTGGTGCGTCACCCTACCCAACGGGGTAACCGTCATCGAAGCACCACTCGAAGAAGTTATTTGTTTGGGTCACTTGTGATTTGATGGTGGTTGGTATTGAAAAACAACGCTGTGTCAGTTCTTGACATAGCATAATGCTGAGTTACCAGCCTTATTGCCGTGAGTGTTATGTACATTTCTGTCTTACAAGTTGTATATTTTATAAAATTCTAATGGCTTTATGTTTTATGAGTACGTATATTGTTAATTTAGTATACTTTTTAGTTTTATTATTTTTTCTTTCTTTCTTTCTTCTTTCACTCAACCACAAACTCTATTTGTATGCATTTCATTTATAAAATATGTAGTTTAAGCATGTTTAATTATGATATACCTCATAATCTACACCACCTACATCGCCAGATTACGTTAAACTATTCCTTAAGTTAGGTTGCCTGGAAGAGATTGCTTTAAGCGATAAGGCCGCCTATTGTTTCTACCATGACAATATTGTAATTGCGTATTTTTTAAATTGTATATTTGGTGAGCAATAAAGTTTTATTTATCTATCTATCAACTTAATCAACAACCCCCACAGTCGCCTACAATATTTTTATGCTTTAGCCATAAATCAGCTGTAAAGCGTACATTTTCAAAATTTTAATTTAATTGGGGGCTCAGACGAGGTAAAAGTATATGCGAACCTACGCGAACATAGGCGCCGAATGAAGTGAAGCATTTTTAAAAAAACTTGTGTGTGGTTACTAGTAATGTATTGGAAACTATTCCAGCTTTATCCATACTAATTCGATTGTTCTCATAACGCACTGGGGCGCGATCAGCATCCTTTTCTACGACCGGCATCCTTTGACATGTAACATGTGTATATAATAAGTGCTCTATTTAGGTTTATTTATTTTTTAGGTCCTTATCTTTAGTTTCTTTTTATTATGCTATCACTGTTTTCTGTTTTTTTCTGTTATTTTTATTATATTTTTTTATTGCATGAGTTCAGCAGCCATGGATACGGCCCACTTGATGGAAAGCGGTTACCATCGCCTATGGACTTTTGCAACACCAAAGGTGCTACAAATGCGCTGGTGCTCTCTTGGGGAAGACTGGAACCTGGCCACTGATGCCGGAACACAACTCAAAGTTGTTATGGCGGCATACTCTAGACCAGATAAGACTCTAGAGAAGATAACTTTCACGTATACGTTGATTATAGTTTAAGTTAAATTAACTTAATAAAACTACGTTTAAACGTAGTTTTATTATGTATACAAGTCGTGAAAACTTAAGAAAATATTAATTTAACTTGTTTTTACCGTGGGTCGCATGACTTTTGTGATTAAGGAGGTGGCCACTGAAAATCTGTGCTGTGTCGGACTATGTTTCGGCACAGCGAAATACTGAGTGCCAACCTCGTTTCGCACATTGCGGCACACATTTTCATTTTATATTGTTATTATTATTAATTATTGTTAATTGTCATATTTTTAGAAATTAATATTTTCTTTCTTTAGCCGGCTCCACTTTGTGAGTCAGAAGGGCACATAACTGAAATGACACAACGGTATTCAATAACATTGGATGTTTCAAGATTACGTTTACACGGATCACTTCAGTTGATTTATCCAAATTGAAAGACAGAAGTGAACCGTGTGATATCGGCTAAACAAATAAAGAAGCACGCGTTTCAACATAATTTGCTTTTTTTTTAAAGGCGGTTACCGTCGCCTATGTACATTTGTAACACCAAAGGCGCTGCCAATGTGCTGCCACTCTCTAAAGGGAGGAACGGTCGGAGCACAATTCAAGGTTGTTATGGCGGCATACTCTAGACCAGGGGTGGTAGCTATCCACACGAGCAAACACCACCTGGCTGTGGGTTGTTTTGTCACCTCTTACGACAGATCAACCGGCCGCAGGAATTGTATTCTTTCTCCGTTTCTGCACAGACAAATTATTTGCATTTCAATGGGAGAGTAAAATAAGAAACGCAGACGTAATCACAGGCAACAGATAATGTTCCGCAGATAAGTGGAAAAGTTGCGATTCGCATTTAGAAACTACAGCCTGCGCTCGTATATGTACAAGGAAATGGTTTCACATTTCTTCCGTAGACACGATATCGCAATACATGATAATTTAATTTCTAAATCGAGTCCGCTAGCATTCCGAGCCAAATCGAGAAGATGGTATGTTCAAAGTAATTAGGTTACTAAGTAGAAAATTGTCGATAATACCCGTTTAGCATATGTTCGTGCAGTTATTTTTGTCGTTGTGAAAATGATTTATATACACGCAATAGGGCTGCGGACAAAAAAGTTATAATAAATTCTTATATTTTTATTTATTATATTGAGAAGCTGGCAAACAGCCAGGTGGTAGAGTGTTCGCCCGTCTGGATGGCTACCACCCCTGGTCTAGAGTACGCCGTCATAACTACCTTGAGTTGTGTTCCGGAATTAGTGGCCAGGTTCCAGCCTCCCATTAGAGAGCGGCAGCACATTGGTAGCATCTTTTGTGTTACAAATGCCCATAGGCGACAGTAACCGTTTTCTATCAGATAGACCGTCTGCCTGTGTGCTGAACTCGTGCATTAAAGAAACACGGGCAAACGGCGCATGTAATGAAAAGTGGTTAACAAGAGTCACGCCAACACGTCGCCAGCCTTCCGGATGGGTAGGAGGAACGGGATCAAGCCGAGTAGGCGATTGCCACTGCCAGCAGCCCTGGCTATAAGCGAACAGAAAGAACACGGGGAGATTTAGTGGGTATTCTGGCAGTGGTAACCTATCTCCACCAGGGTACGACCACGCCTGCGAGTCTCCAGTCTCCACACGCCCTCGCCGTGATCCCACACGGTGATAAGTCCGTAAGTGGATTTCGCCTTGCCAGAAAAGGAGGTACGGAAGGGGATTGGATAGAGGGATTAGACAGGAGGAATATCGGAACTCTCACTCATCTATGAAACACAATTAACTAAAGGCTAACCGTTTCACGCCGATATGCTGTGAGAGCGTAGTATCACACGATCGAACCGGTCTCAAGAGCTATATTCAAGAAGCTTCCAGTTTGGTTGTATCACGTCAATAATCTCCCTTTTAAAATATCATCATAGATTATTTTTATTGCGAATTTGGAAGAAGTAGACGCCAGCTTATAGAGCGTGGTAACCGTCGCCTATAGACACTTGCAACACCAGGGGCGAAGCCAACGCGTTACCAAACCTTTAGGATTTTTTTTTTTTATTGGACTTGACTTTATGTTGTTGGTCCGAAGACCTCACAACTTTACCGGGGTTTTCGGGGCGAGTGCCTTTGCGAAGCGAAGGCGCTCGAGCCCGGGGGACAACTTGCTCGAGGGGGCTCCCTAGGGAGTTTCACATCAGCTGGACTGTTGCCATGAGAGGGGGATGGATCTAATGATGCCCACCATAGGGCGACACAATGCACTAATTGAGAGCGGGCGACGGGTAATATAAAGCCCGAGAGGAAGGATCCCGGCGGACCGGGATCGGCGGTTCGCGGTGGCCTATACTATCTTACTGCCGTTTCGCAACGTGTTATGGTTGGGAGAGAAGAAACGGCGAAAGAAACTTCCCAGCAACACGCCTAGTCTATCCTATGGGGGGGCTGTGTCTCCTGGCGTCCCTCGCGGGGACGTGGAGAGATCGTGATTGGCGGCGTCGACGCCGCCGTCTGTGTCTGTCTGTCGGTGCCTGCCAGCCTGCCGTCCTAACCGCGGGCGGGCTGATCCGAGCCAGCCGTTTTGTGATATCGTCGACCTTGTCCGTGAGGATGTTACGCGGTCGTCGCACGAGAGCCTTTCGTCGAGGCTTATAATCTGACGCGGACACGACGAGGGGATTTCGATGGTGCGGCGCTAGATCGAAATACTTACGCGAGAGCGACGTAATGTAGTTTTTGATGGAGGGAAGCTCCAGATCGCGGTGGATGTCTACGTTACGCATATAGAGGGGAGCACCGACGGCTCTGCGTATGAATTTATTCTGAACGATTTGCAGTTTCTTTAAAAGGGAAGGCTTGGCATGGCCGAATACCACACTCGCGTATGTCATGATCGGGCGGAACCTTTAGGAAGAGATACGAGTGATGAGACAGAGATATCAGGCAGGAAGAATCGCTCTTACGATAGTCGTTACCAATATGCTATTTAACTTCTTTTGATCATGAGTAATTATTATATTAATACGTGAAGCAAAAGTAAAGTAAAATAAATCCTGGTATAGTAAATTTCGGAAACGTATTTTCTCCGTTATTTACTATGGTCTGGGTGTCTGGGATCGGCCCCAGACTGGTACGTTGTATATTAACCATAACACAAGCATAACTTGCTTAATTTGGGGATATACAATATGTGTGTTTGTCTGCCGATTAAATAAAAAATAAAATAAAAAAAAAAAACTTTGTACTCTTTTTTACGAAAATTGCGCGGACGGAATAGTATGAAATTTCGCACACTTATAGTTTATATTGAGAAGGAGTACAGATTGCTAACTTTTTTTTAAATAAAAAATTTTTTTAATCAATAAAAAAAACATTTCACACACTACCATATATTTGACACACACAAACGCTTAAAGTCTTTTGTTTATTGTTAAAATCAAATGAACAGAGTAGTCTTGGCGAAATCTGTGATTATAGAAGTATAGTCTTTGACAACAGAACCTAATGTTCTAACTTATAATTTAAATTAATTATGCTCGAATGGTATGACCACTGGGTGACCACTAGTATAATTGAAAATGTATAAAGTCATTAATAACTAACAAATAAATTTAAATATTTGTACGACAATAGGTCAGATACGGTGATACTAATAACACTGATTTACAAACTATTGTCGACATACAACTAGCTGTATCTTTGCAAATAAAGATTCATTCACTCGTTGGGAAAGTTGAAGGTAAGAGACCTCGTGGTAGATCTCCAATTAGGTGGATTAACCAGCTCTCTGACCTGCTGGACATGTTAATAACTTCAGCCATCCACTGTGCTCAAAATTCGTTGGAGGAGAGGAACTATTCACTGCGGTCAAAGATACGATCCTCAGCAATGAGGGAACGACTTATAAGGGAAGATAACTCCTTGAACTAAGCGGACGATGTCGCGGGGGCATAGGTAGCAGGTATCAGTAAGAAAACCACGCTATATGTCAATATTTTAGGAAGGCTGAATTTATAATATTTAATATAAATAATATTGAATTGACTTGAATAATCCTCTCGCGCTTCCTCCTCACACAGAGGAACTCAATTCAATATTATTTATATTAACGAGTCTGGTGTTTGCAAAACATGTTTGGCCTGCTCCTATTGGTCTTCATGATTTGTCTATAGGCTCATTGGAAAATATTTTAGACCAGTATTATTACACGTTCAATCAATCAAACAAACAAACTATATATAAATAAGTTTCAGCCTTTTCCTAAATATGACGTAAGTTCCGCGCTTCCTCACAGATTTTCTGGTAAAGAGATTTGTCTGTCATTGGAAAATATTTTAGTATTATACTTGACAATATATATAAACTTCAGCCTTCACAGACGTAAGTGTCTGTCAACTGTGTATCTTTGTTTATAACAATATCGTATATGATATATGTAAAAACTAGCCTTGCTACTTTGACGTAAGTTAGCATGGTTTTTTCCACCTTTGATATCTGCTACCTGAAAAACGGCCCCGCTTTCAGCTTAGCGAGTATCCATTCCTATCTAAGTTTATGTTAAACGACCCATCCTAAAAATTTCATCTTTCCTAAAATCACGTAAGTCTGGGGTGACTGGGATCTCACTCTACTATGAGGCCACGATATTTAAGTATGTTGATTGCCTGCCTGCTCCTCTATTGAACATCTCTCAATACCATTACGAAATTTTTAAACATCTCAGTAAAGAGAAACTCTATAATCAATAGTAACCTTTGTAAAAGTAATAAAATTCAAATAATATCCGTATCACATAATCGATTAATTCAAGCATGACCTAATCGCTATTCAAACAATTCGATTTGTTTTAACTCTTTCGGCGAAAACGATTTCGTTTCATCATTGACCTTTAGGTACAATTCTGCGGTGAATATACCAATTTTAGGCTTCCGTACCTATTTAGTATGTGACTAAATAGATATCTATACTAATATTATAAAGAGGAAAGATTTGTATGTTTGTGTTTGTAATGAATAAACTCAAAAACTACTGGACCGATTTCAAAAATTCTTTCGCCATAATATGCTTCATTCATTCATCATTCTCAAACTATGCTGTGTATAATAATGTATAAGGAATGTAATTACGTCGCTATATCTTCAAATGAAGTTTTTCTTTCATTATCCCTGAGTAACATAGGCTATACGAATTATTAAAAAAAAATTAGGGATCCCTACTAAAACTTCAATAATGTAACCCAACGTATAAAAATGTAGCCATAAGCCATCCGTGCAAAGCCGAGACGGGTCGCTAGTTAGTTTATAAAATACATTACGGATATTAGGCCAATTTAGTGACTCATCCTAATAATGTATATAATTAATAATCATCTTTAATTTTCCCAGAAGCACAAAAAAAATGTTAGAGTGATGTTTAAATCTATATATTTTTTTTTATTGCAGGAGCTCAGCAGACAGGCAGACGGCCCACTTGATGTTTAGCAGTTACCATGGTCTATGGACATTTGCAACACCAAAGGTGCTACAAATGCGCTGCTACTCTCTTAGGGGAGACTGGAACCTGGTTAATAATGCCGGAACACAACTCAAGGTTGCTATGGCGACATACTTTAGACTAGGGGTGGTAGCCATCCAGTCGGGCAAATGCCCTACCACCTGGCTGTGGGTTGTTTAGTCGCCTCTTACGACAGGCCGCCCGGTCGCAGGAAATTGTATACTTTCTCCGTTCCTGCACGGATAAAATTACATACATATTATATTATTATATACATTTACCATTTGATCATTAAAGCTTGATTTAACTTTGTATTAATTAATAAATTTTGTTATGTTCGCCGCACATATCTTGAGCGGTCGGCGGATAGTAGAAATCGATTTGCGCATTGAGTATAGGCAATGTGATGCTATTTAACGACATATCTATTTTTTATGTTTTTCTCCCTTTACTCGAAAGGTACAATACACCATACAGCGAAAAAGATATCACTGAACGTAGGCCAAGGTGACCACTCAAGATCCGTGCCGGGAACTATAACTGGCAAATAAGTCCTTATCATCGTTGGGACAGATTTGTTGAAATTATTAAATTTAAATATCACAACTGTTGCCCACCACTATTTGCTATAAGTACACTTGTCAAAAAATCTCTAACCTACGAATACAGTGCTCCGTGTAATAAAGTTTTAACTCAACAACTTAACTGAATAATTTCTATCCAACCAACCAAATAACAGGTGAAATTGACGTCGAGACGTTAGCTGCAGTTGGCTGGTTATAGTCATGTTTTTTGCGTAAAAACTTACGCAAAAAAAACATGACTGCTACTCTTCGACGACTGACTTTACGTATAACTTTACTAATGACCGATTTCTGTGTCTTATTATTCATTCACTTGCCTTACCATCGGTTGAATTATACGGAGCTTATGACAAATTTTAATCCATAGTATGGCAAAGGAACGGTATGTGAAATATAGGATCGGGCCATACGCGATCAATTGATAGATTTAATAATTTCATAAATCTCTAATGTAACGCGGCCTGTAGTCTGGAATTACTAATGCGCGAGATCCCTACAAGCACATCAGAATTTAGGTACATTTATTAAAATAAAAATACTTCTTCTATATCGAAATCTATAAAATTTCACACCCAATAAAGCTCCGAATGTTAAGTGAATAAGGCCAAGGAGATACCCCCAAACCTCATATATTTAGCATTATTTCATTGAACATTGTATTATGATACAATGAACGAGGCTGACAGAGCAACCGCGTCCAATGGTCAACCAGCCGCGGTCAATTGAACCAACCGTAACTTAGTCGTTATATAATTCGCAACGATAGCCCAATGTTCGGTTATTGCTTTTGATCAGATAGGAAATGACTAAGTAATACTGTGACTCAGTTTCGAAGGTATGACATGGCTTCTGAACAAGGGTCACTCTTCAATAGGCTGTAGTAATATAAATACACACATATTACGAATTGCAGGACTCGAATTAAAATGCCGTTGGAATTGTTATAGAGTTTATTAGAACCATACAAACACGTACAACACAGGTACAAATATAACTGAACGCATAAGTCCAAACATAATGCAGGAGATCGTAATTGAAATACACGCGCAAAGTCCGTCCCAAATAGATTACCGAATGTACAGAAGTCTTGCTTTGCTTGTGGTTATCGCTCGACTGTCTCGTCACTCAATCGAGGCATTGCTTTATATTGCACAGATGCAAAATGTCTGCCCGGCCGTGTGGACCGAATTTCTTAGAATCGGTTTGTACTTTTAAGTCCGAGACACCTGGCAGTGATCACAACACAACTATAGGCCGTAAAAGATTACAATACACAATGGGCTGTTTTTTTAATCACAAATTTTAAACACAAACTAAACAAAATAAGTCGAAATGCCGAAAAGGTAATAAAATGTATTTCTACAGGGCTGCAGCTGTGAATTTGTCTTTGTCGGCACCTATGTCGTAACAATATTATCAATGGACAGCACGCCCGGCTGTCCATCAAGAGGTGTTAGTACCTACGCTAATGTATGGCAGAAGAAGCATAAAAATAAGATAAACGCAGTTGAAATAAGAGTTTTGAGAAGTATATGTAAGGTTAATGTAAGTGATATGATAAGATACAATGTGATAAATAACATTGTGGATTGAAAGAGGATGTAGTGAAAAGAGTTGAAAAAGGAATGCTAAAGTGGTTTGGGCACTAGAGAGAATGAATGAAAGCGGAATCACAAAACAAGTATTATATATGACAGCAATATGACTGGTAAAGTCTGTGCCAGTAGATCGCGAAGTACTCCCTATGATCGAATTGAAGATATTTTCAAGAAAGGTCAGGTATAAAGCACTTTAAATAAGCGCGTGTGCATGAAGAGATTAATGAAACTTGATGAAGCGAAGTGTTTGTCAAGATTGTAACAAGTAGAGATCTATTGTCGCTGCCCTTTTTAATGAGGGTAACAACGTTTGAGGACTATCCTCCGCGGGGGAAATGCGGTGGGAAGTGCGAGATCTCCACGTTGGGATGACACTAGCAGCGCAAGCAAGAAATGCTATCGCTACGCCACGGTCGGGGATACCCACTAAAACCCCTGGGTGTTCCGTCCTTCGCCTTATGCCAGGCCTACGGGAAAGCGGGGGCCACATTCAATGCCAGGGGAAGTGTGACTCCGGCATGGTCAACCTCCCCATAATAATCTATCGTAATAACTAATATTACACGCAATTTTCGACTGCCCCCTCTTTGCCATATACCGGTACAACACTGGATGCGCCCCTGAAGATGGATATTTGCAAGAAAAATATAGGAAAGTTACTCGGTAAAAAGCAGCGTGAGAAATTTATTAAATTCGCAATGAAGATAAGGCAAATTGTAAATAAACGTAACAGATCAATAAGTAACACCAGTAATATATAATAGTATATAATTACGTAGTGTTAGCCAGAGTTAAGGTAGTAAAATAATAAATAACAAAACCTGCAAAATATGTAAATAAAACACGGAAAATAGAAATAGAATAAATAGTATGTAATAGATATAAGCAATAATATGTAATAGAGAGTAAGAAAAAATGTAACAATAATAAAATGTATAAAAGAAAAATAAAAAGAAAGAAAAACATGAAATAAAGATAACCCCCCCCATATAATGCCTATAGTATAAATAGTATAACATTAGATAGATAGTACAAGACATGAGAAATAATGGACTCGGTCTTGGCACATGACGGAGGAGTAGACAAAAAAAAAGGAACTAATATTATAAATGTGAAAGTTAGTTTGTTTGTTACACTTTCACGCTACTAAGCAATTCATCGTCACGAAATTTTGAATACACATTGTCTGATTGGGCCCCTGTAGAAAGCGGTTGCTGTCGCCTATGAACGTTTGCGATACCAGATTAGTCACCAACGCGCTGCCAACCCCGCAGAAATTTTATGCAACCCTTTTTGAAAATCTTTCTATCGTAGCGCAATTTGAAAATCTAAGCTGGGCATACCTTTCATAGGGTCGCCACCTATTTTAAAAGAAAATATAGTACTTTTGTTTTTATTTTTATCCGTAAAAATATTGTACTTTTGGGAAATTTAGGGGAAAAATAGTGCACATTTATTATTCATCATTATTTTTTAATTTTCTTGTAGGTAAACTGGCAAACGGATCCACCTGGTGGCAAGTGGCTACCGTCGCCCATGGCCATCTGCAACACTAAGGGAGCCGATGCGTTGCCTACATCGTTGAGACTTTAAATATCTGTTACGCCCTTTTATCTCTAGTTCTATATTTTTTTAAATAATCATCACAATGTTAACAAAAAGCGCTACAATTGAATTAGTGACTAAAATATCAAGTACATTTCGTACTATATTGTTACAACTCGGGTCCCGACAAAAACAAAACCCACCTGCATATCTGATACAAAACACATTTTATTATCTGCCGAAATTTAAACTAATTGTAACTCTTTTATGTTCGTCTTCTTTTGTTTACTTTGTGTTTAAAATTTGTGATTAGAAAACAGCCCATTGTTTTATTGTGCTCTTTTATGGCAGTTTGCGGCAGTCATTAGCCAGGTGTGGCAGATTAAGCCGACTTAGATACGGGGACATTGCATTTGTACACTATAAAACGATGACCTGATAGAGGGGGAGACAGTCGAGAGAGAACCACGAGCGAAGCGAGACGTGTGTACTACAATTGGGAATCTAATAAGAGACGGACTTTGCACGTTTTATTGAGTTCGACCTTCTGCATTACGTTTGGACTTGTTGTGTTCGGTTATATTTGTACCTGTGTTATATGTGTTTGTATAGTTCTAATAAACTCTATATTAATTCTAATTTAATTCGAGTCTCGCGACTTGTAACAATATTATTTTTCTACAGTATATAGTAGTACAATTGGCTAAAATATGCTACCTTTCACACAGAGAAAAAGTACTGTTCCCAAGGGATATACGAAAATAGCTGAAAAGATGGCGCTGCGATCACGCTTTATTGGCGCCACCGTTACAATTCAGAAACAAATATGTATATAGTTAACGATAATGACAACATTATTTTAATGTGTTGCTCTCATAGATGGTTATACCTTTGCTAGATAGCGTTAAGGGTATTCATCGATAGTGTTCCTGAGCGATAGAAAAAAAAATCCGAATGTATTGATTTTTTTTAACAAATACAAAACTGTCTTCGAACAAGAACAACGTCAATATGTGGTAAAAAAAAAATCAGTTTGAAGTCGGTTTTGTTCTTATAAAAAACTATTTTTTTTCTTCTAATTTTAGTGGCACAAATACTTATTTATATAGCTTTTTGTACTACTGGGACGCGTATACAAGTTTGGCTTTCGGTTAGTGTAGGCGCTCTTCAACAAGGGTTGATCAGGTCCTGACTTAGTGACAATGGGATCACTTTCGAACAAAAACAAATTGAAAATCGGTGTACAATTGTCGGAGAAATCGCGTAAGAAACATACAATCGAATTGAGAACCTCCTCCTTTTGGAATTCTGTACCTTAACTCGAGTGAATCCGCAGACAGAAGCTTATATGTCCAAAGCTAAGCAAGTTATACTTGTATGATGGGTTATGCTCGCCAAGAGGTGGAGCGGGAGCGTGAGCATACCAGCTAGCTTCTGCTAAAGTACGTCGCGTTGGCGCCGTAGGGCGCCAATTGACCTTCGGCCGCCGTGAGCTTCCCTGGGCAAGAATCCCTACCCGCTATCATAACGTCGCATATAACGTTTTCTCTCTAATAATAGAGTCCACACCTATCTGAAATTATCCGAAACATCTATATCAGACTCGGTTGTGCTTTCGGATAGTTTTTTATTTCGGACTAGTTGTGTCCGCGACTTCGTCCGCGTGGATTTTTTTCGCGGAACATTAGCAAAAAAGGAAAAAAACGGCCTAAGTTACTCCTATATAACAACAGCTATGTGCCAGTGAAAGTCCCGTCAAAATCAGTCCACCTATTTCGGAGATTTGCCAGAACATCGAGAAAGACAGACAAAAAATTGTTTTTTTGATATAAATACCGTATATACTTTCATATGCTTTTAGTAAAAAGCTGTTATTTTGACATTACAAACACACTTCAATTTTATTTATTTGTACTGACATATAGATATCCGATTGTTTCGGTAAAGGAGCTCCGTAATATTTTGCTGTATTCGATCTCGTTAACACACATTTCATGCCAACCGTCGCGACAATGAAAGCCATCTCAAATTGCCACTACTTGCCACCAGTTCTTTGCATAATATCAAAACAATAAGAACAATGCGTGACCTCTTCCGCGGTGCGCTGTTGTCATTTGAACTGATGTTACATCTTGTTACATAGGTCTTACTTATAAAAGCTTAAATTTTAAGCAATTTGCTTAGCAAATGATTTGTACAAAATCTTATTTATAAACTTAGAAATTATTACACACACCATGACGCAGTTTACGGACGTCAGAAGAGCAAATGAATTTATTAAGTTAAGTAAGTTGGGAGATATAGACTTAGACCTATTTACTAATAGTGTAGCAAAGTTGGTCAAGTTTTATTCAAACTCGGATTTATCAGTTTAAGTACCTTATACCTATGCACACATTTTTATTGTTTCTTTATTTAATTTCCTTTCCTTTACTGTTATCTGTGGAGGCTTATTAATAGCTTCTCTTAATTTATCTTATTTCTAGTTATTATTAATGATAGCTGTTAGCCCCCCAAATAAAATAAAACGGCTCTTATGCCCGGTTAACATTTGCTTTTTAAGTAAGTTAAGTTGTGAATAAGTATAACTAAGACCAGGCCCTAGACTGGTCCGTTAGCCTACTAATATTATAAACGCTAAAATTTCTCTTTCACGCAAAACCTACTGAATGGATTTTGATGAAACTTTACAATACTTTAGCTTACCCATCAAAATAACACATAGTCTATAATTTATAAAGATATAATGTGAATTATCCCAAATATAAGCATTTTCCATCACTACGCGGGTGAAACCGAGGGGCGCAGCTAGTTATCAATACCACAAGCCTCACTTGCTTAGCTTGGGGATATTTTTTTATTGTATGAGTTCAGCAGACAGGCAGACGGTCCACCTAATGCTAAGCGGTTACTACCTCCTATGGACCTTTGCAACACCGAAGGCGTTACTAATGCGCTGCTGCTCCCTTGAGGGAGTCTGGAACCTGGCCACTAATGCCGGAACACAACTCAAAGTTGTTTTGGCGGCATACTCTAGACCAGGATGGTAGCCACCCATCTTATATAATGTGTTTTTCGGCGATTAAAAATAAAATTAATAATACAAAACTGTTTACTTTTTCTTGAAGGATAACAAGTCTTATATAAGTATATACCTTGTATATTTTAATGTAATCTTTTTTATTTTTCATTGCAGGAGTTCAGCAGATAGGCAGACGGCCCTCTGGATGGAAAGCGGTTACCATCACCTATGGACAATTGCAATACCAATGGTTGCTACAAATGCGCTGCTGCTCTCTTAAGGGAGACTGGAACCTGGTCACTAATGCCGGAACACAACTCAAGGTTGTTATGGCGACATACTCTAGACCAGGGGTGGTAGCCATCCAGTCGGGCTAAATGCCCTACCACCTGGCTGTGGGTTGTTTAGTCGCCTCTTACGACAGGCCGCCCGGCCGCAGGAAATTGTATTCTTTCTCCGTTCTTGCACGGATAAATTCCTCTTTAACACACTGTATCGCATACCAGAGTGATAAATATAATCAAGTATTCCGACCTTAGTGCATATACTTAGTTGAATACCGAGACACGTAGCGCAAGTGTTAGAAAGTGGAAACTGGAAAGTGATTCACTCGTACGCCCATATTAAACACCGTGTGTAGTAGAAATTAGAAAAAACCACTACGTAGTTAGATTGGTACAAACATAATGCGGGCATTGTGATGTTTATAATGCGTTTTTAGCTAACGCGACTGTGACGTCATATATCGAAGACTTTTTTTTTATCAAGTTGGCAATTTAGCGTTCCTGCTATGATATGCTGATATTAGACAGAATAGAATAGAATCAAAGTTATTCAATTTGCTTGAAAGGCGAACTGAATTGAACTAGGGCCCAATTTTGCTATTATTATTTATTTATTTCATTTGTTTGGGAAACATATAATAATTAATATTTTTAAATATAAAACACACAATTAATACATATATCAATGAAGTTTCCATTAAAAAATAATTTATATAGGTAATAAAAAATAAAAATTGGCTCAAACAATTAATTATAACAAAAAAAATATACAATTATAAGAAAATTACATAAAATGTGTATTAAAATGAGGTCAATATTGAACAAAAATGTCACGTAAGCAAAGTCATATATGTTATAATATATAACCTAACCTAACCCCAATAATTACTAAGAAAATAGAGAAAAAAAGAAAAGCATAAAAAAAGTGTAAGTTTTTGCATTATTTTAAATTACAACATTTTTATTTGGGCTTTAAATTGATGTAATTACCTATGAAAAGATCTACTTTAGTAAATAGTGCATTGTATTGCTGAGAAGTGCGGTATAAATCTCTTGTGAATTATGTCATCAAAATCACTGGACACTATAGACTCAATCGTAGGTTTGCCTGATTCCGTTATTCTGGTAATTTCAATGGCGTGCCCGTGGCATGCCACTCTATCTTTATTTAAATATATTCATAAGGGAAATCGCGCGAAATAAATGTTTAAAATGTTGTAATGTAATTTTTTTCCTACTATTATCATTTATTTTAATTTACCATCTTCAAGCCACAACATGTTGCGAAGCGGTGGTAAATTAGAATAGGCTCGCATAGAGTAAATAAGAACCATAAGCAAAATTGAAATTAAATAATTAAAATAAACAAGTTGGCGGTAGGCTAAATAAAACTTTAAACTCATTGACACTTGACATCTTTGTCTGCTGTGATCAAAATTCAAATAAATTACCATGCTTAAAACTGTTAAAACGTAGTTCTTATATTAAGATATTAGCGGGCTCAGCAGATATTGTCCTGGGGCTCAATTCTTCCATTTCATTATTGTGGTGTTGCCAAGATATTCAAAGTATGATTCTATTGCGATCATGTCAAAATTCATATTGTACTAAATCCACAATATCTTCTCGATATTGTTACGGCGGAATAACAGTAGCAACAAATTGATATACCATATCATAAGCAGAAATGGCATTAGCCGAAATCAATATTGAAAAGTGACCAAAATTTGAGACATATATTTCATGAGTTTTCGCTTATAAATATTTATATTGGAATTAACAGAATACCAGGCAAACCAAGATCGAGATGATAGTGTCCGGCGATTTTGACGAGTTTGAAATAGCAGAATTGGCACCTGCTCTAAAAAAATAAAAATCTAGAACCCAATTCCAGCACTATCTACCAGATCTGCTTATAAATCTAAGCAAATCCGGGATGCATACACAAAATGTTTCATGAAAATCGGTAGAACCATTTAGGAGTTCAGTGGCATACACACAAACAGAAGAATTTTATTATATAATAGATATATAAAAATAAAAAGTTTGAGTGAAATCATGCATGAGCATCTGTGAACAGATTGTATTGTATTAACAAAAGTGCAGATAAACACTAAATGCAAGTATAATTACAAAATTAATGCATAACATAGAGATGACTGTAGCAAAATTCTCATATTAACAGAAAAATGCATACAATAAGATAAATAATGAAACTAATTAACAATAAAATGTAATTGTTTACTTGTTATCTAAGCAATTATCATAGCATCACAATTCAGACTTGTGCTTTCTAATTATATCTCTTTTACTAGACCATACATGTGCTTGTATAATTTAAAATATTTATGAATATTATAATAAGATTCTTCTTTATATTTTCCTGAATGTCAATATCTCAACAGTTAAGATATAATAAACTTTTACTCAGCCAAATGGCTGAACTCTTCTGCCATAGTAAAATCCTGAATGATGCCCGTGGTTATGTGCAGTGTGAAGTTTAATGAGGGATGCAATTGATAAGTGAAATGATGGATATAATTTCCTGTGGCTAGGTAGCCTGTCATAAGAGGCAACAAAACAACCCACAGCTAGGTGGTAAGGCATTTGCTCTTCTGGATGGCTACCATCACTGGTCTAGAGTATGCCGCCGTAACAACTATGAGTTGTGTTCTGGCATTAGTGGCCAGTCCAGTCAGTAGTTATCATTGTCCAATGAACTTTCCATAGTGTGATAGCTGAGAACAAATTGTGACTTGTGTTGGTTCTGATGGCATAGAAGCATAGGGTAGTACTCCAAAATATAGAGAGTAATTGTAAAATGATTTATACATTTTACAATTATTTCAGGATGAGAATTGAGATAATGGGTTCTTATGTGACTATACAGCCTACTGTAATGAACTAATTTATAAATAGTACAAGAACACACTGTATGACACAGATGAAAACACTTTCCTAACAATGTTAATTGGCCAAGAATCTCATAGTTCCCGAGCTAACAGAGCTCATACAAATCATCTCAAAAATTGCATGTAATTGAATGAGTGGTGCAATCATGTATTGTTTACTTTGAAACATTGCTTTTGAAATTTTTGTAAGATTCCAATAGTTTTGAAATGTGCATTGTTTTTATAGGTTAATGTTAAAGGAATGTCTTGACCAAGGCTACCCAAAACACAAGCCTACCGATTATGTGGTCCACAAATATTGAGCCTGTTAAGGATGAATAACATTAGAAAATAATTTGTAAAGTAGGAGAGCTACTCTACAATTTACTTTTAATATATTACTCTTAGCTAAGCAGTTAATGATGAAGCTTGAATACCTAGAAAAAAACCTATTCATAAGAAACTTGAATACACATAAACTTTGCAAAGATCTTCCACAACTCACATATATGCATATGGAACATGAAAGAAAATGTTTTATTTGAACTGGTAGTTCTTTTACTGTTAAACAGTGATACATACCTCAGACAGCATTGTACTATTCAATTACATACTATCAGAAATGTATCTGCTAAAAATACTAACTAGACTTTTATAGTCTAATGCCTGGTTTCTGAAGTACTTTTAACTGAAGTTTATCTATTCATTAGTGCTGTTGGTTCAATGACTTATAAAATTGGGTTTCTTAACACACCATTGTATGACAAACTTTAATTGAACTAGGTTCAACTTAACTGACCAATATTGGGTGTTTATCTTATTCCATATCTTTTGTTTGGCGTTTATCTCTCAATATCATAATTCAAAACTAACCTAAAACATATAATTTTTTGTATCAACTTATGAATGAAGCTAAGAGATATATGTTTTAAGAGAGTAAGTAGCCTAGTTCCTGAAAGCAGATGTATTAGGACTTAATCAGTTCGATATCACAACGTTTGCCAATCATATCCAAGAGCAAAATAGAATTATTTTTATAATAAGTTCAAAAACAAACCTTCATAGACCACAAACCTACTTCTTCAAAACTTTGCCAAAACTTCTGAAGTCAAGTTAAAAGTATTATTTCTGTAGAAACTATTGGAAAAAGTAGTTATCCTTAGTCCTTACCTGTTTAACACGGCCTTGTTCCAAAAACTTTCAATAGGTAGTCACGGATGCAAAATTAACACAAAAAATTACCATTCATGGATACCATACGCATTTGAAGTATAACACGTACACTGCAAAACAAATACTTTATAATATCCTTGTTTATTTTAATTACTACATTAAATGTAGTTATTTAATAGTCTTAAAAGTATGTTTAGATAATGCAAACAATTAATTACCACGACACAAAAATTGTAATTTTTTAAAATTTTAATAATTATAACGCGTCTAACTTCTACCGCGTTCGGAAATAAACTTAGTGATGTCATCGACGTGTCAGTCAGTTGAGCCATGTTAAGTGACAGCAAATAGAATCGAATAATTCTTTATTTAAATCTAATGTATTGATTACGACACGAATAAGTTTTTATAATCATACATTTTGGAAATGACTATATTTTTAAATATACTGTTTAATTACTGTTTGGGTCAGGATTCAGAATATAATAATAAGACAAACGTAACAATTCACCATGGAAGCTCAATTTATTATGCTATAAATACAAATAGACACACAAATACATCATAAATAATGTACCTAAAATACCTATCAAGAAATAGGTGCCACATATTTTGTATCTCTGTGCTATATCAATGAAAGGTTCGTTTATATGCATACATAAATATACACTAAAAACACACACAAATCATTTTAGTATTTATAATTACAAAAATATTTAAACTTAACAGCAATCATTATAAATTGTTTCAATTTTAGTTTTCACTTGCAATTTTTGGTGGTCTCGCTCCAAAGATTAGAGATCCGACTCGAACTGTAGTAGCTCCAAGCTCAATCTAAAAAATCAATTGAATACTTAATTTATTTTAATGCCATAGATCTTATAGGCCTTACTTTTCCTACTACTGAAATGTATGAAGTCTCGCATTTTCGTGGTTGAGTACCTACATATTATTAGAGCTTCGTTGGGTGTGTATAGCTTCATTGTACTCATTTAGAACGAAATTTATATAAATTTGTAGATAATAAAAAATTTAAAAGAAGAAAGACCTCAAAAATTTCGATAAAAACTAAGGTCCACAAGTTCTATAAGCACAGGATGATGTAATGGCAAAGTATCTACCTCTAACTTATGGTTAAGGTGATGGTAATGTTAAATGTTAAAAATTCTAGAAGAGGCATATGCCAAGTAGGCAACCTGACTTGGCAGTTGTCAATGTATTAATAAAAACATTACAAAAACAAAAATGTCAGGAAATAAAGGCTAATTTTATTTTATTTATTGAAGTGAAACTTTTTTAGAATCATTGTGATTTGAAACTCGATGAAACGAAAAAGAGATAAACACATAAATCTATAGGACTAAGCCTGCAAGAGAATGAGATAGAATATATTATATTTAATCATTTATACACTATGATCATACAGATAGAGTCGGAAAAGTTTTGAAGTTTTTCGATAAACTTAAAATTTCGTGTTTTAAAGATTAAATATATTATAAAGATATGAAATGTTACGTCACTAAATTTGAATCTCTCCCACTCCTTATCACACTTTGTTTCACTTCTATTGCATGTGAACTGAACACACATTTTTTTATTTTGTTTTTATGGTTAAGGTGACAAAACTTAAAAATAATTCAAACAATAAGTAGTTGAACAAAATCTTATAGCAATTTTAAAATATTTACTATTAATTGTTTTTCATTCTTATTCTGAACTTAAATGACAATAACAACAGTAGATTGCTGTCACATCTACAGAATTTTAGTTCACAATGACGCACCAGTAATGCAAGAATAGATTTTTTTTTATCGAAAAAGAAACTTACAGCATGTTCAAAATCAGTTGACATTCCCATAGACAATTCAACTTTATTTATTTCCAAATTCAATTTTTCGCATACTTCTTGTCTGCATTTCGACAAACATATAAAATCTGGGTTAGATCCTTTTGAAATATCATAATCATACTGTCCAATAGTCATCAGTCCTTGAAAATCGAGATATGGACACTTATTTAATATGTATTCAACAACTTTGGTTGCATCTGATGGTTCAATGCCACTTTTAGCTGAAACAATACAAATTGCAAAATAATGTTACAACTTAGGCTTCGACAAAGGGAAATTCCATGTACAGTCTGTAAAAGCACATTTTATTACCTGTAGCATTTGAAATCATTGTAATCATTTTATGATCGTCTTCTTTTGTTCACTTTTTTATTGGCATATGTTTCTAGTTATTGTGGAGAACAGCCTATTATTCTAGGAAACTATGTCAATGATACTATACGGGCACATTTGCATTGGTGAAGTATAAAACGACGGCCTGATGGAGAGAGGAGGTAGTCGAGCGAGAACCACGATCAAGGCGTGACGTGTATACAATCGGGAATCTAATAGTGACGGACTTTGCACGTTTTATTGAATTACGAGCTTCTGCATTACGTTTGGATTTGTTGTGTTCGATCATATTTGTACCTGTGTTATACATGTTTGTATAGTTCTAATAAACTCTATAATAATTCCAATGGCATATTAATTATTGTTACAAGTTACAATAATTAACATTTCTCAAGTTTTATAGTCTTATCTTACATAGTATAAAACAAAGTCACTTTCAGTGTCTATCTGTATATCTGTTAACTCCTAAACCACGCAACAGATTATTCAGTTTTCACCATCAAAAGGGACAAAATCTATTATGTATAGCTTTTGCCCGTGACTTCGCTCGCGATATATAGTAAACTAATTAAGTTTTTATGTAAATTAAATAGAGCTACCCACCAGGGTTTGACTCACAGCATAGTCGGTCGCTGGAAAACTGTAGTTTTATCAGAAACTAATACTATGACTACTATGACTAGTGTTTGTCGGCCAATTATACATACTATTGTTATATTCTCACCTTCCTCAGCACTAGTATTAATTTGAACCATAACTCTCAACTTCTCATCATCTTTCCTGTATTTAAGCCACTGTTTATTGAGATTATCAGCTAATTTTTCCGAATGTACCGTTTCAACCATAAATAATCCTGGTGAGCCTGTAAAATATTCAGACAAACTTAATGAGCTATTAATATTTTCTTAAGTGTTTGTGACTTGAATATATAATAAAACTATGTTTTAACGGTATTAAGTGTGGTAATTTATTTGATTTTGATTATGATAATGTGCATTACTTATTATCATTTTACTAATGATTCTCAGTTGGGTCTGAGTCTTGGGAGTCCAGAGTCTATTGTCTAGGTCCCCTTTCTCACTTAATATATGCATAGATAAGCCTTTATTATACTGCAAACAAATTGAATGAATTTTATAGGAGAGTTGATTAAAGTATTTGTTTTTTAAAGTAATTTTATAAGAACCCATAAACTCAGGGCATTGTGAAATGATTTATGTTTAGGATTTCTGTTTGTCAATCTGTCTAAAAATTTGTCTCAAATAGGCTTCTAAACAGATTTTAATGAAAATATTACAGATTAAAAAAAAAAATTAATAAAAACAAAACCGACTTCAGGCTAAACACCAAAAAATAAATATTTTACCAACTTTTTTCTTCTTTCAACAAGGGATCAGTAAGGCGATCCAGCGAAGTAACCTTGCTAACCTTCTGGGAATCTTACTCATTGACTTTGATGACCAGTATTCTACTTATAGTCTTAAAGGATTATAGATAGAATACAATATAAGTTAAGTTTCCTTCATTGTACTAGTTTACAAGGTAAAAAATTAATTTGTATGTAATTATTCACTATTGTCTTTATTTGATGGTTATTAGTAATTGTGATTTACTTCCAGAACTTACCTAACAATTTATTAATCTTATTAGTTTGTAAATGTCCAATAAAATGCCATTTAATATCTTTGCAATGTTCCAGTATAGCTGGGTCTTGAGCCTTATCCGCTAATTCATTTACATAGTTCTCCCCAAAATGCTTTTGTCCTGCGTCATATGCCTTAATTATATCAGCTACAGGCTTAATTTTAGATACAGCTACTAGTCTGGGTGTTATTTTAGGAAGGTCCTGAAAAAAGTTAGGTGAAAATGACATAAACCTCACCACATATTTGCTAAAGTCAACTATAAATATGTCAGAATCTTATTTTTATTTTTGTGTTTGTATACTTTTTGTGTGAAGCCGACATGATGGTTTGTGATGTGACAGAGGATGCACATCAGAATAGAGGAGTATAGAAGGAAGACATACTGTGATGACCTTAAATAATTGGGAAAAAGTGAAACTGTTTTTTTTTCTGTTCAAATTCATTCAAGTTCTACTCAAAAGTTAGAGAGGGGTTCACAATTTTCATGATATTGAGAATCAATATTTTGCTACTTATGGACTATTGACTACTAAAAATACTGTTTTGTAGATCTGTTTCATGATATTTCACATGCCTATGTGTCTTACAAATAAAGAAACTTACACAAATAGCATATTTGGGTAATAAGACTAGAGATATCCATTGAATGAAATAAAATATTATGTGAATTGAATTGTACCTTACTGTGCTCTTTTAATTATAGTTAAGTATACGGCAGTGTAAACATAACAACGAATGTCTTCATATACAAATAGATATATATCTTTTTATTGCCGAAAATAAGGCTATATTATTGGCAATCAAAAGCAAATTCTAGAATTTAATCAATAGTTTATCTTACTTTACTTCGTCTAGCGACTGCTGCTTCGATCTGGGATAATACGTTTTTTAAACCATACATCACGTCAGGTTCTTGAGCTATTTCAGAGGTCATTATTAAACTGATTTATTTTTGTTGAATTGTTAATTAATTTTTATCATCCAGCTGATCTTTATTTTCCCGACATTGACACAAGTTTGATAACGATAAGGACGTTATAGTGATGTTCCAAACTAAGTGATTCATTCAACTCGATGTGTTAGTAATAGAGCTTAGGAATCGAGTACGTGGTTATAATATTATTACATCATAAGTTATTGGCCTTCCGTCGTGTCAAAGCTTTATTATGTAAAAGCATTTTTTATTTATACGTTAATAATAATACACGAGCATTATCTTTTCTTAGAAATATATAAATGGTTAATAATGAACAATAGTCGTAGCGTGTCATGGTTTAAAAAAAATAATTGTTGTTAATCCATGTTCGGAAATTTTACTTCTACTAAGTATTTTTTTTTATACACAGGCAGAAAATATATAGCATAATCTAATATGGTTAAAGAATAATTAAATATAATTAGTTGTAGTTCCAAAAAACTAAAACACAGATGAAGTTCGTAAAACATTAAACAGTTTATATGTCCAAGGTGCAAGTTCAGAACTTCAGATCAGCCGTAATATAATAATTATTATTTCGATTACTGAACGTATTACATAGGTCTCATCTCAAATCATTTTTTTCGATTGATTTTCCGAGTTTGTGTTTGTATATGTACGTCGAAAATTTCTAAATTTCAACAATTAAAACTCACTAACAATGTTCAATATATCTATTATAAGTGTTGGCTAAATAATTGGAGCCATGAATGTGTTGGAGAAGGCCGAAAAGGCTCTAGAATTCCTTAAAGCGAATGAACGATCGGCTAAGTAAGTTTATAAATCAACAATGCGTGAAATATTGTTTTCTTTGTCTCTGCACTGCCTAGGGTCTGATTTTTGGCATTTTCAGAGGCCATGAACTCCAAGCAGCTGCTGGTACACTAGGACGATGTCTCGGAGCTTTAGGAACACGTCCCAACTGCGCGAGACATTATGCTAATTTACTACATTCTGCTATACCAACATTGTTGTTTTTGGCAAGTAATGAAAGTGTGAGTAATTGACCTTCAAATATTCTTAAACCGAATTTAATATGAAGTCTAGATGTATGAAGCTTTGCCAGTAACTTCAACATATCAATGTTGGAGTGAACATGAATAGTATCCTCAGAATAATACACATATTCTGTCATCAATTAATGTTTGTAAATTTCAGGCAGAAGTGCGTTTAGTAGGAGATGAAGCATTGAACAGGGCGATTGTTGGTGGTTTTGCATTCCATTCTCACAAAACAAATATTATACTACAAAATCAAATAGATCATACTAAAAATGCAAGGTATATATCAGTTACCTGGAGCTAAAAGAGCCAAAGTACATTTTCGTAAGAGATGCAAAATTATTCAAAATGTATCATATTGATTTGTGCTAAAAGGCTTATTAAGGCTAGGGTTATCGAAAGACTCAAAAGATTACTATAAAATAACTAATTCAGTGTTCTGTTTCATACAGTTTAATAAAAATATATAATTTTTAAACCATCTGGCAATAAAATCTTATTTCTTACAAAAACATACTGAGATCCTTTTAGCACCAGACCACAGATATTATATTTTATTATTCAATTTTATAAAGACATCAGCTATAATCTATAATATTATAATAAACTTGTAGAAGGTTCAAGTTTGTACAATGAATTTAACAATGAGGAAAATCAGGGGGTTAGTTCAGACTAGCTGATTCTGAAAAATTATTTTTTTTAAATCATTAGTCTGTGTGTCTGTTAGAGCATCACAAGAAAACTGCTGAATGGATTTAAATTAAACTTAATACAGAGCTAGCTTCTATCCTGGTCAACACTTGGGACACTTGTTATGCCAATAAATATTGTAGATTCTGTGGGATAGATGGTCACTAAAGTGGCACTGGGGTCACCTTTTTTTCAGGTGCAGCAGTTGTGTCACTCTAGCAAATAGAGATATGTCATTATTGTTTTTCTCTGTGCAGGTACAGAAAAAAATACTAATTCTTGCGGCCGGGCGGCCTGTCGTAAGAGGTGACAAAACAACCCACAGCCAGGTGGTTGGGCATTTGCCTAACTGAATAGCTACCACCCTAGTCTAGAGTATGCCGCCATAATAACCTTGAGTTGCGTTCCGGCATCAGTGGCCAGGTTCCAGACCTTCCTTCAAGGCTGGCAGCACATTGGCAGCACCTCTGGTATTGCCAATGTCTGTAGGTGACGGTACCCACTTTCCATTACAGCTGGGCCGTCAGCCTATCTGCTGTGCATCATCAGCAATAAAAAAATAAATAATTCCAGATGTTTCAAAATATTAAAAACAGTATTGCAGGTGGCTGTTAAAAAAGTCTGTATTTATAGATGGATCCGTGCTGCTTTGTCCCGTATATGCCTGGGAGACTGTTGGCTGCGCCCAGGTGCTGGTAAAATCCGTAGCCAAGCACAGACTCTTTTCCCTAAGCTGAGTCAGATTGTCAGAGAGACTAATGAAATACAATTAGTTGTTGAGGCATTGGAAAGTAATTTGCCGAGGTTGTTGGATGCATTAGCAGAGTACACTACTGATGAAGAGATATCAGGTTGTATTAAAATACCTTTTTTTATATATCCATATTTGTGGTCTAAAATATTATATATGTACTAACAGTATTTTATTAAATATTTGCAGAGCTGTCTAAAGCTTTATTGTCCCATGTGGAGAGCAATGAGCCAGCTTTGCGACGCGGGATAGCAACATGTGTGGCTCATTTGTGTTCTCACAGAGAACCGTTGCTGACCAATATTTTGAGCAGTGTTTTTGGCAAGTCTTATACCTTATTTTAAAGTTTGTTTAAATAATAATGGTGTTATTAATAGAGAGTTAGGAGTAAGTTTCTATAAAAACAGAACACACAGGTGGCTCCAACTGTGATCGCAGAGTATGTTACAAGTTATGTTTTTTATTGGGCAATTGTCAGTAGACATATGCAAAATGACATACTAAAAGGAAAGAGATATATAGCTCTCTCACACTAAAGAACTGTATCACTCCTCTAGCTCTTTAGCTCATTGAGCTCAATAGAGATACATACTAGAAATCGGAACAACACCTCTCACTATAGCTCTTTCAACAGATGAGCAAGAGCGAGCCCTGTTTTGATGCACATTTCATAGTCCTAGTTTTGTAAACAAAAATGTTTCTGTTCTTACTTCAATGGAAATACAGATGATTATGCAATATTTTTTTATTGTTTTCTTTCAACAGAAAAGTATATCATTGACTAGAGTTTACCTCGCAGCTGCGCCACGAGTCAACCACCGCAATCCTACCCATCTCTAATTGTCATTCCTAATTCCTTTCTATGATAAGGCAATAGAAAGAATACATTTATATTTTTTCAGACAAGCTGTGGCCATTGACAACAGAGAACACAGTTGTTGTGGGATGGTTTTGCGTGATCAAAGCCATATTCCAAATCAATGAGATCTCAAAGTTCAGTGACAGCGAGTTGTTTGGTGTTCAGGACTATTTGGAGGTAGATTTTTTAAAATTTCTCTAGCTGTCATCAGCCAAAAGCTATTATTATTATTTTTTGGCGAACTTAGCAAACAGGGTAATGGTGACTATCGCTGATAGATGTTTACCACACAAGGAGTAAGCCAATGCATTGCCAGCCTTTACAATAGAAAATAGGAGATGGTATAACGGTAATGGGATAGGAGGAGGGGGAAGTGGATGGGATAGGAGGATGAGGAAGAGGGATCAGACAAGAGGAATGGGATAGGGGGGAATCAGATAAGGAAGATGGAATAGGGGATAGGAGGGGGAAGTGTGCCATTAGAACTCTCAATCATTGTATAAAACATGTTTAGCTCAAGGCTATTCATTTCCCAATTCATTTCAGCCCGCCTTAGGAGCTGTAATCAAGATAGTGATTCCAGTATGTATCTACCACGTCAAAATGTTGTAGTCATTGTCTGCTACGACTTTTTTTTTAAAGTCCTATACTTAAGGATTTGTAGAATGTAAATTCGAAAATGCCGTTGGAATTATCACAAAGTTTATTAGAAGTAGACACACGTATTTCACAATTCTTACAAGTAGAGCCGAATGCAACAAAACCAAATCGTAGGGCAGAAAAATTATAACATAAATCGCGTAAAGTTCGTCGTTATAAGACACTCGCTCTGGAAGTGCACTAGGTAACGCTTCGTTCTCAGTCAGAACACGAGACTGAAGCGTTTCCCGACTGACCGACGTTCATCCATTTGTAAATCAGACATGGCCTCCTAACAACATGCCGCCCACTTTTTCTTGAAATCTCGGAATTCGCATGAAATACCAACAGAGGAAAGAAGGTTTTATGACGTCTTATGGCGGCGTGAACAAAGAGATTAGCGCGAACAATAGATAATTCAAATTCAAAGGGGTAATAAGACAACTGGAAGGATTAGTGTCAGCTTGCAACAATATATTGAAAAAAGTGTAATTTTCGATAATTTTCACTTTTCTTGGTTAACACAATCTATGTACTATTCTTTCAGTTGTACCAACTTTGTGTACACTATGTAGAAAATTCAACAACAGATCATAATATACAAAACGCAGTAATGGAATGTTTGCTTATTCTTTTATCAAGTGCTAGAGATGAATATAGACAAGCGTTGTTGGAGAAGAAACCTAAAGTTGTTAAATTGGATGAAAGAGAATTCGAAAAAGGACACAGGAGAAATATCAGTGAGTACCAATCTCATAATAAAAGTATAGATGGAGCACATGATCACAAGCTCAAATGAAATGAAGCATTTTTTAAAACTTGTGTTGCCCTATTTTGGTTCGGCACAGATTTCACACTAAATTCACTTATAAGTTTAGATCTTGCGAGGTTTTCAGTCTTTTTATTGCATGAGTTCAGCAGACTGCCCACCTGATGGAAAGTGGTTACCATCGCCTATGGACATTTGAAATACCAAAGGTGGTACCAATGTATTGACACTCTAAAAAGGACTGGAACCTGGCCATCTCAAGGTTGTTATGGCGGTTATACTCTAGATCAGGGGTGGTAGCCATCCAGATGGTCAAATACCCTATCATCTGTCTGTGGTTTGTTTTGTCGCCTCTTACGGCAGGCCACCCAAATGCAGGACATTGTTTTCTTTTTTCGGTTTTGCACAGATGAACTTATCTGTGAAATAAGAGCGTCACTGTTCGCTCCAGTTTTGCCAGTCTATGAATAATCATCAAAAACATTTTAATATATCATATTAATCTAAGATAGTCATATATAATAATGCTACCGGCCTCCATCTGAGATAATGTTATTGTCTGTGGTCAAATGTGTCTTATTTATAGTGTTAATAAAACACTGTTAAGGAATAAACATTTTTTTTAAACTAGCAGGTACATTTCGTATGAAATTTCAACATAGCTAAGTAGATATTGTTACGAGCTACAGGACTCGAATTAAAAATGCCGTTGGAACTACTATAGAATTTATTAGAACTGTACAAACACGTATAAAACAAATACAAATAAAACTGGATCCAACCAGTTCACACTGCACGATTCAATACAATTTGACACGCGCAAAGTCCGTCGTCTATATCGCTAATCGAGAGTACTACAACACGTCTTACTCGTTTCGTAGTCGTCGCTTGACTACCCACCCCTCCATTCGGGCATTGTCTTATACTGACTACACAGTACAAAAAAAATTGGCCGCGCGCCCTGAGTTTCCGAGAATTGGTAATTTGCACACCTGCGAACGGCAAGCAAAGTCGAAAACAATAACAATAAAGATTAGTTCGACGCTAATCATGGTCATAAAACAAGTAGAAAAATAATAGCATGTTGTTCTTAATTACAATTCAAAACACAAAAGAATTCCTAAATCCGGGAAGACAATAAACTGCGCTTACGACAGGCAGCTGTGCGTTTATCTTTGACGGCATGTAACAAAATTAACATAAGTTGAGCCAGTTATACCTAGACTTGCATTTGGTATCCAAATGGAGGACATGTCCTCCCTTTCGTTAAATTGTCCGCCATCCTGACGACATTCGTGAATGAGGGAGGATGCTCCCTCATCCACGAATGTCCTCCTTTTGCAAATTCAAATTACGCGCGTAGATAGATCTCTTGAACTTTGGCTACGTTCCACAAGAGGTTCACAACGAACACGTTCACGACCACGATTTTTGTTTTTTCCCGTTGCTTGCTGACGTTACAATCATAAACTCTAGTGGAACGGATTATGGAGCGGTAATGTCATAAACGACGAAATAGACAAATTTCATTGGTTGATTTGAAAATTGTGCTCTTTTCAATGTTAAGCGATAGAGAAAATTATTGCTCTATGGTCAACGCCCACTTCGACTCAACTCTTTTCATGGGTCGTTGTGAGCGCTGTGTGATCGAAAATGATGACGTCATTAGTGACGTTTTCGCCACGACCATAATGCCCGTGGTCGCCATGTGGAACGGCTGTCGGAGCATTTTGGGCGTTGTTAACTACGAACGAAGTTGCGTTTATTATAACTATATACTAAGAAATGATGATATTTTGTCTAAAACAGGTAGTTCAGATAAGTACGTAAATAAATAAAGCATCAACAAATATTCGTAGTTTCATTTATTTAAGTTTGTCCTCTTTTTTTTCATAAGTCCACCATTTTATGCAAGATATCACTCATCAGGTCACCTTTTTCATTTTTCTATCTGGCAACCCTAGTTTTAGCTTCTTAATTCTAGGTGAGGATTGAACATGTAAGAACATTAAATATGGTAATTTTACAGGTGCTTGTAGTGTTATATCTAGACGTTACGCGTCTCCAATATCTTTGGAACCAAGGGACGCTATGGAACTTTCCTTCACGGGAGCACTTCAGCTTGGGAGTCTCTTACATTTGAGTACACCAAGTTTGAGTGTAGAAGATCTTACCATACAGGTACTTATTAACTTTAACATACTTTAACATTAAGTATGGGAAAATGGATACATAAATAACACTTTATTGTATACCAATGATAATACCAACGATAGTAAGGCAAGTTGAGCAGACAGACGGCCCGCCTGATGGAAAGTGGTTACCGTCGCCTATGGACGTTTGCTACACCAGGGGTGTCGCTAACGCGTTGACGAGCTCTAAGAAACGTAGTATTTTGTGAAGTTTTGGCGACTAGTAAATATAATAAAACTACGTTTTAACGGTTTCTTAACAGTTTCATTCCGACGTTCCGGCCACTTTGATCGCGGCCACTGAAAAGTAGTCGGAATAAAATCAAACAAAATACCGCGAAAAAAAATTTATCGTGCCAGGAATCGAATCCGAGACCTTTATCTTCCAGGCAAAGAGAGCTAGGGAGGCAAAGACTTGACCACTCAACTTTAGACACTCTAAGAGTGAGAGTATAAATTCATCCTTAAATTTCATAGATATATATTTACCTTTAATAAAAACTAAGATCAGCTATCTGTCTCTCTCTAACACAGACCCCGGACTCGCCGGCAAGTGAGACAGATATAGATATGGCGGATTCGGAACAACTGTCAAAGGAGATAACTGAGAAATTGCAGGAGTATGAAGAAATTGATCACAAAGAGACTGAAATTATTGAGCCAGTATATCATGACAGTGCTTTGAAGGTAAATGCTTTTTTCACCCGATCTATTCAAAAAGCTACTATTTATTCCCTGATAAGGGCGCATTCACATATCCGTCCTTGACGATCCGTTATTAATAATAATTAGATTTGTGATTTAACATTTGTATTAGCATTTGTAGCATCTTTGGTGTTGCAAGTGGGCCGTCTGCCTGTTTGCTAAAGTCATGCAATAAAAAATAAAAAAATATACTCGCGCTGCCCGCTTTCCTCGCCACTTTCGTGCTTGCTGCCGTGGCAGTGGGCCTTATGTAAACAAGATGTTATTATATATAAGTACTAGCTGATGCCCGCGACTTCGTTGGCGTGGTGCGGTTTTTTAACTATCCCACGGGAATTCTTTAATTTTTCGGGATCAAAAGTATCCTATATGTTGACCAGGGATATAACCTACTACTATACAAAATTTCATTTAAATCGGTCCAGTCGTTTCGGAGATTAGCCGGTACCAACAGACAGACAAACAGAGAAACAAAAAATTTGAAAATAAAAATAATTTAGTTCTATGTCATTTCTTACATCCCCTGACTCGTTTTTAGCATTCTTTTTCATTGTACAGAAATTTGACCTCTACAATTTTATTATTTGTATGTATAGATAACTCGCTTTTCTCTTAAAGGTAATTTTTTTGTTCAAATGTGTCTTTAGACGTTTTATATAAAACATTTTACTGTAATATCTAACTTTAGATATGGCTTAAGTTGTTTAAGACACTTAAACATCATTTAATAGTAATTTATTACAAAAATCCTGTTTGTAATGTACGAAAATGATCTATGGAAAAATAATAGGTATAAAGATTTTTAGACATTGGCGAAGTTTAATAATAATTCATCTATTTCAGAAATTGAGTATTTCCATATCATATATGATCATGTCTCAGAATTTCGTGTTAAACTCAAGTGACTTCCTGTCCGTCTTCGTCGGAATGCTCATATCCTGTCCCTTCTATATAATGTACTATTTAATCCAAAAGCTCCTCCTTATCTCAAGGAGCGTTTTAAATATCTACACTGTGTCTTGATTATTTATTTATTTATATAAATCAATATATGTATATCTTTGTCTTATACTTGCCACTTCAAAATTTTATATATATACTTTTTTATTCTAGTTATATTGCAAAACCCACATGTTACACAATTTTTCTCTAATCCATCCTAAGGTTGTCTGGAAGAAATTGCTTTTAGTGACAAGACCGCCTATTATCTTCTGTACTTAACTTCTTGAATTGTATCTTAATGTTATCTAATAAAGTATATTCTATTCTATTGTATTATTCCATTGTTATCAAATTTTAAATTCCAAATTAGTATTATTATAAATGTTTCTATTCCATTATACCAAGCTTAATCTGCCCAATAGTGTTGATATTCTATTGTGTAATTACATTAATGTGGTCTGTATACTTGGGTTGTTATTGAGAAGAAAAACACCAAACACGAAAGTGATCTCAATTTTTTATGTTTCTAAGATACTTTCTGTAACTGAAGAACATCTGATGAGGGAGGGGAAATTGGTGATTTTTTTTTCTTGAAGAGGCGATGTAGTCCCTCACAGTGCCAAGTGGTATCTAAGGTGCCATCTGTCATACATATTCCATAAAATAATTTTGTTATTAGAAAATCTTCAAGTCAGCTATGAAGTACGCTTGTTATCATGATTAATGATTAAGACCTTTATCTTTCTTAAACCGTTCAATAATTACGTCTTTGTGTTGTAGATAAATATAGGCTCGTCGATGGACGAGGATGTTCCATTGAAATACTGTGCGAGGTTATTAGCGTCGAAGTTTCTCTTGACCGGTAATAAGGGAGGCGTAATATCTGATAGGTAAGACACCTATAGTATAGACAGGTTATTTATTTATTTGGGTTTATGGCTTGGCAGCTAGGCCTTTAAGCCAGATCTTAGATTACAATATAGTGTCTTCATTTCCTTAAGCCTATGTATAGCTCAGCAGAACTGTAGGTTATCAATTGACATCATCCAACCGAGTTCTTGTGACAACTCGAAAGGTTACATTTGACTATACAGTTCACATTTATCAGAAAAACACATAATTACTACTGAAAAAATATCAATATCCTACAACTACTGTTCATTTTAGAGTAATTTTACACGTTTTCAGAAAATAAACCTGCACAGCACAACATCTCTTTTCAGTTACCGCCAAAAACTCCTATAGACAGGTCGACATGGCAATTTTCTAGTGATGTGACGTCAGACATCACAGGTGGTCGATATCGATATTTTTTTGGTACGCAACAAATTGAGACTCAAGTTATTAATTATCACCTTTTATTTTAAGTAACAGTTACTTACACAGCCCTATCCAGTGTCAGATTTATAGGATATTTATACTTACTTACTTCTTTGGCTCAGCGACCCAGAGTGGGTCTTGGTCCCCGAAACGAGAACATGTTATTTTTCTCTGTCCTACGTAGTGTCTTGTAGCTCGAGGCTGATAGGATATTTATAATAATTTATTATTCCGTTCAATGTCACAATTTCTTAGATTTCAGACTAGTTCTGTTTTTTGAGAAGAAACTTACGGGCAGTTTTAATTCATTCACTTCGACAATGACCGTCTTTTTTATGCTCGACTTCAGAGTCTAGAGCATAGACGCAAGGTCGTGGGGCTATCTGTTTCCTATCGGATACATTTCGGAGAGTGTTCCCTAGAATTGCACGAGCTGGTTCCTCCATCCCCATTTTACCACCGCACTACTAGACGCACCAATTTGCGCCACCCTTACGTAGTGGAAACACCACCATTCAGAACCAAGCGTTTCGCTTCATCTTTTCTAGTGCGCACTGCTGAAGAGTGGAATAATTTGCCGGAATCTGTTTTTTCTAACAAATACAATCTTGAAATCTTCAAGTCACGAGCGAATAGGTGTCTTCTAGGTAAACAGGCTCAATCCTAGACCGCGTAATCACTCAACATCAGGTGAGACAGTGGTGAATCGCAACCCTAAATATCGCTGAAACAAAATTGGCGGCTAAGAGATGGTTAATCGAGCACACATGAAAAATATGTAAATCTGTATAATTGAGTAACTTAAATACAATTAAGAATTAAAATTAAAATACACTATGTAGCAGATTACTGCCAACGGGGAGCGTGCCCAGAAGGCTGGCTGCATTGCCATGCTATATGGCAACACTTATTTGTTGTGTGAAATATGAGCTAGCCTTCTGATCACGGCTAGTGTCTTGTATATTTCTAAATAATATAATCCTGGCGATTTTGAAGTAATTTTTTGGAAATGAAACGATTTATTTCAGTGGAAGCTTGGATTGGAGAGAGTGATAGTTTATTTTTTATAATATGATATTATGTACTTTTTCTATATTACATTAATTTACATAGCCAGTATTTAGTGTTTTGATACCAAACTGATGACAACTACAAACTTAAGCCCCGTATCAAAATAACCTTGATTCTTCAAATAGAGGTCAAAATATTTATTACAGAATTCTCGCCAATTACCACTGCGAATAGCTTTAATTTTGTTGGACGTTTGCTTTTTGCGCATATGATGATACTACAATAGATATGAATAAATGATTTTACGACTATTCTTTTCTTTTTTATTTTAACACGAGATGAAGAGGCAACCAAAATCCTATTCAATACACAATTATTACACAAGCAACTACGTGTGCGAGATCGAAATCGATAAATGTGGTCGATAGTAACTCCTGCAGCACTAAAGCGGGTGGTGTGTGGGGATGCGTCCCCCCTCCCTGACTCACTTCCTACCCCGATTGCCACGTCGACCTTCGCGAACTATACATTATTTTTATCTGTTCATCCATACTACATACATTAATGTGCAAAGAAAACTTTCTACCCATTTTAAAAGCTTATTGGTTACATTTATACTGTCAAATAGTCTATTTCACGCTGTGGCATAGAGTTTATAGCCAAAACGTTTAAAATTATATGCAATACAGTGCATATACAAGGGCCCAATTCTGCTAATTCAATCAAATCTTGACGCTGTGAATATATTCAAAGTACGATTCCATTGCGATAGTGTCAAAATTTTTACTAAATCCATAATACTACTCGATATTGTGAGAATAGTAGTAGAAAAAATTGATATTACCATTGTCAGAAATGGCGTTAGTTGAAATAAATATTGAAAAGCTATCAAAATTATAAACATTAATTTCCCGAGTTTTCGCTTATAAATTTTTATAAAGTGGCGTGCCTCAGTGGAATTAACAGAATACCGAAATTAGGCAATTGAGACGATAATGTCAGGCGATATTGACGAGATAGTAATAGCAGAATTAGGCCCCTGAGAGATCACACTCATTCACTTGTTTAGTAATTTAGTTTTTTTTTGTCTTCTCTATTATTCGTACACTCTAAAAACTAATAACTTCATTCTTAGGTTTAAGTATTTATTGAATGATTATTACTGACGGTTTTATTAAAATATAATTTTAAGAGCAATTTACAAACTATATTATGTTAATGAAGTATCGAGATTATAGTCTGTTGTTTTGTCAAAACAAATAATTTATATATTTATTATAAAGCTATACTAATAAGTTTGCTGGAAGAAAACACTTAGAATTAAGCCCGACTCTATATACCGTGAAGAATATATAATATTTTATTTTCTAGATCTATAAGAGTGTCAGTGAAGTCGTCAGCCTTAAATTGCCTATCTGAAATTCTGCAGTTGAATCCACAGGTGATGACTATGTATTTGGATAAGGACGCTGATGTTAAAAACCATAATGTTTCTGGTATGTTTTTATATTATTTTATATATAACACATCTTTTACTTATTCCTCAATGTAGAGAGAGAGAGAAAGATAACACTTTACTGCACACTAAAATATAAAATTACAAAACAGACCATATTTACAATATTTTATAGGCAACACAACAGGCGGCCTTATCGCTCAAAGCGATCTCTTCCAGGCAACCTGAATGAAAGAGATTTGAATCAGGTGATATAGGTGGTGCAGGAAAAAAGCAATATGACAGATACATGAATATGTACTCAAACTAATTTAACAAATAAATATACAAATACATACATATATACATAGTCATATATATTCAATAATACATTTCAAAATACATAAGTTATAACAATAAATGTATTAGCATGATTATATTGTGTTAATCAGACAGATGTCAATGTTCAAAATATCTATTTATTTGGTCTATTTTCCAATGAAATGTTAGATAATATAATCACTGTGAAATATAATTTATAAACAATTTGTAACCATTAAACACATAACTCTAATTTCAATGACTAGGGATCCAATGTTTGCCATTCATGACATAATATGGATCTTCTTCTGGAAATGAGCGGTTTTTGCAACTCGACGATGTAGCCCCTATTTTGCCTACTCGATGAAAGACTCCAGGAAGTTCACCAGCTTCTTGACATTGCTGACGGCTTTTCAGAGGCTACCTGGACATCCAGATTTCATCCCACCGCATTCTAGCAGAACATGGGCGGAAGTTTCTTCTGTACTAATATGCATATTGTTAACATTATCTTATACTGAAAGTAAAGAAAAGCATCGTAAAACTTGTATATCAATCAAGATTACTGTGGTTCGAAATCCGCTAATCTGCCTTTGACAAGCATTGATGGGTATGCTGTCTTTTAACCTGAAATGGGTTGGCTATGGCACAACATTGGAGTTTTTATGGGCTGATATTATTAAATATTAAACAATATTTACGTTTAGTCACCTAGTGTATTTAAACACAAACATCCCGCGTTTACTTCCCGGTAGGGTAAATTTTGTAATCGCATTTGCCCATGTTTACTCTTGTTTGAATGTTTGGGATCGGACTTCGGATTTTTTCGTTTAATATTACCCATAGCCCAAACTTGACATGCATAAATTAGGGATATACACAATGCGTGTGTTTGTCTGCGAGTTGTTAAAGTAATTAAACAAATATTTCCAGGGTCATCAGAAGGTACTGATTCTAACCAAGAACACGTAAATGAATTCATACTCGAACGAAACGTTTGCTACCAAGACTCACTTACTGACTCTTTAAGTCAAGATTTATTAAACCGTAGTCTCGATAGTGAATCAAAATCTCAGATGAACTCAAAAAAGGACAGTAAAAGTCTCGAAAAATCAACAGAAACCGAAAAATCTTCTAAAGACGTCCCCAGTATAGACAGCAAAGCGATATTTGCTAGTGTGATGACAGATAGTACAAATCCTAATATGTCGAATAGTAATTTTACAACGAATTCTAACATGACAGGTAGTAATGATCCTACGACTGGTTATCCAATGTCAAGTAGCGGTGATATTTTATCTTCTAGCATAGATTTAGATATAAAGTTTGATCACTTCGGTGAATCTACGACGAATCTTGATAATTTAAAAGATTTTGAGAAGAAAGAATCAAAAATTAAAAGACCTCTCAAAAGGACCGATGAAGTACAAAGTAAAGATGCCTCAGATAATAATGAAGCAAAAGAACCTATAGAAATTGTTAAAGATTTTGAGTTTCAACATATTTCGGAGATATTTGTGTTATACTGTGGTCATAATGATCCCCAAATTAGGGGTCTGGTTAGGGTATGTATTGGAAGTTATTTGGTAGCAGCTTTGGATTATTCTCACGGTGATTATAGTAGATGGAGAAATCTTAACACTTTGCCTAAAGAAGTGTTTGAGAATGTTAGTAT
Organism: Dendrolimus houi; assembly: GCA_039645545.1. NCBI lineage: Eukaryota > Metazoa > Arthropoda > Insecta > Lepidoptera > Lasiocampidae > Dendrolimus > Dendrolimus houi. The sequence goes on along the minus strand of CM077139.1, from coordinate 2,895,506 downwards.
TGAGAAGCTGATTGAAATTGTTTTGAAGGTAATTTTTTCCTTATATTTTTTTTGCAGTTAATACCTAAAAATATTCCATAGCCATAAACAATTATTATAGTCAAGGAGAACCTAAAATTAGAACTTACTTGCCTTGACTAAAGTTTTCCATGAACGCGGTAATTTTCGATTTATGTATTTGAAATTTTTTTTGGTAAAGTGGGCTGTTCATATCAATAATTGCAAGTAAATTACAAATTTCCTGATAAATTAGTTCATTTCTAGGGTCTTTAAAAAGCAAAATACTTTTTAACTCTGTATGGATTACCAATGTAAGAAACTGAGACATAGTTTAAAATATTACTGATTTCTGTGAAACTTATAAGTGCCTTATGCTGACATAATTAATTCAATATCAGCATAACATTTTCTATTGAATCGAGTTTCCAGAAGTTACCATCGTTTAAATTCAAAAGTTAAAGTCCTATTTCTTTTTCCTAATATATTGTTCCAACTCGATTTTTTTTCGAGTGTATATTTGTTTGTATGATATACTCCTCTTGGAGTCGTATTACTCATTTCTGAGGGTAGTGATGTTTCCCCGGTACTTTTCTTGCAATAAATTTTCGCCATTGGAGACGATCAGTGGTAATATTATGCAGTGCGTCGTATACGGAGTCCTTGAGTGCAGCGCCGATCTGCTCGGACCAACGCATCGATCTACGCCTCTTCGAGATGTTTTTCCTTCTGTTTTGCTAGTGATTAGTTTTTTTTTAAATTGTCTCCCTGTTTTCTGGCTATATATCCTAAGTATTTGAGGACTGTAGACGCAGATAGATAAGTCTCGATGTTATTTTAAATTTCTATCTGATAGATGCATTGGTTTGGTAAGCAGTCCAGGAGATACGAAAAATTTTTCTTCATCGAAAGCATTAAGACGACTGCGATTAGATGCTTTCAAAGTACAAGTCTCAACCCCGTAAAAAAAATGGAGATTACAATTGTCCCTAATCGTGGAATATATTATCTATTTACTATATTTTAGGGTTTGTCAGACGAAATTCACTCAACGGTAAACCACACTTTGTCAGCTCTGACAAATTTATCAATAGTTCTATGCGAGAGTGCGCATTGGGCTCTACTTATCGGTGGGTTGAATTCTCTGGTCAGCGTCGAAACAAATAACTACTGGCTTTGCAGAGTCAACTTGTGTAAATTGTACGAGAAGTTGCCTTATCAGAAGTAAGTGATTTTGATCATATAAAAAACCACTTCCCAGGCAGTAATCAGGAAATTGAAGAGGGAAATGGACAGTGTGAGTTTGTAAATGCAACTTCTTTGACTGGCCACTTTCCTGTCTGCTGCTGGGAAATTGGCATATTGTAAATTTGGTGTTATGTTCCTTTCGGTTTCCTGTCCTCATTCCGAAAATGACATCACAAATGTAATAGGTAGTTGTGAATAAGTATAAATATTGTTACAAGTCGGGCCAAATACAAGGGATGCACATGCTTGCCATAAAACCCGGTTTATTGCCCTTCCTATATTCGGAGTTCTTTTGTTTAGACAATAGCCTATTGTTATTGTGCTTGTTTATGGCCGTTCGCAGACATAATCCTGCAGGTGTGCAGAATTATGTTTTCTGGGAATAGCGTCGATGGTGGCGCAGGTATAATTCGTGGAAATCATTGTTTACACGGTCCTAAGCTGAATATAAAGGGGTGTCCGAACGGAGAGATGGGCAGTCAAGCGACGACTACGATACGAGTAAGACGTTTGTAGTACTCTCGATTAGCGATATAGACGACGGACTTTACGCGTGTCAAATTGCATTGAATCGTGCAGTGTGAACTGGTTGCATCCAGTTTTATTTGTATTTGTTTTATACGTGTTTGTACAGTTCTAATAAACTCTATAGTAATTCCAACGGCATTTATTTTAATTCGAGTCTTGTAGCTCGTAACAATATGTAAAAAATATACCTATATAACTGAAAAATTTTACTCTCCTATGAGGCTCATAAAAATTGTTAATGCGTTAGAAGAAAGGACTTACAAGATAGGTCGCCATACCAGGGGGATTACTCTCAAATGTCTTTCGTTTTAGAATTTTTGCTTGTTTTTTTTTTTTGGTAATATTTACGTACATTTTCCATTGTATGTCCCATTTATTTTTGTGTTATATAGACTATATTACTGTTGGTTCGTCGTTCGTCGTCAGCCAATCGCAGTCCACTGCTGGACGTAGGCCTACCCAAGTCGGCGCCAATCATCCCTGTCCTTCCGACTATATTATTGTAGTTTTATAGAAATCTTTGTTCTTTCTTTCTTCTATCTAAAATTTCGTTGGCTCTTTCGGGCTGATCGGACGAAAATAAACGGCGAAAGGCGTTTGAGGCTATCTTTAGCGACTTCTCTAACACGCTACGAACGTTGCGAGCTTCGCAGCGGTAGGCACGTCTCCCTCGTGATCCTTTCTTCACGTCTTGCGGTTCCTTCGACGAGTGGAGCAGCTGGGTACGGCACAGTTGATACCTCTCAGCATGCGGGTGGTTAAAGTCGTATAGGAAATGCGACAAGAGACACACAAAACGCGGCTAGGATTTTGCGAAGTAGCGATTCGATCCGCAGTCGATCGTAGACTGCGTCACATTAACGTAGTGACAGGTGGGGCGAAAAGAAAAAGAAACTAAAGAGACGGCGACCGAATAGGTCGGCGTTAATAAAAAAAAATTAAAAATAATATCCAACTTTTGACAGATTATTCATGTTATACTCCGGTTACCATGCAAGAAGTAGACAAATCATGGACACATTAATACGGTTGTTGGCCGATCAGGACCAAAAAGTAAGGAACGCCGCGGCACAAGCTATATCAAGGTGAATCGTTGTTTCAGTTTCAGTTCATTGATATGTCAATGGCCGGTTCCTATATCTTACCGACAGTTCACTTGCCTTACTATCGGCAAAAGTTTGACATAAGCTTCATACAAGTAACGTCAAAATTCAACCGACGCCGATGTTAAGGCAAGTGAATGAATAGCAAGTTACAGGACCGCCCATTAAACATGTATGTATAGGATGATAACAATAGGGATGCCTCTCATACTTCTTTTATATGTTACAATAAAGTATTAGAATTAAAAAAATAACTTATGACGTCATAAGTAGGTACGCTCGAACTAAATTATGAAGATACCTATGATTTGTAAGATGATAAAAATTATTTCAGTTGATTTCACTGTTGGCTAATACATGAGATTGATAAGGAGGTAATTGAAATTTTCAAAGTACAGCTGATCACATTGTATTCTACCATTAAACACTAAATAAAGACTACAGATACAAATAAGAATTTTAAAAAATATAACAAAATTACACAGTTGAGTCCCACCAAATCGTCGTAAGTTGAGAATGTTTCCAAAACGCTGGCCGCATTTCATCGTTGAATAGCAACTCTAATACGCTGCCCTAAATAAAGACCAGATCTTTAGTCACGTGAAACTTCTCTCAACCGCGCTGATAGGTCTTCATAGAGTCGTTAAATTTTGGGACTCCATGGCCATGGCCTCCAGAGTTTCGACACTGAAAGCCACAAATATTGTATCCATTACCAGTGCATGCATATTTGCGGGTTTCAGACCCTATTGACGTTCGGCTGCAAGTTAGTTAAATCTATAAAATACTCGTATGTTTGCAGTGTAATATCAACAATATATGTTTCCAAACGCCAAACACCAGCAAATATGGTGTCAGAACTCGCGAAGGATCAAACTTTGACACTGATCCCAGACTCTTCGATTTTGTCCTTGTGGTTGGTCAGAGATATGTACTTTTATTCGGACCTACCAAAACAATTACGGAATGGTCCGAGGCTAAAAGTGAAAAATGGTTTAGGAGTGTTCCTTGGTGATCTCATGCAAAGACTCATGGCGTCAAATTGTAGATTTTATACGGTGAGTTGTTTGATTTAAAATTTAACTATATAAGGTCAATGAGACTTCTACCCTTAGCCGAATTGTAGGTCTTGGACATACTTGGGAGTTCTTGTTGCGATTATTTGATATTTTCAATGCAAAATTCTTGCTTTATAATAATCATTAAAGTTCCAGTTAAAATCATTTTATAGTCTTCGACAAATTTTTTCTTGTTTGGTATAATCTCATAATTTTTGATTAGATCAAAATCAAGTCTAGAAACTTTTAAAAATATTCAATTTTTTCATAGCAAGGTTTGCTAGAAGCACTTCAAGCGGTATGCAATAAGTGGAACCCTTGGAAACACATCGAGGAATACTCCGACCAAGGAATCTTGAGCTACTGTTTGGATAACTTCGATTATTGCAACGGAACTGTTGTAGTCAGGACTATATTGCTTGATATTTGCTCTTTGGTGTATCCTGGTAAGATCACGATAATACTAATTTCTTTTTATTACCTGAGTTGAGCAGACAGGCAGACGGCCCACCTGATGAAATCGGTGGTGAACTATGGACATTTGTAACATCAAAGGTGCTACCAGTGTGTTGCCGCTCTCTAAAGGGCGACTGGAACGTGGCCACTAATGCTAATAAATTCTTTCTCCGTTCCCGCACGGATAAAAACTAGTCAGCAAGGATTGTTGCTCTTGATATTAAAACGGTTTCGAATAATTTAATGCTAACAATTAATGAAACTATGAATGATTTTGAAATATTGGCTCTAGTTTTTAAAAATCTTCATTTTAATATTACACTTGAAAGCAATAGATATCAAACAGACATAATAATTATTTACTTTCAAAAAATATCTAATATTTTTTGAAAGATATTACTAATTGCTTTGTTTTAGAGGTTAATTAATATTATATAAATGTAATTTTGTATAATACTTCAGAGAATATCTTTTTGTTTATAACTTTTTCTTCTGTAATGTATTTGGGGATAATTGTCTTTGTAAAAACCAGCAGTAATCTGCAATCATGTAACGATCCTATCACTCCTATCAGCCGTGATACCTTTCCTCCATCACTTCTTAGTCCTGCTGGAAGTGCTCTTCTCGTTCCTCACTAAAGGGTCCAAGATTAATCGGGAAATCGTTTCGATTTCCCGATTAATTCGGAAAAATGTAGATAGAGTTTATCTTTATTGCTCATATTCACTTTTAATATTTTTAAAAACCAGACCCAATTCAGTAATTCCATGAACACATTCGTAAGCTGTGTACTTGAATATATACAAAGCTGCAATGACATCGAGGGCAACAAATACAAAACTTTTTCTTGTTGAGCTGTGTAATTAATATTATGTTAATTTCTTTATAGTTGGTGCTAGGAAAAAGGTTGAAAAACGCTGCATTATAACACCAATTATATTCTCTTTTCAGTCGAAATTCATAATATAATGCGTCACAAAACAGCAAACCGCGATATATTTGAACGGGACACGACCAATATGAATAACAGATGGCAGCACTTGGAGAATACCAGGCTTGCCAACTTGGCGGAGAAATTCCTACAGGTCACATTGAAAATGTTGAATGTGCTAGTACATTTGACCGAGGAAGTTAATCCTAATGTGCATTTGAATAAAGGTGGGATTGCATTACCCGGCAGTCCTGTTAGACGGAAAACACAAGGTGGGATATAGTTTATTTATTATATAAAATTTCTGTCTTTCACCTTCTCCCAATTCTTTAGGGTCAGCACAATGTCTTTTCCTTCCATACTCTTATATTCTGGCATAAGTCCTCCGGCATGTCACAAATCAACGTGTCATCCTTCACACAATCAATTACTTTTTGGCCCTCTTTACCTTTGTACCCGTCAATCTTCCAGTTTAACATTCTTTGTGTCTAACAATTTTCATTTCTCCTCATTACATGCCAATACTACTTAAGTATTCTTCCTCTCAATTTTTCAGTTAAGGGTGCAACATTCAAAGATCCCCTTATGTATTCGTTTCTCACCTTATACATTCTTGTAACACCACACATCCACCTCAACATTATCATCTCCACTGAGTGGAGACATTTTTGATCTATCACTTTTGTGGCCCAACATTCAGACCAGTATAACATGACCGATCGTACTACACATTTATACATCTGACCTTTTAGTTTAAGTGACATATTATTTGTCACATATCACACAGGTTACCTGTTTCCACTTTTGTCAAAATAGCATCCTGCACACAATTTGTTTATTCATGTAACACCACACATATATATAGTTCAATGTTAATCAAATTAACAAAGAATTATGTTTAAACAGAGCCAATTTCAGTGCGTAAAGGAAGTACGCCAACAGAGTCAATTGACGACAAAGGCTCTTTGCGCAAGAAACCGCCGCCGCCGGCTTCCAGTCTAAAAGCAAATTTCAGCGGACACTTTTATAATGAACCCTTTTATATGAAATTCTATGAGAACTTGAGAGCTGTGTATTCTAATCATAAGGTGAGTTTTATAATATACATTAAAAGATCGTTTTGGTACATCACAAACACGATTTGGGTTATTAATTACACTATTTAACGATGTTATCTCTTAATCACTGTTTTTTTTATTGCTTGAGTACAGGATAGGCTGACGGCCGTCGCCTATGAATATTTGCAACACTAAAGGTGCTACCAACGTTCTGCCGGCTCGTAGGTGGGATTGGAACCTGGCCACTGATGCCGGACAACACAACTCAAGGTTGTTATGGCGGCATGTTCTAGACCAGGGGTGGTAGCCATCCAGATGGGTAAATGCCCTACCACCTGGCTGTGGATTGTTTTGTCACCTCTTACGAGAGGTCGCCCGGCCGTAGGAATTACTATTCTTTCTCCGTTCTAGCACGGATAATTAGAAAGTTAGATATTAATTTAGAAAATGTTTTAAATTAACCGTCTAACTCTAAATACACAATTCACCTAAAATTTCATTCAATATTTCATAAGGTAAAACAAGGTATAGATTAGTTGATTGTAAATATTATATCCTTTCTTTGCGATTTTTATTGTCTGAGCCGGTAAACTTGTCCGGAAACCTGTCCGCCTTATGGAAAACGATTACTGCCGCCTATAGTGAATTGCGACACCAGGGGCAATTCCAATGCGTTGCCAATCTCAAGGATGGGATAGAAAAGTTAGGGTAGAGGGAATAGGATACGTGTATGGAATAGGTCAACTCTCAGTCACCGTGCGGAACACGATTGGCTCAAATCTAATAATTTAACGTTGATATTCTGTGAGAGCTATCACACGGATCTAGTAGGCCCTAAATCATGATAATGATTCCAGCATGGCTCTACCACGTAATAATTTCTTACTGAGCAATTGTTATTCCTATGATTCTACGGTGTTCATCGATATCTCTATGTTAATAAAAGTATGTTTTTTAACCTACAGATAAATCTAAACCCAAAATCTAGTATGTTCCATACATTCCTGACGACAGTGCTTAACTGCCTAGCAATACAATTAGAACTAGCAACGGAAAAAGAAGTTGGTCACGTCACTGAAGAAATACTATACTATCTCAAATGTATTATGCCTTTATGTCCAGAGATGACCGTAAATTGTATCACACAACTCCTAAAATGCCTTTTTGGAACTAATATGCTTAATCAATATAATGATTTTATGAGTATAGCTGATAAGTATGATTCAGATGTCAAAACAAGCTTCTATACCGATGTTATGTTAGTCAATTCGTTCAAAATTGATGAAGGTTCTAGGCGCAGTAGTGTCTGTTCGAGTTCTAGTCAAAAATTTAGTTCGAATAGTAAAAATCCGAAAATGATAGAAGAGAAGAGATTGTTGATGGCAATGGAAAATTTTGCAAAGAACAAATCTGATAGAAAGTGGAACACTAATAAGAAGGAGTTGGAACGATATATAAGGCTGTTCGAGCCTGTTGTTATACAGGCTTTGAAGGTAAGCATACAAAGAATTCTTCTACTATTGTGTCATTTTCATCAATTCATTCTATTTGACTGCCTCTGTGGCTGAGCAGGCTAAACCTTTGCCGGCTTAGCTCGTTGGAAAGCAGAACTCCAGGCTCGATTTCTGAAATGGAAAATTTCGTATCGTAATAACTTTATGACAATTTCTTTGCTTTTAAAAATTTGGAATAATATATGCAAACTTTGTTCTTTTTTATAGAAGATTTCTCTTTGTGTTTTGTCGCAGATTTCTTTTTTCTAGGAGATAAGGCCTCTTTTTATTTTATCTTTGTTTTTTTAAGAGTCTCTCTTAAGAGATCTCTCAGAGAGAGCAATCCTTTTAATGTAATCTTTAATGTACCTTTTATTCTATTTTTAAAGAGATGCTTAATACAGACACGTACGTTATCTAGATAGACTTTAATGTTTGCAAGGATAAACAGTTCACCGAATGCTTATAATAAAACATTCTGCAGTATATTACCTCTACTTAAATCATGTTCTTCTTGATTTATTAGATAAATATTATATAAAATCAATGTTTTTAGAGTTACACAATGCAAAACGATATTCCATTGCAATGCCAGGTGTTGATACTATTGAACCAACTGCTTACGTTGAGGGTGAATTACTGCATGCTAGACAGCGATCAGATATTTATCGGATTTTTGATGAAACAACTCGATTTGGTTGAGCAACATGAGATACCGTGAGTATGTTGTGAGATAGGATTGTTAGGAAATTTAGACACACACACACACACATATACACAAAAACACGCAGGCACACACAAAAAGTTTTTGGCGGGAGATTAAAATGTGATGTTTTTGTGAGCAGTTTTATTTTCAATAAATAGATAGTGTCGGTTAAAGACGAACAATAATTTTAGGATAATGATTGTTTTTGAGCAAGAGTTGTGTGTTTGTTGTAATTCTCAACAGTTGAGTTAAATGTATTTTTTCGATCTGCTAGAGAACAATCTCGTTTCGCGTCAGTCAAAGTTCTAAAGTTGGTCAAAACCGAAGCTTCTGATAACACGGCCCGACGTTTGTCTGGTGCCCATTTATTTGATGATTTTATCAAAGTTGAATATTTATGAACGCTTGACGTTAGGTGTGCTTAAAAAGAAGATAAAGTATGAGGTTTGATTTATAAAGTTTTATTTGTTACAGAAATTGTAGTGAATTAGTGAACAGTATTTTGATGTTTCTGGTCCAACTGTCATCATCGAGACACCACACTAAACAGATAATTGAAATACCAAAAGTGAGTATTTTTGAAAAAACTATACCATTGTAGGCACTGTTGACGACGTCCCAAATTTTGATTGTACTACGTAGGTTTGTACAAATTACGAGGAACGCTACAAACGAGGGAATGGCGCTCATCGCTTCACAGGTACTGCAGCGGTACAAAACGCTTCGCCTCATTTTCAAACCTAGTAGGGAGGGGCGTAGCCTGAGGGGTGTTTTTAGGGGGGTTCAACCCTTAAAACCATTGATTATATTATTTCTGATGAAAAACTAATTCATTAAACAGGATATTATTAAAAAAAGGGTTAATATTTTTACTATTGATCGAGTAGACACTTGTTAAAAAATTGCATTTTTTTTATCTCTCGTCGATTAAATTTAAGTCTGACAAACAATCTTCTGTTATTTTATTTTTCACGTTTAATGTTTTTTTTTATTATTTTTTATTAATTTAATTACAATGTCTTTACAATCTTACAACTAAAGCGATAATATAAGCACATTATCCTTGTGGGCACAAAGAGGCCAAAAGGCCCTGAATGAAACAAAAAATGCAGATAGGCGGTTGGAGGTTGTACCCACGTCTTTATTGTCTACGATTCAAAAATTAGCAGATCAAAACGGTAGTTATGGTTGTCTCGTTATTTTTACCAGGTATCATGATCTGAAGGTGCAAGAAACATTATTATTATTATTGTTTATTGCATGAGTTCAGCAGACAGACAGACGGCCCACTTGATGGAAAGCGGTTACCATCACCTATAGACATTTGCAACACCAAAGGTGCTACAAATGCGCTGCTGCTCTCTTAAGGGAGAATGGAACCTGGTCACTAATGCCGGAACACAACTCAACCTACCTGGCTGTGGGTTCTTTTATCGCCTCTTACGACAGGCTGCCCCAACGCAGGAAATTGTATTCTTTCTCCGTCCCTGCACAGATGAAAATCCTTAGCCTATTGTGTTAATGCACTTTCTTTGAATTTTCCTACGGGACACGTGAGAATATCTGTACTTCATAAATAAGAACCCGATTTGTGAAGTGAACACATGATTCTGGTTCTTATTGTTTTTATTTATTGAAAAAAAACCAACAGCGCATATCAACACACAAACAACAACAAAAATTACTTATAATGTAGGGCTAATAACAGGTTTTTCCGAGTTCATTTTTAAGCTAACGAGCGAACCAAAGTTTATTTTTAAACTTTGGTTCGCAACTGTGGTTGGCAATAAATATATACATAAGTGAAAATAAGTATATACATACACACATACATACATAGATAAATGTAATATATATATTATACATTAACATAGAAATATAATAAAAACATATTGATATTAACTATACATATTACTTGATATATTGTTATTTTCATGTGATGTGGTGGTGTCTGTTCCAACAATTGTTTTGAAGATTAACCTCTTGAATACGGGCTTAGAGAATTGAAACAAGTCAATATCACTAAATTTAGTGTTGTTGTTCATACTTATTCGTGTCCTTGTATGCATATTTTTTTTGTTTTTTTTTACTTGGACCCCTCCCCCCGATATTGAAACTTGACTATGTCCTTACGTTGTATTACTTCAATACAAAAAGAACTCACGTATCCCGAATCATTCATAAAGCATCTATCTATAGTACAGTATAACATTGTCGGGGTCTGAACAGGCCAAGGTCACTATTGTTTTTCGGCGGCTTTCGACACGAATGCGTATTTAAGAAGACTTTATTTATAGGTGTTTACCACTCTAACCAATATAATTTGCGTGACCCTTTTTGGTGTTACCAGTCTAAGAAACATAAATTGCGTAACCTTTTAGTGTTGCCATTTGAATAATGGTTTTGTACCATCTCGCGACACCTTGTCGTACACACCGGACGAACTTGCTGGAACGCAGAAGCTCCGGTTTCGTTTTCTGCCACGGTAAATTTAGGAAACGAACTCTCTGCTATTTACTGTGGTCTGGGTGTCTGAGATCGGCCCCAGGGTGGTCCGTTGTATATCACCCATAACGCAAGCTTAACTAGCTTAGCTTGGGGATATATAATGTGTGTGTTTGTCTGCCGCTTATTATTTATTTTATAAATAATTATTTTCATTCAGCTGATACAACTGTGCGACGGCCTAATGGCGTCTGGTGCCCATTTGGAATGCATAGCAGGCTTGGAGCCAGTCGCGGTCAGAGTCTTCAGTAATATGAATGGTGAGTTATTTTTATTGCATGAGTCCAGCAGACAGGCAGACGGCCCACCTGATCGAAAGCGGTCACCAACGCCTGTGGACATTTGCAACACCAATGGTGCTACCAATGTGCTGCCGCTCTCTAAAGAGAGACTGGAGCCTGGCCACTAATGCCGGAACATAACTCAAGATTGTTGTCTAAAGTTTACACCAGGGGTGGTAGCCATCCAGACGGGCAAATACCCTACCACCTAGCTGTGGGTTGTTTTGTCACCTCTTACGACAGACCGTCGGCCGCAGGAAATTCTATAAAAAAAAACTAAGAAAACTTAACCGACTTCAAGAGTAACTAAAAAGTCTAATATTTTTTTATATCTCATAGTCGGTGCCAAGTAAAACAAATTCTATATTAACCTCATACTATATTTTGAAAAGATGTTCTTTTTAATTTTTTACTTGGTTCCGACTTCAAAATGAAGACAAAAAATCTTTTTCTCTTGTAAGTTACGTATATGTTATCCAATGACAATTAAATTGGATATACAAAGCTGTCCTGAAGCTTTATTGATTCCAACGCAAAAACAATTATCAAAATCGGTTCAGAAACAAAAAAGTTATGACTGAACAGACATAAAAAAAAATATTTACACGCGAATTGAAAACCTTTTTTTTTGAAGTCTGTTAAACACCTTACATAATTTATCGTGAGTTTCGGTAAATTTTGGGAGAGGTTATATTTTTCTTAAAAAATCTTTAAGCTTCTAGTAACATATAGCCAAGTGTCAAAAACAACGTTCGTCCTCATTATAAAACATTTCACTGTGAGTGGACTGACACGCACTTAGCCGATATTTATTTTTCCTAGGCAGCAGTGTGCTAGGCAGAGCTCAACAGCAAGAAGCTCAAGCAACAAGGGAAGTACTGTTTTACATGCTACAGAAGACGATGCATCAACCTAAGGTGAGTGATATCATGGAAGAAGAATACGTACTATATTTTTTTGTGAAACATTTTTAATTTTTTGTTTAATTGTGTGTAATACGATTTGTTGGAAGTAAATTCTGTCAAAATATATGTTAAATGATGTGGTAATGCGTAAACGAGACAGTGCTATTTAGATAGCTCCGTAAACTGTACGGATCACGTACACCATTTATCGATAAACGAACACGCTCGGTCGCTCTCACGGTCTTTTTTGTGTGTCGCTAACACACCCGGTCACTCTCGTGTGTCGCGTACACGGTCGGTCACTCCCTTGTCTCGCGAACACGGTCGGTCGCTCACACGGTCTTTTTTGTGTGTCGCGAACACACCCGGTCACTCTCGTGTCTCGCGAACACGGTCGGTCGCTCCCATGTGTCGTGAACACGGTCGGTCACTCTCGTGTGTCGCGAACACGGTCTTCGGTCCCATGTCTCGCGAACATGGTCGGTCACTCTCGTGTGTCGCGAACACGGTCGGTCACTCTCGTGTGTCGCGAACACGGTCGGTCACTCTCGTGTGTCGCGAACACGGTCGGTCGCTCCCTTGTCTCGCGAACACGGTCGGTCGCTCACACGGTCTTTTTTGTGTGTCGCGAACACGGTCGGTCACTCTCGTGTGTCGCGAACACGGTCGGTCGCTCCCTTGTCTCGCGAACACGGTCGGTCGCTCACACGGTCTTTTTTGTGTCTCGCTAACACACCCGGTCACTCTCGTGTGTCGCGAACACGGTCGGTCGCTCCCATGTGTCGCGAACACGGTCGGGCACTCTCGTGTGTCGCGAACACGTTCGGTCGCTCCCATGTCTCGCGAATACAGTCGGTCACTCTCGTGTGTCGCGTACACGGTCGGTCGCTCCCATGTCTCGCGAACACGGTCGGTCGCTCCCTTGTCTCGCGAACACACCCGGTCACTCTCGTGTGTCGCGAACACGGTCGGTCGCTCCCATGTCTCACGAATACGGTCGGTCGCTCCCATGTGTCGCGAATACGGTCGGTCACTCTCGTGTGTCGCGAACACGGTCGGTCACTCCCTTGCCTCGCGAACACGGTCGGTCGCTCACACGGTCTTTTTTGTGTGTCGCGAACACACCCGGTCACTCTCGTGTGTCGCGAACACGGTCGGTCGCTCCCATGTGTCGCGAACACGGTCGGTCACTCTCGTGTGTCGTGAACACGGTCGGTCGCGAACACACTCGGTCGCTCTCATGTGTCGCGATCCGTGAAGGTGTACGGACTACGGCTTGACACCCGTACAAATGGTGATGATATGATGATGATGGTGACCACTTTCTGGTTTTAGCCACATCGATAAGATGCGGACTCTGCTTTGTTCGATTCACACGAACAAGTTGATTATGTAAAAGCCCATAAAATATGTACATGGTCCATAAACGAGTAACTAGTGTAAAGATCCGTCTCTTCCCCTCTGCAGGTTCTAAACTTAGTCGCATGCGTGCTATCTCTTTCACAAGAGCACTCTGGCAGTTATTACCGTTGGTCTGAACTGGCGAGCGACACGCTGCTGAATCTTCTCTCGCAAAGATCTATAGAACTAGACACTCAGGACGCGATTGAAGCTTTGGAACGACTCATAGACTCGGTATATAGGGATGTTTTGTTGGAACAAAGCCGAGTGGAGCAGTTATTGAAGATTTTATTCAAAGCTCCGCCCGAACAGGTAAGAGAAGAAGGTTTGTTGCTGAAATTCAAATGAGTACTAGGTATCGCATTAACATATTGAATTTTTCACTAAAAAAAATATAATAATTCACTTAAACTTTAAGCGTTTTGTGTAGAGGGATAATCGCCGGTCATTATCACGCCACATTTACATTAAATTTGTCAAGTGGCCTCTACGTGTTGGCCTACCCATGGCCCCACGCAAGCCCTCTAAAAGTCCTGGCCATTGTTATGGCCCGTGGTCTTGAAAGACATATAATAATAAAACTAAGTCCATTTGTTACACAACTGCCCAATCAACCTTATTTGAATTAATCCAATGAATGACATGTTCTTTACGACAACGTAGGTATTTGTTAGTGAATTGAAAAAACGCAATTGCAGCTCCAAAAAGTATCCTAAGTTACGTCCCGGGATATAGGCTAGCTCTATGTCGAGTTTCATATAAAACCGTTCAGTAGTTTTCATGTGATACTCTAACAAACAAACAAACAGACAGACAGATAGACAGACAAAAATTATAAAAATTGCATTTTTGTAATCTCCTGGTCCGAAATATCCCCTTGATTTTTTTCACATTTTTAAACGCATTTTTACAGACTGAAACCATTTACAAATTTATTATAGTGTAGACTAGCGGGCCCAGCAGACAACGCAGACGTTGTCCTGCCCTAGAAAAATAAAATTCAGAAACTGAATACAGCGCCACCTACCGGGTCCAATTGTAAGTCAAAACCATTCCGGGACCCAGTCGAATACACACAAAAACCGTCTAGGAGGTGTTCAGTGACATACGAACAGAAGAACATATATAGATAGTATAAAAGCTTGTCGCGAGATGTCTTTTACACAGAAAAGTCTCTTTTGCACAGACAAAAATAAATAGTTTTACATTTGAAAGCTGCATTAGAACCAGTATCTTTAGCCTTAGGACTTTTCAATTTTGCATGCTTGTTCATTCCTGATGAAAATGAATTTTTTTTTAATGAAATTTGAATTTTTGCATCCAAAATTATTTAAAAAAAAAAATTTCAGGCAACCACCCCACTAAAGCTAAAACTCCGCTACCTAGCAATAGTCATGGTGTTATTGAGGAAAATATTAGCATTAATACCAGAGACCGAGATATTGCTGTCGATTGATTATCTAAAAGCGACATCTATATCGCCGCAATCGATATTCTTCAACGTGAAACCAGACGTGGATCCTCTGAACGTGCAGAATGTGAACGAGAACTGCGCGAATTTGTCGCCAGATGTCATTTTAGTCAGGTATGTTGCTGTTAGGGTTCATTTCCGAAAATTGCTGGGATGAGCAAGAATTCGTTTTACATGACCGAATTTCGGCAGAAAGTAAATGCCGAACATTTGGTGTAAGAAAAAATTAAAATACCTACTTGCTACTATTTTGCACTGAAATTAATATAAATCACATCTTATCATAACCGTAAAATATAATTAAGCCTTTATATACTCATGGTTATTTATTATAGTTACGAACATGTAAACCTGAAGTTG
Organism: Dendrolimus houi; assembly: GCA_039645545.1. NCBI lineage: Eukaryota > Metazoa > Arthropoda > Insecta > Lepidoptera > Lasiocampidae > Dendrolimus > Dendrolimus houi. The sequence goes on along the minus strand of CM077139.1, from coordinate 2,880,005 downwards.
CAATGTGATAAAAAATAAATAAAATTAGTTCTTCTTAATTGAAGAGTCTTTGCCTAGTTAAATAGACATAAAATTAAAACAACAATGAAATAAACTTAGTATTCCTCTAACAACCATAAGTAAATAGTGTAAATGCTTAATTATATAATACGTAACTTGAATAACATTACATGCGTATTTAGTTGTTTTTTGCGGGTTTTAGACTCGAATCACCGTAAAAATGAAAAGCAAAGTGGATAAATTCGGTTTGTTTATGATTGACTGACTGACTACAGATAAAACAATACTGCCAGAAAGCACAAAAAATTGTTCCTATTCTAGACGTTATGGTCAGGTTATAGCTAGAATAAAGCAGCAACAACCTGCGGATCTCCAACCTTCACACTTTGGACTCGAGGCCGTCTTCATCTTCTTTTTGTCCCGGGAAAACCGCGGTTTTTTTGGGAATGATTTAAAAGGGTCAGATTGAGAAAAATTTCGAATTCTAATGTACTTTCTCTGGTCGAAGACAAATTTACTGTAATAAAATGTGTGATATTTTTGTCCCGAGAATCCCGCGGGAATTTTCTCGGGATTGGTTTGAAATTGTTCAGATGCATAAAAATTAGCTTATTCCGACACAATTTCCACTAAAATGATAGTGCTTACGTTTTTTTTTAAATGCTGTGATACTTTGTGTCCTGGGAATCCCGCGGGAATTTTCTCGGGATTGGTTTGATATTGTTCAGATGCATAAAAATTAGCTTATTCCGACACAGTTTCCACTAAAATGATAGTGCTTACGTTTTTCTTTTAAATGCTGTGATACTTTGTGTCATGGGAATCCCGCGGGAATTTTCTCGGGATTGGTTTGAAATTGTTCAGATGCATAAAAATTAGCTTATTCCGACACAGTTTCCACTAAAATGATAGTGCTTACGTTTTTCTTTTAAATGCTGTGATACTTTGTGTCCTGGGAATCCCACGGGAATTTTCTCGGGATTGGTTTGATATTGTTCAGATGCATAAAAATTAGCTTATTCCGACACAGTTTCCACTAAAATGATAGTGCTTACGTTTTTTTTTAAATGCTGTGATACTTTGTGTCCTGGGAATCCCGCGGGAATTTTCTCGGGATTGGTTTGAAATTGTTCAGATGCATAAAAATTAGCTTATTCCGACACAGTTTCCACTAAAATGATATTGCTTACGTTTTTCTTTTAAATGCTGTGATACTTTGTGTCCTGGGAATCCCGCGGGAATTTTCTCGGGATTGGTTTGAAATTGTTCAGATGCATAAAAATTAGCTTATTCCGACACAGTTTCCACTAAAATGATAGTGCTTACGTTTTTCTTTTAAATGCTGTGATACTTTGTGTCCTGGGAATCCAGCGGGAATTTCAAGGCAAGCGTGGATGAAGTCGCGTACATATCCTAGTTACCTGATAAAATGCAGTCTCTCCTTTTCAGATTTCTGTTTAAGACTCTCACTTATTCCATAATGGAGGTGGACGGCTGTTACGATAGTCTTAATTCTAGAAATACGAAGAACAACACACAATGTCACAAGTTACTTTATTCTGTGTGTGTTAACATTATAGTTCAAGTTAAGCATATGCTGCAGTTAACAAGTGAGTTGTTGTAATGAAGGTTTAAAACTTGTAAAGCTCTTTTTCTTATGTTTAACTAAATATGCCAAAAAATATTCATTCTCTTTGCCCTGACGCTGACGTAATGTTTCGTAAATTGCAATGGCGGAAAAATCAATGACAAAAAAAAACATATTTTATTCATAACATCTGAAGAAAAGAAAGAAAAAGGTTTATTGACTTAAAAAATACGACGTTATACATAAAAGACACATAATACATTCACAGAATGCTGACACAAAACACAACAACATATATAATAAATAAATAAGGCTTGTACGTCGAGTTTTTCAGTCAACGAGGTTGACAACTCAGCATTGTGCTGTATCGAAATTTTTTAAAATCCCGATATAGCGCTGATTTTCAGTGCCAACCAACAACAAAGAAGTGCGAGTGTATTGAATACACTTAACCCAATAACATCTCTATACACATTGTATATATATATATATATATATATATATATATATATATATATATATATATATATATATATATATATATATATATGTAATAAATGCGTGTAGGTCCGTGCAATTTTGAAAAACGCGACTGCAGTGGCAACTTCTAAGCTATATTCGTCTCTATACCATTGAAACGACGTCATTTATCAGGATAAAAAGTATCCTAGGTTCTGATCAGGGATATAAGCTAGATCTGTGTTGAGTTTCATTTAAATCCGTTCAGTAGTTTTCACATGATAGTGGAACAGAGAGAGACAAATATTCTGATAGTGCATTTTCGGATACTGCTGTCTGCTTTAGTCCCTCTATTTTTTTTTCATTTTTAGTTACTTTACATACATGTCGTAGAAAAAAATTGTTTTTTGCTTTTTATTACTTCTGAAGTCGGTTCGTTTTTTGCTATGTTTTTTTAGTAATTAGTATCAATTAGTATTTGTCTTCCATGCGAGTTTCAATTTAAATTTTCAGCTGGTTGCCTATTCCCGCTCACAGCGAAGACGGCTCAAAGCATACTTCACAATGAACAAAGTGGTCTGAACACGGGCCTTTACAGTCCCGAAGAGAATATCCCATTGGATGATTTGAACCTAATATGCTTGAGATCTGCGCATCGGATACCTTTGCTCACTGTGCATTGGTCGCATTTGTTGATACGGCAAGTATTGGTGCTAGTTGTATTTTTTGTACAAAACTCTCAATACTCTTGACTATGAAGTGTATTTGAAATTAATTAACTTAAATTACAATTATTTACAAATATTATTTCTAGTTTATACAAGGACAAAAATATACATAAGTAGCGCGATAGAGGGAGACAACGACGAGATGGAGAGGGAGAGAGACAGAATGATGAATCTTGAAGCGTTTGGTGGAGAGAGTACATATTGATTTCACAATATTGCTTATTACGCCGCAGTTTCTGTCCGACCCCTAGCTGCTATCTGTGCTAGCTACAGGCGTCGGCGATGTGCGCGACGTGGGGAGTTATACTCTGGCATGGTGGCCCAGGGGACGCTCCTCGTCGGCAACAATAAGATATAATGTATTTAAGTTACAAACTCGAATAAAGCGTTGGGTTTTTTCATGGTCCTTCGAGCCGGATAATTATATATAAGACTAGGAATTATATATATATAGGACCATAAGCAAATAATTATCAATGGGAACGACCTATAAAACAATCAATTTGGGAAACAGTGATAACATTAACTTCTAAGAAGTTTGTTTTTTATTTTACTTTAAGCATTTTACAATGTAGTTGACTTGATTATATGAAAATTTAATAAGAATTAAACAAGGGCTATAATAATTTGAAAAAATATTAAAAGGAACGTATTTTTGAAGTGATAACTTCTTATGGGAGGGTAAACCGCTTCGTAACGTAACGCGTTACGGCGCCAGTCAGTCTGGCTTCCCTTTCTCTCACGAATACGGCAGCGGTAGGCAGGCTCCTCCTCTCTCACTCTGACCCATGCGCTATATACATAGGATTTAAGTAATAACCTAAGCTTTTCTCAAGTTAAACAATTTCAATATTAAATAGTTCAACTTAAATTAGTTTAAGTTGTTACTTCTGTCGGGCGTCCCGAGAACTTTTTTTTTTAATTGTCGCCCTCCTTTGTCATGTGGTAAGGCGGGGATTTTCTTTTCATTTACATTTTTTATGGCTCTTTTTGTTTTTTTTTATTTTTTTGGGAATTGTCGTATTTTTTGCTTTTTGTCTGTTTTATTTATTTTTTATTATTTTTTACAATTCTTTCTTCTAATACATTTGCTTTGTACTATTTCTTGATATATTTACATCTTATATATCAATACAGATCACTTCTTAGTAGTATGCCGAATAAAAGATCTTTTCAAAACTTGGAGGCACCAACATTCCAATAAATCTAAATCTAATACACTAGAAAGAATAAAAGTTGAAAAGTTGCAAGAAGAAGAAGTAAAAGAAGAGTATAAAGCAAAATTAGAAGAAAAATTTGTGAGGGTGAATGATATGTGCGAGATAGAGGAGTTATGGATAACCTTTAAAACCGAAGTTGTGAGTGTTGCGATTGATGTGTGTGGTGTAACTAAAAGAAAAACGGGTAAATGCGTGAAGAATATTTGGTGGGATAAGGAAGTACAAAGTGTAGTGAATGATAAAAAGAAAGCATGGAAGGATTGGTTAGCTTTAAGAGCTGACCTAAGACTGAAGAATACAAAAAAGGAAGATGTAAATGCGGCAAAAATTTTGTATAAAAGGATGAATGAAATAGTTAAGGTAACGGTCAAAAAGAAAAAGAATGAGCAAAAAGATGATTTGGATGAAAGAATCTCTGAAGATTTCCAGAGTAACATTAAATATTTCTGGAAATCTATAAAAAGAGCTAGACGAAAGGTAATACAGTCTGAGCTCAATCTAATTAGGGACAAGAATGGAAATATTGTGAAAGAAGAAAAACACATGTTAAATCGCTGAAAAGAATATTTTGAAGGTTTGTTTGAAAAAGATATAGCGGATGTGAACAATATGACTGATGAAAAGGACAATAGAGAAGATAATAGCGATAGTATAGTTATGGATGAAATTGTGAAAGCATTGAATAGTATGAAACTAGGAAAGGCTGCTGGGTATGATAGGATAACCGTAGAAATGCTAAAGGCTGGACAAGGTCTGATCGCAAGTCTTTTGTACCGCCTTTTTAACATATGCTGGAAGAGGGGCTGTGTACCAAAAGATTTTTGCAAAGCCCTTTATTGTACCACTCTACAAAGGAAAAGGGTCACAACAGGATTGTAAAAATTTTCGAGGCATTAGCCTTCTTAGCGTTGTCGGGAAAATATAGTCTAAAGTGTTGATTGAACGGGTATTAAAAGTAACAGAAGAGAAAGTATGGGATGTACAAGCGGGTTTTCGAAAGGGAATGGGATGTGTGAACCAAATCTTTACTTTACGATGCATAAATGAAAAGTTTATGGCCAAAGGTCAAAACGTGTATTGTGCATTTATAGATTTGGAAAAAGCTTATGATAGAGTGATAAGAAGTGAACTGTGGTCGGCGCTAGCTAAGTATGGGATAACAGACAACCTGATACGATCACTGAAGTCCCTCTATAGTGATTCCAGTGCTTGTGTTAGGGTCAACGGCGCCTACACTGAATGGTTTAGCATTGAAAAGGGTGTTAGGCAGGGTTGTGTAGCGTCGCCGTGGTTGTTCAACATATTCTGGGACAGTTGCTTGGACATTTTGAAAGAAAGCCAAAGTGGTTTAAGAATGAATGAATTACTTATCAAATGTCTACTCTACGCCGATGATTAGGTTATACTTGCGTTATCGGAAACGGAGTTACAGGAGATGGTAACAATTATGAACGAGTCTTTTGAGAGAAAGCGTATGAAAATTAATGTGAATAAGACGAAAGTTATGGTGTTTGAAAGAGATGAAAGAATGACAAGTTGTAATATACACATAGGAAATCATAAGTTAGAGCAAGTCAGAGAATTTGTTTACTTAGGCTGCATGTTTACCAGAGACGAAAAGCATGAAAGGGATATTGAAAGGAGAGTTATGGCAGGTAATAAGGTGAATGGAGCGATAAGGGAACGTTGTGGATTGAAAGAAGATGTAATAACTAGAGTTGAAAAAGGTATGTTAAGATGGTTTGGACATGTAGAGAGAATGGATAAAAGTAGAATCACAAAACAGGTGTATGACAGTATTGTGAATGGTAGGGTTGTTGCCGGTAGACCGAGACGAACACACCATGACCAAATATCAGAAGTGTTAAAGAGAGGTCAGGTAAAAAGTATTTCAAATAAACGTGCATGTATGAAGAGGTTAATGAAAGTAGGTGAAGCGAAAGTTGTTTGTCAGGATTGTCGCAAGTGGAGATCCATAGTCTCTGCCTACCCCCATGGAAAACAGGCGTGATATTATGTATGTATGTATATATGTATATTATATTTGTTAAAACTTATTTATAATTGACGCTTGGAACCCATCCTGTGAGCACAGACTATGTTTAATAATGATAGTACGATTTGTTTGATCATCCATGATATTTGACTATATGGTCATATAGTCAAATATACCGTTCTCTTTTGAGTGTCCTACTCGGTCACGCGTCATCAATGGCATCGACAACACCGGTAGTTTCACATGCACTTCGTTATTTCGTGCATCAAAATTATGGTTGAAAAATTCACTGCGCCGATTTCTGGATTTGAAATGTGGTTGTAATCGATACGTGCCAAGCAGGACCTGCAACATAAATTAAAATTATTACGAACAAAATTTAGTAGCGTTAACATATAAATAAATACTTACATGTAATAAACGTAGCACCGCGCCTTGAGCATATAACGCAGTACACCCCCCACCCCGTGCAGTTGGCCGGTAGCATCTGCCTGCGACGCGACTTACGTACCTTCGTTATATTCGCAAATGCAGTGCTGTCTTTTAAACTACAAAAAATCGTTTTATTTCGCGAACCTCTTAGTTACCACTCACTTGAGATCCAGCATCCTCTACAGTGGTCTACGTTTCTTTTTTATAATGTCATTTTAAAGCAGTATTGCCCGATAGCAATAATTGTGCGTCTCTGTTATTAAAATGGCATCGCACGATGAGCATCGTGCGATCTATTAGGATGCCCCTGTTGAATCATCGTACGACCATTTTCATCGCACGACGAGAACGCATCGTGTCATCGTACGATCCTTGCCTATTAGGACGACGCCTCAAGGCTAATCAAGATGATGACTCCAGCGTGACTACCACGTCGAGCCATGATAGTTTAAACACTTAGTTAAATAACCGATCTTTGCCTTGTTACAGATTAAATTTCCTGTCACATAAGTACTGGCAAAAATTGGTAGGGTTCGCCAGGAACTTGCCTCTTAGTGCTGACAATGGAGATACACAGTTGTTGAGAGTGGATGTACTACAAATCGCGGTTGTCATGGCGTATTGTGAATATTTTGTAAGTTGATATATTTTTTCCTATATTTTAAAGTTATGCTACATGAGTTATGTAACTAAAAATAACGTGCAACTGGAAGATTGATGGGTACAAATGTCGCTTATTTTGTAATTTTTTTTTAAAATACAATGCTGTCTATCTAATCAAGAAGCCTTTAAATAACTACTCAAGAATTCTTTGAATTACTACTCAAGAATTCTTTGAATTACTACTCAAGAATTCTTTGAGTTACTACTCAAGAATTCTTTGAATTACTACACAAGAATTCTTTGAGTTACTAGTCAAGAATTCTTTGAATGACTGCATCTTTACTCTATTTACGTTTAATAATTTTTCCAGGTAGAAAACGGTCTCTCTGAAGCGGTTCACTTAACCTGGCTCTTGGTTAACCGAGTTCATATATTAGTAAGCCAATATCGTGAGGATATTGTCCAAGCATTGGTGTCCAAGGTTCAACAAACGGCTGGTGCTTCTGGTTTATTGCTACAAGCTGTGGCAGCTAGGTGCCAAAGTTGTTTAAAGGTGAGTGCAAATCTGGTTTGCTGACAATGTTGCCTACAAATTCTCAAGATATACTATTAATTTTGAAACACTTGTAAGCAATGCAAGTCGTCTTAGAACTTCTTTTTTTATTACTAGAGTGAAGTAGACGGGATTACAACCCACTAGATGGAAATCTTGTGCCATATTTAATCTTTTTAGAAGAGTGTAACATCTTTAATTCATTCATTGTTTGTCTAATTTTCAGGACGAATTTGCTCTCAACACTTACAAAATATTATCGCTCTGTCATGATAGTCAATCGGGCGCTTTGGTCTTCTTGATTTGTAGAACTATTGGTAAATTGGAGCCTGCCATAGCCGCGAGGTGAGTCTAATCTATCTATACAAATATTATAAAGAGGAAAGTATTGATTGTTTGTTTGCGTTGAATAAGCTTAGAAACTACTGAACTGATTTGAAAAATTCTTTCACTGTTGGCAAGCTACACTATCCCCAGGTGACATATGCTATATTATATTTTCAAAAAATTAGGCATCCTTACTAAAACTAATAATGAATGAATGAATGAATCATTTATTTCTAAAATGTATGTACACAAGATGTTACAATATGCGTTGTTTCAATACATTTTGCCTTATTAGGCGTGCAATGTCGGAATACATGTCATAATTATAAAACTAAAATCACACTAAAAATAATAATAATTATTATATATATGCTATAAAATATTACAATAAAATTATATGTCTAGTTGTAATGTAACCCAAGGTGTAAAAAAATTACCTAAAATCGCGTGCGCTGCGCAAACTATTGATGATAGTATAAAATAATGTACTACGACTTTGCAGAACACTTCATTGTTTACAAAAAGTGTCGCGACAGCATATGTCTAACTATTATAGTTATGCCACAATAGGTGTTCTTCTATTTCAAAAATTTTATTGAAATGCCGCCGCTAGAAAAGGCTCTTTATTTGTATCTTGGTATTTATCCTTATCAAAATAAATTACTTCATTTTCAAGACCGCTTCAATACCTTTATATAACTTTTTGAATTATTCAATTCGGACATTTCATTCGAAAGATATCACCGAGTTTAAAAATGTAAGTATTAGAAAAAAATTGCGTGGTCGCCGCTTACCCTGCTCGGCTAGCCAGGCAACACCTTATGCGATGTAGGCGTCACTGGGGTATGGGCCGTACGGGATGGGCAAAATTTTGAATTCGCTTAGTAAGTAATAAAACTCAATAGAGAAGTTGTTTTTAGATACCCCTGCGAAGCCGGGGCGGACCGCTAGTAATATTATTAAAATACTAAACATGCTTTCTGTATATTGATGCTATTTAAAAAAAAATCTGGAATAGACTATATAAACGATGGAGAACGTGATGCAATTTTTTTTTTTAGATTTGTTCTGTTTATCGGTTTGACTGTTTGTTCGGGATTTACGTAAAACTACTGGGCCGATTTCGATGCGTATTTCGCTGATCGACAGCTGAATGTTAGACTTAAAATCTGCGCCACTTTTTATCCTGGGATTACCGCGGGAAATTTTCTCGGAATGATATTAAACGGTCAGATTAAAAAAAATCCATTGTGATTTCTTCATTATTTAATAGCAAATTTTATGTAATAAAATGTGTGATAATTTTTTATCCCGGGAATCCGGCGGGAATTTTCCTGAGAGCGCTTTGTAGTTGTTCGGGTGCATAAAAATTAGCTTATTCCGACACAGTTTCCTCTAAAACGATAGCTTATGCTTTTATTTACTTAAGTAAATACTGCGATATTTTGTAACCCGGGAATCCCGCGGGAAATTCCAGTCAAGCGTAGAAAAATCGCGGGCACATCCTAGTTTTAAATAATAAAACATCAACGGACAATTGCTTAGTGAAATTGACACGTCTATGCTAATAATATAAAGAGGAAAGATTTGTGTTTTTGTATGTTTGTTACGAATAAATTCAAAAACTACTGGACCGATTTCATAAATCCTTTCACCATTCGAATACTACATTATCCCTGATAGTCTATATGAAAATTAGGGATCCCTAATAAAACTTCAATAATGTAACCCATCAATCTAAACAAAATATTTGGCTTGGCGCTGGAATCGGATTCTACGATTTTGATGAAATTGTATGTGTGTTTGAGTGGGTCCCGGTCTGGTTAAGATTCACAATTGATTTCCTCTGTGGTTGAGCGGGGAAAGCCTTTGGCTCCGGATTCGATTCCTGGTATGGTAAATTTCGAAAACGAATTCTGTCCGTTATATATTACCCGTAACACAAGCGTAACTTGCTCAATTTGGGGATGTACAATATGTGTGTTTGTCTGACGATTATCTATTTACAAGACCCGGTAGGTGGCGTCGGAATCGGGTTTTGACATCAGATCGTGCCGTTGGGGTCCCCAAGCGGCGTGATCTGATGTCAATCATTGGTAGGGATCTCTCGCTGTCCAGCGTGGTCGACCAGATGCTACACAGCGAGAAGAATTGGCTAGCGGTGGCCTCCTTCTGCGAGGACGTTATGTCCCAGAAGGAGGCTGCCGAAAGAATAAGGGAAGGGGACAACATAGTGAGACTGGAAGCTCCCGGCGAGCCCCTCAGGGACACCTCTCCTTGTCGGCTTGCATCGAGGTGTCACGGCAGTCGTACCCATGGCTACGGTCCCGTGGCACAAGCTCTAACGTTGAAGCTTGTGTGCAACACCAGCAGCCGGGAGTCCCACATACATAAGGACATGCGCAAATGCATTCCCCCAGCGTTGACAAAAAAAAGGGCAGAACAACGTCTGCCAAGACCGCTAGTGTCTAGATATACTGGTAGCTGTATAATGTGGCATGTAATTCCACTTTGTTTTGAAGTGGCTCCCTGTTTGATGGTTTGTGTTTTCGAAGTGAAACTTCTATATAAACGCGGGTCTTAGGATTTTTCTGTCACGAAAAAGCGTTACAGCCGCCTGGAGGAGCGGCATATATTTAGACTAGACGTGTTGAGAGGCGGCATAATTTTAGAGTGACTATGGATGCGTTTTTTGTTTCCGGATCAAATTCAGTTTTTTCTTTGATAAAATAAAATATGTTTAAATAAAAAATGCATTCATTAAAATGTACCTAACCTAACCAAATCATAATTTGCAGTAAACCTGCGAAATGTGTGCTGGGACACATAAGAGAAGTGAAACTTCAGATTGGTTTTCAAATTGGACAAGTACATTACCAATCTGCCCGTAAAACTTCAAGTTAAAATTGTGTTGCGATTCGTTTTTCCACTTGTCTGTTTTCAGATGTGCAAAATTGGCAATCGATAGATGTAAGAAGTTGAAAGATATGCCGGTAGAGCAAATAAATGTTCAGTTGTCCAAAGAAGATGTTCAGGTTGCTTTAGAATTGTTGCAGAGGGACGAAGTACATCTACGGTATGTATAACTCTTAAGATAGATAGATACATAACACTTTATTGTTCACCAAAACATAAATTACAAAAATGCACATCAAGACAATGGGTACTTGATAAAATAAATGGCGGCCTTATCGCTAAAAGCGATCCTTTCCAGGCGCCCTGATTCGCTCAAAGGAAATTTTTAATTTATCAACTTCTTACTAACTCTTTATATGGGTAATCCAGCTCTTACCCCAACTTCTTGTGCTTTCTTTTTCAAGACCAACTGATTTGATTCCGGACTATAGTATTTGCGCTGTAGCATGATCCGGGTGACATATCTGCCCTCCTTATAGCAAACGTAGTACTTGCAAATGATGTTTTCGAGAAAAACGCGGTAACGATGCACCTAAAATGTTAATTGGTGTTTGAAAATCGTGGTAACCATAATTTATAAATATACTAGCTTCTGCCCGAGACTTCGTCCGCGTGGAATAGTTAAAAAATTCTCCCGATTTTAAAACATTCTTCATTGGTGCTCCGCTCCTATTGGTCTTAGCGTGATGATATATAGCCTAATTGTTTTTTAATGTATAAATTGTTTTATTGTATGATGATGATACCGGCAATATCAATACTTAAATAGGTGCATAAGTTGTATAATAAGCTGTTTAAGTAATTAAAGTTTTTGAACTATCCCACGGGAACTCTTTAATTTTTCGGGATCAAAAGTGCCCTATATGTTGATCAGGGATATAAGCTACCACCATACAAAATTTCATTTAAATCGGTCCAGTCGGTTCGGAGATTAGCCGGTACAAACAGACAGACAAACAGAGAAACAAAAATTTAAAAAATCTAAGTTAGTTCTATTTCACTTCTTACATCCCCCTGAATCGGTTTTAAGCATTTTTTTCATTGTACAGAAATTCGACCTCTAAAGTTTTATTATATGTATAGATTACTTGAGAAATAATTATGCACACTGTATGTAGGTAGTTCAGTATTAAAATAAGTCTGAACAAGAAAAGTAATTCTAACAGCGCGTTCCATTAGTAGCTCACAACGCCCAAAATGCTCCGTTAGCCGTTCCACAAGGCGACCGCGGTAGTTCTGGTCGTGGCGAAAACGTCACTAATGACGTCATTATTTTCAATTACACAACGCTCACAATTACCCATGTCAAGAGGTGGATCGAATAACCGTTCCACTTGGGTTTACGATTCTAACGCCGGCAAGCAAGTGGAACGGGAATAATCGCGGTTGTGAACGTGGTCGTTGTGAGTTTCTAACGGAACGTAGCCTAAGTCGAGGCTTACAATTGTGAAATGGAACGGTCCGCCTAATGTCAGCCATGTGTCATCCGCACCATGTTACAGCGAACAGGGTAGAGTTTTAACTTTTCAGAAATCTAAAGAGACTCTCTTCAAAAATCTAATGATACCCCTTTAATATTTTCTCAAGTTTTCGCGACATGTATACATATTAAAACTACGTTTTAACGGTTTTAAGCGCGGTATTTTTTTTTATTATTGATATTGATTTTTTATTAGTGATTACGGAAGACATAGATGTCAAGTGTCAATGAGTATTGTTAAAGTTTTATTTAGCCTACCGCCAACTTGTTCATTTTAATTTTGTTTATGGTTATTATTTACTCTATGGGAGCCTAATCTAATTTACAACCGCTTCGCAACATATTGTGGCTTGAAGAGAAGAAACGGCGCAAGAAACTCTTCAGCAAACATGCCTAGCTCTAATAATTTTATATAATATTAAAATGGGTAGAGGGAAAAGTAAAAGAAAATATCAATCAAGTTGGTTTGTGTTCCGTTGCACGCAGAAAGAGCTCACAGTGTCTTGAGGTCTGACAGTTGGTTTTTGCTGGGTTTGGGTCTTAATAGTTTTGATGATCGGATCCTAAACGGGTGGTGATACCTCTTTAGTTGTTATCCAAATCAGTACAAAGACTCCTTTGATTGTTTTAAAAAAATACGTGTCTGTTATGAAAATTTTGTTTTCAGACTTTCATCTTTAGTAATGGAGCTGAATTCACTAGCGACCTCTGTGTTTGATCTTTCCCCATTAGATTTATCTCACGACAGGGCAATTAACCCACAGTATATCACGACGACTTTCATTGATGCCAAATGGTTTTTGAATCAGGTTAAAAGCAGGTTAGTTTTTATTTACTCGTATGTTTTTTATTGAGACAGTCGACAGTATATTATCATTATTTTTTAGTATTATTATTTAATGGTTAGTAACTCTTATTTTACGTACATAAAAAACTTAATTAGGTTTTATATATCGCAAGTGAAGCCGCTGGCAAATGCTAGGATATATATAAACCTTCCTTGAAAAATTATCTAATTGTTGGTGTAAACCGATTTAAAATCCGTTGCCTGGTGAGTTAGCGAATATACAGACAGACTCGGATAGCGACTGTGCTTTATCGATATATATATATATATATATATATATATATATATATATGTGTGTGTAATTCTTCTGTACATGTGTTGACAGTGAACTCCTCCTAAACGGCTGGACCGATTTTGATGATATTTGTTTTGTGTGTTTGAATGGGTCCCCGGGTGGCTTAGATTCACAATTGGAACTGATAGGTGGTGCTGAGATCGGGTTCTAGAATCCTCCTAATAACCTGGAGCGATTTTGGCGATTTTGTTTTTGTGTGTTTGAGTGACTTACCGGGTTTATGGTTTAGACCGGTTGGCGCTGAGATCGGGTTCTAGAATCCTCCTAATAACCTGGAGCGATTTTGGCGATTTTGTTTTTGTGTGTTTGAGTGACTTACCGGATGGTTTAGATTTGCAATTACGACCGGTAGGTGGTGCTGAGATCGGGTTCTAGAATCTCCTAATCACCTGGACCGATTTTGGTGATTTTGTTTCTGTGTCATGAAACAGTCTTTAAGAAATTCAGAAAATATGGCGGTACGAAGTTCGCCGCATCAGCTAGTATTATATACATAGATAGTAATTTATACACATTTAAAATGACTTACTACCATGGAAGTAGATTGTTAACAGTAACAAATGTTGCCCTGATAGTTAGTGCCAGTTTGGTTGCTATGTATAATTAGTATCAATTTCTTATGCTTTGACGTACGTGCACAACCTCTGTGGGAACCTATTAATAAAAAAAACTTACTAAAAAGTTAAATTGTTGGTTAAAAACTATTATTGAGTTTTATTAGTATTGTTCTATATGAATCGACGAGAGAAAAATTATAGCAGTGTAGAGTTTAGAGACTTTAATCCAATATTCCAACTTCCTTGCCTCAAATTTAAGTTATTTTAATGGCCGTCTTGGAAACAATCATTTTATTGTAATTAAACAATATATCCTCTTGAATTGTTTTTAGTTTTACTAATTTAAATTATATATTCTAGATGTTGTCAAACAGACGGAATATCGCCAAAAATATCAAAAATAAACGAGTTAGCGAATCTCCTGTCTAACTTATCCAATGACGATTTGACAGCTGTCATGGCGTGCCCTGAATTCGATCGCAAAATATTGTGTGCCTGCTTCAAAGTCGCGTCGGAATCTTTCTTAAGAGAGTTCTTTAATATTTTATCAGTTTACGAATCGAAAGAGTACGAGAAAGACTCAATAAGAGAACAGAGAGACATGAAATTGAGAGAGGAAATGACAGCTTCAATAGATAGTAATAAACTGAATGTAGTGAATACATTACATGTATTCAAAAGGAGCGATAGTAGGGAATCCAAATCACAATTTTTCATACCGATCACGGAAGGGGATAATTTGAAGGATAATTTTGGCAATTTGCAAATTTCCGATGAGCATGTCGAATTGGCGATTCCAGAGCTGCCAGGATTATATCAAACGTCAATTACGACATTCGACAAGTCGCTGATTGACGTCATCCGATTATTCCCGAAGCAAAACCGACCGCTCAGCCAATCAGAGAACTTCAATCTAAATATAGAACAGACGATTGACAGATATACACGCAGATGTCACCAAGTTTTCAAGATAAGCTGTTTTATCAAGAATTTGTGACTATACAAACGGTTTTAACCGGTTTTTTGGATTCTTTATTCAAAATATTGTCATGCGTCGACGAGAACGACTGTGATATGTTAGATAAATGCATCGAGAATGTACTACCGAGTTCTTTAGTGAAAAATATAGCTGTTTTCTCGGTGATATCTCTGCAGTATATGTCATTTTTGATAAAAAATAAGAAGATAGTCGAAAGTCCGGTTCATGCTGACGTGTCCTTTCGTGTCACTGTCTCAGTGACAGATAACGTGTCGGTGGATAATATGATATTGGTGACAGTCCAAAATGTGGCTAAAGCTCTGGAAGTGAAGGAGATATGGACTGAATTGAATTTTGAAGGCAATTGTAACAGAAATCAATCTGCTATTAGCTGTTTGTACGCGATAGTCAAGTATTTGGTTAAGGTATGTTAAATATATTAGGTTGGGGAAAAAGTTTCTTCGCATTTTATATAAAAATTCAAAAGGTTTTTTTATAAAGTTTATTTACATTTGACTAAATTATGTAGGTGCCATTTTGTTAGATAACTTTTTGCCATCTTGTAGGAAGGGACGTGATCCCATTGCTTTAAAAATTTTGATGCTTCTGAACAAAAAACTGCGACAAGTGGTTTTGGAAGTCCTCTCGTGATGTTAACCTAACACTGCCTAAGGAACTCTGCAGAGACCGAAACAGGTGAAAATCTGAAGGTGCAAGGTCAGGACTATACGGCGGATGCATTAACACCTCCCAGCCAAACTCTCGTAATTTTTGATGAGTGGCTAAAGATGTGTGAGGTCTAGCGTTATCATGGTGAAAAACCACACCCCTTCTGTTGATTAATTCCAGCCGCTTTCTCTCAACTTTTTGCTTTAATCTCATCAGTTGTTCGCATGACAGTTCAGAATCGATGGTCTTGCCTGGCGGTAACAGCTCATAATGAATAATGCCCTTCCAATCCCACCATACACACAGCATCACCTTGTTGCGAGTTAACCCGGGTTTCGCCACAGTCTGTGAAGCCTGACCGGCCTTTGACCACGATCTTTTTCGCACGTTCTTGTCGTACGTGATCCACTTTTCATCACCAGTTATCAGCTTCTTCAAAAATGGGTCGGTTTCATTGCTTCGTAATAAAGAATCACAAATGAGTACACGGTTCATTAGGTTTCTTTCAGTGAGCTCATGAGGCACCCAAATATCGAGCTTTTTTGTGTACACAGCTTTTTTCAAATGTGCCAAAACCATTTTGTGGTCAATTCCCAGTTCTTCAGCTGCATCGTAAGTAATAATAAGCCGATCTTGCTCCACTTTTTCAAAAATGGCATCAATTTTGTCTGTAACAGGGCGACCAGGGCGACGTGCATCTTTGATATCAAAATTTCCGGATTGAAAACGCTTAAACCAAATTTGCACTACTCTCACAGATAGTGCATTAGGTCCATAAAGATCACAAATTTATTCGTGGCTTGTGTTGCATTTTTACCTTTTTTTGTAGTAAAATTTTAAAATGTATCGAATTTCTTCATTACATTCACTCATTTTAACAATAAGAAAAACAAATTAAAATCACATATATTCCTAATTTAAATTTGGAATTGTCTTCTTTAAAAGTAAAACTTTTTAATGATACCAAAACCAGCCAGATACAAATGGTATAATAGCCAAAGTGATCTTATTACAAGTTCATACATACTATATGCGAAAAGACTTTTTCCCCAACCTATTATACTAATATAAAATTTATACTGACCTTATATACAAAATTCTTCTGTTCGTGTGTATGTCATTGAACTCCTCCTAAATGGTTGGACCGATTTTGATAAAAAAATTGTGTATGTTTGAGTGGGTCTCCGGATGGTTTAGATTTACAATTGGAACCGGTAGGTGGCTCTGTGGTCGGGTTCCAGGACTTTGATGAAATTTGTATGCGTGTTGAGTGGGTCCTGGGATGGTTTAGATTGATAATTGGATTCGGTAGGTGGAGCTGCAATCGAGTTATTTTTTTTTCAAAGTACGACAACGTCTGTCGGGCCCGCTAGTGATGTTTGTATATTTGTTCCCTCTTGACGGCCTTGGGAATGCACCGATTAAAGCACGTGTTAAAAGCGATACAAAAGATTTGCGACCAGACCTTGTCCAGCCTTTAGCATTTCTACGGTTATACTATCATATGCAGAGCAGCCTTTCCTAATTTCATACTATTCAATGCTTTCACAATTTCATCCATAACTATACTATCGCTACTATCTTCTCTATTGTCCTTTTCATCAGTCATACTGTTCACATCTGCTATATCTTTTCAAACAATCCTTCAAAATATTCTTTCCAGCGGTGCAATATGCATTTTTCTTTTTTCACAGTGTCTCTTATTAAATTGAGCTCACACTGTACTGTCATTCCTGTAGCTCTTTTTATAGATTTCCAGAAATATTTAATGTTATTCTGGTAATCTTCAGAGTTTCTTTTATCCAAATCACCTTTCGCCTCATTCTTTCATTTAATTCTCTCGTTCAAGATTTTTTTAAATACATAAATACTTTTCGAAGAACGAATGGAGTTGTAGCATATATTGCACCGTAAAAGCGATGTAATGGCTGCTGTTCTCCAGTAATAAAAAAAGACATTGTGTTTAAGCTTCTTCTATTAAAGTATAAAATACTAATTTTCCAGGACACAAAGCCGCTAATACTAAAGCAATATATGAAAACAAATGATTCTGGTCCAAGACCAGATATGATGGTCACGGGAGATAAGCTGGTCACCTTATTAGATTATTGGGAGCAGAGTTTCTATGGGAAGGACTGTGGGGAGTTCCTTGGAAAATGTTACAGGGTACCGCTTGAAAGTATGCTTGTCAGTTTGTCTCGGTGAGTTATAGTATTGATGATGGAAAATTTTCGCTTAAGAGATCCAATGTATAATGTGTATTGTGGAATATTCACCCATTGTACACGTTAAATAGAACCAAGTTCTTATAAACGTAAATAGTGACATAGTAAGATGTAACTGTAACTTTCTTATAAAAGTGACCATCCCATTGTTGTGTTAGTAACTGTAACAATCGTGTAGATGTAGCTATAACTTTCTTGTAGGAGTAACCATAACATTCTTGCGGAAGTAACCGTAACAATATTAAAGATGTAATTGTAACTTTCTTATAAAAGTGACCATACCATTGTTGTATTAGTAACTGTAACAATCGTGTAGATGTAGCTATAACTTTCTTATAGGAGTAACCATAACATTCTTGTGGAAGTAACCATAACAATATTAAAGATGTAACTGTAACTTTCTTATAAAAGTGACCATACCATTGTTGTGTTAGTAACTATAATAATCTTGTAACTGTGACTTGTAGAAGTAACTGTAATATATTTTTATAAATGTTTTTTGTAGAATTAACTTTTTGGACATGTGACTGTATCATTCTTTATATTTGTTCTTTGTATATTTAATCTGGATAATATAATTGTTTTCAAAGGGTTAATAAATTCAAAAATCATTTCTTACGACATAATTCTTTTTATACAATTCAAATAAAAAGTTTTCTACTTTAACACCTAAATTGTTATGTTCCTTAAGCTGACTACAACATTTAAAAGTTATTTTATAGTGAATTGATTGTAAGAATCCTGTGTGTTATACCAAAAAAAAAGATATTCTAAGAAAAACAATATATTAATATAAAAAAACAATATTTATATATACAAGTTATTTTTCGATATAAAAAAGCAGTCATAAAGTTCTTATATTATTTACTATGGTCTTTGCCTAGGCTGGATATAGTAAGCAACATAGCGCTGATTCCACCGATAGCCTGGTCGTCAGTTGCGGTCGTGTCCAAACAAGACCAATTGCAAAAGATCGATCTTCCACTACAGGCCTTGCAAGATATGGATGTGCTGGAGGCGTTTTTGTTCAGGTAGTATTAATATCACAATACTAGGGGTGTGCGAATATCGTTCGAATCGAATCGAATAGTAATATAGAATAATTCGAATTTTCGAATTAATCAAATTCGACGAAAATTCGATTTTTTTTTCGAATTACTCGAGAACTTTCGAATAATTCGATAATCGATTCGAACGAATAAATCGTCGATTCGAATTATTCGCACACTCCTACACAATACTTGTGACATCAAATTTTACTCGGTTATTGTATGGTCGGGTTTTCTGCGAAAAAATACTTACTTACGAAGCACATACTGATTACTTATCAATAATTTTCAATTTTACCTGGTTAATCCGCCATTTCACAAAATTTTGATGTACCAGTAGATTATCGGATGGATTGTGTGTGTGTGATGACATAAGACTTATACTAAAATAGAGCAGTATAGAAGAAAAAGTTGACGCACAGTACGTGCCGACCCCAAATAGTTGGGAGAACTTTTTTTTCACTGCCTCAGGTCTGCAGACAGGCAGACGGCCCAGGCAGATGGAAAGTGGTTACCACCGCCTGTGGACATTTGCAACACCAAATGTGCTACAAATGCGCTGATGCTCTCTTGACGGATACTGTGGAACCTGGCCACTAATGCCGGAACACAACTCAAGGTTGTTATGGCGGCATACCACCTGTTGTATGGTTGTTATGGTGGTTTTGTCGCCTCTTAAGGACATGCCGCCCCAACGCATAAGACGGCGATAAGACTGCCCATTGTGCACACTTAGAATATTTTTAGGCTATAAGTTTTTCTGTGTTTTCTGTAATGGTGTAAATGAAGTGTTATCTCTCGCTGTCTCAATTTCCCTAGTCAGGAATCGAACCGAGTGGTTTTGAGTAAAACATATACTTCTGGAACTGTGCGTCGCGACGCCCTGGGGCGCCGCAGTATTATCCCAGGGGCGTCGTGAGGTGATCTAAATAGGTTGGCTGTCTGTGTCGATGCGACAGGGTTGAGTGAGCGCCATACGCATTGTGATGGGGGGGGTGTGCTTGCTTTTTATCTTTTCAGTTTTGTTCTTTATTTTATAATAAAAAATTTTTGATGCTATTTGATTTTTCTGGCAAATTAAATTATTATTAAGCTAGAACTACAACTAGTAGGTAAATGTATAGCAAGAAGGCCAGGGCGTCGCAAAGATATGGTCACTTCCCAAGGGCGTCACAGTTAAAATAAGTTTGGGTAGCCCTGATATACTGTATTGTCACAACGACTCATAGCATAGCTTGCAAGGATCTATTTCTCTAATGTCTAACTAAATCCCTATTAATATTATAAATGCGAAAGTAACTCGGTCTGTGTGTCTGTTCCGTTTTCTTGGAAAAACTACTGGACCCATTTGGCTGAAATTCAGCATATATATATTTTCGATGCCGAGGATGAACACTGATACTTACTATCCCGAAATATGGGACACTTATTTATCCTGAAAAATGGGATAATTTCCGGGATAAAAATATATTTGTCTCTCTGTTTGTTATTCTTTTATGGAAAGATTATTGGACCGATTTGGCTGAAACTCGGTACATATGTAACTTGAATACCGAGGGTGGCCAAGGGACACTTTTCATCCCGGATAGTGGGATAGGTTTTGGGATAGATTTGTGTAAAGTTTATCCCGGAAACTACGATAGCTTTTTTATTTGTGGTTTGCCATTTTCGTCATTTGTTTATTTTGGTCAATTTGGTCGTTTAGATAGTTTTGATAGTAGTTATAGTATTTGTGGTAGTTTTGGTTGTTTTGGTAGTTGTGGTAGTTTTGATAGTTTTGTTTAGTACTTTTGGTAATTGTGGTTGTTTTGGTATTTTTGGCTGGTAGTTTGCTTGATTTGGTAGTTGTGGTAGTTTTGGTTGTTTTGGTAGTTGTGATTGGCAGTTTTGGTATTTTCAGTAGTTTCGGTTGTTTTGATAGATGTGATAGTTTTGGTAGTTGTGGTAGTTTTGGTTGGTAGATTTGGTAGTTTTGTTCATTTGTGTGGTTTACAATATTTAGCTTTATAAATAAAACTAGAACGGGTTGAATTAGGGGATTAAAGTATGGGGGACCAATGATTTCTCAAGTTTATAGATATAAACATTCATGATCTATAAAAACATGCGATAGTAACTCGATCTGTCTGTCTGAATACTGAAAATGCACTACTCATCTCGGTAGATGGGATAATTTGCGATATAAAATGAAGTAAATCTTCCGAGGGCATATAGCACCGACATAAAAATACAATACAATGTAACCTGTATTAACGCCTGCTCTTTAAACAATAGGTTCGCATCAATATATATTTATTTAACATATACGTTATCCGTACAGGACGGAGAAAGAATACAATTTCCTGTGGCCGGGCGACCTGTCGTAAAACCCACAGCCAGGTGATAGGGCATTTGCCCGACTGGATGGCTACCCCTGGTCTAGAGTATGCCGCCATAACAACCTTGAGTTGTGTTCCGGCATTAGCGGCCAAGTTCGCGGCAGCACATTGGTATCACCTTTGGTGTTACAAATGTCCATAGGCCATGATAACCGCTTTCCATCAGGTGGGCCGTCTGCCTGTCTGTTGAAATAATGTAATAAAGAAAGTGCAAGATGTGAAACATATGTTTCCTATTCTTAGGGTAAATCTAATTGGGTGGTCATCCAAAAAGCAATTCGAGGAGATGTGGGTGGGGCTCTTGGGTGCGTTGCAGGGGAACGGCACGCACTGGGCAGTCAAAGGCATTACTCAGCTTCTGCACAGCACTGCGCCTACCGTAAGGGGGAAGGGAATGATGCATGTACCCAGGGATACTAGCCAGAGGGTGAATGATGGGTAAGTTTGTATTTATCAATTAATTAATTACAATTGGGCCATTCTATAAAGCCACATTTGGCATCTGCCAAACTGATATTAATAGTTACGTGAACTATCAATGATGATACTCTAGCAGCAAGAGGTAGAGGTTCAATGATACTTCAGATGCCAGAGAGTAGTATTCACTGTCGAGTGCTGATGTGAACTCAAGTGAACCAATTTATTTTGGAAACGGTAACCTTAAGTACAAATATTACCAAGTCGCACTGCTAGTACAATATAGCACAGTGTGTGAACGGGACGGATGATGTTCGAGCGAGATAGAGCAACTATAAATATGTGCACTCTCGCGTTGCGCTAGCCAGTTGTTCATTGTCCGCTGCGATGACTAGACGTATGCAGCTACCATAATACGATCAAAAATCGATATAGAAAGTCACACCTTACCAAATTGATTAAAATAAAACGATTTGTTATTAAAAAAAATATGCTTGACATTTCGTTGCTCTTTTTTACCTTTAAAACGTAGAACACATGCATCACTTAAATACGATCATGTTTAATCTTATCGATCTCTAGGTCACGTCACTAATATCTAAGTAAAAAGGTGTTAACAAAGTAACAAATATTAACATCAATACCAACTGTCGTTGTAGAAAACCAGCAGTATTTTCCCTTCTAGTGTATCGTCATAATACTTGTTATTTCAATCCATTGGTTCGAATGTGTCGCCTTTATAATGAACTCACCAAATTAAACACGAAAATTGATATTTTTAATTGTAGTCAATTTAAGTTTATGAATAAATGCAAAAAAAAATGGTATTGTTACATGCCGTCAAATATAAGCGCACAGCTGCCTGTCGTAAGCGCAGTTCATTGTCTTCCAACAATTTAGGAATTCTTTTATGTTTTGAATTTACAATTAAGAAAAACATGCTATTGTTTTTCTACTTGTTTTATAACCATCATTAGCGTCGAACTAATACTTATTGTTATTGTTTTCGGCTTTGTGGCCGTTCGCAGGTGTGCAAATAACTATTTCTCGGAAACTCAGTGCGCGCGGCCAATTTCTTTGTACTTTGTAGTGAGTATAAGACAATGCCCGAATGGAGGGGAGTCAGTCAAGCGACGACTACGAGACGAGTAAGACGTTTGTAGTACTCTCGATTAGCGATATAGACGACGGACTTTACGCGTGTCGAATTGCATTGAATCGTGCAGTGTGAACTGGTTGCATCCAGTTTTATTTGTATTTGTTTTATACGTGTTTGTACAGTTCTAATAAATTCTATATTAGTTCCAACGGCATTTTTAATTCGAGTCCTGTAGCTCGTAACAGTATTAATATCTATTGTTGATTTTTCACTCACTTTTGTTATATTATTTGTAAAATGAACTATGAACAAGTTTTTATAGAATATCTATTTTGTCGTTCGTCTAATTAGCACATAGTTTGGATTATAATCTGGCTCTTTATATTACATTGTTATTGTTTAATTTTTAATGATTGTAATCTGTTTTGTGCTTAAATAAATAACATTGTCATGTGTTAAGTTTCTAAAGAAATAAAATAATTACGGTGTTTTAATTTGATATAAATTATTTTGATACTGTTACAAAGTTAGTTCGTCAGTATTTATATGCAACTTCAAATGGGGCTTTTTAGAACGGTTCAACTATATATATAAGTTTATTTGTTTAATTGTTTTGCTTCCATTTCACAGCTTTAGGTATTAACATTATTAATCGTGTCACAATATTGTGTCATATATGACCGTTTCGTATATCTTTACTATTTATTCTTTTGCCTTATCTGTAGCAATTATACATTACTAGTATGGAGCTTATATCAAATTTTAATCTCTCGCATGGCAAATAAATGGTTAATTAGGAATAGGAACCGGCCAATAGTGGAGTTCAATAAAATGCTGATTGATACATCACAAACTTTATTCACAACATTTACAAACACCCAGAGACATAACAAATTCAAATAGTTAACGAGTAAACGTTTCATTTAAAACGCGCGTTTAACAGTAGTGAGATTCTCGTTCCGGCTTCATTTCATTTTGCGAAACGCAACTTTCCTCCAAAATATCTGAAGAGAAACAAACACCTATATTGTAAAGCCTGTTATGAATAGCTTTAAGAATTTTCGAACGTCACCTACACGCGATAAGAATAGAGTGGATTAAGTTTATTTAAGCAGCGTGACGGCATTATAAAGAAATTCTTTGCATGTTCGTAATCAACGGCTAATGGCAATTGTTTTTTAACTAGGCAAATGTGTCCTAAAGTGTGTGTATGTATGTTCGCGCCGCATATTTTAAAATCCTATCCTATCAAATTATTTCCACAACTACCCGCTTTTCCTAACCGCGTTATCCAATCACCTTTTCCCAGCCGTCATCTTCCGTTCCATACGACTATCCTTGTCGTGCTTACCGCAGTACTAATACTGCTCGTCTTTACGAGTCAGTCTGCTGTCGACCCTCGTACGACAACCCGCACATCTTTTTCCGCCACAACTTGCATATAAGTGCAGTTATACCGCGCCGTGTGTGTACCAATAATAATCGAAGGCCGCAAGAAGGAGACAAGCCAGAAGATTTGCTGCAAGGCTCACGACTTGGTGATCAGCACGCATAGTTAGTGCAGCCCAGAGGCACGCAGGTTAGTCTCCCTTCTTTCCATACCAGCAATCCTACCACCGCCATTTTGGATACGCGTTCAGTACCTAATACTGGGCTGCCGCGTTAACAATGTATAAGTAAACAAATTCATATTGATATTATCGAGTGTAAAAAATTCTCTTACAGAATGCAACGTCTACGTAACATAGTACTAGGCACAACAGCGTACAAACTCTTCGATGAGGTCAATTTGGAGAGAATACCATTGTTGAATGACGGATTGTATGGGTACCATTATGCGCAGTATAACACTGAATATTTGAAATTGGCCTCAGGTAACTCATGTTCAAATATTATAATTTTCAAGTGAAACTTCTTTAGACGAAGTAAAAAAATCGTTACGCTTCACACGTAAAACGTAGGTGTTCTAACTTGATCCTTGTTTATAAATGTACATGATAAAGCATATAATATACCAAATTTCTAAATGGTTCATTTATATTGTATGCCTAGCTGTGCCTGTGACGTCTTCCGCGTGGAATTTGTTTTCAAAACCTCCCGATTTTGAAACATTCTTCATTGCTGCTCCACTCCTATTGGTCTTAGCGTGATGATATATAGCCTATAGCCTTGCTCGATAAATGGGCTATCTAACACTGAAATAAGTTTTCAAATCAGACCAATAGTTCCTGAGGTTAGCGCGTTCAATCAAACAAACACACTCTTCAGCTTCATATATTAGTATAAGATATATTGTCAGTTTACTGCAAAAACTCTTTAACTGCCATATTATGTATGTTGTGTTTATGAGTTCTTGCAGTAAACCGCGTCAGTTTACAGCTGTTCCTAAACTCAATCTATAGACCCTGTGTAATATATATTTTACTTTAGACATTATCGACGATGCGTCGTTCAAAGTGAAAAGGGAATTGCGTAGAACTAAAAAGAACAAAGAGGTCGACATGAACAGTTGTCTGCAGATACTGATGGACGTCACTACACAGATGTTAGACCCGAAGGTAAACTCTAAAATAACTTCTTTGCTTCATATCTTTACTAGATTTGCTCGCGGCTTCTGTCGCGTTAAGGTAAACTTTCTATGCAGAGTGGAGGACCGGCTTTTGGGAGACCCACATTCCAGTAACCTCCTTCTGGCCCCAAAAACAGTGCACAAATACAGTCATGTATGTCACGAAATAGGCATGTTAGAAATGTCTTCAAAATATCACACGTTCATAAATACCACTCGTAACACCATCTAGCGAACGTGGATCTAACCATGGGAACAACACATTTTTGCGGCGTTGTCTTCTCGTTGCCATGGCGATGTATATTTTAGTGAACTGCAAATTGAATTTAATTCATTCATTTTCATATACCTAGAGAAATGTACTCTTTTTGGTTGAAAAAACCCCGTGTACTTTTCAATACACGTGACAGCGTGTATGCAAAACTTCGTGACAATCTGTTGCGCAGTCCGGGCAAGGTATAGTCAGAAACTCACATTTGCATTTATAGTATTAGTTAGGATGTTTCATTTTATTATTTTGCTTTTTAACCAACTTCAAAAAGAAAGAGGTTCTCAATTTGTTTGTATGTTCGTTATTCGATTTCTCCGTCAATTGTGAACCGATTTTCAATATTTTTTCTTTTAATCGAAAAAGTATACTCCCGAATTGGTCCCATTGTCACCATGTCAGGATCTGGTGAGTGAATCCCAGGGAAATAGAGAGAAACACTCGAAAATTGTTATACGATATCTTCGTCAATTGTAGAGCGAGTTTCAATTTTTTTTCTTTATTCGTAAAACATATAAATTGCTATATTTTGCAAATATGTTGTTGTTTTTTTATGTTTTACTTGGCACTAACTTCAAGATATTATAGAAAAAAGTCGGTTAAATATTTATTTTTGCTTTTTAGTTTGAATTCGGTTTAGCTTTTGTTAAAAAATATGAAACTACATAGTATATAAAACATTCCATAAAAATACTCTACCAGTAAGTTTCATTTTTGTATTTTTGTACTAACACTTCTACCATTTACAGGTCCATACTTGAATGACGCGAGTTTTTTCAATAAAATGTTCTTTTTGTGATTTTTCAGGCACCGACGGGTCTATCAGCTCGTGTGGCCTTAATATCCTGCATAATAGAGTCTTCAGGGTCTTTCAGCAGTACAGGCCAGTGGTGGTGGGCTGCCACCCAGCTGATAACCCTGACAGGACTGGCCCACTCCTCACTTACACAGTACTGTGCAGCGGGGAGAGCCCTATTGGCCGCTTTGTCCACGTGCCTCTGCGTATTGGACGGGTTCGAAGGTTTACAGGTAAATTTCACCACTGATTTTCTAAGTACTGTGGCACTTTGATATAAGCCGTTAGATATATATGAAATATTAAATTACAATTCTTATTTTAACTGTTAAAAAAGTATTGAAATTTGTTGACCCGTTCTGAGATAGATTTAAATAAAAAAAGACGGTTATTTGCGATACAACATCATTTAAAAATCAGCCTTTACTTAAATTTTGATATTTATTATGAATTTACAAACGGATATTTCAATGTTATTCAATCTCGAATTTCGTGATAAATAAATAATAAATCGGCAGACAAACACACACTGTATATCCCCAAATTAAGCAAGTTACGCTTGTGTTATGGGTAATATACAACGGGCCATTCTGGGGCCGATCCCAGACACCCAGACCATAGTAAATAACGGAGAAAACACGTTTCCGAAATTTACTATACCAGGAATCGAACCCGGAGCCTCTGCGTTGCAGTGAGGTAAGCCGGCAAAGGCTTAGCCCGATCAACCACAGAGGCCGTCAAATCTAAAAAAAACTATCACACTTTTTATATCATAAAATTTGCTATCGATCAGTGAAAAAATCACTCTGGACGTTTTAAATTATTCCCAGAAAAATTCTTGTCCACGATAAAAAGTAGCGCAGATT
Organism: Dendrolimus houi; assembly: GCA_039645545.1. Taxonomy (NCBI): domain Eukaryota; kingdom Metazoa; phylum Arthropoda; class Insecta; order Lepidoptera; family Lasiocampidae; genus Dendrolimus; species Dendrolimus houi. The sequence continues at coordinate 2,852,689 of CM077139.1, read as the reverse complement.
TTAATTCTAAGAATTTGCAGTCGATCAGCGAAAACCACTTCGAAATCAGCCCAGTAGATTTTATGCGAATCCTGAACTTCTCCTATGTTGTTCCCTTTATAACTTTGATGGCAGTGAACGATTGCTGTCCACCGAGATCGGTTCCGAGCACGGTGGAAGGCCGAGGTTATTGAAGTATCCAGCTGGTCAACAATCTGGTCAATCCACCTATTTGGAGATCTACCGTTAGGTCTCTTGTTCTTTCGGGCTATGTGGCCAAAGTACTTGAGTATACGTTGTTGGCATACTGCTGGTAGCATCTGGTGATCTCCAATCTCTAGCTCTTCCAGCATTTGTTCGGCGAGCTATCCATGGAATGTTGAGCATCCGACACCAGCACCACATTTCAAAGGTGTCAATTTTATGTCTGTCCGTTGCCTTGACAGTTCAGGTTTCTGAATCGTACAAAATACGGAGAAAACAAGCGTTATGCACTAAGCGCTTTTTTGTTCGCTTTAAAATCTGTCGGTCTTTCCATATTTTCTTTAGACGGGTCATTGCGGTCTTGGCCATTCCAATGCGTCTACATATTTCTGGCTCACAACTCCCCTTGTTAGTAATTATTGCGCCAAGTTATTGAAAATCATCTATAATTTCGTAGTCATTTAATATTGACGTGTCATGGAGGGTGTTGAAGCGATCTACTATCATTTTTTGGTTTTTGACTGGTTTGTTGAAGCCGTCTGATTAGTTCAGCCATTTCAGTCGCTGTCGAGGCGAAGAACGTGGTGTCGTCAGCATGTCTTAAGTTTGATATTTTGATCTCACCAATTTTCGTTCCATCTTACCATCCTTCTAAAGTCTTGCGAATTATGTATTCCCCATAGATGTTGAAAAGAATGGGAGAGATCACACAGCCTTGGCGAACACCTCTCTCAAACTTAAAACTACCTGACTGTGTATCATCCAATGCGACAGTGCCATAACCTTTCTTGTAGAGGTTGCGAATTAGTTCAATTAGATGACTTGGTACACCGACCTCTGATAAAACCTACCATAGCATGCCCCATTGAACGCAATCAAAGGCTTTTCGGTGATCTACGAAACACATTATAGATTGTATTTTAAACTCGTAGCATTTCTCTATAATTTGGCGCACGCTTAAATTCTGTTCTCGCGTTCCACGTGCTTTGACGAAGCCTGCCTGTTCCTGAGGAATCTAAGTCAATAAATTATTTTAAACGATTATCTATTAATCCCGAACAAACAGACAAGAAATCTAAAGGACATGCTTTGTGTTCTCCATTGTTTATATAGTGTATTCCAATTGGTTTATTTTTTCAACTAGTTTCAATGTGCAGACACGGATGTTTAGAATTTTATAATATTATATACCTGTATTTGTTACAATAATATCCTCCTATCCACTGTAGGAGCTATCAACGGTGCATCAGAAGTTATTGAAATCACTGTCGGCTAGTTACGCGCCCCTCCGCCACGCGGCGCTGCACGGTTGCCTCTTACAGTTGTATGGGAAGGCGCAGCATGTGGTTAACCAGCATTCGGCCGCTAACCCCTACCAGGAGCTAGTGTCGCAGTTAAACGTAACTGTCAAACAGTATCTGGTACCTAATTGCAAGTGAGTGTACCATACTTTCCTCAGAATGTTCTTTCTGACATAGTGTTTTCTTAAGTTTTCGCGACTAGTCTATACAGGATAAATAAAATTGATGTCTGTTTGCAACGTCAAAATAAAAATGTGAAAAAAATCAAGAGGGATAATTCAGACTAGGAGATTCCAACAACGCAATTTTTAGATTTTTTTTGTGTCTGTCTGTCTGGATGTTCCGGTTAATCTCTGAAACGACTAGACCGATTTTGACGGGACTTTCACTCGCAAGTAGCTGATGTTATAAGAAGTAACTTAGGCTGTTTTTGAAATTAGGGTTCCGCGAAAAATCCACGTGGAAGAAGTTGCGGGCACAGCTAGTATACGTAATAAAACTACGATTTAACGGTTTTAAGTGTGGTAATTTATTTGATTTTTGTAATTCCGACGTTTCAGCCACTTTTCAGTAGTCGTGATCACGGAAGAAAAAGATTTCAATTGTCAATGAGTATTGTTAAAGTTTTATTTAAATTTTGTTTATGGTTATTATTAACTCTGTGGGAGCCTAATCTAATTTACCACCGCTTCGCAGCGTGTTGTGGCTTGAAGAGAAGATGCGGCGCACGAAACTCTTCAGCAAACATGCCTAGCTGTAATAATTTCAAACAAATTACCGCTCCTGAAACCGTTAAAACGTAGTTTTATTATGGTAGAACCATCTTGAAATAATTACACAGATCTACAAAAAAAGTTGTGTATGCAGGGTGTCAGACTATGATTTTCTGGCTTATTTTTCCCTCTGAACACGAAACTGAAGTCAGAATTGGGGGACAATGATCAAATAATCGAGGAAAAACAAAACGGCTCATTATAATAGTTATTTTCTATGGCAACAAAGTTATACAACCGTCTATCAGATGAGCTTTTAAATGTAACAACTGTTAATATATGTAAATGAAGAGTAACTTCATTCGATTTGAATTATCAAGTGTATGTCAAGTCTCAATGTACATCAAACTTGTCAAAGTTTTTTGTCAGTTAGAACCATAAAATAAATTAACAAACATATTTAAAATCGTACACGTATTAGATTAATCAAAATTGTGAATTATTAGCTGTAAATGTTGTTTCTCTTTTCATTTGCGTAGTTATAAATTCTTAATTTACAAATAAAAAGTTAACTTACATTATTATATACTTAACCATAAGGTTAAGACTGTTTAATACAAAAAGCATCATATATAGTAAATGAATATCTTGCACAGAATTAACTATACTTAATTATAATTAATGACGACTTACATAATGTATAACAGAATTATTTTGAAATTGGTTCACTGATTGAATTAAAAAATAATTTATAGTAATGTGACATTGTTTTGTGCTTCTTTAATGATATAGTTTTTATATTACTTAAATGGGGCAATTTATTGATTAATTAATTAATATTATAATGGCCAGGCGCCATTACAAATTGCCCGTATTGTACGTCCGAAGGACAAACTGTCTTTCCAACAAAGAACTCGACACCTCTGTAATTTTATGTTTGTGACAGTTTATACAATAAATGCTATTCTATTATATTCTTTATGCCAGTGTTTTTCAATCTGTGGGTCGCGACCCCTAGGGGCTCGCAAAGCCTTGCTCGGGAGGTCGCGGGCAAAAGGGAAAAAGCAATTTAAATTTATACATCGTACTTAGGTACCTTCTAAGCTCAGCAGCTTTTTGAAAGAAGAATAAAATAATTATTTTATTTAGGACAAATAAACACTTTAAGAATACTGAGTAAAATAAAAAATAAATGCATCAATATAAGTCCTAAAATTGGACCCAGACTCAGCGTAATACTAGCCGCTAAGACCAGCGCTGTTCTTCCGCCTGGGACCAGCAGGTGGAGTCACGGAGGACAATACAACACAAATAATATATCATAACCGTTGAGTTAAATAATTATAAAAATAAAAAGGGTTATTAAACAAATTTACATCGAAATAATAATAAACATATTGTTACGAGTCGCGAGACTCGAATTAAAATGCCGTTAGAATTATTATAGAGTTTATTAGAATTATACAAACACGCATAACACAGGTACGAATATAACCGAACTCAACAAGTCCAAACGTAATGCAGAAGGTCGTAATTCGATAAAATCCGCAAAGTCCGTCACTTATCAGATTCCCGATTGTAGTACACGCGTCTCGCTTCGCTCGTGGTTCTCGCTCGACTAACTGCTCCCCCAATCGGGCCATTGCTTTATACTTCACAAATACAAGTGTGCCTGCCCGTATCGTCGACTTAATTTCCTAGAAATCGTAATCCGCACACCTGGCCAATTGTACCTGCAAACGGCCATAAAAAAGTACAATAGGCTGTTCTCCACAGTAACCAAGGATTACAATTAGTTCCAATGCCGACGGGTATTAAAATGTGTTTTTACAGATATGCAAGTGGATTTTGTTTTCGTCGGAACTTAAGTTATAACAATATATACATAGATATATAGCATAGTGAGATACGTGAGCAACAAAAACAAGCAAATGAAATAAACAGATTATTGTTAATGTTTTGCAGTGTATAAGGCCCTAATAATGAATATGGGAAACAAAATAGAGAAAAACATAAACATAGTCTTTTAAATTACTAACTTTTTGTCTATCTATGGCCCAAGGAGGTCGCCACAATTTTTCAACCTGTAAAGGGGTCGCTTATTCAAAAAGGTTGAAAAGCACTGCTCTATTCTATTCTAAAAAACCAAAAAAAAAACGCTAAAAATCACGATTTTTTTTCATTGTCCCCCCAATTCTGACTGTGCTAATGTACAAGTTGAAATTTAAACATTGTGCTATATTTCTCAGTGGGGTAACAAATTAAGGCTCATTTAGCACATTTTACAATTTTTTTCCCCAGAATTTCACTGTACGAACAGAGTTTGTATTGGGCCGTTTTGTTTACATTAGTGGAATTGGGCTACCCTGATCTGATCAATATTGCAGTGGATTTCTTATTGACCAATCCTAGACATTACTGTTCGGATCTAGTTGTGAAGGTAAGCGATATTCAAGGTATTCTATTCGCACTAACCGTGCCCTAACAACCTTTGTTACCGGGCCATAAAACATGTATTTTGAAACAATCAAGTTTTTGACCAAAAGTCTACTTTTGTTCAAACATCAGAATTTGTAATAACTCGTTGTTTTATTGCACGAGTTCAGCAAACAGGCAGGCGGCCCACCCGATGGAAAGCGGAAATGTGTCTGATAAGAACATCAGAAACATTTTATCCTGCGTTGGGGCGGCCTGTCGTAAGAGGCGACAAAACTACCCACAGCCAGGTGCTAGGGTATTTACCCGTCTGAATGGCTACCACCTCTGATCTAGAGTATGCCGCCATAACAATCTTATGTTGTGTTCCGACATTAGTGGTCAGGTTCCAGTCAACTTTTAAAGAGCGGCAGCTAATTGGTAGCACCTTTGGTTTTCAAACGTCCATAGGCGATGGTAACCGCTTTCTATCAGATGGGCCGTCTTCAGTCTGCTGAACTCGTGCAATAAAAAAAATAATATATTCTTCCCTAAGTTCTTATCAGAAACGTCTAAAATTAAATAAAATTGTGTTACGTCACAGATATGAGAAAATGGAACCATACAGGACGCGTTCCTTTAAAATCTCACAACGCCCAAAATGCTCCGTCTGCCGTTCCACAAGGTGACCACGGTCGTTATGGTCGTGGCGAAAATGTCACTAATGACGTCATCGTTTTCGATCACACAGCGCTCACAACGACCCATCACAAGAGGTGCGTCGAAGTGGGCATTGACCACAGAGCATTAATACATGACATTGAAAAAAGCGCGATTTTCAAATCAACCAATGACATTTCTGTATTTCGTCGTTCATGACACCAACGCCCAATAATCCGTTCCACTAGAGTTTATGATTGTAAAAACCGCAAGCAAGTGGTACGGGATAAATCGCGGTCGTGAACGTCACTTCACTTGTCACTTGCCCAGTAATGTAATATTGACAGCTGTCACCCGCATCATGCGATAGTGCAAATAGTATTAACAATCCTCTTCTAATTTCAGGGCATCACCAATACGTTAAGGAAACAAGTTTTATCAAATGAACTGAAGAATAGCGTGACAGAGAAATTGTTGAACAAGATGAAGAATTATTCCGAACATCACGCAGTACAAATATTGTTGGTTCATATGTTTACAGGTACGAAAACTAGGGCTGTTTTCATTTGTTCGTCTATCGCAGTAAACATTCTCTAGTGGTCGAAATTCGACCGTAATCATTTGTTGTTAAAGACTATACTTCTATGATCACAGATTTCTCCAAGGCTACACTGTTAATTTGTTTAGTGAATATATATTTTATTATTAATAATCGAATACAATAAAAAAAAGTGTGCATTTCGGGACGCCCGACAGAAGTGTTAACTTAAACTAATCTAAGTTGAACTATTTAATTTTGAAATTGTTTAACTTGAGAAAAGCTTAGGTTATTACTTCAATTCTATATATATAGTGCGTGGGTTAGAGTGAGAGAGGAGGAGCCTGCCTACCGCTGCCGTATGCGTGAGAGAAAGGGAAGCCAGACAGACTGGCGCCGTAACGCGTTACGCAACGAAGCAGTTTAACCTCCCATAAAAAGTTATCACTTCAAAAAATTATGTACAGTCGCCGTATGAAAAGCTTCGTCACCTTAGAGTCGACTTTTGCTTGCACGATTACAAGAAACAGTACTGCCAATATTTTAATAAATGTTACTTTTTTGAAATATAGAACCGTGAAAAAAGAACATTGTAATGTTGGCAATGACAGACGCTGAGATTAACAATAAGAAACAAAGAGGGTATAATCACTACGCTTGTCACAAATATTAAAACCAATAAAAAGGTTTTACATCTCTAAACAATCTTCTTAGACAAGATAGGAAATCAAACAAATTTGATCTCAGTAATTTTGAACTTTATTGTCAAACACTTAAACATATTTTCTGTGGAACAGTCTGTTCTGTGACTTAGTTTGAAAAGGTAACATGTGCTCGCGGAAAGTTAAATGTATCAATTTGAAAACTGGCGAACCTTTTCATACCACTACTGTACATATTTCTGACTTGTTTGTCTCACTTATCTTTGATTTACTTTTCGATAATTAAAGAACGAAACTTAGGTTGAACATGTGTTTTATTACGAGTACTATATTGTAGACCACAATCGTGAAGCCTTTATAATCTGCACAAGGCCTTGTTTTTGTCTGTCTGGATTATCTAATATCCAAAAAAATTGTAGCAGCGAAAGGTACAGGTTAAATGATACTCTAGATGGCAGAGAGTAGTATTCACTGTCGAGTGCTGATGTGAACTGTAGTGTATTAATTTATTTTGGAAACGGTAACCGTAAGAACAAATATTAACAAGTTGTACAGCTACTATATATACTACAGTGTGTGAGCGAGACCGATGATGTGCGAGCGAGATAGAGCAACTATTAATATGTGCGCCCCCGCGTTGCGCTAGCCAGTAGTGCCTTGTCCGCTGCGATGGCAAGACGTGTGCCGCTCCCTTAAAATCAATTAATCGTTTTATTTTATAGGCGATACAAAACTTCTCTCACCGAACCAATCTACGGACGTGTCAAATATGGATCCCGACGTCCTAATGAACTCAATGGAGCGCATCACACTCCTATACAAGGCCTTGCGTGAAACCAAGCACAAGACGAGTAGACTTATCATTAGTTCGACCCTGGAACATCTCTTGGGGGAGACCTTGCCACCGGCAGCCACCCTCAGCAGGGTCGTCATCGAAATGCTGGATTGGTGCAAGGATGCTGAAGAGATGGAGATGGGGATACTCGGTGAGAGGAGTAGGCTCGTGGAAAGTGCTGTTCACAATGCTGGTATTGTCTTTCAGGTAAGATATATTTACATTTTGAAGTGAATTTCAGTTAATTTGCCGAGCCTTTGCACGCTCGTTTAGAGCTGATGCAATCATTTAGACTAGTAAAAAGTTCAGACTTTAGTAAACATTTTACAATAATATAATTTCGTTAGGAGTTAATTCACTATAATTGGGTAAACGACAATTTATCTAGAGTAATTTAGGATAACGATACTTTAAATATTTAGATGGCGCTTTCGATCAAAATTTGATTAAAATGTTCGTCATCATTTATTATTTTTGGCAGTATAAAGTTACAGTACAGTACTAGAGTTTACCCAACATCTAGTGCGTACCTCTTGTTTAAAGAGCAGGCGGTACAGGTTACATTGTATTAAATTTGTAATCCAATCCAATTCCCTGTCTATCTATAAACTACATAAATGACAAACACTTCACAAAAAGACAAAATAGACGAAATATACATAATGGACGAAATGAACGAACCAGACGAAATCGACGAAGTGGACCAAATGGACAAAGTGGATGAAGTGGACAAAATGGACAAAATCACAAAACCAGGATAGGTTTCCGGGGTAACCTTTACATAAATCTATTGGGATAGATTTATTATCGATACCGAATACGAGCATAGGATACTTTTTATCCCGAAAAACGGGATAGATTCCGGGATAAAAATATATTTGTCTCTCTGTTTGTTATACTTTTATGGAAAAACTATTGGACTGATTTGGCTGAAATTTGGTTGATATTTAATTTTAATACCGAGGGTAGCCAAGGGATACTTTTCATCCCGGATCTAATAGTCTTTCCAGCCAAATCAAACAGAGACTAATATTCTTTCCATAAATCTATAACAAACAGAGAGACAAAAATATATTTTTCTATTCGGAATCTATCCTATATATTTATATATATATATATAATATATATGTATATATATGTATATATAGATATATATACATATATATATATATATATATATATATATATATATATATATATATATATATATATATATATATATATGTATATATATATATATATATACTGAGTTTCAGCCAAATCTGTCCAGTAGTTTTTCCGTGAAAACGGAACAGAGTTACTTTCGCATTTATAATACTAATAGGAATTTTTATGTCTTTATATTTTACTTATCTGGTGATCAGTTAAACATAAGCCCTTAACTTATGTTAGTTATTTTTTACAGGTATTCGAAACATCGATAGCTCAAAATCAATTACCGGTACTAAGCGGGTGGATATTCGAAGCACTATGCCATTTGTTAAACGGAAAAATAACCGCAAATTTGCTACCTTATTGTCTTCTAACATTACTAGTGTCTGCTAGTTCCAATCCGTATATACGAAAAACCTCATTCCTCTCTCAGTTAGTACTGAAACTAGGTTTTATGAAAAATTCCACAGCCAATGAGAGTTGGGGCATTTTTAGAGAACATTTTGGGGGTAGAACTTTAATGTCGTTCAACGAGAGACGGTTATTGTGTCTAGTTGCTTGTAGGTCGAATTTTAGTGGATCTCAATTGGTAAGATTGAAGGAGTTATGTGATAGTAATGAGTGTCTGCGAGATGTTTTGGCCTGTTTAGACCTGTAGTTAATAATGGTCTAACTCTAAATATAATAATGAAAGGAATTATGCTGTAAAAGTAATTAGATTGCTTTGTGATTGGAGAACAATGGTGATAATTATTTAATAAACACAATGACACTTCCACGAAACCTAGATCTCTGTTTCTTTCGATTCGAAGGAACTTGTGACTTATACAAAAAATAAATCCAAACTACCTGCAATTTTAGTATTTGTGCTTTCTATCTCGTTATAATTTACAATTTATTTTCAATGACTTATAAATGTTCTATTTAAGTGGATTGCAAAAAATCTTTTATGAGAAATGTAGTTATTTAACCCGAATTCCAACAATCTATAATATAATATTTTCTTAAGTTTTCGCGACTAGTATACGTAATGAAACTACGTTTTAACTGTTTTAAGCGCGGTAATTTATTTGATTTTTTTTATTCCGACGTTTCTGCCAATTTTCAGTAGCCGTGATCACGGAAGACAAAGATGTCGAGTGTCAATGAGTATTGTTAAAGTTTTATTTAGCCTACCGCCAACTTGTTCTTTTAATTATTTAGTTTTTAATTTTGCTTATGGTTATTATTTACTCTATAGGAGTCTTATCTAATTTCCAACCACTTCGCAACATGTTAGGGCTTGAAGAGAAGAAGCGGCGCAAGAAAGTCTTCAGCAACCATACCTAGCTCTAATAATTTTATATAATATTAAAATGGGTGGGAGGTAAAATCTGTATATTAATACTTGAAGCAAAAACTTTGTAACCCTTTTTTCGAAAATTGTGCGAACGGAGGAGTATGAAATTTCGCACACTTATAGTTTATATAGAGAAGAAGTGACGAATGATAATATTTTTTTTTTTTATTATGCATAAAAAATACATTAAATCAATAAAAAAACATTACACACACTCGCATATACTCTTTTGATTATTGTTCAAGTTAAATTACAACAAACAGTGTAGCCTTGGCGAAATCTGTGATTATAGAAGTCTATATAGTCTTTGACAACAATTTATGGTCGAATTTCGACCACGGGCGACCACTAGTAGTTTTTTTTTTTTTTTTGGCAAACACACTACATTCCCAAATTAAGCAAGTTACGCTTGTGTTATGGGTAATATATAACGGACCACTCTGGGGCCGATCCCAGACACCCAGACCATAGTAAATAAAGAAGAAAATACGTTTCCGAAATTTACTATACCAGGAATCGAACCCGGAGCCTCTGCGTTGCAGTGAGGTAAGCCGGCAAAGGCTTAGCCCGCTCAACCAGAGGCCGTCAAAAATTATCAATCAAGTTGGTTTGTGTTCCGCTTAAAACCGTTAAGACGTAGTTTTTATTATCTAAAAATCTAACTTAAGGTCCTAGCATGAATAGATGGCGCCATACGACGTTTTTGCTTCAAATTCAATCTTTTTTTTTTCTTAATATTTTGTACGTATTTCAACCATGATGGAATCAGTATCTTGATTAGAGATCTTGGGCTGACTCGGTGGTGCTACGCTCTCGCATAATATCTGCGTGAAACGGTTACCCTTACGCTAATCGTGTTTCGTGTGGTGAGTTTCGATGGACTTCCCTATTCCCTCCCATATCCTATCCCCTCTATCTAACAAAATAATAATAAACAATCGGCAGACTAATTCATTCACACATTGTATATCCCCAAATTAAGCAAGTTATGCTTGTGTTATGGATAATGTACAACAGACAACTCTGGGGCCGATCCCAAATACCCAGATCCTATGGTCTGGGTGTCTGGGATCGGCCCCAAAATAAGGCCAACAAAGGCCTGGTTAACCACAAAGGCCGTCGACTATCTCATTCCTCCTGTCTGGTTCCTCCTGCTGAACCACAGAGGCCGTCGACTATCTCATTCCTCTTGCTCATCCACAAAGGCCGTCGACTGTCTCATTCCTCCTATCTGCTTCTCCTCTGAACCACCTCACTACCTCATTCTTCTTGCTCAACCACAAAGGCCGTCGACTATCTCATTCCTCCTATCTGCTTCTTCCTCCCAACTCCGTCGATCTTTCCTCCTGTCATCATCTCATCCCATCCCATCCCATCCTAAAGGCTGGCAATGCGTTGCCTTCGCCCCTGGTGTTGCAAATGCCTATTAGGTGAAGGTGACCACTTTCCACGAGCTAGACCGACTGCCTGTTTGCCAACTTCGCAATTAAAAAAAACACCTTTTCTTTCTTTACTTACTTGTTTTTAGCGATTTTCGAAGTTTTATTATTTAATTTAAAAACATTTTAATCAGCCCAAATTATGGGCAGTTCCTATGTTCATTTGCCTCGCTATCGGTTAAAATTTGACATAAGCTCCATACAAGTACTGTCAAAATTCAACCGATGGTAGTAAAAGTGTATGACTAGTAAGATATAGGATCCGGCCATTAGTCGATATTGAGTTTTAGTAAGTTTAATTACATATCTAATTTTCTTAATATTAAAGGGCGTGGGAACAACGACCGCGGCGCCATCTATAAGTCAAATTTGATTAATGTGTAACAGTGATTGCTCTTTAAATCCTTGTCCTTTTAGCTTTCTGAGTGCGAAATTAACATTATGTTTTAACTTTTTAAGCGCGAGTTGATTATTAATGTTGAACAATCGTAAAGGTGGGGGCTTTATCTGGGATAATGTTAAAGATTTAGGCCGTTACACGCAGATATGGCGATGGGTTTAAGGCGTTATGTGAGATGCGACATTGTTAATAAGTAATACTTGCAACAACTCAGAAGGGTTTATGATAGTAAAAGAACAGCAACTGGTCACATATTTAAAATCAGGGAACCTTTCGGTTTTTCACACTACAAGCATTTTTAGAACACCTCGACATCCCTCCAATTTTACAGTATATTAATCTTAGCAAATTGGCACAACCGATAGCGGATCGAAGTCACTGATAAACTATTTTAATTAAAGTGTTATGAATGAAAAGAATTTAATACATTACTGTTTGGAAATTCCAGATAATATTTTATACAAGATATCATATAAAACATTATACTTAAAGTTTTACATGTAATAAAATAAACTGAACACAGTACAAATCTATCGCGTCTGCCAACATGAAAATTAAATGTAAGGAATACCGTCTATACACAATTGAGACATTTAGAATTATAATCTACACAATTGTCACATTATACAAAGGATAAATATTGTTACAAAATTATTGTAAATTATAGATAACTCTATACAAAACAGGCGCTAATCACAGAATAAATAAAAATATAACATTACTATTCAATTAAGGAAATGGCCGATCGTATCGTTTAGAAATAAGAGGGCACATAACAAAATCAACTATTAACTTTAAAATGAAACAACAAGAACAATTATACTACTCAATAAATGTAACATAACGTTAAATTCTCACAGATAACATATGTATATACACCAATGTGGATGTGGGTTAACGCTCCAAATAAGACACATTCGGCCACGGCCTAAATATTTAACGCTAACACAGATGAAACCCCAGCATTAAAACTTCAAAATAAATATGCGTTTATTTCATTAAGGCGTATTTTTAATAATGTCACAAGAAACTGTTGAAAATCCTTAATTAAAGTGGATGGAGGATTTAAGGGAACGTACCCATACTACGTGACTTATTTTTTAACATTTTCTTACCCCTCCCCCCAATTCGCCTTTCGATAGCCATCTACAGTAGGTACCGTGAAATCTGGCAACTTAACCAATGGTTGTCAATTTTGCCATTATAAGTTTTCGTTTGCAATATTACTATTACCTCTCACAAAATGTCTTTTTGAGGGACATTGTGTGCTCAAAAAAGTAATTTTGTTAGAGGTAATTGTAATTTTGTTAAAGGTTATCTCGTAAACGAAATTCGAAGACCTATAATGGCGAAATTGCCAACCGTTGGTTAAGTTACCATATTTCACGGTATATTAAGATCCCCTTTCAGTTTTCACGTAGGACATAAAAAAAATTCATACAGAAAGTTAATAGAAAGTGTTTGGCTCGTATATCTTTAAGCCGTTTTAAAAAGAGTTGAACGTTCTAAAGCTCGAAAAAGGGCGAGATTTCCGTAGAGAATATAACTACGTGTCGAAAACCCAAGCCTCTCGTAACCAAGCGTTGTATTTTGCAGACTTCCCCCCGGAATAGGTTACCTAGTATGGGTACGTTCCCTAAGCATGTAAGCTGGCGCCTGCAATTCGAACTCGTAGATCCTTAGTATTTAGACGAATGTAGTAAAAATTTAGATGAGTTTGAGAAATTTTAGGAAAAGCAGTAGTAAATTTTAGAGAAATAAGCCTTCGTAAATGGGATAAGTGCAAAATGTTTTCGTAGTGTTCAAAATTTACTTTTGAATAGATATAACAAATATCTTTCTTAAAGGACAATGCCCATTTTGGGTCCACCGTAAAATCGGATGAAGCGTAACCAAATATTTTTATATAATCTTATATTATTTTTTTATGTTATTATAGTCAAATTATAGTTTTTTTGTAACCCAACATTGAAATTACAATAACATAAATATGTTTTTTCCGCTATTAACACCAATAGTTCGTATCTTGACTTTTATGTTTTTATTTACTAACATCTTTACTCTCTTTAGTTCGATATTCAAGAACTTTAAATATTGCGGTCTGTTGAACTCATTGTAATTCCATAGATAAAACACATACGATTGATGATAATGTCACCACCGTGGCCATAAACAGTAAACATTTAATTAATATAAATAGCTTAAATTAATGGAAGCGTAATCAGCAAACCATAGTGAGAGTTAATAACGAACGAACTTAGAATTTACATTTTTCTCAGAAATATTGCTTTAGAAAAGTTAAGATTTCTCTTAAATTAAAAGGATCTAAATATTTTTCACGTATATGAAAATCATTTAAATTTTCTACAAAATGAGACAAAATCATAAAGGCTCGTGCAGTTTTATATGAAGCCCAACTCTCCTAACAAACTGAGCAATGTCCTTTTAATACATGCCTTACGATAGGTTCAACACTTTTTTAGATAGATATAATATAATGGTAGAACGTACGCCTTGCAAAGTTTGTCGTAATTATTCATAACCAAAGAGTGAAGAGGATAGCAATAGAAAAGTGGCGCTTTTCTCGATATGCTTCTAATAATCCACCTATATTTATATACACCTCACGCACTTATAATTATGCTATATTTATAGCTTAAGCTAGGCCCAGATATTTTATATCACAACATTCCGAGTCGTAAAGCAAATAGGCAATATTCAATCAATGTTAAAAACTAAGCCTCCAGGTCAGTTAATTTTATTGGATTATTTTAAGTACATAGGTACTAAAAGCAATTTATGCTTACTAGTAAGATAGATTTAAGAAGGAAAATTTAAAACATTCTTGCTGCCTTTTCATTCAACAATATCGCTCTATGTATCTTTCAGACCATGGGATATACGATATAATATTAAATGCGTTTCGACTGAAGTTAGTTCCGTGAGTGTGCGCAGGTCCAGTCAAATGTTAATACACCTTACGATGTATTGTGAGAAAGAGATGACATGAGGCTCCCAGTATCGGCCGAGTGAGAGCGCAACACTCCCTCATCCGCTCTGTCTGTAAATCTTATAACTGTTCTGCGCAATGACGTGTACGAACTTCAAGGATGAATATTAATTTTGCACGTACTATACATTGTCTGGAAAATCATAGCAGCGTAATGGCTAGCGCACGCGTCCCAAACCTAAAGGGGCGGGTTCGAATCCTGGCCGGAACGCATGCACCAGGCACCACTTAATCAATTTTCTGACTTATGTGCATATTGTTGTTCCAATTAGCACGTGCTAACAACGCTGAAGTAAAAACATTGTGATAAAACCTGCACATCGATAAAACCGATGTAACAAACCTACCAAGCCTGCTAGGTGGTAGGGCATTTGCCCGACGACTGGATGGCTACCACCCCTGGTCCAGAGTATGCCGCTATAACAACCTTGATTTGTATTCCGGCATTACTAACCAGGTACCAGTCTCCCTTAAAAGAGCAGCAGCGTATTTGTAACACCTTTGGTGTTGTAAATGTCAATAGGCGATGGTAACAGCTTTCTGTGAAGTGGACCATCTGCCTGTCTCCTAAACTGATGCGATAAAAAAATTGCCTTGGACACGCGTGGTGGTATACTGTCCGTTCCCCAATAATGGGAGGCTCGAACCCAACGATGGGACTTTTATGGGCTATTATGAAGCTAAGCTAATTAACAAGTGCTCATAAAGCTACAAAGTTTTATACTTTTCTATCGAATTTTGAATAGAAATTACATAGAAGGCAGAACACTTGCACCTTATTTATGCTTCTCAATTTAGCAGTTCACATTGGCGATGCATTTTTTAACGAAATGAAGAAGACATAAATTACAAACCGTCAGAATTAAGATGAAATGTCAATTAAAAATCACGCTTAATAACCGTTAAAACTAGAGTAGCTTTTTTATAAGTTACTAACTTATTGCAGCCGCTATAGTGTTTTGACTCGAACTTTCGAGAAATTAGCATCATTATGCTGCTATCTGTTATAGCTTGCAAAAATAAAACTTAGGTAACTTTGACAGTTATAATTTATAAACTGTTCTTAAATTAGCGCTATTAATACCATAAAAACATTATTTTACACCTAGCGATTTATTTAATTTTTTCAAATTATATTACTCTTCAAAACATCCACGTGTATTGTCAATAGACAAATATTTTGAATATTTTATTATTTATTAATTCTGAAAATAAAATAATATCCGTAAACGCAATCGGATTTATTATTCATATATCCGTATCTGGATACGGATATATGAATAATATAGATATGGATTCGGACTTCGGATTCATTCGGATCCAGATACGAAATTTCACAACCTTCCTTGTCCGAATCTGGATACGAATATATGAATAATATAGATATGGATTCGGATTTCGGATTCATTCGAATCCAGATCCGAAATTTCAAAACCTTCCTTATCCGTATATAGATACGGATATATGAATAATATAAATATGGATTCGGATTTCGGATTCATTCGGATCCAGATACGAAATTTCACAACCTTCCTTATCCGAATCTGGATACGAATATATGAATAATATAGATATGGATTCGGATTTCGGATTCATTCGGATCCAGATCCGAAATTTCACAGCCTTCCTCTTCCTCAATGTGAACTGATACTTTTTATAAGAGCTTTTAAAATACAATATTAATTATTTAGTGCACGTCTTTCATAATGTTGTATAATTTATTATAGTAATTAAAGCAATGTTGTACAATTTGTATATTTTATGGGATTTAATCGAGATTATGTAATGATTATTGTATTATATATTTTTTGAATAATAAAATGTCATGCAATTTATTTTTGGTTTTCTTTTGTCATCTCCTAACGAGATCAAAAGCTGGTGGAAACGTGCAGAGCATATGCGCGTCGTATCTTTAATTGGTACTGTGCATTCATCTAGAAATAGGAAGACCCAAGCCCAGCAGTGAAACCTTGACGAGTTATTATTGTTTCAAATTTCTTATGTTTATACTCGTACGTGCAGAAAGGAATACAATTTCCTGCAGACGGGCGGCCTGTCGTAAGAGGCGACAATGCAACCCACAGCCAGGTGGTAGTGTATTTGCCTGTCGTGATGGCTACCACCTTTGGTATAAAGTATGCCGCCATAACAATCTTTAGTTGTGTTCCGGTATCAGTAGCCAGGTTCCAGTCTCCCTTTAGAGAGCGGCAGCACATTGGTAGCGCTTTTGGTGTTACAAATATTCATAGGCGATGGTAACCGCTTTCCATCAGGTAGGCCATTTGCCTGTCTGCTGAACTCGTGCAATAAAAAAAGAAATTTAAATAAACAGTACTTTATATAATAAAGTTAAAGCACATACAGCATACAGAAGACTTAACAAACTTGTGCTATTGGAAAGGACTGCGTTACAGGATTTATTTCTACGGTTCCCAACCCTACTATAATATATATTATCGTACTAAATTTTAGCCAATTGTACTATATATATTATAGGAAAATAATATAGTACTATAATTACGCCTATTGTGCACATTTAGAATATTTTTGAGCTATGTTTTTCTGTGTTTTATGTACTGGTGTACAATAAAGTGTT
The DNA here is from genome assembly GCA_039645545.1 of Dendrolimus houi. Lineage (NCBI taxonomy): Eukaryota > Metazoa > Arthropoda > Insecta > Lepidoptera > Lasiocampidae > Dendrolimus > Dendrolimus houi. Next base: position 2,835,446 of record CM077139.1, on the reverse strand, counting down.
ATCTATCTATAATTATTGTAAGTATGTATATTTAAATTGTACAGACCTATCTTTTTTCTGCTCGACTTACATCGCCAGATTAGTTAAGAATTTCTTTAAGCTAGTTTGCCTGGAAGACATTGCTTTTACCGATAAAGCCGCCTGCTGTTTTGCCGAGTGTTCGATCCTTGCCTAGTATGAAGTAGGTAGAACATCGCTCCATTAATTTTGCTGTCTACCCTCTTTCTATGTTAGGCGACGACCAATGCAGAGTAGAGTAAGGGCAGCCATTTTTGAACTCTCTCAGTCAACGTTTGACGAGATCTACATCGCGCCGTGCGCTGATACTTTTCTAAACCTTATCATGTTGGTATATGCGATTACTGGCCGTGCCAAGAACATATACTATCCGTAAAACTTTGTACAAGTGTTAGCTCCAAAGTGGAATTTAGCGCCGTGTGCTGTTCCTGTGTGCATGCAACCTGAACCGAGCCAGGAGGGGGTGGATCTCAAGTTTGGTGGAGCTCCTACTTTTTAGTGCGATGATTTCGGTCATATCTCTCATACAGTCCATAATAAATTGAACCAGCTTATGATCAGTGGGTTACAGCGCCCCACACCAAGAAGTATTGTAATTATGCATTTTGTTTTTGTATTTGTTTATTTTGGTGGGCAATAATAAAATGTCATATCTATCTATCTATAGTACGAAATGTACTATATTCTATTAAATATTTCTTTCTATCTTTAATTCAATTATCGTGCTTTTTATTAAGATTCTTATGATTATTTTAAAAATAATAGAACTTTGCTGGGCAAATAAAAAAGTAGTAATAAATTTACGTGGAAAATTCAATAACAAAATAAATAAAATATAACATGATTAATGAAGTATAAATGTGTACTATTTTTCCCCAAAAGTACTATATTTTTGCGGCTAAAAAACACAAATACTATATTTTCTTCAAAAAAGATGGCAGCCCTATTTATTGCACCAATCAGGTTATCCATCATGAATAACCATATAAAATTACAATATTAATGTTTGGATATTTGATATTTGCTTCGAAATAACTTTTGGAAGGTCGACGAAGTACTAAATATAGCAGATACTAAATTCCCTATTGAACATTTTGTCTTGTCACGTATCAAATTCCAAATACGTCCCTTTTAATGAATTTTACCCGACATAGATAAAGGTTCGCCTCACAAATCATGGGTTAAAACAAAGTAACTAGCAACCACATAAAGGTATGGTTTGAGTGAACGTAGACGGCGACTTGTAATAGTAGGGATGCGGACATAATTGTTAACAAACATATAAAAGAACAGGCGTTTCATCTTAGTTTCAATTTTAGTTAATTTAATTGTAATTACTGTTTAAATAACAATTAATGCGCTGTTAGACTATTTTGACTTGAACAATCGACCAAAGCAGCGGTGAACCACCCATAAGGCTAAAATCGCCTGGCAGAAACTTTCGTTAACAGCGCAATGCCACGCACACAAGTAAAACATCGGTTTAAATGGGCGGGGTTTAATTGTTACCGGTTTTGGGTTTTAAAAAGAAGCATAAAATCGAAGTCCGTAAACAAAGCAAGAGCAGACTACAAAAGAAAAAGGGTGTCGTCTATTGGCAAAATGAATATTGCAATTAAACATGAGTAATTGTTGCTTTCAGTTTAGTTTCAAGTTTCAGAAACGTGGTGTATATGAAATTTGAGAGTGTGTGCGTAGATGTCGAAACTTTATGAGCCGTTCAAAGCAAAATGCTAGAGAACTGATCAAGGAAGAATTTGGCCTACGGCTGGCCATATTCTACTAATCCTACTTGTGACCTCATAAGTAGGTTTTCTCGTAAAAAATCTATGAGGCTACTACGTTTTGAAAGTTGGTAAAAAGTTTCATACTTTATTTGACTGTTAGCTTTCCTATTGTTATTATTAAAAAAAAAAATTATTATTATTATTACAAATTATTTTTTAATAAATCAGTCGTTTTAGAAACGCAGATCTTTGAACATTAATTTCGATGTATATGGATAGTTTCCTCCCGATGTTTTTGTCCAGCATCAGCACCTGGTATTTATTTTCAAAGATTTTTCCACCAAAAGATTTTTGAAAGCTATTAATGACACTAAAATATATCTGTTCAGGACGTTCTGTCAGACATTCTACACCTGTCATCTTTGGACGGAATGCACAGGACGTTCTCTGGATGGCATACGTGTTCAATATAATAACAATTTCGACACCTGTGGGTTTTAAAAGATACTGTAGTGCCTCGAGTATGTTTCTTGAGGCTAGATTGAACACGTTTTGTGCTATCCGGAGAAGTCGCATTGCAAATTTCTTGTCCAGCTTTGAAAGGTGTAGAAACAGAATAAAGGACTGACCAACTAACTGACTGACTGATGGATATTTATTAATTTTTATTTTCTAAGGTTTAATTTAATAATAACATTGTATAATTGTTGTAATTATGGATCGTTGTGTACGAAATAGATAAACTATTATTTAAATATGTGAACCATCTATCATAATATCTGTAATAATTCTCTAAAGGGCTGAGTATGTATACAATGAATTAAAAAAAATAAAAAGTCAGTAGGCTATCCAATACAAGCAGATTTCGAAAATGCAAGTCATAGAAATTTTTTTATTCAAAATAAGTTCTAACCGGAGAACACTTTTTGAAGGTCATATAAATATATAAGTTAGAATTTAATTTTTCTTCTGTTTAAATGCAAATTCAAGCTAAATAATGTTTTTCTTTATTTAAATATAAGTTCCAATAAGTTTTATACAGAAGTGTTACTTTTGAAGTTTTTGAAGGTCATACTCATATAAGAGGAAAGAAAATTTATGAATTTAATTTTACTTGTTATGCCAATTTCTCTATGTACAAGCTTGGCAAGATAACATTAAACAAAATATAGTATAAGATGTTAGATCAGCTACATGCAAACTGAATTTTTGTCATTTAAGAATTTTCAAATGGACTTTTTTAGATACATATTTAATTTAGTAGCTTCTATATTTATTGAAGAAGGTCAACACTTAGAAAGATACTTTTTATCCAATATCAGATAAATTATGTTTTGTACATACTGCGATTTTAAACTAATATTTAAAATAAGCCAAAACGATATCGCTGTGGTTAAATTTAATTTTACGGTTTTTGTACGCCGCTTCGTGTTTTGTTAGATCACTACATGCAATTAATTAATTGCAAATACATCGTCGTCATGGCATCCCGATAAATTATGTTTTTTACATGCGATAGACTAATATAGCCAAAACGATATCGCTGTGCATTATTATCACTGCTTAATTAACAAATACATCGTCATTAAAGTTTATACAAATTACATATAGAACAGTGGGTTTTAAAATATCTTTTCCAGAGTGCTACAGTACGTGGCTCTAAATGAAACGTGTAAACAGTTTCTTAAAGCTTCAACGAGATGGACAACACATCGGCTTCCTTGTCGGTCCAGATTTTTACGAGCGGTTTTAACCACCTACCATCAGTTGAGCCGTCTGCCAGTTGCTAATCTGAAAACATAAATAAATAAGCTTTATTTCAAAATTATTAATATCATACACAAAAAATTAAAATATCACCATAAAATATAACTAATGTTTAAACTATTATAATATTTAAGCTATTTGACTTTTGGAACTATGATGTTATAATCCACTACACTTATACGAATTCAAAAACGTTTTATTTAAATATTTTGAAGAGCACACGCTTACACAAAATGGCAGTGAATAGAGAGAGCGTAGATTAGATGCACATCAAATGTCATTGGTAGATGGCGAATCGAACGTTTGGATATATTGACAAGATTATATTTTATGCTCGGATATGACACTACTCTTAAGATTATTTCAGTCTGCTCGCTATGAATACGATCAACCCCTTTCCAAGGCTGTCCCATAAGCTGAAATGGGCATCCACTATAACGGATCTAACCCTCTCTGTGTCCATTATATAAATCGATTTCACCTAAACATCTATTTGAATCGTCTCGTAATAGATGGAGATGAATTTGGCATATATACTTATTCATTATTGGGTATTTATTTGCTGTTGTTTATTTAAAATCTTATTGATGGTATACATGTTTAGCTCTCACCAAACTGTCTATATATTGCAAAGTATCATTTTTCTGCGTACTTTGATAATGTTACAACCTAAGCGCCGACAAAGACAAATTCCACGTACACATTTGTAGAAGCACATTTATTACCCGTGGGCATTTGAACTAATAACATTGAAACTATTGTAATTCTTTTATGATAGTCTTCTTTTGTTTACTTATTTATTGGCATACGTTTCTAGGGGACAGCCTATCGTTGTATTGTAATCATTAGCCAGGTGTTACGGATTTTAAAGTACAAGCTGATTCTAGGAAATTCGGTCCACGTGGCCGGGCGGGCACATTGCACTTGTGCAGGATAAAACGATGGCCTGATTGAGGGAGGAAGGCAGTCGAGCGAGAACTACGATCGAAGCGAGACGTGTGTACTACAATCGGGAATCTAATAGTGACGAACTTTGCGCGTTTTATTGAATTGTGACCTTCTGAATTCCGTTTGGACTTGTTGTGTTCGGTTATATTTGTACCTGTGTTATACGTGTTTGTATAGTTCTAATAAACTCTATAATAATTCCAACAGCATTTTAATTCGAGTCCCGTAACTCGTAACAATAATATAGAATATGTTCTTTGTTATTTTTTACGAAATAAATTAGATTATTAGAAACAGATTCGACCGGTCGGTCGCGATTGCCTGTTTGGGCACCCCTGGAATGGAGGGATCAGACAGAAGGAATGGAGTAGAAAGGATAACACAAGACTACCCTTTTCTGTGAGAGCGTGGTATCACACTCATAGAGCCGGCAAATCAAGAATCCAATGTGGCTCTACCACGTCAGATAAGAAAAGCAAAAGTTTATAATGCTATTGCTTCATCTGGGATAATGTTATTGGTACCGCCATGTAAACCTCCTTTCAACTTATTCATACTTTTCTTCTAACGTATTTAAATTCTTCATTTAAATCTTGCGGCGTGTCCCCTTTTTCGCACGCACGTTAGTCATTCGTTGTCATTTCATCAACAAAATAATTTAAACTATAATCGCCCCGCAGATTGTAAATATTGTTACGCGAGTCGCGAATTAAAATGCCGTTAGAATTACTATAGAGTTTATTAGAACTATACAAACACTTCACAGAGTCCAAAGGTAATGCAGAAGGTCGTAACTCGATAAAACGCGCAAAGTCTGTCACTTATTAGATTCCCGATAGTAGTACACGCATCTCGCTTCGCTCGTGGTTGTCGCTTGACTGCCTTCCCCTCTATCAGGTCATCGTTTTATACTGCACAAATCCAATTTCCCCGTATCTAAGTCGGCTTAATCCGCCACACCTGGCTAATGACTCGTCCGCAAACTGCCATAAAAGAGTACAATAAAACAATGGGCTGTTTTCTTATCACAAATTTTAAACACAAAGTAAATAAAATAAGATGATCATAAAAGAGTTACAATTAGTTTAAATGCCGGCAGGTAATAAAATGTGTTTCGTTTCAGATATGCAGGCGGGTTTTGTTTTAGTCGGGACCTGAGTTGTAACAATATATAAAACTTATTCACATACAATAAACATAAAATATAATTAATATCGCTCCGCGCTGCACCGCTTTAAAATAAATAAATACAGTTCATCGTATCATTGTAAATAAATATCACGTAATGTGAAAGTGAAGTGGACTGAAGAGCAGAGGAGCAGCTGCATTTCATGCCCATTAACCAGGTACGTGCGTGCTTTCAAATTCCCATCAAAATTGTCCCATTCTCCTTCTTTCTAATTTTGAAACAGTTTGCTTATCACTAAACCCAGCGCATCCGCAACAGTTGTAGTTATACGTTCATCGTTTCGCGCAGATATAGCGATAGGCTTAACACCTTGAACCCGTTCCTGTCTCATAATAAAGATCTGGTACCAGTTTCAGGTGCAAACTTCAAATGACCTTGAACCCTTTTTATTGGACTTGACTTTATGTTGTTGGTCCGAAGACTCACAACTTTAAGTGCCTTTGCGAAGCGATCGAGCCTGGTGCTCGAGGGGCCAGGGAGTTTCACCTCGGCTGGACTGTTGCCATGAGAGGGGGATGTATCTAATGATGCCCACCATAGGGCGACACAATATAAAGCCCGAGAGGAAGGATCCCGGCGGACCGGGATCGGCGGTTCGCGGTGGCCTATGCTATCTTACTGCCGTTTCGCAACGTGTTATGGCTGGGAGAGAAGAAACGGCGAAAGAAACTTCCCAGCAACACGTCTAGTCTATCCTATGGGGGGGGAGGGGGGGGTGTCTCCTGACGTCCATTGCGGGGACGTGGAGAGACCGTGATTGGCGGCGTCGACACCGCCGTCTGTGTCTGTCTGTCGGTGCCTGCCAGCCTGCCGTCCTAACCGCGGGCGGGCTGATCCGGGCCAGCCGTTTTGTGATATCGTCGACCTTGTCCGTGAGGATGTTACGCGATCGTCGCACGAGAGCCTTTCTTATAGAGGCTTATAATCGGACGCGGACACGACGAGGGGATTTCGATGGTGTGGCACTAGATCGAAATACTTACGCGAGAGCGACGTAATATAGTTTTTGATGGAGGGAAGCTCCAGATTGCGGTGGATGTCGACGTTATGCATATAGAGGGGAGCACCGACGGCTCTGCGCATGAATTTATTCTGAACGATTTGCAGTTTCTTTAAAAGGGCAGGCTTGGCATGGCCGAATACCACACTCGCGTATGTCATGATCGGGCGAATGCATGTTTTATATAGAGTAAGCTTGTGTCTGAGGGACATTTTGCTTCGTTTGTCTATCATGGGTGCTAGACGACCCATGACAAATTGCGCTTTATTCCGGACTATAGTGATATGCTCGTTGAAGCGCAAGTTCTGATCTAGGGTAACACCCAGATATTTGGTGTACTTTGCCCAGGGGATCTCTTGGTCGTAGAGCGAGATGGCTTTTAAGCGAAGGCAAGCGCGTTTGGGAGAGCGAAGCGTGCCCCGGGAAAAGAACATTGCTGCGCTTTTCTCCGGGTTTACCTCTATCCTCCATTTGCGAAACCATTCGCCTAGCTCTGTTACAGCTGCCTGTAGCCGGACGCAAGCCATTTGTCGGTTGTGATCTGATGTATAGAGTGCGGTGTCATCCGCGAAGAGGGCCAACTCTACATCTGGAGTTTTTGGGATGTCGCTGGTGTACAGCGTGAAGAGTAGTGGAAACAGGGCCGAACCCTGTGGTACACCGGCTGTGAGTGGGTGAGGGGACGAGTGTGTTCTCTCCACTCGAAAACGGAAGCTACGGCCTAGGAGGAAGTCTCGCAAAATGAGCACGAGTTTGTCTGGTACACCGAACTGGTATAGCTTGTAAATCAAACCGTTATGCCAGACCTTGTCGAAGGCCTTAGCTACGTCTAGGAAAAGTGCGGCTGTTCCTATAACCTATATGTTTATTAGCCGTTTTTCCAGGCTTGTGAATACCGATGACATCTGCTTCCTTCCAGATCGCGGGGAAGGAGCAGTTTGTTATGGCGGCATTGAAGATGCTCACTAAGATTATAATCAAGTGGCCGGGGAGGAGTTTTAAGACGCGATTGTTAATGCCATCGATCCCTGGGGCCTTTCGCGGTTTGAGGGATTTGATCATATCTTGCACTTCTTCGACCGTGACTGGGTCGAGTGCGGTTTCCGCTGGTAAGGAGGATCTACGTTCGACCTCGGAGTCCACCTCCGTCAAGTGTGACTGGTCGACGTTTTGTGTAGTGGGGGAGCATTGAAGCTCTAGACTCTTCAGCTTTCTCCTCGCAAGGCATTCAGCTTTCTCTCGTCATCGAACGCCTCGGTGTTGTCGGCTCTTTCTAGCGCGGGTACGACAGTGAGGGTATCTGATTTGAGAGCTCTAGCCAGCTTCCAGTACGCCTGGTGAGTTGGTTCGATATCTCTCAACGTTCTGTCCCAACGTTGTTCCCTGACTTCCCGGATACGTAGTTTGACCTCGCGCTCTAGTTGGCGGAGTCGGACTCTGTTGTCTTCGGTGAGATATCTGTCGTGAGCTCTGGAGGCAGCTCGCTTTTCCCTCAGCAGTACCCTCACCTCGTCCGGCAGGCATAAGTGGCGGTCATCCTCCACTGGCATCTGTTTGGACGAGTTCCGCACTGATTGAAGCGTCACGGATTGAAGATGGCTGGTGAGGGCCTCGATCGCCGTCTCCGTGCCTTGGCGGGATTCGATGTGGTCCGGGATGCGGTCCAGGTCTTGTGATTCGGTTGCCTTGAGGAGGTCCCCAAGTCTCAACCAGTCCACAGAGGTCCTAGTTTCAGATATCTGGTCCGTTTGTGGTCCTAATTTGAGGATAACCGGGCGATGGTCCGAGTCTATATCGTCCATCGTTTCGATCGAATGGAACTGAAGAGTTACGCCCCTCAGTAATGCTAGGTCGAGAGTGTTTGGGGTCCCCCAGTCGCGGTTGGGGGGGTATCTTGTGGGGGTCATGGGAGTTATTATATCAAACAAAAGATTGTCTGATATATTTATTAGGGCTCTGCCATTGGGGTTAGTGGTATTGCAATTCCACTGTTCGTGTTTGCAATTCAGATCTCCGGCTATTATAACAGCTGGGCCTAAGTTAAATAGGGCTTCTAGGTCTTTCTTAATAAGGGTATTCTGGCACGCGAGGTATGCTGAGACTATAACTAGAGGTTGGTAGCCAGTCATTGCTAGTCTGCAGGCGGATACCTCCATACTTATTAGTGGTGGGGTGACTAGAGGCATGCAGTGTAGAGATCTTCTGAAATAGATCAGGGTGCCGCCACCACGGGCTATCCTGTCATGTCTAGTGACCCGATAGTTAGAGATCTTTGGATTTCTTTCACTCGGTTTCAGGAAGGTCTCCTGCACTAGTAGTATATCAATTTGATTGGTAACCAGGAAGTCTTGGACCAAGTCGCGCTGGTTTCGAAGGCCGTTGGCGTTATAAGTCGCCAGAGTCAATGAGCGTGGTTTATTTCTACCTACATGCGCCATTTGTTACCGGTAACAATAATTTAACTAGGTTGTTTAATTATAACGACCTAAGTACCTGGAGGAGGTACGCGTGATCCATTTCGATCACGAGTTGATCCCGGGGGGAGGGTTGATCAGACACTGCAACTTGTCTCAGTTTTCGAGCCAAGAGTTGGACCTCTGCTAGGTCGAAAGGCAAGTTCTTGGCGAATTTAGTCGCCAAGGCTAAGTCCTCCGCTAAAGAGTGGTGGGGTGACGGCCCAGAAGGTGCTTTTAAAATGGGGGCGGGGGCAGGGGTTGCTGGGGGTAGGCCGGCCATAATTGGGGCGCGCGTCCTTAGTGGAGGGAACGCTTCCGTCGTGGGAAGACCCGTTCAGTGATTTACCACTGGAGGGGGGGCCGCCACGAATGCGGGTTTGTTCGGCACTTTTCTAGTACCTTTTTCGGCGTTGCCCTTCCCGACCTTACGTTTGGGTCGGGGGGCGGCAGGACAGCCTCTGTAGTTAGCGGGGTGACCCGCTTGGCCGCAGAGAATGCAGCTCGGTGGCTCCGGGGAGTCCCGGGTGCGTGTGCACTCGGAGGTCCCGTGGTCGCCCAGGCACTTGACGCACCTGGGACGGGATTGACAATGTAGGGCAGAGTGCCCATAAAGTTGGCAACGATGACACTGCCGCAGTGTATGTTTTTCGTGTGGACGTTCCACATGAAGGCCAGAGAGGCCACAGACCTTCTCAAGTTCGAAGATCTTTTTCCCCTCTGGGGAGAGGTCGAGGACAACCAATACTAGGTTTAGAGGAGACTTTGTTGCGTCGCCTCTGTGCATAAGGTATAGCTTAGGACTTAAGGTCCTCGAGAATGTAGGAACACTCGATTTCCTGTGGGAGTCCGCGGATTCCAGCCCGAAGGCGTGGTCACTTGAAGACGTGACCATAACTTTGATGCCGTGTTGGGTATCACGGGCTTCTTTTATAGAGATTGCCTTACCTGGCAATTCCTTACCGAGTTGAAGCCAATGTTTCATGATCAGGGGTCGGCGGGCGCTATATAAAGGTGCCGCTGTTGAGACAACAACGATTGAATAAATCGTTTCGTCGTGGTTTAAGGGGATGTTCGTTTCCATAAATTCAAATCACAAATTTGAGGTATTGTAGCCAAATACATCGTTACGACAGCGCGAGTCGAACTCGCGGAGCTCGAACGCGTTGTCGACGCGGACCGCGAATGTCCACAACGGACATATTACATGCGGGGGCGCGGGCGCTGTGGTCAAAAGCGCGGTGGAGGAGCGTACGATATCGTTATAATTTTGATATTATAATGACGTTAAATATTGACGGATAATCTATCGTGAACGAACGAACACGAATACGGACTAATGCGCGCGACGCTATACGTTAATGACGTTATTTTTAACGCTATAGATAAGACGCATTTGGCTATAGTCAATAACTATAATATAATCGCAGGTGAAACCCGAGCATAATATACAAACACCAATAATAATTTGAAAACTACCTACACTTAAATATAACTCTTTTCTAAAAACCCTCATCCATAATGTGTATTAATAAAACACTAGAGCGTACCTACTTTAAACATGTCTCTCGTCGTTAAAGCTAAAAACAAAGATGTACATTATAGCAAAATTATTGAAAATACAATTTTAAAATTAGGAGCAATAAGGTTGAATGTTGCTCGTGGTTCTAAAGCTACCAGATGCTTTAACAGCCTCTCTGGTTCAAATTTAGGTCACTACACCGAGCGGCAGATGTGTCGGGTGGTTTAAGTTATTGAAAAACTGGGGTCTAGATTATAAAGGCTTTGCACTACCGTAATATTAAATGTAAAACTATTTTTATTTATAGACTAGCATAAAAATAATACTGTTGCGAACCTATAATAATCATTTGGATACAGGTTTTTTTATTACCCTTGAAATTTAGATTATCTGTAATTCTTTAATGATAGTTTTAATTGTTCACTGTCACTTGTTCGCGACATTTGCCTCATCTTTTGAGTTTTGAAATGTAACCGGCTATTGTAAATCGCTAATCCCTTTGTGTTCGCCTTCTAGTAAGATATTATAAACTAAATAACTATTGTTCTAATTTCGCTGCAATTTCTTAGAAGGCAGGTTGTTTCAAATTAAGCTTAGACATTTTAAAATTTCAATGAGTGCATGTTTATTGGGGGTCCTTATCTATTTTGCAAATATATGAAGCCGGCCCGTTGAGACGGAGTTAGTTGAGTTCCAACTGTGATTGAGACAACTTTGGCTTCATCTATTTTTGTTAACCACTTCATAAATGCACGTTTATTTGCGATTGCTGCTATTTGATCATGTTGTTTACATTGCGAACTACCGGCACCGACTCTACTATTCACCATGCTATTGTTACGAGTTATAGGACTCGAATTAAAAATGCCGTTGGAATTACTATAGAATTTATTAGAACTATACAAACACGTATAACACAGGTACAAATATAGCTGGACGCAAACAGTACAAACTGCACGATTCAATAACACGCGCTAAGTCAGTCACTATATAGCTCATCGAATGTACATACGTCTTGCTCGTATCGTAATCGTCGCTTGACTGCCGGTCTCTCCGTTTGGGCATTCCTTTATACTCAGCTTACAATATGTCACGACCGGGTAAACAATGGTTTCCAATAATCACACCTGGCCACTGCCTACCATAAAGGATTACAGTACAAAATAGGCGGCTTTTCTAATTACAAATATTAAACACAAAGTAAACAAAAGAAGTTCAAATGCGGGTAGGTAATAAACCGTACTTTATGGCCGGTAGGTATGCATTCGCATTTGTCGGCGGCATGCTTCGTGGAATTTTGGCTATTCAAATTCAAATTCAAAAGTTTATTATTCAAAATAAGTTCCACTGGAGAACACTTTTTGAAGGTTATATATATAAGCTAAAATTTAATTTTTCTTCCTATTCTATATATACCGCTTCGCAACGTGTTATTGCTGTTAAGGACAAGAAGCGGCAAGAAACTCCCCAGCAACAAGTCTAGCTAAATATTGTTTTTCTTTAAGTTTCTTATTCTATGTATATCTCAAGTAGTCTTTTTCAATAAGTTGTAACACTATAATATACTTGTTTTGTGATTCTGCTTTCATCCATTCTCTGTACATACTCAAACCACTGTGACATTCCTTATTCAACTCTTGTTATTAGATCTTCTTTCAATCCACAATGTTCCCTTATTACAGTTTTATAAATAACAGCCCATAAGCGTCCCACTTTTGGGCTTGGGGCTCCTATTTATAAAGGGAACGGACAGTACACCCGCCACACTTGTCCAGCGCAGATTGCAGGACACATCGGTTCTCACGTCATCTCACATCTTGATGTGCAGATATCATCCCAATGCTTTTCTTCACCATTAACACGTGGTAATTGTAACAATAAAATATTAGGTCAGAAAACAACCTTAGCGGTGCATGCTTTCCGGTCAGGATTCGAACTTACGTACTTTGTGTTTAGGACGCGAGTTCATTAACCACTAAGCTTACGGCGTCAACGAATTGAGTATACCGTATATTAATTTACAAGGTAGTACCCAGAGCGCAGTAGTGGGACAAAAGTTATGGGTGAAAAACTGCAAAAGTTTCACATTTCTTCCTGATTTCAAGAATTTTTCCGCTATATCTTCGGAACCCAAAGTACGATCACAATGAAATATATGGGACTGTTTAGAAGCTGTGCTGAATCCAACGCAAAAAGAATCATCAAAATCAGTTCAGAAACAACAAAGTTATGCATAAGAATTTATATTTACATGGGAAATTGAGAACCTCCTCCTTTTTTGAAGTTGGTTATAAATAAATTGTGTAATCGCTTTAAGCTTCGGTAATGCACCACACTCTTACTCATATTAAAAAGATGCTGACAGAACTGTAACGAACATTTCCAGTTAAAGAGTTGTTGATAAAACAAAATCTTACCTAAAATCGAAACTTCTATATATAAATATACAGCTAGTAATATTTTATTTATTTTTGTATTTTAGGGTTAGTCTTTTTGGGAAAAATGGAGACAAGTAACTGGTGTGACACACTAATAGCACTCAAACTAAAAAGTCATCGTATCGTTTAGAACAACTTTTGCAAGTAAACAATATGCGAAAATGAGCTCACATTTATACAAATAATCGAAATGTGTGCTGGGACACACAGTAGAAGTGAAACTTCAACGGACAAGTGGAAAAACGAATCACAATGGACAAGTGAAGTTGAAGTTTTACGGGCAGATTGTTAATATACTTGTCCAACTTGAAAACCTGCTCGTAAAACTTCGATTTAAAATTTTGTTGCAATTCATTTTGCCACTTGTCCGTTGCTACTAACTAACTACTATAAAACAAAAAAAACTCATCCATAGTATACTGTAAAATTATGCCGCCTCTCACAACGTCTAGTCTAAATTTATGCCGCTCCTCCACGCGGCCGTAACGCTTTTTCGTGACAGAAAAATCCTAAGACCCCCCGTCTATATAGAAGTTATCTCGTTAAGTAATTTCTAAATAAAACACATATTAAAATATTGGCTATTAACTTTCAATTAAAACGATACAGAAGAATTCTTACGGATTGGAGAGTAAGCACACCATTAAGCACCACATACACGCACAGATATACACGCACAGACATACACACTTGCACACGTTTAGTAAGCACTAACTTTGTTATTATATAAGTAGACAATGGAGCAGAGAACACTAGTAGCTCCAAAAATATAGTTAATACTAGTTTTGGAGGTAGGTAGTAGAATCACAAATAATAATTTAGTTTCTAATGGCGCAAATTTGTATGTCTTTCATGTGATTGTAAGATTGTTACTTAATTTGAAGCAAATAAATTATTTCATTATTTTATTTATTATCAATCTGTCATAGTACCGGTTATGTTATACAGGTCTGAATGTTGAGTCACTAAAGTAATACTACTTACACTTAGCTGAGATGAGAATGTTGAGATGGAAATTTGATGGTTACAAGAATCGATAAGTTGAGAAATTAGTCCAAGTTAGTACATAAAGGAGATTTTTGAAAGTTGGCCAAGTTGTTTTCTGAGGGCTTACTTTCGAAATTTTTTGTCTTTTTTTTAAAGTTTAAGTACATTTTCCATTGTGTGTTTCATATATTTTTGTTATATAGACCATACAATTGTAGTTATAAAGAAATCTTTGTTTTTTTCTTCTATCTAAAATTTCATTAACTCTTTTGGGCTAATTGGACCAAAACGAACGACGAAAGGCATTTGAAAGTAAGACTTCTGTAGTTCTGCACCCATGGTGGTGATGATTTCCCGACGTGTCCGTCGATGGCGACCTCTGCTATGATTTTCTGGCATGGGCACGAGAATGACTAGAAAACCGAATTTGTTCTTGAAACTTTACTTCAAGAGACACTGCTGGGAGGAGGACTGCTGTTTACTGTGGATCACCGTTCCTGTCTTTGAAGTGCAAGATCCTCCCACTTGCCTCTAGATATGCCGCATGCCGGAAGATGACGCTTTAGAAAGTCACGGTAACGCTGGTACTGTAGCAGACAAACTGCAAGAGGGTCGCTTACGATGGTATGGCCAAGTTTTACGGAGACCGGCTAATTGCGTGGGGAACAAATGTCTAACCATGCCGCTTCCGCCAGGTTCCGGTCGAACGGGAAGGCCCAAGAAATGCTGGCTTGACGTTGTGAAGGATGACATGCGTACCAATGGTCTCAAAACGGGGATGCTGAAGACAGTGCGAAGTGGAGTAGAAAAAGTAGGAAAGCGGACCCTGGGCTGCGGAGCGAACGCTTTGAACGCAACCGAGATTTAACGCTCGGATAATGATGACGATGGTAACGCAGGTACTGCCCTCCAGATTGCCGTTTTCCAGTACTCAGCTGTGAGTAAAATACGTTCTTGGGTAACCTGACAGGGTTCATACGCACAAAATGTCCACATATAAAGAAAGCGGATGACGTTTGTATCTGTAACCTTTCGTAGTACGGGCTGTCAAACACCCAATGATTTCTATGAGTTGTCGTCTTTATTTCATCCAATACGGTAAGATATAAAAACTGAACTGCGACAGTAATTGGTACAGACGTCTAAAAGCCTTAAACTGGAAATTAATCTCCATCTTTGTTAACTTACGAT
The DNA here is from genome assembly GCA_039645545.1 of Dendrolimus houi. Classification (NCBI taxonomy): domain Eukaryota; kingdom Metazoa; phylum Arthropoda; class Insecta; order Lepidoptera; family Lasiocampidae; genus Dendrolimus; species Dendrolimus houi. Next base: position 2,820,206 of record CM077139.1, on the reverse strand, counting down.
TTGAAAGAGACCCGTTGCTCAATTATTCACCAGCCATTTCCTCAGACAAAGAACGATTTGCTTACAGATCATTAAGCTCAATAATAGAATCGGGGAAGATGAATAATTTATTATTGTTCCCATACAACCTACGTCTCTAACGAGGACATTATTTATGGTAATAATTGGTGTTTTTAAAATTTAGAATTCATAGATTTATTCTGTTCCATAAGGCCTCGTAGCAGTGCCGGCTTTACCTCTAGGGCAGAGTTTGCGTCGTTCACTTCCCCGACTCTTTCAAAGCGTGCAGGAACAGAGAAAGAATACAATTACCTGCGGCTGGGCGGCCTGTCGTAAGAGGCGACAAAACAACCCATAGCCAGGTGGTAGGGCATTTGCCCGACTGGATGACTACCACCCATGGTCTAAAGAATGTCGCCATAACAACCTTGAGCTGTCTTCCGGCATTAGTGACCAGGTTCCAGTCTCTCTTAAGAGAGCAGCAGCGCATTTGTAGCACCTTTGGCGTTGCAAATGTCCATAGGCGACGGTAACCGCTAACATCAAATGGGCCATCTGCCTGTCTGCTTATCTCGTGCAATAAAAACAGGGATCTCTAAGTTTTTCTAGTAATAAATATAGCCCATATTAATCTGGGATAATGTAGCATTTTAATAGAAGAATTTTTGAAATCGGTGCAGTAGTTTTTGATAGTCGTTACAAACATACAAAAATACACATCTTTCCTCTTTATAATATTAGTATTGGTGGCAGTTACTTCTTCTTTGGAAATGAAACTCGATATAAAATTGTACTGTATGATTATTATTAAATTATTTATATAACTTAGAATATACATAAAGAAGTACGTAATGACAAATTGTGCGAACGAGTCGAGAGAGAGAATGGTAAGTCGTCAATGAGAGTTGTAATGAAGAATTAATTGAGAATAATCATTTTTGCCTTCAAGGCCGCTCCTATATTCCGCGTACCATCCGACGCCTAGCTGCTAAATGTGCGAGCTATGGGCGTCGGCGGTATGCGGGGCACGGAGAGTAGGTGTTCTCCGGCGGGCGGTTCAGGGGGTATGCGCTCTGTCCGCAACAATTAGTATAGATTATTTGTTTCAAAATTCATTGTGATATATGTCAACTACCCCATTTGCATGGTCTGAAGTTTTTGACGGGGTGACGTTATATTGTGCAGTTTTCTAAAAATGTATAATATTAATTTAACATGAACTATATATAGTTGTAGGGTATTGATAGCTTTTGAGAAATAAATATGTTTCTACAAAAAAAAGTGAACTGCGTAGTCAATAAAAACAAGAGCCTGTTTATTTAGCTAGACGTGTTGCTAATGAGTTTCTTTCCGCTTCTTGTCTTTAAACAGCGATAATACATTCCAAAACGGTATGTCTATCTATTTACTATAATAAATCTGTAAATGGTTGGTATGTACTATGCGTTCAAAATATGAAAACATCAGGGGGCTAATTCGGACCAGCAGATTCCGAAAATATAATTTTAGAATTTTTGTCTGTCTGTCTGTTAGAGTATCACGTGAAAACTACTAGACGGATTTAAATGAAACTCGAAACGGGGCTAGCTTATATTTCAGGTTATAACTTAAGATACTTTTTATCCTGATAAATAGCTTCGTTTCCGAGGGATAGATGAAAATAGCAAAAAAGATGGCGCTACGATCGCTTCTTTTTTAGAAACTACTAAATGTATATGAATAAAACTCGACATAGTGCTGCCTTGTAATCCGAGTTAACACTTACTCGTAATATACTTTATACCGATAAATTATGGCGTTTCCTTAGAATAGACGGATTAACAAAATAGATGGCCCTGCAATCGCGTTTTTTCAATTACCTAACAGATACCTACGTTGTCATAAACAATATGTCACTAATTGTTTTTTAATTCAAATCAGGTTGGCTTCGACTCGCATTTATATTTTGCTGGGCAGTTGTGTAGACTGTATGGACTTAGTTTCTTTGTTATTATTATATGTAAAAAAACTGAATTAAGTTTTTATGTATGTAAAATAAAGTTACTGCCTAGAGATATACACGCCGCATAGCCGCGAGGCAAACTCTAATATAGAACAAGAATTAAATTGAAATTTGTAACCTATATGTATGACCTTCAAAAAATGTTCTCCAGTGGAACTTATTTTGAATAAAAACATTTGAATTTGGATAGGAGATTTAGATTTAAGGTCGTGAAAATGGTCCAAGCATGCAAACAAACTTAACTTCCGATTTATATATTAGTATTTGCGCGTGACACAACCTTTTCATTCATTACAACCTTATTTCATAACTACATAATCTATATTATATAAAACAAAGTCCTGTTAGTTACACCGTGTATAATTCAAGAACGGCTGGACCAATTTTTATGATTTTTTTATTTTTGGAATTATCTTCGTCCGGAATAGGATAATAAGTATTAAAATATGATATTCATCAATAAAAAAAATATCATTAAGAAAACATCAGTCTAGCCATTCATTTGTTATGATCTTTCCCGGCCGATTTCGGCAATGGTGAATTATTTTTGTGTGTGTTCTGGATGGGATGGTTTAGATTCACGATCGAACCCGGTAGGTGGCGCCGCTGAACACGTCTTTAACAGTGGGACCGATTTTGATGACATTTTTTGTTTTTTTTTCGTGTAGATGCGAAAATGGTTTAGATTAACAATTGGTCACGGTTGTGGCGCTGCAATCGGTTTCTAGATTTTTATTTTTTAAGGGCAAGACAAAAGAATACAACGTTTGACGAGTACAGCTAGTATTATTATAAATCATACATGTCATTCGCCTTACATACTTCTAACATAAACAACATTTAATATTTTTCTATAAATCTAATGTAATAAAAAGCCTTTGAAATCACAGAATATATAAATACTAATCGAAAGCAAGTTTCGTTGAATAGAATACCAAATCAATAACTATGATTAAGGAGTATTTCAGAATAGAAATGTTAAACAAACGTAACCAAGCCAATTATAGGTATAAGGCCGCAGACACAATGTCAAATGCACAAAGGAGCTGTCGAATCGGAAAGTGTCGCAAGGAATCACGTGAGCGACGCCAGAGAAAGCTAGGCGCCGTGCGTAGTGGCTGTGGGCGTTTGTGCCTAAAGGCATAAGCTGGAGCGGCAAATACATCGACGATTCCTTGAAATATATTTTATTTGTATTTAATATATAGTAGTAAGTTTTACTTTGTATTTAGTATTAAGAAAAATTTAAGTTATGTTTTTTTTTTCTTTTAGCATCTCCCAAATGTGGTATTTTTATTTTATTTTGTTGGAACAAAAAACAGCTACTTATTGAAATTAAATACAAAATTTCAACTTAAAATATTAAGTAATAATGCAGCGTACAGCGCTGTCGACAAGTTAAAGTATAAATATATTATTAAAGGGATTTTAGTAATCGCTAGGCTTAATATTAAATATATATTTATATGATATGGGTACTTATGTAGTGTTTAAGTAGTAGTAAAGAAACCATTGCGCAGAACACTCGTATATCACATTACACCTCGCCTTAAACTGACGCACTTAAAACTCGAAAAATCCATGCAGGAACGGAAAAAGAATATAGTTCTTATTATATAGGTCCTGTCAGGGTCATCTAAACCATATTAAGCACCGGGGTGCAAAAATCAGCGTTCGCCCTCCCCCTTCTTTTTCCAGTGACCAAAAATGTAGATAATAAAAAATAGTCAATAAATTTCAATATGTTTGCGATTCATTGTGTTTGTGTGATCAAATTGAGATAAAGTAATTTTCAAAACTAACAGATTATGCAAGGTAAGTCATTGTGTAGGTACAAGGTCGTTGATTTGCGCTCCCTAGTCAGTGACCGGGTGCCATGCACCCCCGGGTTATATAATGTCCCTGGTTCCTGCTAGTGTTGTGTAACTATTCGAAATTCGAACATCGTGAGAGAAAGGAAAGCCAGACACACTGGTGCCATAACGCGTTACGTAACAAAGCGGTTTATCCTCCCATAAGAAGTTATCACTTCAAAATTATGAATGAAAAAAAAAATATTTTGACGAACAGTTTGTGAATTACACCAAAAACATAATTCAAGCGTCGCGTCGATGGAAAGCAAAGAGAATTTTAGCACCAATCCTGTGATTTCCCGAGAGTGTAGCACGGGAAAGATGAATCGATACTATGCACAATTTATACATGACAAGACCCTGATAGATAGTAGAAAATAACGAAACAAATAGAACGATAAATAGGGTTTACTACACCATTGCTGGCACCTAGTTAATTTATCTAAGATATTAAAACATCTCCATCCTCCTCCAACATCATCATTTAAGGGCCTTCGCTTTCTTCTCCTTGCTTCCACTTTACCTTCAATTAACTTGCTTAAAAAGGTCTCGTGTCGTAACAAATGGCCAAACACGTTCCGCTTACTCCAGAGTTTAAAATTGTACCGCCTCGTCCAGCACCTTTCGACGACCGGGTAGGATCTGGCGGACAACCAGTTTGGTTTCCGCACAGGGCGCTCCACGATTGACGCCATCATGCGCTTGAGAAGCCTGGCGGAAGACGCAGTTTCCCGGGGCGAGGTTCTGTTGGCGGTGTCTTTAGACATCACCAACGTCTTCAACTCCCTGCCCTAGGCATGCATCATGGAGGCACTCCGTTACTTCGGGGTGCCGACCTACCTCCGCCGTATAGTCGGGGCATATTTAAGTAGTAGAGGCGTCATCTACACGGTCCACGAGGGTTGGGATTGGTGAGCCATGGTGTTTGGTGTTCCACAGGTGTTCCATCGCATACGATTGGACCCTGAGGTGTCGGGTCCTCCCGGGCGTCAGCGTTATATGTTATGCTGATGACACACTAGTCGTCGCGTGCGGGAGGACCCATCGGCAGGCGTGCCTTCTAGGCACGGCTGGGGTGTCCACAATCATAAGCAGAATCCGGCGTCTTGGTCTGGAGGTAGCGTTACAGAAGACCGAGGCCGTGATGTTTCACGGTCCTCGTAATCATCCACCTCCGGGCAGTAGTATCACAGCAGGAGGCATCCGCATCGGCATCGGTGGAACTATGAAATACCTGGGATTGGTTCTCGATAGCCGATGGGATTTTTCGGCACATTTTTGGCACCTGCTCCCCAGACTTAAGGGGGCAGCCAGTGCTTTGTCGCGCCTGCTCTCCAACGTCGGGGGGCCCAACGCCACGTGCCGGAAACTCTTCGAAGGCATCGTACGTTCGATGGCCCTTTACGGGGCCCCAGTCTGGTCAAACCGCCTGACGGTCAAAAATGCGGCGCTGTTGCGTCAAGCGCAACGCATACTGGTCGTCAGGGCAATAAGAGGATACCCTACGGTGTCCTTCGAAGTGGCCTCGCTACTCGCCGGATCCCCCCCATGGGACCTGGAAGCCAGGATCCTAGCGTCACTTTACACTTGGCGCAAAGAGGCACTGGCCAGGGGCTCCAGACCCGCGCCTCGCGAGACAGAGGCGTGCCGGTCGGAGCTCCACCAGGTAGCCGTAGGGGTGTGGGAAGATCGCCTAAGACGCCCCAGCGCGGACTCCACCACCATAGAGGCGGTGAGGCCCGTCCTGCACGACTGGCTCAGATGAAGTCACGGCACCCTGACGTTCAGGCTGACACAGGTCCTCATGGGGCATGGTTGCTTCGGGAGGTACCTGCGTCGCCTCGGCCGGGAGGCCACGTCAGGGTGCCACTACTGTGATACGGGCGACGAGGACACGGCGCTGCACACACTCCAGGAGTGTCCAGCCTGGATGGAGCAGCGCTGGGAGCTCGTCGCTCATACTGGATTTGATACCTCGCTCCCCCCGGCCGTGGTACGCACCATAGTTGGGAGCTCTACCGGATGGGACGCCGTCTCCTCCTTTTGCGAGCAAGTCATGTTTGCGAAGGAGGAGTCGGAGCAGGAGCAAGACCGTACTACCCTGCTTCGCTTCCGCCAAAGGAGGACGCGCCAATGCTGAAGGTCGGATGGTGACTTTCGGGCGCCGTAAGCGGGCGGCGCGGGTGGGGCCCCTTGGGGTATAGGGGTTCTCACTCACCCGCACATGTCGTCGAGATGAGAGCGCGAGTATTCCGCGCGCGCTCATCTCTCTTCCCGTGGGGCGCGTTATAGATCGCCCCACGCTAGGAATAGACCTAGTTGTGGCCAGGGGCGTAGTCCCCTGGCATTGGAAGAGGCCCAGTGAGGGGGGCCCACACCTGCCAGGGCATGTGGAGTTGGGAATCCCGCATTCCAGTAGCCCTGGCATAAGGCGCAGGACGGAACACCCAGGGGTTTTAGTGAGTATCCCTAACTAGGGAGTGGCAATAGCGTGGCACCAGTTCTGACTGGGCACGCTAGTACCACCCCCGGTCTGGCGAATCCCACACACTCACACCGGTCACGAACATCCCCCCGGGCTTCTGTGCCTGCCGCGGCTTAGTCCTCAAACGGATTTCCCCTGGACAAAAAAAAGAGCTTAAAATTGTACGCTTCTCATATCCGATACTTGCTCGTTTGTCTTCTTTTCTGTCCAATATATTCTCTCCATGCGTCTTGATAAAGATATCTGAATATCTTTTTATTTATGGCCATACAATTATATTATTAACAACATTGTGTGATCTATAACCGAGTGGTGTAAACACCACACAATGTTGTTTGTCGGATTGTGTAGGATATTATTTATGTAATTGATCTCCTATGATATTAATGTACTCTGTGATAATTGATAAACTTGATTCGAAGACATCTTTTATACTTGATATTATATACAAATGTATATTGTTTTAGATTGGCAGAATTATTTTTAATTACCGGCCAAATTGCTAATTTTCCTTCTTTTGTCCCATTTATATGATCCAGCTTTTCTATACACACGACATTCGTAAAATCAACTCATAAACGGCATTGCAGCCACCATTAAAAAAGAAGACATCTTTAGTATTTGACATTAGTAGTAGTACTCGAATTCGCCACAAAGGCAGGCAAAGGAATCTTGGTCCATACATCCAATTCTGATGTATTGGTCTTCGTATAGTAGCGCAGTTATATTGCAGGCTACAACCGACACCATTTCTCACAAAAATACATAATTACTACTCATAAACTATCAATATCCTAAACTATTGTTCATTTTAGAATACTTTTACACACTTTTAGAAAATAAAACTGCACAGCACAAAGTCCGCTTTCAGTTCCCGCCAAAGACTCCTTATTATTTGACATATTTGACAGAAGTACACGAGAATGACACATAGACAATATAACCAGGAGCCTATTCTGTAATTTCAAGATCTTGGCTTTGCGAACATATTCAAAGTACGAATCCATTGCTATAGTGTCAAATACTCGTATCTTATTAATCCACAACATCTTCTCGATATCGTCGTGGAAGAATAGTTGTAGAAAAAAATGGTATTACTATTAGCCGATGAATGTTGAAAAGATACCATTTTTAAATGCTTTAAAAATGGAAATGCTGCTTAAGTTTTTGCTTATAAATATTTATAAAGATAATGAAAGAAGATGACAATATTTTGATTTTAAATTTTATTGAACTAAGTATTATATATTATTCTATATGTGTATATATGACTATGTATATATTTGTATATTTATTTCTTAAATTAGTTTGAGTATTTATGTATCTATATCCTTGTGTATGTACACATAGCTGCAGTCGCCCAGGGTTCTAAGTAATATCTTAATGTTTGTACCGGCTAATCTCCGAAACGACTCGATCGATTTAAATGAAATTTTGTATGGTGGAAGCTTATATCCCTGGTCAACATATAGGATACTTTTGATCTCGAAAAATTAAAGAGTTCCCGTGGGATGGTTAAAAAATCGCACCACGCGGACGAAGTCGCGGGCAGAAGCTAGTGTAAAAATACTACCCATAATTTTTTTCTTAAAATAAAAAAACACATTAGAAGAAAGAATGTCAGAACTATAATTGTATATTTACTACGTGCACGAGAATTTAAAAAATCTATTTCCGCACCCGGGGGCAAGACAATAATAATTGACTGCCGCACAGCCGGCAAGTCAAATACGGGAGAATTCTTCCCTTAACGCAGTGGACGTGTTAAGTAGTATTCTTTGTCCATGCTAATACCTAAACAGGGAGCCATGGCTAATTATAAATTTATAACAACAAAATTGTTGTGAACTTTTGTATATGAATAGGCACAAGATACGGCGTTCGTGGCTTACGTTCGTAGCAACTCGCTGGTTATTGTACAAGTTTTAGCCGCAACCGCTGTGCGTTCAAAAGTTTGTTATAAAGTTTTATTATTTGTTATCTTTTTGATATATGTTTGGCTATTTAATATATACTATAAATAATAATAACGATGCAGGATTACCTATCTGTCTATGTATAATATAACTAGCTGTGCCCGCGACGTCGTCCGCGTGTAATTTGTTTTCAAAACCCCCCCCGATTTTGAAACATTCTTCATCGGTGCTCCGCTCCTATTGGTCTTAGCGTGATGATGTATATAGCCTATAAGCCTTCCTCGATAAATAGGCTATCTAACACTGGAAGAATTTTTCAAATTAGACCAGTAGTTCCTGAGATTAGCGCGTTCAACATACAAACAAACAAACTCTTCAGCTTTATATATTAGTATAAGATAAATATGTAAACAGTTTGAGTTTGTATATTGCACTTATTTTTTTTTTAAAGTGGTGTAATTTGGATCAGGAGATTCCGAAAATGCAAGATTTAGAATTTTTTGTCTATTTGCCTAAAGCATCACGTGAGAACTACTAAAACAGCATTAATAACTGTCCATAAACATCCCACTGCTGGGCTTTTATAGGGCCTCCCTTTTTTATAGGGGAACGGACTGTATACCCGCCACACTTGTCCATAGCAGATTGGCGTGATTGACAACTCGATGTGCAGGTTTCATAACAATGTTTTCCTTCACCGTTAGTACGTGATAATTGTAATAATATGCATATGAGGTCTGAAAACTGTCTAAGTAGCACATGCTTTCCGGTCAGGATTCGAATCCAAGCCGTTTGAGTTTGGAACCCACGCATAACTACTAAGCTGCCGCGGCTTCCAATCAACCAGTAAAAATTAATTTACCAAAGCTAGCCACATCTGTGAATGACATCATTTATTAATAACTGTTTCAATTGAAGACTAATCAAATACCAATTAATTGATTTAATTGAATTAATCGCATTAATTGTTTAATCGTATAATCAATTATTCAACTAGAATGCTTACAGATTTGTGGTTAAGTGTTAATTAATTAAATAACAACATGGAGGTATTCGCAATGTCGCTAATGTTGCAAACGTAAGCAACGCCAAGAAGCAAGAGCGTGGGGTGCTTGATGCCAAAGGTTATAGGGGATTATACATATAATATCAAGTACCTCACACTTTTTTACAATGAACATATTATTACAATTAGGGCCACCAGCATATTTGTAAACAAAGCTCATTTATTACCTGCCGGCGTTTGAGCTAATAACATTGTACAATAATTGTCTTCTTTTGTTTACTTATTTATTGGTTACTGTGGAGAGCAGCCTATTATACTCGTTTATGGCCGTTTGCAGGCATAATTAGGCAGGTGTGCAGATTACGATTTCTAAGAAATTCGATCTACGCAGGCGGGCAGTAATATTGTATCAGTGCAGTATATAGCAATGGCCCAATGGAGAGCTCGTCAATAAAGCGACAACCACTAGCGAGACAAGACGTGTGTACATTCGATAATCTATATAGTGACTAACTTTGCGCGTGTTATTGAATCGCGCATTACGTTTGGACTGATTGTGTTCAGTTATATTTGTACCTGTGTTATGTGTTTGTATAGTTCCAATAAATTCTATAGTAATTGCAACGGCATTTTAATTCGAGTCTTGTAACTCGTAACAATATCTATATATCCAAATACTGAAAAATATGTATGATTGGTAGGTTTTTAACCGACATTACAAAAGGAGGAAGTTCTCAATTCAAGCAGTGAAATATTACCTTCCAATCATGAAAATTGTATTGCACTGTAACTTTTAAACTACATTTTTTATGGTTCCGTAGACAAATAACACCATAAAGACACTCTTAGTTGTACGCGAACTTTGAAGTAAAGAAACAATTTCTATTTGAACACATCTCTAGACAATGTATTTACTCTTATAAAAGCATTTTTATATGTATGTAACCATTGTTCATAGTTGTATATTGTTTTTTTTAAATAATTCTCTAGCGAATGTTATGCTAAACTAAAGGCAAGAGCACCATTTTTGTTTTTTTTCTAATTATTCTATCTATTATAATTTTTAAAGTCTTTTCAAATTAATACTGTATACATTCTTCCCTATTTCGGATAAGATATGGTAAGTAGTGAAAAACTTTGTACTTTACCAAGATACAATAGAGATATTAATATAATAGGTGACAAGATACAAACTTATAAAAGAACATATGTATATATGCAACATAAAAATATTTTGAGTGCCTATTTTATCTTATCCGTCCATTTTATTCACGAAATGTATTATAATATTTTGTACAAGATCTGCGATAATAAATGGAGGACATTATCAAACACAAAATCCCCATTTAAGGGGAAAATATCGTTGACAAAAGCAATGAAAAAGTAATAAGAAGTACGGCCGCACCGACAATTCAACGGGGATACAATATTTGCATATAAATAAGAAAATTTATCTCGAGTAAGTCCATCTAATTATTATAAAGAGTTGAGCGAACTTTTCTATTGTTGAACTTGTTCTTTATCCTACGAAATGGTAGTCGGGACATATATTTTCTTTTGGTTATTTTATTTTTTATTCTGGCCACATAATACGATAAGTCTGTCATTGTTTTTTGTTACTGGTAACTAAATTAAGAAGCACAGTCCGCGCCACGAAAGTAGGCCCACGGAAAATGATGGAACTAAAAGTTGCAGCTCCGCTATTTGATAGCGTCTTGTCCGTAACGTAGTCCAGGAAAAAAATTTACAGCTTTAATTATAAAATTCATAATTTGTATTGATTATTCAATAGCTATTATATAATTAATCGGGCTGGATTTTTTTATTGCTTGAATTCAGGAGACAGGGAGATGGCCCGCTTGGTGGAAAGCGGTTATCTATGGACATCTGTAACACCAAAGGTGCTACCAATGTGCTGCCGCTTTCTAAAGGCAGACGGGAATCTGGCCACTAATGCCGGAATATAACACAAGGTTGTTATGGTGGCATACTCTAGACTAGGAGTAGAGGTCTTGTCAGGTGTTAATGAATGTGAGCCATTTTAAGACTGCATGAAATGGCTTTATTGCGCTATTAAGCGACGTGAATGTTAATAAATCTAATTCTGGCACAATATACCTCCAGTGATGGGTGATTGCATGCAAATTGGAACTGACGGACATGAGTGCTATGGAGAGTGGTGCAAGTTAAAAGAAATTGTACTCATTATTATTCTTAAGTTCATACATTAATTTAAATTATTTTAAATAAATAAAACACTGGACAATCTCTTTTCTTATTGCGAAACTAGCAAGCAGACAGAAGGCCACCTAATGGAAACTGGTTACCGTTGAATATTCACATTTATGCCGATGTGGGTAGTTTTATAGACGTTCCGCGAGCTCCATGCAAGGACTAGAGTCGTACATCTCATTAAATTTTACATACAAGCCAACAATCGAATACCTAAAGTGCCACCAACGTCTTGTTAGTGCCCTACACTCCCAGGAGCTGACCCAAATGCCCTATTGAAGGTGGATTTGGATATCAGTGGTGCTTATTATCTCACTGGCTTTTGTGTAGTATTTGGCATACCTCTCACTCCCATATATTCTCCAAAATAAAATCATAGTCCTCTCTAACCAATTTTCACAATCAGCTGATAGGGATTCGTGATCCAGAATTGTACAGTTACCGTCGCTTATAGACGTTCATAATAATAGAGGCGAAGCCAGCGCGTTGCCAGCCTTTAGAATCTTATAGGAGGAATGGCATAGGGGGAATTGTGAACCACTCCTACTTTCAGTGTCCAAGTCTCAGCACCGTATCTCATAACTGGTAGGACACACTGCTCGAAAAGTTTTGTCTCCAAGAATTGTGGGATAGTTGAAGGTTCACTTTTCAAATATCCCCAACCCAACTGAATCTTCCTATTGACTTCCTTCTCGAAGTTATGTTTGCCCAGTTTGCTTTTCTATCCAAGATACATGTAATCTTTTAGAACTTCGAGTATTGTGTTGCTAGAAATGGTTAGCTATTATAAATAGTGTTTGTTTACAGATTGGTCATGCCTAAGTTATCCAACAACTTGGCGAGCTGGCTAATGGTTGTCGGATAACAAGAAAAACAGACTTAGCCGTTAACCGTTGGCTGTCAGTTAGCGAGTTATTCACCCATTAGCCATTAACTAGATTTTAACCGGCTATTGAACCACCACAAGCCGGATGGCTAAGTTTTAGAAATTTTACCTGGTTACTCATCGCTAGGTGTTGGTATTTTTTATCACTGTATAGGCTCGCGTTTGATATCTATCTCACCTGATGTTAAGTGACGATACTAACTGCAATGGAGCACACTTAACTACTAGATGCCAATTCACTCGTTATTTGAAGATCACTGGTTAATATGACTTCAGTGCCACCTGCTTTCGCTTGAACCCTTGCAGCACCGAGTATTCCGGATTGTTGACGAACCCAACTTTATAAACAACCTAGAACATCGAAGTCTCAGAAAAGACGTTGCTGCGGTAAGCGTGTTCTACCATCTCTACAATTGGGATAATTCTGATTAGTTATTTGATTTGGTGCCTACGTCGCCAATTAATAATCACACTACTCACCGACGTTTGCGAATTCATCCACACTTCTTTGACACCTGAAAGTCATCAACTGTACGTGGCGCACGCTCTTTATGTCATATATGAGCAAGTTATGGTATGAAATCCCGCGGTTTTCATAGAGTATTATGTCATGGGGTTCTTCAAAAACGGCATAAATAGATATTTAAAGTCTCAACGTGGTAGGAAACGTATCAAATACCTTGGTGTTGCAGATGTCAATGCGCAACGGTAACTGCTCGCTATCAAGTGGACCTGTTTGATAGTTTTCCTACAAACAAATGGGGTGGAGACTTTGGGCCCATGGGGGCCAAGTGCCCACAAATTATTCCAAAATATTAAAAAAACGTCTGGTCGATACAACAGGACACAAGTAGGCTGGAGCTTACCCCGCTCAAAGGATTACCCTCTGTATCCAGCGAGGTAATGCTGCCAGCCTTCTAGGTATAATGCCCAGCAACAGTGGTCTGGTGGGGCTGGGCGGGCTTTAATATTAGGTTTTTATTTTTATTTTATTTTTTTACTATTTTATATATATTTTTAAGTTAGGTTTATTTATAGGATAGTTTAGTTATTAGTTTATCATAATAATTTAGAAATATTGTTTAATCTAACAAACAAATAAAAAAATACATATATGTAAATCGGGGAATACAGACTTCGGCAAATTGTTCGTCTCAACGGCGGTGCGCAAAAAAAGGCGGTTTGCCCATTTGTCGCTGTAAGCGTATAACTTGGTCCCTGTTAGAGCCAAGACCACGGTCGGCCAGATTCGGGTTCGCAGACGGCTCGAAGCAATTTAGCCCTCCGTCATCAATCATTTCTGTACTCTGTCTGTTAAGGGGAGGTATAAAAAACCCAAAAGTTTTTAAAATTTTTATAAATGAGTTTTGAGTGTTATTTTTATAATTAACTAATTGTATTTTGTTTATTTACGAGTGTAACTAGAGCTCTACATACGGTTTTGCATGCAGACTTCGAAATTGTATGCCGTAAGAACTGTCCCATTTTTTTTTGTAACAAAAAGCTAAAAACGTCTCTTTTGCACGGCACGGCAACGAAGTTTTAAAAGTTTTAACTTTTTTTTAACTCAAACGTCTCAAAAACTGGTAGTAATTATCGAAAACTTTCGAAAAACATTGAAAACCATCAAAGAAAACAAACTAATTTTATCAGAAAACTGTATGTATAGATATATAAACAAACAAATTGTAACAAAATAGGTAAAGTAAATATCGTAGAAACTTGAAATTAAACTAACTCGAAATTAAAAACATACAGTTGAATTGAGAACCTCCTCGTTTTAGAAGTCGTTTAAAAATAGTAAATTACATTAAACGATGTGCACGTGAGCGACGACAACGCCCAAATGCGGCCGAATAACAACGGCGGTTAAAAGACCTTCTAATTTCAAAACAGCGTATATTACAAAAATGCATATTATTTTAGATCTTATTTCATTGCTTTCAAGTTCGAAATTGTATAATAATACACAGCGGTCAGCATTTTTCATTTCGTTACCTTCACTTTTTTCGTCTAGCATCCGCCGCCGAGTAACGTGCGATAGGGAACTTTGTTCCAAAAGTATTTTATATTCATCCTATACATTATGAATATATACCCTGCAAGAAGAATAAATAGTAAAATGAAAATGACTCAATAAAAAACTTAACTCATAACTGTGGAGGGTAGAGATAAGAAGGTATCATCTCTGTGTTAAAAAAAAGTTGTCCATCAAAACGCGAATACTAAAGGAAGCGCCAAAAGTAATCAGAGTAAGATAAAAAAATAAAAATCCGACCGAAACATTATCGCTTTGTTTTTGATTATTAAAAATTCACAATAATTAAGTCACTCTACATGTTTTGTCACATCATTTTGATTCTTTTATTTTACTATATTTATTATCATTACTACACATATTATAGGCATACATAAAGAATATAGGTATATTTCAACATGTCTTAAAATTATAAATACAATTAAAAACTAAAAATAAACTAAGTTATAAATAGTACAAGCTATTATTATAGACTGTGTAACAAATCGCTGCCAGATGGGAGCGTGCCCAGAAGGCTGGCTGCATTGCCGCGCTGTATGGCGATGCTTATTTGTTGGGCGAAAAATGAGCCAGCTTTCTGATCACGGGTGGCATCAAAGTTTCTTACAAATCCCTTTGAAGAAACTCTTTGCCGATGGACCCCACGAACCTAATGTTTGAACTCCAAACGGCACAAATATGTAACCCGTTCTAAGGTTCCATATTTGCGCCGTTTGAGAGCTTCAGCTTTTGAAGCAGCGTTGCAGCCTCAAACTCAGTCATTGGAAGATATGACGGCGCTAGAGTGTGTCGACACATGTCGCGTCCCAAACAAGCGGCTGTCCCATCTTCCAAGGAATAAATGACGTACCATCCGGTCATAGCATAGCGGTCGTAGCATTATATTTACTAAATTATTTCAAATCTATATGTTATGTTATAACATATGTTGAAGAGACTCACATCGACCACGTTCACTTGCGCTATTTTTCCCGTGCCATTTGCTTGCCGGCGTTACAATCGTAAACCCACGTGGAACGGTTACGACCAACCTCTTCATCAGTCATCAGTGACGTTTTCACCACGACCACAACGACCGCGGTCGCTTTGTGGAACAGCTAACGGAATATTTTGGGCGTTGTGAGCTACTAATGGAACGCGCTGGTAGTGTATAGATGTTTTGCTCACACAGGAGCATTTAATACATTTACGTAAACTGTTGATGTTTTCTATACTGGCATTTTATTAATTTTACGGCACTTCAACAATTTTAATTCATGTCGTAGTTTTTGGTACGCCAGCGCTATTGTGGTAGGTATTTGAGCCTCTATGTTCAGTATACTGCTGGACACTTTTTCAACTTCCCCTCCATATAAGATAGGGTATCATCTTATATGTAAGGGGTTAAGAGTACCTTACCTCTCTACCTTCCATACTCATAACACACGCTCCAATCACATATGGCACCAGTCTGTCTTTGTTTTCATAGAAAATCTCAATTGAAACTTTCAATCAACGTCTCGTTATTTAAAATATATTCTTTTAACTTAAATCAGTTATAAATTGAAATTGATAATTAGTTCCTCTTCAGTGTCATTAGTTTTACGAGGAGTATAGCTCATTAGAGCCACCCGTCATTTTAACCCAATTTAAAATTAAAAATATAGAACTTACTAGTCTAGGATACAGCATTTGTCTAAGCATTCCAGCGATACCATCTTCTTGCAGATGAAATTCAGTTTTTTATCGCAATTATCATGGTTCAATTTGACCACTTTTAACCCGACTGATGGCCGGTTCCTATACCTTACTTATTCCTATACTTTACTTATCCCTATATCTTATTTATTCCTATACCTTACTCATTCTTATATCTTACTTATTCCTATACCTTACTTATTCCTATATCTTACTTATTCCTATACCTTAGTTATTCTTATACCTTACTTATTTCTATATCTTACTTATTCCTATACTTTAGTAATTCCTCTACCATACTTATTCCTATACTTTACTAATTCCTATACCATACTTATTCCTATACCTTACTTATTCCTATACCTTACTTATTCCTATATCTTTATTATTCCTATATCGTACTAATTCCTATACCTTACTTACTTACTACCTGATCCCTCTATCCCATCCCTCCTATTCCATCCCCCGTATCCTCCCATCCTAAAGGCTGGCAATGCGTGGGCTCCACCCCTGGCGTTGCAAACATCTATAGGCGACGGTAACCGCTTTACATTATGTGGCTCGCCTGGCTGTATATCAGCTTCGCAATAAAAAGTATAATTTGTTCATTAAATTCTATGCTTCCACTTAACTGGAGGACTATTAATAAATCTTTGTAAATATTTACGTCATTGTCATTGTAACAATGTAAATGCGTTTGTCTACGAATTATTTATCTTGACAGGAGCTACATTCATCAAATGAAATGGAAACAACGATTTTACAGCCTATTGTTAAATACGAAGGCTTTTGGAATTTTAGATTAAGATATTTGTACCGGTAGATACGTTTTAACGCGCTCTACTTTAATAACAAGGTAAATGCCCCACTTTTACTTTGTCACTACTACACGTCATTTCAATCATAATTTCAAAGCTTAATTCCTTCTACAAACATAATGGATATAATGTTTTTCAGTGCTTATAGGCGATAAATGAATATAATCAGAAAGAAAAATAAAATATTCAATACATTATTTAGTGCAAATATGTATTTAGATAATTTCTCTTAAATTTATAATATACATATATGCACTCCTTTGTAGAATTGCAACTAATTATTTTTATTTTTAATAATTAAATACGATTTAAATCCAATGGCTATTTTGCCTTCGTTCAACGTCACACTAATTTAAAATGTACTTTTATCTTTTTCTAACGTTGCGCGCATAAATAGTATTAATGTTTTTCTCCTTCTAGTATATATTTGTTAGAGTGTCTACATAAAGATAGATAACACAGAATATAAAGATAGTTAGATATAGATAACAGTTAAATTTTATCAATCATTTGATAACTCTTTATTGTACAACAATACAAAAATAAACTTACAGACTAAAACTATGTCTCATTATGCACAAAGGACGGTCTTATCGCTAAAAAACTATCTTTTCCAGACAATCCCATGAATAAATTGAGATTATAATCGCAATGCTTGTATACATAAACCGTAGTACGATTACTTACATTTTAGTAATAAATATGTGAATACAATATATACAGATGTTTTATATTATAAATAGATATATAAGATGACCGTAACGTCTAGAACGAGAACTAATTTTTTGCCTTCTGGCAATATTCTATTTTATTTGTGGTCAAGGTCAGCGAATCGTAAACAAAGCGAATTTATCCATGTTGTTTTAATTTTAATGTTACTGTACAACGTGGAAATGCGGCCAGCAGTTTGGGCATGCACCCCGCTGACAGCGACCTGGAGTCTATTTTTTACTTATAGATTGTTATTTTGTAAGTATAGTTATATTTGTAGCATAGTTTAATTTTAGTTTATATTAATTTATTTAGAACTTAGTTTATTTTTAATTCACATCACATTTTAACGTTGATCCGAGTCTAAAATCCGTTGAAAATAACTAAACACGCATATAACAATACCAAGTTTCACGTGAGCAGTGAGTTTTAAAGGTTACCAAGGATATCTAATGGAATTTGAAGCAAAAATATTTTAATTATAATTCGACGATATTTACCAAAGAACAACCGACATGATAGGTTTGTAATAGTTAGTTTAGTTTCTTTTAATCAAATACTTGTACTGTTAACTATCACAAGGTGTTAAAGCTCTTGCTTAGAAATTTATAGTATTTATAATTAAAGTAAACACCATAGGCTATGTTGATAAAATGCGTACGTCGGAACTAAAGAAGCTTGATACTTGCACGATGTTTGATGTCGTACTAAAATCACCAGTAAGTAAGAAATTACTCTTGATATAATATTGGAGTTGTTAGAGTTCAGATAAATTTGTGAAAGTGGCGACCCTATTATTTCCTATCTTTTTGCCACCCTATATACTGCATACACATAACATAAAATTTATATGTTATACTTTATATATAAATTTTTTAGCGTATGGCGCTTCTAAGTATACAAACCGTCATAGATTTTAGGAATCATTTGCTGGCCATATTGTTTTACTTTGATTTCTGGTTCTATAAATTAGTGTATTGTACTACTAACATTATAAATATGAAAGTTCTTGTGCTATAGGTATACGAAATATGTTTAATTTTTAACTTATGCTTCTAAAATATTCTCCAGTAGAACTTATTTTCAGTAAAACTTTTGAAAAATAACACTATCAAGATCCGTTCAGTAATTTTGAGATAGAAAACAATTTCTATTATTTATTTTTTATGGAAACTCTGAAGCCAAGTGATAATAGTGGAAAACTAAGTATATAATTATGGTAAATATTAGATTAGATAACACTTTATTGCTTACCAAAAGAAGCAATTAGTACAAATGCAAAATTCATAATTACAATACTTCTTACTACTCTACAAATATTTATATATCGAGGGCTTCATAACAAATGGGCGTACAGACAGAAGTGCAGTTTTACACAAGGGACAAAATTGTGAATAAAACAAAACTAGTTGATTGTATTAAGGCTGAAATTTGGAATACCTTTCTTATTTTTGCGTATACGCCCATATGTTATGTAGTATACAGATAAATAAAATTGAAGTGTCTGTTTGTAACGTAAAAATAATAAAGTGAAAAAAGTCAGGGGGAATAATTCGGACCAGGAGATTACAAACATGCAATTTTCAGAATTTTTGTCTGTCTGTCTGAATGTTCCGTCTAATCTCTAAAACGATGTTGACGGGAGTTTGACTGGCAGAAAACTGATGTTATAAGGAGTACTTAGGCTATTTTTAGAATTATGGTTTCGCGAAAAAAATCACGTGGACAAAATCGCGGGCACAGCTAGTAATAAATAAACATCATCATGATCTTTAATTAAGAGCTGTGATCTTGTCGGTGGAGCCCCCTCTAATCTTCTCTATTAAGGCTCAGTTGTTTTACTTCTTTGTACGACACAGACTCACTTTCTCCTTTATTTTATCCCTCTCCTTCCTTCCACTATGCCTTCGATTAAGGTCCTTAAGAAGGTGTCGTGTCATAACAAATGGCCAAACAATTTCTCGTTTCTTTCTTCCAGAGTTTTTAAAATTGTGCGCTTCTACTTTACCATATCCAACACTTCTTCATTGGTCTAACACAGGGATTCCAAAACTATATTGGGCAAGAAACCCCTTTTCCAAAATGAACGATACCTCAGAACCCCAATAGACAAATTACTTTAAAAATGTCTAGTTTTTTTGCTTGTGTACGCTTATCGACTAGTTGAGTTTTTTAAAAGTACAATAATGATATTTCCTACTAAAATATTAGTCATTCTTATAACAAGTTGGTACACGTAACACAACATATACAAGTAACTTGAAAGTTTCAAATAAGAAATTGTGTTAATTAATAGGGGTCGATTTTTAGTCCTCGTCGACCCCCAAAATCAGTTTCGTTTATGTCGACCCCTGGGAAATTACGCTTGTGTTATGGGTGATATACAACGGGCTCACTCTGGAGCCGATCGCAGACATCCAGACCATAGCAAGTAATGGAAAGTTCTTTTCCGAAATTTACCACGCCAGGTATGGAAACCGGAGCCTCTGCATTGCTGCTCAACCACAAAGTCCGTCAAATAAACTGAAAGTCGAAAAATTTAGGGAGAAAATTTTTATACGCATTTTGACGACAATAGTTGTCTCTACGTGTGGTGGCCGGAAACGGATGTCCCAGGCGGCGGCAAACCATTCAACCTTAAAGCCTACGGGAGAACAATGGTTAAAGGAAAAATATTAGGAAATTCTTTTTATCCAATTTTGTGACATATAAAATTTATTTTTACGTAAAGATCAAATTCAAATACAAAAGTTTTATTTCAAATAAATTCCACTGGAGAACACTTTTTGAAGTTCATACATATAAGTTAAAATTTAATTATACTTCGTATTCTATGTACACCGCTTCGCAACGTGTTTTTGCTGTTAAGGAGAAGAAGCGGCAAGAAACTCCCCAGCAACACGTCTAGCTAAAACTGTTTTCTTTATATTTCTTATTCAATTTATATCTCAACTGTTTTTTTTTAAACTTTTCAGAAGTATGTTACAGAATTACTTTTCGAAAAAATTAATGGAGTTGTAGCAAACAGTGCATACTCAGTAAGACACTAAGAGGAAAGAAGAATATTACTATTGTTATAATAATGACGAGGTATACTAAAAGTTTGTACTACAACATATCTCCATAAAATCCTTACATGCTTGGCGAAATTAAAAAGTTCTACAGACGATCGTATAAGAGGTATCAAGTCAAGTCCTCATTTATTGCATAAAATATGTTACATACAGATTACAAGCTGTGACGTTTGTGCGATGATAAAAGCGTCTTAGTTGACTTGACTGTCAAATAACCAATTTCAACTTTACCTTTGTCATAATAGCTGGCTAGAAACAAAAAACGCGCACAATTCCAATTTCAAACATAAAACAGAAAGGCAACTTTAAAAAAAAAATAACATTTTATCTATGCCCCTGTGGCTTGAAAGTTTTTGGCGGGAACTGAAAGGAGATGTTGTGCTGTACAGTTTTATTTTCTAAAAATGTGTAAAATTACTCTAAAATCAACAATAGTTGTAGGATATTAAAAGTTTTTGAGTAGTAATTATGTGTTTTGTGAGAAATGTGAACTGTATAGTCAGATGTAGCCTTTGAGTTGTCACAAGAATTCCCTTGAATGGCACCAGTTGATAACCTACAGTTCAGCTGTGATACACATAGGCTTAAGAAAATAAAGAAACTACATTATAATCTAAGATCTGGCTTAAAGGCCTAAATGCCAAGTCATAAACCTAAATAAATAATAATACAGCTTTAAACGGAGTTTTTGGTGGGAACTGAAAGCAGACGTTGTGCTGTGCAGTTTTATTTTCTAAAAATGTGTAAAATTACTCTAAAATGAACAATAGTTATAGGATATTGATAGTTTTTGAGTAGTAATTGTGTGTTTTGTGAGAAATGTGAACTGTATAGTCAAATGTGGCCTTTCGAGTTTTCACAAGAACTCCGTTGGATGGCGTCGATTGTAGTCTACAATACAACTGCGCCTGGCTCAAAGGCCTAGTTGCCAAGCCATTAAGATAAAAAAAGCTTTAAACAGAGATATAAAATGTTTATCATAATCTCTGATTTATTTTGTTCCATTATTCATGTCAAAAATAAAGTTTTATAAAAAGCCAGCGCTCATTTGGGCGGCAGACGCGTTTCGCCGCCACAATGGCGTTCGGAATGGACTGACATTTGTCGGATAACTACAAGGAGATTACTGTCTATTTAAGGATCAGTTGTACGTTTTCGAAATAAAAGTGGTTGGTTTGGATTTTTGCAAGGTAAATGTTTGTGCGCGGATCTGAAGTAAAAAAACCCCCGGATATTCTGTACATACGAAACCGCTGACGCTAATAGTATACTTTAGTTACCTTCAGTTGTTGTGTAAATGTTTCTTGAATAATCTATACATATAATAAAATCGTAGAGCTCAAATTTCTGTACAATGAAAAAAATGCTAAAACCAGCCAGGGGGGTGTAAGGAGTGAAATAGAATTTAGATCTTTTTTTAATTTTTATTTCTCTGTCTGTTTGTACCGGCTAATCTCCGAAACGACTGGACCGATTTAAATGAAATTTTGTATGGTCGTAGCTTATATCCCTGGTCAACATATAGGATACTTTTGATTCCCAAAAATTAAACAGTTCCCGTGGGATAGTTAAAAAACCGCACCACGCGGGCGAATTCGCGGGCATTAGCTAGTGAGTAGTAAAGAAAGTAGATAGGCTCACCAAAACTCATGTTCAAACACTATATCCGCCTTTCGCTTCCGAAGCGTATATCTTGAAACCAGCTCAATCAATCACTTTCACCAAATGCAGTAATTTTAAGGGCGGCCGCCATTTAAAATAACCAACTTACTGCACTTGCCAAAAATCCATTATTTTTTACATGTCTGTTTATTTAACACCGCAAACGAAATTCGACGACACAATGGCGGCATCTTCGTGAAGTACAAAAATGGAAGGAAATATGCATGCGTCAAGAATATACACTGAAGTATGAACAAGAGATAGGGTTACCATGACTCAAACCATTTTTCAGCATTAAATAATAAACAATAAAATAGAGTATTTTTCACGTGATGCTTTAACAGACAGAGAGACAAATAATTCTAAAAATTAAGTTTCTGAAAGCTGCTGATCTAAATTAGCCCCTGATCTGAATTTATTTGTTTTGTTATTCCGACGTTTTGGCTACTTTTCAGTAGCCGTGATAACGGAGGACAATAGGTCACGCTTCACTGCCATACAGGTCTAATGATGGAGTTATAGTACTGTCCGTTTAGCTTGGCCGGCATTTTGGGGTTGCAAATGACACGGTTGCATGAGCTGCAAGAAGAATTTATTAAACGTACACTTAAATTATCACGCCTGTTTCCCATTGGGATTAGCAGAGAAGAGGGATCTTCACCTACTACGATTCTGAAAAATACTGTTTGCTTCGTTAACCTTTTCATACATAAACGCTTGTTTAAAGTGCTTTTTCCCTGACCTATCTTCAAAGTACTGTTACGAGTTGCAGGACTCGAATTAAAATGCCGTTGGAATTATTATAGAGTTTATTAGAACTATACAAACACGTATAACACAGGTACAAATATAACTAAACATAACCAGTCTAAACGTAAAGCACGATTCAATAACACGTGCAAAGTTCGTCACTAAATAGATTACTGATTATACACAAGTCTTGCTCCGCTCGCCGTTAGACTAACCATTTCTCCATTGGGGCATTGTTTTATACGGCACAGGTGCAATGTCTGCCTGGCAAGCTTTGACGCAATTTCTTAGAAATTGTAACCCGCACATCTGGCTAATGACTGCCATAAAAGATTACAATACACAATGGGCTGTCTTTCTAATCACAAATTTTAAACACAAAGTAAATAAAAGAAGTCCAAATGCGGAAAGGTAATAAAGTGTGCCTTTATGGTATGCAGGTGTGATTCTACTTTTGTCAGCACTAGGTCGTAACAGCATCTTCAATTTGCTCATGTTGGTACGTTGCGGTCTATCGACACTGACTCTACCTTACATTGCTGTCATATATATTTGTAATGTGATTCTACTTTCATCCATCTCTCTACATGCCCAAATCACCTTAACATTCGTTTTTCAACTCTTGTCATTACATCCTCTTTCATCCACGTTTGCTTATTAGTTTCTTTTCATATCACTTATATTACCTTTACATAATATACTTCTAGAAGATCTCATTTCAACTGCGTTTATCCTACTTTCATGCCTGCCAAACACAACTTTCACTGCCATAATCGTACGGAACCAAAACGTATTCGACGCGCATCTCAGTTGACCAAACTTTTTCATCTTGTCTCGAGCTATTTACACTTGGACTGCTGTTCGCGTAATGAACTGCCGAATGCTTAACAATGAAGGCGCACTTTGTAAGATTCAATTTGCTTTTTTGTCTGTTACCAACTACACTTCGTTTTTATAACGGATTTATTCAATTATCTAAATTTATTTCACTTTTTTGGAGTTCTGTAGCTATTGTGACTGAAATAATTCAAATTCAAAAGTTTTTATTCAAAACAAGTTCCACTAGAGAACACTTTTGTGAGGTCAAACCTATAAGTTAAAATTTAATTTTACTTCCTAGTCTATGTACACCGCTTCGTAACATTTTATTGCTGTTAAAGGAGAAGAAGAGGCAAGAAACTCCCCAGCAACACGTCTAGATAAAAATTGATTAACTCAAAACTTCTTTTTTTATACCTTTCGAAGAATTAATGGAGTTGTAGGAAACAGTGCATACTCAGGATGACAAAGACACAATAAACGGAAAGAAAAATATTATTATAGTTAAAATAATGACGTGTTCACGGAAGACAAAGATCACGGCCACTGAAAAGTGGCCGAAACGTCGGAATAACAAAAATCAAATAAATTACCGCGCTTAAAACCCTTAAAATGTAGTTTTATTATGTATACAAGTTGCGAAAACTTAAGAAAATATTATATTTATTAAGCTTTATCATCGTTGTAGAATTTTATTCCGTATACTACTGCTAAACTTTTAGGCTGGGGCCTACCAGCTAAATCCCCTGGACAGTATGCAACGTTAACCTTTCGCATTGTCGACGATCCCATACTCATAGACGACTTAGATACGTTTGGCCTTCGGACACTGCTTCGCTCCACGTATTTTACAGAACAATGGGGAGTGTTCCAAGGAATTTTTCAGAATGGTGCTTTCGGCTGCTGTCTACCATCGCATCGCTCGTCCTCGACTGGCCGTTTACCCCATCTTCTTGATCCATCCGCTTCACTCTGTAGAACGTTTCTCTTGCGCGGTGTAGGGATTTGGAATAAACTTTAGCGGAGGTCTTCCCACAGCGCTATGATTTGGAATTCTTTAAAAACGGTGTTATAAAATTTCTTTGAGGCTGGCAGCGCGTTGATGATATCTCTGGTGTTGCAAACGTCCATAGGCGACGATAACCGCTTGCCATCAGGTTCGGTACTCCAGTTAAGGTTCCTGGGTCGAATATCGCCACCTTAAGATTGCATGTCATTTTTTTCTCTGTATTTTTTAAATAAAAGGATAAAGTAGGGCATTTGCCAATAAAGAGTATCTATAAATCTTTCATACTACATGAAAAAAGAGCGATAATATATATAACTTCAGGATATTTAAACGTTTTAAACATATGGGAAATTAGTCGTATTTCTGACACTGTTGGTAAATATGCCAAATGTTTATATTTATTTAGTTTACGAATAATTGGGGTTCTTTTTTAATTACTGCCAATAAAGTTCGTATATAATATTAATATTTTTATTTAGAGATAGAACAAGTTTTATATTTGATAATCCAACAATAAACATCAAACTAGATCAGGGATTGCCAAAGTGGTCGATATCGACCCCCTGGGGTACTCCTGCTGTACGGAGTGGGTCACTCTGCTCCCCGAGGTGGCCCAGTTACAAATCGTATGGGCGTCATGGTGCAGTTACTTTGTACGAGATCCCGTGACGCCCCGTAAAAGCCCTATAAATGTGGCACAAGCTTAGGTTTAGTGGCTAGTTCGGCGGCCGTTTCTCGCGACAGATTCGTTCTAGAAGCGAGCGTGGAGAACCGGTCGCTGAGTCTCACACACCCTCGAAGCAGTTACGCCTGCATTTTGGCCTTTCCCCCGAAGGATTCGAGGATGGTGTCCAAAGAAATTCCCCCTGCGTTACAAAAAAAAGGGGGTCGACGTAAACGACAACTGATATTGGGGGTCGACAAGGTCTAAAAATCGACCCATATTAATTAACACGATTTCTTATTTGAGACTTTCAAGATACTGTATAAGTTATGTTACGTGTACCAACTTGTTATAAGAATGATAAGAATAATAAGATTGGTTAGGGAAAACACGATTAGCTCAAGGCTAATCGTTTCACGCCGATATTCTGGGAGAGTGTGATACTCCGATCGAGCCTGACCTAAGAGCTATAATCAACATAATGATTCCAGCATTAAGTTATATCTACTACTTACTAGAAAAGCTATTCAAAATAAAAGAAGTTCAAACTTGATGAAAGCGGGGGCTTGCGCGGGTCGAGCTTGCCGTAGAACTGACTCATGTATTTGCTGCAGTGCTAAAACACTAGTTATGCCGTCTAACCAATCTATTAAAACATGCAATGCTAGATCGCTTAGAGAGTATAGTTTTCTCGCCACTGAACATTGAACATGGCCACAGCGATGACGAGTCCAGAAGAATTAAAATTAATAAAATTGCTGCATATAATAATTTATTGTTCATATTGTTACGAGTAAGGGACTCGAATTAAAATGCCGTTGAAATTCCTATATAATTTATTAGAACTATACAAACACGTATAACACAGGTACAAATATAACTGGACGCAACCAGTACAAACGTGATGCATGATTTAATAACACGCGCAAAGTAGTCCGTCGCTATATAGCTCATCGCATGTGAACACGCCTTGCTCGTGTCGTAATCGTCGCTTGACTGTCGATCTCTCCGTTTGGGCATTCCTTTATACTCAGCTTACAATATGTCTTGACCGTGTAAACAATGATTTCCAAGAATCACACCTGGCCACTACCTACCATAAAGGATTATAATACAAAATAGGCGACTTTTCTAATTACAAATTTTAAACACAAAGTAAACAAAAGAAGTCCAAATGCGGGCAGGTAATAAACTGTGCTTTATGGCAGGCAGGTGTGCATTCACTTTTATCGGCATGTAACAATATGTAGATATATCTAATTTATAATATCATCACATATCTAATTATATATGACGCGGGAGGAACCTCTGTGGTGTTATTAAAAAGTGTGTGAACGCATTTTTTAAATAGTTACTTTTCATTCAAGCATGTAAAGTATCGACAACAGCCCGGCGCAGACTAAGCGAACTGTTGTCCATGGACCATAACGAATGTTCAAATATGCTAGTTACAGACGACTTCTGTAGTATGTACATACGTAACCTAAACCTAATTAAACCTCATTGGATTCCAGCATGGTTTTTTTTTATAATGAATAGGTTCGCGTTTGACTGACATTGCGCCTGATGTCAGGTGGAAATGCAGTCTAAGGTGGAGCAGGCTTACTTAGAAGATACCTGTTCACGCGAGACTTGAACACACCTAGATTCTATTCTTGAGGAAAAACAGACGACGGTAAAGAGTTCCACTCTTCAGCGGTGCGTATGATAGAAGTGGAAGCATAGCATTTCGTCGGTGAGGGAGGAACCAATTCATGTAATTCCGCGGCACACTCCCCGAAGTGTATCCTATAGAGTACCGACAAACTAGCGACTTCACGTCGATGATTTAGGCTCGGAAGCCTCTCGTCGAATAGCCGGTTATTGACCATCAGTTTCCTAGCTCTTTTCTCTATTGGCTCCAGTGTCTCCAGCTGGTATTTAGCTGAGCCATCCCAAAGATGAGAGCAGTATTCCATGCAAGACCGTATTTGTGCTTGGTAAAGATTCAGCAACTGAAGTGGTGTGAAGTACTGTCTCACCTTTGATAGACTCCCTAGCTTTTTGACAGCCCGCTGAGCAACAGACTCTATATAGGTTTACCACGTTCGAACCATTTTTAACGGGAAAACATGGTATCGTTAAAAGCACGTTTATTTTATAAAAAAACGAGTTGAAAATAATTCCTGTAAATAAAATAATGCTATTACAGAATTTATTGAACATTTTATCGTTGATTGTTTCGAATGAGACGGGAGAAAGTAATTTAAAGTGCGTCGTAAAATTTTAGAATACAATATTCGGCAAACATCAATCCTTTATAGGTCTGTAAAGGAATCATTTAATACTGTTTGTGTCCATTGTTTCCCGTGACACGATTGTTTTGTATTTAACAAGACAACAAAATGATTACAAATTATTGAATTATACATAGCATAGAATACCTCTGGAGATTATATTAGTGCTATGGATATCTACATCCGTAGCATTTAACAATTTTAACATTACATTTGGTTTAAAAAGTTTAAAGTTTATTTTAAATATTTTTTTGATGTAATGCTTTCCCTAAACTCAACTACATTTACTGGCTATCCAGAGACGTAGAGAGATATAATTATAAAAAACGTGACAAATGGCTTTGCTGCGTGCTTAGTGCGAGTTTTTGTACTATTCGATCACGTACAAGTTAACGCAATTTTGTTGGTGGCTTAGCGCCATCTCGTGAGATTGAAGGGAATCATCATGCCATACAAAATTGCGTTAACTTGAACATGATGGAGTAGTAAAGAAACTCGTACTAAACACTCTGTATAAAATAAATAGCTATTGCTCGGTTAGATTAAAAATAGTCATAGTTTGAGCAAACTTAGTACATCTTATGTATTATCGTATATATATGACTATGTATATATGTTAGAAGTAGACTAGTGTCCTAAGATACGTAACAGTTACATTGGATATTAAGGAATTACAATAGAAAGTGGATTGAGTCCATGACAAAGTTGCTAAGTTATCGTGAGAATGACGTGTGAACCGTTTATTAAAATGCAAGTAAAATCCATGCAAATGATTACGTGTGTTGCAAGACATCCAGCACAGTAGTCATAAGAACCATAGAGTACATTAATATCACATAGATAATCGTCATAGATAATAATATTTTTTGTCGATTCATTAGATAACTCGATTGTTTATCGGTACCATAGATAATATATTTTAGTCGATTTATCAGATGATTCGAATTATAATTATATTACCATTTACTACCAGTTAGTTAATTTTACAAGCCCACTAAATTATCGTTTAGATAATTTATTGCACTAGATAATTTATTGCATCAGTAACTAATTGTTATAATAATAATTGAGATCCTGGCAACACTGATGTAATTGCTATTTTTAGCAATGACGCAATGTTATTGTTTTGTAGTTGGTAGCATTTTCGTATATTTGGTAAGTTTCTTACCCAAATCTCTCCTTGCTATTACGCGTGTTTTGCTATAAATTGTGGTAAAGGAAATAGATAATTATGTTCGTAAATATTATGTATAGTTTTTTTTCTAATGCGAACCCTTTAATCTCGGAACTGGATTACACGATATACCAATGTGAACATACCCTGTCCTGCTCGTAGAAATCAAATCTTGTTATCTCAAACGGGCTATTCGGATAAGATTGCAAATATTTCACGTTTATGGTGCAAATAAATTTACACTTACACTCGACGAAGATAAAAAGAGATTAAGAGAAATGTAGCACCTTGATTTTGCCTTTATATGTATTTGTAATTCATGGTCCATCGATTTACAAATAAAATGAATCTATTTCTTGAATGTAATATGTGCTCATCCTCGTCGCCAAATTTTACCGTAGTTAAATCTTAGAACGTCATCTACTGGCATGACATAACTTGCTACTGGCATGGAGGTTGAATAACAACTGCATGTGTCAACCTCACCTGCGCCTTATGAGCGGAAAGAAAGTATTCACAATCTACCCGCACATACAAAATATCGAAAAATAAAATAATAGACAGCCTCTGTGGTATTGGTGGTGTACTGGTTTAGACCTTACCGTATTTTTTTATATTAAGCTTGCGGGGCAGTATAATAGCTTCGCTGGAAGATCTTCCTTTGAGACGGAGGAGCATTCGATTACGCTCCTTCACCTAGTCGGGACATTACTAGGAAATCTTTAAATCTATCACAATATTTATTTATTACATTATCTACTACATTTATTACCTTTACTATCATATTGCTATTTTTACTGGCTACTGAATATATACTTTATTTATATTCTTGTTTTTCTTATATCTATTTATTTAATACATTTTTATTAAAACTAGTTAAGGATAACTTTTAACCTATCATCTAATTTATTAAAAGTTACGTATTGACACCCGGATTAGAGGTAACCCCTCTAAACCCCGTAATTATGCCTTTCTTCGCCTTATGCAAAGGCTTGAGAAAGAACTCCTTGTGCTCTGGTAGACGGTGTACCAACAGCTTCATTCACTGTCGAGGGAAATGATTTCTACAGCGTCTTTACCCTTTCAGATCCTACGTGGGGTGGCTTGTGACTCGTCCCATGGAAGGAGAGATGGACACGCGCGGAGCTACTAATAGTGGGTGCGAACCCTTCCCCAGGGTAGTTAGAGGTAGTTAGATGGTCTCCAGCGCTGACACGTCGTCCTCCTTTGGCGGGAGCGAAGAAAACTCGTACACTAACGCTCCGCCTTCTACTTGTCGAGCATTTCGCGCTCGCAAAAGGTGGAGATGACGACCTACGGTTTGGCTCCCAATCATGGCTCAAACCACGGCCGGGAGCAAGAGGTCTAGTCTAGTAAAGGCGACATGTTCCTAACGTTGCTCTCCCTAAGAGCCACACAGTGGTGGCACCCTGACGATTGTTTACGAGCTAATCCACACAGATACCTCTCAAATTATCCATACCCCGAGAGGACTTGTATCTGCTAGAATGTCAGGGTGCCATGTCGTCTGTCAAACGTTTACACCTTACCAAGGCTAAGGTGTTGCCATGAATAGTTTGCTGGAACATGGAGGTTCTGATTTTGATTCCTGGTAGGGTAAATGTAGAGAATACCGGCACTCTGATTACCTTATGAATCGATGAGTCGTTTTGAAAGGTTTTTGTTAAGGCTCATAGCCCGCCATTATTATGTTTGTTAGAATTTTTGAATATCATATTCCATGATTGGATGACATTATAATTGAGTCGTAATACAACCTTTAGAAATTTAATAAGCAGAGTCTACTGGATCGTAATAATTGATCAAATATAATTTTCGAAGAAATTCATAATGAGATATTAAATAACAGTCTGCTTTATTACTAGACATAATCTTTGCGCGCAGTTTTATTCGTGAAGCCGGAATTAATCTGATATTTCACGTGTCAAGCACACTGAACCAATTTGGTGGAAAGGCACAGAACTGAAAGGACACGATGGTATTGAATGATTCAAGTTTATGTTGATTTGGATCACTTTGGTTGATTAAATCCAAGTTGAAAGACACAAAAGACCCGTCTAATATTAAATTATTTTTCAACTACTTTAATTGTCCATATTCATAACTTAAAAGTGAAAAAGAAAAAGGATCTAACCTTAGAAGTACTTAAAAAGGACAATTCGGGATTATAACCTTCCGATTATAAAAAAAATATTTAAAAATTCGGTCTACAACTGACGGAGAAATAGCGTAACATGCATACAAAAAATTAAGCGCCTGTAGAAAATGTAATACCTACACGCGTATACAAGCTTTTTTTCAATAATTTAGGCGCACGGCGTACTTTATTAAGGGTTACGCTTGACTTCCAAGGAATCCACTCATCAGATCCTGACATAGTGACAATGGGATCAATAAATACCCTTTCGACCAGAAGAAAAATTTTCAAAATCGGTTCACAATTGATGGAGAAATCTAGTAACGAACATAGAAAAAAAACAGCTACGAATTAAGAACCTCCTCCTTTTTGAAGTGGGCTTAAAATATAAACGTTTTATTAAGCATATAGCAATAAATTAATGGCCAGTACAATCAATCAAATCAAATTATTTATTGTACAAAAGCATGGTGCATGCAATAGGTCGTATGAAGACATTGTTATAAAGATCGACATGTTTCTTGCCTGTTCGGCGTATGAATTTCGTTGTATTTATTAATATATTATTATATAAAAATAGGTTTTGTTACAACTATCTTATACTAATATATAAAGCTGAAGAGTTTGTTTGTTTGATTGAACGCGCTAATCTCAGGAACTACTGGTCTGATTTGAAAAATTCTTTCGGTGTTAGATAGTCCATTTATCGAGGAAGGCTATAGGCTATATATCATCACGCTAAGACCAATAGGAGTGGAGCACCAATGAATGTTTCAAAATCGGGAGGTTTTGAAAACATTCCACGCGGATGTCGTCGCGGGCAGAGCTAGTTATTAATAAAACTTATCTGACTATGTATGTTATTATTCTTGTTAATTTTACATACATTTTTATTAGGGCATAGTCTAGAGAAGTCAATCTATGACTACGTTCCATTAGGGACTCACAGCGACCATGTTCACGACCGCGATTTTTCCCGTTCCACTTGCTTGCCGGCATTACAATCGTAAACCCAAGTGGAACGGTTATTCGACCCACCTCTTGACATGGGTCGTTGTGAGCTTTGTGTGATCGAAAATAGTGACGTCATTAGTGACGTTTTCGCCACGACCACAACGACCGTGGTCGCCAGTTGGAACGGCTAATCTATGCATATAAATAAAATTGAAGTGTCTGATTGTAATGTTAAAATACAAATGTGAAAAGAATCAGGGGAGATAATTCGAACCAGAGATTCTGAAAATCCAATGTTTAGAATTTTTGTCTGTCTGTCTGTCTGGATGTTCAGGTTAATCTCTGAAACGGCTGGCCCTATTTTGACGGGACTTTCACTGGCAGATAACTGATGTTATAAAGAGTAACTAAGACTACTTTTAAAATTAGGGCTTCGAGAATATAAATAAATTGATGATATAATAAGTTGATTAATAAATGTCACTTAGCCGCAATTTTATACAATTTAAATATATCACATAGTTACACGTTTATTGAAATTTGTCATTGAGGTCATTAAAGATATTTAAGTGCAAGCTGTACGTTTATAAAAGACTTCGGTTCACTGGGTTCTGGCATTCGCCGTTCGCTATCATGGCACGGCTGGTTCGCTTTGTTAAACTAAAGCTGACAGTCACTTTTACTTTTATATATTAGTAAGTATGAAATAATTGTTCCAAGAAATATATAATGATTATGATTTATAAATATAAATCTTAACCTCTACAAGTCGAATGTTTTCGTACAACATACGCTAAGTCGAAATACTCTATAAGTTGAAAACTCTATGACTCGAATTTTTTGGCGTCTTCTGCCTTCAAGTTCGACTTACAAAGGGTTTTACTGTATTATTTAATATTTATATACACTGTATGTGATATACAATCTATTTATTCAATATTTCTAATACATATTGATTTATATACTATTAATTCTTTATTTAAAATAGAATTTTGAAAACTTTTATACTACTATTATATTTGATATCGTCGTCAGCCATTTGCAGTCCACTGCTGGACGTAGGCCTCCCCAATTATATGATATATCGATACATATTTATATAAGTAGTAGTTGCTTACATAGTGCAAAGAGGGTTTCTTTATCTTACTATTCATTCACTTGCTTTACCATCAGTTGAATTTTGACATTACTGGACCTTATGTCAAATTTTAATCGATAAAAAGACAGATGAACGGCCGGTAAGATATAGGAACCAGCCATAAATAAACTTATCCGTGCAGGAACGGAGAAAGAATACAATTTCCTGCGGCCGAGCGGCCTGTCGTTAGAGGCGACTAAACAACCCACAGCCAGGTGGTAGGGTATTTGCTCGACTGGATGGCGACCAACCCTGGTCTAGAGTATGCCGCCATAACAACCTTGTGTTGTGTTCCGGTATCAGTGACCAGGTTCCAGTCTCCTTTAAGAGAGCAGCAGCGCATTTGTAGCACCTGTCGTGTTGCAAATGTCCATAGGCGACGGTAACCACTTTCCATCAAGTGGACCGTCTGCCTGTCTGTTGAAACCCTGCAATAAAAAATAAATAAAAAATAAATAAGGGTTACGTGCTTGAGCAGCGTCGAAACCGCAGCGAAAACTTATTACTGAAGCATAGCAGACAAGCTGACGGCCCAACTGTGATGGAAGTAGTTACCGTTGCCTATGGACATTAGCAATACCAGAGGTCTTGCCAATGTGCTGCCGGCCTTGAAGGAGAAAGTGGTATTTGGCCACTGATACCGCGGAACACAATTCAAAATTGTTATGACGCCATAGTCAGGGGTGGTAGCCATTCAGACGGGTAAATGCCCTACCACCTGGCTGTAGGTTGTTCGTCTCTTACGACAGGCCGCCCCAACGCAGGAATTAGTATTATTACATAGATTATTTTTATTGTTTAATTTATTTCAATGTTTTATTTTAGGTTACTTATGTAACTGAAATATAAATTTTAAACCATTTTAAAATGTCACTAAAATATAAAATGGTAACAAAGTGTTTTGTTGTAGATAGGTACATTTTGAATAAGAAAATTTCCTAACAAAAGCCCTACTTAATACCGAAGTAATTTAAGCTTTTTATTGTAAAGTTACTTGGATGGAACTTAAATCAAAATTATTCTTTATCAGCAACATAAAAAGTTAATAAAAAAAAGTAGACCTACGTCGCCTCCATTAGGCAAAACTTTTCTTTCTAAAAGTTAAAGAATGTTTTACACTGACTATAAAGTTGCTGTAAAATATTAAATGTTTGAAAAAGGAATCCAGAATGTTTAAGCGTGCGTGTACACGATACCGCCGCCGCGCTGCCAAACTGTGTAGACAGTTTGACCGCGCCGCATTTAACACAAATGCGTCGCCGATGCAGTCGAACATCATGCGGGCGTCAGCGGTAGGACGGCAATATGGGAGAGCAAATATCGTTCGCATATACACAAAATTCCCAGATAGCAGCGCGGTGGCGACGCGGTGTCGGCGATGACATGCACACGAACGTTTAAGGTTCCGTAGTTAAATTGGCGAAAATGGAACCCTAAAAAGATTAACAAATATTAATTTAGAGATAACCCGACAGGGTGGGTTGAGAGGAGCATAGATAATATACTATATATGAGGGAGGAGCAAAACGGAATGAATCATTTTCTAGTATGATCAAGGTTGGAAGTGAGAATCAGGGCTGTGCCAGTTCTTGACACAGAATAATGCTGCTTTTCCATTGCCGTGAACCTTTTTATGTACATTTATACATTGTACATAAGTACATATGTATTTTTCTAAACAAGTATCTGTTTCAACTAAAAATCCTTGCATTTTATAGATGTTGCGGTTGTAAATATTTTTATTTTTTACTGGTATAATACAACAGGATTTAAATTTTGAAAAGAGGCGGTTGCAAAAGTTTAGTGGTCGTAAATTATGTTTGGCTTAAAATATTTATTATCAATAATATTGGACAAGTCGTGTCAGTTAATATCTAATCCAGGGTTCTGTGGAGATCGCACGTGTCAACTGTTTTTGTAATTTGCTTACGAAACTTTAAAAAAAAGGTTTAATAGAAAATATCGGACGTGACAATTTTATTAAAGAAAAAAAAAAAAAAGCATTTATTTAGGACATGATACAAAAAGGGGTACAAAATAGTAAACATAACAATAAATTATGGTGTCCTAAAAAGGCCCATGCTCAGCAGCATAATGTCACAATCAGCGCTGATTTTTCGCAAGGACTTTTAAGGATGCGTTCCGTTAGTTGCTCACAACGCCCAAAATGCTCCGTCAGCCGTTCCACATGGCGACCACCATTATGGTCGTGGCAAAAATGTCTTCATAACGTTATTATTTTCGATCACACAGCGCTCACAACGATCCATGTCAAGAGGTGGGTCGAAGTGGGCGTTGATCACAGACATATTGACATTGCAAAGGCGCGATTTTCAAATCAACCAATGGCATTTGTGTATTCCGTCGTTTATGACATCAACGCCCCATAATCCGTTACACTAGAGTTTATGATAGTAAATTCCGCGAGCAAGTTGAACGGCAAAAATCACGGTCGTGAACGTGGTCGTTGTGAGCGTTTTGTGGAACATAGCCTATGTAATGCTAAGGCTTAACTCTACAAAGCAAATTAATGTGTTTACACAAAGCTTTGTTTAGCGGCATTTTATTTACATATTCCTAGTAAATTTCATCTATAGAAATCCATATGTTTATGAGAATAATAATTGTAACATATAAAGACAGACGGACATAGAGATTTTAATTTTGATGAGTCCCAAAATTTGGTAAAATGTTCATTGGTACAACTTACGCCAAGCCAATAAAAAAATAAAAGCTATAACAACATTGTTTCCAATATAAAAAAGGAACACGCCGTCGGAATACATTCCTACCCACAATTGCGAAAAAATAAATTATTCCAACGGGACGTTTAGTAATTAAGAGGGTAGAACGTGATTCGATTACTTGAACGAACAACGTACCCTTCAATCTTCTCATTAATTGAAGCAATACCACGGCTACTTCGGAATTGGTGGTTTCGTTTTATGTATACCTACATACCTATGAGCTTCTCCATGAAAAAAGAATTATGTACCATTCAATATTGTGACACGTTTGCGGGATACGAATTCAAAATGCCGTTGGAATTATCACAAACTTTATTAGAAATACACACACATAGTTCACAGTTTTTGAAGCACAGCTAAATACAGAAAATCCAAACAGTAAAGCAGAAGATCGCAATAAGCTATAACGCGCAAAGTCTGTGGATGTGAAATTTTCGTTCCGAAAATTCACTTTGTAACGCCTCGATCGCAGTTGAAACTCAACAAACTCTGTCTCAACAGGCTGACCTTACAAATTTACAAAATAAACATGGACCCCAACAAACATGCATTCCTTGGAATTGTAAAACTTGTAACATTAATCCGTAACAACTTGGCTTCTAAGAAATTGCAGCGAAATTTGGCACAGATGGTGGCAACAAAGGTTCTCCGGTACGGCCGATTTCTCTTTTAAGAACAATTGAAGAGTGGGAAGGGATCGGCCGCCATCCTAATACGGTGTGGGCACACCACCCCCTTCATTCCATTGCATTCCATTTCATATCAAACTATTTGTAATTATATAAATTAAATATAATACAATATTATACACATTTAAAAAAACTGTGTTTGTATGTACCGCCCGTAGAGAGAGAATTGTCTAACAATACCCTAAACAACTATGTACACTAAAAATATCCTGGAATGATAGATTAGATTGGATAGTATAGTTCATTATTTGCCCTTTTTGCAAATAGATCGAATTTGTGACACGTGCATTTATCTTCTGTATGTTTCAAATAAAGTCCGACAAGGTTTAACCTACACTGGCGTACGTGATCTCATAACAGCGTGTGATGCCCCTAAAACGGGCTTGTTTTATCTTTGCAGTGGATTAACTTGATAAAAGTAGGATTGTGTCCTAATTAGAAGCTATGAACTACAAATGCTACGAATGTTCGGCTTCTACTTAGTATTCGGCCGAAATTGTATAGTATTCGGGCGAAGACCGAATACCAGCCCATGAAAAAAAAAACGCGCATATTACTCGAAAATGTATATACATATTTCAATCACGCCATAGATAGTTAAACCTCGTTTTAAGTAGAGCTATCACGAATATTCGGCTCGGCCAAATACCACATAGTGTTCGGTCGAATACCAAATAGTTTAAACAGTGGCCGAGTACTGAGAGAAGCCGAATATTCGTAGCATCTCTAATCTATACTATAATTTTATTACCGCTTTATCTTTAAAATAAAATGATCAAATTACATACATATATCATCGTCGTCGTCGTCAGCCATTCGCAGTCCACTGCTGGACGTAGGCTTCCCCAAGTCGACGCCACTCATCCCTATCCTCTGTCTTCCTCATTCAGCGCCTATCGGCGAACTTGCACGGGTCGTCGGTCTGAAGGGCATCCGACATTACGTTTACCGAGACGTGGTCTCCACTCCAGGACTCGTCTGCTCCATCGGCCACCGGTCCTGCGACAGACGTGACCAGCCCACTGCCACTTCAACTTGCTAATTTTGCGAACCATATCGATTAACTTGGTTCGCTTA
The DNA here is from genome assembly GCA_039645545.1 of Dendrolimus houi. Taxonomy (NCBI): domain Eukaryota; kingdom Metazoa; phylum Arthropoda; class Insecta; order Lepidoptera; family Lasiocampidae; genus Dendrolimus; species Dendrolimus houi. The sequence goes on along the minus strand of CM077139.1, from coordinate 2,782,391 downwards.
CGGATATCCTTATTTCTAATTTTGTCGATAAGAGAAACACCCAACATAGCTCGCTCCAGAGCCCGTTGTGTGACTTGGAACTTGTGGACCAATCCTGCCGTCATTGTCCATGTCTCGGCCCTTTAAGTCAGGACGGGGAGGACGCACTGCTCGAAGACTTTTGTCTTCAAGTATTGCGGAACAACATATATCATGCATAATTGTTAAAGACAGTATGTAGTCAGTCATTCATCATTTCGTCGTCCCGCTCGCTTTAATGTAAATAGATTGTCGTTTTGTCAATCATTTCAGGTATTTTGTATCCCTCGGGAACATTACCTTTTTGCAGAAGAAATGTACCCTGAGGTCATACAATCCTGAACAAACACTCCGGTATGGCTACATAATGCAATCTGTCGTTGCATTACATAAAATTTAAAGTAATGCAATGACAAATTGCATTACTTTAAATTTTGAAGTATAATGACAGATTGCCATGACGATATGTTTACTAGTGAATTTTTATGTATGCCATCTGTTTTCTTTATTTGTTTATCAAATGGGGATGGATTTTTTTTCTAAATAACAGGTAGGTAATGTCCTTTTCTGTACCAGTGACCTTGTGTATCCCAAGTTTCACGATGATCAGTTCAGAAAGGTTAAGTTTAAGGTTAGGTTAAGGTGTAAAAGCATAACAGACAAACAAACTCATATTCGTATTTATAATACTACTAAACTTAGAGAGAGAAAAAAAAACAGAGAGCATCCCCCACCGGGTGACGATAGACGTGCGACGAATTTCTTAGCTCTGTGTCGCCATCTTTATCCGTCCTAGAACGGAGAAAGAAAACAATTTCCTGCGGCCGGGCGGCCTGTCGTAAGAGGCAACAAAACAACCCATAGCCAGGTGGTAGGGTATTTGCTCGCCTGGATAGCTGCCATACCTAGACTACAATACAGCACATTTGCGGCACCTCTGTTGTTACAAATATCCATAGACGATGGTAACCGCTTTCCATCAGTTAAACCATCTGCCTGTCTGCTGAACTCATACAATAACAAAAACTCCCAATTTGAAAATAAGATGTCTTTCATCTGCTTCAATTGCACAAAAAAAATTATACTACTGCGTAATATACTTACTTTAAACATATAAAAATCTAGAAAATAATAACTTGTGACACTTACTTTTTCACTGAGCAATTGTGATCGTTTATTCTAAAATAAAAAGCTGTGGAGTAGAATCCCAAATATAGCGTAGCTATTCTTACTAGGACTTTAAACAAAACCCGACTCTGTCGCGTAGTGGAAATGTTTTCAGAATGAAACTTTATACTCACTTTTTTATCTATTTTCCTAATAGAAATCCAATATAACCCTTTCAGGGTGATATTTGTTATAATTGGAATATGGTTTTTATCTAGATAAAAAATTATATATGGCAAACAATAGAACAAGTATACATTATTTAAACATCAGTATCATCCAGCATTAATTTTTATTGCATATCTGGAAAATGGTCAGAAATGTTGCTCATGATGGTAAGTGGTTACCGTTCGCCTAAAGACGTTTGCAACTCGAAGGTTGAAGCCAACGCGTTGCCAGCATTTAGGATGGGATATGAGATACATAATAGAGGGGGTGGGATAGGTCAGTAAAACGGGGGATGGAATAGGCCAGTAAAATAAGGTGATGGGATAAGAGAGTAAAACAGGGTGGGATAGTGCTGTAAAACAAGGCGATGAGATAGGGGAGTAAAACAGGGGCATGGGATAGGGCATTAAAACAGGGCAATGGGATAGGGGAGTCAAACAGGGGGATGGGATAGGATATTAAAACAGGGGAATGGGATGGGAGAAGTGGGCTATCGCAACTGTCAATCATCTATGAAACACGATTAGCTCAAGGTTAACCGCTTCACGCCAATTTTCAGTTAGAGCGTAGTATCTCATGGATGGTGCCTGCCTAGCGAACTTTAATCAAGATATGATTTAAGCATACTAATTTCTTGGATTTATGCTTAAATTTGAAGGTAGACCATTTATTTCAATAGTTAGATATCAGTTCACAAATTCATCGAAACTGTGCCTTGCTGAAAGAGCCATAGTTTAAGAGCTCCAAAATATTTTCAAAGAAAATTTGCTAAACAAAATATATATATATATATATATATATATATATATATATATATATATATATATATATCGTATTTTAGATTAAATGTTTTTTTATGATAATATAATTATATAAATAAGTAAAGTATCGTCATTTGTCATGACCAGGAAACTTTCCTTTCTGCGTAGACTGCAAAGCACTTAACATTTTTTTTAAATAAACTTCTACATTAAATCGTCATTCTTTAAGTTCGTGTCAGAAACTTTGAATTAAATGTTATTATTCACCTTACAAAACGGTATAATTCCAATAATAAATGTCAAGAGTAACCTCTGCCATTTGTGTAATTAAGACAATTAGGCAACGTCCAAACTTTTGTTCCCAAGAGTTCTGCTGTACTTTTGCCGACTTATATAGATCTTACAGTTCACTAATGGCGGCCGGGCACAAGATTGTTTTGTTGAGGCTAAATATAGCAATTCATTTTTAACCGGCTTTCAAAAGGACGAGGTTCTAAATTCCCTTGTTTGTTTGTTACTCAATTTCTCCGTCAATTGTGAAATGATTTTCAAAAATATATTTAATCGAAAGGGTATATATACTCCCGCATCGATCCCATAGTCACCGTGTCAGGATCTGATGAGTGGATCGCAGAGAAATCGAGAGCAAATGTTGTTGAAGAGCCTCTACACCAAAGTGTGAGCGCTCAATATATTATTTCTAAAGCTATTCAAGTATTTGCGCAACTAAAAATTAAAAAATATTTTTTTTAATAAAAACAAAAACGTCTTCAAACTGCAAAGCAAAAAAATACATATTGTTACGAGCTACAGGACTCGAACTAAAAATGCCGTTGGAACTACTATAGAATTTATTAGAACTGTACAAACACGTATAAAACAAATACAAATAAAACTGGATGCAACCAGTTCACACTGCACGATTCAAATGTAATTCGACACGCGCAAAGTCCGTCGTCTATATCGCTAATCGCGAGTACTACAAAACGTCTTACTCGCTTCGTAGTCGTCGCTTGACTGCCCACCCCTCCATTCGGGCATTGTCTTATACTAACTACACAATACAAAAAAATTGGTCGTGCGCACTGAGTTTACGAGAAATAGTAATTTGCATACCTGGGAACGGAAAACAATAACAATAAGGATTAGTTCGATGATAATAATGGTCATAAAATAAGTAGAAAACAATAGCATGTTTTTCTTAATTACAATTCAAAACACAAAAGAATTCCTAAATCCGGAAAGACAATAAACTGCGCTTACGACAGGCAGCTGTGCGTTTATCTTTGGCGGCATGTAACAATATTTAACCGACTTCTTTCTACAACATCTTGAAGTCGGTGTCAAGTTAAAACATAAAAATTACTGCAAGAAGTAACTATTAATTTTTTGCTTTTTAGCTTGAAATCGTTTTTGTTTTTGTTAAAAAAAATGTTATCTAATAAAATATATTGTTACGGGTTAGCGGGACTCGAATTAAAATGCCGTTAGAATTATTATAGAGTTTATTACAGCTATACAAACACGTATAACACAGACACAAATATAACCGAACTGTTATACGGGATCTTAAAGAATGCTTTTTAAAAAACGTAATTATTTATTACGATTATTACAAAGAAAATACAGAGTGTGAACGCGACGAATTACAGGACGGAACTGACTGTTAGATGGGAATGTGAATAGTATATGAAAGACAGGAGATGCTGATACAGCAGGAAATGGATGAGGTAAGCGTGTATTGGGAGTGGAGGACAGGTATAATAGAACGCAGCAAATCCAATCATAATGGAGAAGGTCGTAATTCAATAAAACGCGCAAAGTCCGTCAATACTAGATTCCCGAATGTACACACGTCACACCCGTATCGTAGTTGTAGCTCAATTGGCTACTCTCTCTCAATCAGGCCGTCGTTTTATACTTCACCAATGCAGCTGTGCCTGCCCGGCAACGTGGACACAATTTCCTAGAATTTGCTTATAATTTGTAATCTGCAACACCTGGCAACTGATGCAGCCTGCAAGCGGCCGTAAACGAGTACAATGGAACAATAGGCTGTTCTCCACAATTACTAGAAACGTATGCCAATAATTAAGTGAACAAAAAAAGACGATCATAAAATTATTACAATTATTTCAAATGCCGACAGGTAATAAAATGTGCTTTTACAGACTGCACGTACAGTTTGTCTTTGTCGAAGCCTAAGTTGTAACAATATCATCTAAAGTGATAAACATTTACTGTCAGTCATTTATTTAGTTATTATCAAAGGTAGATACAGTACTGCATTATCAGTCAATCAATATCTTTATTTGCAAGAAAGTAGTTTATACAGGTGTTATACAATTATTGATGCACAGTACATTCTACCACATAGTGGTGTACAAAATGAATTAAAAATTAAAATTAAATTTATATATTATATATATTCTAATTTAGAAAAATGTCAATTAAGCCTTGGTAATAAATAAGCAAATAATGTCAAAAGAAAAAATAACAAATAGATCACTAAAATTCTCCATGTAGATAACGATAAGCACTTTTTTTGAGAAATTCATCTACAGTATAGAAACACTAATTGATCAGCCACTTTTTAAGACTACTAAAAAGTATGTAGCACTGCTTTGACGGAATTTCGTTACTAAATTTTTACTTAGCACAACAGTACACCTATGTGGTAGAGCCATGCTATGTGTGACTCCATACCACGCTCTCATAAAAGATCGGCGTGAAATGTTTAACCTCGTGCTAATCGCGTTTCGAGTGATAAATTATAAGAAAATATTTAATAAGAAAAGTTATGCATTTGCCGTGCTAAGACACATTGTGTTACTTTGATTTGAGGTTACATTTTTGTTTTTCTAAAAAATACCTACACTTAACTTATTGAGTAAGTAGTGTGTTTTACTTTAATAAAAACTAGGTCATATTTTCATGCTAAGGTTTATATTGTTAGGTATTTGATAAATCTTTTTAGGATTTTTGATAACCGTTGTAATAAGTTTTATATTATAAGATTGTTAAAATGTGAACACGGTGTTGTTGGTTCGACAATATAAAAGGGGTCGAGATCGTGTATTCGGTGTTCGTCTGTCAAACAGAGCGAAACTATGTTGAATGTTGTCATTGTTTTACGACATTGTCTGTATGTATTTTTATACTATTTTTCGTTGTAGAACTACTTTTGCCCAAAACCAGTACAATTCCTTTAGTTGTAAAGTATATAACTTTGTTAACAGCAAACTAAATATTCTTGGTCCCAATCGTTATGAAGTCAAAGCAAAAGTGAGTGCGTGGCTGCAAAGCTTATCTTATGACGAAACAGAAGAACTGCTTACATACTTGTTTTAAAATAAACGCATTCGCACACACACGCGCGCGCACAAACACACTCATCACACGTTTAAATGTTTAATGTAGTTGAAACTAATTTTAAAAAAAAATGCTAATCAATTTATTAATTTAACAAGCTCAACTCATCCAGTAATAATATACAATAAAGAAAAAAAAACATTAAGAACATATCTTAGCCATGTGTGCCCAAAATATAGACCTGTTCTAGTTTGGGGGCAAACTGTCGACTTATAGTCTCAAATAATGTACCAACCATAAATATATTGGACAAAAATAATTTGTTGTCAAGCAGTAATTGCTGAGACTGTTAATACTAGAAAAGAGTACGTAAGTTAAGAATATAAATTTATTGTTATGTTACTGTTAGCGGAGATAGTTTTTATGTTCTGTAAAAAAAATGTAATTAAGAAAGATCTCACTTGTTTTACTGGTTTTTAATAGAAGCATCGCAACACGTGCGAGAAATAGAGTTCCGGTGGCCCATTTTCCCATTCCCCTATTTCTCTATTTCATTCTCTTATCCACTTTATTTCTATTCTTTATTCCTAAAGGCTAGCAATGTGATAGAACTATCAACCAAGCGAATGAAGTGCTTTTTATACTACTACGTGCCCCTGAGAAGTCAAACTCCTTCGTCGTTTGTATTCCTGATATATACAACTAAGCTATCTTCAAATCTCGCCTGAACGGGTTTTTCTAGGCAAGCGTACTCCATCTTAGACTGCATTTTCACTTCATATCTATATGATATATACTACGCTATTGAAGAATACTTAAATGACAAAACTTCATTTACATAGCAGCTCGCTCCAGCTTCTTATACTATATTTTGTATAGGTACCATTTTAATCTTGCCAAACATGTAAGGAATTTATGGAGATATGTTGCAGTATAAAATTTTAGTACATCATGCCATTATTATAACTATAATAATATTTTTCTTTCCTTTTATTGTGTCTTTGTCTTACTGAGTATGCACTGTTTGCTACAACTCCATTAATTCTTCGAAACGTATGAGTGTAACATATTCCTGTATAAAATTTATTTAAAAAAAAGTTTGTGTTAATCAATTCAGTTATCAATTCAATCCAGTGGAACTCATTTTAAATAAAAACTTTTGAATTTGAATTTGAATCAGGTGCAATGTCGATCACACGCGAACCTATATTTCGTCGTCGTCAGCCATTTGCAGTCCTGCTGGACGTAGGCCTCCCCAAGTCAGCGCCACCTATACTTACACTATTTAAAAAAATCCTAAGAAAAAATTGTTTAAGTCAGTTAATCATTGAGCTCTTCGAAATAATGAAATAATGTTTTGTAGCCAGATAAAACATGAAGTAAATCAAGGCAATTGGTAGTTACTGTTCAGAAGAAGACCGAAGGCCAAATACTTACTTAAAGGCAAATATTCACTTTACAAATAGTCCTTAGACCCTACTTACATCATGTTCGGACGAAGTTAACTTAAGCGGAAAAGCAAAAAGTATTGGTCAAATATTTCTCAGAGCGATTTAAGATTGTGTTGCCAGCTATGGCTACAGAATTTAAGGTTGTTGGTTATGTTTTGTCCGTTGAGCGGTGTACAGGGAATGAAAGATAACTTCTAGCGTTAATACACTTTTAGTCACACACTCTAAATGTTATTTACAAAGTTAATCAGAAGGTTTTTTGCTTATACGAGGGCAAGAGGCACGCGCGAGAACTGGGTTTTTACGGGACCACGAATTTGGTGCGCCCGCTTTGAAGGCGTGTGTCGAACTGTCCCGAACTGTCGTTTGGTTTTTGATAGTGTTTTCGCGCCAACAGAACCTGCGGGAACGTTGAGCGCGCGCTGTCGTATAACGGCGCGCTTATTATTATTTATTTAGGTTTATGGCTTGGAAGCTAGGCCTTTAAGCCAGATCTTAGATTACAATGTAGTTTCTTCATTTTCTTAAGCCTATGTGTAGCACAATTGAACTGTAGGTTATCAGCTGGTGCCATTCAACGGAGTTCTTGTAACAACTCAAAAGGCCACATTTAACTACACAGTTCACATTTCTCACAAAACACATAATTACTACTCAAAAACTATTAATATCCTACTATTGTTCATTTTAGAGTAATATTACACATTTTTAGATTATAAAACTGCACAGCACAACATCTCCTTTCAGTTCCCACCAAAAACTCCTAACGGCGCGCTGTTTTGAATGCTACACAGATTAATATTAGCTTCGCACTTGCGTGCTTGCTTATGATGTTGGTACTAATGTCGCCACAATGTTCTATTTGGGTTAATTAATTAATAGAGAAACAAGCATACTTGTGAAAATTCCCGTTGTCATTAGTATAATAATAATAACAGCCCATAAATTTCCCATTGCTGGGCTCGGGCCTCCGCCAACCGCCTATGTTGTTTAATTCAGTTTAATTATTTGCTTAATAATGTTTCTCTTTAAGGTTTTCTAAACGGCACAATCGGCCATTTCCTTAATAGAATAATAATTTTGGTATATTTTTTTATTTACTGACTAACTGATTATATGTAATATTTTTATTTCAAATATGATATGGTCATTGTGTAGGTTATAATTATAAAATCTATCAATTTAATATAGATGGTATTCACTACATTTTATATTCATGTTGGCATTGTTGGCAGAACCGATAGATTTTTACTGTGTTCGATCTATTTTATAACATATATATATATATATATATATATATATATATATATATATATATTTATATATATGTAATACAAATATAATATATATATATATATATATATATATATATATATATATATATATAATATTTGTATTACATCTTATATAAAATATTATCTAAAATTTCCAAACAATAATGTAACAAATTTCTTTTTAATTAAAATAGTTTATCAATGACTTTCATCCACTATCGGTTATGCCAATTTATTTATGTTTTCTAAACTGTCGAATTTTAAGAGAGAAAATGTGATAAGGTTTTAGTGGCGAGGTATCTAAAAATGTCTGTTCAGTGTAATAATTCAGTCTATTAATTGTGTTTGAGACATAAGCTTCTTTGATTATAAATATTGTAACCAGTTGCTGTTCTTTTATTATCATAAACCCATCTGAGTGGTTGTAAGAATGACAGTACCATATTTTTGTGCAATGAAAGATATAATTTGCCAACAAGAGCCTATAAAAGTGGCTCTAAAAGCTGTATATCAAAAATTGCGTGATGTCTTGAAAACTGGCTACGTGCTTTACAAACTTAAATCATTGTCCTTATATCGACGCAAAAAAGCAGATACACTGTCACCCCACAAAGTGTCAACCACACCGTGTCTATCCACACTGCTGTCATTTACATGTTTTATAGTTTTTTTCATCTGTTTTTATCCATGCTGGAATATAGAAAAAACACTAAGTCCTGCGGCCAGGCGGCCTCTCGTAAGAGGCAACAAAAGATCCTACAGCAATGTGGCACAGGGCATTTACACGTCTGTATAGCCACCATCCTTCTTCTAGAGTAGGCCGCCATGACAATCTTGTCTTGTATTCCGGCACCAGTAGCCAGGTTGCAGTTTCTTCTTCGAAGCCTGCAGCTTATTGGTACCACCTTTGGTATCACAAATATCTAAAACGTTTTCTATAAGGTGAGCCATCAGGCTGTCATCTATATTCTAAGAAAGGTAGAGGCCCCTTGACAAATTTACGATTATCCCTGTTTAAGCCACATAAAAACGCCTCCAAGAACTAAATGAGAACTAAAGATACTGGGCTATTAGGATGGTCTGCTAGTGGAACTAGGGATTTGGGCTATGGAGACTAAGGCTTCTGCCAGTCGCAAAAAAAGCATATTTTATTATTAAGATGCATGAATTGATGTCTTAAATTATATTAATAATTTACACAATGCAGAAAAGACAGACCGATCCTGAATTTTTATGTACTTCTAAAATAACCGTCTGGCAACACAGCCCCGGAGCAAGTCAACATTGTCGAGTCCAGTCTGTTTGCTTTTAAGATACTGATAAGTCCAGTTTATTCCGCTGGGAGTGAGTTTTATTGTTTGTTACACAGAAGGAAGTAGGATTGGTTTGCTTCGATTTTATAGGAAGAATTTCTTTATTGCGTATGTTGATAAGTGTTTAATATTTCTTCCGTGCAGGAACGGAGAAAGAAAACAGTTTCCTGCGGCCAAGCGGCCTGTCGTAAGAGGCGACAAAACAACCCACAGCCAAGTGGTAGGGCATTTGCTCGACTGGATGGCTACCACCCCTGGTCTAAAGTATGTCGTCATAACAATCTTGAGTTGTATTCCGGCATTAGTGACGAGGCTCCAGTCTCCCTTAAGAGAGCAGCACCACCTGTGTTGTTATACCACCTTTGGTGTTGCAAATGTCCATAGGCGATGGTAAACGCTTTCCATCAATTGGGCCGTCTGCCTGTCTGCTGAACTCTTGCAATAAAATAAAAATTTTATCGCATTTTTAGTATTCTGTAGCTATTTTTCTAAAAACACTTTGGACATCGTCATATCTCTCCGTCCGTCTGTACCTACTTGGTATGTGGCTGTGATTTTTCATGGAAACTACTCGGTCTCAAACAACGTCTTATTCAGGCTTGGAAACCGATAAAAAAGTCGAACCGGTAACAGACGAAGTACATATAAAATTTTCTATTCGGTTTTGTTTTTACTTTAAGCTCAATCAACCGGTTCTTGGTAACCAAAGCTCATTAAATAGGTTTTGTTGAATAAACCGGTTTTGAACGGTTCTTGCCGCACATCCCCAATGCGCAGCCATGTGGTAGGTACAGCAAGTTTTCAGTTGTACACAAACATAAGACATGTTGAGAGAGATAAATGATACTTCCTCTTCTCGGATAATAAACCGGTTAATTCAGCTTTATATAAAAGTCTAACGATTACACCCCGAACGAAATAGTCGATTAAAACTGATTAAAACCGGTTAATTTTAAATCGGTTTCATGAAATTTGTGATATGCATGAAATCTAAAAAAAATACTTATTAAGACTTCGATTTATGACTGATTTGAGTTTGAAAAAGTGTTTTAAATAATAAAACATCAATTGAAAAATTTTAATCATATTGTTACGAGTTGCAGGACTCGAATTAAAATACCGTTGGAATTATTATCGAATTTATTAGAACTATACAAACACGTATAACACAGGTACAAATATAACTGAATACAACCAGTCCAGCCGTAATGCACGATTCAATAATACGCGCAAAGTCCGTCACTAAATAAATTATCGAATGTGCACAAGTGTTGCATCGCTTGTGGTTATCGCTCGACTGATGATATCTCCATTGGGGCATTGCTTTTATTGCTGCACAAATGTAATATGTCTACACGAGCGCACGGGACGAATTTCTTAGAATTACACCTCGCTAATGACTACCATAAAATATTACAATACACAATGGGCTGTTTTTCTAATCACAAATTTTAAACACAAAGTAAACAAAAGAAGTCCAAATGCCGAAAAGTAATGAAATGTGCAAAACAGGTATGCAGGTGTGAATTTGTTTTTGTCGGTCGTAACAATATTTTCAATAAAAATCAGAATTGATGACATCAACTGTGTACGCAGAACGTGTTACGAGTTACATTTTTTTTGTGAACAGTGACCATTCCTTAATATCTTCTTCTAGGTTTATATAAATGAAAATTAAAAGGAACTACGCTCGGGAGACGTCTCACGTGATCAAACATCTATACCTCCGACAACACATTAGCGTTGCCATTCTGCGAGGCAATGTGGCCAGTCTATTGGTCACGTTTCCAGCAAAAAAGGTCTGACACTAGATTATAAAGTTTAATTTTAATTTGTATACATATGTAGTTTTATTTAGTTTAGTTTAACAGGAAATTATTTTCTATATGGAGCTAAACATTTTTCTGTCAATTTCCATTTAGTCATGTCTATAATATGACTTAGTAAAAATGCGAACAAAACTTCGCACATAAACCCAGTAGTTTCTGAGATAAATGATTGTAACATACTTAGGCCGGATTCACACTAAGATGTTCTTCACGGTTCAGTCTCGTTCCGGTCTCGGTCCGTTTCCGGCCCAGTCAAAAATATTCTTAAACAAAAAATAATCAGACTATTCTCACTATCGTATTGCTCTAGTACCGATCCGTAATCACGCCGGTACCGGTTCGTCGATAATAATATTTTACTGAAGCAATACAAACTAACAGCATATTGGTAGTAGTATACATCCAGCGAGATTTGATCGCAAGGCCGGATCTAGACGTCCAGTACTTTAAGCACATAAATTAATTTTCTCGGGGCGCGCAGGCATAGGTTTAAAACCACAGACACACGTGTGTCTATTAGTGGGTCTCTGATGGCTGATGATGATTAAGATAAAAATATAGGCGAGCGGGGGCGCCATTTGTCAGCTTTGCCCCCTCTTCGAAAAATTCAAGTTGCTGATGATGATGAGATGTTTGATCGGACTGGGACCGGAACGAGAATGACCTGTGAACGGTGTCATAGTTCATTCTCGTTCCGGTCTCGGTCCGATCAAACATCTCATTATATGTGTGTGTGAATCGAGCCTTAGACTGTTGAACGGACAGATGAAGAGACAGACGGGTATGATGATATCAAAAAGGTTCCATTTTGGGTAAAATGATAACGGAACTCTATTAAAAACAACCAAAGAAAAGTTACAGTTGATTGGTTCAACTAGTTTCGAACACAATAATGGAAGTTTACCACAAAATATACAAGCCAATAGACAATAAGTTCGGCTTCGAGTTTAGGACTGAGGTTCTGTAGGCCCCACGTCCTCGGTTCGTGACCTCAATGGTTTTCTGAAAGGACAGGATTAGTATGCCTTTCGCGTACCATATAGGAGATCGTTAGTTATGCGACTCACTGAGCTGCTTCCGACTTATGTACTTTTCGGTGCCATATTTATTGTACCATACTCAGCATTTCATTATTTCTAATTTATTCCTATCACGGGTTGTTTGGAAGAGATCGCTTTTTAGAGATTTTGTGTGTACAAAGGGGGTCCTATCTCTAAACACCGTGTAGTAGTGTTACTAGAATAGTATACTAGTAAGTTTTTCTGTAACGGTGTACAATAAAGAGTAATAAATAAATCTATCATTGTTCAATATGAGATAGTTTTTAGATACAATTAGGGAACATTTCTGCCGAAAGCAATTTCTAGACAATTTTATATTTACAGATTTATGTTATTTTGTGGCTTTATTTTTATTTATAATCTAGTTTTATTTCCAACCGATTTGATTTCGCATGTGGCTCATTTTTTCGTTAGTCTTTGCTTTTCAGTTAGTTATTCTTCTTCAATAATATGGCTGTACATGTCGTTAGGTATTTGTGTATGTTGTCAGGCTGATGTATTAACGTATATTGAAATTTTGCCATTTAAAGAATTCTCAGCCAAATTGTATTGTATTTTTCATTTGATTTAATTAATTACGTTTGTATAAGTTAACAGGTAGAGCGATATTGGCTTCCCCAGTTATAATAATTGTATTTTCTCTTTTTAACTCTTAAATGATGACATGTAAAATTATCAAAAGATTGTAAATGTTCTGAAACATATTTAACAAAAACTGGTTTGAACGCAATCCATTGATGGCCGGTTCCTATATCTTACCAACGGTTCATTTGCCTTACTATCGGTTAAAATTTAACACAAGCTCCATAAGTATAAGTAATGTTAAAATTCAACCGATGGCATGGCAAGTAAATGAATAGTAAGACATAGGAACCGGTCATGAGTAATTTTTGAGATATAATATAGAGCGTTTTTAATGAAACAGTTTTATGATTCTGTAGCCAAATAATGAAAACAATGGATGCTTATTAACTGTATGGAATTAAGCATCATTCATGGATTGTCAGCGCACTAGTCCCATTTTATTTGAAAATAAATTTCACAGCAAAACATGTTTTAATTTCCAGCCAAAAAAATCGAATTTGAAAGTGATTCAACTCAGTTCAAAGTTCAAACCCATTCACACTGAATATAGTACAACACTAGCACTCCTGTATCAATATATCAGCGAGTTTGCTTGGCTTAAGGAAAAGAAATGAAATACTGTATATTGTGTGCAATATGTATATACGTTCAGAGCTTATAGGACAAATAAATCGTGGAGAGACGACATTACGTGAAATAATCCACAATTCATTTCGGATTACATGTATAAGTATCCATGTTATTGGAGTATGTTGCTGTGTCTTCTCGTTAAAACAGAAATAACATTGAAATCTCTAACTTTTGATTAAAGTGTGGAAACATATAAAAAAATCATATTCGTACAGGAAAGGAGAAAGAATACAGTTTCCTACGGCCGGGCGGCCTATCGTAAAAGGCGACAAAACATCCCACAGCCAGGTGGTAGGGTATTTGCCCGTCGAGATGGCTACTACCCCTGGTCTAGACTCTAAAGTATGCCGCCATAACAACCTTGAATTGTTTTCCGGCATTAGTGACAAGGTTCCAGTCTGCTCCCTTTAGAGAGCGGCAGCACGTTGGTAGCACCTTTGGTGTTACAAATGTCTATAGGCGATGATAACCGCTTTTCATCAGGTGGGCTGTCTGCCTGACTGCTAAACTCATGCAATAAAAAAAAATCCTGTGGCTGGGTGCCCTGTCGCAAGAAGCGATAGAACAAACCACAGGTGGCAGGGCATTTGCCCGTCTGAATAGCTACCACCCTTGGTCTCGTGAATGCCGCCATAATAATCTAGATTTGTGTTCCAGCATCAATACGTAGGTTCCAGTCCCCTTTTCGAGGCCTCAGCACTACAAGTAAGAACACCTTTGGTGCGTTGTGCATGCCTATAAGTGACGGTAAACACTTTCCATCAGGTCAACTGTCAGCCTGTTTGCAGTACTTCAGCAAAAAAATTAAATCAAGATCTTGCCCCAAGTTGCATAAACAACAAGTTATACATTACAGGATTAACATAATTTAAAACTTGGTAAAAATTACATATATTGTTGTTTAGCCAAGAATATTGTAATTGTTTACTTTGGTAAGCAAGTGTTAATCATATATGTAAACGGTTCACTGAAACGTCACTGTCATACTGTCAAGATTGATATGTTGTCAATGTCACTCTCGTGGAGCGTCGTAGCTAAGGAAGCGGGGTGGCCGTAAGAAGAAAGATATAACCTCTTCTAGAGAATGGTCGCCAGCACACCAAGTATTCGACGAACTGTGATTCATTGCCTTTAATCAAAGTGAATTATAACGTAATCAGTGTTGATATCAAGAGAGATGATTGTTATTTAAGCAATACAAACGTTACATTGGTAAAAATCACAAAAGACGTTAATTTCATAAATATACCCACATACATCGTGCCATGCCATGATTAATTCTGATGAATAAAGTCTTCATGAGCTTATATGGCTCTGACGAGTTTATATACATTTATATACGTACAATACGTATGCATATAATAACTATCTAACAGACAGACGGACAAAAATATTTCATTAAGAGATCTGTTTTTGTCAAAATGACTACGAAATTATAACACAACAGTAGCGTTTCATTGTTTAAAAAACCTGCAACATCTATGTTGTTTGATATTAAAATTTTCGAAAAATAAAAAATAGTTATACATGAAAAATCTGTATACGCGAAGCAAAACCTTTGTACTCCTTTTTACGAAAATTGCGCGGACGGAGGAGTATGAAATTTCGCACACTTATAGTTTATATAGAGAAGGAATGCAGAATACTAATATTTTTTTTAAATTATGCCTCAAAAATACATTAAATCAATAAAAAAAACATTACACACACTACCATGTACTTGACAAACACACGCATATTATACTCTTTTGTTTATTGTTAAAGTCAAATTAACGGACGCTTACAGCTGCTGGAATGATGGGGTTGAAGTTGAGGCCAGAGGATGAAGCCCAAGTCATTTTGCACGGTCTTTCAGGCAGAACTATATGCTCTCTTCCAAGCCACCGAGCATTTATTAAAACAGGATTACGAGGAGGCCGCCGTGCTCAGTGACTCGAGGTCATCCTTGGACTTGGTCTCTAATCCTGACACGTCCCTCCCTCCTGCTACCGTTATCGCAAGAATATCGCAGAGTTAACGAGGAAAGGGTGTATAACTCGGCTGTACTGGGTTAGGGCTCATGTTTGTGTCCCAGGAAATGAGCGAGCTGACGAATTGGCCAAGTCAGCAGCACAACTAACCGAGGTACCAGTGGCGTACGACCGATGTCCTCTGTCGTACATAAAAGCAGAAATCCGACGAGATAGCGTCCGTAAATGGGCTAAAAGGTACGCATAGAGTCCCACCGGAGCAGTGACAAAACTTTTTCTGCCTGATGCGGTGACCGCCTATGGTCTAATAAGAAGAATTAAGGTCAGTCCGGTACTTACCCAGGCGATGACGGGGCATGGAGGCTTCGCGGCGTACCTTCACCGCTTTAAATGTATGGATAATTAGCGTGTGTCTGTGATAGAGACATATCGGAGACAATCCAACATCTACTTGTTGAGTGCCCGAAATATGGTGCTTTCAGGCAAGACCTGGAAGCTCCAACAAAAATTGAGTTGACAGAGTCAACATTATGCAAGATGTTGGCCGGTAAAGAGTCTATCTTGGCTGGAAGCTTTTTGTATTAGGGTTAGGGTGGTGGAGGACGCCGTGAGGAGAAATAAATCTACGTACTGTTTATCATTACGTCGCATACTTTAGTCAAATGTAAATAAACTTTATAAAAAAAACCTTTTGAATTTTTATATAAAATGCGAAGAAACTTTTTCCCCAACCTAATATGTGTGTTGTGGTGTACCTTACGAATAATTTATTGTATTAATTTATTCTAATTTCAATACTAAACTTATACTAATGCAGAGTGTATCTGTTACATGCTGGTGTTGTGAGGAAGTGCACGTGCAGTGTGTGCCTTATGTTTATACCTATATATATTATCTTAACTAGTGCCATGTGTGTTGTTTTTTCCTTTCTGTGTATGGATTATTCATTTTTAGGCTCTTTGTGTGTCTTGCTTTGTTTGTGAAGTGTGCGTGTAATGCAATGCGGTGGTAGTGCGCGTTGGTGTGAGTATGTGTATAAGTTTTGTTGTTAGTTGTGTGTTTGTGACTTTGTGTGGTGTTATAATTTATTGTTTAATTGTCGAAGTGATTAGAAATTAAGTGTCAAAAATTAGTCTAAAATAATTATTAATGTTTTGATATAATTTAAAACCTACATTATAAGAATTAAATTTGTTTTACTAAATAACATAATATTTATTGGACTGTCAACGCCGTATAAATACTATAAGCCCGCTATGAATCGGGTATTCTTTGTTATGAATTCAAATAAAACATTTCACAAAGTTCTACATGTTTCGTTATATAAATCCCGCACTATCAATAGTTTAAATTGCTTGTTAAATTACTAACATATTGTATCCTATTATACATTTACTTTAAGTACCTAATAATAAAGTACTTGGTGTATTTAATAATTATATAATTTTTCCCTGAAGTGTCCTAAGCATAATTACACTGCAAGACAGGTCACGTAGTTTAAGAAGCTTACTTACAAATTTACAAGAACATAATAAATCATGCCCTAAAACCTGAAACGTGAAAGTTTTCGAGATAACAAGAAATTTTCTTTTTTCATTCCGACTTGACATTTATAACTCCTTTTAACTTACTTTCTTCTAAATGAAGTTATATTGTGTCAGGAGAAGATTTCAGGTGACTTTAATGTACTTATTAACTTAAAACATTAATCAAAGGTATGGAAACTGTATGAAAATGACTATAATACTGTTACCTGCCGACAAAAAGTAAATGCACATCTGCCTGCCATAAACCCGGTTTATTATCTGCCCGCATTTGCACTTCTTTAGTTTACTTTGTGTTTAGAATTAGTAATTAAGAAAAACATTATATTGTTATTGTACTTGTTTTATGGCCGTCATTAGGCAGGTGTGTCGAACTGATTCTTGTTGTTATTGTTTTGCGTCGAGACCTATTGTATTTGTACAAAATAAAAGGGATGCCCAAAGGGAGGGGTGAGGCAGTCAAGCGACGATACGATACGAACAAGACGTGTGTACATTTGATGAGCAATATAGTGTCGGACTTTGCGCGCTATATTAAATCGTGCAGTTTGTACTGGTTGTGTCCAGTTATACCTATGTTATACGTGTTTGTATAGTTCTAATAAATCCTATAGTAATTCCAAACCGCATTTTGATTCGAGTCCCGTAACTCGTACCAATACATTTGTTTTAACGAAAACAAAGCCTACTTTAAACTAAAAAGCAAATAATAAATATTTTCTACAACATTTTGCAAATTTGTTTGTGCTTTTTGTGTTTCACTTGGCACCGTCTTCAAGTCTTATATATTACTAGTTATACCCGTGACGTCGTCCGCGTGGAATTTGTTTTCAAAACCCCCCCGATTTCGAAACATTCTTCATTGGTGCTCCGCTCCTATTGGTATGATAAGCGTAGTGATTATATCCTCTTTGTTTCTGATTATTAAAACTGTTGTTAATCTCAGTGTCTGTCATTATGAAGATTGCAATTTTATTATTTATTTATTAAAATGTTAGCGGTAGGTACTGTTTCTTGTACTCGTGCAAGCAAAAGTCGACTTTAAGGTGACGTACCTTTTACATACCGTAACTGTACATAGTGCGTCGTTTTATAATAAACTAGCTTCTGCCTACGACTTCGTCCGTGTGGAATAGTTTAAAAAAAAAGTAAGTTAAAAAGCCCCCGATTTTGAAACATTTGTAATGGCAGCTTTGTACAGCGGTAGAGAGACGGTAACAGCACTTCAGCAAAGAGCAAGTCAAAGTCTTTAGAAGTTGTTTAACACTTTTTATTTCAAGTTTATAGATATACAAAATTACAACTTATTACACGTTTACACATTACTATATTAAATGCATAGTTTTATACTTTTAATGTTGATACTTTATAAGATAGTTTTATCTCATTTTCTTTAATATGGTACGAGACCTTCTGTGAACAGAATTTAATTACTATACTGTAATACTCAAGTGAACTCCAAATTATAACTAACTTTTAAATGTACAGTATGCGCTTATAAAGGGCTACTTGTTTACTTCTTATGACTGAATAAACAATAACAACTCATTATTAAATTGTGTTTCTCGTGGGATGCACAAATAAGCATTTCCTCTATTAGGGTGTTTGTTATTGATTCGTTCATCTACTAAGTGAATTGTTTGTTTCTTCATTAGATAATGGTTTGTTTTGAGTGACCAATATCTGGTACATTACATACCTCCCTCCTTAAGAAAGAAAACGATAGTTTTTTTTTTTTTTTTTTTTTAAGTCTCTAAATTACAATATTCAATATTCAAAATCTTATTTAAAAAAATCTATTCAATATTACATCAATTCCTTACAATTTCTTTAGTTGTGCTATACGTGTACTACGTCTTAATGGTTCAGTAACCACAGACTCTTCAATAGATACGGAAGGACTAGACATGTCTTCCATTTCTACATTTACATTATTACTTCGGTTATTAATTCTAAAATTAATACAGTTTGAAATACGATTACAACAATTTTTTGAATCTTCTATGGCTAGTGTTCGATTACGAGTGTTACAAAAAAATTTACGTTTTAATAGATATTTTCCTAACTTATACAAAACATAAAAAACTAATAATTTCAAAAGAGATACAAAAATATATACAAAATAAGCATTATTGGTAACTTTCGTAAACATAGATTCATTTTCTATTTTATCAATCATATTATCAATTTCATCTAGTTTGTGACTAGCAACACCTAGACTTTCTATATCTAGACGTTCATGTATTTTTAAAGGTATAAACTCTACATTAGAAATATTTTTTTCTTTAATTTTATTACAACAGTCATCTAGAATAATATCTATACTAGGTAAAAATGAATTATAACTACTTTCTAATGTCTTAATTTCTGATTGTAAAACAATGTTTGCAGTATACAGTTTGCAGTCATCTTTAATAGACAATATACCAGATTCTCTTAAATTAATATCTATTGGTTCTTCATTTTTACAATTTAACGTTGCAACAATCTTTTTAGGTGTAACAAATATCCAATTATTTATATGATACATTTTATACCATTGTTCATTGTTTATTAAACTTACTCTGGTATCACATTCAGCAGGAATCTTCATTTTATTTAACATTAATTCCGTTTCACAAATTTTATTTCCATGAACAGAATATAAAGGTGTTTCTAATTTATAAATGAAAGAGATATAAATGAAAGAGATATAAATGAAAGATATATAAATGAAGAAATTATGGGAATAAGTAAAAATAAAAATTTAAATGAAATAAGTAGAAATAAAGTAAAAGAACTAAGACCAGAAAAAAGGTTAAAAGGGAATATAAAGGAAATAAGTATAAATGAGGATGATATTATAACAATAGAACCGAGATGTGAGAAAGTAATATCAGTTAACATAATTAATTCATATTTACAAGAGGGAATAATTCAAGATAATATAAAATTGTCAGAGGGAATATATATCTGCCCTAGTATAGTAAAAGTAAGAAATTCAAAAGCGTTAACTATTTGTCTTAATACTAATGATAAAGTAATGAAGTTAAACAAAGTAAACATTAAATTAGAACCATTAACGACGGAAACGGAGATAGAATCGGTAAATATAAAGTCAGTAAATAAACATGAGACAGATAATTGTGCTCGAAGTCGTTTAGATAAATTAGAACAAACTTTGCGAAACTAATCACTTAAATATTGAAGAAAGGAAGAGTCTTATCGATTTGTGTAAGGAGTATAATCACATATTTCATTTAGAAGGGGACAAATTGTCAGCTACAGAAACAGTAGTACACGAGATATCAACAAGTTCACACGAACCTATAAACACAAAGTCATATAGATATCCCGAAGCATTAAAAAGTGAGGTAACCGATCAAATTAATAAACTCTTAAAAGAAGATATAATAAAACCTTCAAATAGTCCGTGGAATTCACCCGTGTGGATAGTGCCTAAAAAATTAGACGCATCAGGAAAGAAAAAATGGAGGTTAGTAATAGATTTTAGAAAACTAAACGATATAAGTGTAGGAGACGTATATCCTTTACCACAAATAAGTGATATTTTAGATCAGTTAGGTCATAGTAAATATTTTACAACGTTAGATTTGGCATCTGGGTTTCACCAGATAAAAATGAAACCTGAAGACCAGGCCAAAACAGCTTTCAGTGTTCCTTTAGGACATTATGAATACAATAGAATGCCATTTGGTTTGAAAAATGCTCCAGCTACGTTTCAGAGATTAATGAATAATGTTTTATCGGGAATACAAGGAGTAAAATGTTTTGTTTATTTAGATGATATAGTAGTATATGGTAGTTCGTTAGAAGACCATAATTCGAAACTAAAAGAAGTGTTTGGACGTCTCTCATACCATAAATTAAAGTTACAACCAGACAAATGCGAATTTTTGAAAAAGGAAGTTATGTATTTAGGTCATCTCATTACTCAAGATGGTGTTAAACCAGATCCGAAAAAAGTAGATTCAGTTAAGAATTTTCCAGTCCCAGAATCACCTAAGGAAATAAAAAGCTTTTTAGGTTTAGCTGGATATTATAGGAGGTTTATCAAAAACTTTAGCGAGTTAACAAAACCATTAACGAAACTTTTGAAGAAAAACGAGCCATTTAATTGGACTAGCTTACAACAAGATTCTTTTGAGCATTTAAAAGAAATGCTTTGTCAAGAACCTATTTTGCAATACCCAAACTTTTCAGAACCTTTTAATTTAACAACAGATGCAAGTAATTATGCGATAGGTGGTGTTTTATCACAAGGTCCTGTATTCGAAGATTTACCAATAGCTTTTGCCAGTAGAACATTAAATAAAGCTGAGATAAATTATCATACAACAGAGAAAGAAGCTCTTGCTATTATTTGGGCTGTAAAACATTTTCGCCCTTATTTATATGGTAGAAAGTTTAAAATATTTACAGATCATAAACCACTAGTTTGGTTATTTAATGTAAAAGATCCTGGTTCACGATTAGTTAGATGGCGACTATTACTTGAAGAATATGATTACGAAATAGTTTATAAACAAGGGAAGTTAAATCATAATGCTGATGCTTTGAGTAGAATCAAACCTAAAGAAAACGTAGAGAACGTTCAGTCGGAAGAGATAAAAATTCAATTAACTACGAGAAATAGGGATAATTATTCATTCTTTTTAAAAGAAATCCAATCAAAACCTATTTTGTTTAACGGTATTGAAGAGCATAATGAAAATTTTCCTGAAAGTTGCAATAATAGTGTTATATTCACTTCATGCGACTTAGATACACTTAATGAAAAGAATTTAATAAAATACGAATCTTTTACTAAAGAACTTAGGTTAAGAAAACCAAAACTTTATGATACTCTAGTAATAAATAACGAAAATAAAACATATCTATTCTGTTTTGTAAGGTTAAATAATTGGGATAAAATAACATATGAAGATATTTTTGAAGGTCTAAAGAATTTGAAACAAATACTTTTAGATGAGAATATTAATGAAATAAATTTTAGTGATTTATCATATTTATGTTTAAAGTGGTATAAAATTAGAACAATCATGAGATATATATTTAGGGATAGTGAAATAAAAATTAATGTATACCATGCTACGATTAGAACTCCTAAGAGGGAAGATATTGCCACAATTCTTTTGGAAAATCATTCCAATCCAATATCAGGTCATATAGGATTTCATAAAACTTATAAAAAGATAAAACAATATTACAAATGGGATACTATGAAAAAAGATATTAAACAATTTATTCAACAATGTAAGTCTTGTCAAGAAAATAAGTTAAATAGAACTAAGACTAAGAAACCAATGGAAATTACTTCAACGTCTACAGAAGCATTCGAGAAGGTTTCGTTAGATATAGTAGGACCGTTGCCACTAACTGAAAAGGGAAATAAATATATATTAACCCTTCAAGACGATTTAACAAAATTTTCACAAGCCTATGCGCTACCCAAACATGATGCTGAAACTATAGCTGATTGTTTTGTACGTAATTTTATTTGTAAGTTTGGCATACCTAAAATTCTTTTAACAGATCAAGGTGCAGATTTTATGTCAAATATAATAAAAGAAGTTGCTAAATTATTTAAAATTAAAAAGATTAATACTAGCGCATACCATCCGCAATCGAATGGAGCGTTAGAAAGAAGTCACAATACTTTAGCTGATTATCTTAAACATTACGTTAACCAAGAACAAACAAATTGGGATAACTGGTTAGAATTCGCTATGTTTTCTTATAATACAAGTGTTCATACATCGACACAATTTATTCCATTCGAGTTAGTTTTTGGCATTAAACCTTCATTACCAACCTCAATTATAAAGGAACCCGAATTTAGATATAGTTACGATAATTATCTTGATGACTTAGTTTTAAAATTACAAAAATCTAGAAAATTAGCTAGAGACCACATTATTGAAAGTAAGGAAGTAAATAAACGTATATACGATAGAAAAAGTAAGGATATAGAATTTAATATAGGAGATTTAGTTTATGTTAGTAATGAACAATCAAAGTTAGGTAAGTCTAAGAAATTATCATCGTATTGGTTAGGACCATATAAAATTATTAAAGTTAATTCTAATGTAAATGTTACCGTACAGATAGGTAAAAGACAAGTTAAGCTTCACACTAATAGATTGAAACATACTATTGTTTCAGAATGACTCTCATCAAATGGATCATGCTATTTTTATTGCTAATACCCGAAAATAATGGAAACGTTTATAATATTGCTGAAACTGGCAGATCTGGAATATATTTTGAACATATAGGAAAAGTAAATCATTTTGACAGCGAATGGAATCTGATAGCCTATCTAGACATTTCAGATATACCAAAGAAAATAAATCTTGTTGATGATATATTTATAAAAACAAAAATAATTTGCGATCATGAAAAGTTTAATTCATTAGCGATGTGCCAATCATCACTAATTATTTTAGAACAAACTATACCGCAGTTATACAAACAAGCAAGAATGTTGGAAGAACTAACTGGTCACAATAGACGAGTAAAGCGCTCTTATGCCGATGGGATAGGAAATATATTTAAGTTATTATTCGGAACTCTAGACTCCGAAGACGCAAAAAGATACGACGACGAAATAGAAAAATTAAATAAGAATGAACATGATGTCTTTACCTTATTAAAAACTCAATCAAATATTGTGAAAACTACAATAGCAAACTTTAATAATAGTATAACCGATTTAACTTTAAACGAAAGGATATTTAATAAAAATCTAGAAATTCTTTCTAATCATACAAAAGCGGTTGATGAAAAACTTTTTGATATATCTAGAAAACAAGACATAGAAGAACATTTATCGTTAATAATACTAACGACTACTGAAATCAACAATGAGATATCTATGATAATTAACGCTATTTTATTTGCAAAGAATAATGCAATTCATCCTTTGATTATAACACCGGAACAATTTATAATAGAACTTAAGAGGACGGTTTCTCATTTGCCTTCACAAACGAAATACCCACTTGAGTTAACTATGATGGATGCATCGGAATTATTGTTACTTAGTGATTTAGTTACATATTATGCTAATAATAAGATTGTATTTTTAATCAAAATACCATTGATTACTGTTTATTAAACTTACTCTGGTATCACATTCAGCAGGAATCTTCATTTTATTTAACATTAATTCCGTTTCACAAATTTTATTTCCATGAACAGAATATAAAGGTGTTTCTAATTTACAAATAAATCTTAATGTATTTGAAACTTTTTTACAATTGTTCAAATTTTCAAAATTAGCATAATGTAATTTATTATTGGAAATCAAAAAATATTTAAAATTAGGTAATATAAATATAAAGGAGTTATCATTATTTTTTATTGGTACGGGTAAAACATTATATAAATCATAATCAATTTGAGTAATCAATGGTATTTTGATTAAAAATACAATCTTATTATTAGCATAATATGTAACTAAATCACTAAGTAACAATAATTCCGATGCATCCATCATAGTTAACTCAAGTGGGTATTTCGTTTGTGAAGGCAAATGAGAAACCGTCCTCTTAAGTTCTATTATAAATTGTTCCGGTGTTATAAGCAAAGAATAATGCAATTCATCCTTTGATTATAACACCGGAACAATTTATAATAGAACTTAAGAGGACGGTTTCTCATTTGCCTTCACAAACGAAATACCCACTTGAGTTAACTATGATGGATGCATCGGAATTATTGTTACTTAGTGATTTAGTTACATATTATGCTAATAATAAGATTGTATTTTTTCTTTTATCTCTATCATATTTGTATCATTATTTTTACGTATTGTTTCGTTTCGACCTATACCTTTTCTTTTCATTATTTCAACATCTAAAAACTCGTTTCTCATAGGAAACTTATACATTATATTATTATCTTCATTTTCTAACATTTCGTGTTCACTTTTATTCAAAACTTTGTCTTTAATATTCAACTTATATCCTAACAGTCCTATCGTATTGCTTTCGTAATCTATAATTGCACTTAAGGAACGCATAAAATCACTACCTATAACCCCTTCACATTCAATAGGAAAGTGATCTGGAACCACCGAAGTAGTATGAACCACTATATTTCCTCCTATTTGAAATGATAACGGTGTGTAACCTAGGGTTTCTGTAGGCACAGCGTTTTCATCTATTCCTTTAAGTTTTAATTTCTGATCTTCATGGATCAATATATTTTCTTTTAACGCCATTGCTTTTATTAAAGTTACTTCCGCGCCTGTATCTATTAAAAATGTTCCTTTTCCTAACTCTAAGTCTTCGACATCTAAACTGACATAACATGATATACCTGTATCTATTAGCATTAATCGGCCTGAATATTTTCTTAAGTCCTCGAACCGACCGCCGTCTTTGGACTTGTGGAGTTTAAATTATCCCCATCTCGTGATTGGAATTTGCGACTATTTTGATTATTTCTATTAAATTTTGGGAAATTACTATTATAATGCCTATTTTCGTTCTGGCGATTTTGTCCTGAATTATTATAATTTCGTTTATTCCAACAATCTCTAGAAATATGGCCCTTTTTGTTACAATTAAAACAAGTAGGTATTCTATCTGACTGGATTGTCGTAACTGTCATCTTTTTTCTACATTCATGAGTGAAATGATTTGTCATGTGACAATGTGAACATTTCTTTATTTTGTGTTCGAAATATTTTGAAGACATTTCTTGTCTAGACCTAATTTCTTGTTCTTCGCTAATAGCGACTGACACAGCTTCTTCAAAAGTTAATGGTTTCTGTGATTTAAGCAAAATGTGTAACTGTGGGTTAAGCCCATTTATAAAAATGTTTAATGCCTGATTTTTTAGTAAGTCTATATTTGCATTACGTGCCTCTCTACTAAGTTTAGAATCCAATGATTTTATTAATTTTATATAACAATTTTCAATTCTATTAGAATAGTTTAAAACAGGTTCGTTATGGTTCTGTCTGCATGAATTTAATTCTAACTGCCATTGTGCGAATGTTCTCTTTTCTGAATAGTTTTCGAGAAGATGGTTTTTTAATTCTTCCCAAGAACTAAAGTGTCTATTTAATAAAGTTGATCGCAAATTTCCTTCTATTTTGGATAAAACTACTGATACAAATGCTAGTTTGTAAATTGGATTCAATAAATTATGTGCGTTATTGCAATTATCAATAAAAACATGTAAATTTGATTTATCCCCATTATATCTATTTATCATACGTTCAGCTAACCCGATATCTATTACTCCATTTGTGCTACCTACAGTGGATGCTTCGACAGACATATTTATATTATTAGACATTAACTATTTCATGTAAAACTTTTCACTTTTACGAGTATTAACTATTATAACACTATAACACACTCACTTGAAAATTAAAGTAGAGTCCTCTGTGACTGACCGTTTACTCGATGTCCGATGCCCGATGTTTCGCCTTCCCCAAAGTTGTCTTCGTCTGCGTCGGTACGTGGTTGTCGGAGACTGCCCACGTGTTGATACCGATTGCAACCCTCGACGTCCTTATTACACTGCTTGGCTTGCCTTTTATGAGTTGTCCGGAAAGATCCAGC
The DNA here is from genome assembly GCA_039645545.1 of Dendrolimus houi. Taxonomy (NCBI): domain Eukaryota; kingdom Metazoa; phylum Arthropoda; class Insecta; order Lepidoptera; family Lasiocampidae; genus Dendrolimus; species Dendrolimus houi. The sequence continues at coordinate 2,755,727 of CM077139.1, read as the reverse complement.
ACTTCTGACACCAATTTGTAATGGCAGCTTTGTACAGCGGTAGAGAGACGGTAACAGCACTTCAGCAAAGAGCAAGTCAAAGTCTTTAGAAGTTGTTTAACACTTTTTATTTCAAGTTTATAGATATACAAAATTACAACTTATTACACGTTTACACATTACTATATTAAATGCATAGTTTTATACTTTTAATGTTGATACTTTATAAGATAGTTTTATCTCATTTTCTTTAATATGGTACGAGACCTTCTGTGAACAGAATTTAATTACTATACTGTAATACTCAAGTGAACTCCAAATTATAACTAACTTTTAAATGTACAGTATGCGCTTATAAAGGGCTACTTGTTTACTTCTTATGACTGAATAAACAATAACAACTCATTATTAAATTGTGTTTCTCGTGGGATGCACAAATAAGCATTTCCTCTATTAGGGTGTTTGTTATTGATTCGTTCATCTACTAAGTGAATTGTTTGTTTCTTCATTAGATAATGGTTTGTTTTGAGTGACCAATATCTGGTACATTACACATTCTTCGTTGGTGCTCCGCTCCTATTGGTCTTAGCGTGATGATATATAGCCTTCCTTGATAAATGGGCTATCTAACACTAAAAGAAGTTTTCAAATCAGACTAGTAGTCCCTGAGATTAGCGCGTTCAAGCAAATAAACAAACTCTTCAGCTTTATATATTAGTATATTTTTTTTTGCTTTTTAGTGTGAAGTCCGTTTTGTTTTTGTTAAAGAATCTTTGTATAACCATTTATACATACTGCGTGGACTGATACGCACGTACATATTATTTAAGAAAGATAGAATTTATGTAATTATAGGACAAACTTTCAAAGTTCATTAGTTAACACGAGTGGAAACTGATAACAGCTATCTATTATAAAGATCTGGCAGAGACGTGTGATTGAATTTTCAATCCAATCTCGTTTCCAACTTTATGCATTAGCAAATAGCGTTCATAGTACAGTGTAACTTGGAAACTTAGGATGTTTTTGTTCTGGGATAAATAAGGGGTGACTGGGTAGTCAGGCCATGTTCTATGTCAGTATGAAGTGTATTATGATAAGAATATTATCCTGATTTTATTATATGCTTTCAATATTTGGTGCCTACTTCTAATTATTATGTTTTGTTCGTTGTACAATTTTCCATAATTGCAATCAGAGAAACAACTTATAATTCTGATTGGCAGTGTTCGTTTGCGCAGAAAAGTGCAGACCGGTTTGCGACATGTAAATAATCTATATAGAACTTTATTCCGAAGTGTAAATGATAGAGTGCTGTTCGTTATGCATTCTTAGCTCTGTTCTACTTACACGATTCGTACACTGTCACGCGTTACTAAATTTGGTCTGCTGCACAGGTATGTACAGTCGCGGTAAGAAAAATTAAAGTCGACTTTTGCTTGCACGAGTACAAAGAATAGTACCGTCAACATTTTAATAAATGTTACGTTTGGTTACGTTTATAAAATATAGAAATGTGAAAAAAGAAAATTGCAATTTTGACAATGATAGTTGACAGACACTGAGATTAAGTAAACGAATTAACTAACTCTGTTGGCTGCGATTAAAAGTTCCTCTGCTCTGAGCAGTGTCTGGCCAGTTGTGGGGTTGTAGTGCGGTCAGGTCAGCTTGCAATTTAACCTTCCACGGATACTTGTATGCTTTCTTCACACTCCGATCCTCCTCCACCCGTTCTACATGACCTAGCTACCGGAGACGGTGAGATTTTATCTCCTTAATTATGGTGGCTCGAGCCCATGAGGTCTTCTATTTCGGAGTTGGTTCGGATCCTACAGCTACCATCTCTTCTTATTGTTGGTCCCAAGATTTTTGTGTCGTGAGGGAAAGAGTCAGCTCCTCCTCCTTAGCCACAGAATAGGTTTAGGTGGGTCAATGATCTGTACAAGATAATTAGGTAGTATATTTAATCTGTTCCGTGACAACCGGTGGACTTCTAAGCACAAAAGGGGTACACTGGCCTGTCAAAGCCTTGGAAGCTCTTCGAGTCAAGTTGTTCCACAGCCTAATCTTAGCTCGATCGGCAATTGTCCACGTCTGGCATATGTTGGCCTGGTTGTATAGGTTTACTTAGGCAAGTAAGGGTAGCCTTGGTCCTGGAATTAGATGACGAAGAATAGGCATTAGGTTTGACACAGTGTCCTCCGTTAGAAAACTAAATCAGCTCAATTATATTTAGTTCTAAGTAGTAGAACAGTTACATTTTACATATATGGATAGGAACTCACCCCAGCGGGAATACGTAGTTATTGTAATAACGTTAAAGGAAATTTTGAATAGTCTGGAATAATAGTTATAAAAGAATTGTAACAGCTAATATTTTTGAATTTCGAGCGAGTCTCAACCGAACCACCCTCACAGCTTTTTATTTTTAAAACTCTCTTGACAGTGACATAATTTGACATTAGTACTGTCATTGGCTATGTCTATGTTTTTTAATGGTGCAAGTTCAACATTAGGAAAATCCTGAGAAACTGCCTCTCTATGACTAACAATTGGTTCTCCTCCTTAAGTATTAGCGTCCAGATCTCACAGCTGTACATCAAAATTGGTCTAATGACTGTCAGTCTTGGTCTGATGACGCTGTAATAAATAATTTACTCTCATAAATATTAAAACCAATAAAAATATTTCACATCTCTAAGCAATCTTAACAGACAAGATAGAAAATCAAATAACTTTGATCTAAGTGATTTTAAAATTAATTGTCAAACAGTTAAACATATTTTTTGTGGTTTTATCTGTTCTGCGACTTAGTATGTAAAGGTAACATGTGCTCGAACGTTAAATGAATCAATTTGAAACTTGGCGAACATTTTCATACCGCGACTGTACAACATCGGAAGGAATTATTACTTGTTTAAAAGTAATTCGCTTTCCAATCAAAGTTGACTCCAATAGTCCGTTCTTGTTTTCATATAAAACTTAATTAAAATTTTCAATCATCGTCTAGTTTCTTTTTCAATCAATCAATTTATCAGTTGCTTAAAAACATGGTACATACACATTATAGATGTTAGGCTATATACAAAGTTTCACATGTTATTTACCTATTAGGCGTATAAATTCAAAGATAGTAAATTCTAGTGTTACAACTCAGGTCCCGACAAAAACAAAACCCACCTGCAAATCTGAAACAAAACACATTTCATTACCTGCCGGCATTTAAACTAATAATAACTCTTTTATAATCGTCTTCTTTTGTTTACTTTGTGTTTAAAATTTGTGATTAGAAAACAGTCCATTGTTTTATTGTACTCTTTTATGGCAGTTTGCGGCCGAGTCATTTTGGCCAGGTGTGGCGGATTTAGCCGACTTAGATACGGGGATATTGCATTTATGCAGTATAAAATGGTGATTTGGTGGAGGGGCGAGGCAGTCGAGCGAGAACCACGAGCGAAGCGAGACGCGTGTACTACAATTGGGAATCTAATAAGTGACGGACTTTGCGCGTTTTATTGAATTACGACCTTCTGCATTACGTTTGGACTTGTTGTGTTTGGTTGTATTTGTACCTGTGTTATTCGTGTTTGTATAGTTCTATTTAACTCTATTATATTCCAATGGCATTTTAATTCGAGTCTCGTAACACTGTAATAAATGTGTAAATGGTTCGAGTTTGTACAATACTTTTAAATATGTAAAAAAATAGGGGGGGCGGGGGCTAATTTGGACCTGTAGATTTCGAAAATACAATTTTTAGAACTTTTGTCTGTCTGTCTGTAAGAGCATCACGTGAAAACTACTGAACGGATTGAAATGAAACTCAACGTAGAGCTAGCTTATATCCCGGGGTGGAACTTAGGATACTTTTTATCCCGATGAGTGACGAAAATAGCGAAAAAGATGACGCTGCGATTGTATCATTTTGGAAACTACTGAATATATATGAATGAAAATCGACATCGGCTTATAACCAGAGTTAAAACTTAGGATACATTTTATCCCAATAAATGACATCGTTTTCTAAGAATTAGCAAAATAGATGGAACTTAAATTGCGTTTTTCAATTCTCGTTTCATAAACAACATGTCATTTATTGTATTACTTCAAATAAGATTGACTTCGACTTACCTCTATGTTTTGCTGGGCAGTTGTCTAGACTATTGTCTAGACTTAGTTTTTTAAAATATTATTACTGGCTTCTACCCGCGACTTCGACTGCTTGGAAAGATTTTTGAACTGTCCCACGGGAACTGTTTAATTTTTCAGGATCAAAAGTATCCTATATGTTGACCAGGGATATAAGCTTCCACCATACAAAAATTCATTTAAATCGGTCTAGTCGTTTCGGAGATTAGCTGGTACAAACAGACAGAGAAACAAAAAAATTGAAAAAAATCCAAATTGGTTCATTTCACTTTTTACATCCCGTGACTCGGTTTCTAGCATTTTTTTACATTGTATATAGTGGTAATTATATTATGTTTAAAAAACCGAATTATGTTTTTATATAAGTAAAAGAAAGCTAATGCCTGCAGCGGGGCAAACTCTAGTCATTTATAAATTAATAGTCCTATTTCGCTGCTTTTCAATGTCATGAATTTTATAAAATTCGGGCTTTTTCTATCCCCCCGACGACAGTTCGTATTCAACTGAATGCAGTTGGCAAGAGTTAGAAAAAAGGAGAAGAAGAATGTTTGTTTATAATTTTTTCAGGGTATAATCTAGCTACTGGATTTTTTAAAACTTCTTCTATTATACTAATATGTACTTTTTTCCTGAGTTTATTACGACATTGTGTGTAGCTGCATAATTATTAGATTTTTCTACGAAATTACAGGCCATATAGGCCCAGTATTTTCGAAGAAAAATGACTGCGACATACAAAGACAGACGGAAATGATAAAATATAAGGGTCCTGCTATTGCCAAAACGGCTTCGGAACTCTAAAAAATCTTGGTTGTTAGAGAGTTCCCACGTTAGTCGTCGCGAAGTCGGCAAAATAAATTGTTGACGACCGCAACGGCATCTCATTATATTAGACTTTTAAATTACAATGTACTATTTATAAGTTTAACAATCATTCAGGTTGTTAGCTCGCAATCAAAGACCATAAAAAAAACGATTATCATCGTCTAGCGTTAAATTCTGGTTCAGAGCGTCCGCTTTGAAGTCTGATGTTTTACCTTTCCTACTTTTTCTCCTCCGGTTCGCGCGATTTTCAGCATCCTTTGTTTAGAGACTATTTGTATAATATTTTGAATAAAATATATCTTATTATTCTCACAATTTAATAACCGAATGACGTAACTTCAAAATGTTTGTATTCGGTTCATATTTGGGTTGCGCAAATATATAACGTTTCCGAATATCGTAAGAAGCTTAAATGGTTACCTATTCGCCTTCGCCGGAATGTTCACTTGCTCTCTTTTGTACTACATCCTTTTCGATCCTCGTACTCCTCCTTATTTAAAGGAACCTTTTGATTTCCTACATCTTTCTCATTCCCGTTATTTGTGTTCTAGTAATAATCTCTCCTTAATAACACCTGTACACACTTCTTCCTTCGTTGATATCTCCATCACAGTACAGGCTGTCCGTTTATGGAACTCACTGCCACTCAACACCAGACAAGCTAAGTCAGTATCCTCTTTTAAAATCATGGTTTTTCATTATTTTTGGTCCTCGGGTATAATAATGCTGCTTATTCTGTGTGTATTATGATATGTACTGTGTTTATATAGTATATAATAAAGTTTTTTATTTTTTATATTATTTATTGTCTACACCGCCACTGTCATGTTTTAATATTTTCCTTAGTTTAGGGGGTTGCCTGGAAGAGATCGCTTTAAGCGATAAGGCCACCCTTTGTTCAACATTTATTGTATCTAGTTTTCAAGAACTTAGTTTTAATTTTGGTGAACAATAAAGTGTTTTCATTCATTTATTCATTCATTCATAACGCGACATTTCACAGAACTCATTATAAAACACAATAAACCTGAATAATTATGTTATTTAATTATAATATGCGGGGTGGGGATAGTGTTGTTTCACGACACACAACATATGTATTTATATATTATCTATGAATTTTTATATTGTAAATTATGTAAGTTTGATTATAAATTTATATCAAGATTAATTAATATTATTTTCCTTTATATTTACTTATTTATTAGTATATTATATCTATTGCATACCTACTCTCATCCATACAGAGTTTCTGTCCATACAAAGGTTGTCTTTAAAAAATAGCTACCAGCGATAACACCGCATATTATACTTATCATTACGATTGTATATATGAATTTATTTTGTAACATTGTGTGCAATAAAGAATATTCTATTCCAAACCTTTAAAGTACAAATATTACAATTGACACGCATGCCATCGCTCACGAGTTCAAGCCAGTCAAGGGAGTATTTTTAGGCATACCCCTTCTATAACTTCTCACGTTAAACCATTATAGATGCCCACTTCATAAGCTGATGAATTTTCTTTCTAGTTCACTTATACTTGCAATTCAGTCTACAGACTTCACAAGCCAAGAAGAGCTTTACACGTATGACAAAGGTGTCGTTGATATAGGAGCCAATATTGATCGTATAGCGTATTTTACATATAAATGCGAAACAAAAAATATAATAAAACAGACGTATGTTACAAGATGTCCAGCACAGTAGTCATGAGAAACATAGTGTATATTATAATATGACACAGACAATCGTCATAGATAATATTTTTAATCGATTTATCAGATGATTCGATTTATAATTAAATTACCATTTTCTACCGGTTAGTTAATTTTATAAGCCCACTAAATTATCGTCTAGATAATTTAGTGCATCAGGAACTAATTATTATAATTGTTTTTGTCATCCTGGCAACACTATGATGTAATTGCTATTTTTAGCAATGATGCAAAGTTATTGTTTTGTAGGGTAGTATTATCGTATAAAACTCGTAGTGGTATGTTCATTGCTTACTCTGCTGTGTGAATAGTCCCGTCAAAGGCTGAACAATAAAGGGGAAACTCATATTTGGTACTTTTTTACCCAAATCTCTGCAAGGCTGTTACACGTATTACCATCACCATCATGTGCGGCACTTATGCACTGCAAGTTGTGCGTCTCGGGTCATCAAACGACCAACAACTTAACGTGGTTTGGCGTAGCAACACTATTACACCCAGTATCTTTGGAAGTGTACAAACTGAACAATATGGCTTATCGAGCCGATGAGCACACCTTTATACAGTGGCCGTAAAGTTCTTTTTGGATTATATCTGCCGAATCCGTGCCGACTAGTGTGGGGACTCTTTTATAATACTCTCGACTCGATATTTTATTGCTTTAAGTTTATTTTCTTATAAGTCCTGTAACACATGTCCTGAATGGTTTGAACAAGAGGCCGTTATATATTATTTGGATTGGATTCTCTTCAAGTAATATTCTTTAAGCTCACGGTTGGATCTTTATGATTCTCATTTCAGAGGATATGGCGGAGAGGGTTAAACAAGGTACTTAGTAATTTTAGGGTCACGTGCCTATTTTAGCAAAAATGGAATCGCCAAGATCATATTCTTCGCTACCTTCATGAAACTTCAATTTACGCGGACTTCTACACAATTGGCCGAGTCGGTAACGCAGTAGGACATAACTAATTCATCCGCCATCGAGCTGTAAAAAGTAGAATAGATGCTTGGAAAGGGTATAGAAAATTACAGCAAAAAAGTGCCAGTAAACAATTAAGACAACAATTAAAAGAATTAGAAAGAAGAGACATATAATACTAATAGAAGTATTGGTTAGCCGAATACGCCATCGCAGCAATACTTCTTTCTATACAGAACACTTAAAAACGATTTCTTGGTGCTATATTTCCTTTTTATTAATAGCGGCATTACTTTAATTAAGAGCACTTTCTGGACCCCAGGGGATCCTATTAAAAATATTCCCCTTCATAAAAGACTTGGCCGACTCAATATTTTACATCTATCTTGTTTGCAGTACAGCATTTTTATTAAAAAAATAAATTACTTTATGTAAAAAATTAAATTACTTTATGTGCACTGAATAAAAAACTTAGAACCAATAGACATATAAAGATTTCATCATAATCATAGAACACGATTTCAGTTTTTGTAAATGTACTTTTTTATAGCTTTTACGGCCCACCCGATGGAAAGCGGTTACCTATGGACGTCTGCAACACTGACTAACGCACTTCGAAACTTTTATCGAAAAACTCCATCGTAGCGCTGTGGGAAAACCTCATTCCAAATCCCCACGGTACGCAAGAGAAACGTTCTACAGAACCGTTTCGTACATGAGCGAAGCGGCGATAAACTCCCACCCGATGGCGAGTGGTACGATGGTAGAAAGAGGACGAAGGCAACATTCTAAACAGCTCCTCGGAACACTCCCCGTTATACAGTCGGTAGAATACGCAGAGAGAAGCAGTCTCTCCCAGGGCCAAGCGTATCTAGACCGTCTGTGAGTATGGGATCATTAAGAACGCGAACGGCTCGACGTTGAATACAGTCCAGGGGATTACGCTGGTAGCAGGTGCTCCATCCAGCCTAAAGGTGTGATCAGTACTCCATATGCGGCCTCACCTGGACTTTATAAAGCACAAGGCGTTGCCGCGGTGTGAAGTACTGCTTGGACCGGTTTAGCACTCCCAGCTTCTTGGAGGTAAGTTGTGCCTTGCCTTCAAGATGGCCCCTAAACTGCACATAGTTCGTGATGTCAATACCGAGGATTCCAATACTCTTGGAGGTGGTAAGAGGAGTTCTGAAGCACTTGCTCGAATAGAGTTTTTTTTGGCACAGAATACGCAGACCTGTGTTTTCTTGGGGTTGAAATGAACAAGGGTTTGTCTCCCCATTCAGAGACTCTCTTTAAGGAATACTCTACTTCAGATACAAGTCTAACCCGACTTTCCTCCACAAATGATCAAAGGACGTTTGCACGACCAGAGTGCTGCGCATCGCCAGTGCTGTCATTTGCATAGCAATTAATTTTGCGAATAGACAATATATCATTGATATACAAGATGAACAACGTTGGCGATAGCACACAACCCTGGGGCACACCAGCGTTGATGAGCTTGATGCTAGAGTAGCAATCGTCGACAACGACTTGATTATGAAAATCATAATCCTCGATCCCAATTTTAGCGCCACCTATCGGATCCAATTGTGAATCTAAACCATGCCGGGACTCGCTCAAACACGCACAAGTAAAATATCAAAATATGTTAAGTCGCTTTTGGGTTTTAGCCAGATAACGAATAGCGATTTATTAAGATAAATAAAATTGAAGTGTCTGTTCGTAATGTCGAAATAACAGCTTTTTACTAAATGCATATGAAAGTATATACGGCACATAAATGAAAAAATCTGTTTAAATTTTTTTGTCTGTCTTTGTCTGTCTGTCCGGCTGTTTGGGCTAATCTCTGAAACAGCTGGACCGATTTTGACGGGACGTTCACTGAGATAGCTGATGTTATAAGGAATAACTTAGGCTGTTTTTTAGGGTTCCGCGAAAAATTGATTAATAAGAAAAAATATATATCCGTGTAGGAACGGAAAAAATAATACAATTACCTGCACCGGGCGGCCTGTCATGAGAGGCGACAAAACAACCCATAGCCAGGGGGTAGAGTAGATAGATACATAACACTTTAATGTATACCATTACAGAAAGCTTACGAACTAGTATTATTCTAATTGTATACAAAGGGCGGTCTTATGTCTCTCATATCTCGTCCAGACATTTCGTGGCAAGAATGTTGCTGTTTAGAAGTGGCGACAGTGGTATACATAATTATTTTACGATTACTTACATTTTAATAATGAACATATAACTATACTACGTATACGAACATACACATAAGTTATATATATATGTAGGCTCACGCTGGCGAATGATGCAATAATAAACTAAAATATTATAATCAAACTTTATTACAATAGAATTATTACAATTACAATATTAAATATTGCACACAGAAATATTAGGACAACTCCAAGAGTTGCATCCACATTTGTCAGGTATCGAGCAGCAATTTGCCCTCATAGAATACTGCGATTATTAAACAGTAATTATAGACCACAATAATTATACGCTCTTTGTCCAACAGAGCTTTCGCTCTGTACAACCGACCAACATAGAATGTCGAATGTCCCGTATTAGGCGATTTCATCTCCTTTAAATTGTCCAACCAACAACATAATGGTCTACTTTGAGCAATCTTGTAATCTGGAACTTATTACAAAGTTATTAAAATTCCTAAAAACATTTAGAGTACTCAACAATATAAACCTCACCATATAAATACAACCCAGTTTTTATTAAGCTAAAACACTACTTAATAAAATCAAGTGCAGGCATTGTAAGAAAAACACAAGTACCCTCAATTTAAAGTCACAGTATGTTCTCAGCACGAAAATACATGATTTCTATTAATTAAATACCTTTTTACCTATTACGGTCATACCGACCTCCTATATCAGATACTACTTTAGGAAATTTGTACAATTATATCTTCAACATTTAATATAGGCAGTAATCTGCGACATATATATATACAAGATAAAGTAATAAAATGCAACTATTTAAACATAAACATATAGCTATATGCAATGTAATACTAATTATATAAAATTACAAATTATATTGTTGACAGTATTTCCTGACCATGTTCTTTTTTCAAATCAAATCAAATCAAATAATTTATTACATAAAAACATGGTTATACAATAGGTCTTGTTATTTTTATACAGAGCACATGTTTTTTGTCGGTTGGGCGTACAATTTTTTTTTAAATTTATATCATAGAGGTACACTTATTTGGTTTTAATTATTATCACTAATATTTTAATATTATAATTATGTATATCCTTAAATTTAACAAATACTAAATGACACACAATTTAATTTTATATGTGTTTCTAATGATATTTATATGGTACAAATATTATAAATATATTTAAACACTTAACATTGTAACTTATCACTTACATTTAAAACTTGTCATTAAGGAACTCAGTTACACTGTAGTAGCTTTTTCTTATTAATACTTTCTTTAAATGTGATTTAAACAATTTAGTTTTCAGAGCTTTAAGCTCTTTTGGGATTTTATTATATATCTTTGGGGCCATGCATACTATACTCTTATACAGTAAAGTTGTTTATTGCAGGGTGCATACAAAGTTTTTCTTTATTACGTATATATACGTTCTTGAATGTTAATAGAGATTTTGCTTGTCTGACAGCAACAGGCAATATATTCCAAAGTTGGACAGCCTTAACCGTGAAAGAATTATTAAAAAAACGTTGTATGATGAACAGGAGTAATAAGTGTATGTTGACAGGAGGTCGTAAATTGTTAGAGCAAGAAATAAATTCGAATCGTTCTTTAAGGTACTGTGGAGTAGTAGAGATGAATAAAATACTATAAAGCAATGAAAGAATTTGAGTATTCCGGCAAAACGAATTGGCAACCACTTGATTATTTTACGAAATTCAGAAACGTGGTCACTCTTGCGTAACCCAAATATGAACCTTATAGAAAAAGAGTATTTGTTCGTCTGCGTGGCTACCACTACTGGTCTAGAGTATATATACCGCCATAACAACCTTTTCTTTTTTTTTAAGGCGGGGGAAATGCATTTCGCAGATACCGGGTCCTTTGCTAGGGATTAGACCGTTGTTGATCATGGAGGCTTTCCACTGAGGCAATCCAAACAATAATCAACCGGCTTGTGTGGAGACTCGACTAATCAATACACCACTTAAACCACCCTCCTCCCATGTGCCCCGCGCTTATGGCAGGAAAGGCGTGAGATACAGAACGTAGTTACGCCCACACCGATCCTAGCGCACAAGTGCTTGAGAATGCCCCGGGAGAGGCAAACTCACTTCGTCAACAGGGGTGAAGACTCCTCTGCTCCCCAGATGCTAGAGGGCCCCTGCAGCGGTATTTCAGGGGGGGGGGGGAGATCATGCGCATACCTGCGCCTCCGGGCTCCCGACTGACGTCGGCGCCCGCGAGACGCATGCGCACTACCATCTCTCTCCCTATCTCGTTCCGCGGTCTCCTTATGAGACACTACCGTCTCGCAGAAATTGGCCGCACCCACCCACCAATCGTCGCTGTGCAGCATGGCTTGCACCAGATCCAAATGTCCATAGGCGATGGTAACCGCTTTCCATCGGGTGGACCAATTCTGCCGCCAGTGTCCATGTCTAAAAATTATAAGAAGATATAGAGAAGAAAATAATAATATAAGAATAGCTCGTGCCGAGTTATAAGGTTTTAAGTTTAAGAAAAATTTCTTGGTAGATAATTAAATTTTTACGATACACAAGCCGACCGCGAAGTCTCAATTTCAGAGAATCGGATTAACTTAAGGCCGTTAAAAGTTAGGGCCACAGACTCCGATTACCAAAGGAATAATCTGAAAAATGGCGGCGCCGTGGATTTATGGGGAAAATATGCAAATTCAGTCTTGAGTTTGGGATAATATAAGATTACTTTAATTTAAATTCCTATTATTTATACATATAATAAAACTAGAGGTCGAATTTCTGTGCAATGAAAAAAAATGCTAAAAACCGAATCAGGGGGATGTAAGAAGTGAAATAGAACCAATTTAGATTTTTTAAATTTTATGTTTCTCTGTTTGTCTGTCTGTTTGTACTGGCTAATCTCCGAAACGACTGGACCGATTTAAGACATTTTGTATGGTGGTAGCTTATATCCCTGGTCAACGTATAGGATACTTTTGACCCCGAAAAATTAAAGAGTTCCCGTGGGATAGTTAAAAAACCGCACCACTCGGTCGAAGTCGCGGGCATCAGCTAGTTTAATATTATATATAAATGCGAAAGTAACTCTGTCTTTTCCGTTTACACGGAAACACTACGGGACCGATTTGGCTGAAACTTAGTATATATATATATTTTCGATGCCAAGGATGAACATAGCATACTTTTTATGCCGAAAAATGGGATAGTTTCTGGGATAAAAATATATTTGTCTTTCTGTTTGTTATCCTTTTATGGAAAGACTATTGGATCGATTTGGCTGAAATTCGGTACATATGTAATTTTAATACCGAGGGTGGCTAAGGGAATACTTTTCACCCCGGATAATGGGATAGATTTATGTAAAGGTTAAATACATAAAAATGTAATACAATGTATCCTGTACCGCCTGATCTTTAAACCAGAGGTTGGTAGCCGCGGAGTAAACTTTATTATTTTATATTTCTCATAACAGCGGGTGTAAAAAATTGGTTGTGGTAACGCGAAAATAGACATGTTCATTTCTATCTTTCAAATTGTATAGAAATGAGACATAGAGAAGCTGACGGCGATCTGAGACCCGTATATTGTTTGTAATTTTCATTATTTTAATTTATTTACAAGTAAACAATACTTACATGTTGAAATAAACATTATAGTAGGGGAGCCCAAGCGGGGATTTTGGAACTTACTCAAGCGTGGCAGAATAACATAAGGGGGGAAACCTTGCACTCTATTATGTACCATACATGAACTCTTCATATAGGGTCGTGCCTTTAGGGCAGCCGATCAGAATAGTAAAAAAAATCGATCGTTAAAAATCTCAAGCGCGTCAGATTAAGACAAGATTAGCATCTAATCTTCACAATCCAAAAGGTCCTCGCGAGGCTCGAGCAAGTCCACATGTAGCCTCTTGGGCTCCCCTACTATTATGACAAGATTATTATAGCAAATAGAATGTATAAAAAAATATTTTAATTGGGTATTTGACATATGGTACAATCAATTCTAAAATAGTATTTATGTGAAAGAGCAGGCGTCAAAATATGTTGTTATCATCGTACTTTCAACAGTCTATTATAGACATAATTTCAATTATAGTTTAAACAATAATTATTATGCTATTTGACTCTTTAAAATTGTGACGTAATAAGCCAGTATTCTCATACAAAATCAAGAGGGCTGTGACATTTTGTGCAATGATAAAAAAATTCTCAATTGATTAGACTTAGACCGTCAAATACCGAATTGTAAATAATAAATGACTTTTTACATGCAATTTCGTTTTTTATCTTATTGTAAAAAGTTCCAAATTTTGTTATTTGTATTTTTATTAATTACTTAATTTATACACAAGAATATTTTATACTAGGATATGCCCGCGACTTCATCCATGCTTGACTTGCAATTCCAGCGGAATTACCGAGAGACAAAATGCATTTAAAAATAATATAAACTATCGTTTTAGTGAAAAATGTGTCGATATAAGCTAATTTTTATCCATCAGAACTACCACAAGCTGCTTCCAGGAAAATTCCACCGGGATTTCCGGGACAAAAATGTTACATAAAATTTGCTATCGATTAGTAAAAAATCACATTGAAATTCTTTTTTTTTAATTAGGCCATTTTAGTTTTTCCCCGAAAAATTCCCGCGAGATTTTCATGATACAAGGTAGCGCAGATTTTAAGTCTAAGTATTAGCTGTCTAAGTAGTAGCTTTTACGTGAATCCCGAACAAAAAACAGGAAAAAAATCTAAAAAAATGCATTGTGTTCTCTGTCGTTTATATAGTCTATTCCAGTTGTTTTTTTAATAGCTTCAATTATAGACACAGCATGTTTAAAATTTTATAATATTATATATACCAGGCCACTCAGAAAGTATTGCGAAAAAAAGTTTTTATGTATGAGAGACTGGCCAGTTATAATCTATTTTGAAAATATGAATATTTATAATTAAAATGAAATTGGAATGTACCTAGTTCCAATTTCAAAATTTCCCTCCACATTGTTTGCGAGCTAATTTAAATTATCGTGTCTCATTGAAAAATGAACATTTTTGCGCGATGATTTTATTTACGATTTCAACTGACGCCTGAAACTGGACGAATCGTAAGATAAACTTCAAATGGCATTCATGGATGAAGGCTCTTCTAAGGCAACCGTGTATCGTTGATACAACGAATTCAAGCGCGGTCGACTAACTTAGGGGGATGAAGAAAGAAGTGGTCGCCCTTTGACGGCTGTTACGGAAGAAATTGTGCTGGGAGTGAAAAATTTAATCCAAGACAATAGGCGAGCTACGTATCAAGAGATTCAGCACGTACTGCAGATTGGATCGAGAAGCCTTCACGAGATTCTTCACGTGCATCTTCGCGTGAGGAGGATAGTTTCACGCTGGGTGCCGCACAACCTCACCGATGCTCAGAAGCAGGCCCGGTGGAATGGTACCATGATATGATAAACAAATTTGAAGCAGGCTCGTCTCGGCAAGTTTACGACATCATTAAAAGTGATGAGACTTTTTTCTTAAATTTTTTTTCTTAATTATTTTTAACGGTCTTGTCCATATTGAGATTAAAGTAAGTTTAATTGTTAACGGTCTTATTCATATTGAGTTTAAAGTAAGTTTGGAAATTGGTTAAGTTTGGACGTTTATGCTTCTTTTTTTTATAACGCCCTTCTTCCCTAAAGCAGGCAAACAGGCAGACTATGTAACAATCCCAAAAATGATATAGTATCCTCAGATTTCATTGAGCTATCCCACCATCTCATCCCATCCTAAAGGCTGCTAAAGCGTCCATAGGCGATGGTTATTCATCGTTCCATCAGGAACGGAGAAAGAATACAATTTCCTGCGGCCGGGCGACCTGTCGTAAGAAGCGAAAAACAACCCACAGCCAGGTGCCATTTGCCCGACTAGACGGCTACCAACCCTAGTCTAAAGTATGTCGCCATAACAACCTTGAGTTGTGTTCCGGCATTAGTCTTCCAGTCTCCTTAAAAGTTTGTAACTTTGCTGCAACTACGATGATAACCGCTTTCCATCAAGTGGGCCGTCTGCCTGTCTGCTGAACTACTGTAATAAAAAAAAGGAAGAAAGAAAGATCGTTTATTTGGTCTTCACATGCGAGACACATGACGATGAATTAACGATGTAGGTATATTCATCGTGTTATAGTTTATAATAGCAGAGTTAGGCCCTTGGTATTGTAAACGCCTGTAAGCGATGACAACTACTTTCTGCCAGATGGGCAATGTGCCTGTTTACCATCTTCGCAATGAAAGAGCATTCAAATAAAAACGTGTTAAATTCCGCTAAAAAAGTATTTTAAACTGTATATTTTTGGACAGCTGCAATTATAAATGTCATGACTTTGTGATATGCCTAAATAACAACATCTAAAAACTTTATTATCAACAACAGAAACTCAAAAACCACTTTATCCTCACGTAGTTAAATGAAAAGCTAAAAGCTTGTTTAAGGGCTTTAGCAAAGTAGTACTTTTAGTAAATTACTTCACATGAACACTGAAATTATTGATGTTGTGTACCACAGAGTGCGATTGCACAGTTGTCATAATCACAGCAGTTATTTGTTTGTTTGAACATTTTATTAGATCACAAGTGAATTGGACCAAATTAATTTTGTACTTTTTGAATGAAGTAAAAATGTAACCAATACGATTGTTTTTTAAATGCATAAATACAGCAGACGCGTAGATGGTTCATCTGATGGTAAGCGATTACCATTGCCTACGGGTATTTGTAACACCAGAGATGCTACCAATGAAAGTCTTGAAAAGGTGAAAGGTTTATAAAGGTGAGTATTACTCACGGAAGAAACCTACTGTTACAAAACTATATATTTTTACTTGGGGAAATCTGTTTGAGGACTACCAGCCGCAGGGAAAACGTGGTGCGGGAGTGTGGGAGTCGACAACTTGGGTTAGTAATAGCACCCTCCAAGAGATGTTATTATCACCCGGGTCAGGGATACTCATTAAAACCCCTAGTTGTAAATTACTTCGCCTTATGCCAGGGCTTGGGAAAGCGAAAGCAAGACCACCTCCACGTACTCTGACAAGCGATGGCCCAACGGCCTCATCCACTGCCGGGGTAAAAGATGCCTCCGGCGTCTTAACCTCTTAGATCCGACGAAGGGCGGTTTATCACTCGTCCCATAGGAGGAGAGATGGACGCGCGTGGAACTGCTAATAACGGATGGGAACCCTTCTCCAAGGTAGCTCGCGGCGGCTGGAAGTAGATAGTCTCCAGCGCTGACACATATTATTTTTCTTAATACTTTATACACCAATTTAACAAACACTACATTAAAAACCACCGTTTATTCTCCTCTAATGGTACGTACACAAAACGCCCTTTGCAAATGTTTTCTGCAGTAATAAATTTAATAACGTCGTTGGTCTGTCACGAGCTTTACCTTCTCGGTTTAAGGGCTGGGCTAATTTGAATTTTCATAAGAATTATGGCCCTCTTGCCCTTTAATAATAGGCATTGTAGAGGTAAATTCAGATGACGGTTTTCGTGGGGAAGGATGTTGTTGTGTATTTGATCAATGAGTAAATAGGTTTTTAGGGTTCCGTAGATATTTTGATGGAAACGGAACCTTCGAGAAATCGACAGTTTCTTCTATAAGTTTTAATGCGCCTGTTCGTCGGGGTTCCGTATATATTTTGGTGAAAACGGAACCTTCGATAAATTATCAGTTTGTTTTATAAGTTATGCGCCTGTTCATCGGGGTTCCGTATATATTTTGGTGAATATGGAACCTTCGAGAAATCATCAGTTTCATCAATAGGTTTTTTTTAATTCGCCTCTTCCCCCATCGATATTCTTTGAGATTTAAATAACTGACTCACAAAAAAAGGTCTGTACTTTTGAACAGTTGGGAGTTTGAGGGTCTGGGGTTCTTTTCTCTTCTCTGTCTAAATTTTGAGGGATCAAACTGACTCCAGATTCGTATTCATCGCATCGAACTATACAAGAATAGATAGGTCTGGTCAAAAGTACAGACCACTTTTTATGTGGGCCGCAGAATTATCATTTTTTCAAAACAATTTCTCTAATCATCTCCCTTTCTCTATTTATTCTCTATTTAGTTCTAGCATTTCGTTTACGTTCACTTGCTTTGTGGTAGAGTGTGGTTTTAGTGGAATATGGAGTAGTCCAGTCTCCAGACAAGCTGGCGATTTGCCTCTGGTGCCCATTCGTGGTATCACCTCTCGTCGCTTTGGTCTAATCCCTAGTAAAGGACCCGGTAGTGTGCGAAATGCATTTCGCCCCGCCTCAAAAAAAATGTATGTGTGGTCACAGAGTACATTGTATATATAAAATTAATTAATATATGTGTATCCGTGCATTAGTCATTGTGAATACTTATTAAGTTATAGCATAGCTCGTATTAATATAACCTAATCTCATGATGAACATTATGCTGATATAAGACCATTATCACGCTAAACCACTATTTCATAGCATCGTTCAATACTGCAAAGATTGAATAGCCATTGTATAAAGTCTGAAAAAGAAATAATTACAAGTTCTGTAAATATATCTTTTTAATAACCGACAAACAGACATATACATTATATATTTCTAAGCGAAGTAAGTTACGCCTCTTTTATAGGTAGTATATAACAGACCGGTCTGGGGTCGATCCCAGCCGGACCTTAGTAAACAACAAAACATTCTTTTAAAAGATTTACCATACCAGGAAACGAGTCTAGGACTTCTACTTTCCAGGGAGCTAGGTCAGCAAAGGCTTGGCCTCAGATTTAGTTTTTCTCAAGTTTAGGATAACATTTAATTGTAATTTTGTCTTCTTCTTCTTCTTCAAAAACCTGATTTGATCATAAACTTGCAACATACCTCAGCAAACGTCTGTATGGACATAACACAGACTCCACCCGCTGTGATCTTGAAAGGTTTTTGGGCTACAACCATCAGAGTTAGAAGGTCCTTCTGCATATTCAGCGGCCACGAAGTCCACGGTGACTCATAGGCTGCCTGAGCTATACCGGCACTCTGTGTAAGCAATATAACAATTGCACATATTAAGTAAGCATTATATTTTGTTATTTAATATGTAGCAGAGAATACTAGTAGCTCCAAAGATATAGTTAATACTAGTTTTTGAGTTAGTAGAATCACAAGTAAGATTTATAATACTGCAAATTTGTATGTCTTTCATGAGTTAATTCTAAGTTTGTTACTTATTTTTGAATCAATTAAATTATTTTATTACTATTCACATATATATTTTATTTTCTAGTTTTTTACATTTTTCTTATAAATATCTTATAAAATATGTACATTACTTATAAAAAATATATATAAAAAACTGATCTCCGCCGGCAGTAGGGCCTAGGGTCCAGGCTACCGGTAGTTAAGGTTCCAGATATAGAAATCTCCTCACAATACGGGCCGGGTCCAACAAAGCTGCCTTCTGCATCCGACCCTTCACCCAGCTACTAAGCAACAGCCTTTCAAGGTCAAGGCTCTTCGCTATTAGCCCATTCACTGACACCACTATCGGTACTATGATTAAATAAATAAATAATAAATCGGCAGACAAACACACACACTGTATATCCCCAAATTAAGCAAGTTACGCTTGTGTTATG
Source organism: Dendrolimus houi (assembly GCA_039645545.1). Taxonomy (NCBI): domain Eukaryota; kingdom Metazoa; phylum Arthropoda; class Insecta; order Lepidoptera; family Lasiocampidae; genus Dendrolimus; species Dendrolimus houi. The sequence goes on along the minus strand of CM077139.1, from coordinate 2,736,281 downwards.
GGTAATAATACAACGGACCACTGTGGGGCCGATCCCAGACACCCAGACCATAGTAAATAACGGAGAAAATACGTTTCCGAAATTTACTATACCAGGAATCGAACCCGGAGCCTCTGCTTTGCAGTGAGGTAAGTCGGCACAGGCTTAGCCCGCTCAACCACAGACGCCGTCAGATTGTAGAATTCAGGTTCCACATGGCGGTAACCTCGTGAGCAAGACCAATATACTTTATTTGTTTATCTTTCTCGGCATTCATGAGGTTACCATCGATCGAGGTTACGATCGACTATCACAATATCAGGCTTATTGGCGACAATAGTCCTGTCTGTGATAATTCATCGATCCCACTAGAGTAGATATTGACCATTGTCAAGAACTGGTTCGGGCTTGTATTGGTAATAAGGTACCTCCGACGGGACAAGTCCGTATTTAAGAGCAAGTAGCTGGTGGATGGTCCTAGCTACTAGGTTGTGCCTGTGCAAGTACTCGCTGTTAGCAAGACGAGGACAACCGGAAGTGACATGTCTGAGAGACTCACCAGGGCGGTGACACGCCCGACATATGTCAAGCGTGCTATCCTTCAGAGTGTACTTCTTATTATTATTGTAATATGATGTCAGATTTCAATTTATGTACAGTCGTGTTGTGTTAACCTTTACGTGTCGTATAAAATGGTTCGCCAGTTTTCCAATTGATTCATTTAACCTTCCCTGAGCACATGTTATCTTTTCAAACTAATTCAGAGAAAAGTCTGTTCCACAGGAAATTATGATTGATTGTTTGACAATAAAGTTTGAAATTACTTATATCAAAGTTGTTTGACTTTCTGTCTTGTCTAAAAATATTGTTTAGAGATATAAAATATTTTTGTTGCTTTTAATATTTATAATAAGCGTAGTGAATAAATCCTTTTTGTTTCTAATTGTTAATCCCAGTTTCTATCATTGTCAAAGTTGCAATTTTCTTTTTTCATTTTCTATATTTTATAACCGTAACAAATTTATAAAGTAGTTAGATTCACTCTGTTTATGTTGTGTTGTCCCTAGGTTTACAGGAGTCACAATCGGAAAGAAAACCGACCAATTATTTTTTTTGAGCTGCTATTGTCAATAACCCACACCTGACATTCTCTGTTACTGTGACATTGGCCGAACCCACGTCAGTAGCGTTGAAGCCAAATCGCCAAAAATAGAATAGAACCGTAACAAAATGTAGCATTTGTTACAATGTTGGCAGTACTCGTGCAAGCAAAAGTCGACTTTAAGGTGACGAACCTTTTCATTCCATGACTGTACAAGACTCTGTTTATCATTGAAATATGCTGTTTACCATATCATCTGGGATTCCCGACGGCCGATGCTACACATAAGCTCCGGATGATAGAAAATATTGCAACCACCGACCGCCAGACTACCCACTACATCTTTCAACGCATTATAATGACACGCCACGGGATCTTAATCATAGGTATGACAAGGAAAGGTATCCTTGGGACCAGTGGCCCAATTCTGTTATTACCATCTCGCCAAAATCGCCGGACACTCCTTTTAATTGTAGGATTGTATGATTTTGGTATTCTGTTAATACCAATTGCCCGTACCGGTAGCACCTTTATAAATATCTATAAGTAAAATTAGCGAAATAAATGTTTAAAATTTTAGTTAGCTTTTTAATATTCATTTCGGTTATCGCCATTTCTGCTCATGATAATACCAATTTTTTCTACTATTATTCTAGCGCGACGATATCGAGAAGATATTGTGGATTTAGTAGAATACGAATTTTTCACACTATCGCAAGAGAATCGTACTTTGAATATCTTCGCAACGGCCAAATATTAAAATAGCAGAATTGTGCCCCAGGTCACTCCGTGGCACTGGGTGTGACACGCTGGGTGCCACGATCCTCAGTTAAAACGACGCTTGCAACCACCTCTTCGCCGTCTGCGACAAAGGTTCCCCTGCTCAACCTCCTCCATTACTCTTTCGGCTACCTCCTTCTGCGACATATAGTCCTCGCAGAGGGAAGCGACCGCCAGCCAATTCAACTCGCTGCGCAGCGAGAGATCCCGACAGATGAAAGGAATGATAATAGCTCAGTTACATGGAGAGAGTGAAGTAAAGTAAAAGGGTCATTTACATGGAGAAAGTAAAGTAAAGTTAAAGGGCCATATATATGGAGAGAGTAAAGGAAAAGGGTCATTAACATGGAGAGTTTTTTGTCTCGAAGATACGACTGTCGAAAGCAAGACAAAAAACTATTATCATGTAAACTAAACATACGATATCGTACGTGAAAGGGTGATAATCACCTGGTCATTGAATATAGAGGTCTCTATGTAAACAAAATATAAAATACCGTGCTCACCACTGAGCTTGAAAGGCAAGTCACGCATTCAAATCGATTCAAATTGATTTGTACGATACTCGCATGAACTTGCAAAAATGTCATACGAGTTCTAGTTTAGACAAGTCGAGAAATCGTAGGCAAATATCTCACTCAATGCGATGTCTATCGTAGTGTAAATAAAACTCCAAGTGATAATTACCTTTAACATTATCTGTCAACATATAACGTCATTAACAATTAAGCATCTCAAATAACGCATTAAGCCCAACGCCACATCTGCGTAAAACAGCCTATAGATGTAACATTAGCTGCGCCACGCGGTCTCACCCGCGTGGTGATGGAAAATCGTTGTATTTTGGATAATTCACACTATATCTTTATAAATTATAGCCAGTAGGCTATAATTTATAAAGATATAGTGTGAATTATCCAAAGTTGACCCGTACCCACTTCGCTGGGCATCAGTAAAAAATTAAAAAATACTTATTATTAATCACAATCAAATATACCCTATGTCTCTCAGGAATAATGTAGCTTTCCGTTGGTGAAAAAATTTTCAAAATCGGTTTGGTAGATTCAGAGATTACCCCATACACCGTCACAAAATCACAAACTTTACCTGTTTATTTTTTGTTGAGTTTAATTACCTACTAAGCGAATTCAAAATATTTCCCCTCCCGTACTGCCCGTGCTCCAGTGACCCCTACATCGCATAAGCCTATCTAGCCGATTAGGCTGCGCGGCGACCACGCAACTTTTTTATAACACTTACATTTTTAAACTCGTGATATCTTTCGAATGGAATGTCCGAATTGAATAATTCAAAAAGTTATATAAAGGTATTGAAGTAGTCTTGAATATGAAGTAATTTATTTTGATAAGGATGAATACCAATATACAAATAAAGAGCCTTTTCTAGCGGCGGCGTCTTATTAAATTTTTAAAATAAAAGAACACTTATTGTGGTATAACTATAATAGTTAGACATATGCTGTCCCGAAACTTTTTGTAAATAATAATGTGTTCTGCAAAGTCGTTGTACATTATTTTATTCTATCATCAATAGTTTTCGCAGCGCACGGGATTTTAGGTATTTTTCTTACACCTTGGGTTACGTTATTGAAGTTTTAGTAAGGATACCTAATTTTTTGAAAATATAATATAGCTTATGTCAACCGGAGATAGTGTAGCTTGCCAAGAGTGAAAGAATTTTTAAATCGGTTCAGTAGTTTCGGAGATTACCCCCTACAGCGTCACAAAGTTTACTTCTTTATAATATTAGTATAGATAGTAGGACTATCGCAGATGAAATCTGCATTTAAAAGAATCTTAAATCAGTCACAAATGCAATCCTAACTGGCTTCTCTTCAATTTTGGAAATTTCATGAATTTCATTATATTGAAAAAGAGTTAGATAGGACAACTACGACTTACCTGTAAAATAAGTTCATTTCCCAAATAGCAATAAATGTACGCATTTAATAGCGCCAAGCATAGACACGCTAAAAAGTTAGCTACAAGCATTTTTTGTTCCAATCCAATCTGAAATACCACTTAAAAATTAATGCGAAAGTTTGGATGGATGTTAGTTGCTCAATCACGTCAAAACGGCTGAATGAAATAGAGATAGAATTATAGTCTGGAATAGCACATAGGCAACTTTTTATCCTGTGGGATAACATTAATGCGAGCGAAGTCAAGGGTAAAAGCTAGTTAATTATAAATTTAAACTTACAAAAGTTATCATGTAGGCATTCAAACATATCTCCACAGTAACAGCGAGATTTTGAATCAGAAAATAGTCGCGGAAAATATTTTCCAAAGATTTTGCATACCTGTAACAAGCACATATCTAACGCTATACGTAACAACATAATAGTATTGTTACGTATATCTATAGGGTAACGCTGTACATAACAACACAATAGTATTGTTATGTATAGCTCTAGCTTAACGCTATACATAACAATAGAATAGTATTGTTACGTATAACTATAGTGTAACGCTATGCGTAATATCACAATTTTAAACAATTCATCATTTAAATGCGGAGGTAATTAATTATAGATTATAGGAGCCATGCAGAAGACACTTCTGCTCATAAAGGTAGTCCGTGCATTACATAGACAAAGCCTATCATTATTACATATTTTTCGTGGAACTACATCTCCTAGGCGGTCAAATAGATTTTCGTTTATCTTTAAGCTTCAAATGGAAGCCAACTTTTACACTTTACACCATAGAGACCATCAAATATAAGTATAACAACAAGAAAGAGGGTAGTCGTGCGATGCTGTGTTCGACTATAAAAGGCAACGCTACCTTATTTTCACTTATCGCTTGACTTCTGAAGGACTCGGACGTCTGTTGTCGACATTTTGTACGAATTACATAACAAGGGTTGCGTTGTAGGTAATATTTTTATTTTTATGTATGTGCTGTCTCATTGTATTGTTTATATTTGATGATGATGATTTGTTAAAATTAGATATAATGTAAAAATATACTTAAATTTTAATTTCTGAGCTAGTTTATTAAAATACATTACTTGTTACCTCATCAATCGTATATGCTTCTTTACAATCCATTTTAATTCTTCTTTAATGTTTGCATCACCTACATGCTTTAAGCTCTTCAATTCTTTCTGCAAAATCATCAAATATTCACACAAATACATTATGATACTACAGACGATCCCTTGAATCGAGAACGCTCTGAAGGAACTAGGCAATACGCCTATCCCCAATATTTCTGTCGACATTATCAAATTAATTTGGTTCTTTAACGGATCAAATGGCATCCAAGCCTCAACTGCCATCTTCTTTCCATACACTGCCATAGCAGCAAACACTCCTATTATCAAGCTCGAAAATATCATTGTAAAATATACAATTTTCACCATCATTTCGCCAAGAAGTTCTGAGACGGTGTCTTTAGAATCAATTATTTGATTGATCAAGATTCTTAGTTTCTCACGAACAGTAATGAAGGTGATCGATTTAAAGAAGAAGTTATAACCGAAAATCGTTAGATCCAAATTCGATAAGACAATAGTGATGTCATGTCGTTTATTATAAGTTCCCACAGCGGTTAATACAAGATACGACAATGAGAGTATATGTAAGAAATACTCGTAGATTTTATAAAGCATCTTTTGATTCATGGACCATGTTTCGCTAGGCCATAGACCCATATACACAAGGCATTTAATATTAAAATCAAGGAAATGGTTGTTATTTTTGAATATAGAACCAATAACTCTGAGCGCCATTTTGAAAATGACTACTGCCGTAGATAATACACAATGCTACTGAGGTCAATTTCGAATTTTAAATTTCAAACTTGTTAAACAAGTTGCAGGTAATCAAATTTTATTTTATAGGCACAGATAATCTTGTAATCAATGAATAATTGGATTAGTTTGTTAAATCAAGTAGTAAAGGGTAATTTCGCGTTAACTTCGAATGGAACTTTCAAAAGCTATTGAAACTAGTTAACTTTATAGTTGTTACGTGACTTGGCAATACGATTAGATTGTTTAAAAAAAGCAATTTCCTACTTCTTTTTTAATTATGACTTAGCTCGATTTGTGTATCTAACTAGCTAATCTAATATCTAATATCTAATAATTTGCTAACCCAAATTAGTCACTCTGATTTATTCTAGTATTTCATTTCATTTTTAACCGACTTCAAAAGGAGTTTCTCAACTTGATTGGTATTTTTTTTTTGTATGTACACCGATTACGCTAAGATTTATGATCCGATTGACGTGATTCTTCTTTAGTTTGATGCGGAATAGTTGCCATTTGGTCCCCTAAAAATTTAACATAGTTTGGCCCAGTAGTTTTCATTTTATGAACATTTTTTTATGAAAATTTCCCGTTCCCGTTTCTTGGGACCTATATTTTTTAAGGCGCGCGGCACCTTTCGTAGTCCCTACCCATAGCTAGCCACTAAAAAAAACCATAAAAAAAACTTCTTTTTAAAAAACCGACTTTAAAAACTAAAAAGTATAAAATAACTTATATATAAAGTTTTTTGACTAAAAATAAAAATTATAATATTTCGCAACATTTTGTTATTATAACAGTGTATATGGTAATTTTTATGGTTTGCTCGGCATCGACTTCAAGATGTAGAAAATTTTATGTTATTTTGTCTCTTAATAAACTAAATAAATTCTTAGTCAAAAATCTTTATATACTTTTTAGTTTTTGAAGGCGGTTTTTTAAAACGAAGTTTTTATTTATAAAAACTCTACACCTCTACTGATTTATAAAGAGACATGTAAACAATCAAACTTGTTTGACAAATATCCCTGTTGACATTCTTTGTTTGTCAAATACGTCGTCAATCCAAATTTAGATTATACCCGTCAAACACATAAGTTGCTTGACAGATAGATCAAAACAAAGCTATAAACGATCATATATTTGACAAACAATTTGACCGTTTACAGGGCCTTTTATGTTATAGATAGATAGATATTGTTTAGAAAAAGCATTGTATGGATTTTCGCAATATTATTTATCGCGGTGTAAAAGCATCGAGATTTATAACCCTGCTTCACAATATACAACTATTTTCTCAGTTTTTGTCCACTGAATTTATGGGATTGTTGACTTTCGTATAAAATTTAATCAATGGCTGTGTTCGGAGTGAAACTATTTTTTGTTTAATATAAACTCAGACCAACAAAATAAGTAGAACGAGCCCCGAGCTTACACAGTGAAGCCGGTAAATGGAAGCCGATTTTAGAATAAGTAGCCAATCGCGCCGCAATGCGTTACGAGAACTTAATTTGTAATATTATAAAATTTTAAACTTGCCGTGTCTGTACATTGAAGCAATTTAAAAGACAACTGGAATAGACTATATAAACGATGGATAACACGATGTAATTTTTTTAGATTTCTTGTTTCACGTAAAAACTACTGAGCCAATTTCGATGCGATTTTCGCTGATCGAAAATAAACTCTTATACTTAAAATCTGCGTTACTTTTTATTCCGTGAACTCCGTGCAAATTTTTCTGGGAATGATTTAAATTGGCCAGATTGAAAAAAAAAATCGATTTCCAGTGTAATTTTTTCACTGATAGCAAATTTTATGTAACAAAATATGTCATTTTTATCCTGAGAATCGGCCGGGGATTTTCCCGAAAGCGGTTCTTAGTTGTCGGGTGCGTAAAAATTAGCTTACTCCGACACAAATTTCACTAAAACGATAGCTTACATTCTTTTTTAAATGCTGCGATACTTTGTGTGCCGGGAATTTGAAGTCAATCGTGGACGAAGTCACAGGCATATTCTAGTATTAAATAATTGAATTAGTATAGATAAAATTGGATTAGTTTCCAATTGATACATTACTATTAACCCCACAAACCAGATGTAAGCGTGTATACTACATAAGTTTACGCACAGTTTTAAAAAAATGATTTACTTCATTTGATGCTTTGGTTGACCGTGGTGTGAAAGAGTTTTTGATTAGTACCTATATTTTAGTTAATGAAGAACGGGTATTAAAGAAAGTAATATTATATTAAGTCTCTCATAAAATGTCGCTTCAAATAAAAAAGTTTCTCACGTCTCGTATTATACTAACAATTTCCGATTTGTAAATATGATGTAATACTTGCAACAACTCAGAAGGGTTTATGGTAATAAAAGAACAGCAACTGGTCACATATTTATAATCAGAGAACCCTTACGGTTTTAACAAATTACATACACTGTCACTTCACACTCGACAAGCATTTTTAGAACACCTCACCATCCATCCAACAATTTAACAGCACATGAAACTTAGCAACTGGCACAACCGATAGCGGATTGAAGTCACTGATAAACTATTTTCATTAAAGTGTTATGAATGAAAAGAATTTAATACATTACTGTTTGGAAATTCCAGATAATATTTTATACAAGACATTATATAAAACATTATATTTAAAGTTTTACATGTAATAAAATAAACCGAACACAGTACAAATCTATCGCGTCTGCCAACATGAAAATAAAATGTAGTGAGTACCGTCTGTATACATTTGAGAGATTTTGAATTATAATCTGTACACAATCACTACATTATAAGGATAAACATTCCTACACAAAATTATGTTAAATTATAGAGAACTACCTACTCTATACAAAACAGGCGCTAATCACAGAATAAATAAAAATATAACATTATTGTTCAATTCAGGAAATGGCCGATCATATCGTTTACATATAAGAGGGTACATAACAAAATCAATTATTCACTTTTAAAAGAAACACGACAAGAACAGCTATGCTACTCAATACCTGTAACAATAACTAATAAAATCATATAATATATAAATTGTTCATGTAAACTCTGTCTATATTTTGATTCGTCTGAGAATATGTTATATACAAAGAAATCTATCGGCGCCGTCGTTGCAACTGCAATTTTCATAATCCAGCAATGTTTTAATTTATAATATAATAAATCTATTAGTGGCGTCGAGTTTGAACAATGAATTTAAAAAGAAACTTTAGCAAAAAAAAACAAGAATGACTATATTTTGCAAATTTGTTGTTGATTTTTATGTTTTACTTGGCACGAACTTAAAGAGGTAGCTGTTTGTACTTGTAGTTAGTATAAGACAATGCCCGAATGGAGGGGTGGGCAGTCAAGCGAGGACTACGAAACGAGTAAGACGTTTTGTAGTACTCTCGATTAGCGATATAGACGACAGACTTTGCGCGTGTCAAATTGCATTGAATCGTTCAGTGTGAACTGGTCGCATCCAGTTTTATTTGTATTTGTTTTATACGTGTTTGTACAGTTCTAATAAATTCTATAGTAGTTCCAATGACATTTTTAATTAGAATCCTGTAGCTCGTAACATTATTGTTAACGCCGACCTATATGGTCACCGCCTCTTTGTTCCTTTTTTTTCTTTCGCCGCACCTGTCACTATATAATGTGACATAGACTACGTCCGACCGCCGAACGCACCGCTGCTTCCGCACATACCTCGCCGCGTTTTGTGTGTTGTTCTGATATTCCATCCGCTCATCAACCCGCACGCTGAAAAGGTGCACGCTGTATCGTTCCAGCTGGTCCACTTATCGAAGGAACCGCAAGACGCAAAGGAAGGATCACGAGGAAGAAGTGCCTGCCGCTGCGAAACTCGCATCGTTCGTAGTGTGTCTGGTGCGGCCAGCTTTCCTGTAAGTGCTTTCCTTCTCTTTTATCCCCGCTCCCGCCCGCGCGCACAGTTATCTATAAATATAGTATCGAATTGCGATTAAATTTATATGGAACTATTCTGAAGCTGTACTGAATCCAACGTAAAAAAACCGCAATATTATATAAAATTTTCTGTCTACCACCACAGCACTTGACATGGGTCGTTGTGAGTGCTGCGTGATCGAAACTAATGCCGTCATAGGTGACGTTTTCACGGCGACCATAACGTCTGTGGTCGCTATGTGGAACGCCTGAAGGAGCACTTCGAGCGTTGTGAGCACAAGAGGAACGCGTCCATTATATGATATGCAATTCTCATAAATCGACTATTGGCTGGTTTCTATATCTTGCTATTAATTCACTTGCCTTACCATCGGTAATTTTGATATTACCTATATGGAACTTATGTCAAATTTTAACCGCCAGTGAGGTAAATGAACTCGCAGTTATGAATTTGTTGACACATGTCGTTCACTGTTCTCAATACCTGTGTTAAAATTAAATTAAATTAAAAAGCCTTTATTTCTACCATAAAGTTTAGTTTTTAAGATATATAAGTATATAATGTACACATTAAATAATGGAAGTCGCCTCTGCGGCGTAGGCCTCCCCCGACTCTTTCCAATTTTCTCTATCTCCAGCTGTTCTTCGCCATTTCATTCCACACATTTTTACGAAAACATCTTCCCATCTCTTTCTAGGTCTTCCTCTTTCTCTTTTCCCATCTCTGGGTAGCCAATCATAGATTTTCTTCGTCCATCTATTGTCTTCTTGCCTACTTGTGTGTCCTGCCCATTTCCATTTCAGAGTCCTTACTCTTTTAATGACGTCTGTTATTGTAGTCTTTTTTCTTATGATTTTCAAAAAATCATAAAAAAAACAAGATCATACCTGTGTTATCGGCGCCTTAATAAGCAAGTTCAACCTGCAATTTGCTACTACGAACATTGGTGTCTATGTACGTCGCAATACATAGGAAGGTGAAGGGCTATAAGGCTATTCGACGAGAGGCTTCAGGTCCTAAATTACCGACGCAATATTGCCTGCTTGTCGGTATTCTATAGGATACACTTCGGCGAGTGTGTGCACGAATTAATGCCTCTCTCACCTTTTTACCACAGTTCAAGCAGACATGTGAGCTTACGCCACACAGATACACAATATATATATATATATATACATATATGTTGAGCTGACCCGGCAAACGTTGTTTTGCCACTTAAATTATTGGTAGTAATTTTAAGTAAGTTAAATGATTAAAGTACTAATATCGCTATTAAAAAATAGGGATGATCGTATAAGGGTGAAAATTTCAAGTTATATGTATTTTTCAATGCTAAATCAAAAATAAAAAAATGTTTAGGGGTGGGTTACACTTATTATTTAGGGGTATGAAAAATAGATGTTGGCCGATTCTGAGACCTACCCGATATGCACACAAAATTTCATACAAATCAGTTCAGCCGTTTCGGAGGAGTTTGGTAACAAATACCGCGACACGAGAATTTTATATATTAGATATGGTGAAAATATCAATAAAGCGAACAAATCGCTATGCTTCCACTTTTATCATACATACCGCAGAAGAATGAAATTCTTCTGCCGTCTTCTGATTTTCCTGAAACATACGATTTAGGTGTCTTCAAGAGTCGCGTAAACAGGTATCTTCTAGGTAAGCGTGCGCCATCTTAGACTGCATTACGACCTGACTTCAGGCACAATGTCGGTCAAATGCGAACCTATCTATCTATCCTAATATTAGAATAGAATAAAATAGAAAACACTTTATTGTTCACCACATACCCATAAAATAAACAATTTACAGTAGTCACATTAAACAGTAAAAGTAGGAGCAATGGGCTGCCTTATCGCTTTAGAGCGATCTCTTCCAGACAACCCAGTCTATGGATTTAATGAACAGAAGATTCGTAAGTGTATGACGGTGGTGTGCAAATTTAATACATATATAATAGGATATATAAATATCACACAATACATATACCTAAAATGAATAAATATAAAATATAGTATAAACTAACATAACTAAAATAACATATATTAATATTATATATACTAATATACAGAATATTAATATAGAAATACACTAATAATTAAACGTACATGTACTTAGGTATTAAATATTTATTACAAAGTGAGATAATATTCTTGCACCAGTTTCTTAAAAATGGGGAGTGACTTTAACTGTCTTATGTTTTCAGGCAATAAATTCCATAGCCGGACAGCCTGCACAGCGAAGGATTTGGTGTAGAAAGCAGAAACGTGTGCAGGTGTAATATTATACAGAGGTTAAGTTTGTATGTTCGAGGTAATCTCCAGTACCAGTTAACCGATTTTGTAAACTCTTTCACTAGTATAAAGCTACATTAGCCCCGACTGATATAAGCTATATTTGATTGTGATAAAGAATATTTTTTAATTTTTTAATGAACCCCGGTTAAATGGGCACGGGAACGCCTGTCAAATATGTAACAGCAATAACGTTCCACGTGTAGCCGCAGACGTCCGATCACCACGGCGGCCGTTCGCAAATGATCCCCAAACGCGCTGCTCCTAGTCGAGGCCCCCGTGTTCCCCTCCGCGCATACCTCGCCTCACCTCACCGCGACACGTGTAATCGTTCGAATGCGCTTATTATTATTAAATGTTATATTTTGTTTAGCAGCTAAATGTGTGATGTAATATAAAATATTAATCGTTATTTTTACCCAATAAATACGCTTTCCTGAACTACAATTCAAACACACAACAGTATTTCATTTCCACCTGAAGACCTCCAAACACGCAAGAATTGCGCACATCCTCATACGAGGCACTGTGAGTACTATCCGCGTCTGTCAATTAATTAAAAGTTACAAAACTTAATTAAACATTGATTTAATGACGCCCTAACGAAGTGGGTACGTTTGAGCTAGTAAATAATAAAACATATTTCGCTGGTATGTTCAATTTGATTTCAGCCAATACACATGGATCAAATGATTAACCTCTTAATAATTTAAATATATAGGAGACCAAAACAAACTTTCGTCTGAATGCTGTACTTAATGAAAATTATGTACATTAACTAATTTTAATTACAATACACATGTATAATGCAACGTTATTAATATCAGTGTTGTGTCCTCCATAGCATGAAAATATTTTAGAAACTAAGTAATTTTAACACTATACAATGTAATATTTAAGTTATGGAAGAGCGGGATCTTCTGATACAAGTAAAAATTACTTAAAAGATGATCCTAGTAACAGACCACATATCGTACACATGTTTCTTAAAAAAAAAACATTTTCAATGCTCCGTTTTAACGGTTTTAAGCACGGTAATTTATTTGATTTTTATTATTCCGACATTTCGGCCACTTTTCAGTAGTTTGATTACGGAAGACAAAGATGCCAAATGTCAATGAGTATTGTTAGTTTTATTTAGCCTACCGCCAACTTGTTCATTTTAATTATTTAGTTTTAATTTTTTTTATGGTTATTATTTACTCTATGGGAGCCTAATCTAATTTGCCAACGCTTCGCAACATGTTGTGGCTTGAAGAGAAGAAGCGGCGCAAGAAATTCTTCAGCAAACATGCCTAGCTCTAATAATTTTATATAATATTAAAATGGATTGGAGGAATAATAAAAATAAATTATCAAGTAAGTTGGATTTCTATAGTAATGAACAATACTCATTGACACTTGATATCTTTGTCTTCCATGATCACGGCTACTGAAGTGGCCGAAACGTAGAAAAAATTAAAATCAAATAAATTACCGCGCTTAAAACCGTTAAAACGTAGTTTTATTACAATGCTCAATTGTTAAAAGCATAAAATTATTGTCTTTGTTGTACCAAAATGGTCGTATAAGAAAAGACATTGTATAGATAGATGTACCTAACGCCTACAGCAGCCGACTTTGTACGCCTTGAAATGTCAATTGTCACAGACGGCAAGCAAACAACTCTCCTAACAATGTATTTGCAGAATGATACGTGAACAGCTTTGATGTCTGCCACATATTAATGAAAACAATTGCTTTAATGGAGGCAGATATGTTTGTATTGCTTTAACCATATGACATCATATGTGGGATATTAATTTAATAGGTTTCTCTAGGATCGTTATTAAAGCTTTCGGCGACCTATTGAGTATGATGGATTGTGTTGCGCTGGCGCTGGATTTGTGATAAGCGAACTGTGTCAATTTTACAGGAAATGTTGGGTAATTTAGGTGGGAATTTGAGAACGAGCACGCACGTACCTGGTCAATGGGTATGAAATGCTGCTCCTCTACTCCTCAATACACTTCACTTTACTTCAGTTATTATAGTTTTGTATTTATGGTATTTTATTTGATGTGTATGTATTTATTATATTTATTTTACATTTGGAGACGCAATCACGCAATCTCCGCGGGTGGGGGGTTATGCGTTCAATGTATGGCCATCTCTTATTCCCCAATTAAGAACTGGTGCCCGGAGAATATAGAACTTTGCACTTACCTCGCAGTCAGCGACCAGCCCACGACAGCGCTGGTTCAGGGGTCTGCCGTTGCTTTCTCACGTGGCGATACAGGTGGCAAAGTCCTTCAACACGAGCCCCGGGGCGCAAGGGACGCAAATACAATGACCACTTAAATTTATTTAAGGTTAAGGAGAATGTCTTAGTAATTAACTACTGGACGCGGAAATCTTCGATAGCTAATTTTTGTATTTCTAAAGGCGGGTGCGATACCAATTACGTGCGTCGCGGTAGCGTGGCGTTTGGCAACGTACTGACTCACGCGCAGCGCGAGCGGCGGCAACATGCGGGGTTGCAAGACGCTATAAACCCAAGACACAAATGGTTTATTGGGAAATAAGTGGCGCTAACAATATTTATGGTGCGGAGCGGGTTATTTATAAATTATATATTTTTATAGTGTGTTGCGGGCGCAATATATTTTATGTTATTTTATTTACAAGGCGGAGCGATTTTAATTTAATTTATTTTGTTTGATGAGATGACAATATATGATTGACGTGCGTGCGAAAGAGGAACGCGCCGTCAGATTTGAAGTGGGATTTTAAATATCTTAGAAGAAAAGTATGAATAGGTCGAAAGGAGGTTTACATGGCGATACCATTTTGGGTGATTAGAATTTATACAACTACTATTATAAATTGTATCTTGACATTGTGTGTATGACCTTCAAGAAAATAAAAACATTTGATATTGAATCCTTTATTACCGAAATGACTACGAAATCCAAAAATTACTACGGCACTATCCACGTTTCTAGAAAGTCGTGTATCTAGTTATTATTAGTACTTATATTCTATCTATCTACCGGCAAGATTACATCTACGCTTGTCTTAGCTCTTAACCATTTACAAATAAGTACTAATTTCAAATAACTAGTCGCTTCTCGAATTTGGCAATTGAGGTAAATTATGGATTCATCGCACGAGGGGTATCAGTTGCTTCTTGAAAGCGATACAAGGTATAGACTATTTGAAGTACACGCGTGAGTAGTCTGTTTATGGGGGTTTGAGGAGGCGCTATGAGACGCTATGACGTCACGAAAATTGAAAGGACGCGATGGTTACAAATGGACAGTAAATAGCATTTAGTCAGTCAGTTAACAGATGAGTTCAATTCAGATTAGCTTAAGTAATAGATTAGATCTGATCTATTGACTTAATCTGACATCAAACTGTTAATCTTAGCCGAATCGAAGTAATCTGTTATCTGAGCTAATCGATTAATTAATCTAATCTGAATTGAACTAGTCTGTTAACTCACCTGTTCTAAACGTCTTCTACCGTCAGTATAAAGCCATAGCGCTTCCTCGAAATTGGAACAGCAACCGTGTAAACACACTCGTGTGGTTTTTATCCAAATTGAGAGGTATAGAAAAATTCTTTCATATAACTTTATTGATGAATACAGTATAAACTTTATAAAAAAAATATACTATATTAAAAACTAAAACTAAATAAAAAACGGATAAAATATTGGTCCCAATACCGGGAACGTCCCCAAAAGGGTGGCGGCGTTGCCATACAACGTGGCAACGGCGCCAGCCTTCTGGTCGCATATGACGTCTACTAAGTGTTTGGCGACGTCACGGTAGACCTTTAGAGTGTTAAGACCCACGGACCCAGAGTTTATTATTTTATTTATTTCCTTTCATATTATCTAGATGCACTCTTTCTGGGTTTTATTTTTTTGGGGTTGTCTGGAAGAGATCGCTTTTTAACGATAAGACCGCCCTTTGTACACAACTAGATATAATTTTAGTCTTTAAGTTCATTTTTGTATTGGTGTATAATAAAGTGTTATCTATCTATCTATCTATCTATCTATCTCTTTCACCTTCTACTAATTATTTGGGGTCGGCACTATAACATGTTTTTTCCATCTATACTCCTCAATTCTGGCATACGTCCTGTGTCACACCACAAATTTTATTCAAATGAATGTTTTTTTTAGCTGGTGTATAGCAGACAGACTGACGGCCAACCTGATGGAAAGCGGTTACCGTCGCCTATGGACGTTCGCAACACCAGAGATGTCACCAACGCGCTGCCGACCTTGAAGAAATTTTATGACACTCTTTTTGAAACCCCCATATCATAACACTGGAAATTGGTCAATGTGGGGGTTTAATTCAGTGTGGTGCGTGTCGATTATGGTACCCCGTTGAATGAGGGTGACGTACCACTGGCGAGAGTACATGGCTCCATCGCCGCGGGAGCTAGGCTCAACCGCTGGAGGAGAGAACAAAATAAGACGACAAGTGTTGTACTCTAGATGTAATTATTGCTTAATTAATTTAACAATAAAATTAAGACAATATATTGTTACAACTTAGGCTCCGACAAAGGCAATTTCCACATACAGATCTGTAAAAGCACATTTTATTACCTGTCGGCACTGGAACTAATTGTAATCCTTTTATGATCGTCTTCTTTTGTTCACTTTATTTATTGGCATACGTTTCTAGTTCTTGTGGAGAACAGCTTATTGTTCGATCGTACTCGTCTACGGCCGCTTACAGGCTGCATCATTAGCCACGTGTTGCGGATTATAAGTGCAATCTAATTCTAGGAAATCATGTCGACGTTGCCGGGCGGGCACGTTTGCATTTGTGCAGTATAAAACGATGGCCTGATTGAGAGAGGGGACAGTTGAGCTACAACTACGATCAAGGCGTGAAGGCGTATTGAATTACGACCTTCTGCATTACGTTTGGATTTGTTGTGTTCGGTTATATTTGTGCTTGTGTTATACGCGTTTGTATAGTTCTAATAAACTCTATAATAATTATAACGGCATTTTAATTCGAGTCCCGCTAACTCGTAAAATATATACAGAAATCTTAACCGCTACGTGAAACTATGTAAAACCTAAATATATTCGTAGATGCATCTCGGAAGGTTTACTGTATTATCAGATTTTGGTATATAGACTACTCAGTTATAATCTTGTTAATTATTTTGCAACAAATTATTCCATGTACGTGACGTAACAGTCAAAATAAATATTTTGTTTTTTAAATCGACTTTTCACCCGAAAAGAAAATAAATCATTAAAATAAGTATTTTGTATGTATAGGTAGTAGGTATGTATAAATCGAATAAACAAGCTGTTTGGGTGAAGTATTTTTATTTGGATCCAAAACGATCCCCATCATAAAATAGAAAACGTCCGTAGGGGTTATCTATATTTATCTCCGGCTTCTACCCTTTATAAGAATACCTTTTTGTTTGCAATTTGCCGCTAGCTAAAACATTATATATATTACAACCTTAATAAATCGCATGTATCTATAGTGATCTATCACTAGTGTTTTGCAAAACCGACACGTGAAACATCAATTTTCGTAACAACAGCTTTCCATCTGAATATCGTACTAAATAGAGGTTAAACTAACGTAAATTTCGATTTGACGAATTCACTATTCAACACTATTGTAGATAAATTAGGATCGGCAGTGGTCTGTTTTCAATATTTAAATAAGCACCATCAAGGATATTAATATACTGTTACGATATGCAGGACTCGAATTAAAATGCCGTTGGAATTATCATAGAGGTTATTTTATTAGAACTATACAAACACGTATAACACAGGTACAAATATAATTGAACACAACCAGTCCTAACGTAATGCGCGAGATCGTAATTCCATAAAACGCGCAAAGTCCGTCACTAAATAGATTACCGCATGGGGTACACATGTCTTGCTTCGCTCGTGGTTATCGCTAGACTGATCTCTCATTAATAATAATAATAATCAGCAGACAAACACACACATTGTATATCCCCAAGCTAAGCAAGTTACGCTTGTATTATGGGTAATATACAACGGACTACTATGGGGCCGATCCGAGATACCCAGACCATAGCAAATAACGGAGAAAATACGTTTCTGAAATTTACCATACCAGGAATCGAACCCGGAGCCTCTGCGTCGCAGTGAAGTTGGGCCGGCAAAGGCTTAGCCCGCTCAACCACAGAGGCCGTCTCATTGGGCCATTGCTTTATACTGCACCGATACAATATGGCTGCCCGACCGCGTAGACCGAATTTCTTAGAATCAGTTCGACACTCCTGGCTAATGACTGCCATAAAAGATTACAATACATAATGGGCTGTTTTTTAATTACAAAATTTAAACACAAAGTAAACAAAAGAAGTCCAAATGGGGAAAGGTAATAAAGTGTGCTTTTATGATATGCAGGTGTGAATCTACTTTTGTCGGCGTGTAGATCGTAACAATACTATAATATATTAGTAATACACGATTGAAATTGAGACATAAGAGGACAGAAGAATATATCAAAACATCGTGTAAAAAAAATATTCAAATAGAACAAACATGTGTGGAGTATAGACGTATTAAGTACCCACCTCACATTTATTTGTTCACCGTCTTGTCGGATGCACAACAAAAGGAAACAACAGTTCGAACCACTCTTGTATTATTACACTTAAATACAATAATAAATCATTGATAGAAGTATAATATTTATAATATAGATGAAAACGAGTAGTTTTTTTTTGGTATATAAGGTCGGTGGTTTTTGTTTTCTCTCTTTGTCAACTCGTAAAAAACTGCTAACTTCGCGGTTGTATTATGTTTTTCGGTTGAGCCACTCGCAGCGCTGGTGCGCCTGCGCATTGAATCTGCGCATGCGCGAGGGGAGGTTGTTGCCCCCTTTATACGACACGACCGATGATGCCTTACGACCAACGATGTTTGATCGTAAGGTTGGGTCGTGTCGATATATACTTATATTTAATATTTATGGACTTACATATATTATATAATTGTGTGTATGTGAATAATGTATAATAAATATAATACTATATAATATGTGATATATGGGTGAGTTTGTGCTTGAAAGTGTATGTATGTGTGTGTGTTATGTAATATACCCATAAACATGACTTCTAAGGTGCCAGTGTCAACTTAAACGACACCATTTTAACAGCTATTCATAAGGAAAATATCTGATATACGAAAGGACCAGCACGCTCGGGCTATCTATCTTGCATTTCAAAATAGATTCCGTGTTGAACTATTTTGTCATACAAGGTATCAGAAAAAGACTATATAGTAATTTGAAAATTTAAAGACTTAAAAATCGAAACCTAGGAAGCAAAATACACACACGGGTTGGTTCTGTAGCTACTACTGTGGATCTCAGACTCTAGTGCGTACCTCTTGTTTAAAGAGGTTACAACACAGGTTACATAGTATTAACTTTTTAACCGACTTCCAAAAGGAGGAGGTTCTCAACTTGATTGATATATATTTTTTTCTTTTTTATGTATGTACACCTATTACTCTGAGATTTATGATCCGATTTATGTGATTCTTTTTTAGTTCGATACAGAATAGTTGCCATTTGGTCTCCTAAAAATTTAACATCGTTTGGCCCAGTAGTTTTTATTTTATGAACATTTTCTTATGAAAAAATTTCCGTTCCCGTTTCTTGGGACCTATATTTTTAAGGCGCGCGGCTCCTTTCGTAGCCCTACCCATAGCTAGACACTAAAAAGTAACAAATAAAAAAACAAAAAAAAACCGACTTCAAAAACTAAAAAGTATAAAGTAAAGTAAAACATAAAAATTCCTATATTTTAAAAATTACTAAGCACCGACTTTAAGATGTTTTAGATAATATATATTAAAAATAAGATATTATAATTAAAAGTAGCTTTAGAAATAAGTTATTTTATACTTTTTAGTTTTTGAAGTCGGTTTTTTTACGTTACTGCTATTTGCCCCGGAAGATTGAATTCATTTTATATCGAAAACTCAAACTATTTCATGTCCCGGATGAAAAGTATCTGTGCTAATTTTCGGTATTAAAACTACATATGTACACCAAAATGACCAAATCGATCACATCGACCACGTCGACCAAATCGATCACATCTACCACACCTACCACACCGACCACATAGACTACATTGACCACATCGACCACATCGACCAAATTAACAAAAATGGTCACTCACAAAATAAAAACCTATCCTACTTTCTGGGATAATCTTTACATAAATCTATCGCCAAATTTATCCCATTATCCGGGATGAAAGGTATATAAAATTACATACATACCGAATTTCAGCCAAATCGGTCCAGTAGTTTTTCCGTAAAAGCGTAACAAACAGAGAGACAAATATATTTTTATCCCGGAAACTGTCCCATTTTTCGGGATAACAAGTATCCTATGTTCATCCTCGGCATCGAATATATATATATATATATATATATATATATATATATATATATATATATATATATATATATATATATATATATATATACTGAGTTTTTTATTTCATTTTTATTGCAGGAGTTCAGATGACAGGCGGACAGCTCACCTGATAGAAAGCGGTTACCATCGCCTATGGATATTTGCAACACCCAAAGGTGCTACAAATGCGCTGCTGCTCTCTTAAGGGAGACTGGAACCTGATCACTAATGCCGGAACACAACACAAGGTTGTTATGGCGGCATACTCTAGACCAGGAATGGTCGCCACCCAGTCGAG
The DNA here is from genome assembly GCA_039645545.1 of Dendrolimus houi. Lineage (NCBI taxonomy): Eukaryota > Metazoa > Arthropoda > Insecta > Lepidoptera > Lasiocampidae > Dendrolimus > Dendrolimus houi. The sequence continues at coordinate 2,715,646 of CM077139.1, read as the reverse complement.
CAAATACCCTACCACCTGGCTGTGGGTGGTTTTGTCGCCTCTTACGACAGGCCGCCCGGCCGCAGGAACTTGTATTCTTTCTCCGTTCCTGCACGAACATTCTTTAGACATGTATAATTGTTTTTAACTAGACGTGTTACTGGGGAGTAAATTGCCGCTTCTTCTTGTTTCTTAGATGGCTACCACCCCTGGTCTAGGGTATGCCGCCATAAAAACCTTGAGTTGTGTTCCTACATTAGTGGCCAGGTTTCAGTATCCCATAAGAGAGCAGCAGCGCAATTGTAGCACCTTTCGTGTTACAAATGTCTATAGGCGATGGTAGCCACTTTCCATGAGGTGGACCGGCTCTCTGTCTGCTAAACTTATGCAATAAAAAATAAAAGGACGGCATACAGTACAGGAACCAGCCTTCTCATGACTTGAAGAGTCGATTCGGTGAGAGTTCTCTATAGAGGCCTCAAAGAAACTTATTAAGAATTTTCTTACATGAATTTCTCAAATGTCGCTACCTATTTCTTATGAAATAAACCCTTGAACAAGTCGACACATTTTACCATGTACTAAGCAAAAAATTTCTATTACAGCCCTAAAGTGCTTTGATCGTTGTACGTGTATGGTAAATGGAGCGAGCGTTATGAAGGCAATAAATTCCGCACTCAATCTTCAATTACTGCTGACAGCGGTCTGGTTATGCTGGGTCTGCTATCGATGCTTATAGCATATAAGAAGATATGAGGAGATGAAGAACAAAATCTTACATTTCCATTTTTTTCCAATTTTGGAGAAAACAGTAAATTATTTATATAATAAATTATTTATAGAATAAACATTTATTGTATAAACTGTCACAATCATAAAATTACAAAAGTGTTGGAGTTTTTTGTTGTAATGACAGTTTGTCCTTTCGGACGATTGTAATGGTGCCTGGCTATAATTACATTATTTAATCAATAAACAAATTACTAAATTAATATAAAACTTTATCTTTATACAAGCATAAAACAATGTCACATTACTATGAATTATATTGTTACATGCCGTCAAAGATAAGCGCACAGCTGCCTGCTGTAAGCGCAGTTTATTATCTTCCTCCCGGATTAAGGAATTCTTTTGTATTTTGAATTTGTAATTAAGAAAAACATGCTATTGTCTTTCTATTTGTTTTATAACCATCATTAGCGTCGAACTAATCCTTATTGTTATTGTTTTCGACTTTGTGGCCGTTCGCAGGTGTGCAAATTACTATTTCTCAGAAACTCAGTGCGCGTGGTCAATTTTTTTGTACTGTGTAGTTAGTATAAGACGATGCCCGAATGGAGGGGTGGGCAGTCAAGCGACGACTACGAGACGAGTAAGACGTTTGTAGTACTCTCGATTAGCGATATAGACGACGGACTTTACGCGTGTCGAATTGCATTGAATCGTGCAGTGTGAACTGGTTGCATCCAGTTTTATTTGTATTTGTTTTATACGTGTTTGTATAGTTCTAATAAATTCTATAGTAATTCCAAACGGCATTTTAATTCGAGTTCCACACTCGTAACAATATTGTAGTTATAATTATGCTATGTAATGGTGTAATGTCTGCCGTAACGATACCTTAAGGGCTCGGCGGAACATCAGCGCTGGACGACAGACTAGCATTATGCTGAGACTGATGCCTCTTTTAGGACAAGTTTTGTCTTTAAGTCTATTTTTGTTAATATTTAGTTTTATATTAGTTTAACTGTCCTAAATAAAATTATTTTCTTTCTTTCTTTCTAAATAACTAACCGACTATATCATCTGCATTAGTTTTAATGACGTCATATTAAACTAATGTTTCAGTCAATCTCATGTACCAAATGGCTGTCAAAAATGTTAGGAGATTTAACCAATATTTTAGAATTAAATTTGAAAATGTGAAGTCTTTATTAAACATTTTTGGAAAAGTCTGGTTTTGATCAAAAACTCCATAAAACTATCAAGCAAACAGATCAGCTATGAAAATATCATCTTTATTCTAACCTTCGGTGTTATTCTGTGGTTCTGATGAAGTCTTAATAATACCATTTTATTCCAATAAAGTGATCTTTTAAAACTAAACAAGGGAAATACTTTAACTTTGAAAAAAAAGGAAGGAAATTTTCAAAAGTAGAAATGTGAGATTTTCTCCTTCACATTCTCATATCTAAGAAGCACAACACATGTAGTGCTGTGCCTCTTAATCTACAATCAACCACTCTACTGTAAAACCCAAAATTCAGATACCTCAGTTCAATAATGCAGTATAATTGTGGTATAGAGAAGGATGTAAGAAGAAGAATGAATGTAGCATAGCTAAAGCAGAGACACGTAACTGGTGTGATGGTGTGACTAATGCCACTCAAACTACAAGATCAGATATATAAATTTGTTATACGACCGTTCATGTTATATGCATCCAAATGTTGGGCGACTAAAGTGATAGACCACAAACCTCTCCACTCAGCCGAGATAAGAATGTTGAGATGGATGTGTGGTTTTACAAGAATAGATAAGGTGAGGAGAAATGAGTACGCAAGGGGATCTTTGAAAGTTGCACCCGTGACTGAAGAATTGAGAGGAAGAAGTTTGTAGTCACGTAACAAAAAGATTGTTAAACTGGAAGATTGATGGGTACAAATGTAAAGGTAGACCAATAAAGAGATGGATGGATTATGTGAAGGATGTCATGATGATTTGTGATGTGACAAAGGTCTTATGTCAGAATAGAGGAGTGTGAAAGGAAAACACATATTATGCCAACCCCAAATAATTAGGATAAAGTGAAAGAAAAGAGAGATAAGAAGATATATATAAGCTTAGCCTATAAATATCCCACCTACACATAGAATATACCATGTTACTTAAATACTAATGCAAATATGTTATTTACTATATTATTAAACAGTGGATGCACGGGTCTTTCGTTTTACCACCAAAACCATTTAAAACCATTCAAAACACATCAATCATAATTAAAGCAATTACTAAACAAGGTTTAGGCAATCACGCCCTTTAATAATCTCCACATAGTAAATATTTGATACATGTAATCTAATACATAATAAATTATCCAAAAAGGCATAGTACAGGAAAAATAGTGTGGTTGCGCCGAAGAATACCTCTTTGTTTAATTTTTTCTTTCCCCATCTCGCCATCAAGAAAAAGAATAAACTTTTAATTTCTCACATTCTGTAAAGTACACTTGGCGTTGCCTGGTCACATGGATGAAAACAGTACTTTTCGTCCCTGAGAAAAGTATTTCCCTGTTGTCAAAATTTTTAAAACTATGTGAACCATAGATAACCATGTGACTCATGTCCCAACTTTTTTAAAGCCTGCATAAATTGCAATAAAAAATATCAACAATTTGTAACATCATTTTATACTTGTAAATTGTTTAAATAAATTTGAGCTACAAATTTACTATCATCATCGACAAAAAAATACTGGCTGAAGGAATGATACTGAAAAAGAAATTTACTTGACATATCATATATGACGTATCGAATGAGTTCATCAAATTTAGATATGGATTTAACGCCTGAATTAATTAGAGAAGTAGTTGTTTTATTTTGAATAAAACAATAAAGATTCAAGTTTATGTTTATATGTATCATTTAGTTGTTTCATTCACATTGTAAGACAGAAATGAGCCGTCCACTATCGGCTTAACCTCAGTACAGACTACTCGCATTGAATTTGACGCCACACTATGTCCTTAACATTACTCGCATCTGGGGTAAATTTAAATTGCGTCCCAGGCGAGATGGCATGAAATAAGAGAGAAGATATACGTCAAATTAGGTTAGTTGCAAATTAAGTTCAAACGGGGAATTAGCACGGAAAAGAATATACAAAAAAAACCTAATGAGGTGTTTTTGGGACACCTGGTTGTCCTAAGTCTTACAATTCTCAAAAAGTATCAAAAGTCTCAAAAAGTGTTAAAATAAGTTTCAAAAACCATCGAAGAAAATAATCAAATTTTATCAAATAGCTATATGTATAAAAATACATAAACAAATTGTATCAAAATATAGTAAATTCTCGAAATTAAATTTACTCGATGTTAAAAACATACAAACTAGTTGAGAACGTTCTCCTCTTTGGAAGTCGGTTAAAAATAGTAAACTATATAAAAACATGTGCACGTGAGCGGCGACAGCGCCTAAATGCGGCCGAATAACAACGGCGGTTACAAAACCTCCTATTTATCCATTATAATGGATATTATTTAAGATCTTATTTCATTGTGTCAAGTTCGAAAGTATACAATAATATACAGCGGTCAGCATTTTTCATTTCTTAACACTTCTTTCGTATAGCACACATTCGCCGCCAAGTAACTTGCGATAAGGAACATTGGTCCAATACTGATATTAATATTAAAAAGTATATCGGGAATAAATACGAGATTATCAATATCATGTATGAGAGCCAATTTTTTTGTTTTCTTGTGGTTTTTCATACCCACAGCAACTGACATATTTTTCTACCCAAAGGAGATGGATACGCTTTCATACATTGTTGGGTCCAGATTGTAATAAGAAAGAGTGACTTTAAATTTTCATTATGTTAATATTTTTTTAATCGTAGTGAGTTTAGTTATTTTGAATGCATTAATTGTGTGCTGTAAGTATTTTCATATTGTTACAAGTTGGGCCAAATACAAGGGATGCACAACTGCCGGCCATAAAACCTGGTTTATTGCCCTCTATTCAGAGTTCTTTTGTTTAGACAATGGCCTAGTGTTATTGTACTTGTTTATGGCCGTTCGCAGATATAATCCTGCAGGTGTGCAGAATGTTTTTTTTTATTGGACTTGACTTTATGTTGTTGGTCCGAAGACCTCACAACTTTACCGGGGTTTTCCGGGGGGCAACTTGCTCGAGGGGGCTCCCTAGGAAGTTTCACCTCGGCTGGACTGTTGTCATGAGAGCGGGATGAATCTAATGATGCCCACCATAGGGCAACACAATGCATTAATTGAGAGCGGGCGACGGATAATATAAAGCCCGAGAGGAAGGATCCTGGCGGACCGGGATCGGCGGTTCGCAGTGGCCTATGCTATCTTACTGCCGTTTCGCAACGTGTTATGGCTGGGAGAGAAGAAACGGCGAAAAAACTCCCCGCAACACGCCTAGTCTATCCTATGGGGGGGCTATGTCTCCTGGCGTCCCTCGTGGGGACGTGGAGAGATCGTGATTGGCGGCGTCGACGCCACCGTCTGTGTCTCCGTCTGTCGGCGCCTGCCAGCCTAACGTCCTAACCGCGGGCGGGCTGATCCAAGCCAGCCGTTTTGTGATAACGTCGACCTTGTCCGTGAGGATGTTACGCGGTCGTCGCACGAGAGCCATTCGTCGAGGCTTATAATTGGACGCGGACACGACGAGGGGATTTCGATGGTGCGGCGCTAGATCGAAATACTTACGCAAGAGCGACGTAATGTAGTTTTTGATGAAGGGAAGCTCCAGATCGCGGTGGATGTCGACGTTACGCATATAGAGGGGTGCACCGACGGCTCTGCGCATGAATTTATTCTGAAAGATTTGCAGTTTTTTTAAAAGGGCAGGCTTGGCATGACCGAATACCACACTCGCGTATGTCATGATCGGGCGAATGCATATTTTATATAGAGTAAGCTTGTGTCTGAGGGACATTTTGCTTCGTTTGTCTATCATGGGTGCTAGACAACCCATCACAAATCGCGCTCTATTCCGGACTATAGTGATATGCTCGTCGAAGCGCAAGTTCTGATCTAGGGTGACACCCAGGTATTTGGTGTACTTTACCCAGGGGATCTCTTGGTCGTAGAGCAAGATGGCTTTTAAGCGAAGGCAACCGCGTTTTGGAGAGTGAAGCGTGCCCGGGGAAAAGAACATTGCTGCGCTTTTCTCCGGGTTTACCTCTATCCTCCATTTGTGAAACCATTCGCCTAGCTCTGTTACAGCTGCCTGTAGCCAACGTAGAAGAGGGCCAACTCTACATCTGGAGTTTTTGGGATGTCGCTGGTGTACAGCGTGAAGAGTAGTGGGGACAGGGCCGAGCCCTATGGTACACCGGCTGTGAGTGGGCGAGGGGACGAGCGTGTTCCCTCCACTCGAAAACGGAAGCTGCGGCCTAGGAGGAAGTCTCGCAAGATGAGCACGAGTCTGTCTGGCACACCGAACTGGTACAGCTTGTAAATCAAACCGTTATGTCAGACCTTGTCGAAAGCCTTAGCTACGTCTAGGAACAGTGCGACTGTTCCTATAGGGCGGGGACGATGGGCAAAGTGGGATAGTATGTGCTCCGTGATGCGGTGCACCTGTTGGACGCATGAGTGTCTGGCACGGAATCCAAACTGCTCATCGGGTAGTAGATGTTTGCTGATGGCAAAATCTCTAAGTCTAGAGAGGATGACCCTCTCGTGAAGCTTGCTGAGTGTGCTCAGTAGGCTGATTGGACGGTAGCTGGACGGTTTATTAGCCGGTTTTCCAGGCTTGTGAATACCGCTGACATCTGCTTCCTTCCAGATCGCGGGGAAGGAGCAGTTTGTTATGGCGGCATTGAAGATGCTCACTAAGATTATAATCAAGTGGCCGGGGAGGAGTTTTAAGACGCGATTGTTAATGCCATCGATCCCTGGGGCCTTTCGCGGTTTGAGGGATTTGATCAGATCTTGCACTTCTTCGACCGTGACTGAGTCGAGTGTGTTTTGCGCTGGTAAGGAGGATCTACGTTCGACCTCGGAGTCCATCTCCGTCAGGTATGACTGGTCGACGTTTTGTTTAGTGGGGGAGCATTGAAGCTCTAGACTCTGAGCAAGGCATTCGGCTTTCTCCTCTTCATCGAATGCCTCGGTGTTGTCGGCTCTTTCTAGCGCGGGTATGACAGTGAGGGTATCTGATTTGAGAGCTCTAGCCAGCTTCCAATACGCCTGGTGAGTTGATTCGATATCTCTCAACGTTCTGTCCCGACGTTGTTCCCTGACTTCCCGGATACGTAGTTTGACCTCGCGCTCTAGTTGGCGGAGTCGGACTCTGTTGTCTTCGGTGGGATATCTGTCGTGAGCTCTGGAGGCGGCTCTCTTTTCCCTCAGCAGTACCCTCACCTCGTCCGGCAGGCATAAGTGGCGGTCATCCTCCACTGGCACCTGTTTGGACGAGTTCCGCACTGCAGATTGAAGGTGGCTGGTGAGGGCCTCGATCGCCGTCTCCGTGTCTTGGCGGGATTCGATGTGGTCCAGGATGCGGTCCAGGTCTTGTGATTTGGTTGTCTTGAGAAGGTCCCCAAGTCTCAACCAATCCACAGAGGTCCTAGTTTCAGATGTCTGGTCCGTCTGTGGTCCTAATTTGAGGATAACCGGGCGATGGTCCGAGTCTATACCGTCCATCGTTTCGATCGAATGGAACTCTTCTTACGCCCCTCAGTAATGTTAGGTCGAGAGTGTTTGGGGTCCCCCAGTCGCGGTTGCAGGGGTATCTTGTGGGGGTCGTGGGAGTTATTATATCAAACAAAAGATTGTCTGATATATTTATTAGGGCTCTGCCATTGGGGTTAGTGGTATTGCAATTCCACTGTTCGTGTTTGCAATTCAGATCTCCGGCTATTATAACAGCTGGGCCTAAGTTGAATAGGGCTTTTAGGTCTTTCTTAATAAGAGTTTTCTGGCACGCGGGGTATGCTGAGACTATGACTAGAGGTTGGTGGCCAGTCATTGCTAGTCTGCAGGCGGATACCTCCATACCTACTAGTGGTGGGGTGACTAGAGGCATGCAGTGTAGAGATCTTCTGAAATAGATCAGGGTGCCGCCACCACGGCCTATCCTAATTCGTGGAAATCACTGTTTACACGGTTCTAAGCTGAGTATGGTATAAGGGGTGTCCGAACGAAGAGATGGGCAGTCAAGCGACGACTACGATACGAGTAAGACGTTTGTAGTACTCTCGATTAGCGATATAGTGATGGACTTTGCGCGTGGTATTTAATTGTGCATTACATAAGAACTTATTGCGTCCGGTTATATTTGTACCTATGTTATACGTGTTTGTATAGTTCTAATAAATTCTATAGTCATTCCAACGGCATTTTATTTCGTGTCCCGCACTCGTAACAATATTATTAATTGTTGAAATACTTTGACATAAATTGATTATGGTATTCCATTACTTATTTCATTTTTTACCTTATGTTTAAGATCTCTTGTCTTCCAGGTAAAATTTGAAGCTGATGATTTTCATTTTACAATAGAAAATTACAACTTTTTTAAGCCATACCTCAACTCGTTACATTACTTTGGTCTCCTTATAGACCACTACAATGTTATAAACCAAGTATTTTAGAAGATGATTGTAATAATAATACTAATATCTCAATCCCTAAAAGCTCTAGACCTACCAGCAAACTCTTGCCATTTAATGCAAAAAGTAACAATATTAAATAGGTGTAGGATAGTAAGAAAATTCCTACAAGGTGACACCAAAGATTTACTTGCTAGTAATCAAACAAATATATCAAATCAAGTAGCAATCACTACATTTTAGTCGTCCACTAATGTACACTTGGCTTAGGCCCGTGCCATTAGTTTATTTCCGGTTAGCCGAGATAAAATACATAAATCAATATAATAATAATAATAATCCCGCAGGGGGGCTTTGTGGCGAAGCCTTAGGTGAGTAGCGACACCTCGTACCTGAGTCCGGGGGCCAAGGTAAGGCCCCCACCTCCGTGCTTGCTTTAACCAGCCGGCACGGAGTGGAGATCGCTAGAGCTAGCACTCAAGCTCCAGGGGTGGAAGTGATAGATGGTGTCACGTCAGAAGTAGCTTCGGTGAACCTGCAGTCCACCTCTCGACACCCCTTAGTCACTCACATCCATGTAGCCCCCGTATTCTATGGCATTTTTTGGGGCCCATGCAGAGAGTGGCGAGTCACCGTCTGCCTATTTTTCCATGTTCCCCGAGCATTGCGACGGGCAGACGCCATAGTCCCCATATTCCCAGACCCTTAGTACCACTAGCAATTCCCCTCAATAGCCCGGTACTTTTTGTTCTTATTTCCCACAATAGCCCTACACTGGCCGGGGTTTGTCCTTGGGTGCATTATTATATGGTGTAGACAGGGATAATCGCTGGTCAGTGTATCGACTTTAAATATAAGTGATGTGTCATCAGCAAACAATACTACCTCACACATATCATTAATAAAATATGGCAAATCATTAATATATATCAAAAATAAGAAGGGACCTAGAATAGAGCCCTGGGGCACACCCATAGATATGCCAGTCTCACAAGATTTGACATTGTTAATTTCAACGCTTTGGGATCTGTTATTTAAGTAAGACGATAATAGGTTGAGAGAATCGCCATGAATACCGTAATAATTGAGCTTTTTAGGAGGGTCACGTGTTCAACGCAATCGAATGCCTTGGACAGGTCACAGAATACACCAATGGCATTCTGTGATCCTTCCCAAGCATCATAAATGTGCTTTAGGAGCTCAACACCTGCATCGGTAGTGGATCGACCTTTGGTGAACCCGAACTGTTTAGTATGAAATAATTTATTAATATTAAAATGTGAGAGCAGTTGATTTAAAATTATTTTTCAAAGATCTTGCTTAAGGTTGGTAAAATAGAAATTGGCCTAAAGTTGGAGGGGTCGTTTTTGTTTCCACTTTTAAATATAGGGATAACTTTGCTAACTTTCATTAAGTCGGGAAATACCCCTTTATCTACACATCGATTAAATATTTCTACTAGTGACAGTGCAATAGTGTCTATTATGTCATTTAATACTTTTAAAGATATACCCCAAAAATCAGCTATGTTTTTAATGTTTAATGATTTAAACGTTTTACAATATCACTTGTATCTATATGATTAAATTTGAATGAAATATTACATTCATCAACACACTGTGTCATTAGCAGCTCAGCTTCCAGTGGTGATGATGACAAAGAGCTAGTTGTTAAGGTTGGTATATCCCTAAAGTATTCATTAAATGTTTATTGCAATTTCAAAGGTATTACTAATGGTGTTATTGTTAATTACAAGCTCAATTCCATCATCTCGACGTGAAGTTTTGCCGGAAGCGTCATTTATGACACTCCAAGTTGTCTTAATGATATTTGATGATTTTTTACGCCACACTTACATTAAATTTGTCAAGGGGCCTCTACATGTTGGCCTTCCCATGGGCCCACGCAAGCCCTCCAAAAGTCCGGACCATTTTATGGCCCGTGGTCTTCAAAGACATACAGTAATAATAATAATAATTCTTTATTGAAGTCCTGCCTTAACTTTAGAATACATTGGTGGTAGGAGTCTTCTTGTAAGTATGAGATACCTGTACTATCAGAAGATTTCACTCTTCATGTTGTAACAAACAACTGCTACCAGAAATTCATATATCTATTACAAGGAAAAAAAAATTGCGCGTTGTGTGCGTGCGTGCGTGTGTGGGTGTGTGTGTATGACTGTGACATACAAATGGACGGAATCCTAGAATTTTATAAGGTTTCCCTTTTTGTCAAAATAACTACAAAACCACAAAAGTAAGTATAATGCAAATTAATTTTAAATCTGGGCACTTCTAACCTCTTACATTAAGAGCCATAAAAACCTTTTTTCATTTTATACACCATGTTGCTCTTAATAGATTAAACTCCATTAAATAAATTGAATTTGCTGACTTCACTTTGGTTATTGAGGTCTCACTGCGCTCCCACTAACTCAGAAACTTGGATAGCCACCTCCGAGCAGCCTTCAGTAACTAATTTCACACCCACAGACCTGGAAACTTGTACGCGCCGGAGCCTAGCCGGGTCGCATGGCACCCACTATCATTGTCGGATATTAAAGACTTTATTTGAAGAAATAGCGACGTAACTACATTCCTCATACATTATTATACACAGAGCATATTTTGAGAATTTGTACGCCGCATTTTCAGCAAACAAGGTTTGCACTCGGCATATTGCTGTGCCGGAATTATATCCGACACAACGCTGATTTTCAGTGCAGACCTTCCTTTTGACGTAGGACTAAAACGACCCAATTTCATTAAATAATAATAATAATTAATAAAACTAATTCTACTTGTGAAATATTCAGTTAGCAAATCAAACAAATTAAAAAAAAAACCAACAATAAAATACTTTGTTACTTAAATGTTATAAAATAAATACCCGTGTAACACTTGTATCGAATCATTTATTCGAATACAATTCGATAGAGTGGTTTCCGAGTTATACCACATTCTGTGTGCCACGTCACTGACATGAGGCATGGCAAAGGAGGCAAGGCAAAAATGTAGGATAGTAAATAAATAATTTATAAATCTTCAAACCTGTATATTAATTTAAACACACACAATCCCATCCCACATACGAGTATATCCTACATACTTAATGCACTTGCCCAACAAGTACTAGCTGATCTTTCTGGTAATATGTAGCCCCTAAGGCTTTTTTTTGTTGAAGACCTTATGCGGCGAGATTAAGCGCCGCAAGGCTTGTGTGGGACTCTGGTACAGTCGTTCTCAAATACACCACTAAACCTGAATCTGGCTCCCATGTGCGCGCGCTTGTGGTTGGAAGAATATGAGACTTAAAACGAAGTTACACCCACCCATGTTCATCCGCGCATCAAGGTTTGAGATTACAACGGGAAGCAGAGTAACTCACTTCACCAACAGAGGTTTAAATCCACCGCATCCCTATGTGCAGGTGGACCTTTGGACCTCTGTGGTCCCCCGCCCTAAGCATAGGCTCACCCGTCGTAAGTCAACACAACCACATAGAATCATTTCCCAGTATAAACATAAATTATGGTAACAAGACAATAGGACGATTTCCGTGGGCCAGCAACGCCAAAAGAGTATAAAAGCTAAAATCCGAAGAATCTGCAGACATTTTCACATCTACAACACACAGGATAATTGCTTGGAGTAATTTTTGTATCAAGTCATTTGCTGAAAATAAAAAAGGTAATTAAGAGTAAAAAAGTAATATTACTATTAGTTTTATTTCGATCCAAATTGGACCTATGTCAATCATCGGTCTTATTGACTCTCTAACCTGTGCTGCACAATGTAAAACTCGTATCTCATTCTCTCGTAGGCTTAGTGCTATAGATTTATGTGTTTATCTATTTTTAGTATCGCTTTTTCGATTTACCGAGTTTCAAATCACAACGATTCTAAAGAAGTTTCATTTCAATAATTGTGTGAGTGTGTGCAGTTCATACGTAGAACTAAAACAAAGTGTGATAAGGGGTGAAAGGGTGTCTAAATTTTGTGACGTCACATTTCATATATTATATCGTTATTACAGATTTAAGCTTTAAAACATGAAATTTGATGTATTATCGAAAACTTCAAAACATTTCCAACTCTATCTGTACGGGCGTTTAAATGACTAAATATAATGTATTCTATATCATTCTCTCGCAGGCTTAGTTTTATAGATTAATTATGTGTTTATCTCTTTTTAGTGTCGCTTTTTCGTTTTATCGAGATTCAAATCACAACGATTCTAAAGAAGTTTCACTTCAAAAACTATTTCGACTTCAGTAATTTTGACTCGTTGACGAGGGTGAGCTCACGTCAACTAGGGCTGCGGTGTTGGACACGTCCTGTCCTCGTGGCCCTGGCATATGAAGGCAGGAGAATCACCGGGGTGTTTGGTGGGTATTCTGACAAAAACAGCCGGCGAGTCCTACACTACTCCACTATAATCTCACCGAGCAGTGGGGTGTCCCAAAAAGGATTCATCTAAAGAAAAAGGTTCTCACTGCGCTTAATTAGGCCGTGGTTTGTTACAGATGCTGAAATCGGCGCCTAGCATGAAATAAACAATCTCACAATTTGATATCTTACCTGTAAAACGAATCATTTCGGGGCATGGCCTGATTATATTTAGTTTATATAGTGGGAAAGTAGAATATAATAACAATTTATAATGTTTATGTTTACAGTAAGATATCATATGAAACATTTATAGGTTATACCAAAGAGAATTGTTGCCTCATGTCAGTGACGTGGCAATAGACAATCGCTGTATCCGATCATATTCGATCAAATGAATCGATACACGTTGTTATGCGCAATATACATATAAGCATGTTACAATATAGACAAGCATGAGCTATATTTTTATTTAAATCATAAAGATAACAAAATATTTACACTGTTTATTCTATGTAGGCATATATTATTATTTAAAACTGAAATTCTTTATAAATTAAATTCATAAAATATTCGGGTCGTTTTAGTATTACGCCAAAAGGAAGGTTTGCACTGAAAATGAGCGTTGTGTATATAATATAATTCCGGCACAGCAATAAGCAGAGTGCAAACCTTGTTTGCTGAAAATGCGGCATAGAAATTCTCAAAATGTGTTTTTATTTTTAAGATACATGTCAGCAATGTAAGTACGTCGCTATTTCTTCAATTTTTTTCCTGTCTTTCTTTCTAGCGTCAATTGACGTTGCAGGGATGGACGTTTTAACCGATGGTCACACTGGTAAGGTTTAAACGCGCGTCAGTTCTTTCCATACACTCTGATGATACTGACCACACTCTGTATGATTGGACATATTTGTTTCACATAATAATTGACTTAAAAAAACATAAAATACATTATCTATACATCTATATCTATACAAAATTGAGGTGTCTGTTTGTAATGTCAAAATAAAAATGTGAAAAAAATCGGGGCGTAATACGGACCAGGAGATTTGGAAAATACAATTTGTACAATTTTTCTGTGCTTGGATGTTCCGGCTAATCTTTAAATTGGTTCGACCGATTTTGACGAGACTTATAGCAGATAGCTGATGTTATAAGGAATAACCTAGGCAAGGGTTCCGAGAAAAAAAAGATAACCACGTGGACGAAATCGCGGGCATAGCTAGTAAATAATAAGACATTCATTGAAAGCGTATTAATGTTTATTTACATGCTATATTTACAATACGTAGGTATATATCTAAACAATATATAAAACATCTAAAAATACAAACTACAATTATATGAATATTTAAAGATAAAAAAATTATTTCAGGTTACTGTCACACAAAAAAGTAATTCTACTAGTGCTCAAAAGAATTTTGATAATATTTTCTGACGATGTAGTTTTGCAAACTGATGTATGGAAATATGGAGAAAATTCACTGAGCGAAAAATGGAATTTTCATTAGAAATTTTTTCATGCAATATTAAATTTCTACGATGCAAATACTCGTTCAAGTTTTAAATTCTACCGATTTTTTTATTGCATGAGTTCAGCAGACGATCAGACAGCCCACCTAATGGAAAGTGGCTAACATCGCCAACGGACATTTGCGACACCAGAAGGTGCTACAAATGCGCTGCTGCTTTCTAAAGGGAGATTGGTATCTAGTCACTGATACCACAATTCAAGGTTGTCATGGCGGCATATTCCAAATTAGGGGTGGTGGCTTACGGGAGGCCGCCCGGCTGCAGGAAATTGTATTCTTTGTCTGTTCCTGCACGGATGAAGAAAATAATATTATTTTAAAATTTTGAACTTTAATGGTTTGTTTTGGATCCCTCCCGCTTAGGGTACCCGTCCGTAGTCCGCCGTCAACGGCCTCTGTGGTTGAGCGGGCTCAGTCTTAGCCGGCCGAACTCTGGTTTGGCTGTCTGTAATTGGCCCCAGAATGGTCCGTTCTACGTTGCCCATGACACAAGTGTAGCCTTGGGGATGTACAATGTGTGTTGTCTGCCGATTATTTAAATTCTAAAACTCTCAAAAGTATTTTGTTCTTCAAAAATAAAATAGCATCTCTAGTTCCGCTACCATTTTCACAAAATAAAAAGTTTGACAGTCTTTATCATTTAGTAGTTTAACCCTGTGCCCGCTTGTGGTCAAATGGGGCCCTTCGAGTTTTCACAAGAACTTCGTTGAATGGCGACAGTTGTAGCCTACAATTGAACTGCGCTACCTATACGAAGACTTTACACATCAGGATTGGCTGTATGATCTAAGATTCCCTTGCCTGCCTTTGTAGCGAATTATACTACTACTATTTACCTTTGCTCGCCTGGCTCACTTAAACGTAGATGCCGGGTTCGATTCTCAGCATAATTAATTTTGTATGCAACTGCAACAATTTTGCAGACACTGCCAACTGAGTACTACAAAAAAGCGTTATATGTCGCCTTTATAATCGCCTCATAAACGGGCTATAAAAGTTACATGCTGCTGAAAATATTGCTGTACAATATTTCCCTGCAATATTGTCAGTGCTCAAAGTTGCAGCAAAATGTTTTAGGGATGCCCTGACTAGGGTGGAGAAGCGAGATGGAATGCTCCTCCATCTCAAAGGAAGATCTTTCAGCGAGACTATTGTTGTTCCTTGCATGCCTAGGCCCATCTATTACTGTTGGAAATTTGTATATATTCTTTACACATTTCAGGAAACGTTTGCGACCTCAATTATTGCACGGCATCATCTGTTGGCTTATAGGTGTTCCACTACAATGTAAATGACAGATAATAATTGTAGCGCGATGTATAAACCAATTCGACGGCTTCTTCTTCTAAAGCTACGGTCACACGGCAAAATACGGAATATGGTTCAGTGGCAATAGCATTTTAATACATGCATTCACTCGAGCTCAGATTTGGTTTGTTACCGAATGCCCCAAAAAACAAAAAAAAAACTCAATTCCGTCCCCATGTGGAGTATTGCTCCCATCTTTGGGTTGGTACACCCTAGTATCAGCTGCTTCCACTTGATGTTGGCGCTCTAAGCGTGTTCTACCATCTGTACAACGGAGAGTGCTCTAATGAGCTATTTCATTTGGTACCCTCGTCGCCATTCTATCATCGCACCACTCGCTGGCGATTGAGAGTTCATCCACACTTCCTAGATACTTGGAAGTCACTTTCGTGTCATATGCGTGCAAGTTATGGAATGAACTCCCTCCTGTGGTTTTTCCAGAGTGCTACAATATGAGGCTCTTCAAAAAGGGCGTAAACAGATATTTAAAGTTTCAACGAGGTAGGCCACGCATCGGCTCCCTTAGTGTTGCAGATGTCCATAGGCGACGGTAACCACCTACCATCAAGTGGTCCGTTTACTAGTTTTTCAAATGGTAGTAAGAGACTGAGCGTTTTCCTGCATAAAACCGAATAGCGTATTCGTACGGTAAAACCGTTCGGTTTTTCGCGGAAAGATAAAACCATATATCGTGCGAACATAGCCTAAGTCGTCCTCTCACTACTGAGGACCGTGACATTGAAGGCAGTGAATAATTGCTCTCTTCCACCGAGATCGGTTTTGAGCACGATTGGGGGCCAAATATATCGACATGTCCAGCTGGTCTATCTACCTATTTGGAGATCTACCACGAGGGGTCTTGCCCTCACTTTCCCAGTGACCACAAGTCTCTCCATATTATCTGGGACTTGCTGTCGGCAGATTTTTTTTATAGCTGCAGTACAGTAGACAGGCAGAAGGCCCACCTGATGGAAAGCAGTTACCTTCGCCTATACACGTTTGCAACAACAGACTTGGTGACCTCGAAGAAATTTTATGACACCCTTTTTAAAAAATCCCATGTCGTATCGCTGTGGGAAAACCATCTCATTCGTAATCCCCACCGCGCGCAAAGCTGGTCATAACCGACTGCTACTCTTTCTCTCCATGCAGCAACGTATAACAAAAAAGAATACTAATTCCTGCGTCTGGGCGGCCTGTCGTAAGAGGTGACAAAACAACTCACAGCCAGGTGGTAGAGCATTTGCCCGACTGGATGGCTACCATACCTGGTCTTGAGTATACCGCCATAACAACTTTGAGTAGTGTTCCGGCATCAGTGGCCAGGTTCCAGTTTCTCCTTCAAGGCCGTCAGCACATTGGCATTACCTCTAGTATTGCTAGTGTCGATAGGCGATGGTAACCACTTTCCATCACAGTTGGGCCGTCAGTCTGTCTGCTGTGCTTCAGCAATAAAAGTAAATAGTTGCGGCATGAAATTGCTGGAAAACTAACGTCTTACTAAACGAACCCGACCCAAGCATTAACTTGGAGTGATTTATTTGAGTTCTGCTCTTAACAACTACATTACACGGATTAACTCATGTCAAGTTGAATCCGTCGTTAACCTATTTGTAACTTGGAACTCTTCTAGTGCTTACTAAACAATAGTACTAAGTGGTTTGAAGATTTATTCCTTAACAAGCAGTCTAATTTAGATTTTAGTAATGAATCAGTTTCATTCGCTTGAAACTTATCCTCTAGCTGGTGGTGTAGGTAATATTTTTCCCACATATATCTTGTACAGTCGCGGAATGAAAAGGTTCGTCACTTAAACTTCACTTTTGTTTGCACGAGTATAAGAAACAGTACTGCCAGCATTTTAATAAATTTTACGTTTATAAAATGTAGAGAAGTGAAAAAAAAATTACACTGTTGAAAATGACAAACACTGAGATTAATAATAAGAAATAAAGACGATATAATCACTACGCATCATAAATATTAAAACTAATAAAAAGGTTTTATATATCTAAACAATTAAATATTCTTAGACAAGATAGAAAGTCAACCAACTTTGATCTAAGTAACGTTAAACTTTATTGTCAAACAGTTCAACATAATTTTCTGTGGAACAGTCTGTTCTGTGACTTGATTTGAAAAGGTAACATGTTTGTGCTTGCGGAACGTTAAATGAATTAATTTGAAAACTGTCGAACCTTTTCAAACCACGACTGTACATATGTAACTATTTTTAACGTCCTTAAAAAACCCTTAACTTCCTAATCCATTGTATCTTAAGATAACTTTATCATTATTATGTTGATTTCTGTAGACCCCTTCTTAACTTATAACCAACTTTCAAAAGGAGGTCTCAATTTGACTGTTCTTTTTTAAATTTATTGTTACACGATTTCTCCGTCAATTGACCTATTTTCATTTTGTTTCTTTTTTCGAGTATACTTACTCCTGAGGTGCTCCCATAGTCACCAAGTCAGGATCTGATGTGTAAAATCCAGAGAAATCGCGAGCAACCCTAGTTTTAGAGCGCCGAGCGCCTACACCAGGGATTTCCAAAGCGGTCGATATCGACCCCCTGAAATCGAAATCGGTTTCCCGTGGGTTGACGTAAATGGAAACTGATTTTTGGGGTCAACGGGGCCTAAAAATCGACCCCTAACAATTTTTTTTTATTGCAGGAGTTCAGCAGACAGGCAGACGGCCCACTTGATGGAAAGTGGTTACCGTCGCCTATGGACATTTGCAACACCAAAGGTGCTACAAGTGCGCTGCTGCTCTCTTAAAGGAGACTGGAACCTGGTCACTGATGCCGGAACACAACACAAGGTTGTAATGGCGGCATACTCTAGACCAGGGGTGGTCGCCATCCAGTCGAGCAAATGCCCTCCCACCTGGCTGTGGGTTGTTTAGTCGCCTCTTGCGACAGGCCGCCCCAACGCAGGAAATTGTATTTTTTCTCCGTTCCTGCACGGATAAAAACAACAATTGACACAACTTCTTCCTCGAAACTTTCAATATGCTGTAAAAGGTGGTACGTGTATCAACTTGTTATAAGACTGACTAATATTTTAGTAGCAAGTATCATTGTTGTAAAATAATTACCTACTTAAGTATTTTTTATTAATAATTATAAATTACACTTGATATTTAGTAAATTTTATGTCTATTTGTTTTGTTAAAGTTTGATGAGAAAATGATGTCAAGTTTACGCACTTAAACAACCGCAAAGTTTTAAAATTGTTAAGTATTTTGTATCGATGTGAAAAAAACTAGAGATAGGATTTTTAAAGTAATTAGGCTATCAATTAGTCTGAGGTATAAATTCATTTTGGAAAAGGGGTCTCTAGCCCAAAATAGTTTGGGATTCCCTGGCCTATACTCTTTGAAAGGCAAAACTTGTACGCGCGTACCAGTAGTAAGTATAATTTCCACATACGCTTTAAACATTATTTTTAAAGCTATTAAAGAAACAAAACCGACTGGAACTACAAAGCAAAAAATGAATATTTTTTAATTGATTGAAAAAAGTCTCGCGGGACCAAAAGGCTGGCCTGTATTTTGGTCAACTCATTAGCATTGCCATACAGTGTGGAAATGCAGCCAGCATTTTGGGAACCCTCTCCACTAACAGTGACCTGGAATCCATTTTTTATCTGTAAATATGTATATAAGAGCTCGTCTATGAGCCCAATACAATAGGCGAGAGCAAGGCACATTGCTTGCGCTGGCTTGGCCACCTACATAGAATGGGGGAGGATCGCGTGGTGAAAAGAGCCTATCTGGGCAGACCACCGGCACGGCGACCAGTTATCGCTGGAGTGACGCAGCGGAGGCAGATCTGCGCGAGCTTCAAGCCTATGACTCGCAGGTGACAGCGCTGAGCAGAAAGGAGTGGAGTGTTCTCATTTCGGAGGCCAGGACTCGTCTTGGGTCCAACGACCCAGGACGAGTCCTGCTCAACAGCCGCAGCAGTTAGTTAGTTAAAAAAACAACTACTACTATTGACACGTTTAATTAAACGTGTCAATAGTAGTAGTTTTTTTTTATTAACTTTACGTACTCGAGTTCCGTACCCTTTTTTACAACTTAATTTCTATGAAAGTTTTTAGCTTTATACACGCTTATTGTTTATTTTGTTATTGTGTTGTGACATTAATTTAGTGATTTTTATGTTGTAGTGTACCTTAAGAATAACTTATAATATTATTTTTTTTCTATTTTTAACACTGAACTTATACTAATGTAGAGTGTATCTGTTACATACTGGTGTTGTGAGGAAGTGCATGTGCAGTGTGTGCCTTATGTCTATACCTATATATATCTTAACTAGTGCCATTTGTGCTGTTTTTCCTTTTTGTGCCTAGGTTATTAATTTTTAGGCTCTTTGTATGTCTTGGTTTGTTTGTAAAATGTGCGTGTAATGCAATGCGGTAGTAGTGCGCGTTGGTGTATGTGTGAGTTTTGTTGTTGGTTGTGTGTTTGTGACTTTGTGTGGTGTTATAATTCATTGTTTAATTGTTGTGACATGACATTTTTTTCAGTTGGTGTCATTCATGATGGATGGTTTAGGACGGGGATTATTGGCCCTCCATTAGACGTTGGACCACCGTCTTGTCTCCCATGCGTATAGCCATTTTTATATTGTAATCCCTGATCTCATCGGCTGTGACTTTCTCCGCTTTGAGGACGAAGGTGGCGGTAGCGTCCTCTTCGCACACGGCTGTGTAGTAAATACATTTACCAATGTGCCGCGAAATTGCCACGACCGCATGAGGGATGCTCTTGTACAGGTCCATCTTGTTGGATTTGGACCTTACGATCACCACTGTCTCGAAGGTAAGACCCTGAGCCTCGTGTATCGTTTGAACGCATGACCTTTCGCCCTTGCCACAGCCTAGTTTTATTAGGCTCTCTTCGTTTTACAGTAGTAGTTTTATTTTTAGATGTTTAATTTAAATATTTTCTACAATATTGAAGTTGGTATCGCTGGAAGACCATACTGATACCTCGTCTGAGGTAGGAACCTGCTCTCTTCAGTCGGAATCACCCGAAAAGTGAACGAGTTGTTTTGAGTTAGTTTTCTATACTAAAATTAAACACTCAACTGTTATTATACTCGTTTATTAATAATTTTCTTCACAACTTTAGACATTACTTGTTAAACTAATAACTTAAATTAATTAACCACGACATCGATGGATTTTCAACAAGAATTTTCTAACATTAATATTCATAATTATCCTAATATACACATAGTATATACTTATAATGTTTTTCTAATTATTGCTTTTAATTTTTTTCTTTCTCATACAATAATTTCGACCCGACTAAACGCAGTATACCCTAGTTTATTTTTTTATCACATAACTAGCAGAGCAAGCAGATGTAGTCCTGTCCTAAAAAAATTAAATCTACAACCTGATCTCAGTGCCACCTATCACGTCCAAATGTAAACCATCCCGAGACTTACTCAGATACACACAATAAAATTCATCAAAATCGGTCAAGCAGTTTTGAAGGACTTCAATGACATACACACGTGTAAAATTGAAGTGTCTGTTTGAAATATCAAAATAACAGCTTTTACTAAATGCATATGAAAGTGTATACGGTACTTATATTAAAAAATCATTTTTCAAAATGTTTGTCTGTCTGTCTGGATGTTGCGGCTAATATCTGAAACGTCTGGACCGATTTTAACAGGTCTTTCATTGGCAGATTGATGATGTTATAAGGAATAACTTGGGATAATTTTTAGGGTTAGGCCCAGACCTTAGCGTTTACGACGCTTACCATCGGAGGAATCGAATCGGGGACCTATTTTTATTGGAGTAAAGCAGACAAACTGGTAGGTGGCCTACCTGATGGCCAGTGGTAACCGTTGTCTATAATTTTATAAACAAAGTTTTTATTATTTACTATAGTATAGTGGGTATAAAATATGTGTGCGTTTGTCTGCCGGTTATAAAAAAATTATTAAGGGATGAAAGGCTTTAAAGTATCGTGATTGTATTTTTAGGAAACAACCTCTAGTCAGGTGACTCAAGCATATACCAAAATAGCGTCAATGTGGAGTAGATGTGTTAGCCAATCAGTAATGTACTATGAATAGTAGTATCCAATCACCTATGCACAATGGATGGTAATAACCAATGAGCTATGTAATGTGGATGATAATAACCAATAAGCTACTTACTGTGGATGGTAAAAATTAACGACCCATGTACAACTGACTGGTCAGTGAACGAAAAGGTTCGTTTTGCCACAGTAACAACAAATGAGCTATGTACTATAGATAGTAATAACCAATCGGCTATCTACTATGAATGATAATAGTCACTGAGTTACGTGCTGTGGATGTTAATAGCTAACGAGCTATATAATATGGATGGTTATAGCCAATGTGTTATGTACTATGGATGGTAATAAAGCATACTCCGTTTATTCAGATCTACAAATTTATTTACCATCTACTATAATTAATTTTCAATATTTACAAATAAACCATAAGAGATAAAATAGCCTATTTTCTATAATTAAAAATACAATTTTATAATAACAATATGACCCGTTTAGGGCTAATCTACATTAGACCACTTTAATCTCTTTCAGCTAGAATTTAAACACTACGAAATATCAAGAAGGTAAAAGTTAAAAGTCATTTATTAACACCTTCGCTGCACTTGTAACATTAAATACATTTAATCAATTTATTTAATATTGCCTATTATGAAATACAACCGATTATGTATGTTATTTATTATATAATATTATACAATAATTAATTATATAAATGTAATGCTTAATTAAATATTACGTATTCCTTTTCCCCTTTTTATTGCAAATAAACATCTAATATTACGATGGTTTGCACGAGATTTCCTCAAACTTTCTTTGGTACAAATGACCATATGTTTTAACATTTTAAAACCGTTTTCAATAAGGAACGTACCCAAAAGACTGGCTGCGTTGCCTCGTTGGGTGGCTCTGGAATGGGAGAGGCTAGTTATTACAGTAATGGTTATTCATATACAAACAGACATAATTATAATGAGATAATAACCAATCCAAATTAGAAGTTATATTCGAATAAACGGGATACTACACAAGTCTTCTGTGCATTGCTCTGTAAGTAAATATTTGTGCTTTTATTGTTTTAGAGAGAGAGATATATATAACACTTTATTGCATACCAAAATATATGAAACAAACCCTATTTACAATATTTTTAGATAATACAAAAGGCGGCTAAATTAACATTTGATTATTTATTGAGAATTTAACGTATCTACCAGTGAGAACATTATAATAATACTAACACAAAGCCGGCCATAGATATAGCTTCAAACCTTTGAACACTTCTTTGAAGACTTTGAAAACATATTGTTGCAACCTGCCAGACATGCTTTGCAAATATTTTTCTCCACACTATGCTGGTAGACGACAAATAAGACGTACGAATATTTTGTGGATGTGACGTGCCTTTATTATTTAAGTGCTTGTAATTATTTATTACATGTGCAAAATCTACCAAAACAACCGAGAAGAAGGAGCGAGTGGATGTGCGCAATGGTCGCACAACTGGATTTTGCGCAAGTGTTGCAGACTACGCAAACATTTGAACACACTCCCACTTTGAACGCTTTGATGTGCGCTAAAAAACCGATAATACCGCATGGCAAATTGCAAACCTTTGTTCACACTTTGAACACATATTCAAAGTCCCGTGCCACACATAACAATCAAAGAAGTGTTCAAATATTAGAAGCAGAAGTGGTCGTGTCCAGTAAAAGGGGCGAGATGCGGGTGCGTTTGCACCCCCTGCAGTGTTTCCTTTGCAGTAGTAAAGTAGGATATTTTATATGTTTCCTCTCAAGGGGCGCCCCTCCCTGAAGATACTGACGGAATAGTGTTCCCCTGGTTTCTTTTTCCACGGCCAGCTGGAGTACCAGATGAGTACCTAAGTACCAACAATTACTTGCGGGTTTGTGACGTCGGGTTACCGATCCCGTCTTGTACGATCCATAAGTATTTACTAATATATTTGGCTTGCCAAAATATGTCAAGAATTTATTAAAATATGATATCTTATTCCCAATAGGTGTAATAAATAGTTTTTCGTTGAATTTCATGTCATTTTTTGCGTTATGGTGTAAAATGTCTTAGAATATGCTTAGTGTTGATATTGCACAGCTAATAACATTTAAAAAATTATTTACTAGCGGTCCCGGCGACGTTGTCCTGCCCTGAAAAAATAAAAATCTAGAATCCGATTCTAGCGCCATCTACCGGGTCTAATAAATATAGCCTATGTCACTCATGGATAATGTAGAATTCTAATGATGGAAGAATTTTTTAAATCGGTCCAGTAGTTTTTGAGTTTATTCGTTACAAACATACAAAAATACAAATCTTTCCTCTTAATAATATCAGTATAGATTCGATTTGATTTTTATTTTGTTTATTTTAGATAATAAACAGATATACACTAAAGTTACATAATAAAGAAAAAAAAACAGCTTATAGTATAAAATCAGTGCTTCTCCAACTACATTATCCACGAACTAAAAGAAGGTAGTGTACAATACATTAAAAGAAATATAGGACATATACAAAAACTCACACACACACACACACACACGCACGCACTCACATACACGCACGCACGCACAAATTCAAACAAACACACACAACAACAGGCTTATATACATGTCATATATGCGAGGGATAAAGATAACAGAGACAGAAAAAAAAGAAAATTACAGCGCCTGATCCTAATGGCGTTAATAACGTATTTCATTGTTATAATGTTTTCCTTTCTTTCTTTGTTAAGGTGCAGTCAAGTTCATTAATATATAATACTGAGTATTGAAACAGATTACAAATATCGTTAAGTCTTAGAATGCTACAAAACATCCTTACAATATGTAGATCAGTAAAATATCATCATGTAATCAATTCAATAATATATCCCTGGACATTACAATAATTTGTGACCAGGCTATATTTTTTTTTATGTTTGCTAGTAGGCAAACCGGAAAACGGACCACCTGGTGGTTGTGGTGGGCTACCGTCGCCCACGGACTTCTACAACACTAAGGGAGCCGATGCATTGCCTACCTCGTTGAGACTTTAGGTATCTGTTCCTGCCCTTTTTGAAGAGCCCCATATTGTAGCGCTCTGGGAAAACCGCGGGAGGGAGTTCATTCCATAACTTGGACACATATGGCATAAAGGAGCATCCGTCACGTACCGTGGATGACTTCCAAGTGCGATGACAGAATGGCGGCGTAGGCACCAAATCAAACAGCTCATCAGAGGACTCCCCGTTGTACACACGGTAGAATACGCTATATGAGCATACATTGCCTAGGATCGAATAATATTTCACTAGATAAATATTCATAAATCTGTCAGAATTAAATCACATTAAACAAAGAAAGTTATTTAATAAAATTTCGCGCAAACCACTTAAATAACTAACATTAAAAAGCTGTACATCTGACTTTAAATTAACAGTAACTATAGCAACAGACGAAGCTTAACCCGTCAACTAAGTTACAAGTGGTTTCGGACCTTAAATTTAATTTGTTTGTGTCAGCGAATTAAATGTCACTACATCTGAAGGGTTAATTGATTAAATAGTATTAAAAACTTTCATCGCGTTTAAGTGTAACGACACACCTGTGGAAGGAACTGCTGCGCGGAACGTTCAGCGACTAGCGGGTCAGTGCTAATCTAAACTCGACGTAATTTCCGCTGATGTGTCATAGGTAACTTAAACTTGTCGTGACACTTAGCCTGTCGTTGCATTTAGTGTACCGACACACCTGCGGGACGTAACGGGCGGAAAGTTCGGCCAAATACGCTCGCAGTGTTTTAACCTATGACACATCAGTGGAAATTACGCCGAGTTTGAATTAACGCAGATCCTTCAGTCGCCGAACTTTCCGCGCGGTACGTTCCGCAGGTGTATTGTTACGCTTAGTACTAGAAAATAATACGGCTGAACATAAGCGTCAAAGAGAAGCATTTTCTAAACTTGTGTGCGTAAGCTTATGTAACATACACGTTGTTTGTGTCTGTGTCGTTAATAGTAATGTATTTTTTTTTATTGCATGAGTCCAGCAGACAGGCAGACGGCCCACCTGATGGAAAGCGGTTACCATCGTCTATGGCCTTTTGTAACACCAAAGGTGCTGCTGCTCCCTCCCTAAAGGGAAACTGGTACCTGGCCATTAATGGCCGGAACACAACTCAAAGTTGGTATGGCGGCATACCCTAGACCAGGAGTGGTAGCCATCCAGACGGGCACATATCCTACCACCTGACCGTGTGTTGTTTTGTCGCCTCTTACGACAGGCCGTCCGGCTGCAAGAGATTGTATTCTTTCTCCGTTCCTGCACGACACGGATGACGATAATTCGATTGAATACTGACTTCTTGTCACGCACTACGGCGGGATAATTATGCATCCCATTCTAAGTTCGGTATCCTTTAGCTGGCTTTACTTTGAGAGCCCGAGACTCCGTCTTTCAATTAATGGTCTAGGGGACTGATGAAATACCGCATACCAAAACTACGGAATTCTAACTATTAAAAGTAAAATTTGCTGGAACGTGTTGAGTAAAACTGTCCTGGAAACTTTCGTAGATGATACATTTGAAA
Organism: Dendrolimus houi; assembly: GCA_039645545.1. NCBI lineage: Eukaryota > Metazoa > Arthropoda > Insecta > Lepidoptera > Lasiocampidae > Dendrolimus > Dendrolimus houi. The sequence continues at coordinate 2,689,461 of CM077139.1, read as the reverse complement.
GAAAATATACAAGCTTAGGGATATTCCGAGTAGGTGGAGGAGCGAGATAGAATGCTCCTCCGTCTTTGTACGTGTGTACGTGTCGGGAATCGTTTGCGACATTAATTATTGCACAGCACCATCTATTGGCTTGTAAGGGACCACTACACAATATTTTTTATTTAAAAATATTAATTTTTAGCTTATATTTAACAGATGCAAATTTTAAGACTACCGTACTTTTAAACTATCTCTACTAGTATCACATTAACATTGATTTCTCTTACAAGTAACAAAGTTTTTGACCGAAGTTTCTTTATTATAATATACATTAAACCTATATTTCAAGTATTTTATTAAAACGACATATCATTAAAGTCCTAGGCCGTGTCTCCATTAGACGAGCAGTGACCGACTGACTCTGAGCGGCGTATCGGTAGCAAGCGACCTATAAACCGACCGAGTTAGCAGAGCACTGTAGCGTAATATTCCAGAAGCGCTTGCGAACTCCTCGGAGGGAAGGTAAAAGGCTAGTATATAACGCCGCGCAGCGCTCCAGCGCTCCGGCATTCCTTTGACTGAGCCCCCCATCACCCGAACCCTCTGGTGACGGAAACGGTCAATTATAGACCCATACCGAACGCACCCACGAACTAACGTCGTCCTCGCAATGTCCGCACTGACGAGCCAGACGAAATCACTCAACTTCTCGCGATAAGAAGCCCCGAGGCTCAGAACATAAGCCTGGCATAGCAGACGCAGACTGAACATACGCCGAGAGCCTCCGACCCTCACACTCGCTCATTGCAGACACGAGTAGCCACACAAGACTAGCTTAGGCGTGTTGCTGGAGAGTTTCTTCTCCGCTTCTTCTCTACCAGCTTATAACACGTTGCGAAGCGGCAATAATAATAGACTAGGATTGGCTCTGCCGGTGGAGCCGATAACTCGTCCCCTTTTATGGCTTAATCCGATAGAGTCATCCCCCCGCAGCGGTCGAGCTGAAGCAAAACCTCACAGGAGGTGCCTCCAGCGCGCTGCTTCTGGGCTGAACGCCTCCGCTCCCACGGAGTCGGGAAGCCCACCAAGTCCGGTATTCTCTAAAACACGTTCTCTAAAACATTCATAATTTTATTATCTTTTAAGTAAATTCTGTCAATTTAGATCATTATTTTCAAAAATGTATAATTCTATAGCTGGCTGTCACGGTTCATACGTTCATACAGACGTAGCACTAATTCGTGATCGCATAATGCCTGTCAAACGAAACGTTTTAGTGTTGCTGTCTTACTCTGGTTATATATGATTTATATGTGAGAAAAAGAGAAAACAATATTCTCTTTGTTTTGATAAAGGTCGCTTGTTAACTGAACTAGGCACATTTTGACATCGAACACTTCGTCTCCCAGAGGTGTTTTGAAACTGTTTGAATTAAATTCATTTATAGTGTTAATATTAAATTACAGAAATAAAACTACTTATTTAGTATTAGTGTTAGTTATTTATTCAACATTATAAAGGATATAACATATTATTTCAAAGATGCTTTGAAATAATGTTTTCAATGCTTTAGGTGAACGTGTATTAGGTTTTCCTTGTGTTTATTTCTTATAATAATTTGAAACACATACGTTTTAGTTTTGTTGGATATGTATCCAATATAACCATAGATTATTACACAATCTATGACTTTTTAATTCAAGTAAATCCGTTTGGTAGTTTTTGAATAATCTAAATGTATGTGAACATAGACAAATATTTGACAGCGCGGCAATTTTGGTGTGCCAGCTTATGGGAGAGACAGAACAGGAGAGTCTCCCAAGATACGATGGCTTTGTAATTCACGTGAGCAAAGTCGCGTAAAAAGACTGAATATAAAATAAGAGCATGTTGAACTATGTTTACACGCAAAATAAAGGTAATCAAGCAGAATTCCCTCCATTTATCATTACCGTCGCGTGCCGCATTCCGTTTCACGTACGATTGAAGCGTTTTTGCACGCTATTGACGCGGAGTTTGGATAGGGTTGTCAAATCAAATAAGTTACGTATTATAACTTTTTTAATTGTTTTTTTATTGCCTGTGTTCACCTGAGCTCAGCAGACAGGCAGACTGCCCACGTGATAGGAAGCGGTTATTATAGGGTAACTCACCTATCCTAGCAGAATGTAGTTGTTGATAGATAGTTACGTTAATGAAAGTTTTATGTTGTTTTTATTGCACTTTTCATACTATATAAATCTGAGATAATTTTTTCAATGACACTGCCATAGTTGTTTCTATTATTTTTTCAGTTGTAGCTAGGTAACCAATTTATTTAAATAGAGAACACTAAAGTTTTTCTCTAGGGTCAGCTACAACTCCAACAGCGGTTACCATCTATGGACATTTGTAACACCTAAGGGTGCTACCAGTGTGTTGCTGCTCTCTAAAGGGAGGCTGGAACCTGGCCACTAGTGCCGGAACAATATACAAGGTGGTTATGGCGGCTTACTTTAAGACCAAGGGTGGTAGCCATCCAGACGGAGTAATAATAATAATTAAACAATATTTTCACATTAGAATTTTTTATAGATCATCATAATGCTGCCAGGTATTCGACATATAATATCTACTTGTGTATGTTTTATGACTCAATTATTTTTTAGGGTATATTTTTTCTATTTACGTACATTCGCGGTATGAAAAGGTGCGCCAGTTTCCAAATTGATTAATTTAATGTGCCGCGAGCGCATGTGACCTTTTCAAACTAAATTACAGAACAGACTATCGCACAATAAAATATATTTAACTGTTTGACAATAAAGTTTTAAATTACTTACATAAAATTTGTTTGATTTTCTATCTTGTCTAAAAAGATCGTTTAGAGATATAAAACCTGTTTATTGGTTTTGATATTTATGATAAGCGTAGTGATTATATCCTCTTTGTTTTTGATGATTAAAACTGTTGTTAATTTCAGTGTCTGTCAATCAACATTGCAATTTTATTTTTTCACGTTTCTATATTTTACAAACATACCATTTATTAAAATGTTGACGGTTATGTTTTTTTTACTCGTGCAAGCAAGAGTCGACTTTAAGGTGACGTACCTTTTCATACCGCAACTGTACAGAGTGTCATCGAATCGTGCTATCTTTAATGTAAATACTACATTCTAATATGTATATATATTTATTAACACAATGGCTTCCGAAAAACTATTAGTCGTGACAACTTTGTCATCTTTCTAACATTACACCGCGCGTTATCGGCTGAAAAATGCTCCAATTTCCTTGTATCGCTCTTGTAAGCATCGATCGAAGTATATTCTCAGTGCTCTATAGGAAATGGGTATTTTGAATAAAAATATTATTAAAAAACCGCCAACGCTAGTATATGTAACAGTTGTGATTTTTAAAACATAACGGTACTCAATAGACGTCGTTACACAACAATAGCAGTTTTAGTACAAGGTCTAAAACACACCGTAGCGCAGGAATGGAAAGTACAGGTAAATCACTGCCTCTATGAAAGTGGTAAAGATGGTAACCCTACGAGAAACGCATCGCTGCTTGAATAAGTGACGCGCGAAATGGAACGGGGTACGAGAACTCGCCGTTCCGTCATTGTCATTCTCGTGATGGGTAATCGAGCGCGGTTCAATGCATTTATCTGTGGTTTTCCCAGTTTGCTGGTAATTTTCTTCACTGCTAATTTAAAGGCTTGCATTTCATATAACGACTGTATTACAGTTGCCATAGCGATTCTAAATGAGATGTTTTTACCGCAATATATTGTTATTTTTTTTATCCTGCATGAACGGAGGAAGAATACAATTTCCTGCGGCCGGGCGACCTGTCATAAGAGACGACAAAATAACCCACAGCCAGGTGGTAGGGTATTTGCCCGACTGGATGGTTACCACCTCTGGTCTAGAGTATGCCGCCATAACAACCTTGAGTTGTGTTTGGGCATTAGTGACCAGGTTTCAGTTTCTCTTATGAGAGCAGCAGCGCATTTGTAGCACCTTTGGTGTTGCAAATGTCCATAGGTGATTTCCATTAAGTGGGCCGTCTGCCTGTCTGCTGAACACTTGTAATAAAAATACCAAGGTTTGGAACCGGTTTAAATAAAAGTTCAATGAATAACGCTCATAAATACTTTGTGATTGAGTTGCTATTACATCGCTACGAGTTACTATCAACTAAGTTGAACCCAGGGATTAGCATCGAAGCTCAACTAGTACGAGAATAAATATCTGTAAGCAACGAGGTGTATTTTCTTCACTCTACTATAAGAAAGCACCAGCACTCCGCAAACTACTGCCAGCAACTACACCACTACAAGCAAGAGCAAGTGTACAAACTGTACAGGGGTGAATGCAAAATATTCAATCAGGAATATAAAAGTTAGTCAGACTTGGTAGCGCTGTACTTTGAGAGGTACCTGTGTCGCATTGGCCGCGAGGCGAAGTCAGGGTGCCATCATTGTGACACCGGTGACGAGGATACGGCGCTGCAGACACACCAAGAGTGTCCAGCCTGGACAGAGCAGCGCTGAGACCTCGTCGCCGTAACCGGACTTGACCTTTCGCTCCCGGACGTGGGATGATCACCATGATCGGGAGCAACACCGGATGGGCTGCCGTCTCCTTCTTCTGCGAGCACGTTATGCTTGCAAAGGAGGAGGCGGAGCGGGAGCGTGGGCACACGTCACGGCTAGCACAGACCTTCGGCCGCCATAAGCGGGTGGCGCGGGTGGGGCCCCTTGGGGTATAGGGGTTCTCACTCACCTGCACATACCGTCGAGATGAGAGCGTGAGTGTTCCGCGCACGCTCACGTCTCCTCCCGTGGGGCGAGTTACAAACGGCCTCACGGGAGGAGAGCAGGGACATAGAGCTTGAAGGTGCCGGGGGATTAAAAGAAAGTACCCCGGCTGTGGAAGTGGCCTTGCGAGGCCCACGACTGCCAGGGCTGCGGAGAGGCTAGGTCATATGCCCGTAGCCCTGGCATAAGGCGAAGGACGGGACACAGGGGTTTTAGTGGGTATCCGTAACTGAGGAGTGTTTTTTTTTTCGCTGTACTGACTTCAATTTACACGACGCCAGTTTGAAGTCAACACTGGCTTCTTCGAATTTGAAGTCAGTAGCTACTGGGGCTGGATAAATAAATAAACCAGCTTTAACGTAATAACAAACTAACAAACATCTAATGTCGGCTTTAGGCCATCATTCAATATTGATGAATGAATCAAAGTGATTCATATAAACACAAATTTAAATCATTCATTGTGATTGTATACCATCGTATCCATTTGTTCTATGCTTTTCTGTCAAATTAATTCAATTTACTTCACTCGTCTAATATAAGTATAATGTAAATTTAACTGTGAATTTATGGGTACAAAATAATTTATTATTTTAAATTTAAAATGAATTGAAGCTCATTTAAACAACAATTTAAACATAAGTAACAATGCTTTTAAATTTACATGAACGCTGTCATGCTACATCACGTGATCCGACAGTACAATGTAATAAAAAATACACGTATAACATTATTATAACCCTAAAATATTGCTGAGATGGTTTTAGTCACGACATTTGTATTAATAATTTTATTGTTCTTAGACAGTGTGGGATAGCATGGGGTAGTGTGGGATAGTCTGGGACAATGTGGGCTAGTCTGGGATAGTGTGGGGTAGCGTGAGATCTGGGCTCCAGGCCCTGCGGGGTCAAGCCCACTAGGAGGAAAGGTCAGGCCAGCCGGGCAGAGCCGCGGCCGCGATGGCTACACCACCAGCCGCCGCGCCCAGCGGAACGGAGTAACGCCCGTGGCTCCCTTTGCCACGGGCGAGCGGCAGCGGGCGTCGAGGCCTCGGGGACCACACAGGCCTCCACCCGCACCAATGCCGCGAGAGGGCGCGAGAGGCAGCCGCGTGACCCTCTCAGAGCCGGGGAAGTTCCACCGCCTCTGTTTATGAGGCGGCCCACCGCTCGCCGGGGTTGCGGATTAAGGCTACAGCTACATACCGTGACCCCGGCACTCAGGCGGAAGAAGGCTCCCATGGGGTTTTAGTGGGTATACCCGGCGCCGGTCGTACTGATTAATCGGCGTCGGGGAAGCCCCACACACCGGCCGCGATCTCCCCGGCGCGGTTGATGGTGCGGTAATGCATTTCCCCATGTAAAAAAAAGGGGTAGCGTGAGACAGTTTAGGACAGCATGGGCTAGTGTGAGGGTAATGTGTGTCAGTGTAGGTTCTGTCATTGATTAAAACTATCCAGTTTCCCGGATAAAAGGTTAACTAGAGTGGTAGCTTAATGTCTATCGCACTCACATTTCGCTTTATGTGTTTTGGAATCTTGGCCAGGGATGCGATGCTTAGTCAGTTTTTAAAATTAACATGCACACTATTACAATTATTGGTGGCAGTTGCTTCTTGTTGGGAAATTAAAAACTCGATGTAATGGACTGTATGATTATTATTATTGAACTTTTACAAGAAATGAAATAAGTACAAATTATGCAAGAGAGTCGTCGTTAAAGCAAGAGAGATTGTTGAGTTGTGATGAGAGAAGTACATTTTTTTTTTTCTTTTTTGAGCTGGATCCAGCTGAATAGCCGCAGATGGCTGTTTCAGCGATACCGGACTTTGGGGGCTTCCCGACTCCGTGGGAGCGGAGGCGTTCAGCCCGGGGCAGCGCGCTCGAGGAGGCTTACATTATTTTGCCTTCAAGGCTGGCCCTATATCCGGCATCCCGTCCGACGCCTAGTTGCTAATTGTGCTAGCTATGGGCGTCGGCGGTATGCGGGGCGCGGAGAGTAGGTGTGCTCCGGCGGGCGGGTCAGAGTGCTTTCTGTCCGCAACAACAATAATCACGTTCTGACGGTGAAGACCTTGTGATGAAACCTGCACATAGAGATAATTCGCTAATCCGCCTTGGATAAGCGTGGAGCGTATATAGTATATATTTTCATCAAACTAGAGAGGCCTGCGCTCAGTGGTACGCTTATGGACCGATAGTATACGAAGAAATAAAACAACATTTTATGCTCATTTCAGTTACCAAATGGACCACGTTAGAGCTCTGCAGTATGCAGTGCAGTGTGGGTTTGCTTTGAGTATCTTCTTTCGGGAGCGCGCTTTTAAGTTTTGCGTGTACTTACTGTATGTAGCCATGCCATTACGAAGATTCTTGTACTGAAAAACAGTGTATTAAATTGTATAGAAGTTAGCTAAAATTATCTCTACGAATTTAAGCGTTATTTAAGAAAACGACAATGGTTCGCTAATATCTTAAATTAATACTCTATACATTAGTAAGCTTATTTTTCTAGTTACAGCAAAATATTGCAAATGCATTAATTATTGCCATCAAATGGACAATTTGAGCAACTATTATTTCTATATTATACAACCTTATCACTTGATAGAAGCAGCCTTAAACCATTTAAATGACAAATAATAAATTTTAATATAATGCATACAATAAAACTTTATTTAGGGGCCTACCTAAATCGAATTCGCTATCTCGCTCACACATTACAACATTTTTAAAGTAATAAATTCATAGAATTAACATACGACACATCCGTATTAAACAAAACTTAATAACAAAAATACGAATGTTCCACAAAAAATCGTTATGATTGCGAGACAATTCTATATATAAAAAATAATTCTTGTGAAAAAAACATTTTTTATGAATAAAATCTTGTCTTAATCAAAATAATTATATTATGAAACACTCATATTTTAAAAAATGTAGTTTTGTGTTATACGGATTTGGCGTATGTAAATTCTATAAATGTATATCTTCAAAAAATGTGCTAATGCGTGAGCGAGATAGCGGACGCCATTTAGGTAGATCCTTAAGCGTTACACTACGCTGGTTTTTAGGGCAGTTTCTCTAAACCAGAGCGCTGTAATAAGAAAAAGAGAGTCGGTTAGGGGACGCCTTTCTGCACCGGGTTCCTAAATTAGTGCAGTGTAATAAGGTTTTAAATTAAGATCCAGTATAATTAAAGTGTACCTATTATTTGACATTTAAATCAGAAACAATAAAAACATATTATAAATTTTTATCTTATACAATTCTAAAGTTTAATTTCTAAGATTTAGTACAGACTTGCGACTAAACGCAAAGAAAATATTCTATGCATGGCTTTAATCGACCAATATTAATATATTTTATCGTATATTTTATGAATATTTACATAAAAGATTTTTAAATGGTTAATTTAATGAGTATTTTAATTATTTTCTAGTATTTTTTTCTCAATTTTAATTGCATTACTATACAGAAAAAACTGCAGTAAATTAAGAATAAATTTCATAAATTATATGTTATACAAAAATAATTTTACTAATTCAATCAACTTAAAAACGAATTATATGCTAGATTAAAATTGTTTACGTCTAAATTTTAGATGATAATGACTCTTTACTATCTATTGAATCACTGCAACTTTGGTGTCAACCATAAAAACAAAATGTATAATTTTCGAATTACATATACCTAAATAAATCTAAAAACTCAAAATATACACTTATTTTAGTATTTTAATAGCTAATTATATCTTATTAATTTAATACATTGCTTACAAAATCACTTTATTTTAACTTTGCATCTATATGCCATATAAAATCACTCTCATCTAAAAAACATTCAACAAGTAAATTATTATTTGGTAAAATGTATTTATTTGTAAAAATCTAATATCTACACTTGCGAATAGTCACTGAATTGAAGAAGCAATAATTTGATATATACCTACAGAAGGAAGTGGCAACTGAAACAAAGTATAACTTTCTAGACATTTTGAATTTGACTTATATTATCATCAGATACAACCCAGTCAGTATTAAAAATTAAGATTAATATCTCTCGTAATACTATGAATTTGCTTACTTATACTTATTACTTACTATTTAACAGTCCATTCACTACAACACACTGCAAGACGACTTGCCTTTTATTTTTCGGGTATATTATGTAAATTAGGCTTATTGTTATAGATGCAGATTAATTTCTAGAAACAACATTTTCATTCACATATGTATATTTGTAAGGGCCATACGTTTATTGCGATAATTAATACCTTAAATTAATCAGTTGCGATTTTTAGTCGCAGGTCTGTAATTACTACACAAACTGTGTCGTTCCCGTGTCCTTCCAGCAACTGAAGCAGCAAGGCAGTGCGCACATGAGTGTGTTTTTAAAAGCGTCTCGGAAGTCGCGGTTAAAATATGCGTATATGAGTGGGTTTAACGCGGAGTTAAAGTATCCTATCCAGAATAAAACGCCAACTACAACATCTGGCGTCTTACAAGGTTCGCCACAAAGATTCGTCGTGACGTACCTGTGGACAAAATAAATAATAAAATTATGACCAAGGAAGAAGAAAATTAGGACTAACTATCGCACAGTGAAAAGGGTAACTATAAAAAAATCTCTTCAAATCATACATTTATACGTAGTCCATATCGACAAAACGCAATTGTAAATTCTAACTGAATTAAGTATTTTTGATCTATAGTTTTATGTTCAATTAAACAAAAACAAATTTGACAACAATACTAAATAATAATTTACTGTGAAACTTTAAAAGTTAGATAGTAATTGTAAACTATATAGATAAATGTAACCTAGTGTACAACTTCATGTTTAAATTCTGTATATAGTTCTCTGTATATTAAGTAAAAAAATCATTCAAATCAAATGCATATACGTTTATTTGCGTTTGTATTAAGAGTAGTGAAATGACTTACCAAAGGAAAAAAGGCAGCCAGCACAGTAAAAACGCACCGACTATGATGCCCAGTGTACGCGCTGCTTTATGTTCTGCACGCCAGGACTTCCCCGCCGCACGTAAGGTTGCTCCTGACACAAATCGAAGCCAGAACTAAATTATCTTTTAACTTAGCAGTTAAAATTATTCTAGATTGATTGTCGTACTTTTAAAAAAAAAGTATGACAATCAATTAGGGCAGTGATTATAAGAAAAACAGATTCGTAATCTTTAGCTAGGCTACGCTCAAGCTCTGAATCGGACTCTATATTAGTATCTTTTCTAACATTTTTTTAATAGCTAATCTGGCTAACAGGGATACGGGCCTCGTAATGGAGAATGGTTACCATCACCTATAGCCATTGGCACGGCCAGGAGCGAAGCCAACACGTTGCCAGCCTTTAGGATAGAATAGACGAGATGGGATACATGAGATGGAATACATGAGATGGGATACATAAGATGGGATACACGAGATGGGATACACGAAATGGGATACACGAGATGGGATAGAAAGAACGAGATAAAGGGGATGGGATAGCGCAATGGAATAGGGTATAGAAAATGGGATAAAGAGAAAGTGGGAAATGGGCCACCTGAGTAGTGTAATAAGGCTTTAAGATGAGACAGGAGAGGAAAAGAGAGCTACAGAAGTGCATAACATGGTCCTTCTGTCTGATTTCATGCACTACAAGATATCTTAGTAACACGGACATCTTGGTTTTAAGGGTTCCGTAGCAATTTTGGCAATTCGGGATCCTTATGTAAATGCTATTTCCGGCTGCCTGTCTTTTTGTCTGTATCTATCACTGCCGCGGATCTGGAGTGTTTTAGGATCTGGAGTATTTTAGGATCTGGAGTATTTTAGCATCTGGAGTGTTTTAGGATCTGGAGTATTTTAGGATCTGCAGTATTTTCAATCAAATGCCTCTTTATGTGTATTTCCGTAGCGAAATAATGAAACAAAACACCTCTACGGAACATTTCGTTTTGTAAATAGTGTCTAGCATTTAGCCAAGTTTTGTAAAGCGGCAAAGATTTTACACTTAATAGTTTGATAAAGTGAGTAGGCGGTTTGACAGCAACAGGTTTCATTCAAAATCGATAAGCAGAAAATAAAAGATTTGGCAAACTAGGAGGTAGTTGAGAAACTTTCCAAACTGCCATTCAAAACAAATTTGTTTAACATTAAGGCCTTAAATAAAACTTAACCTTTTTGTAATTCAGTTTATTTGAATAGTAATTCAGTTAAGTTTTTTAGCTTATTTATTAAAGAGCATATTATAATTTTGTTACCATTAAAAGATACGTTTTAAGAGTAGACGTAGACGAGGGATACTTTTCATCCTGGATAATGGAATAAGTTTGGGGATAGATTTATTTAAAGATTATCCCAGAAAATAGGATAGGTTTTATATTTTGTGATTTGCCATTTTGGTCGATGTGGTCGGTTGGACCGATTTGGTCGATATGGACGGTGTGGTCGATTTGGCCAATTTGGTAAATGTGGTCGATTTGGCAGATTTCGTCGATTTGGCCCTTTTGGTCGATGTGGTCAATGTGGTCGGTGCGTTCAATGTGGTCAATTTGGTCGATTTGGTCAATGTGGTCGATTTGGCCGATTTGTTCAATGTGGTCGATTTGGCCGATTTGTTCGATGTGGTCGATTTGGTCGATTTGGTCGATGTGGTCGATTTGGCCAATTTGGTAAATGTGGTCGATTTGGCAGATTTCGTCGATTTGGCCGATTTGGTCGATGTGGTCAATGTGGTCGGTGCGTTCGATGTGATCAATTTGGTCGATTTGGTCAATGTGGTCGATTTGGCCGATTTGTTCGATGTGGTCGATTTGGTCGATTTGGTCGATGTGGTCGATGTGATCGATTTGGTCAATTTGGTAGATTTGGCCGATTTGGTCGATGTGATCGATTTGGTCAATTTGGTAGATTTGGCCGATTTGATCGATGTGTTCAATGTCGTCAGTGTGTAGTAACATAAAAAATTAATACAATGTTACCTGTGTTGTAACCTCCTTAAACAAGAGGCACGCACTAGAGGTTGACCCGCGACGCAGCCGCGGGGTAAACTCTAGTAATCATATAACTTTAAAACAACATATGCCTAAAGTGTTCTAAGTCCCTCGTGATTAGATGACGCCACGGGTTATTAATTATTTTTTCGCATTTAAATTTTTTATTGTATAAATGAGCTAATACTTTGTACATGGCTCACAAGTTATGATGTCATATCTTTAACGAGTCAATAAATAAAGTATAAATTATTATTTAAAAAATATGTACTATTATCTAAAATAAAAATCGTTTTTAATTATAAAAAATACATAATATAATTCGTTAACCCCAACTGTTTTCTATGAAACATTCTATTGTATAGGTACCAGTAATGACAATAAAATTATATAATCGAGTGCATCAATAAGATAATTAACTTTGAAACACTTTAAAAGAAAATCATTCTCATGGCTGGTTGAGAAATTTTTCTACCAAGTATCTGAGGTTTTCAACTTTAAAATAACATTGTTTTTATTTTTCTTAATCTAGATAAGCTTATAACTTTAAAATATCATTCCACAATTAATTTGTTATTGTTTATCTATACTAATATTATAAAGAGGAAAGATTTGATTGTTTGTTTGTTTGTCTGCATTGAATAGGCTCCGAAACTACTGAACCGATTTAAAAAATTCTTTCACTGTTGGCATAAGCTACACTATCCTCGGGTGATATAAGCTATATTATATTTTCTAAAAAATTAGGGATCCTTACTAAAACTCCAATAATGTAACCCAAAATGTAAAAAAAATATCTAAATTCGCGTGCGCTGCGAAAACTATTGATGATAGAATAAAATAATATACTGCGACTTTGCAGAACACATCATTGTTTACAAATAAGCAACAACATATGTCTAACTATTATAGTTATGCCACAATAAATGTTATTTAATTTAAAAATTTAATTGAAATGCCGCCGCGAGAAAAGGCTCTTTATTTATATCTTGATATACATCCTTATCAAAATAAATTACTTCATATTCAAGACTACTTCAATACCTTTATATAACTTTTTGAATTATTCAATTCGGACATTCTATTCGAAAGATATCGCACGAGTTTAAAAATGTAAGTTTTAGAAAAAAGTTGCGTGGTCGCCGCTCATCCTGCTCGGCTAGCTAGGCAGGCATCTTATGCGATGTAGACGTCACTGGGGTACGGGCCGTACATAAGGTGAAATATTTTGAATTCGCTTAGTAGGTAATTAAACTCAACAAAAAAGTTATTTTTAGATACCCGTGCGAAACCGGGACGGACTGCTAGTCATGTATGTATAAATATTTAATATACGTTGTATATTGTTCAGGGGCTGGTAACGCCGCTGCTTCAGCTAAAGACGTCAAACGGCGCAAATATGGAGCCTTAGGAAGGGGTTACATATTTATGTCGTTTGGGGTTGAAACATTTGGCCCGTGGTCCGTCGGCAAAGAGTTTCTTTAAAGACATATGTAAGAAACTCTGACACTACCCGTGATCAGAAGGTTGGCTCGTATTTTACACAACAAATAAGTATTGCTATACAGCGTGGTAATACAGCCAGCCTTCTGGGCACGCTCCCCGTTGGCAGTGATCTACTACATGAAAATTAATATATTTTATTTCGTTGTATTAAACTTTGACATAAACGTGACAATAAAATTGTAATATATATATATATATATATATATATATATATATATATATATATATATATATATATATATAATAAACTGCTATGTCAGAATAATTGGATTAAATTATACTTAACTATATTAGTTAAAAAATGTATGCTAGAAAATGTGAAATGAAAATCACTTTGTATTTCTCATACAAACTTTGCAAATCTTTTGCAAAATGTGTACAGTTACCCAAGGGAAAGTAAGTCAGTATAATGAATATATCAAATAATTCATGTAAGGAAACCCGCTTCATTACATACATCTGATAAGGGTCTTGAAACTCAATAATCTACATCAAAACTTGGTTCATCAGAACAAAAGATAAGGTCGTGGCAGCCATTTTGGATTGGGAGTCTAATCTTAATATATTCCTTAGGCTGTCGTAAAATTTCAGCGTATGTACTCGTAATATCTTGTCCCATTAAACGCTGTATTCAGCACAATGGGTTTTATGATTCATCAACTCAAAGTGCTAATTTGTTTTATGTTTGCTTCTAGACAAACTGGTAACTGGTGCACCTGATAGTAAGCGGTTATCGCCACCTGTGGAAATCTACAATGGCCATACACACTAGTGTTTGGTAGGACATGATTATAAAATGAGTTTTTAAAAGTACCTAACATGCCATTTTGTACTAAATCAGTACAATATACCACTTCAAATGAGGCGTGGAGATTTGTACCGCGGCATTACATTTGAAGCGATGAGGCCAGTGAGGCGGTGAGCGTCATTCCCTCATTTGTCCCGTTCAAAAATTCTAGTTCGGAAATATTCGTTAAGAATCGGATGGGATCGGACTCGGTCACCTCATTTTTATAACAGGCGTAGTATGACATGTCATTTTATCCCTCTTTATTATTTGAGTATCCATAGAGGAGTTACATTAGTGTACATACGTTATCTGTCAATATTTAACGTCATTAACAATAATAACAATATCGCGTTGCAATTAACGCATTAAACTCATCGCTACATCTGCTTATAACGTCCTATAACTATAAAATTTTCCTAGATGAAGTAGTAAGGTGATGGATAAGCTATATTACTGTATACCATCAAAACCTGTTCAGTAGTTTTTGCTTGAATGAATAACAAACACCTACCCATCCACATAAACATTCTCGTTAATATAATATTAATAGGACTTCCGTTATATATTTCAAGTATCTTACCTTGAGCATTTAGTTCAGTAGCGGCTTTGGCTAAATCCCTTGAAGCCACAGCCGAAGAACAACTCGGTCTCCAACCAGCCGGCGGTTGACCGCTCGAAGATCTCTTATTAGAACCTCCGGAACAATAACCAGAACTTGCTGTATCACAGCTAACATTCACTGATTTCCTAGGACTTGCTTCCTTACTTGGACAAATATCTCCTAAAGCCATCACAACTTCACCACCAAACTCAGTTTCTTCAGGCCCAACTTCAGTGAAGGTACTATAATTAGGACTGATATCAGAAGGTCTTCTATCTGGATGTAGATAGTGAGAATGATGCGCTGAATGAGAAGTATGTTTAATATGGACAGAATTTAATAGAATATTCGAAGAGGTTCTAGTCAGAGCTTCTCTCTGCCGTATCGCTTCTTTAAATATCTTACAGTACATTGATATCATGACAACGCTAGGAATCCAAAAGGATACACTTGAAGAAACCATAGCATAGATCCTGTTGACTTTAAAAACACACACGTCAGGGTGTTTCATACGGTACTGACGATGCTCCTCGGTTGTATACCAACCCATGAAGATTGGAACGAAGCTGATAAACGCTGGCCATAACCAAACGTTGGCGAGCATGAAGCAGACTGTCCTATGTGTCATAGTGACTGGGTATTCGAGAGGCCTGACGATAGCGTAGTATCTGTCAACGGATATGCAGCAGAGGTGAAGGATAGAGGCGCTGGAAAAGTAAACGTCGAGGGAATTAAATATATCACAGACTAAAGGACCGAAGAGCCAGGCATCTGTCAGTTCGGCGCTAGCGTTAAAAGTCATCGCGCATAGCGCAACCAGCATATCAGCGACGGCAAGACTCACGACGTAGTAGTTCGTGAGGACCCGGAGTTTCCTGAAACAATAGGGAAAATTGTGAATTAATTTGCTCTTTTTATATATGTACCTACATAGGTAATTTTTTTTTATAAATAATTTAGTCGTGAAAAACCTAGCAACTGATCTTGTATTTTAAATAAATGTTTCTGCATTTTTTTGTCTTACTAAGCATTATATCAGTCCCAATACGCTTCATAAATTCGCAGTTGACCAGAGGGCTGGTGCCTATCTCGGACAACGGTTCAGTATGGCAATCCAGCGAGGAAATGTGGCCAGCCTTCTGTACACCTTACCCACAGAAGACGGCGACCGGGGCTTAGTATTCTCCTTTATATTTATCCTGATTATTTTAGTCGGCATTCCTAGTACGTACGTACAAGTACTATCACAAGCCATGATCCTTACCTATGTCGATGAACGGAGATGATGACAAGCGCGTTACCAAATAGTGCTCCGAGGATGATGGTGATGAACACGAGGGCCTTGAGGATGAGCACAAGAGTGTGCTGCCAGGTGTGGTCGGGCGCGGCAGGGGGCGCCAGCGTTGAATGGAGGCCGTGGATGAACGCTGGCTCCGTACCGCGCCCACGCAAATCTACCTCGCTTCTGACGATGGCATCTAAGGATAAAAATCAGGATATATATTAAGTTCTTACATATGAAAATGACTTATTCCATTGCCAAAAGCTGGCTGTTTGCCTGTTTTTGGCAAGGCAGACGGCCCACCCGATGGGAAGTGGTCACGGCCGCTTATGAACGTTTGCAAATATCAAGGGGTCGCCATCGCGTCGCCGACCTCAATAAAAATGGGAAAAGGGAAAACAGTGACAGGAAGTTCCCTCCAAATCTTTATTGTACGCGCAATAAATGTTCTTAAGAACCGTTGAGTAGTTAAGTGTGATAGCTCTAGGAAATGAAGGTGAATATACCGTCGATGGCGAACGGTGCGGTTGTAAAAATGAGGCGTTGGCACCAGATCAAAAAATTCCTCGGAACACTAGACGATAGAATACAGAGAGACGCCGTCTCTACGTAGTTGACTATACGAACAGCGCGACGCTGGATGAAGTCGAGGGAGTTAGCTTCGACCCATAGGTGTTAGTAGTACTCCATGTACGGCTCTTTTAATTGCGAAACTGGCAAACAGGCAGACTTCCTATCTAATGGGAAGTGGTTACCATCGCATATGGACATCTGCGACACCAGGGGTGAAGATAACGCGTTGGCAACCTGTAAGATGGGACAGGAGAGGAGACATAGATCAGATAAGAGGAATTGGATAGAGGGGAGGAAGTGGACCATCGGAATACTCACTCATCGTACAAAACACGTTGAGCTTAAGGCCCACCGTTTTAGGCCAATTATCACAATAATCGAGCCAGCCCTAAGAGCTGTAATCATGTAATAATTCCAGCATGGCTCTACCACATACAGCAAGCTTTATTTTTTTTTACTTGTAAACTATTATACTATATTTTGACCATTATCTAGCCCGATGTGGAGGGTAGATATGATCTAAGATAGAGCTTACATAAAAGTCACCTATTCACATGGGAATTAAAGACACCCAGGTTGTAATTATCGGAACAGACAGGTTCCGGCAATGAGTTCCACTCTTTTGCAGTGCGCATAATGAAGGTGGACGCAAAGCGCTTCATTCTTATAGGTTGAATATCCGAATGTTTGGTTGTCCGATGATGGAAAGGCGATAGCCGGATCAGATCGAAGAGCTCAGCTGCACACTTTCCAAAGTGAATCCGAGAGAAAACCGATAAGCTGGCAACCCCGCGATGTTCTAGACTTTGAGTTTTGTCGTCAATAAGCTGATCGTTGCCAACCAGCACCCTGGCTCTCTGTTCAAATAAAACCTAATCCTCTCTTTTTTAAATTACACCCACCCGTGCGAAGCAGGGCTGGTCGTTAGCAGATATATAAATTTGTACAAAATTTTCTAACTCGTTACTTTTCGAAGTCTCAACTTGAATTCGCCCGTGAGCTTATCCTTCCTGAGCCTAATTTATTTTAGTCTCAAAGTTAGGCGAACTTGTCCCAGTGATAAGCAATAAGCGAGCTTTGCTAGGAATAGGTCTAATCTAGCTAATTTATTTGATTGGAAACTTGATAATTGGCTGAATTTGAGATTTGTTGCCAACATGATTTTGATATTGAAAATTTCAGACTAACTTCGCTATTCATAAGTTTAACATCTAATTGGGTCATTAAGTTATTTACACAACGGGCTTTTTATGCCTTATTACCTATTATTTTACCTTAACGCGATACGCAGCCTGAAGGTGCCGGAATAATATTCCACTGCCCATTAGAAATCGAAAATCTGTTACAGGATTCAGATGTAACTTGGTGTTCTTTTAAAAATATCTTTATATTTTTAAATGAACACCAACATTCAGAGCGCGGCCTAAAGCTTGATACAAATTATATTTAATTGCAATATTTCTTATTTATTTAATTTCCATAATTGTATCATTTGTATATTTATTATCATTACTATTAGTTATTACATTAATATCTATTATATACATACTATTAACTAATAAACTATATTTTACACTATTAACTGCATATATATGTGTATAAGATTATATTGTTGTTATAATTATGCTATGTAATGTGTGTAATGTCTGCCTTTAATGTCTGCCGTGACGATACCTTATTAGACGTGAGGCATATTTATGCTAACAGTTATTAACAACAGATATTCACAGACAAGAGATAACATTGGTTATTTCGAGAACAGAAACCTGTTGTCTCGATAACAGGCACATACATAACACAACAATAACAAATTTCTATTTACGTCTTTTATTAACTGTTCTATTAATGACTATTTTTCTCTCGTTCTATCTAAGCAAATCCTTATTAAACTAAAAAGAGATGCACCTGTTAATTTAATCATATCTGTGTCTCATTTACACTTCAAGAACTTATACGTGCAAGAACGAGACGCACCTAATAATTATAAGGTAACAAAATGTAAAGCATTTAAGAAGCGCACACATTACGGGACGCGTGAGATGCGCCCGGAAATAATGTGCACGCCAAGAATTGGACGCGGCTTTTGTGTTGCCAACTTTTCTTAGAGAAAACATGCTATATCAACTCATTAACGCGTTAGATTGGCGCGAATTTGTAAAAAGCGGTGAAAATAAAGTAGCCTGGATACTTTTTTAGTTTACTTTATTATAAATACTTGTTTTTGAGGATAATATTCCAATACACGTGGATATATATATACTGTCCATGCCAGTGACCAATACCAAAATCAAATGAAAAAGTTTAATTTAAAATTTCTCTTATATCTATTCACAATATTTTGTACTTAAATTGTATGTGGACCAATTTAGCAAAATTTCATTCAATAACAAATGCTACTCAAACCTGCGACTATCGACCTCGCATACGCATGCAGACAAAACCTTTTTGTCCACATTCTCGCGAGAACTACGCGAGAATATCCGCGAAATCTTGGTGCTGAGAACGCAAGAAGTTCTCCCGAGAACTCTATGCGAGTGTAGTGTAGTCTTTACCGCAAGCCGCATAAAGGAAGTTCGTTCCAATAAAAACTAAATAACAATATGTTATTTAATAACAGATATTTAAGAACAGGAGTAACAGATAATTAAATTGACCTGTTATAACTAACCTCTATACCTTATGGGCTCAGCATTATGCTTAAATTGATGCCCTTTTTAGGACAAAAGTTCTTGTTAACACTTAATTTTATGTTAGTTTTACTATCCTCAGTAAAATTATTTTCTTTCTTTCTTTCATATTAGACGGTTCATTTGGGCAATTTGCAACACCAAAGATGCTACAAATACGCTGCTGCTCTCTTAAGGGAGACTGGAACCTGGTCACTAATGCCGGAACACAACTCAAGGCTGTTATTGCGACATACTCTAGACCAGGGGTGGTAGCCATCCAGTCGGGCAAATGACCTACCACCTGGCTGTGGGATGTTTTTGTCGCCTCTTACGGCAGGATAATCTTTCTAATATCTATATGAAAAATCTCGTGTCACGGTGTTTGTGGTCGACTCGTCCGAAAGGGCTTACCGATTTTAATGACTTGTTTTGTATATTTGGTAAGTTTGAGAATAGATCGTAAAGTATTTCTCACTTTACTATTGTGGGACGCCTAACTTCAGAAAAATACATAGCCCGATATCAACACTTTTATTTCACTTTCAACCTCAAAACACAATTTCAATCTTCAACTGTACACTTCACTTTAACCTTTATAGGTACACAAATCACGGTCGAATAATTCGTTTCCAACAAATACCAGCTGTTTTTATATGTTTGTGCTAAAACCACCACCACCCACCGACTTCTGAAAACAGTCGGTATCTCCAGTGGCGCCATCATAAAACGCGAATGTTTGCGAGAACAAGGTTTTTATAACAGTACAACTACTTATTTTCAGAACTGTCAAAGTTATAAGTCGTATACAATTATTTACATAGTTTCATGTAATGTAAAAAATGATGGCATTATTATACGAGTAATTATTACAATTATACTTTCATGACATCTATAAATACATATTATCTGCCATGTATTGTAGGATGCCAACACTATGGTATTTTTATATTTTTATGGCATTGTCTGCTAGTCCATACTAATATTACAAAGAGGAAACGTTGACGATGGAATTCATTGTATGAACGGCCCGCTCGGTGTTGCTTGTAAAATAAATAAATCAGATAATTAAATATAAATAATCAATAATATAAACATTAAAATAAATACACGCACACACACACACATATATATATATATATATATATATATATATATATATATATATATATATATATATATATATATATATATATATATATATATATATATGTATATATAAATAAAATATTTGTTGTGCATTTAGCTGTGTCTTTTATAAATTAATAAATATTAGCAAATTGATTGCCTAGAGTGTTGCGAATGTAAGTGTAAGCGAATGCACGAACTTCACTCGGGATCGACCCGAGCCAGTTGCCCGCGACCACCAACCGTAATATACGTGCCTTGCATTCGCTTCTCTCAAAACATCAACGGCAAACTTTCAAACCCTTAAAACCTTGTTTAATTTTCTCCTTTGCACCATCGAACGTTATATGCGTTACAGGAAACATTTCTTTGTTTATTTGTTTGCATTGAATAGGCTCCGAAACTACTGAACCGATTTGAAAAATTATTTCGCTGTTGGGAAGCTACACTATACTACACTAATATAGCCTATGTCAACTGGGGATCGGGTTACATAGGCTATATTATATTTTCCAAATAATTAGGGATCCTTACTAAATCTCCAATAATGTAACCGAAGGTGTAAAAAATACCTAAAACCGCGTGCACTGCGAAAACTATTGATGATAGAACAAAATAACGTACTACGCCTTTGCACAACACATCATTATCTATAAAAAGTGTCGCGACAGCATATGCCTAACTATTATAGTGATGCCACAATAAATGTTCTTTTATTTTAAAAGTGTAATTGAAATGCCGCCGCTAGAAAAGACTCTTTATTTGTATCTTGGTATTCATCCTTATCAAAATAAATTATTTTATATTCAAGACTGCTTCAATGCCTTTATACAATTTATTGAATAATTCAATTCGGACATTCCATTCGAAAGATATCACGAGTTTAAAAATGTAAGTATTAGAAAAAAGTTGCATGGTCGCCGCTAACCTTGCTCGGCTAGCTAGGCAGTACCTTATGCGATGTAGGCGTCACTGGGGTACGGGTAGTACGGGAGGGGAGTCCATGTCAAGAAATGAAGTGGTCGGCTCCGTACGCAACGGTCCTGTGCGGAATTGAATAAATTTAGCTTGAAATATTTTGAATTCGCTTAGTGGGTACTTAAACTTAACAAAAAAGTTATTTTTAGATACCCGTGTGAAGCCGGGGCGGGCCACTAGTAAGTTATAAAGAGATTAAATACTTTCTATCTAACAAATAGTACTATGGGAGCTGCATACGTCTAGTAATAGCAGTGGATAACGAATTACTGGCTAGCGCAACGCGGGAGCGCACATATTATTAATTGCTCTATCTCGCTCGCATATTATCCGTCCCGCTCACACATTGTGCTATATATTGTACTAGCTGTACGACTAGTTAATACTGTACTTAAGGTTACCGTTTCTAAAATAAATTAGTTCACTTTAGTTCACATCAGCACTCGGCAGTGAATACTCTCTGCCATCTGAAGTATCATTTAACCTACCTCTCGCTGCTACAGGTAATAGGTAGGTTGTAGGGCTACGTACCTTCAGCACCCCTCTAAATAACTAGCCTCATAAAAGTCAGTAGGTACAAAACAAAGATCACTTTCCTTCCAAATTTACGATTTTAATCGTCGAAAACAATTTTGTAGGGCATTCTCTTCGTATTAAAGCCGAGAGGTTCTTTAAAACTTGGCTTAATAACGCCCCTTTGTAATTACTTCGAAAAGTAAAAAGGTATATTTGTACGTCATCTAAATCCGTATTAAAAGTGACTTTGGATGTTTTGAATGGGTTTGTTACTATACAGAATTAAACGATAATTTTGAAATTTGCTATTTATGTAATATAGGAATATAATGGGTAATATAGGAAGTAAAGACATTGTAATATTTGCAACAAGTCAGAAGGGTTTTTGATAATATAAGAACAGCAACTGGTCACTATACATATAATCAAAGAACATTACGGTTTACATACATGTTATTCACTGACTCTTTACACTCGACAAGCATTTTTAGAACACCTCGCCATTCCTCCAACAACTTTACAGTATAAGAAACTTAGCACAATCTGGCACAAGCGATCGCGGATTGAAGTCATTGATAAACTATTTTAATTAAAGGGCTATTTATGAATGACAAGAATTTAATACATTATTGTTTGGATAAACCGAAATAAAATAAACCGAACACAGTATAAATCTATCGCGTCTGCCAACATGAAAATAAAATGTAGTGAATACCGCCTATATATAGGGTTGCCACCTTTTTTTGCAGTTAAAGTACATTGGTTATTATAGGTAAGAAAAAAAAAGTACAAAGTATGTAATTATGTTTAAAAACATATTTTTATTGCTTTTTGCAATTTATATCAAATTAGCAAGGCAGGCAAAGGAATCTTAGTCTATACAGCCAATTCTGATGTATAGGTCTTCGTATAGTAGCGCAGTTGTATTGCAGGCTACAACCGACGCCATTCAATGGAGTTCTTGTGAAAACTCGAAAGACCACATCTGACTATACAGTTCACATTTCTCACAAAAATACATAATTACTACTCAAAAACTATCAATATCCTACAACTATTGTTAATTTTAAAGTACTTTTACACATTTTTAGAAAATAAAAGTGCACAGCACGCCGTCCCCTTTCAGTTCCCGCCAAAAACTCCCGCTTGGCACAAAACAAACAAAAAATTTTGACAATGATTGACACACTGACATCATTGACATTTGAGGTTAGGTTGTGTTCAGAAATTGTACAAAACGAATGCTTGAGTTATGTGGCGCTGGCGAGTGGCGACATCGATTCAGTACCAAACCACCGATAAATTTTATATAACAAAATAATCGACTAAACTTTTAAAAATCTGAAAGAAATCAAATCATGCGAAATAAAGTATTTTTGTGAACTTTATTGTTCTCATAAAGTATAGAGTACAATTATCTGAAATAACGTAAAATACTTTATAATAAAGTACGGGTGGCAACCCTATCTATATACAATTGAGAGATTTTGAATTATAATCTGTACACAATTACCACATATTAGAGATAAATATTGTTACTTAAAATTATGTTCAATTATAGAGAACTATTTACTCTAAAAATATAACATTATTATTTAATTAAGGAAATGACCGATTGTATCGTTTAGAAATAAGAGGGGACATAACAAAATTAATTATTAAATTTAAAAAGAATCATGACAAGAACAACTAAGCTACTAAATAACCGTAACAATATATGAGTTTCTTGCACCGCTTCTTTTCCTAACAGTAACTAAAATTGCTTTGGATGCGGTGGTAGACTCGTGACTTCCAATAAGTAATCTGTAAGATTCCATTTTGAAATACATACATTCATTTTAATTTTCATAAGATACATATTATTGGTAATGAATATGAAATCGGCCCAGTAGTTTTTACGCGAATTCCGAACAAACAGACAAGAAATCTAAAAAAAATGCATCTTTTATATAATGTATTCCAGTTGTTTTTTTTAAATAGCTTCAATGTACAGACACGGCATGTTTAGAATTTTATAATTATATAGATATTAATTAATTAGGTTTACATAATATGGTGAAACATTTGCAAGTTGAAGTGGCAGTGGGCCGGTCACGTCTGCCGCAGGGCCGATGGTGCAGACGAGTCCTGGAGTGGAGATTGCTTTTCGGTAAACGTAGTATCGGACGCTCGCCCTTCAGCCCGATGGACTGAGGATGGTGAGGAAGTCAGGACAAGGATCCCATAACCAATCTTGGTAAAGGGACTACATACATATATACCAAATTTCAGCAAATCTGCATTTATAATTTAAGTATTGACTAGCGGTCTCGGCAGACGTTGTCCTGCCCTGAAAAAATAAAAACCTAGAACCCAATTCCGGCCCCATCGAATCTAATTGTGAATCTAAACCACCCAGGGATTACCCACAAACAGACATAAAATTTCACCAATTTCCTAGAACCCGATTCCACCGCCAAGTATTTTGTTTAGATTGGTGGGTTACATTAATGAAGTTTTAGTAAGGATCCCTAATTATATATAGCCTATATTAATGTAGCATTCAAATGATGAAAGAATTGTTGAAATCGGTCCAATAGTTTCTGAGTTTATTCGTTACAAACACCAAAAATACAAATTTTCCTCTTTATAATATTATTAGTATAGATAAATAAAATTAAATAATTTTCAATTAATATTTAAAATCGTGGAGAGAAAGCAAAAATGCCATTACATGGATTGTTTCCTTCAATTCATGGATTCTCATAGTTCCAAACATCCAAATACAATAATGTTCATCCCGCTGTTGGTCCTATCGACCGATGGATTCAAGGTCGTGTGCCGTTGGACTTTTGGCAATCTGTGTTGGAACTGTTCCAAACTAGTCCGTTATCCTCGTGGTTTGTTCATAATATATTACAAAAGACGGTAGATCCTTCCATTATTGAGTTTCTAATGCTGATATTACATGCTTCAATCAAACTGATTCAATTTGGTTGCATTAATTGCACGATTGAATTTAAACTTATGGCGTAACGACCTTAAAGTGGTGAGTGGTATAAATTAAACATACCGTTTTACGTACGCACACATACCTATATGTAAGAAAAAAAAGAGTGCGGTGAGTTTTGTTGCCTTGGCTGTCGTTCTGCTTTTTGTGGTGCTTACTGCCCTGAAGTATTACGCAGGTCAAAGGGCGGCGTTGACGGTGGTGTTAGTAGGCTCGTCCTCTGCCGGCAATCACGTCGCTATCGTGAAGCGTAGCTGGGTACACCAAAGTCGAAACTCCAAAACAAGAGATAAAAAACCCTGGAATGTACGGTCAAACAAGTTCCTCCTTAATCTGTTCTCTAACATTTGCTTTGAACGGCTCATAAAGTTTCGAAATCCACGCACACACTCTCAAATTTAATATACACCAATCAGGACGTTTCTGCAATGCATAAAGTAAAAGAAACAATTACTCGTGTTTAGATGCCCTATGCACTTTGCCGATTGACGACGCCCTTTATCTTTTGTATTTTGCTCTCGCTTTGTTTGCGGACTTCGATTTTATTGTCTCCTTGAACAAAAACCCAAAACAGGTAAAAACAAAAACCCCGCCTCTTAAAACTGATATTTTACTTGGGCGCGTGTTATTGTGCTGTTAGCGAAAGTTTTTGCCAGGCGATTTTAGCCTTATGGGTGGTGCATCGCCGCTTTGGTTGATTGTACGTCCAGCGTGTTAATATTAAACCAAAGCGCTTACAAACGACAGCCACCTCGGCAAAACTACAAAACAGGGTGAAAGACCATAGCTGGTGAGGTGGCCAAGCGGAAGGCAGACGGAGTTAAGAGAATGATTTAAAAGAACTTATTAAAAAAATTAAATAATGAGTTTAACAATAATAAACTGATTATTTAAAACAAGAACTAAAATGGGTATACACACATGATTTACTACTGAAATAGCGCAATATGAGACTAAATTTTAAAATGAAACAGTTGCAAAGCATTTGGATGAAACAGTGACTATTGTTATGTAATGAAGCTAATAAAACGGCTTCAACTCTTACCCAAAACCTGAGTTATAAACACTAAATATAATTATGTTGATTTAAAGCAAAACTCTTAATAAAGGTTAAGATGATTCTTTCAAAGAACATGGACGTGTTCGTCGTTTCGAATTATAATACGAATGAGTAATCTACGCATTGATGTGCTGCTCTGAACGCGCAGCTCGCGGGCTACCTAGACCATCCCAGTGGATGTTCCCTAGATAATCGAAAAAATAAAAAAATGTACGGGAACTAGCGCCATCAAATGGTCCAGGAACATCAAAACTTATAATTATTTTCCATTTAGACCTCTTAACTTCACTTAAGATGGCGCTGTGCGATATCGTTGAATAAATACATCGCGCTGACGAGATCTTAAGAGCATTAAAAGAAACCACAACTTATGGTTATATTAAGTGAAACTTTCACTTTTACATGAAGTTATATGTGAACCATTTTTTACTTTTGGCATAAAGTAACTAACTAATTTTATTCTGTTACCCTTTATTCCGATTTAGAATTTAGAACAAGCTATAACTTATTAGTACATTAATATCATCTAGTGAAATTTATAAAATAATCGATTGCAGCGCCATCTAGTGGTATATATAGGAATATATACCGATTGTAGCGCCATCTATCGGACAGGGTAAATAATATTTAGATACTTTATTCCAGAGAGGCTCATCTATTTTTTATAATATGGTCTCGACGGTTTCTGATGCACTACAATAGTGTCTTCGCTCGGCTATGCTCGCGTTCATTTTTAATTGCAATTTTATATATTTTGCCCTTTTTTATGTTTACTTTTTAATTCCTTAAACTCCGAATATAAGAAATTAAATAGAATTTTTTTTTTGTTTCTGAACCGACTCCTATCACTCTTTTTGCATTGGATTCAGAACTATTAGTTACGTATAAATATCATTGGTATTGGACCTTGGGTTCCAACGATATAGAAGACTCCTTAAAATCAGATACAAAATCATATAGTGTTTAAGTTATTTTAGCCGTAACTTTATCTACTTGCATTAGGTTCGGGTTTCACGGTGGTTTAATATATTTTTCACTGATATTGGATCTTGGATCCCAACGATATATATATTCCCAATAGCGAATTCTTCTAAATAAAGAAATGTGTACTACTGACTGCAATACTATTAGATTTATGACAATCCCAAAATAAATAGATACTGTTTCAATGATACTTTTATGAGTTCAGCGGGACCCGAATTAAAATGCCATTAGATTACTATAGAGTTTATTAGAACTATACAAACACGTATAACACAGGTACAAATATAACCTAACACAACAAATCCAAACCTAATTCAATAAAACGCGCAAAGTACGTCACTATTAGATTCCCGAATGTACACACGTCACGCCCGTATCGTAGTCGTAGCTTGACTGCCTCCTCTCTTAATCAGGGAGTCGTTTTATACTTCACCAATGCACTGAGCCCGCCCAGCACGTGAACTGAATTTCCTAGAATCAGCTTGTACTGGTAATCCGTAACATCTGACTAATGACAATAGGCTGTGCTCCATAATAAGTAAAAAAAAGAAGACGATCATAAAAGGATTACAATTAGTTCAAATGCCGACAGGTAATAAAATGTGCTTTTTACAGATTAGGAGTGGAATTTGTTTTTGTCGGAACCTAAGTTGTAACAATACATATACGTACGTACACCATGTACGTAACTTAAACTAAAACTAAAAAAACTAGCAAAAATAATAAACCAGCTTCAGAAAACAAAATCTTCAAGTCGGTGCAAAGTAAAACATGAAATGAATACATTTTCGATATTTTGTTGTTAAAAAAATGTTTATAGTAGAAATGTTTGTCGTAAGGTAATTTTCTCGAAGGAAAACATCGAGATGAAACCTGCATATCGAGATAACCGATGTGTCAAACCTGCGAAGCCGCCTTAGACAAACGTGGCGAATTACTGTCCGATACCCAATAGTGGGAGGCCCGAGCCCAGCAGGGGGACGTTTATGGGTTGTTACTAAAGGTGGGGACTCATCTGGGATAATGTTATAGAATATGCGTAGTAATATAGGCATTTAAATAGTTAACAATAACGCCGTTATCGAATAGGTACATCAGTATATATACAATATACTGTTACAGTACTATTTACTGTTTTACGGCCTCTGTGGTTGAGCGGACTAACCCTTTGCCGGCTTACCTCACTGCAACTCATAGGCTCCGGGTTCGATTCCTGGTATAGTAAATTTCGGAAACGTATTTTCTCCGTTATCTACTATGGTCTGAGTGTCTGTGATCGGCCCCAGAGTGGTCCGTTGTATATAACCCATAACACAAGCGTAACTTGCTTTATTTGGGGATATACAGTAAGTGTGTTTGTCTGCCGATTTATTTATGATTTTCCAGTTATTTAGTTACATAGTTGTTCTTGTCATGTTTCTTTTTAAAGTTAATTAATAATAAATTTTGTTTTGCACCCTCTTATTTCTAAACGATACAATCGGCCATTTCCTTAATTGAATAGTAATGTTATAATTATTCTGTGATTAGCGCCTGTTTTGTATAGAGTAGATATCTATAATTTAACATAATTTTATGTAATAAATAACATCTACCTCTAATATGGTGTGGTAATTGTGTAGAATATAATTCATAGTTTCACAATTGTATATAGACGGTATTTACTACATTTTGTTTTCATGTTGGCAGACGCGATAGATTTTTACTGTGTTCGATTTATTTTATTACATGTAAAATTTTAATTACAATATTTTAAATAATATCTTATATAAAATATCATCTAAAAGAATTAATTAAAATAGTTTATCAATGACTTCAATCCGCTATCGATTGTGCCATTTTACTAAATTGGTATAATATGGTAAAATTGTTGGAGGGATGGCAGTGTTCTAAAAATGTTTTTGTATAGTCAGTGGATAAATTGTTCTTAAACCCACCCTATGGTCCTCTGATTGTAAGTATAGTGACCAGTAGCTGTTCTTTTATTACCATAAACCCTTCTGAGTTGTTGCAAGTATTACAATACAATACATTAATATGTGTGTTCAAATCAAATAATTTATTTCATAAAACATGGTAGTTACATAAATAGGTTTATTATTTTATAATGATCATATGTGGAGGAGTACTTCTCCCTCCTGCAACCCCCATGTCTAGGAGATATGTAGTTTTTGAGACACGATTTTTTTTTGTAAACTTAACTTTACTAATTTTTTTCAAAATGGTGTACTTTTTTATTATGTCTAAAGACAAGAAATGCAGAAGAAAGGTAGTGGTCAATGTAAAAAAAAACATTTAAAACAGTCTAAAAACGCAGACTAAAGCCCACAAGCCGAGCGAGCAAAGCGATTATGCTATGACAGCGGCTAACAAATATCACAATCGATTTGTAACCATCATTTAAATAGTTATCAATGAATAAATGGTAACAGTCGGTTCTAACACTCGTCGGCCGCTGCCGCGGCACGCTCGGCTCGTGCGCTTTAGTCTAAAGACTAACCCAAACTAACCAACTCACCGTTTTAGTCACTGGTCGCGCCTTCGTTCACCCCTCACAACCTTAGTGGCTATAAATAAACTGAAAGGATATCCCTAATTCAAATCACCATTAATTTACCTCCCGATAATCTATATCACACCCAAAAATTGAGATAGAGGATTTCGCCAAAATCCAAAGTTAATCAATGCAATCGAATTCCAGTGAGAAAGCCAGTCAACGTAAAAATAATCAACATAACTGAAACAGCGCATAAAATCCATAACAAAACATAAAGTACATTCATATAACTAAAAGAGATGTGGAATAAAAAAGGCGGCAAACAGAGTATAGGAGTATACATCTATTTTTTTAATAAAAATAATTCGTTTAAAAACATACTACTAATTCAAACTCGCAATATATAATAAGCAAAAAAAAATCGTATTTAAAATTCGATATTATTGACATATCGAATTGTTAACATTTTTTTCTTTCTTATACCTATTAACGTCGTAAAGTAAAAAAAGTGACAGTACTGTGATTTATTATTATGAACTTTAAAATTATAATAACTAATTAAAAACTTGTTTACTAAATTAAAAAACAGTTTTAGTGTTTATATATCTGGTGTAAGTGTATTCCTAAACACAAATCAAACTTTTTTCAAAAAAAGTGACATAATCTTGTTTATCAAACTTATTTTTTGTTTTTCCCATTATTCTTTCAAAATTTGTTGGTGGGCCCTAAAAACATGTTTCCTAGCCCAAATAACAGGTCTAGTGTCCATATAAAGGGTTTTCCAATAAGAGGTGTTTTTTGAATAGCCCGCTATTTCGGTAGATGTCACTTTTTGACATTTGACAGTAGAAACTACGCCATTAATAAAAATGGAACGATACACGCTTCAACAACGCATTGAAATGATTAAAATTCACTATAAAAATAGTGAAAATTTGGCAGAGAAGGTTCGTAAAACTCGATCATGTTTGGGTCGTCGTGAAGGACCTTGTCGGACCGCAATGCAGAAATTGGTGGAAAAATTCGAGCTGTTGGGACAACTGAGTGATGTGAAGAATAAAACCCGTGCACGTTGCTCAAGAACAGCCGAGAATATTGCTGCTGTAGCCGAAAGTGTTAAAGAAAACCCAGGTTTGTCCATTCCTCGTCGTTCTTTGGAATTAGGCATTCCACAAACGTCATTACACCGTATTTTGCATAAAGATTTGGGTCTTAAGGCTTATAAAATCCAGTTAACCCAAGAACTCAAGCCAGGCCGATCATCAACAAAGTCGTGTCTTTGCTGATTGGGTCGTTGAAATGCATGAAAATGATCCGGAATTCTATCGAAAAATCATCTTGTGATTTAACACCTTGCGACTTCTTTCTTTGGGGCCACGTGAAAGAGAAGGTCTACGCCAACAGCCCAGCGCCGATTCAAGACCTCAAAGATGGAATTCGTGACGCTATCCAGGACATAGGGCAGCCACTTTGCAATTTGGTTATGGAAAATTTCATGAAAAGGATATTGTCCTGTAAGCGTGGTCGTGGTGGTCATTTGCCTGATGTTATTTTCCACTATTAACAGCATACCTTCCTCTTTATAATGATATACACATCCGATCATTTATATTAAAAAATGTCATTTTTCTTTGAATATCAAAATAACATCTCTTATTGGAAAACCCGCTAGAAGGGGTATGTATACCCCTAAACTTAATTTCCGCTAATCTGATGACACTCTGTGCAAAGTTCAACCCCATTAATTCTTCAAAAAGTAATTGTGTAACATATTTCAATATAAAATTTATTTAAAAAAAGTTTAAGTTAATCAATATTTAGCTAGACGTGTTGCTGGGGAGTTCCTTGCCGCTTCTTCTCTTTAACAGCAATAACACGTTGCGAAACGGTGTACATAGAATAGGAAGTTAAATTTTAACTATATTTACGCTTTGGTTTAATTTAAATGAAATAAATTTTTAAGCACAATTAATGTACCGAAATAGGAATGACACAAAGGGAACTCACCGGATCTCCTTTAAATGTTTTATACAGCGACAGTTCTCCTATGTTATTATATCTTATATATTTTATGGCCACTATTATTGAGTCTGGCAAATGATTAGATAATTCGTATTACTACTACATATAATTTACTTAAAGTATTTTTAATATTAATTTCACTTTATTTTGAGTAACGTACAGAGCATAATGGATTACCTTCTTTCTTACCATCGATTTTTTCTCACTTAGTGAGCAAGGTATATTTAGCTCAAATATAGATAATTATGTAAGAAAGAAAGGGATGGACAGTTACACGTCATGCACTCAAGTGATGTTATTTTAATTTAATAATGAGGCGAAGGTTTATCTATTGTACTACCACAATTGCACATATCGAATTAGTTGTGGATTTTACTGTTAATATTAATTTAATTTGTGAATAATATAAATGGCTTAACCAAACTTATATGTATGACCTTCAAAAATGTGTTCCCGCGGAACTTATTTTGAATAAAAAAAATGAATTTGAATTTGACACATCAATCTTCGTCGTTTAAACGTTCCAAAATATGATCATTAATAATATAAATACATTTGTATCGGCCCCTTTCAAAATTTACTTAGCACAATTTGGCCGACGTCCAAATGAAATACCCATCAGGCGCACAGTATTGGAAAAGTGTCGTAATTCTAAAATGTGCGATTCAATTGGTTTTTATTGAATTTTTATATTGTATATAACTAAACGATCGGTTTTGTTTCGAAATAGATTTATTTTAAAAATAAAATTATGTTCCATGTCACAATAAAATGGAGGTTGTTAAAATTGTCCGTTTGTTACGGACTTTTGTGTTTACTATTGTGAAACACGTTCGTGAAATTTCTTTTTAAATATATATAATAACTGAATACAGTGTAAACTCTGTATTACGACACTGAAGGGTCTGTGCATTTTATGGCGTTATACAGGGTTGTCGTTAAATGGAGAGAAGTCTGTTATTTTTGTCTGACGTCTTTTGCTGCACCAGTAATTTTATTGTATTTTTTTGACTTATTTTATTCATATCTTGCGATATTGAAGCATCTTGGTGATAAAGGAAGTACTTAGAAATTTCGGTATGCATGATGCCGACAGTCGAGTTTATTACGGGCTGGCATAATAAAGCGATAAAGGATCGTACACAGCTGCGCAGTTTTTACTATTTTTGGTAATTTAAAAGGTAATTTTTATTACTTAATTGTTGTCATTATTGAGAGTGGGTGCATATATGTTATATAGAGTGTATCATTGTATGGAAGACAAGCTAAAAGCCAAGTGATTTCGACGCTTAAGGGAGTTTGTCGTTAAATCGAGTGACGTTAGATGGAGTTAAAAAATTACATAAAGTAGAGACTTAATTAACACCAGACTGAGTCTCGTAAGACGTTTGGATAATCGAAAATCCGGATAAATGAATATAATATATTATTTTCTTAATACAATATTAAAGCGTATATATTAATAGTATTTATGTACATATTGTTAAACTCCAAAAAGATAACCTACCTCGTCCGCGTACACGTTTTTAATCAAAACAATAAAAAAAACTTGTCAACCAAAATCTGTGTTTATAATAATTGGGGCCTGACTCTAGGGGCCAAAACAAGGCGGGGGGCCGCCTCCGTGCTCGGTTTAGCCAGCCGGCACGGAGTGGAGATCGCTAGAGCTAAGACTCAAACTCCAGGGGTGGATGTGATAAATGGCATAACGTCAGAAGTAACTTCGGTGAACCTGCAGCCCACCTCTCGACACCCCTTAGCCACTCGCACCCATGTTGCCCCTCGTCAATCTTGGCATTTTTAGTGGCCCATGCAGTGAGTGGCAAGTCACCGTCTGCCTATTTTTTCCATGTTCCTTGAACATTGCGACGGGCAGACGCCATAGTCCCCATAGTCCCCGATCTGTAACTCCACTAGCAGTTCATCCCAATAGCCCAGTACCTTTTGTCCTCATTTTCTACAATAGTCCTACACCGATCGGGGCTTATCCTTGGGTGCATTATTATATGGCGTAGACAGGGATAATCGCCGGCCAGTTTCAGGCCACATTTACATTAAATTGGTCAAGGGGCCTCTAGGTGTTTGCCTTCCGATGGCCCCACGCAAGCCCCCTAAAAGTCCGGGACATGTTTATGGCCCGTGGTCTTGAGAGAATAATAATAATTCATTTATTTCAGAAAATTGAGTATTGCCATATTATTGAATTTTATATTATGGAATTGTTTTATATCATATTATAATATTATTTACGGCCCGTCCCTATATGTTATCATTTGCCTTCGGTTAAAATTTGACATAAGTTCCATATAAGTAATAATAAAATTCGAACTTAGCTAAGGCAAGTGAATGAATATTAAAATATAGGAACTGGCCATAATAGATAAGCCATTTTCGTATGTATCAATAATAAAAATAATTATTCATCGAAGTTTCTGCCAGAACTTTACTTCTACTTTACTCCTTGTACGTATGAAATACCTGTATCAGAATATTCCACACTATATATATATTTTATAGCTGGAGTACAGCAGACAGTCAAACGGCCCACCTGATGGAAAGCGGCTACCGTCGCCTATAGACGTTTGCAACACCAAAGGTGTCACCAACGCGCTGCCGGCCTCGAAGAAATTTTACGACATCCTTTTTAAAAAACACCATGTTGTAGCGCTATCTATTACAAGGAGAAAATATTTGCGCGTTGTGTATGTGTGTGTGTGTGTGTGTGTGTGTGTGTGTGTGATTTTTAAATATGTGCATCGAGTATTAGAGTGTGTGTTTGATTAATCAAATATTTGCATCTATATTCATCATAATTAAGAGTATTAAAATATAATTATACTTTATAAATAGCCACTTTATATATATATATATATATATATATATATATATATATATATATATATATATATATATATATATATATATATATATATATATATATATATATATATATATATATGTAGTTTATATAATATATAGTTTATAATTATAGTATATCAATTTACCTACATATTTTCTTAAAATACTCCATTGCATTCTTAATCATGAAATAGCTGAAATCCGGATAATCGAGTCTCTTTCTATACTACATAAATATTAACTCACGAATCAAAGAAGAATTGAAGAATTTATTCGAAACCATTAACATAGTGTACAGGAATAATTTGGTGTCGCAAACAACTGCTGTAGTATAATACTGTGTTGCAGTTATTAGCGCCCACACCCAGACAACTCGATTGTTATAACAATTTAAAAAGAGAAAATTATTTTAAAGTTTATACGTTTGGAAATTTTCGTGTTAATATTATTTTTAATGAATGCGGAAATGTATAGATGTGAGAATGGGTGTGTATATGTATGTGGTGTGTATGTGTGTGTGGTGTGTACAAGTGAACGAGTGAGTGTGTGGTTACAGACTTATTAGACTAGTGTAGTCAGTTTAGTAAATTCTCGGTGTTGTCATAAGGGAGTTCTATTAGCCAGTCGAATAATTTTAATTTACATTCGCGATGAGTAAGAGAGTATATGTTTAGTAACTTTTTAACTCGGTTGTAAATTTTGGGACTAAGAAAGTAAGCATGTCGGTCAGCTCGGTCAGTCGGTAATCGAAGTTGGCATGGTGCGAGTGTACAAACTAAATCGTATCTTCTTTTATTATATATACTAGGATTAAACGGCAAAATATGGTGCTTATGAAGAACTAACTGCATTATAAATAGTTTCCTTACAAAAACAACCTGACAGAGAGTGATAGATCGGAAGAAAACCGTATTGGCTTAAACAAAATCACTTTAAGAACTGCTCGTTGAGCTCTTTCAAGTCTTAAGAGAGTTGATTTAGCCGCTCCACCCCAGGCTGTAATGCAATAATATAAAATAGATTGCCCCAGGGTATAAGACTGTTTTTAAAATTTGAATACCAACAACATTCCTAAGTGATTTGAAAACATAAATCGTAAATTGATTTATGTTTTCAAATCACTTAAGAGACGAGAAATTAACACTTGTATTTGAGGTTTCCAAGTCAATGTGTTGTCAATTAAAATACATAGGTACCTTATATAATCTACACGGCTTAATGGGGCACACGTACAGATAACAGACCGATCAAGCTTACAATTATGAGCAAGAATTGTTAAGGGTACAGGAGGCTATAGAGAGAGATGTTACGGGAAAAGGTACAAATTTAGTTTTATCAATATTTAATGTGAGTAGGTTATGTGAAACCCACAATATGACAGTATGCATAGCAGTCTCGGCGTTCTTAGCAACTTCATCCCAAGAGCTACCGTTTCATCCGAATAATTTAAAATTTTGCAGTTAGGTATTTTTATAGACAGAAGTTGTTTACATATATTAAAAATAGTGTGGGTCCAAGGGCACTACCTTGAAGTACGCCAAAATTAATTTATAAATCTTGGCTAACATAATCATCAATTTTGACATACTGAGACCTAGAGCTTAAGTAACTTTTGAAGATTACCAGAACTAATTCTCTAACGCCAATTAAGTTAAGTTTATTCACAAGTATAGCGACAAAGACAGTGTCAAAAGCTTTGGATAAATCCAAAAATATACCAATTGATTTGCGTTTCAAATTTAGTTCTTTAACAACAGAATCACAAAGTTTCAAAGTAGGATCTTCAGTTGAACAGCCCTTTCAAAAGCCATTGGTTTTGGGCAAGAATGTTGCTAAAGCTCAGGAACTCCATGAGTCTGCTATTCAGGATATTTTCCATAATTTTCGAAAAAGTTGATAGAATTCAATACGTCTATAATTGTTAACACTATCTCTAGCACCACCCTTGTGAATGTGGTAGATAACCGCCTTCTTGAAAACTTTGGGGAAAACTCCTGAAGCAAAACATAAATTGATAATATACGTAATAATAGGAACCAGAACATGGCGTGCGGCTTTGACGAAAGAAGATGAAATATCCCAACCAGGAGCACTTTCAATTCTAAGATAATTCTTTCAACCTCAGCATTATCCGTATTTAGAAGAACCATAGAATAAAATTGTGAGTAAGATAAATTATTATCATTAGATTTTGTAACGCTCGGGTTTATAGGAGGGATAATTTTAGAAGCTAGAGAAGCACCTATATTCCCAAAGAAAGTATTGACCAAGTATACAGAAGAGTTTGCGTTAGATGAAATTGACAACAACTCAGTAGATAACTCAGTATTTGGTTTAAGATTAGCAATGTTTTTTATTACCTTCCAAGAAGCTTTTGATTACCTTTAGCCTTTTCAAACTCTAGACCGTTAAAATTATTTTTGATCTTTTTCAAGTAGTTATTACAAAAAGTTTTATATTTCATATATGTAGTTTTAAGTATAAGATTATCAGGATCCCTTTTTGAGTTCTTATAGCGTTTATCTCGATTTCGAATAAAGCGCAAAAGCCGGGTGTAATCCAAGGCTTGATTATTCTCTTTCTATATATAATAATATACATTTTTTTATTTTTCCTCGAATGATTCACGATGAGTTAATATTATTAGTTAGTGGAGATGTTGATCTATAAAACTTTTAAATTTGAAAATGTTACTATTGCTCTTTGAGTACGGTAGTTAATGACTATTAACATAGAGTAGAGGTCGCCCGTGGTCGAAATTCGACCATAATAGATTGTTGTCAAAGACTATACTTCTATAATCACAGATTTCGCTACTACTGTTAATTTGACTTGAACAATAAACAAAAGTATATATGCACGTATGTGTCAAATATATGGTAGGTGATTATGCATAATTTTTAAAAATATTAGCATTCGTCGCTTCTTCTCTATATAAACTATAAGTGTGTGAAATTTTATACTCCTCCGATGGCGCAATTTTCGTATAAAGAGGTACAAAGTTTTTGCTTCACGTATTAATATATAGATAACGTTAAATTCGGTAGACAAATATGCATGTAGTAAATTCTCGAAGTTAACAGATTATAGTTATTATGGATAACATACAGAAAAATTTGGGGCGATCCTAGACAATCAAATTGTAGTAAAGAACGGAAAGTTCGTTTATTAAATTTACCTTGCTGGGATTAGATCCCAGAACCTCTGCGTTATATGAACTAGATGGACCAACGGTTAAACCACTTTCGTGCAGAAACGGAAAAAGAATACAATTTACTGCCGCCGAGCGGCCTGTCGTAAGAGGCGACAAAACAACCCACAGTCAGGTGCTAGGGCATTTGCCCATCTGGATGGCTACCACGCCTTGTCTAGAGTATGCCGCCATAACAACCTTGAGCTGTGTTCCGCCATTAGTGAAGTC
This sequence comes from Dendrolimus houi, assembly GCA_039645545.1. Taxonomy (NCBI): domain Eukaryota; kingdom Metazoa; phylum Arthropoda; class Insecta; order Lepidoptera; family Lasiocampidae; genus Dendrolimus; species Dendrolimus houi. The sequence goes on along the minus strand of CM077139.1, from coordinate 2,651,806 downwards.
GTGGTAGCGTAATGGGTAGCGCACGCGTCCCAAACTCAAATGGCGCGGGTTCGATCCTGGCTGGAACGCATGCACCACCTTAGGCAGTTTTCTGACACTAATGTGCATATTGTTACAATTACCACGTCCTAACAATGGTGAAGGAAAAGATCGTGATGCAACCTGCACATTGAGATAACCTATGTATCAAACCTGCCAAGCCCGTATATTGGGAGACCCGATCCCTGGAAGTGGGCCATTTATGGACTGTTATATTATATCATAAGCAGTTTTTTTATTTATAAGAAAAGTAAACAGATACAATATATATTTTTATACATAATATTATTTATTTGTTAAAGCATCACAACGACAACCTTTTCGCTCGTAAATTTCAACCGATACTCTAGAAAACCATAATATTTTATCTTCAACCTCATTACGCTCCCGGACTAAAAGCCAAATACGTTTTTCCCGTTTCTTCCAGACCCAGACATCATTACCGTCCGCCTTCCGTTTTAAAAACTCTTAAATTATACTTTATTTTGATAAAGAAGTGAATATTTTTTGAGAAAATATTTTACTAATATTTCTCCCGAGCTAAGAAGATTAAAAATGTTTGTGAAATTATATAAATTGAACAGTGTGTTCTTTGGTCTTTTTCGTACAAAGGCGTATTATTTCAACTTTTCGTAATGAAATATCAGTATTTATTAACAACAAGCTGATACGTGCCCACTTCAACTAACCAAGCACACACGCGCACATGCACGCACGCATATCAAGGTTTAATTAAGCTTTATAACTTTTATTAATTCATAAACGCAGAAAGCACTCGCAGTGCCTCGTACGAGGATGTGCGCAATTCTTGCGTGAAACGTTACTGCTGTAACATATCTGTAAGTTATTTAGTTTCAGAAAGTAGTACACTGGTAAAATTGTAGCTCTATGCTCTCTCTGTGTGTTCGCCATGCTTTGTCTAGCCACATGTTGGTAATAAGTTTGATTTTAATGGTACATAATAAAAAGAACTTAAGATGGACATGTCTGTATAATTTGAAGAATCCAGAATACCCCAGTCTACATTATTTTACAGGTTATGTACCCAGTTCACGCAAGAAGAAATGGAGGACGACGATTCTACCACGTGAAAGTAGTTCTGGAAGAATACGACTTTGACAGGCAGACCCCTGCCAACGAGCTTCAAGATTTTGTACTTTTTTAACGTTTTATTTTGAATGTATTTTTATAAAATAATAATGTTTTCTTTTTTATAATAAAATGTCTTTACACATTAAAAAAAATTGAAATAAATAAATAAAAAATGAGTGTTTCAAAAATTTCAACATGGACTTTGATGGATTACTTTGGTATAATTCTCATGTTTCTGACAAATAAACAGATCTCTATCTTATAATTTTAGCAGGGAACAATCTCAACCCTTTTTGAAAACTTAATTAATGGACAGAAACCGAATTGATAATTAAGCACGTCTCTATAACATTGTGGTCATCTCGTTAAGCTTTGTTAACAAACTTCCAATCAGACTATTCAATGTGGTAAAACAAATAAGTTTCAAACTTTTAAATTGGACCTGATGAAATTTTCATATTAAAGTTGTTTAAAAGTGATTGTTAATAAACTGGCAGGCGCTTTGTAGTTTATTTTGTTGTATTTTAAAACTTTCGTATTTTATTTCGGGATAAAAAAATACGGCCCTGTGGTTGAATGGGCTAACCTTTTGCATGTCTATGTCATTGAAGTGCAGAGACACCGGGTTCGATTCCTATGCCTAAGTAACAAAATTATAAATTTTTAAAAACTAAGAGAAATGTCATTAAGATGTCATTCTGACAGTTAGGCATTTTCCCACGCTTTTCGAACTTCTAATTTTCCTCAGTTTTGTAAAAAATATTAGTTTGTTTCCTTTACATTAAAATTTCAGTAGTTTGTGGTGGTTATGAAAAACTAACACACAATTCAGAAAGTATTGCCCCTGTTTAAGCTATAAGTAACTGGTACCAATGACAAAGTCAACCAGCGGTGAACCTTTTATATATATTTTAAAACTGATATTATATACTGGTACATCTATTGATCCCTGTGTATAAAAAGCCTGTTACTGTTGCAATTCGCAGTCCATAGGTGGTTCTAAACATCAGCTTTAGCTAATGACACTCATGGACCCAGGGTCCACAGTTGAGAGTACCTGATTTAGTCCCCAATAACCGCTATGAAAATGAAATGAGAGTAAACGTATTTATTTAAAAATGGAATCTTACAGATTTTTCTTTAAAGTCATAAGGCCTACCACCACTTCCAAAGCAATTTTTATTGCTGTTAGAGGAGAAGCGGCGGCAAAACAAACTCCCCAGTAAATTATTTTCAAAACTTTATATTATGTATACACTCGCGGTCTTTTTTAAATGTAATTTGAACTAATACAAGGTTAAACAAAGGAATTTGTATAGACAATAACGGCCTACAAAAAAAGCGTTGTGTACTTTTGAACAGACCCACCTCTATTCTTATGTATTTCGATCTGTACTTTTGTCTGGTCGAAAGTAGAGACTACTTTTTTAGGAAACGGACAGTACACCCGTCACGCTTGTCTAATATGGCTTGGCAGGTTTGACACATAGGTTATCTCCATGTTTTTCCTTCACCGTTGGTTAACACGTGATAATTGTAACAATATGCACATTAGCTCAGAAAACTGCCTAATTAGTGCATGCGTTTCGGTCAGGATTGGGACCCGCGCCTTTTGAGTACGGGACGCGTGCGCTAGCCATTACGCTACCGCGATTTTTTTTTGTGGACCAGTGTAATTACTGAAAGAGTTTGGTAGCGTGGGTAGCGATCGCATTATTACCATATGGTGCGATCGTCTACAAAATCTTCTCTCGTATAATAAGCATTCTTGCACAAATGTTGCTTTACTAATTCTTTAAACTTGTGTACTGAAAGTGTGCGCAGCTCGTCGCTTTGTTGCAGGAATGTCGGCCCGTTCCACCACATTTCACAGGTTGGCAGCTCTCGCGGATCCACACCTCTGCTTATGTGCTCAGCTGGATTGTTATGTGTACCAACGTACGTCCAGCGCCATCACTCGGTTAACTACTGAATTACCCTTACTTCGTTCGATACATAAGCATGCAACCGTGTGACTCTTCTGTATGTATCCATGCTAAAGCTATCTGAGAGTCCGAAAATAAAAATACATCATTTATTAATATATATACTTTATTAGTTACTTTTGCTAACAATAAATAATGCTAACAAATCCATAGGGCACTGTTTCACATCCGGCTCGAAGGACCACAACATGTGCGCAGCTTGTTGCACGTTTAATATATTTCGTTCTACGCTGATGGTGTGGGCGATACCCTGATCGTTGTAGGTATAGAAGTTAAGCACTGTCCGTGGTGAAAACTTATAATAAACCACTTTTGCATAACAAATACGTGTGCACTCGGCTGCAACCAAAATTACCAAATATTACCTTATGTTAGTATTGTTGCCAACAGAAAGCTCTTAACCGTTTTATGGGATTTTGTTCAAGAGCATTATACTATGCCCTACAATCACACTGTCACCGTGGTATTGTAGTATTCTAATAAATGCAAAGCCTAATGGAATATTATATTAATATATTTTTAGGTTATAAACACACCCTGTCGCGTTGGACCAATCTAAGAACCTTTGATTAGTTTTGTCCTTATCGGGGTCGCGTAAAAACATAATCAGGCCATGACAGGGGGTTGGAATTGCCGACCTCACACGCTACCAGTGCCCTTGGCCGGGAAAAGCCTTCTAACTAACAGGCATCGATGTTTTGATCGTCTTGAGCATTGCCGTGAACTTTTGGCTTCCTGACTCTATACTTGTGCTGTTGTTCATGAAGTAATTTATTAGTTTTATAGATAAGATTATATACTAGACTAGCTGTGCCTGCGACATCGTCCGGGTGGATTTTATTTTTTGCGACACCCTGAAAAAAAGTAGCCTAAGTTACTTCTTATACCATCAGCTATTTGTCAGTGACAGTCCCGTCAAAATCAGTCCAGCCGTTTCAGAGATCAGGCGGAACATCCAGACAGACCGTGCAGGAACGGAGAAAGAATACAATTTCCTGCGGCCGGGCGGCCTGTCGTAGGAGGCGACAAAAACAACCCACAGCCAGGTGGTAGGGCGTTTGCCCGACTGGATGGCTACCACCCCTGGTCTAAAGTATGTCGCCATAACAACCTTGAGTTGTATTCCGGTATTAGGGACCAGGTTCCAGTCTCCCTTAAGAGAGCAGCGGCGCATTTGTAGCACCTTTGGTGTTGCAAATGTCCATAGGCGATGGTAACCGCTTACCATCCAATGGGCCGTCTGCCTGTCTGCTGAACGCAAGCAATAAAAATAAAAAAACAGACAGACGATTTTTTTTAATATAAGTACCGCATTTACTTTTATATGCATTTAGTAAAAAGCTGTTATTTTGACATTACAAACAGACACTTCAATGTTGTGTATCTGCATGTATAGAGTATAGATAGAGGCGTACAACAATGATCTGGCGGGAACTTCCCGTCGAGATTATCCCTCTGCACTATGACATTGGGTCAACCTTCCATCAAGTAGGGCGTCGGCCTGTTTGCTTGACACAGGCAGAGTGTAATTATGTTTCATAAGATCAGTGAGAGTTCCGATGGACCAATCTACTCCCCTCTCCATCCTATCTTCTCTATTCCATCCTCCTATCCCATTCCTCTCGTCTAATCCCTCTGTTGCACTTGTTAAAACAAGAAGAAAAAGAACAAAACTTTATTTGAAGAAATAGCGACGTAATTACATTCCTTATACATCCTTATACACAGTGTATGTTTTGAGAATTTGTACGCCGCATTTTCAGCATATTGCTGTGCCGGAATTATATCCGACACAACGCTAATTTTCAGTGCAAACCATGTTCTTAGCGTGACATCAAAACGACCCAATTTTGTTAAATTAATTTTACTTATTATTATTAAATATTTCTTAATAAGTAAATTTAAGCAAATAAATTTACATAAAACTTTTACTATAGTTAGTTACTTTAAAATCGAAATAAATAACTAACCATATAATTTAAGGATAATAAATAAATAATTAATAAGGATTTCTCCTTTTACTGACACCAGGCTCTCACCAATTTTTATTAATTTAAAACCTTTTTAACAATTACTTATACCGTGTTATATTGTGAGAGCAAATAAATAAATATTATTATTATTATTATAATTACTGAAATCCATTGGCACATTTCTGTGTTTGTATTCCGTGTATCGACTTGTAACGAATCATCTATTCGAATAAAATTCGATTAGTGATTAGGGGCCATCCAGAAATTACGTCACACGAATTTCATGATTTTTGACCCGAACGAAATAATAAGTCATACAGTCCACATTGAGTTTTATTTGGAAGACGCAATTTCCACCAATAATAATAATAAAACTACTACCTACTACTCGCAAAAACTTAAGAAAATATTTTTAATAATTTAAACACTATTATCCTACAGTTAGAGTTGGAAATATTTTGAAGATTTTCGTTAATAGTTTCGTATTTTAAAGCTTAAATATATTAGATTTTAAAATGTGACGTCACGAAATATAGGACCCTTCCACCCCTTGTCACAGAACGTCACACTTTGTCAACGCCCTCCCCGCTCTTAACGTGTGATGTAATTTAAGAAAGGCCTCTTACCGAGAAATATTACCACGTTCTGTATGCCGTTTCATCCCATAATAAAGGCTAGCAGAGCGTTGGCTTCACCTCTGGTGTTGCAACCGTCTATAGACACTATCCATTAGATGAGCCGTCTGACTGTCTACCACCTACGCAATATAAAGAGATCGCACCATATCATTCCAGGCTAAACGCGCGTACCTAACCTTTAAACCAGGGGTTTTCAAACTTTTCTGCCTTAGGACCACATTGGTTACTACAGTAAATTTGAAGGGCCAAAACTGGTTTTTATTATTTTATATAAATCTCATTAGTATCATTAACAAGTTTTGCTATGTTAGTGGAATTCGTTTTAATTATTTGTTAGTTATTATGCTTAAGTTAAATTTTCTGCGTATTATTGTTATTGCATTATCATGAGTAATGTGTGTGTGCTAGTAATGACAAGTGTCATTACTAGTCTGATATCACAACATAACAAAGGTTTACACTTGTGCTGGATATAATTACGGCACAGCAACAAGCTGAGTACAAACATTGTATGCTGAAAATACGGCGTAAAAATTCACAAAGCTTGTGAATGTTTATACTATTTTTTTCATAAGAAACTTATGTGTGTTTTCAAATAAAGTCATTTATTGTTCTTCTTTCATTAAGCTTTACCTAGCATGTACAAAACCGAGATATTATTATATCATTCTACATTTTTTAACTACGGTATTACAGCAATAGTAAGCTAATACCTGTTGCAGGCCGAATTGATGACACTGGTGAACTAGATTTGACCCACGCGCCGTAGTTCGGAGACCCTTGGTCTTGAGCATTGCCAGGAACTTTTGGCTTCCTGAATCACCCAATATTTGTGCTTTCGATCAGTAATATTTTACTTGTTTTTATAGGTCACGCTTTAGTCAGACAACACTGGTGTAACCTTTAGATCCTTAATTCACGAAAGGTGCATTTTGAGAATAGTAATTAATTCTATTTTCTGTAGAAAAGGGCCGTGATTAGGCGAAAACCTCATCCTAAATAAATACTTAAGATGAGGTTTTTTCCAACCATCCAACCATCCGTCATCAATATGATAGTAAAATTATTGTAAAGAACGCTATGGAATGATAATCACCCAATAAACATAACTCGTAACGTTGTTTTAATAGAAAAGCTCAAAGCTTTCAATGAACATATTATTATTATTATTTAAAATATATTTTTGAAACTTTAAATCAGTTATAAAAGTTCTAATAAGTTCCTTTTTAATTTCGGAATTTATGAATTCCAATTAAAAGTAAAAACAAATAAAACTTCAGTGAAACTAGAATAACGATGGACATTTGGACAAACATAGTGAAGTGTATGATTTATTCCCGTAAAATACGTAGGCCTAAGATCAACGCGTCTATTTTATGTCAAATAATATCATAGTAAGTTAATTTTGAAAGCAAACAACATTATAATACGCCTTATAATTAGTGTGTAATATATAGATAGATCAATTTCCCAAACTTTTTAAGAAGGTGACCACTTGCCATGTTTACCAATGTTTTGTAGATCAGTTTTTTTCTAATATTTAATTTACGCGGGGAAATCTGAATGAATAATAGGTTATTATCATAAAATTATGATATTTAGTAAACTGTAGTTATCAGGGATAAACATTGGATACTTGTTATCCCTGAAGTTAGAATAGTTTCTATTAGCGAAGCCACGGGGAAGATCTAGTTTTAATGCGGTTCTTGATCATGCTTCGTAAACATTTATGTTTCAAAAAGCTTACTTAGTTTTATGATTTATTTTTACATAGTTTAGTATAGTATAGATTTCTCCACGGTTACGCCGTGAGTCAACCGTTGTGAGGTGACTCTATTTTAGTTACCTAAAAGCTTAATTAAGTTTTTTATGTATATAAACCTCCAGTGAAAAATTATATAATTAATGGTGAAAACCCCTTAAAAATCTGGTGCGTGATTTAGAAGAAGTTAGCGGATATATATACAAATAGAGAGAGATACGAAAAAGGGACTTTGTTTAATACTATGTAAAAATGATAGCTATGCATGTAAATTATTCATGAAGCTATAATTATAGTCACGGTCTATTTAAATGAGATTCATTATCGTAGATCCCGATTCATAGTTATACCATCCATTCGTGCGTGCAGGAATGGAGAAAGAATATTAATTTCTACGCCCAGGCACGCTGGTGTAAGAGGCGATAAGACAACCCACAGCAAAGTGGTAGGGCATTTATCCTTCTCTATGGCCACCAGCTCTGGTCTACAGTATGCCACCATAGCAACCTTGTGTTGTGCTCCGACATCAGTGACCACATTCTAGTCACTTTAGAGACCGGCAAGCTGTTGACGACGTTCTAGATGTAGCAAACGTCCGTAGACACCAATAGTATTTAATCACTTTCGATTAAATTTGCCGTCTGCATATTTGTCTACTTCAGACAATAAAATAAACATCTCATAGACTCGCAATTTTTATCTTAATTGTAATTGACTCCTGGGGGTTCAATGTAGACCACTTTGAGTATCAATGGTAGATTAAATTTGCTTTTAAGTTGTAAATATTAAAAAGTTTCTTCGCATTTTATATAAAAATTCAAAAGCTTTTTTTATAAAGTTTATTTACATTTGACTAATGTATGTAGGTGCCATTTTGTTGGATAACTTTTTGCCATCTTGTAGGTAGGAACGTGATCCCATTGCTATAAAAAATTTGGGACTTCTGATCAAAAAACTGCGACAAGTGGTTTTGGCAGTCCTCTCGTGATGTTAACCTGACACTGCCTAAGGAATTCTGCACAGACCGAAACAGGTGAAAATTTGAAGGTGCAAGGTCAGGACTATACGGCGTATGCATTAACACCTCCCAGCCAAACTCTCGTAATTTTTGCTGAGTGGCTAAAGATGTGTGAGGTCTAGCGTTATCATGGTGAAAAACCACATCCCTTCTGTTGATTAATTACGGCCGCTTTCTCTCAACTTTTTGCTTTAATCTCATCAGTTGTTCGCAGTACAGTTCAGAATCGATGGTCCTGCCTAGCGGTAACAGATCATAATGAATAATGCCCTTCCAATTTCACCATACACACAGCATCACCTTGTTGCGAGTTAACCCGGGCTTCGCCACAGTCTGTGAAGCTTGGCCGGCCTTTGACCACAATCTTTTTCGCACGTTCTTGTCGTACGTGATCCACTTTTCATCACCAGTTATCAGCTTATTCAAAAATGGTTCGGTTTCATTACGTCGTAATAAAGAATCACAAATGAGTACACGGCTCATTAGGTTTCTTTCAGTGAGCTCATGAGGCACCCAAATATCGAGCTTTTTGTTCACCCAGCTTATTTCAAATGCGCCAAAACCGTTTTGTGGTCAATTCCCAGTTCTCCAGCTACACCCTAACTACTAATATGCCAATCTTGCTCCACTTTTTCAAAAATGGCATAAATTTTGTCCATAACAGGGCGACCAGAGCGACGTGCATCTTTGATATCAAAATTTCCGGATTGAAAACGCTTAAACCAAATTTGCGCTACTCTCACAGATACTGCATTAGGTCCATAAACATCAAATTTTTTTTTTCGCGGCTTGTGTTGCATTTTTATCTTTTTAGATTCACTTATTTTAACAATAAAAAAAACAAATGAAAGTCACACATTTTCTAATTTGAATTTGGAATTGTCTTCTTTAAAATTAAAACTTTTTAATGATACCAAAACCAGCCAGATACAAATGGTATAGCCAAAGAGATCTTATTACAAGTTCATACATACTATATGCGAAAAGACTTTTTCCCCAACCTATTACATACATCTGCTTATCCTCCTTGCTTCAAAATGAAAAGATGCCTACAATATTAACTAAGCAGAATTAACTTCAGACCCGTTTATCCTTTAAATCAACATAATCCGACTCGAGTCGAGTTGATTAATCTTTGTGAAATATACACCTTATATAATATAATATTGTCTATGTGTATTCGTCACTGCTGAAGATCGTGATTTTGAAGCAGTGGGTAATGCTCTCCTCCACCGAGATCGGTTTTGAGTACGGTGGAGAGTAGAATTTATCGACATGTCCAGTTGGTCAGCAACCTGGTCAATCCGCCTATTTAGAGGTCTACCGCGACTCTCTTGCCTTCAAATTTCCCAGTGACCACAGGTCCCTCCGTGATGTCTGGGTTCTTGATGGCTATGTGGTCAAAGTACTTCAGTATCCGTTCTCGGTGTAATGTTAATGCCCATATTGCCACCTTTTAGATTTCAAAAAGTATTGTCCTCTTTCTTGTGGGTTGGCATACGCTTCTTCAATAAAATTCCGAATGAAATGTTAGATCTGCCTTTCACTAAATTTAAAACCAAATTAAAAAGTATCTTGCTAAAAAAGGAATATTACACTATTGAAGAATTCTGAAATGACAAAACTTCATTTAGATAGCAGCTCGCTCCATACTTTTATACTATATTTTGTATAACGTTTTTATCTTGCCAAGCATGTAAGGAATTTATGGAGATATGTTGCAGTATAAAATTTTAGTACGTCATTTCATTATTATAACTATAATAATATTTTTCTTTCCTTTTATTGTTTCTTTGTCTTATTGAGTATGCACTGTTTGCGACAACTCCATTAATTGTTCGAAAAGTAACAATTAATGTGTCACACATTTCTGTCTAAAATTTATTTAAAAAAATGTTTGAGTTAATCAATTGTTAGCTAGACCTGTTTGCTGAGGAGTTTCTTTTCGCTTCTTCTCCTTAACATCAATAACACGTAGTGTACTTAGACTAGGAAGTAAAATTAAATTTTAACTTATATGTATGACCTGCAAAAGGTGTTCTTCAGTGAAACTTATTTTGAATAAAAACTTTTGAATTTGAATTTAACCTCTAGTGATCACCAATCTTGAGCTCTTGCAGTATGGAAGCAATTCATTCGGTGAGCTTCATTTGGATTTAATAGTATCTTATTAAATACTAGTGTTCTAGTATATAAATGTTCCCCATGCGACAAACCCTAGTAGACAACCATAGTTTATTCAGAGAGCAAGCGTTCACACTGGTTACATTGCGTTAAATTTTTGTCTAGGCGCTATTCGCCATGGAAAATTTCGACTATCCTAATAAATAAACTACCCCATTTCTGGAGATGAAAAGTATCCTATGTCCATTCTCGGTATTGATACTACACACTTTCCTTTAGTTTGAGGTTAAACTTTCATTTACGTAAATTGATCTTTACAAACTTTATATACTATGGATTGGAGTCATAATACAGTAGGTATGTGTTTTTTTCAAAATCAGCCGATTCGATTCCTGACTGTAATATATAATCATAACAGCCCATAATTCTCTCACTGCTGGGCTCGGGCCTCCCGTTACAGGAAAACGGACAGTATATACACCACGCTTGCCCAAACCGACTTGGCAGGTTTGACACATTCCTGACTAGGGTAATAGTTTCATCAAAATCAGCCTTTAGAGTCCTTTGAGTATTGTTCGCCATTTCGTAGTGTAGGATTTGGCCTCAGGAGGCCCACTTGAAAAATTCACTCTGTATACCAAATCTCAGGCAAAATGGTCGCGTAGTTTTTCCCTGAAAGCGTCACAGACTGACAGACAGAGTTAATTTCGCATTTATAAAGTATGTATTCTTTTTCTCTAGTATAGATATTAACTACCAGGTTAAAACCCACACAACTAAAACAGTTAAAATAACCCACGTATCTGGGACGAACAATTACAATTTTTGTCGGTTGAATTTTTGAGTACTCGTAAAACCTAATTTCCCATGAGAACCCTAATAACAAAGCCTGTAACGGCTGAGGTGCCACAGGGCGGGTTTGCGGTTAATTTAACTTCAGCATATGATACATCATTATTAACAACCATTGGGTAACTGGGTTAGGTAATTTTTTTAAATCGGTAGACAAACACACAATATATATCCCAAAGCTAAGTTACTCTTATCAAGGCCTGGAAACCGGTAAAAATTGTTAGAACAGTTACAGCCTGAGTAGATAAGTAGATAAAAATTTTTTTCAGTTTTGATTTTACTTATAGCTCAATGAAGTAGCGACAATACAATGCACAGCCAGGTGGTATGGTATTTGCCCGACTGGATGGCTACCACCCCTAGTCTAGAGTATGCCGCTCTAACAACCTTGAGTTGTGTTCTGGCATTAATGGTCCGGTTCCAGTTTCCCTTAAGAGAGTAGCAGCGCATTTGTAGCACCTTTGGTGTTGCAATGTCAAATGTCTGCCGAACTTGTGCATTAAAAAAAACAAAGGATCACTCCGAAGCTGATTCAAGAGACCCAGATATATTTAGATTGGTTCACACAATGGAGTGTTAGAAAGATAAAATAATTTTAAAAAGATTCCGATTTGATAGTAGTAGTAAACAGAATAATTATAATAGGTTGGGGAAAAAGTCTTTTTGCATATAGTATGTATGAACTTGTAATAAGATCTCTTTGGCTATACCATTTGTATCTAGCTGGTTTTGGTATCATTAAAAAGTTTTAATTTTAAAGAAGACAATTCCAAATTCAAATTAGGAAAATGTGTGATTTTCATTTGTTTTTTTTATTGTTAAAATAAGTGAATCTAAAAAGATAAAAATGCAACACAAGCCGCGAAAAAATTTTTGTGATGTTTATGGACCTAATGCAGTATCTTTGAGAGTAGCGCTAATTTGGTTTAAGTGTTTTCAATCCGGAAATATTGATATCAAAGACGCACGTCGCTCTAGTCGCCCTGTTACGGACAAAATTGATGCCATTTTTGACAAAGTGGAGCAAGATCGGCATATTAGTAGTTACGATGTAGCTGGAGAACTGGGAATTGACCACAAAACGGTTTTGGCGTATTTGAAAAAAGCTGGGTACACAAAAAAGCTCGATATTTGGGTGCGTCATGAGCTCACTGAAAGAAACCTAATGAACCGCGTACTCATTTGTGATTCTTTATTACGACGTAATGAAACCGAACCATTTTTGAAGAAGCTGATAACTGGTGATGAAAAGTGGATCACGTACGACAAGAACGTGCGAAAAAGATCGTGGTCAAAGGCCGGTCAGGCTTCACAGACTGTGGCGAAACCCGGGTTAACTCGCAACAAGGTGATGCTGTGTGTATGGTGGGATTGGAAGGGCATTATTCATTATGAGCTATTACCGCCAGGTAGGACAATCGATTCTAAACTGTACTGCGAACAACTGATGAGATCAAGGTAAAAAGTTGAGAGAAAGCGGCCGGAATTAATCAACAGAAATGGTGTGGTTTTTCACCATGATAACGCTAGACCTCACACATCTTTAGCCACTCAGCAAAAATTACGAGAGTGTGGCTGGGAGGTGTTAATGCATCCGCCGTATAATCCTGACCTTGCACCTTCAGATTTTCACCTGTTTTGGTCTCTGCAGAATTCCTTAGGCAGTGTCAGGTTAACATCACGAGAGGACTGCCAAAACCACTTGTCGCAGTTTTTTGATCAGAAGCCTCAACATTTTTATAGCAATAGGATCACGTCCCTACCTACAAGATGGCAAAAAGTTATCCAACAAAATGGCACCTATATACTTTAGTCAAATGTAAATAAACTTTATAAAAAAATCTCTTGAATTTTTATATAAAATGCGAAGAAACTTTTTCCGCAACCTAATATATCGCAACATTGACATTAAAACACTTTATAAAAACCATAATAACGTGGCTGGGGTGATCTGTATGATTAGTTACATTTTCTGCCGCGGGACTTTCTTCATGTGACGCACTCTATATTATCTGTGACGTGATATGTCAACTGTCAGTAGTGTCAAGTCAACGGTTATCGATAACGGTTATCGACTTCGCTCGCGGTTATCGATAGACTGCCGATCTCCGCTGCCCGACCACGTAGACCGAATTTCTTAGAATCAGTTCAACACACCTAGCTAATGACTGCCATAAAAGATTACAATACACAACGGGCTGTTTTCTAATTACAAATTTTAAACACAAAGTAAACAGAAGTCCAAATGCGGAAAGGTAATAAAGTGTGCTTTTATGGTATTCAGGTGTGAATCTACTTTTGTTGGTACTAAGTCATAACAATATTATATGTTTACGCACAGAAGTTTAGAAAACTTGTGTGTGTGCAATTCACACGCAGTAAGAGTGAAACTTCGGACAATATACTCACATAGCAATCTTTTTTATTTTATTATATTATGTTTTATTTTATTTCGGGTCAAATTGGACCTACTTTTAATCATTGGTCTTATTGACTCTCTAATCTGTGCTACACAATGTAAAACTCGTATTTTATTCTCTCGTAGGCTTAGTCCTATGGATTTATGTGTTTATCTCTTTTTAGTGTCGCTTTTTCATTTCATCGAATTTCAAATCGCAACGATTCTAAAGAAGTTTCACTCCCAAAAAAAAATCTATGTGCGTGTGTGTACAGTTCACACGCAATAGAATTGAAACAAGGTGTGATAAGGGGTGGGAGGGTTCTAAATTTCGTGACGTCACATTTCATATATTATACTTAAGCTTTAAAACACAGTATATATTTAGCCACACAGTCGAACACATTGAATTAGAGTAAGTTTGAAGGGTTCTTTAAGAAACTTAAAGATGCCTACTGTTAGCGCAGGCAGGAGCGGGGGGGAGGGGATAAGAGAGAAGGACTTACAGGATAGGTCGCCGCACCAAACACGATACGAACGATGCGGGCTTCGCAGCGGCAGGCACGTCTTCCTCGTGATCCTGTCTTCACGTCTTGCGGTTCCTTCGACGAATGGACCAGCTGGAACGGTACAGGGGTACCTTCCAGCACGTGGATTTATATAAGCGGGTGTAGAATATTGCACCACACAAAAAACGCGGCGAGATTTTCGTGGAAGCAGCGGTCAAACGTAGACTATGTCACATTACATAGTGACAGATGCGACAAAGAAAAAGGAAACGAAAAGGCGGTGACCAAATAGGTCGGCGTTATCATATAAAAACTCACACTAACTCAATATGAATAAGACCGTAAATCTCAAACATTATCGCAGATGAAGCCGCACCATAGTAATAAACATTTGATTAAATAAAATTAACATTATATATTATAAGAAACGCCTTATATTCCTTACGTTAATAAGAAGAATATCACAAATAGGAAATGTCATATTTGATGCCGCATTCGCGAATTTCGTTGACACTTTGCCTCTCACGTTACAATTGATATAGGACCTTATGTCATCGTGACGCGGGTCATATTCATTTGTGTTAGAGGGCAAGATTTACTATGTCCCACGTAATGAAGTGAATGAAGACGGTCGGACGTGTTCAGAGCCGACTTTGTCGTTAGTGATGGGAAGTTTATTCGATCAGCGATGTGCAATATTAAGAATTTACCCTAATAATAATAGGATAGTTGGACCTCAAACGAATTGAGAAACTTTATTATTGTACAAAACGCTGAAGTCCTCTAAATTTACAGGCTGTTATGACATTTCTTTTAACACGTTCACAGCGGCACCGATTTATGTGTACTTTTCATTCCGGCGGTACGGGGAGTTTTAGATCTTGTACTCAAAGTATCATTGTGGCGGCACGAGGCCTATTGAGCCCTGTAATGTTTACAAACTAAATTATTATTTTTGCTTATATATAAGTAGTTTATGGATTTTTGATTTTGTGTTGTGCGGTACGAGGTCAAGGTAAGCCCATACTAAGGTATACTAGTGGTCGCCCGTGGTCGAAATTCGACCATAATAATTTGTTGTCAAAGACTAAACTTCTATAACCACAGATTTCGCCAACGCTACACTGTTAATTAGATTTGAACAATAAACAAAAGAGTATATATGCGTGTGTGTGTCAAATACATGGTAGTATGTGTAATGTTTTTTTTTTGTTGATTTAATGTATTTTTATGCATAATTTAAAAAAAACTTAACATTCGACGCCTTTTCTCTACATAAAGTAACTACAAGTTTGCGAAATTTCATGCTCCTCTGTCTGCAAAATTTTCGTAAAAAGGAGTACACAGCTTTTGATTCACGTATTAATATATAGATACCGCGAAACTGGTTTAATAGCACATTTTAGATAGTATATATTTATCTTGATTAAGTAACCAAATTGTAGTTACGCCCTTCGTACCGCAGAGAAGTCTATGTTTTTATTAGCCGCACCGCAAGTGAGACACGTTCAGGGCGACTTAGACCCCGTTCTACAATAATCGTGTTAACGAGTAAAATATTGCTATAAGCGATAAGGCCGCCTATTGTATTACATTTGGACTGGTTGTATTCAGTTATATTTGTACCTGTGTTATACGTGTTTGTATAGTTCTAATAAATTCTATAATAATTCCAACGGCATTTTAATTCGAGTCCTGCAACGCGTAACAATACTGATAAACTAGCTGCAATATTGGAAATAAATTTCAATGAATACCCACAAAAATCACAAATGTACAGACGCAAGGTTATTGCCGTGTGATATTCGACAAATTTATAAGCGAATCGCGTGCTAATCGACGAAAACACCGAACACCTATATATTTGAAGTTCGTTTAATTACACAAATGGATATCCATTCATGAACGTTGAGAGATATCGTAATTTTGAGCTATATTAGATAGGTATTTACTATGAATCGTTATCTCTTTTTAACCGACTTCAAACAAAGGTTCTCAATTCGTCGTGTAAATATATATATACTAGAGTTTAACCCGTGGCTGCGCCGCAGGTTAAACTCTGGTATGTATCTCTTGTTTAAATAGCAGGAGTTAATACAGGTTACATTGTATTAAATGTTTATGTTAGTGCTCTTGCTCTCGGAAGATTCCCTCCATTTTATTTCGCAAACTATCCTAAAATAATAAAATGACCAAAGTGACTAAAGTGACCAAAGTAACAAAAGTGACCAAATCGACCAAAATAACAAATAAAAAAAACAAAGCCTATCCTACTTACTGGGATAATCTTTAGATAAATCTATCCCATTATCGGGGATGAAAAGTAGCTGTTGTCTACCCTCGGTATTATAATTACATATATGCCGACTTTCAGCCAAATCGTTTCAATAGTTTTTCCGGAAAAAAATAAAAAAACAGCGAGACAAATATATTTTTATCCCGGAAACTAACCCATTTTTCGCGATAAAAGTATCCTATGTTCATCCTCCACATCGAAAATATATAATAGGTTGGGGAAAAAGTCTTTTCGCATACAGTATGTATGAATTTGTAACAAGATCCTTTTGGCTATACCATTTGTATCTGGCTGGTTTTGGTATCATTAAAAAGTTTTAATTTTAAAGAAGACAATTCCAAATTCAAATTAGGAAAATGTGTGATTTTTATTTGTTTTTCTTATTGTTAAAATGAGTGAATCTAATGAAAAAATTCGATACATTTAAAAATTTTACTACAAAAAAGGTAAAAAAGCAACATAAGCCGCGAAAAAAAATTGTGATATTTATGGACCTAATGCAGTATCTGTAAGAGTAGCGTAAATTTAGTTTAAGCGTATTCAATCCGGAAATTTTGATATCAAAGATGCACGTCGCTCTGGTCGCCCAACAGGGCGACGTATGTAATAGCGTAAAAACGTACAAATTTGATGCCATTTTTGAAAAAGTGGAGCAAGATCGGCATATTAGTAGTTACGATGTAGCTGGAGAACTGGGAATTGACCACAAAACGGTTTTGGCGTATTTGAAAAAAGCTGGGTACACAAAAAAGCTCGATATTTGGGTGCGTCATGAGCTCACTGAAAGAAACCTAATGAACCGTGTACTCATTCATGATTCTTTATTACGACGTAATGAAACCGAACCATTTTTGAAGAAACTGGTGATGAAAAGTGGATCACGTACGACAAGAACACGCGAAAAAGATCGTGGTCAAAGGCCGGTCAGGCTTTACAGACTGTGGCGAAAGCCAGGTTAACTCGCAACAAGGTGATGCTGTGTGTATGGTGGGATTGGAAGGGCATTATTCATTATGAGCTGTTACCGTCAGCCAGGACCATTGATTCTGAACTGTACTGCTAACAACTGATGAGATCAAGGCAAAAAGTTCAGAGAAAGCGGCCGGAATTAATCAACAGAAATGGTGTGGTTTTTCACCATGATAACGCTAGACCTCACACATCTTTAGCCACTCAGCAAAAATTACGAGAGTTTGGCTGGGAGGTGTTAATGCATCCGCCGTATAGTCCTGACCTTGCACCTTCAGATTATCACCTCTTTTGGTCTCTGCAGAATTCCTTAGGCAGTGTCAGGTTAACATCACGAGAGGACTGCCAAAACCACTTGTCGCAGTTTTTTGATCAGAAGCCCCAACATTTTTATAGCAATAGGATCACGTCCCTACCTACAAGATGGCAAAAAGTTATCCAACAAAATGGCACCTACATACTTTAGTCAAATGTAAATAAACTTTATAAAAAAACCTTTTGAATTTTTATATAAAATGCGAAGAAACTTTTTCCCCAACCTTAATATATTGAGTTTCAGTCAGAATGGTCCAGTAGTTTTTCCGTGAAAGAGCAACAAACAGACAGAGTTACTTTTGCATTTATAATATTGTTACAAACTAATAACATTGAAACTATTATAATTCTTTTATGATCGTTTTCTTTTGTTTACTTATTTATTGGCATACGTTTCTAGAGAACAACCTATATAATATAGTATTGTATTGTATATAGTGTTGTCGGTCCACGAGGCTGGGCGGAGCACATTGTACTTGTGCAGGATAAAACGTTGGCTGATTGAGGGAGAAGGGCAGTTGAGCGAGAACCACGATCGAAGCGAGACGTATGTACTACAATCGGGAATCTAATAGTGACGGACTTTGCGCGTTTTATTGAATTTGGTTTGGACTTGTTGTGTTCAGTTATATTGTACCTGTGTTATACGTATTTGTATATTTCTTATAAACTCTATAATAATTCCAACGGCATTTTAATTCGATTCCCGTAACTCTTAACAATATTGTTAAGAGTTACATGACTCGAATTAAAATGCCGTTAGAATGACTATAGAATTTATTAAAACTATACAAACACGTATAACACAGGTACAAATATAACAACACACGTAAAGTCCGTCACTATATACATAGATTATCGAAAGTACACACGTCTTGTCTCGCTGGTGACCATCGCTAGACTGCCGATCTCCCCATTGGGCCATTGCTATATACTGCACCGATATACCGCTATATATGCCCGCGTAGATCGAATTTCTAAGAATATGTAATCTGCACACCTGCCTAATTATGCCTGCAAACGGTCACAAACAAGTACAATAGGCTGCTCTCAACAATAACCAATAAATAAGTAAATAGAAGAAGACAATCATAAAAGAACTACAATGTTATTATCTCAAACACCGACGGCGGGTAAAAATGTGCTTTGTTTAAATATCCAGGTGGCCCAATTGTAACAATATTAATAGGGATAAACATAATATTTTTTAATGCATGTTAAGCCATAACTTTTATGTTTCTGAATCGACTTTAATTATTCTTTTTAGAATAGAAAACTTTATTTACGTTGGATTCAGGACATCTTTAGGATGGTTTATAAATTCTATTGTTGTTGGATACTATATACGTAACTTAATGGCAAAAAATAAAAAAATCTTACAAAATGGAAACCGACTTTCATAGTAACTAAAAAGCATGAAATAAATATTTTCATATCTTTATGTCGGTGAATTACGACGTCCCAGCGAGGTCCGTCCCGTTCGGCGGCTCGAGCGATAATGATTGAGTTTTTTTTTATTGGACTTGCCTTTATGTTGTTGGTCTGAAGACCTCATAACTTTACCGGGGGTTCCGGGGTGAGTGCCTTCGCGCTCGAACCCGAAGTGCAACTTGCTCGAGGCAGCTCCCTAGGGAGTGTTACCTCGGCTGGACGGTTGCCATGAGAGGTGATGAATCTATTGATGCCCACCATAGGGCGACACAATGCACTAATTGAGAACGGGCGACGAGTAATATAAAGCCAGAGGGGAAGCATCCCGGCGGACCGGGATCGGCGGTTCGCGGTAGCTTACGCTATCTTACTTCCGTTTCGCAACGTGTTATGGCTGGGAGAGAAGAAACGGCGAAAGAAACTTCCCAGCAACACGCCAGTATATCCTATGGGGGGGGCTATGTCTCCTGGCGTCTGTGTCTGTCTGTCGGTGTCTGCCAGCCTGCCGTCCTAACCGCGGGCGGACTGATCCGGGCCAGCCGTTTTGTGATAACGTCGACCTTGTCCGTGAGGACGTTACGCGGTCGTCGCACGAGAGCCTTTCGTCGACGCTTATAATCGAACGAATGATTGAGTGTCGACAGTGCGGACATATTTATAGTGCTTGGCGCACGTGTCGGTGCACGTGCTGTGATCACCAATTTTTAGGTTAAGTATTGAAATTACAATAAAATCTTGTTGTTTTACGTTAATTTCACAATACAACAAACTCATAGTAATTAAAGTATTCTACTTATAGTCTTGAGGGACTATGGGTAGATACAAATAAGTTTTCTTTTATTGTATTCGATTATAAGTAATTTTATAATTGTAAATTATGTAAATATAAGTATAGAGCTTACTGCGTTAAGAGATTATATTAAATAAATGATTATTGTTTTTGTAATACATTATTTTTTTATTGACAAAGTATTTTTAATTGTTGGTTTTATTAAAATGTATGTATTTGCTTTACTAATTAAATATTACATAAGTAGAGTTAGTTTTATTAATTATTTAACAAAATTGGGTCGTTTTGGTCTTACGCCAAAAGGAAGGTTTGCACTGAAAATCAGCGTTGTGTCGGATATAATTCTGGCACAGCAATATGCTAAGCGCAAAATTTGTTTGCTGTAAATGCGACGAATTACGACGCTATTTCTTAAAATGAAGTCTTTCTTCCTTTTTGTTGTTTTTTTTATTGCATGAGTTCAACACAAGCTCACCTAATGGAAAGCTGGGTTGTTTAAATTCACAGCTGAAGCCAGAAGATAGCGCTACAATCGGGTTCTAGAATTTTATTTTTTCAGGACAGAATAATGTCTGTAGGGAGGTCCCACTAATAACTAAGATTAATTCATTATCCGTGCAGGAACGGAGAAAGAATACAATTTCCTACGTTGGTGCGGCCGTAAGAGGCGACAAAACAACCTACAGCCAGGTGGTAGGATAGCGCGACTATGGATGACTACCACCCCTACTCTAAAGTATGCCGCCATAACAACCTTGAGTTGTGTTCCGGCATTAGCGACCAGGTTCCAGTCTACCTTAAGAGAGCATCAGCGCATTAGTAGCACCTTTGGGTGTTGCAAATGACCATAGGCGATGGTAACTGCTTTTCATCAAGTAGACCGTCTGCCTGTCTGCTGAACTACTGCAATAAAAAAAAATTAGGATTAGTGTGTAATTACTTTCATTTTGATAGCACAGACAAACAATTCAATTTTATTTGGTGAATTACTAAATGAAACTGGTAAAGTCGCTCTCAAGTTATGCCCATAACTTGAGAACGACTTTACCGATTTTGATGATATTTGTTTTGTGTGTTTGAATGGGTCCCCGGATGGTTTAGATACTCAATTGGAACCGTTAGGTGACGCTGAGATCGGGTTCTAGAATCCTCCAATTCACCTGGCGTGGGCGTACATACATTTCTACGATTTATTTTTGTATATACCTAAGAGATCATTAGAGTTGGCATGTTTGCTGAAGAGTTTCTTACGCCGCTTCTTCTCTTCAAGCCACAACATGTTGCGAAGCGGTGGTAAATTAGATTAGGCTCCCAAAGAGTAAATAATAACCAAGAACAAAATTAAAACTAAATAATTAAAATGAACAAGTTGGCGGTAGGCTAAATAAAACTTTAACAATACTCATTGACACTTGACATCTTTGTCTTCCGGTTTGTAGTTGTTCGAGTGAATAAAAATTAGCTTATTCTGACACAGTTTTTACTAAAACGATGGCTTACATTCTTTTTTAAATGCTGTGATACTTTGTGTCCCGGGAATCTCGCGGGAATTTCAAGTCAAGCGTGGACGAAGCCACGTTCATACCCTAGTTACATATAAGAACCGTAAATAAAGATTAGGACGGATAAGAACATCCTAAAAGCAAATCAAAAACTAACATTTAACTAACGAGAAGAACTATTATTGACCCTGACCAAGTTTGTGAGTCGCCAAAAATCAGATTATAAACTCACGATTTTTACCATATTACGATAATATTAACAGCACAAACGATTTAATAAACCAATTAAAGTTATTTATAGTTACATGAATAATAATATTTTATGCTCAATTACTAAGTGCTATAACAGGCGTTTCTAAGAAAGGGTTGAAAGCAGGAAGTTGTTAGTTTTTATAGTTAGAGGGTTATTGAAAATGACCTTTGAACCAAAAAGGTCAAGTCCTTCGGTTTAGAAAAATATATTTCCAATAATAAAACTACGTTTTAACGATTTTAAGCGCGGTATTTTACTTGATTTTTATTATTCCGACGTTCCGGCCAGGTTTCAGTAGCCGTGATCACGGAAGACAAAGATATCAAGTGTGAATAAGTATTGTTAAAGTTTTATTTAGCCTATTACCAACTTGTTAATTTTGTAAGACCCAAACCCAGCAAAAACCAACTGCCAGACCTCAAGCCACTTTGAGCTCTTTCTGCGCCCACCTTTCAGGCTTTAGTCTGGTACAATTTGCCACTGTAAACCCCATCTACTCCAGAGCTCATTTTATCTCTCTATTGTAATAGATGCTGCTGTATTAGGAATGTTAAATATTTCTAACCACTTAGATGTAGCATCGATTACGACTAAATATAATTTTCCGAAGATAGGACCCAAGTAATCTAAATGTAGCTGTACCCATGCTGCCAGCGTCACGGGACAGGTGTTGGTCGCTGTATTAAGAATGTTAAATATTTCATTGATATAGTATTGATTACGACTAAATATAATTTTCCGAAGATAGGACCCAAGTAATCTAAATGTAGCTGTACCCATGCTGCCAGCGTCACGGGACAGGTTTTGGTCGCTGTATTAAGAACGTTAAATATTTCATTGATATAGTATTGATTACGACTAAATATAATTTTCCGAAGATAGGACCCAAGTAATCTAAATGTAGCTGTACCCATGCTGCCAGCGTCACGGGACAGGTGTTTGTCGCTGTATTAAGAATGTTAAATATTTCATTGAGATAGTATTGATTACGACTAAATATAATTTTCCGAAGATAGGACCCAAGTAATCTAAATGTAGCTGTACCCATGCATGCTGCCAGCGTCACGGGACAGGTGTTTGTCGCTGTATTAAGAATGTTAAATATTTCATTGATATAGTATTGATTACGACTAAATATAATTTTCGAAGATAGGACCCAAGTAATCTAAATGTAGCTGTACCCATGCTGCCAGCGTCACGGGACAGGTGTTTGTCGCTGTATTAAGAATGTTAAATATTTCATTGATATAGTATTGATTACGACTAAATATAATTTTCCGAAGATAGGACCCAAGTAATCTAAATGTAGCTGTACCCATGCTGCCAGCGTCACGGGACAGGTGTTTGTCGCTGTATTAAGAATGTTAAATATTTCATTGATATAGTATTGATTACGACTAAATATAATTTTCCGAAGATAGGACCCAAGTAATCTAAATGTAGCTAATCACGGGACAGGTAAATGTCGCTGTATTAAGAATGTTAAATATTTCATTGATATAGTATTGATTACGACTATGCTGCCAGCGTCACCAGCGTCACGGGACAGGTGTTTGTCGCTGTATTAAGAATGTTAAATATTTCATTGATATAGTATTGATTACGACTAAATATAATTTTCCGAAGATAGGACCCAAGTAATCTAAATGTAGCTGTACCCATGCTGCCAGCGTCACGGGACAGGTGTTTGTCGCTGTATTAAGAATGTTAAATATTTCATTGATATAGTATTGATTACGACTAAATATAATTTTCCGAAGATAGGACCCAAGTAATCTAAATGTAGCTGTACCCATGCTGCCAGCGTCACGGGACAGGTGTTTGTCGCTGTATTAAGAATGTTAAATATTTCATTGATATAGTATTGATTACGACTAAATATAATTTTCCGAAGATAGGACCCAAGTAATCGAAATGTAGCTGTACCCATGCTGCCAGCGTCACGGGACAGGTGTTTGTCGCTGTATTAAGAACGTTAAATATTTCATTGATGTAGCATTGATTACGACTAAGTATAATTTCCCGAAGATAGGACCCAAGAACTCTAAATGGGCCACGGGACGGGTGCTTATCGCAGCGGTGCATCTGTCTGTGATGCGCATACTTCGCACGTCCAACACATTTGTTCAACAGCTTCGTCAATTCCGGGCCACAAGCATAGCTGCGCGCTAATACCTTGGACTTAACAATGCCCATATGAAGTTCGTGCAATAGTTTCAAAATTCTGTCACAGCGTTTTTCCGGACGGTCAATCCGCATATGACGACCACACACCCGACTTTAAACTTAAATTGAACACTCCTGCACATAACTCAACTTTTTACAACAGTTTTTTTACTGTTAAGGCTATACAGCTTTGGAACACGCTTCCTGTTACTATCAGTCAAGCAAAATCGCTATATATACATAGCTTAATAACATAAAATATATAGTAATAAAAAATACAATCAATAAATGAGTCCCAAATCGCCATTTGTTGAGAACGTTCCCAAAACTCTAGGGCTTCAATAGAAGTCTCACGTGACCAAAGGGCTGGCCTGTATTTAGGGTAGCGTATTAGCGTTATCATACAACGGGATGATGCAGCCAGAATTTTGGGAACGTTCTCAAACTACGACGATTCGGGACTCATATATTGATAGTAATTTTAGTTATTTTATTGTTACGAGCTACAGGACTCGAATTAAAATAAATGCCGTTGGAATTACTATAGAGTTTATTAGAACTGTATAAACACCTATAAAACAAATACAAATAAAACTGGATGCAACCAGTTCACACTGCACAATTCAATACAATTTGACACTCGCAAAGTCCGTCGTCTATATCGCTAATCGAGAGTGCAACAAAACGTCTTACTCGTTTCGTAGTCGTCGCTTGACTGCCCCACCCGTCCATTCGGGCATTGTTTTATACTAACTATACAGTACAAAAAAAATCGGCCGTGCACACTGAGTTTCCGAGAAATAGTAATTTGCACACCTGGTTATCTATTCCTGCGAACGGCCAACAAAGTTGAAAACAATAACAATAGGTTATTGCCTAATTGCAAATACGAAGTAATAAAAAGAACTCCGAATTCGGGAGGGGCAATAAACAATATGCGTAGCATTTCTTTGTCGGTATGTGACAATAGGCATGCAGGTGGCCCAACTTGTAACAATATTATATTATTTGAACCTCAAAAGATATTTATATTAAAACAAAATAAAATATTAAAAAATGTATGGTCTTGAAGCTCATTGATTCTATCGAGACCTATCAACACGTTTAATGGAAGTCTCGTCTGACTAAAGGACTGACCTGTATTTAGGGTAGCGTATTAGCGGTATCATACAACGAGGAAATGCGGCCAGCGTTTTGTTTTTTTTTTACTTTTAAAGTAACTTGCCCATAAGTTAAGTATGAAAACGAAAATTATGAACTGTAACCTCATACCGGGATTGACATATGGATGCCAGACGTGGAAATTTACGGCGAAGACGAAACACAAATTAGCCATCTGCCAACGAGTTCTCGAACGAATCATGCTCAAAGAAAATGGACAAAATTAGACACACAACAATAAGAGCTATAACAAAAGCAACTAATGCATTGAGCTATGCACAAAAATTAAAATGGAAATGGCCAGGTCATTAAGACTTACAGACCAGAGATGGACCGTAAAAACCTCTCTTTGGACAGGACCATAAGGCAAGAGAGGCAGAGGGAGACCATTGACGCGTTGGGAAGAGGACATTAAAAAAATAGCGTGCCCCAACTGGTATCAAATAGCCCAGGACAGAGACAGGTGGGCGTCTTTGGAGGAGGCCTTTACCCAATCTGGAATTCTTACATAAATTATCCAACTAAAAAACTAACAATAATAATACTAACAATTAATTTAAAAATTACTAACCAATCAACATACTAAGAATACCTACTGTAAAAAGTAAGAATTAAAAGGCTTTATTTTAATACGCAAGTACTACCCGTGCGCAGAAGGTTTGCCGATAACCTCATGATGTCACGCGTCGATGGTCAGTAGGGTTGACAAAAAAGGTTACATAAATAGTTGTTGCAATAAATTTATTATTGAATATACTTTATATAAGTATATACAATAGTAAGTAGTCATCGGCAAACCTTCTGCGTTCGACTTATATAGTGTTACAACTTAGGCTTCGACAAAAACAAATTCCACGTACAGACTGTAAAGGCACATTTTATTACCTGTCGGCTACCTATCATAAAAGGATTACAATTAATCTGATTAATTGTAATCCTTTTATGATCGTCTTCTTTTGTTTACTTATTGTGGTGCATAGCCTATTGTCATTAGCCAGGTGTTACGGATTACGAGTACAAGCTGATTCTAGGAAATTATGTCGACTCTTGTCGGGCGGGCATATTTGCATTTGTGCAGTATAAAACGATGGCTTGATGGATGGAGAGAGGGGTCAGTTGAGCTACAACTACAATACGGGCGTGACGTGTGTACATTCGGGAATCTATTAGTGACGGACTTTGCGCGTTTTGAATTGAATTACGACCTTCTGCATTACGTTTAGACTTGTTGTGTTCGGTTATATTTGTACCTGTATTATACGTGTTTGTATAATAAGTTCCTTCGTAATCCAGTGAATCACCAGTGATATAGAAAGAAAAGAAAATATTTATTTGTTTAATATTTATAGTGATGCATAAATTCTTATTTGCCAATCTACCTAGACATTATAAATCTCTGTTCTGAGCTATAAATTATGGAAATGAAGTAGACAGCGCCGTTCACTGCGTGTCAAAGGTTCATAACTGACTAAGCGCTCAACTTGATTTCCAAGGTTAACTACAGACTTTTTCTAATGCTATTAGCAGCTATTTTATTACGATTATTTATGGAGGTGTGTTTACGATCAATTGCTGGACATAAATATACTTTTCAGGGTCTCGCAGCCATTTTGGCAATAATGGAATCCTTATCTATATTTTATATTACTGGAGTACAACAGACAGGTCGACGACCGACCTTGTGAAAGATGGTTACAGTTGCCTATGGACATTTCCAGCACCAACGTGCTACCGATGCGTTGCTCATCTCGATGGGGAGACTGGACCTGTTTTTGTCTCCCTTTTTTTCTATCACCATATTCCAATTATTTGGGGTCGCCACAATATGTCTTTTGCTTCCATACTTGTTGTTCTATTCTGGCATACATCTTCTGTCACACCACAAATCATCATATCATCCTTCACACAATCCACCCATCTTGTAGTTTAACATTCTTTTTGTCACGTGACTTTCGTAGCTCCTCATTATATGCCCATACCACCTTAATCTTCTTCCTTTCAATTTTTCAGTCACGGGTGCAACTTGCAAATATCCCCTTATGTACTCATTTCTTACCTTACCCATTCTTGTAACACCACACATCCATCTGAACATTCTCATCTCAGCTGAGTGGCGACGTTTGTGGTCTATCACTTCACTGGCCCAACATTCGGACCCGTATGACAGATTTATATATTTGACCTTTTAGTTTCAGTGGCTTGTCGCTCGTCACACCGGTTACCTGTCTCCACTTTAGCCAGGCTACATTTATTCTTCTCCTTACATCCCTCTCTATATCACAATTACTCTGCAGTAGTGAACCAAGGTATCTGAATTTGGCGGATACATGGTAGTGTGGCTGATTGTAGTTTAAGAGGTACAGCACCAGAAGTCCCACCGAAATCGCAAAACAGGTATTCGGTTTTGATTATGCTGATTTTTAATCCAAGGCTCTCTAGCTCTGGCCGCCACCTGTCTAGTTTGTTTTGAAGTGCCACCCCGTCTTCATCCGCTAGATGAAGTGGCTTGATTGGTGTATTACCACGCTCTCACATAATATCGGCGTGAAACTATTTTCTCTTAGCGAACCATTTTTCGTTGCCGAGGCCCACTTTCCCCTTCCCTTATTACATTCCTCCTCTACAATCCCTACGTCTCCTCTTTATGTATATCTTAGCATCCTCTAGTCCCCATCTCCTCTATTCTGTGCTAAACACTTTCCATTAGATGGGCCGTCTGCCTCTATTTCAGCGTATGTATGGAAAATAGAGAGAGAGAGAGAGAGAGAGAGAGAGAGAGAGATAACACTTTATTGCACACTAAAATATACAATATAAAAATATAGAACATTTTGTTCAAAAACCACCCTTTCCCTTGGTTTGCCGTTTGTCATTTTCCTTCACAGAAATTGATCACTACGCGAGCTACACTACGATTTGGTACAATAATATGTAAAGAGTTATTTTTTCAGAATCAGCCGATTCGATTCCTGACAAGAATTTTAATTTTCGTCAAAATCGGCCTCGAGACTCCTTTGACTGTTTTTCGCCATCTAGCATACTTTAAGATTTTGCCCTGAAGGCCTACTTGAAAGGTTCACACTGTCTTAAGTTTAATGCTAAATGTATTAAGCATAAATACATCTAGACTCTAGAGTATAACAACTCGACGTGTTATTTTGTACTCCTCTCTCAAGCGGTCGAGTCTAGCTTCCGCGCGGCGATAGAGCCTTGAGCTCTCGCCTAGTGATGCGTCGCTTTATCCAAGGGAGTAAACATCTTAGGCACATCACACACCTTATTTTTAACATCATAACAAACATGATATATCATACATCTTTCTTTTTGTAATTTTTAATGTCTCATTTCTATACAAATTTTAGCTTCTCCATCATATAATTTCGTTGAACAGGCTCGTTCTTGCCAGTGAAATAACTGAAGTGCACAGTGAAGTGTTAAAAAATAATGACTGCCGCCTCTTACGTGACATTTTAAAAGTTCAAGACTGTTATAAGCCAGTGTTCACAAAAAGTGAAATTAATTGATCTATTTACTGTATATAATAATTAAGACCTGGCCTAAAGGTCTAGTTGACAATCCATAAACATAAAAAAACCGTTATATACCTTTCAATCAAAATGAATCAATTTGCGTTTGATTCGTCTAATCAAACAAAACAATATAGACTACGTTCCATTAGAGACTCACAACGACCACGTTCGCGACCGCGATTTATCCCGTTCCACTTGCTTGCCAGCGTTGCAATGGTAAACTGAAGTGGAACGGTTATTCGACCCACCTCTTGACATGGGTCGTTGTGAGCGTTGTGTGATCGAAAATGACGACGTCATTAATGACATTTTCGCCACGACCACAACGACGGCGGTCGCCTTGTGGAACGGCTAGCGGAGCATTTTGGGCGTTGTGAGCTACTCTAATGGAACGCGCTGATAGTAAATTCATATTGTCATAACAAAATGTCGGAATGAATTGACCTGAACTTATAATAATGTTAAGGCGAGATTCCTGTAGAATTTCAATTTTAATTAAACAAAGAGACGCCTTTAATTAATTTAAGATTAATTTGTTCAATAATTAAGAATCCGATTTGTAGCTGTTTTATTAGTTAGCTAACTTTAGATTGTGACTGTGTTCGTCTGTATTTTAATAATATTTCATTTGTATGTTTGTATCGAAAAAATGAAAATTTTATCCGTGCAGGAACGGAGAAATAACACAAGTTCCTGCGGCCGGCCGGCCTATCGTAAGAGGCGATATAATGACCCACAGCCAGGTGGTAGGGTATTTGCCCGTCTGGATGACTACCACCCCTGGTCTAAAGTATGTCGCCATAACAACCTTGAGTTGTGTTCCGCCATTTGTCGCCAGGTTCCAGTCCACATCGGTAGCACCTCTGGTGTTACAAATGTATAAATGTAAATGTGGGCCGTCAGCCTGTCTCTTGAACTCTTGCAATAAAGAAAGGTCGAAAGTGACTGATCAATATTTTGTCAAAAAAATATCGTAAATCTTCACAATTTGAGGCGTAATGTTAAGACAAAAAATCGCCAAATCACTTCCAAATTAGTGACATAAGACTTTTTTCTTCCTTCAATTCTTATCAAAACAGGACAAACAAATATCTACATCTGTATAAAAGAGCGATAAGTAATTTGGTTTACATTTCTCATATTCTGAAAGTACGGTTGGAGTTGCCTGATCACACGGATGAAAACAGCACTCTTCGTCCCTGAGAAACGATTTTACCTGCTGTCAAAAATTTTAAAACTGCGAATGGACTTGTAATCTTGTGTGTAATATATTGTGTGTAATAATGTGTAATCTTAAATATACAGCTGAGGAGTTTGTTTGCCTGAACGCGCTAATCTCAGGAACTACTAGTCTGATGAAAAATTCTTTCAGTGTTAGATAGCCCATTTATCGAGGAAGGTTTTTTCCTACACGAATATAACGTATGTCATATAATTATAATTGACTAATAATTTAATTAAATAATCATATTCTAATCAGCAATTCTTTCCACTTCGTTAATAGGCTTTCATTAACTTAATTCTCTCGTTCATTATATATGTTTTTGTTATAATAACCGCTTTACCAGAAAATTTACGCAATAAATTTAACTTATGGGCCGGACTAATGATTGTACTTTTTATTCACATTCTTTTGTTTTGTTGATTGTTAAAATTTGAGGAGAGTAATGGGCAACGATTATGTTTTATGGTTTGTTTGGTATTGTTGTACATAATTCTTTTTATAATTAATTTGTTTTTAACCCCATTTGCTGAAAATACGGCGTATAATCTATCTGAACCTCCGTTTTAGGTTTTTTTTGTACTATGGCTACGTTTCATCAGGGACTCACAACGACCACGTTCACGACCGCGATTTTTCCCGTTTCACTTGCTTGCCGGCGTTACAATCGTAAACATAAGTGGAACGGTTATTCGACCCACCTCTTGACGTGGGTCGTTGTGAGCGGTGTGATCGAAAATGATGACGTCATTAACGACGTTTTCGCCAAGACCGCGACCGCGGTCGTCTTGTGGAACGGCTAACGGAGCATTTTGGGAGTTGTGAGCTACTAATGGAACGTGCTTTATGTCAGCTATTTTTAACCGACAAAAAAATGTTATACTCACTGTCGGCAAACGTGCGCTCTACTAATGCCCGGTTTCAATATTACAAAAACGATTCGTTTTCGATGCCGACGGTTAGAATATTAACGCCTGGTAACTCTACTAATGTTTCTATAATGAACTGTCCATAGCTAGTTACTCATGAAAGTACCAATTACCAATGGGAGGGATTTTCTAACCGATCGGTAGACTTTTTGTATGGAAACGACAGATGAAGTGTTTCTATATTATAACCGCTGGTTGTCAACACTACTATTCGTAGGAAATTTATTATCACCCGATTTAGGCCAGTTATCGGTTTTTTTATATACTTATCTATTACGTTATTATTATCACACTTATTAGTATATTGTTGTATATTATATTATATATATTGTCATTATATTCTAATCTTAAGCTACACGCCAGCAAATTATTGTGAATCCTCCTTGTCCATCCAAAGGATGCCTGGAAGAGGTTGCTTTAAGCAATAAGGCCGCCCATTGTACTACTACCTTCTAATTTTAAAATATGAAAATGTGATACTGTTTATATGTTGGTGTACAATAAAGAGTATTCTTGTTGTTGTTATCAAATGGTCGTGTCAATGTGATGGAGATACTTTTAAGGTAGATATTTGAAACGAAAATCTGAGAGAAGCAAATTGCGTGTGTTGTACGAACGCTGAGATTTTTGTGAAGACGGGGAAGTCCCGGGGTCATCCACGTCACACAAATTTCATAATTTTTGACCCCTCCCCCGTCCTTATCACACGGTCATATTCGTGAGCCCCTTCCCTCTATATTGTGATGTTACATATTTTGCAATATTACATCAAGAAATTATTAAATTAAAACAGCAGTTCGGTACTTAGCTGAAATATATTTTGAAATGTGACGTCACGAATTTAGGACCCCTCCCACCCGTTGTCACACAATGTCACACTTCGTCCACCCCTTCCTCCCCTTGACGTGTGACATAATTTATGAATGTCCCTTAATGGTTCAAGCTGGCAATATATTCGGACCGCGCGTTTCATTTCTTGCCATTAATTTGCGGTATTGTAATCGTCGCGATATAGTGTATTTTTTTTAACTTTTTGATTTCTAAACCAATTTCGTTTAATCTTTTTGCCTTGGATTTATTACTAGATTCAAATTGGTCTCATATAAATTTTATTGCTATTTATTCTTCGACTCCGAAGGTATAGTAGGAAATTTTTCAAAATTAAATGGAGAATTTATAATGATATGGTATGGTTTTAGTCTATTTAGTCGTATCTAATTCCTGTTCTATGTACACCGCTTCGAAACATGTTATCGCTGTTTAAAGGAGAAGAAGCTACACGTCTAGCTAAATAAATTTCATCCTAATTATTTATACTAGTGGTCGCTCGTGGTCGAAATTCGACCATAATAAGTAATTTAAATTATAAGTTTGAACATTATTAAGGTTCTGTTGTCAAAGACTATATTTGTATAATCAAAGATTTCACCAAGGCTACACTGTTAATTTGACTTTAACAATAAACAAAAGAGTATATATGCGTGTGTATGTCAAATACATGGTAGTGCGTGTAATGTTTTTTTTTATTGATTTAGTGTATTTTATATGCATAATGTTTAAAAAAATATTAGCATTCTGCACTCCTTCTCTATATAAGCTATAAGTGTGCGAAATTTCATACTCCTCCGTCCGCGCAATTTTCGTAAAAAGGGGTACAAAGTTTTGGCTGTGTCTTTGCTTCGCGTATTAATATATAGATATCTCAAGCTCTTTTTTTTAAATACACTATTATAGCAGTTGTATTACAATTACTTTTCAAAGAATGAATGCAGTTGTAACAAACAAAAAATATTGTTACCGTCGCAATAATGACGTATTAAAAATTCATACTGCGACAAATCTCCATACATTCCTTACATGATATGCAAAATATACACGTTATACTGAAGATAGCATAAAAGGCATAGCGACTAGCTATGTAAATGCAGTTTTGTTATTTATGGTAACCATAAAAGTACAATATGGTTACATAAATATACAATATGTTTACGTAAATGTACAATATGGTTACATAAATATACAATATGGTTACATGAATGTACAATATGGTTACTTACATAAATGTGTAACAGGTATACAATGGTTCGCTTTCGCCGCAATGTTCACTTACACTCTCTTTTGTACAATATTTTTTTTTATCCTCATACTCCTCCTTATGTAACTTGCCTCCAAGAAGCTGGGAGTGCTAAATCGGTCCAAGCAGTACTTCACACCGCGGCAACGCCTTGTGCTTTATAAAGCCCAGGTGAGGCCGCGTATAGAGTATTGCTCACACCTTTGGTCTGAAGCACCTGCCTACCAACTTAATCCCCTGGACTCTATTCAACGTCGAGCCGTTCGCGTTGTTGATGGTCCTATACTCACAGACGGTCTAGATATGCTTGGCCTTAGTAGAGACTTCGCTTCTCTCTGCGTATCCTACCGAGTGTATAACGGGAAGTGTCCCGAAGAACTGTTTAGAATGGTGCCTTCGTCCTCTTGCTAGCTTGCCATCGGTTGGGAGTTCACCCCCACTTCCTTGAGCCGCTTCGCTCATGTACGCAACTGTGAAACGTTTCTCTTGCGTACCGTGGGAATTTGGAATGAGGTCCTATCCCAGGTTATCCCACAGCGCTACGATATGAAGTTTTTCAAAAAGGGTGTCATAAATTTCTTCGAGGCCGGCAGCGCGTTGGTAGCATCTCTGTTGATGCAAACGTCCATAGGCGACGGTAACCGCTTTCCATCAGGTGGGTCTGTCTGTTTGTTGTACTCCAGCTATAAAAATTTTTTTAAACAAATTCCCAAATGTTTCTCATTCCCGTTATTTGCGCTCTAGTAACAATATTTCCTTAATGGCACCTGTACACTTTTCTTCTCCTTCGTTGACAACTCCTTCACAGTACAGGCTGTCCGTTTATGGAACTCACTTCCACTCAATATCAGACAAGCTAAGTCAGTATTCTCTTTTAAAATCACGGTTGATAATTATTTTTGGTCCTCTCAAGTATAATAGAGGGGCTTATTCTGTATGTGATATGATATGTATTGTAATGTGTTTATTTAGTGTACTAGGATATGCCCGCTACTTCGTCCACGCTTGGCTTGAAATTCCCGCGTGATACCCGGGACACAAAATATCGCAGCTATCGTTTTAGTGAAAACTGTGTCGGTATAAACTAATTTTTACGCACCCGCACAACTTCAAAGCGGAAAATACCCGCGGGAGTCGAAACCGCTACCGGGAAAATTCCCGCGGGATTCGATAAAAGATATCACACATTTTACTACATTACATTTTTTATCGATCAGTTAAACAATAATATTGAAAATCGATGTTTTTTTTATCTGGCCATTTTAAATCATTCCCAGAAAAATTCCCGCGGGATTCCAAGGATAAAAAGTAGCACAGAGCTTAAGTCTAAGAATTGGCTGTCGATCAGCGAAAACCGCATCGAAATCTCGAACAAACAGAAAATAGACAAGAAATCTAAATAAATTCATCGTGTTCTCCGTCGTTTATATAGTCTATTTCAGTTGTCATCTATACATATAATAAAATTGTAGAGGTGAAATTTCTGTACAATGAAAAAAAATGCTAAAAACCGAATCAGGGGGATGTAAGAAGTGAAATAGAATTAATTTAGATTATTTTCAATTTTTTTCTTTCTCCGTTTGTCTTTCTGTTTGTACCGGCTAATCTCCGAAACGACTGTACCGATTTAAATGAAATTTTGCATCGTGGTAGCTTATATCCCTGGTCAAAATATAGGATACATTTGATTCCGAAAAATTAAAGAGTCCCCGTGGGATAGTTAAAAAAACTTTCTACACGGATGAAGTCGCGGGCAGAAGCTAGTGTTATAATATTTTATTTAGTTTAGGGGGTTGCCTGGAAGAGATGGCTTTAAGCGATAAGGCCGCCCTTTGTTCAAAATGTATTACTACGAGTACGTAGTTTTTAAGAACGTATTTTAAATTTTGGTAAACAATAAAGTGTTTTTATTCATTCATCCATCTCAATTATTTGACACAATATGTCTTTTCTTTCCATACTTCTCTATCCATCTCTTTTTTTGGTATGCTATCACTTGTATCCATAGATCTTACAGTCTATAGTATATGTAGATAAATTTGTGTAGAGATACTTAGCGTGGTAGCCTTTCCTCTTATGTTATGTTCAATAAAATGTAGAGTAACTGTATTAATAAATAACGAAAGAAATCAAACGCCAAATTAATCTAATCTATTTCCCAATATAACACTTTGATTATTGCCGTCGTAATATTAAGTAATTAGTATCGCTTGCTTCGAGTGTTGCGTCAAGAGGATTATTTCCTGGAAACTTGTGAGATATAATTATAGCTGTTGAGATGCTTAGACCGAGGGATCTTGAGGTCAAGAGCCTCTACTAAGAGCTTTCAAACCCATAATCGACTCTTCAGGAGATCCAGCGATCCAGCGAGGTAGCATAGCCAGTCTTAATCTTACGATTAGAATACAGTGGCATAGGTTCAGTATTGTATTTATATGTAATCTTAAGAAATTAATATTATTATATACAACAAACTGACGGAAAAAAACAAAATTTAGGCCAGTTTAAATGCATTTAATTGCCGGCTTAAGAAGTGGGTAGTCGGGTTACCGGGTACACCTTCTATAACTTGAAGGAATTTATAGATTGTAAAGACTTTCTTTATAGTAAAAAACGATTTATTTACGTATAGTTTCGAAAGTTTAATAATCTGTGCGTTACATGACTGATGACCGGTTTTTGAGGTTACCAGTTATGAGTTCAATAACAATTGATTCCATAAAGTTATGTAATAGATAAACTTAGGTTAACTGTTAACCTACAACTAGTACCAAAACTCGCCACTAGATGGATCTATTTAAGAAGGAATATCTAATATTTATTTACTTCCAGATATATGGAATAGATAAACGCCTAATATTGGTCAGTTAAGTTGAACCTAGTTTAACTATCGTAAGATTGTGTGTTCTGAAACGCAATTTTATAACTTATTGAACCGATAGCGCTAACGAACAGATAAACTACAGTTAAAAGTACCTCAGAAACCGGGCATCACGAAACATAACCATTACGTCACCCACAACAATTATGTAATTTGATTCATGTGGGCTTTGCTGTCAAGAAATACGTAACTTGATAGACGTGCAAACGTCAAAAGTAAAATAAACGCTTCGAAACAGTATGACAAAAGAAGGATTTAAATTAAAGAGTCACTCTAAAACGAATATGTCCAATGAGGGTGTAGGACTAGGGTTGCCACCTTTTTTGGAAGAGAATATAGTATTTTTATTTTTAAGTTGAAAAATATAGTGCTTTTCGGAAATTTAGGTGACGAAAAGAGTACATATTTATTTTTCATTATTTAGTATATATTTCATTTATTTCATTTATCCATTTTCTATGTATATTTATTATTTTCATTTTGCTTTGGCCAGCAAAGATCTATTATTTATATATAATACACTAGGCGCGGTCTCACCCGGATGGTGATGGAAAATCGGTATATTTTGGATAATTCACACTATATCTTTATAAATTATACCTTATGTGTTATTCTGATGTGTAAGCTATGTTTTTGTAAAGTTTTATCAAAATCCATTCAGTAGTTTTTGCGTGAAAGAGTAACAAACATACATCCATACATTTTTACAAACTTTCGCGTTTATAAAATATATAGGCAGACAAAACGCACATTGATGTATATCCCCAAGCTAGACAATTCGGATTTGTTGTCCAAACTAAGGTTGCCTACCAGACTTTAATATATAGTATTGTATTATATTTTAGCCAATTGTACTATATATTATAGAAAAATTATATAGTACATAAACCTACTTATAATAATTTAATAAGTAGAATTTCGTATTATATAATTTTTCTACATATATAGAAATAGTATAATATATATAGTACAATTGGCTAAAATATAATACGATACTATATATTATAATAGGGTTGGCAACCCTAGTTTGGACAACAAGTCCGACTTGACTAGCTTGGGGATATACATCAATGTGCATTTTGTCTGCCCATTATTAAAAAATATATTTTTTATATTTACAGGTAAATTATTTATTCGACGGCTGACATTATGGTAAGTGGTTACCGCCGCCCTTTGTCTACGCTAGTCTAATAATAACATGTGTTACAAACATATTTAATTAATTTAGAAATCGATATTTACGTTTACACTGCTAATGTTAAACATAATAATTTGTAGTTCAACAGCCACACAGAGGAGATATTATTGCCAAAACAATTTCAAACGTTTCGTAAAATATTTACAAAAAATGATATACTTACATAAAAAATCTAATTAAATAAATATTATCATATTATTTTACATATAAATTAAATGAACCGGTTTTAATTTATAGTGAACAATAAAGTATGTATAATTCATTTATACAGAATAAATTACATTAGATTATAATTAGAAATAGCTAAAAATAAAATCTAAAATAAACCTAATTATAAATTAAACTATACTATAAATAAAATTGGCTTTAAATCGCTGTCCGCGAGGAGTATTCCCAAATAAATTATATACAATTTCCTAAATAAAAATTACAAGCAGTATACAGGTACCAGGTAGCTCTTCTTTGGGAACGTACCCAAAACGCTGGAAAAATTGGTTGCCTGGTAAAATTTAAAAAATATGCAACGATAAAAGAGGCATAACTTAAAAAAAAATTTATCAACGTTCAAAAGCAACAATTTAAATATAACGTTATTTTTTACTTATATATGTGCTCCTAATACACGTAATAATTTGTAGTCAAACAGTCAGACAGAATAATTATTATTGCCGATATTTTTTTTAATTTAAACCCTTTTTTAAATATACTTTTTTTTATTTTTCTTTTTTATCACAAAAATATTTCATTGCAAGACAACCATTAGAAATGATCATAAAGATATACTTTATGACAAAAGCACCATTAAGACCGTTGAAACTTAAAACTAGTATAATTGGTAGTAGAATTTCACCTACCTTCATCAAATCCATAAAGACCCGTACCATTTCCTTTCACAATGATATTGTACGTTAGTGTTTCAGATATAAATGTATCCACTTTTTACATTACAATCTCACACATATATTTAATAATTGCATATCCACAAATAAGCAAAAATAAAGTAGGTTGGCAGCAATTTTTAATTATAAAGTTTTCGTTGTATTTCACTTGTACCGCATCAAGTTCTTAATTAAACTTATATAAAAATTAATAATGAAATTATTGAACGTTCTCGTAATTTACTTTTAATTTAAAAGTAAACCAAGCGTCGGTAATAAAACTTAAAACACATAACCATTTTTTATTGCACCGAGTTGTACGCTGCTCGTAGCTACTACGAACCGCTGCTACGAACGGACTGCCGTAGCTCTGTAGCGGCTAGGAAGCTACTACATCTCTTGTAGCATATAGTATCTGTAGATTAGTGAAACAAAATTAGAATTTTTTACGTTCTGTTCAAGTGTTACATTATCAAAAGGATTTCACTGATTCCCTGGTGTAATTAAAGTGATTAAAGGTCCACTACCTTTCATATTTTGTACACATTTCAATAATCATATTTAAAATATAAAGATTACTAAAAACTAAGTCTTTACTAACTTATTCTTAATAATTATTCCCAAGCCTGTTAAATTCATTACAAAATATTACGAAAATATTGTTACGACCTACACACCGACAAAAGTAGATTCACACCTGCATATCATAAAAGCACACTTTATTACTTTTCCGCATTTGGACTTTTGTTTACTTTGTGTTTAAAATTTGTAATTAGAAAACAGCCTATTGTGTATTGTAATCTTTTATGGCAGTCATTAGCCAGGTGTGTCGAACTGATTCTAAGAAATTCGGTTTGCGCGGTCGGGCAGCCATATTGTATCAGCGCAGTATAAAGCAATGGCCCAATGGAGAGATCGGCAGTCTAGCGATAATCACGAGCAAAACAAGACGTGTGTACCACATTCGGTAATCTATTTAGTGACGGACGTTGCGCGTTTTATGGAATTACGATCTCGTGCATTAAGTTTGGACTGGTTGTGTTCAGTTATATTTGTACCTGTGTTATACGTGTTTGTATAGTTCTAATAAACTCTATAATAATTCCAACGGCATTTTAGTTCGAGTCCTGCAACTCGTAACAATATAATAATTTAAATTTCTCATCAAATTGTTAATATATAAACGATATATTGGCTAATGCATAAAATATTCGTTTAATATTTTATATCATCATACAAACTAAGTACCTTCAATTGATATGTGATTTCGTGCCTTCTAAGTAAATGTACTTTATTTCCACCACACTAAGGGCACAAATTTGTCATACAAAATAACACTGTTTGTTCTATAATCTAGTAGTTCAATCATTAAGTACTACTCTTATGAGTACGAAAATTATAAAAAAAAGTATTTTCAGTATTTCTTCTAAATAGTATGAAGATAATTGGAATCGTCACCGATATTTATACGTTTATGTTATCTATAACACAAGCACAATTCACTTATTATGGGAAAATACATAGATTACGTTAGTTTTCTATTTATTTATTTTTGAAATACCTCGTTGTTTAAATAATATGATAAATAATAATTAAAAATGATACATGGTAGTAAAATATACGAAAAACGCTTATGGAAACATTTCAATATAAATACTTTCTTAAATTTAGGTATAAATAATATCTTTAATTTATTTAAATGAAACTATTAACAATTAAATAAAAACTAAACTAAATTATAAATAAGTATATATACAAATTAAAATTTAATTATATAACCTAGTGCCAGACCGCTGTCAGTTGGAAACGTACCCAAAAGACTGGCCACATTACCTCGCTGTATCGCAACCTATGTCGCATATAGGTATAAATTGAATTTCTTATTAGTATTTTAGATTAGATTGTAACCTGGATATAATATCCAAATGCAAAATGTTAATAGAAAGAATCACAATTTACTCACTAATTCCCCTGCACTGTTCTAGCAGCTACTGTCATCTCTTTCTCTTGCGTTACGTTTTATATATCTATCCCTTTCATTAAATACGGCATCCACACTGGATGGGGTCTCTGTTTGCTAACGGCTTGAAGTAGAATTATTGTTGCTGTTTTAACTGGAACAATTCTTTTGGAATGCTTTTTTCCATTGTGGGGACTTTTATTATACTAGTTTTGTGCCCTTTATTCTCTCCCCTAAAAATGAATATAGGTTTCATTACTACCTGCAAGTTCCCGTTTTTAGTAATCAGACGGTAGATACACCAGGCTGGTTGAAACGGAATAATGAGTTTCACACATCGATAATCTTCTCTTTTGTACGGTTTTGTAGGCAATCTAGGCTCAGCAGTGGTCTAGTGTTTGTGGTATTTAAATGAGCTTATTAAAGAATTAAACCATTTAATAAACATATAATAATATAACTCGATATTTAAGATAAATTGAACTGATTTAAAGAACAGAGAAAAAAGAAAGCTCCTAGTCTAAATAATACCATAAACAAAAAAATCACATGAAATAATTAAAATGAACAAGTTTGTAGTAGGCTAAATTATAACTTTAATATTATAAACTCATAAATAAACTCATTTATTCGTAACTATGTTACATGTATATATATGTATTATTAGTAAACTAGCTTCTGCCCGCGTGGAATAGTTAAAAAAAAGTAAGTTGAAAAAACCCTCCTGATTTTAAAACATTCTTCATTGGTAGGAGCGGAGCACCAATTGATCTTAGCGTGATGATATATAGCCTAATTGTTTTTTAATGTATAAATTGTTATATTGTATGATGATGATACCGACAATATCAATACTTAATTAGGTGCATAACTTGTTTTAACTATCCCACGGAAACTCTTTAATTTTTACGGGATCAAAAGTATCCTATATGTTGACCAGGGATAGATGCTACCACCATACAAAATTTCATTTAAATCGGTTCAGTCGTTTCGGAGATTAGCCGGTACAAACAGAGAAACAAAAAATTTGAAAAAAAGTTTAAATTAGTTCTATTTCACTTCTTACATCCCCCTGGCTTGGTTTTTAGCATTGCTTTTCTTTGTACAGAAATTCGACCTCTACAGATTTATTATATGTATAGATTTTCAGCTTTTCACATTTACGTAATTTGTCATCAATCTTTATTTTATTTTATTATTGTAGTATAGGTTCGCGTTTGACCACGATCTCTCTCTCTCTCTCTCTCTCGCCCTATGTGGAGCGAAGATATAGTCTAGGGTGGAGCACGCTGACCTAGAAGGTACCTATTCACACGGGACTCGAGGACACCCATATAATAAGTATCGGGTACGACAGACTCCGACAATATATAATCCATGGAATCCTTCAAGCCACAGGTGTGCCCGATTAACCACTCCTGAAGCCGGCAAGTAAATGTGTAGCCGCAAACGTCCTATCGCCGCGGCGACCGTTCGCAAATGGTCGGCTAGCGCGCGCCCCCAATCGGCTCGCGCGTGTTTCCCTCCGCGCATACCTCGCCTCACCTCACCGCGACACGTGTAATCGTTCGAATGCGCTTATTATTAAATGTTATATTTTGTTTAGCAGCTAAATGTGTGATATAATATAAAATATTAATCGGTATTTTTACCCAATAAATATGCATTCCTGAACTACAATTCAAACACAACAGTGTATCATTTTCACCTGAAGACCTCTAAAAATGCATTTAAACTGCCGGAAAGTGTGATTTTGTTCGGTAATTTATTTAATATAGTCGGAATATATGTGATAATATGTGAGATTAACGATTCTTCTTCCAATTCTTTCGTATCGCACTTGTCGCTACGCTGTCTTGAACTAAACTCAACTCTAAACTGCCCGGTAGGCGCGCCTTACGCTGCTTATATACCCGGAAGAATTTTCTGGAACCCATAATTTCGTTATTATTTTATTTACTATCTGTCCCTTTCTAAACATCTATCTATCTCTGTCTTTTCCTTCCCGAACTTTCTATTCTAGAACTTTCGTTTATCGTCTATCCCTTTCCAACATGTATCTGTCCTTGTCTTTTCTTTCCAGAATCTTCTACCTTTTTCTAAAAGTCTTGAGACCGGCTTACGCTGGCGGAAAGTTCTACCCTCGGTCGCCACACTATTGTTGTTGTTATGTGTGTTGTATTGTCCACCATGACTTCACTTTATGGTCCCAGACGGAAGAACCCTTGTTGGCTAGCATTATGCTGAGACTGGGTCGAATTAGGACTTATTTTGTTTCTATTTCTATTTATATTAACTTAGTATTTGTGCTAAATAAAATATTTTTCTTTCTTTTTTCAAAATATTTGGTAATCAAAAAATATAGTAATCTAAAAGTGCTGTAATATTCGGTAATGGAAGTTCGGACATGTCCGTGCATGCAAGGATTCAATTTGAAGATAGAAAGTTATTTGATCACGGTTGGTAGCTCGAATAATCGCAAATCCGTATAACTGAGGACCGGATAATAGAGTTTTCACTGTACTGGTTAAAATTTCACATGAACTCTATACAAGTATATCAATAATAAAATAGTCTATTAAGGTCTAGCAGCTATTTTTAACTTGATTTATGTTGTACTAACAGACACATTGTTAAGTGAAACTTTTTTATGGTGATCCTTGAAAAGGTTTCTTATGTAAATTTTGGGCTGCAAAAGGCTTCGAGAGCCATTTGGATGGAATCAATGTAGATTACATTATTGGTTTTCTTTGACTTTGTATAAAGAGATTTGTTTGTGGTGAACGATATTTTGCCTAAGGGCTTATAATACAGGACAACAACATTTAAAAAAATAATTGTTGCCCTAGATATGTCTGTAACTTTTTATAATTTCCAGTCCGCAATTTGCGAATGTATTCATGAAAGTGCTGAATTGGGTATGGATCTTAAGATTTTTAGAGTGATTATGACCAACACCTAATAGTGATGGTGGAAAAGTACCAGGATAAATTTTGCCACTTTGTAGTTTACGAGAGCAGCCGCTAGTACTTGCTTCAGTTATTTTAAAACATTTGATTATGTTTAAGCCTTTAATATAGAGATGCCACGAATAGTGGTTTGGCCGAATATCGAATATTCGGCCACGCTCCCGGCCGAAGCAGCGAAAATTCGGCTACCGAGTGTTCGGCGTAAGGTGTATGCGATTCGCGCGTATCAGGTTAGAAATGAAGCATTCATTTGTGAATTTTATTACGTATTCGCAAATAACAGGTACACATAATGAAAATAAGTGTTAACGGTCTTAAGCGCGATTTTATATGACTTTAAATCTGATTCTGAAATTTTTAAAACTGGCCAAAACCTAATATCAAAATAAAAAATAATAAAAATCGCATTTAACACTGTTAATACGTAAAATAACTATCAATTTTTGATGGAAATATATGTAATTTTAAGTAATATTTATGGTTGTTTTTCACAGTTTGGTATTCGGCATTCGGCCGAATACTGATTAGCAGCCGAATATTCCTGGCATCTCTACTTTACTATATTGTTTTCTTTATTTTTATATCGATACCAAGTTATAACGACCCTGGCACGGTAGAAGACTGAGGCCGCCTTGTTCGCTACTGGTACTCAAATATTAATGAGCAAGATCACGAGCTTTTTCAAGTTCAAAGCGCTGCAAGGTTGAAAGTGGTTGCAACTTTAATGCATCAGATATTGATTTGTTGCTACTAACTTTTAATGGTATTTTTTATATGACACCTTTGTTTTGTTTACACAATCATAAACATGACATGTATAAAAAAACCTAAACATAAAGAAACTGCTATATACAACTATATATATTGTTACGAGTTGCAGGATTCGAATTAAAATGCCGTTGGAATTATTATAGAGTTTATTAGAACCATACAAAGACACATAACACAGGTACAAATATAACCGAACGCAATAAGTCCAAACGTAATGCAGGGGATCGTAATTTAAATACACGCGCAAAGTCCGTCACTAAATAGATTACCGAATGTACAGAAGTCTTGCTTCGCTTGTGGTTATCGCTCGAATGTCTTGTCACTCAATCGAGGCATTGCTTTATACTGCACAGATGCAATATGTCTGCCCGGCTGCGTAGACCGAATTTTCTAGAATCGTAATCTGCACACCTGGCTAATGCTGCCATAAAAGATTACAATACACAATGGGCTGTTTTCTAATCACAAATTTTAAACAAAAAGTAAACAAAAGAAGTCCAAATGCGGAAAGGTAATAAATATAGTGTGTTTTTACAGGTATGCAGGTGTGAATTTGTTTTTGTCGGCGTCTATGTCGTAACATTATTCACGTATATATATATATATATATATATATATATGTCATTTTTTTACAATAACATTTAGGATACATGTAAATTAAACGTAGTAATGTAGAATGTGTGCCATATATAAAATATAAAGCAATTACTGTTCTAATAATAATAAAGAAATGACTATGGCAATGTAATTTATTAAAAAAATATCTTTATATATTTAAAAAAATGCGTATTTTTTTGTGAATACATGAATAAATAAACACATAAATACAATAATTATGACGAATGCAAATAAATAAACACTATAATCTTATATTTAATAATTATGAAGTCAGTAAATAATGTAGGCGGTGTTGATA
The DNA here is from genome assembly GCA_039645545.1 of Dendrolimus houi. NCBI lineage: Eukaryota > Metazoa > Arthropoda > Insecta > Lepidoptera > Lasiocampidae > Dendrolimus > Dendrolimus houi. The sequence goes on along the minus strand of CM077139.1, from coordinate 2,607,205 downwards.
ATAATTGTATATATAGGGTAGTCTGGAGGAGATCGCCTTTGGCGACAAGATCGCCTATTGTACTTTTATGTATGTGCAATAAAGTTATTCATTATTCATTCAAGTTCATTTCACTCACACACGCAGACACACACACACACGACATACACGCACCATCACATCACATTCGCTCCATCGTCTTGCACCAATAATTTTATGTTTTTATTTTATTTACTTATTGTTTTATTTTAGTGTTGACCACCATTGCTTGATTTTTTTTTTAAATTTAAACTGTAAATTAGAAAATGAATAAATACACAAAAATATAATTTCTATACGAATTGGAAGAGAAAAATGAATAATTTCGGCCAAGGTAAAAATATTTCTGGCAGAGCTGCACTTTTTCTATAGAGAAAATGTAGGAGGTAGGCGTTTTGTATATTGTGTCGGTAGACAGTGGTGTAGAGATGTATTATCTAAGCACACCTGAAATTCCAAACTAAATTTAGTGATCGACATTAGTCGATATGCATACAGCATGTATTTTAATATCCATCGTAGAGATTTAGACTGCAATATGCAGTGAGATTATTCCCAAACCATATGTTGTCAAAGTGGTAGTGACCCCCCCATTTAAGCGCATTAACTAAGCAAAAGAACTTTTGGTGGATCATAAAAATACCAATATAATATTAAAAAAACAGTAGTTGTAGGGTTTGCTATTAAACGCTTGTCTTCAAAATCCCGCGATTCGAAAATGCTCGTCTAAACGTCACTATAAATTCGCGAGTGTCAATCAAATCGACATTTCAACACGTCTACGAGTGGCGCCACCGTCCATAATGCATTTCACTCTCCTCAAATCAAAAATCTATTAGGTTGGGGAAAAAGTTTCTTCGCATTTTATATAAAAAATCAAAAGGTTTTTTATAAAGTTTATTTACATTTGACTAAAGTATGTAGGTGCCATTTTGTTGGATAACTTTTTGCCATCTTGTAGGTAGGGATGTGATCCCATTGCTATAAAAATTTTGGGGCTTCTGATCAAAAAACTGCGACAAGTGGTTTTGGCAGTCCTCTCGTGATGTTAATCTGACACTGCCTAAGGAATTCTGCAGAGACCGAAACAGGTGAAAATCTAAAGGTGCAAGGTCAGGACTATACGGCGAATGCATTAACACCTCCCAGCCAAACTCTCGTAATTTTTGCTGAGTGGCTAAAGATGTGTGAGGTCTAGCGTTATCATGGTGAAAAACCACACCCCGTCTGTTGATTAATTCCGGCCACTTTCTTGAACTTTTTGCTTTAATCTCATCAGTTGTTCGCAGTACAGTTCAGAATCGATGGTGCTGCCTGGCGGTAACAGCTTATAATGAATAATGCCCTTCCAATCCCACCATACACACAGCATCACCTTGTTGCGAGTTAACCCGGGTTTCGCCACAGTCTGTGAAGCCTAACTGGCCTTTGACCACGATCTTTTTCGCACGTTCTTGTTGTACGTGATCCACTTTTCATCACCAGTTATCAGCTTCTTCAAAAATGGTTCGGTTCCATTACGTCGTAATAAAGAATCACAAATGAGTACACGGGTCATTAGGTTTCTTTCAGTGAGCTCATGAGGCACCCAAATATCGAGCTTTTTTGTGTACCCAGCTTTTTTCAAATGCGCCAAAACCGTTTTGTGGTCAATTCACAGTTCTCTAGCTACATCGTAACTACTAAAATGCCGATCTTGCTCCACTTTTTAAAAAATGGCATCAATTTTGTCCGTAACGGGGCGACCAGAGCGACGTGCAACTTTGATATCAAAATTTCCGGATTGAAAACACTTAAACCAAATTTGTGCTACTCTCACAGATACTGCATTAGGTCCATAAACATCACAAATTTTTTTCGCGGCTTGTTTTCCTTTTTTCCTTTTTTGTAGTAAAATTTTAAAATGTATCGAATTTCTTCATTAGATTCACTCATTTTAACAATAAGAAAAACAAATGAAAATCACACATTTTCCTAATTTGATTTGGAATTGTCTTCTTTAAAATTAAAAATTTTAATCATATCAAAACCAGCCAGATACAAATGATATAGCCAAAGAGATCTTATTACAAGTTCATACATAATATATGCGAAAAGACTTTTTCCCCAACCTATTATAACGAGCTAGTAAAACAGTAGTTATATATTTAAGAATAATACATCAAATAATATGTCATCTAATTTTTAACTACCGTGTTCTGGAGCAAATAGATGATTTGATTTGATGTCAATCAGTCGGTTTGTCTGTTAATTATTAAGTAATTTTACAATAACTAATAGTACGTAGTCTGTGCAAATAGCAGGATTGATTTAAATATTAAGTAAGTGGTTGTTAACAACTAAAAAAAAGTTAAATTAATTTTTAAAGTGTATAAAGATTATAAGAATATAGCACGATTGATAGAAGTTTCACGCGACCAAAAGGCTGGCCTGTATTTCGGCAACGTATAAGCGTTGGCAACACATAAGCTATCCAACTTGGTAACGCAGTCAGCGTTTTGGGAACGTACGTAACTGACGGTAATTTCGGATCTATTCATTATTTGTATTAAAAAAAAAAAAACCGTAGGATATACAATTTAGATATTTTAGTTTTAAGTTTTTTTTTGTTATAATTCAAATATGTAAAAATACAGCGTTATCTAATTATAAATTAATTGACAGTAAAAAAGTAAAGAACCTTTTTATTTTAAAATGGGAAAGGAGCGAGTATGACAGTTTGGGTAACTATGATCTGGAATAAACGGCTTTTCCGAGAAATGTCTCATTTAAGACATCTAACAGAGCTTAGAGATCGACTGAGATTTGACGGCAACGTTATCTTGGAGTGTATCTTTTCATATCTAACCGAAGTACTTCGACTTAAACTGTTATTTTAAAAGCTCCTTTAAGTATATTTTATGTTATTACATTAGTGTAATATTTAACTTTTGTAGTACTTAACTCGAAGTTAAGTTATCTTTTCTAAATATTTACACGATTTGTCTAGTTAGCCAGTGTCATTAATGAACAGTCCAGTTTTAAAATAAACGACGCCAGGACGAAGCACTTCACTTTATCTTTTCTGGTGCGCACTGCGAATGCTTTTCGTGACAAATACAATCTAGCAGTCTTCAAGTCAAGTGTACGGGCGGTACATATAGACAGTTTTAAATGTGTATAATATTTTATTATACTTAATTTATATAATTACAGTTTTGATATGAAATAGCGCGGCTTGGCTGGTGGCTTGTGTAGTTGTTGATTGTTCAGACGAGAAATAAGGAATGATATGGGGTGGCGTGCCCACGCCGTATTGAGATGGCGGCCGATTCCTCCCCGCTCTTCTATTGTATTTAAAAGAGGAATCGACCGTAACGGGAACCTTTGTTGCCACCATCTGTAGCATGGCGTGAACATCTGGAGTCTACGTAAGTCTAGGTAAGCGTGCTCTATCCTAGACCACGTCATCACTAAACATCAAGTGAGACAGTGTTCAAACGTGAACCTAAGTATAGTCTAGTTGTTATGTCCGAATAATCTTGCGGACAGTATCACCCCCCTGACCTCTCCCCCGAAATACCGTACCCCCACGCCCCGCTTACCGCGAATATGTAGCTCGCTCCGGTAGCTGCTAAGCGTCTGCATTTTTGTAGTACCTTAGTAAGCATGGTGCGAGCCGCCAGCATGGTCAAGTATACACGCACAGATAATAGTAAGTTAAGTAATACACACAAGGAAGACTAAGAAGACCAGGAAGAACAGGAAGCATTCGGAAGACTCTACAGCCATTGGACTCTCAGCGTGACTACGTGGATCTTGTGGACCACCAGTGTATTGTGATTAGTGCCACTCGTATTGATCGGTGTAGTCGATTCAATTAGTGCTATCTGTGTTCAGTGGAACATCCGGGTTCTAGTGCTAAGTTGTATTGGTTGTACCGTTTAGTACAGTAGTGCTGGTCATACTTGTTGCTGTTGTAGCACCTATAAACAAATACAATCCATTTTTCCCCTTAGCAAAATGGACTGTATTTATTTATATGTATTCCTAATTTATTTATATTATATGTTTCATTCAGTACAACCCATTATGTATCGAACAAATAAATACTAACATAAATAACTACAGTGACATACTGATTCAGGAATACGCCGTTTAAGCGTAATAAAGTTAAACTTAATATATATGATGTATATTAAAAAAGTATATATTTTCTTTTCAAGTCATTCAGGGCACAATATAAGCTATACTATAATTATACATAATTATGATATACCTGCGACTTCCTTCACGCTTGACTTGAAATTTCCGCGAGATTCCCGGGACACAAAGTATCGCCTTTAAAAAAATGAATGTAAGCCATCGTTTTAGTGAAAACTGTGTCGGAGTAAGCTAATTTTTATGCACCCTAACAATTACAACCTGCTCCTAGGAAAATTTTCGCGGGATTTCAGGGATAAATAGTATTATTACTCATTTTAGTACAAATTTGCTATTGATTAGTAAAAAATGCCATTGCAATTCGATTTTTTTTAATCTGGCCATTTTAAAACGTAAACAGCATCGAAATTGGCTCAGTAGTTTATACGTGAATCCCGACAAACAGATAAGAAATCTTTTAAAATGCATCCTGTTCCCCGT